>OY720153.1:23823534-26223534 GCA_963082725.1 Pedicia rivosa
ACCGAATAACTCTACTCTTCTGTAGCAATGCATTGGGAGATAAGTTCATCAAACCAATAATTGAATCCTCGAGCAATGAAAAAAATAGAAAAAAGCGTGAGTAGAAACCGCTAATCACAAACCGGAAACTGCTAATCGTAGAAACCGTTAATCGTAGACCGGAAACCAAAAACCACAAAACCGCAATATTTTCGTGATTTTCCAGAATTTTCTAATTCCTTTCCTTTCTCATAATATCCCACCTTTTTTTTCCAGAACTCTCATAACAAATTTTTCGTAAAAATCGAACACTAAAAAAATCACATTGTTGTTGTAAAAACCGGAAACCACAAAACCGCAATATTTTCGTGTTTTTTACAAAAAAAAATTAATTCCTTATCTCAATAATTTTTCGCAAAAACCGAACACCAAAAAACCACATTGTTGTTGAAAAACCGGAAACCGGAAACCGAAAACCACAAAACCGCAATATTTTCGTGTTTTTACAGAATTTTCTAATTCCTTATCTCAATAATTTTTTGTTTTAACACAACAGTAACACTAAACGTGTTTTGGTCTTCTAAAAAATTAAAATATTCATATTTCTTTTTTTCTGATGAAATTAATTTGGTAATTTCTCGTATACTTGTATACAATTTATTCCATTCCTCATGTGTGAGACCAATATGTAAACCCTTTACAACAAATGATTGCCTCAGATTGAAAATCTTATGGATTGGTTCCACATGATATGTACGCCTTGTGTGTTGAATGTAAAAAATAGCAGTATTCTTGTAGTTACTTAGGAATATTTACTATTTTTGATATTAAATCGTCATACAAACCAATGTGTTAATAGTGAACAATTATGTGAAGTTTGTGGAGTCTTGTGTAGAAATCAAAGAGATCTAAAAATCACAAAATAATGTATCATTGTTTGAATCAAGAAACAATTAAGAGGAAAAATATTGAAGATAACATCGTAAACAAAAAATTAAAATTAACAATTGCATGTGACTCAAATATATCTAACGATAAGATATGTTTGATATGTAATCTGTCTGTGAAAAAATCAACATCTACTTCATATTTAAAATCACGTGATCATAAAAACAATGTGTTGAAACAATATAAAAATAGTGAAAATGTTGATTTGATTGTATCAGCATTTAAACACCGTATATTAAGTTTTAGAATTAGGGATTCGATTGAATCTGTTAATATATTAGAATTTTTAAATGTTATCAAAGACACAACAATTAATTTGCTAATAGTACAATTAGATATTCTTACTTCGTTTAAAGTGAATTTTAAATTGTTTGGTGAATACATTAAATATGGAATAAATGAACACAATGTTAGTCTTCACGATATTAAATCGTTCAATACCATAAACAAAATAGTTAATGAAGGAGTTATAATACAAAGTAAGTTTGAACAAATAAATACTAATATAAGTATAAATGTATATGGTTTAAATAAAACGGAAATAATTGGTCCACTATATCTTCTAAATTAAAAAGATTAAACCATATACATTTATTACTAATAGAAAAGACAAATAATTCCCATTATTGTTGGATAAAGAATCTGAGCAGATTGGTTGGAATTCAGATGAAAAAGAGACGACACAGAAAATGGTTTTGTGATGGTTGCCCCAGATTTTTTAGACAACAACTAGATTTAATTAATCATGTAGAAAAAGATTGTCACCATGTAAAATGTGTGTTACCATCATTGAAAAATTCTATGATAAAGTTTAAAAATTTTCGATTTCAATGAGAAGTTCCCTTTGTAATTTACCTAGATTTTGATTCAATCCTTACACTAATCGATACTTGTCAACCTGATTCAAGTAAGTCATTCACAATTGATATAGATAAACATGAATCATTTAGTTTTGCTTATTATATTAAAAGTTCATACGATGATAGTTTATCAAAATTTGTTACATACATATAGAGGTTTAGACTGTGGAAAAGTATTTATTGGTTACATTTCACAGGATATAGAATCAATTGGTGTAAAAATATTGACAGAAATTCCCTTGTTACCTTTAACTGCAAATGAAAAACTAGAATATAAATCTCCTTCAAAATGCTTCATATGTGATGAAACTTTTTTATTAGAAAACTATAAAGTAAAAGATTGCCACTTAACTGGTAAATTTCGCGGTGTTGCACATACTAAGTGCAATATTAACTATTAATTGACAAAATGTGTACCAATAGTATGTCATAATTTAGTGTTTATGATGCACATTTTTATTATTCGTGAATTAGGTTATAACAATGAAAAAATCGATTTGCTCACTCAAAATAAAGAAAAGTATATTTCATTTACGAAGCATTTTAGATTGAATGAAAATAAATCAATAAAATTAAGATTCATCGATTCTTTTAAATTTATGGCTTCTAGTATACAAAGATTGGCTAACAATCTTAATTCAAATCAATTTTTAGAATCCAAAAAATTGTTCCTCAATGATGAGGAATTTAAATTAATTATTAAAAAAAGGAGTTTTCCCATATAATTACATAAAATCACATAATATATTGAATGAGACTAACCTGTCCAAAGAAAATTTCTATAATAAATTAAACAACACATGTAAGTCTATAGGAGAATATTGGGATTTATATTTAAAAACGGATGTGCTTATATTAACTGATATTTTCGAAAATTTTCGTAGAACATGTTTCAGTATATATGGACTAGATGCAACTCATTATTTCACAGCACCGGGCTTAAGTTGGGACGCAATGCTGAAGTATAGTAAAATTAAATTAGAGTTGCTTAACGACATTAATATGATTCATTTTATTAAACTAGGAATTTTTGGTCGTTTGGCTCAATGTTCTAATCGCTATGCAAAAGCCAATAATAAATATATGCAAAATTATGATTCTAGTAAGGAATCAAATTATTTGACTTATATTGATGTAAATAATTTATATGGCGTTGCGATGAGGCAATTATAAAAACTTCACGTGGTTGAATGAAGATGAAATTATTAACTTTGACATAACTAAAATTAATGATGATACAGACATAGGATACATACTGGAAGTAGATTTGGATTATCCAGAAAACTTGCATTCATATCATAGTGATTTTCCATTATGTGCATTAAATATGGTTCCACCCATTAATAATTTTAAAAACAAAAAGTTTATTACTAACAAACTAGATAACAAACTAAATAATCTTTTTGTTTTTAGAATAAAAGTAATCAAAAAAATTTAGTTCAATGGGTCTGTGTAACTTGGTTAAAAACTAGTTAAAAGTTAAAATTTTGACAGCCAATGTTAAATTTTCGTCACATATTCACTTCAAATTAGTTATCAAAATTTTAACTAGCTCCGGGGCATGTTAAATTTTGACGTTTAAAGTTAAAAAAATAATTTATGTTCAATAATTTTTATGAACAAATATTTCAGTTCAATAAACTTAAAAATAACCCAATTTATTAAAAAAAGTTTAATAAACAAAAAAAAAAAATAGGATTATTATTTTAATTGTTATTTTTCGTAAAGTTTAATTTATATTTACCATTAAAATTTTTTTTTTCTTTTTGAAAATTTATGACTAACTGAAAATACTAAAAAAAAATTATTTTTCTCATTTTAAGAAATTTATTTCATAAATTTAAATGTCAAATTTTTAATCAAGTTACACAGCTTACAATCACCAAAGTTAAATTTTTCTCACCAATATATTTTCACCTAATTTTAACTTTTTTTTAACTAATTTTTGACCAAGTTACACAGACCCATGTGTGATACGGTTTAGTGTTGAAAAAATACATTGAGTATTAAAATTCAATCAAAAACCGTGGGTTAAAAGCTACGTTGATTTAAATACGAATTTGAGAATAAATAGTCAAAATTCTTTTGTACGAAATTTTTATAAATTAATGAACAACGCGAATTTCGGTAAGACGTTGAAAAAAGAACAGATGTTCGTCCTTTAACACATTGGGAGGATATTAAGAACATGTTTGGTGCAAGTAGACTAATTAATAAACTAAACTTTCATTCATCCTTAGTATTTTCAGAAAATTTAATAGCGATTCAATTAAATAAAGTAAAAATAAGTTATAATAAACCAATATATGCAGGATTTTGTATTTTAGAATGATCAAAGATTTTAATGTATGATTTTCACTATGGATATATGAAACCGAAATATAACGAAAATGTATCTCTAATGTATACAGACTCTTTTATTTACAACATAAAAACTTTAGATTATTATGATAATATAAAAATTATTTGACTCATTTCGATACAAGCAATTATCCAATAAATAACAGATTTCATATTCCATCCGTTAATAATGGGGTAATTGGTAAATTTAAAGATGAAGCGGCTGGGAAATTATTATTAGAATTTGTAGGGTTAAAAGCAAAAACTTATTGTATCTTAATAGAAGACGAATCCGAAATTTAAAAAATTAATAAAAATAATAAAAAAAAGTGTTGATCAGAATGATATAACATTAAAAGATTTTAAAAATTGTCTTAATGATGGAATAACATTGATGAGGCAACAATATGTATTCAGGAGGTCTCGACATGTATTATTCACTCAACTAGTAAACAAACTGACTTTAGAAAATTCTGATGATAAACGATATGTTATACCTGGCTCACATGGGGACATAAAGTAATTGTAGAATTAAACACAAACAACTAATTTATATAAATTTTTATATTTAATAAAGTACCATACACATTATTATTATTATTATTATAAAAGTATGTTTAATTAATTGTTTGACTAATATTCTAACAATATTTCTTTTTATTACAAAATAGATTTTATTAAGTTAATAAATAATATCTAATAAAAAAAATTGTTTTTTATTTTTTCTTATGTAACTCACACATGCATTTGTGTTTTAGGGCATACACCAAGGTGACTAAAACGTTATCCAGACTTAAATTTAATTATTGGTATACACCAATGCGTATTAGCCTATATTTAAACCTATATTTTAGCCGAGATAATATTTAAGTTTTTGCTTTACGACCGCGATTCATTGGTCGTATATTTTTCGTAATCCAGCTAATAATTATCTGGGGTCTGTTCGTTAATGTCACCTAGGTGACTTTTTGCTAACTTTTTCACCGTAAAATCGCCAAAATGCGTTCGAAAATGCAAAATGGTGAAAAAATCACCATCACTTTGAGCCTTCGTTTAAGTCGCCAAATTACATTTTTTTACACCGAATATCACCTTACTTTTTAGTTAGGTGATTCTCGGCGATTTTGTTTAGTGTCAATATAACTGTCAAAAAATAAAAATTGTTTGTTTAAAAAAAAAAATTAAGAATTAAAATGGAAAATTACAGTTTCGTTGTAACGGAAAGAAACGAATATATTATTACCTATGATAATAGGATTTTTTTAGATTATGGTAAGTAAGAAATATATTATTTTTTGAAGATTATCCGACATAAGTGTTTTTTTTTGTAGGAGGTATTCAAAACTATTATCCCATAACAAAAGACTTCGAGGATCAGATACAATTAAAAAATGGGGCCTGCTTTGTCTATTTTGAAGAACATCCCGAACTTTGTGGCCTAACCATTATTTCTACTACAACTTTCAATACTATTACTACTACTACTACTACTACAACTACTAATACTGATAATAATAATAATAATAAATGTGATACTAATTTTGAAGATATAGAAGATGATAAAACAGGTAATGAGAAACAAACAGCACAAACTGATACAAAAATTAATTTTTTTTTTTTTCTAGAAAAATTTAAATGGGATTATAATAGCGTTAAAGCCTTAATTAATATTTATAAGGCAAATGAAAAAAAATTTAAAGGGCCAATGCGAAATATTCAGGTGTGGCAGTCTATAGCCCAAGATTTAGTAGATGCCGGTTTTGATGGGCGTACACCCATTCAATGTGAGAATAAGTTCACTTATGAAAAAAAAAGATACATAAAAAAAAAAGAAAATATGGGACCAAAATCATCTGGGGCTGCCCCTATTAGATGCCAATATTATGAAGAGTTAGATGAGATATTCGGAAAAAAGGAGAACATACTTCCAACCCACATTGCGAGCTCCAGTAAAGGTTGGAATCCGAATATCTCAATTACACAGGACACTATAAATATTATTGAAGAGCCTGAAAATATTGATTCTCAACCAAAAAAAAAAAGAAGAAAACCAAATGAAATAGTGTCAATTCTCTTGGAGAATCAACAATTTCGAAGAGAGAGGGAGGAGGCAAAGAATGAAAGATTCGAAAGGCTGTTAGAACATCAAAAATTATTAGAAGATCAAAGAAACAATCTCTTTGAAAAAATGATGACTAATTTAATAAATAAAATAAATTAAAATTAATTTTAAGATATAAAGAAATAGTTTATTTTTTTACAATTAAATATATTTATACAATTTTTTATTTAATATTTAAATATATATGAAACTGAATAAATGAATTAATATTTTTAAAAATAATATAGGTCCAGTTACTTTTTATTTGTTAAACCAACTCGATCAGTTAAACGATTTCTTATTGTAATCCCATCTTCTTCTTCATCAGATGACTCCTCCTCCTCAGAATCATGATGCAAACTTTGGTTGCTTAAATTCTGATCAGCTTCATAATCATTAATGTCATCAGTTGTAAATTTTATGCATAAATTATAAAGTACACAACAAGCCAAAATCGTTGCAGGAATTAAATCTAAACAGTTCATGTCTAAATATTTCATACGCCTGAATCTCCCAAAACACAAAGCGAAACTTCTCTCTATTACAGCTCTACTTTTTGCTTGAGCCTCATTAAATGCTTTTTGCTTTTGTGTTAATCTTCGACGTTCAATGTATGGAGGAATGCACCAAGAAAGTAAAGGATATGCTTTATCTCCTAAAATAAATTGATTGGCTGGAAAGTATTTTTTTTTGTCAAGCATTATATTTTGATAGATGTCAGAATTCCTGAAAATTCTGGAATCATTCACGGAACTTGGATAACCAGCGTAACAATCTATATACTCCATTTTGTGATTACAAATTGCTTGGAGAGTAATTGCATGAAAGCATTTTCTGTTAATATAAATTTCAGGATCGATTTTTGGTGCTTTTATGGGAATGAATGTTCCGTCAACTGCACCAATACAATTTCTAAACTTGCCCCATTTCTGAAATCCAATAGAATTTGTGACACATTCACTTTCTGTCGGCCATTTTATAATCTCTGGAGATATTTTATTTAGAGCTTTGACAACTTTAAAAAAATAGTCCGACAGCGTACTTTTTGACATATCAAACCGGTCTGCAACGGACCTATAGGAGTCTGGTGTAGCAAGCAGCCATATAACTGAAAGTAATGCTTTCTCAATATTGATAGGTTTTCTGCCAAGTTGATTTTCGTTTGAAATAATCGGACTTAATTTATTAAACAAGAACTCGAAACCACTTCTATTCAAACGAAAGTTTTGACGAAATATTTCATCAGTAAAACTTCTGACATTATTTTCCAAGTATAATTTATACATTGTCTTTTTTTCAAATCACCATGGTAATATCCAGCTACTGCAATATCTTCTTCAGACTCAGAACTTTCATCTTCAGAAAAAAATTCTTGGAAATCGATCTATAATAAAATATCAGTTAACTATATAAATTATTAAATGAAATTAGTATTCTACTTTTAATGAGTGATTCAGCCAATCCGTTGCAAAATTTATCGTCAACATTATTTTTGGATCCATTTTCTTCTTCTTCTTCTTCACTTTTTGTGTTTGACAGCGTACTGTCAAACTGGGGTTTTGTTGGTTTTTTAACTGAATACAACTTCATTTATATAACCATCTAATATTTTATTTTATCTTATAACTTTTTGTATTATTGTATAACGTTTTTTTTTTTTCTTTTTTATTTTAAAATGTTTATTTATTTATATATATATATATTTTTTTTTTATTGTTATTATTATTATTTTTTTTCATTTTATATTTTAACATTAATATCTTTTAAATATGTTATGATTTTTCCTAAATTTTTAATGTCTCTTGTCTCTAATATTTCACTTATTGATGCAAAATTATTTAAATTATATTTTGTTCTTTCCGTTATATATTTTTCACACTTAATTATTATATGATTTGAGTCCTGTCACTTTACACTTATCACATTTATCATCTTCTTCTAATTTATAAATTTTTAACCATTTTTTCGTTAGGTCATGCCCTGTCATAATTCTATTGATAGTTTTTATTTCATTGTTTTTTAACTTGGTCTTGTAATACCAAGGCTTGTCCTCGAATTTACTAATAAATTTATTACATAATTTTCCTTTTTCTTCCAACATTTTGTCATACCATTTTTTCCATTCTACTTTTACCTCTGCCCGGAATTTATTTATTTTGTCATTTATTAGTTCTTTATTCTGTATTTTGTTATTTTCATTTGTTGTACCTAAATTAGCTAGTTTGTCGGGATCCATTTTCTGTTGTTAACATTCAACTTATTATTGTATGGCAGTTTGACGTTTGATCACCAAATTGTTACTAAAACCGTTCGTTTTCTAAGTCACCAAAAGTCACCTATGGCAGCCATTTTTCGGTAACTTTTTTCACTTGACGTAAAATCACCTTACTTTTTAGGTGACATTAACGAACAGACCCCTGCGAACTGTCAAAGTGTCAAATCAAAAAATAAATAATTTAATATAATATGCTCGTATTCCAAACACCAGATCAGTTAACCGCCTTTTATCAGCCTCCGTCATATTTGGGCGTTACATTTTTTTCATTTATAATAATTTTTATGTTACTTTTTTTTTAAATTTATTTGATTTATTTACTATTTTTTGTTTTAATAATATCATAAATATGACATTTTGTTTTTAATTATTCTGATTTTCCATTGGCCCATTTTACATCACATGACATTCGAAAATGTAGGGTTCAACAGAAATTATGTAGTTAAATTTTGCATGGATGCGTAATTTTTTATTCGAAAAATTAATTTTAGCTGGGTTGATGTATACCATAAAAATAACGAAACTTTAATCCAGATAACTATAAGCTACGGATTAAAATTATCCGGATAACGTTTTAGTCACCTTGGTGTATATGGCCCTTAGTGTATCATCTTTAATGTGTAAATAAGTGATAAACTCATGAACACAAATATCACAACAATATTTATAATCAGATTCGTCAGCAATTGTTATAGTAAATAATGTATCACCACAGTCTTTACAGATAAAACTCGCTGGATTTTCACACACCTCATCCAAACATTAATTAATCAAGGTGAGATGATTATATATATATATCATATATATATAATATATATATATTATATATATATTATATATCATATAATCTTCAGTATATTTAAATATTGTTTTCTTCCAACATTTTTCAGAATATTTTTAATACAATATTTATAAAAATTCAATGCAACACACTTAAAATTCATTATTTTTCTGATTATTTAATCAAAACATTATATACTAAATCCATGTGTGTATTATCAAATCCTAACCATTTCACGTAGATTAAGTTTTTTCTTTTAATAACTTTTTTCACCAAATATGCATCCAGATGATTGCATTTCTGCAATTCTTTTTCATAAAAACGACCTTCAATCTTTTGATTTTGATAATCTTTAATGTATGTAATGTATGTAACTGGAAATTTATTATTTACATCAATAATTTCAAAAATTTCTGTTGACAAATTGGGTGTGTACCCCTTATCGAATATCGTTTTATATTTGATGATGCAAACTTTATCACCAATATTGAACTCATTAATTTGCAATTTTGGAATTTTCTTAAAAACAGTTTTCAGCAACAATTTTTCATTATGTGTATTAACATTAATCGGTCTCATTTATATTGTTCTATGTTTTGTTTTATTGTATTCATATACCAATGTATTAACTTGTTTCAACCATTTATATGACCTTGCATACTAAATAATTTCCACATTTTATCTTTAACGTTCTATTGAATCTTTCGAATATACTAGCTTTTAAGTGTGTATAGGTTGAGTAATGATTTATTTCATATTGTCTCATGAGTTCTCGAAATATCGTGTTATAAAATTCTTTTCCATTATCTGTTTGCAAATTAGATGGTTTTCGCTTACTTTCCTCAAAAATTTCTTTTATTGCATCACTGACCAGTTTGATTTTTGTTTAATTGGTTTCACCCAAGCATACTTAGAAAAGCAATCAATAACAGTAAGTAAATATTTATAATTACTATTTTGTTTTGAATAGGGAATCATTTCAAGAAGAAGTCTATGAAGTTCAGCAACAACATCTTGTCGTATTTTATTCATATTTTGTGGTTTTTCAAAAATAAAAAAAAAACTAATCACAAAGAATTTATTCTAAAAATTAATTAATACACAGTAAAAAATGTTCAATGAAATTTGTGGAAAATTGCCAGTTTCAAAGTTGTAATAATTACACAACAAATTTTGTTTTTTTAAATGTATGTAAATTATGGTTGAAGTTCACATATTTTGTATGGATTTGAAATAATCTGTAAAAATAGTGTTTTTTTTTATGGAGTTTTATGTAATTTTATATAAATTTCATGTAAATATTTGACTCACTGTGTGTTTAATGTTCTTAAAAACAGTTGTCAACAATAATCGTTCATTATTTTTATTAACATTAATCAAAAAAAAAAATATTTTTTAATTAATTGGATTTCCCATTTTATCAAATCCTCATTGAGATTTCCCATTTGATCAACTCGCATTTAGATTTCCCATTTGATCCACTCCCATTTAGATTTGATCAACTCGAATTTGATCAACTCGCATTTGATCAATCTCAAATGCGGCACACGATATTCGATAAGGGGTACACACCCAATTGGTCAACAGAAATTTTTGAAATTATTGGTGTAAATAATAAATTTCCAGTTACATACTTACTTAAAGATTATCAAAATCAAAAGATTGAAGGTCGTTTTTATGAAAAAGATTTGCAGAAATGCAATCATCTCGATGCATATTTGGTGAAAAAAGTTATTAAAAGAAAAAACTTAATCTACGTGAAATGGTTAGGATTTGATAATACACACATGGATTTAGTATAAATAATCGGTAATGTTTTGATTAAATAATCAGAAAAATAATGGATTTTAAGTGAGTTGCATTGAATTTTTATAAATATTGTATTAAAAATATTCTGAAAAATGTTGGAAGAAAACAATATTTAAATATACTGAAGATTATATATATTATCATCTCACCTTGATTAATCAATGTTTGGATGAGGTGTGTGAAAATCCAGCGAGTTTTATCTGTAAAGACTGTGGTGATACATTATTTACTATAACAATTGCTGACGAATCTGATTATAAATATTGTTGTGATATTTGTGTTGATGAGTTTATCACTTATTTACACATTAAAGATGATACACTAAGAGCCATATACACCAAGGTGACTAAAACGTTATCCGGATAATTTTAATCCGTAGCTTATAGTTATCTGGATTAAAGTTTCGTTATTTTTATGGTATACATCAACCCAGCTAAAATTAATTTTTCGAATAAAAAATTACGCATCCATGCAAAATTTAACTACATAATTTCTGTTGAACCCTACATTTTCGAATGTCATGTGATGTAAAATGGGCCAATGGAAAATCAGAATAATTAAAAACAAAATGTCATATTTATGATATTATTAAAACAAAAAATAGTAAATAAATCAAATAAATTTAAAAAAAAAGTAACATAAAAATTATTATAAATGAAAAAAATGTAACGCCCAAATATGACGGAGGCTGATAAAAGGCGGTTAACTGATCTGGTGTTTGGAATACGAGCATATTATATTAAATTATTTATTTTTTGATTTGACACTTTGACAGTTCGCAGATAACTATTAGCTGGATTACGAAAAATATACGACCAATGAATCGCGGTCGTAAAGCAAAAACTTAAATATTATCTCGGCTAAAATATAGGTTTAAATATAGGCTAATACGCATTGGTGTATACCAATAATTAAATTTAAGTCTGGATAACGTTTTAGTCACCTTGGTGTATGCCCTAAAACACAAATGCATGTGTGAGTTACATAAGAAAAAATAAAAAACAAAAGACAATTTTTTTTATTAGATATTATTTATTAACTTAATAAAATCTATTTTGTAATAAAAAGAAATATTGTTAGAATATTAGTCAAACAATTAATTAAACATACTTTTATAATAATAATAATAATAATAATGTGTATGGTACTTTATTAAATATAAAAATTTATATAAATTAGTTGTTTGTGTTTAATTCTACAATTACTTTATGTCCCCATGTGAGCCAGGTATAACATATCGTTTATCATCAGAATTTTCTAAAGTCAGTTTGTTTACTAGTTGAGTGAATAATACATGTCGAGACCTCCTGAATACATATTGTTGCCTCATCAATGTTATTCCATCATTAAGACAATTTTTAAAATCTTTTAATGTTATATCATTCTGATCAACACTTTTTTTTATTATTTTTATTAATTTTTTAGATTTCGGATTCGTCTTCTATTAAGATACAATAAGTTTTTGCTTTTAACCCTACAAATTCTAATAATAATTTCCCAGCCGCTTCATCTTTAAATTTACCAATTACCCCATTATTAACGGATGGAATATGAAATCTGTTATTTATTGGATAATTGCTTGTATCGAAATGAGTCAGATAATTTTTATATTATCATAATAATCTAAAGTTTTTATGTTGTAAATAAAAGAGTCTGTACACATTAGAGATACATTTTCGTTATATTTCGGTTTCATATATCCATAGTGAAAATCATACATTAAAATCTTTGATCATTCTAAAATACAAAATCCTGCATATATTGGTTTATTATAACTTATTTTTACTTTATTTAATTGAATCGCTATTAAATTTTCTGAAAATACTAAGGATGAATGAAAGTTTGGTTTATTAATTAGTCTAATTGCACCAAACATATTCTTAATATCCTCCCAATGTGTTAAAGGACGAACATCTGTTCTTTTTTCAACGTCTTACCGAAATTCGCGTTGTTCATTAATTTATAAAAATTTCGTACAAAAGAATTTTGACTATTTATTCTCAAATTCGTATTTAAATCAACGTAGCTTTTAACCCACGGTTTTTGATTGAATTTTAATACTCAATGTATTTTTTCAACACTAAACCGTATCACACATGGGTCTGTGTAACTTGGTCAAAAATTAGTTAAAAAAAAGTTAAAATTAGGTGAAAATATATTGGTGAGAAAAATTTAACTTTGGTGATTGTAAGCTGTGTAACTTGATTAAAAATTTGACATTTAAATTTATGAAATAAATTTCTTAAAATGAGAAAAATAATTTTTTTTTAGTATTTTCAGTTAGTCATAAATTTTCAAAAAGAAAAAAAAAAATTTTAATGGTAAATATAAATTAAACTTTACGAAAAATAACAATTAAAATAATAATCCTATTTTTTTTTTTTTGTTTATTAAACTTTTTTTAATAAATTGGGTTATTTTTAAGTTTATTGAACTGAAATATTTGTTCATAAAAATTATTGAACATAAATTATTTTTTTAACTTTAAACGTCAAAATTTAACATGCCCCGGAGCTAGTTAAAATTTTGATAACTAATTTGAAGTGAATATGTGACGAAAATTTAACATTGGCTGTCAAAATTTTAACTTTTAACTAGTTTTTAACCAAGTTACACAGACCCATTGAACTAAATTTTTTTGATTACTTTTATTCTAAAAACAAAAAGATTATTTAGTTTGTTATCTAGTTTGTTAGTAATAAACTTTTTGTTTTTAAAATTATTAATGGGTGGAACCATATTTAATGCACATAATGGAAAATCACTATGATATGAATGCAAGTTTTCTGGATAATCCAAATCTACTTCCAGTATGTATCCTATGTCTGTATCATCATTAATTTTAGTTATGTCAAAGTTAATAATTTCATCTTCATTCAACCACGTGAAGTTTTTATAATTGCCTCATCGCAACGCCATATAAATTATTTACATCAATATAAGTCAAATAATTTGATTCCTTACTAGAATCATAATTTTGCATATATTTATTATTGGCTTTTGCATAGCGATTAGAACATTGAGCCAAACGACCAAAAATTCCTAGTTTAATAAAATGAATCATATTAATGTCGTTAAGCAACTCTAATTTAATTTTACTATACTTCAGCATTGCGTCCCAACTTAAGCCCGGTGCTGTGAAATAATGAGTTGCATCTAGTCCATATATACTGAAACATGTTCTACGAAAATTTTCGAAAATATCAGTTAATATAAGCACATCCGTTTTTAAATATAAATCCCAATATTCTCCTATAGACTTACATGTGTTGTTTAATTTATTATAGAAATTTTCTTTGGACAGGTTAGTCTCATTCAATATATTATGTGATTTTATGTAATTATATGGGAAAACTCCTTTTTTTAATAATTAATTTAAATTCCTCATCATTGAGGAACAATTTTTTGGATTCTAAAAATTGATTTGAATTAAGATTGTTAGCCAATCTTTGTATACTAGAAGCCATAAATTTAAAAGAATCGATGAATCTTAATTTTATTGATTTATTTTCATTCAATCTAAAATGCTTCGTAAATGAAATATACTTTTCTTTATTTTGAGTGAGCAAATCGATTTTTTCATTGTTATAACCTAATTCACGAATAATAAAAATGTGCATCATAAACACTAAATTATGACATACTATTGGTACACATTTTGTCAATTAATAGTTAATATTGCACTTAGTATGTGCAACACCGCGAAATTTACCAGTTAAGTGGCAATCTTTTACTTTATAGTTTTCTAATAAAAAAGTTTCATCACATATGAAGCATTTTGAAGGAGATTTATATTCTAGTTTTTCATTTGCAGTTAAAGGTAACAAGGGAATTTCTGTCAATATTTTTACACCAATTGATTCTATATCCTGTGAAATGTAACCAATAAATACTTTTCCACAGTCTAAACCTCTATATGTATGTAACAAATTTTGATAAACTACCATCGTATGAACTTTTAATATAATAAGCAAAACTAAATGATTCATGTTTATCTATATCAATTGTGAATGACTTACTTGAATCAGGTTGACAAGTATCGATTAGTGTAAGGATTGAATCAAAATCTAGGTAAATTACAAAGGGAACTTCTCATTGAAATCGAAAATTTTTAAACTTTATCATAGAATTTTTCAATGATGGTAACACACATTTTACATGGTGACAATCTTTTTCTACATGATTAATTAAATCTAGTTGTTGTCTAAAAAATCTGGGGCAACCATCACAAAACCATTTTCTGTGTCGTCTCTTTTTCATCTGAGTTCCAACCAATCTGCTCAGATTCTTTATCCAACAATAATGGGAATTATTTGTCTTTTCTATTAGTAATAAATGTATATGGTTTAATCTTTTTAATTTAGAAGATATAGTGGACCAATTATTTCCGTTTTATTTAAACCATATACATTTATACTTATATTAGTATTTATTTGTTCAAACTTACTTTGTATTATAACTCCTTCATTAACTATTTTGTTTATGGTATTGAACGATTTAATATCGTGAAGACTAACATTGTGTTCATTTATTCCATATTTAATGTATTCA
Source organism: Pedicia rivosa (assembly GCA_963082725.1). NCBI lineage: Eukaryota > Metazoa > Arthropoda > Insecta > Diptera > Pediciidae > Pedicia > Pedicia rivosa. The sequence continues at coordinate 23,839,179 of OY720153.1, forward strand.
CCAAACAATTTAAAATTCACTTTAAACGAAGTAAGAATATCTAATTGTACTATTAGCAAATTAATTGTTGTGTCTTTGATAACATTTAAAAATTCTAATATATTAACAGATTCAATCGAATCCCTAATTCTAAAACTTAATATACGATGTTTAAATACAATCAAATCAACATTTTCACTATTTTTATATTGTTTCAACACATTGTTTTTATGATCACGTGATTTTAAATATGAAGTAGATGTTGATTTTTTCACAGACAGATTACATATCAAACATATCTTATCGTTAGATATATTTGAGTCACATGCAATTGTTAATTTTAATTTTTTGTTTACGATGTTATCTTCAATATTTTTCCTCTTAATTGTTTTTTGATTCAAACAATGATACATTATTTTGTGATTTTTAGATCTCTTTGATTTCTACACAAGACTCCACAAACTTCACATAATTGTTCACTATTAACACATTGGTTTGTATGACGATTTAATATCAAAAATAGTAAATATTCCTAAGTAACTACAAGAATACTGCTATTTTTTACATTCAACACACAAGGCGTACATATCATGTGGAACCAATCCATAAGATTTTCAATCTGAGGCAATCATTTGTTGTAAAGGGTTTACATATTGGTCTCACACATGAGGAATGGAATAAATTGTATACAAGTATACGAGAAATTACCAAATTAATTTCAACAGAAAAAAAGGAATATGAATATTTTAATTTTTTAGAAGACCAAAACATGTTTAGTGCTACTGTTGTGTTAAAACAAAAAATTATTGAGATAAGGAATTAGAAAATTCTGTAAAAACACGAAAATATTGCGGTTTTGTGGTTTTCGGTTTTTCAACAACAATGTGGTTTTTTGGTGTTCGGTTTTTGCGAAAAATTATTGAGATAAGGAATTAATTTTTTTTTGTAAAAAACACGAAAATATTGCGGTTTTGTGGTTTCCGGTTTTTACAACAACAATGTGGTTTTTTTAGTGTTCGATTTTTACGAAAAATTTGTTATGAGAGTTCTGGAAAAAAAAGGTGGGATATTATGAGAAAGGAAAGGAATTAGAAAATTCTGGAAAATCACGAAAATATTGCGGTTTTGTGGTTTTTGGTTTCCGGTCTACGATTAACGGTTTCTCCGATTAGCAGTTTCCGGTTTGTGATTAGCGGTTTCCGGTTTGTGATTAGCGGTTTCCGGTTTGTGATCAACGGTTTCCGGTTTGTGATTAGCGATTTCCGGTTTACGATAAGCGGTTTCCGGTTTGTACCCAAACCCAAACTGTTCCAGAACCCGCCACTTCCCTCTACTAGCGTGCCAACAAAAAGTCTTAGATGACAGCTAGTCTCTTTAAAGATTGGTTTTTTAATTGCTTTGCTCCAGAGGTGGAAAGATATTTGTTGACGAAAAATCTTACTTTTAAAGTATTACTGCTTTTAGATAAGGCTCCTGGGCATCCTAAAGATTTGGTACACCCCAACATTCAAGTAGCTTTTCTTCCACCTATTACAACATCATTAGTCCAGCCCTTGGATCAGGGAGTGATTTCAACGTTTATTATATTAGACGAACATTTCAACGAATTTTAGATTTAATGGAACTTAGTGATTATTGTAGTCTTATTGTTTTATAAGTTTTGCAAGTATTATGGATTGTGTTCAAATCATTGCCTTGGCTGTTGAAGAATTGAAATCTTATCAAAGGATTGTCAATCTATCTCATTCTGTAGGAGGACCAGGATTTGAGGATTTAGCAATTGAAGATATATATATATGAGCTGTTAACGGAAGCAGATAAGTTGACAGAAGAAGGTCTGTTAGAAATGGTTTATGAAACTCAGATATTGAATGAATCGATTGATTCCGAAAGCGACGCAAGTTCACCAGCACCAAATTTCACACTGGCAACATTAATAACAACTTTTGAAGTTGCCGATAATTTAAAAAATCTAATCTAAGATCAGGATCCATGGAGCGTGCTTTAAAGTTTCAAAGACAATTGGAAGAATGTTTAGCACCATTTAAAGAAATTCAAAAAGAATTATAGAACACGAAAAAACAACCTCTTATTACAGAATTTATTAGAGCAGATAAAAGAAAACATGTAGCTGACGAATTGCAATCTTCCAGTGAGGAAGAAACAAAACTCAGACTACCATAAAACAATTTCTAAAAAGATCTAAGGCTTCAAAAAATGACAATGATGAAAGCTGTACTGAAAGTGATTAAAATGCGATAAATACAATTTCTAAACAAATGTATTTTTTTTTTTTGGTTTTTAATTATGCTCTTTTTAATTGTGGTTAGTTGTTTTATAAATTTCTTAAATAAACAAAATTAAAAAATATTTTTTTATTTTTTCTTCAGAATTCTGAACCATAGTTGAAAATTGTATGAATTCTAAATATTGCTTAACACGATTTCACTTTACACTGACTTTCTACGGAACCAAACTACCGTGTTCAGCGAGGGTTACCTGTATACCAATAATTAATGGATCATCATTTAATCTTTATTATACTAACAACCAATATAATGAGTTTAAATGTGAGTAAATAGGTAAAAATAATTGTTGAATGTATAAGGAACTGACAATATATGTGGAAAAATATTGAAGGATGCTGTTGAAATTGAGTGTTTCTTAAAAATTTTCACGTATTTAATAATTCATTAAATAGCGGGGAATTTCCATGTAAGTGGAAATCGTTAATAATTAGTGTTCTAGGCAAAAACACTGTAATTCAGAATGCATTTTTTATTTTTTTTATTTTACATATTTTGGCCATCTATTAGTAGCAAATGCAAACCTAAAATAGCGGAGAGCTTAACCATTTGTGTCGACAAATTATGATATGGAAATAATTTGTACGTTGATTTTTTTAATAGAAAAATAACAAAAACAATAGGTGTGTTCTATCAAAAAATAGCGCTACGCTAGTGTAGCGTAAATTTACAATAAAATGAGTCACTGAAAGAACGACTCAAGCAAGCGCAGCTGTCAAAAATTTTATTTGATATTTCTCATTAAAAATTTAAAAATGTGGCTGTTCGAAAAGATATTAATCGTATTTTTCATAGGATAATAATAATATAATATATAATATAATATATAATAATAATATATTTTTAATAAAAAATAACAGGAACTTTAATGGTGGTGAAATTGGACAAACACATTTTAAAATTAGTGAGAGTTCAATCTGGAATTATTAATACAGCAAAAGTGAATTTTTACAAATATGGCTGATTATTGTATGAATCAAAAATTATCGGGTGTAGGTCTCTTTAACGTAAAATTTATCCAGAATCAATTTGAAGAAACAATTTCTATATTAATGTATATATCAGGTTATGTTGAATAGAAGGCATCTGATAATTGTAATGATTGTAAACAAATATTATTAGCTGATTCAGACTTTCAAATCGAATTTCCACCAAATTTAACATATTTAGCTGGTTTAGCTAAATATCCTTCTGAATTTTTAATAACAATTGGTAAAATAGCCTATCAAATTTTTTAAACATTAATTTCAGCCAAATATGAAAATATTCTAGTAAATTCTTCAAATCAAAATCAGTTTATTAATGTAATTAGATTAGAACGTATTGAAACAGAAAATCTGAGTCACTTTTCAAGTAAATGTGAAAATAGTTCACAAAAAAGAGTTGGCATTTGGTGCAATATCTTATTAAACAACTATTCTAAAAATAAATGCGATACTATTTGTTTACAATCTGCGAATAAGAAAAAACTGTGTTCTTTAACTAGTCAATAAGTTTCCTTTTTAATACTAATCTTGCTTTATTATTTTAAATTAACTTTAACAAGATCTGATAATGAATTATGTCGCTTTATTTTATATTTTTATTATTGAATTCACATTGATGTGATATGAATTTTTTAAATGTTGAATTCTTATTTTATTATTTTTTTAGTTATTATTTTTTATTTATTTGTTTTAATTTATTATATTTATTTGTATATTTTTTAAATCCATTTCAGTGTGTGGTTCGGTTTCCACAAAAAAAGTAGGTCCTCTAAGTTTAACGAAATGATGATAAAAGCATATTAATGTTTCTGATCGTTATTTTTTTTTTCTAACAAATTTTATTTTTATAAATAAAAATTTTAATTTTTTTTATTTATTTTTAAATAATTTTTTTTAATTTTAATTAAATTGTTTTCTTTTTTATAACCAAAAAACCCATCCATGTTTTAATTTCCATAGAAAAAATACTAACACTCCCTGCGTGACGTCTTCATTTGAGCATTACTGCCTGAAACTGAAACCGCAATATAGTTAACTATCTAACGTACGTTTGATAGTTAACTTGTTCCGTCTAACCATAGCAAGAACAGTAGGAGCATATAAAAAGACTATAGGAGCAACAATATTTGTACCTCAGTACCTCTATTCCGGTATTTCACTGTGAATTGAGAATTGAGAAAGAACTGCAATAAATGAAATGAAAAAAAATTTCCTCAAAGTTTGTTCTCAATTCACAATAAGTGTATTCTGTACATTTAGGAAAGATATTTAGGGAAAAATAATTCATTAGTTATCGGATTCGCCGCGCAACTATCAAAGCGTATAAAGTATACAGAGTCGTAGCCAAAAAATATTGATTGAAGGAGAATTACATTGAAATTTTCTCTCATTTGTAAATATACGCCACTGGCACAATAAATATAATATATAAATATTTTGACGTTTAATAATGAAAAATTCTATTGTTGTCAAAAAAATTTGTGCATTTAGTAAAAAGTGATTTAAATATTATGTAAGTGCATATTATATAAATAGTTTTTATTAAAAAATAAGTTAATTGCAGTGTAAATATGTTTATAATATACTTTAATTTTTTAGTGAAATGTTAAGACGTCCAATAATTATGGAAATGTTGGAAGAAGAAAATGATGAAAAAAGACGAAAATTAAGAATTACTAGAAAATGTTTACGAGACCATCATGATGCATTTGATATATATGACATCGAATTTATACAGCAATATAGAATGCCTAAACATCTTGCAATGATTTTGTTGGAAAAAATATCTCCATTTATGATGGAGACAAGCATTTCAAAATCAAATAAAATGCTTCTTAGCATTGCTTTTTTAGCTGAAGGTGAATAATGTAAATATTTTTATATATTCGCTGTTACTGAATATTACTTTTTTCTTTTAGGAACATTTCAGAAGAAAATAGGTGTCAACTATTTACATTGTGTTTCTCAATCCGTTGTATCAAGGGCAATTACAGAATTTTGTGAAATTGTTAATTCAAAATTAATGCCCGAACTAATAAGATTTCCACAAACCACTGCAGAAATGACGGAGATTAAAATTGGGTTAAGTATTTTGTTATTTTATTAACTATTTATTTTTAATTTTTTATTAACTCATTATAGTTTTTTTAATAAATTCGGATTTCCGGGAGTTATTGGTTGTGTGGACGGAACCCATGTGTCAATGTTTCGACCTAATGAACGAATTGAACATGTTTATTTAAATCGTCACCAATATCATTCAAAGAACGTGCAATTGGTATATATTTTAAAATTTAAACATATTGAAATGATCTTTAAATTTTTTTTTTCTTAATTAATATAGATTTGTGATTCAAATTTGAAAATTTTAAATATAAATGCTAGATATGGTGGGTCAAATCACGATGCTAGCATTTGGCGAAAATCATTAGTAAAGGGATTTTTATATAACAAACAATTAGCAAACGAAATACAAAACACTTATCTCCTTGGTAAATAATTCAGTTTATTAATTATCACATTTTGTCTTACAATAATTCATTTAAAAAAAAAAAAAATCACATTTTGTCTTACAATAATTCATTTAAAAAAAAATAATAGCTTAATAATAATTTTGGTCATTTCATTTGTATTAATTTGTGTTTAAATATCTTCAAAGATGTTAGCGTCAGAAACAATATTTTCTGCCTCAGAATCTTTTGTTGATCTGAAAAAAGATAAAAAAAATGTTAAAAAATTTATTTTTTAGGTGATAGTGGTTATCCACTAGAACCGTGGCTTATGAATCCCATTTTACATCCCACAAATGCATCTGAAGAAAAATATAATGTAATACATAGGAGAACCAGAAATTGCATTGAAAGATTAAATGGAGTATTAAAATCAAGATTTAGGTCTATTGGAAAAGATCGGTGTCTTAAGTATTCACCACAAAAGATGGGATTGATCATAAATACATGCGCAACACTTCATAATTTTTTAAAAATTCAAAATTATGTTGATAATTTTGATGATGAAACCCATGATGATGAACTAACTTTACCTGATCCAACAATGGACGATGATGACGAAGCCATTGATCAAAATGACAATAACTTGTTATTAATTGCTCGACAAATTCGACAATCAATTTGTAATGAATATTTTAATGAACATTAATTTAATAATATAAATAATATAAATAATATAAATAATATAAATAATAAACTAACTTTTGATTCAGCATTTGTTTTATTAAATTGTTTCCATTGCTGCTGCAATTCTATTGAGTGCTGTAACTTTTTCCTTTTCTATTTTATTGCTATAGTCTAATATTTTGTCGCGTGATCTAGCTGAGCCTGTTGTATAAATATATTCATTAAAATAATTGAATATTTGATATTATAAAAATATTTACCTCGTATTATTGGTGTTACTTTATTTGTGTTGTGACTCCGTGCTACAACAGGATGTGTGGGTGTTTGCATAGCAATCGGAGATTTTTCCTAAAAGAAAAATTATTATTTTTTGTACATAAACAAATTAATTACGGTTTTACTGTAATTGGAGTTGGTACAATAAAACCACCCTCACTAGTTTCACCATCACCATCAACACTATGGGTTGTTATAATTTGCAATATTTTTTCATCAATTCCTTCCAATCTTGGAATTGGAATTGATTCTGCGTCTATACCCAATCCCGTTCGGTTGAGGAGTTCTTTTTGCTTTGCAAAAGTAGTTCTAACATATTTCCTGTCAAATACAATACGAATTAGATATATAGTAAATATAAATAATTCCATTAAAGTTTTTCATACTTCATATCCACCCAAGTTTTTCTCCATTTTTCACCATCTTTTTGGGCACCTCCAACAGCATTGAGTTTCACAGAAATTTCTGTCCACAAATTTTTATTATCACTTCTTCCATCTAAAGAAGAAAACCTAAAACATAAAGATGGAATTAATTGTGGAAAAACTAAACTTCATTTAAAAAATCTTGTTTATACCTGTCATTTGCCAAATTTATATTAATGGACATTAATTCCACAATTTAGGAAATCGTTTTTTCATTATTTATTTTTTCACTCGCGACAGAATACACTTTTAGGAAAGAGGAAAAAAAACGCTACAATTTTTTCCCAATTCCTAATTCACGATGTACCGGAATACAGGCACAGGTGCATTTTTAATGAAATATATCTTTTCCCCTAATATTTTTTTGTTTGTGTGAGTGAGCATACAATACTCTTGTGTTGAATATGAAATGTCAAAATTTTAAACTTGACGAAAGAAATTTACAAGTGAAGTCAAAAATACAAATATAAATTATTATTTAATATTATTATAAATAATATTTAGTGATTTAGTAATTTTTATCCTTTTTCGGATTGATAGTTTTTGATTCGACAATTATATAAAAATGGCTTATCTTGAATAAAATTAATAATTTTTTCCAAAATGTCTGAACTAACATCCTAATAAAAAAAACATAATTTAAATTCAATATTTAGTCACTAAACATCGAATGATTTGAATAATTAATTGTAAATAATAATAATTACATTTGTTTTGCTTGTATCCGTAATTATTTATTTTAATATTACTAAAATTTTAATTAATATTTCAATTATTTTGTCCACTGTACTTTTAATTGTAATAAATAAAAATATCAACAATAATGGCACGTGATAAATTCGTCAATATTTTCGACGAAAATCGAAAAAATTTACCGAAGAAGGTAATTTTTCCTGGTGAAAAGATCGTACATCTAATTTTCGAACAAAGAAATATCAACTTGACGATCTATTCGTTAAGGTTAATTTGTTCCTCGAGGTTTATATGTATTAGTTTGTTTTAGCTATGGTCAGACCCTGTTAGTTCAAAAACGAAAAATGGTTAGTGAATTTTCGTTAGTTGAACAAACGTTCGAAAATTTTCGCACTATAACTAGAGATTTCAGATCAGTGATTTTGGAGAAAAAAATGGCTCTGAAAGTCAAGTGGTATAATGTTCAAAAAATAATAAAACCAAGAACCGCCAAAAATTTTTAATTGTGTGTCACCACCTGACGGACATGTTAGTACAGACACCCGGAATGGGTTTTTAATAAAAATTTATTTGTGACACTTCTGTTAGTAGATAAGCTATGAGAGTTCTAGCGCAAAAACACGGGTTATTTTAAATGAAGGTATCAAAATGGACATTTTCAGCTTTTTCCGCCATCTTGGATTTAGAGAAAGAGTGAATTTGCGTGAGGGGTGGTGATTCTGCGAGTTTCTGAGAGAGATAGGAGGAAAGCGAGAGTTGTTGTGGGAGAGAGAGAGAGATGGTTTTTATTTTATAAATAGGAAGGTGGAAATCTTCCAAAGACTGAGTGTGGGATTTTTACCCACTAAAACCACCTCCCTTCACCTAATTCCATATTCCCCCCGGAATCACCATAAAATATTACTTCAGGAGGGGGATTGAGCATATCCGCTCACTCTAACCTATTGCTTATTGCTTCCAGCCGTCTTAGCTCCATGTTTACTATAGCTACATTGTTGCATACAGTGTCCCATAGCTCTTTCGATTTCAACATTTCACCTACTATGTTGTCCGGGTTTAGCTTTCAGCTGCTTTTTCCAAAACTCTCCTCTCTTGCTCAAAACGAGAGCATTCAAAAAACACATGTTCAGCATTCTCTTCTTTGTTTTCGCACTCTGGATATAGTGAAGAATCATCATGCTCAAAACGGTATAAATAGCTCCGGTAACCACCATGACCAGATAGAAATTGTGTTAGATGATAGTTGACCTCTCCGTGTTTGCGGTTTATCCACGGCACTATCTTCGGAATTAGCCTATGCGTCCAGCGCCCCTTTCCAGAAGTCTGCCACTGTTGCTGCCATGTTTGCATTTTTTCTCTTTCCCTGTACTCCTATCTAGCTAGAGGGTTCCGCCTCTTGGCCTCAAATGCTCTTCTAGTTTCCTCCGCTGCAATGTGGATAGGCGTCATTCCTGCAATGACGCATTCGCCATCGTCCGACATGGTTCTGTAATCGGTAATGACTCTAAGGGCGCTGAGTCTCTGGACCTTTCCCAGTTTTCTTCTGTTTTTCTCGAGCCTCATTGCCTCTGCCCAAATTGGGGAAGCATAAAGGACAACTGATTTTACTACACCTGCCAGTAACCTTCTTCTGCTACTTCTTGAACCTCCAATATTAGGTAGCATATTTGCTCACATACTCCAAGTGACTTTGAAAGCTTAACTTTTGGTCGATCATTACTCCTAGGTATTTGATGGCACTCTTAGATTTAATTTCAAGATTTCTGCCTTTAGAGTAACGGATTCGATCTTCTTCCTGCTACTGATCTTTCCGTCTTGTTTTCAGCTAGTTCTAGCGTTACCGAGTCGAGTCATGTTCTTAATATTTTGAATGTATCGTTAGCGACCATTTCGATTTCGTCCAGTTGTTTTGCAGTTACTACTATTGCGATGTCATCTGCAAACCGTATCACCTTAGTTTCATCAGGGACTTTTATCTTGAGTATGTCTTATACATAACATTCCAAAGAATTGGTCCAAGCACGGAACCTTGGAGGACCCCAGCGGTTATCTGGTATTTTTTGGGACCCTCTTCATTGTTATACTACAGTATTCTGTCCTCGAAATAACTTTCAAGGATTCGCACCAGGAAATTCGGAACATTTATTCTTTGTAATGCCCTTATGATTTGACCCCAATTTGCGGAGTTGAACGCATTCTTCACGTCGATCGTGACTATGACGCAGTATTTTTTGGTCCCTCCTTTCCATCTTTTGCCGTGAATGGCTTCGCTGGCAGTCCATATTACTGTTCCGATGGCATCCAGTGTGGAGCGCGCCTTAGTTAGTTGAAAGACCATCCTCACTCTCGATTAATGGACTCAGTCTATTATGAATTATACGCTCCAGTATTTTCCCCAATGAGTCTAGCATACAAAGGGGACGATGCAAGTTCGCCTCTTCCGGAGGTTTCCCTGGTTTTGCATTGTATCCACAAATAATTTTGTGTTGCTTTTAATCGCAGTCTTAAGCGCTCGGTTTGGAATCCCGTCTGGGCCAGGAGCCTCGTTGTCCCCCATCTTGTTGCACAGGCTCAGGATTTCTTCTGCAGTTACCTCTGGTATTGGCTCTGTGTTTTCGACAGCTGTTCTCCTTCCAAGCCTTGGCGGATGGTGAGGGAAAAGTGTCTCAACGATGTTTTGCAATTTCTCTTATTGCCGAGCGGGGGGGAACGTGCCTCTAGCAGGATGCGTCCTCTGGGGTTTGTGTCCGAGCTGCCCCACTTCACGACCCACGCGTTGAAATCGCTGGCAATGATAATGGAGTGATGCCCTGTTGCATCTTTTACAATGTTATCTACCATTATTTCATATTGAGAGATATGTAAACTAGGAGGAGCATAACTGTAAATATAAATGCCGTTGATTTTGGCCGTTATAAAACCATTCACTTTGTGTTTCATACACTGTTGAAACGGATTTTTTCCGCATGCCCATATAGCAGTTTACCAGTGGCATCAGATGTCCATAAGTTATTATGCGGGATTTTATACGGCTCTGATACTATAGCAACTTCTACTTTCTTCTCCACTTTGTAGTATTTTCATCTTCTTACTGCATTTACTACGCTCCTGTATGCTGGGCACCTGAAGCTTCTCGTTGCGTGGTTACTCGGACGGCCACCTTGCTCTTTGTAAATAACACAGTTTGGTTTATTGCCACAGGATTTGGCTTTGTGTCCAATTTCTCCACACCTCCAGCAGAGTTTTGATCTATCACCATTTTTACATGAGATTGCTATATGTCCAAACTCTAGGCACCTATAGCAATTCTTAGGTTGTACCAACTCTCTTACTGCGCATATCGCCCAACCAATTTTAATTTTCCCGGTTTTAATAAGCCTGATTGCTAATTCTGCCGCTAGATTAATTTCGGCACGCTGAGTAGCCATGTTTGAAACGATGCTTGCTTCTCTTTCCGGTTTCATTTTATGTACTGTTGACTGGCTTGTCAATTCTTTCACTCCATCTGCTAGATCACCAAAGGAGACCTTGATTTGGCGTATCATTTTTTTAATTTCTTGCTGTACGTTATGCCTTGGCTTGACATACTCCATCAGAGTATCGATTTCTTTTCTCAGTTTGTTGATCTTTTGATCAACGGTCGCGTTATTTCTCGATTCCCAGCGATCAGTGATTGATTCCAGTACTACTGTTACTGGTTTGTCTACTGGTTGGTCTGTGGGAGTAACACTGGATTTGTTTTTTTGCAAACTCCATCGATGGTGACCTCCGTAATTTTGAACTCATTTAAAATGGGTCATCCTTCTTGCCAAACAGGGACCACTCACTTAAGCTTGTAGTCTTCTTCGGTACCTCATCAATGTACCTCAAACAATGAGGAACTAATTATTGTAGCTGTATCTACTTCAGCAGCCAATTTCACCACTGCTGATGTATTACGGTCGCTTGATTTCGACGCCTGGGAGCGCGCTCGCTCGCTCGCAACAGCCGCCGGTACTGAGCATCCTATTCTCTGCACCGTAAGTTTTTTTTGAAATCTCTAAACTTTCCATACTTGGTGATTAAATTCGGGGGAGCCCACCCCTATCTGATTTTGGTCCGCGGATGGTTTTCTAATTCCCATCAGCCCTCCGGTAGTCCGGTGAGAGCCTCCCCTATCCGCCACCTGGGAACGCGCCCGAAGGGAGATCCAGCAACTCCACACGAGGAGCCTGCGAGTGTGAGTGTGTATGTGTGTGTGTGAGGTAGTGACGATCGCTGATGATAATTTTTATGCGTACGTATGCATTTTATGTGTAGTTAATCCACATCACCCAATACATGTATTGTTTTTTGGAATAGTTTGATAGTTCTGTCAAGCCATTCTAGATCTACAGGCAGTAATACTCAAATCGTGACGTCACACAAAGGGTTACAGATATTTGTTGGTTCAAATAAATTTTTTTTTAATGGGATAAGGTAAACGTCCGTAATACTGATCTAGTACCAAATACTGACATATGTCGGCTGTTTTCATTAAATTAGTTAAATGAATAAAAACTATCATGAAATGAAACAACAAACCACTTCTATATATCGTTTTCGCTATTTCACAACAAAATTTTTGGTTATAACTCGTAAATCTATTGAGAATATTCACTCGTGTTTCGGACCTCAGTCGGTAAAGAGTGAAAAGAGGATTTTTCCTATAAAATCAGGTAAGGAATTGACCAAAAAAATTAGTGTTGAATCGGCTCTATTGTTCATAATTTTTTAGAATAAACTTTATTTATATAAGTTAAAACACACTTTATTTAAGTGAAAATATCATTTAGATTCCGAAATTAGCTTATAATCAAGTAAAACCGTTAAGTCAGTATTAGAAACAAATTATGAAAAAATGTTCTCTATACTGAACTATAAGTCAGTATAGAGGAATTTAATTCAAAGTGCAAATTAATTTTTATGGCCAAATAATTTAAAAAGTCGCTTAAATTATTAAAAATAGTTATAAAAGTAATAACACTGAAAACATAAGGATTTTTTAGTATTTATTGCCTTATTTATTACTTGAAGTTGTAGATCAGCATTATGGACATGATTCGGTCAGTATAGCGATTAGTTAATCTTACTTTTATTTTAAAATTTTGTAGAATGTCAAAGAGATTAAAATATACCGAGGTTGATACGGATAATGCTTTAAAAGCAATATCTAAAGGTATGTCCATCTATAGAGCCAGTAAGGAATTTAAAGTTTCAAAAACCACTTTATTTTACAAAAAAAGTGGAAAATATCCGGTTAAAAGACAGATCGGTCATCCAACAGTTTTAACCGATGAGGAAGAAGAAAAACTCATCGAATGGATTTAGTATCTTGGTCGCTGTGGGTTTCCGGTTACAAAAGATCAGCTGCTAGAAAGTGTCAAACTTCTTTTGAATAAATTAAACAGGCCTTCAACGTTTACCAATGGGAAACCAGGAAGACATTGGTATGAAGGATTTTTGAAACGGCATGCAGATATTGCATTGCGAGTGTCACAAAATTTGACAAAAAGTAGATCTCTAGTGACAGAGCATGACATTAGAGATTGGTTTTTGAAAGTGGAAAACTACTTTCATGACAACAATTTAAATGTAATAATTGCATAGATTCATTACATTGTGTATAGTATAATCAATTTCAAATTATTTCTTTTTTCTCAGACCATCTTTGAGGATCCCACTAGAATTTTCAACTGTGACGAAACCGCATTTTTTCTCAGTCCCAAAGAAAAGAGCGTGTTAGTTCGCAAAGGTGAAAAGGCAGTATATAACTTCATAATAAACGACGAAAAAGAATGTTTGACATCGCTTATTATGAGGGCCTTTCTATTGACCTGATTTACTGATATTTATCACTTTAACTGATATGTTGAAGTGATAAATACTGTTCTATTGGTAATATCAGTTGACACTGAACTGAAATTTGAGCAACTATGGAACCGATTTACTGATATAAAAAAACTATATGATCAGTTGCATATAACCACATACTTTTTGAAATTATATTAATTTTTTAGGGAATATCTTAGTTATTTAATTTTAAAATAATTTTCAAAATCCATTAATATTTTATTTTCTTTTCACCAATATAAATGTTAAATTAATATCAACGTCAAAATAACATATCACTTCACTTGCCAATAGAACAGTAATTGCTTAAATCACAATGGCTGAACTGATATTTAGACCAAAAAATGTGATATTTTGCTAAATTGTAGAACCGATATGATATCAGTAAATCAGGTGAATAGAAAGGCCCTATGGTTAACGCTGCAGGAAATTTAGGGCCATCCATGATAATATATCCGTATAAAAGGATACCTCTTCAGTTGGTGAAAAAAATGCCTAGAGGATGGGGAATGGGGCGTTCAGACTCCGGTTGGATGACTGGCGAAGTATTTTATGAACACATCACAAATGTGTTTTATCCCTGGCTTGTTGAAAATAATATCAAGTTTCCAATTGCCTTATTTGTGGATGGCCATGTTTCACATATTACGCTTTCATTGAGTTTATTTTGTAAGGAAAAATCTATAAATTTAATAGCCCTTTATCCCAACGCTACCCATCTCTTACAACCTCTTGACGTGTCTGTTTTTCGCCCACTCAAATTAGCTTGGAAAAAGTCAGTCCATGACTGGAGAATTAAAAACGAAGCTCAAAAGCTGAAAAAAGAAGATTTTGCACCTTTATTATTTTGAAGCTTTAACTGAAGCAACTAAACCCCAAACCGTCCAAAATGGTTTTCGTACATGTGGCCTATTTCCATTTTCTGCTGAAAATGTTACTTATAGTAAAATGATTTCAAATAATTCAGTATTGCCAACTACGTCAACACCTAAATCGTCTAGAACCACAACGGACTATAATACTTTTTTACACGTTTTCAAATCATTACTGCCCCGATCCCCCTAAAATCAATATGGTTCTATGATGGACCAATAAAATACTAATCCTAAAATTTCATTGCAATCTGTTGTTGCATTCCTCGGGAATCTGATTTTTTCCAAAACAATTGTATGTGGGGTGCTCCACCCCGTGCCCCGATCCCTCCTAAAATTTATATGGTTCTATGATGGACCAGTAAAATACTAATCCTAAAATTTCATTGCAATCAGTTGTTGCATTCCTCGGGAATCTGATTTTTTCCAAAACAATTGTATGGGGGGTGCTCCACCCCGTGCCCCGATCCCCCCCAAAATCAATAGGGTTCTATTGGGGATCAATAAAATACTAATTCTAAAATTTCATTGCAATCAGTTGTTGCAATCCTCGGGAAACTAATTTTTTCCAAAACAATTGTATGGGGGGTGCTCCACCCCGTGCCTCGAATCCCCTCAAAATCAATAGGGTTCTATTCGGGACCAAAATAATACTAATTCCAAAATTTTATTGAAATCACTTCACGCGTTTTTGAGTTATCGTGTAAACATACGGCGGACGGAGTCCGGACTGACAGGATTTTTTTGACCCCTTTTTTGGGGATAAAAGTTGCAATAACCACCAATTTGACCTTTTGTTAGTAAAAATTAATTGCCCTAGGGTCATTCTATGTGAGAACATTTTTTTTTTGGAAATTTTCTTTTAATTGTGTCTTTTAAAAATAAAAAAAGTTGAATTTGAAAATTTTCCATTACAAGGCTTAGTCGATTACGACGAAGCAATAATAACAAAAAAAAATTAAACAGAATTCAGCATTTAAAAAATTAATATCACCTCAATGTGAATTCAATAATAAAATTAATTAAACATATACAATAAAGCGACATAATTCATTATCACAAACATGTTGTTAATGCTAATTTTATATAAGAAAGCAAGATTAGTATAAAAAAGCAAACTTATTGAGTAGTTAAAGAACACAGTTTTCTCTTATAATAATAGAGTAAAAATTCAACATTTTAAAACTTCATATTACATCAATTCAATAATTGAAGTATAAAATCAAAATAAATAATTCATTATCACAAACATATAAATAAGAATTTAAAATAATAAAGCAAAACTACATAAAAAAATAAACTTATTTACTAGTTAAGAAGACAATTTCCTCTTATTTACTGATTGTGTACAAATAGTATAGCGCTTAATTTTGGAATAATTATTTAATAAGATATTGCACCAAGTGTTAACACATTTATCAATAATGGTTTGTGAATTAGTTTCACATTTACATGAAAAGATACTCAGATTTTCTGTTTCAATACGTCATAATCTAATTACAATAATAAACTGTTTTTGATTTGAAGAATTTACTAGAATATTTTCATATTTGGCTGAAATTAATGTTTAAAAATTTGATAGGCTACTGTACCAATTGTTATTAAAAATTCAGAAGGATATTTAGCTAAACCAGCTAAATATGTTAAATTTGGTGGAAATTCGATTTGAAAGTCTGAATCAGCTAATAATATTTGTTTACAATCATTACAATTATTTCTTTCAGATGCCTTCTATCCAACATAACCTGATATATACATTAATATAGAAATTGTTTTCTCAAGAATTTCCTGTTCAAAGCTATTTAACATGATGTCATCTATGTTTTCAAAAATTATATCGTTATCTATATCGTATCATTCA
Organism: Pedicia rivosa; assembly: GCA_963082725.1. NCBI lineage: Eukaryota > Metazoa > Arthropoda > Insecta > Diptera > Pediciidae > Pedicia > Pedicia rivosa. The sequence goes on from OY720153.1 coordinate 23,855,585, forward strand.
CATTTATCTACAGAAGAAAATATAATAATTAATAAATACAATTAATTAAATACAATAATCAATCATATTTGTAAGAATTCACTTTTGCTGTATTAACAATTCCAGATTGAACTCTCACTAATTTTAAAAATTTTTGTCCAATTTCACCACCATTGTTTAATTCACCAATTAAATTTTCTGTTTGATGCTTTTGATTGTTTAACTCCACGACAACCAATTGAAATATCTGGAGAACATTTAATAATGCCAGATGAAGAACCATCCACAAGAAAAACAGAAACAAAATCACACAATTGAACAATATAATATAAGATCCAGTTAAAATTTTTTTGATATTTTCTTACAAATCTTTATTTTAATATAAACACAATCAAAGGATATAGATCAAATAAAAGTTTGATAAATTGTTGTTTTAATTGGAACATTGGTAGCGCCTTTCACATCGTCTGATTGGTGTGATTTTTTTTTGGGGTCATAGGTCAACCCAAAAATCCTAAATCCAACTTTTTTTTTGGGGGAGAAGGACGGTTTGGGATCTACACCCCTTCTTGATTCCAATGTTTCACTTCACTCAAAAACACATTTTTTATAAATTTTTGACAATTATTATTAATGAATATTAATAAACACAATTTTTTACACATATAACACCAATTTCTTATTTATTTTACCAATTAATTTTATCATTTTTTAACAACTTTTGTTCCACATTTTTTTGTTACTGTTTTTTAAATAATTTGACAGTTTGTTTTTTTTTTGTTTTATGCAATTGTGGTTGTCCAAATAATATTTTTCATATTCATGTGGCAATATTTTTGTTTTAACTACTTCATTAAATCAATAGATGGCACTGAGAAAATTTTAAAATAAATGAAAAATTTCAGTTTCAATCTTATGTCAAACGATTAAAACAAAACCAAAAATACTATTTTCTTCATCATTTTGTGAATTTATTAAAAAGACTATTCCGTGTGTGATTTGTGGTTAGAATATTTAAAAGTGTTTTCCTTCTCCCGAATAACACCAACAATACTATTTTCTTCTGTTCTAGGCTATCATCTTGTGAACTTATTAACAAGACTATTTATATTTATATGGAAGTCTAAGTTTTATTGAGAGGATTGTTTTAAGAGAAACACATTAAATGAGAGATGCAAATTATATATTTTTATATGTGAAATTTGATATCGTACACATACCAATACTACATATATGTTAATTATAATAATCGACACGATATGACTTTTTCGCACAGAGAAAAGATATGATAAGTATATAATTGCAATTATCATATTATTATATCCATAATCATATTTTATGATATTATCATAAATTATAGTAACCTCTAACATATTATGATAAAAAAGTATGATTTCTATGATAAACCTTATCATATGCAGCAATTTATCATAGCTTTATGATATCTGCAATCATTTTTGAAAGATGATTACAGAAATCATAAACATTTATAATATTATTATGACAAATAACAAATTTTATGTTTTTCAATATCATAATATGGTAAAACTTATCATAGTTTGAATGATACATTTGATTTTATTATAATATGTTAATCGTTAACATAATATGTTAAGCAATATCATATTTTTAAATCATGTTTTTTCATGTTTTAACTGAGAATTATAATCGTTAAAATAATATGATAATCAATATCATATATTCAACGGTCATTTTCTGAGTTAAAATAATATGTTAATCGTTAAAATAATATGTTAAGCAATATCATATTTTTAAATCATGTTTTTTCATGTTTTAACTGAGAATTATAATCGTTAAAATAATATGATAATCAATATCATATATTCAACGGTCATTTTCTGAGTTAAAATAATATGTTAATCGTTAAAATAATATGTTAAGCAATATCATATTTTTAAATCATGATTTTTCATGTTTTAACTGAGAATTATAATCGTTAAAATAATATGATAATCAATATCATATATTCAACGGTCATTTTCTGAGTTAAAATAATATGTTAATCGTTAAAATAATATGTTAAGCAATATCATATTTTTAAATCATGATTTTTCATGTTTTAACTGAGAATTATAATCGTTAAAATAATATGATAATCAATATCATATTTTTAATTGTAATTTTTCCGAATAGTGGCGAGATAATTTCGTAATTTGTTCGGTCATGTTTTTCTTGTTTCATTTGATCATCATCGGCAGGACGACCAGCCAGTTTGCAATAATATTTGAATCGAGTAGTTCTATAAAAAAAAGTGTATAAAAAAAGTGAATTTAAAAATAAAATTGTAGTTGTGCAATATTAATATATTACAATACGTACTAAATCTAAATTATTAATATTTCTTATACAGTTATATTAAATTCAGCGCAATTTGTGAAGTGTGAAAGTGAAGGAACGCATAAGATAATAGGTGAGCACATGTTTTCCGTTTTTATTAAATTAGTTTAGCTTTTTTCTCCAAAGACGCATTATTTTTTTACGAAATAAAATTTCTATTTCATGTTTATTTCAACTTCATTTATAGGTTTTTGCAATTACATAAATATAGGTTGTCATGTTCATTGCATCGTAAAAGGGAAAAATAGCTAAGGGTGCTGGATGATGATATTACAACGGCAGAATATTTGGTGCTGTTTCCATGTTTAAAAGAGCCAGCTGGATATAAACTTGTAAAAACTGATAAAAATAATTGTAATTCTTGTTTGAGTAATACAAGTTTTTCAGGTTAAGATCGACTGTGAATTAAAATATGCAGATTGTGCCACCATCAACACATGGAATGGGATTTATACAAAAGTTATAAATAAGGCTGAATTAATAAAAGATAAAAATATCTCTTTACTGCTGAGACTCAATAAAAGTTGCAAAAGAAGGTTAGTTTTTTTTAATATTTGATATATTTTTAGTTATACTTTTCTTTAACAGATCACCAAAAGGCATTAGCATTTCTGTTGCTAACATATCTCTTACCGTGCTCTGGATGAAAACAAAACAAAAAGAAAAATACTATTGGATGCTCAAAATTGGAGACACACAACTCCTTTATTTTCTTGTGTACTGTAAGTATAAAATATATTTTCTTGTAATATAAATACTATCATATAAACACTTTTTTTAGAATATTCAAGAAGCTGGTCTCTTAAAACGTGAGAAAGAACATAAACAACCTCAAATTATATTTGCTGGAACTGCGATCCAAATTTGTTACGTACTTATTGAAGGAGAAACTTTTACATACGAAGATCCATTATTTTATTATTTTATTTATTATATTATTTTATTATATTTTATTATATTATTTTATTTATAAAATTGAAAATAATAATCTAAAAATTCTTAATGATAATTGAATGTAAAAAATGTATTTTAAAAAATAAATAAATTGAAAAGAATTTTAAATTTTTTATTCATAATAATTTTAGGTTTTGATGATCAAAAACATATGATATGTTTATGATTATCAAATATATGATGTTAACTATCATATTTCTAAATTTGATCTGGTTCTGATGATCAAATATATGATTTTAATTATCATTTTTTTAATTTTTTCTTAATTCTCAATATCAAATATATGATTTTTATTATCATATTTATGATTTTCAACGTCTTGAAATTTATCATATATATTATACAAGTAATTAAAGATATGTTAATACGTATCATTCATATATAAGTTATTTACAATCATTGATATAATTAGAGATATCATTTCCATTATATGGAAAACATATGATAACAATAATTAAATAATATGATATCCACAATTATATTTGCGAAAAGTTATCATATTTACTTATCATATATATAATTATCGTGGATATGTTAACCATTATCATATTTTTTCTCTCAGTGTAAAATAAAAAATCTTACCTTTTCAACTAAGAGAATATACTCAGTAATATTATTAATCTGAAAGTAATAACATTATCTGCATCCTATGTAACACTATAGATTTCATATTCCAATTTTAATAAAAATATTATTTTAACACATGTGATAATTTTTTTCAATGCGCATACGTAAGTGAGGAGATTATCATACTTGAGTTTTTAAACGATTTTGATGATATCAATACAACTTACAACATTTGAAAAAATTCGGTGTTACGTAATTGTACCAGTCACCGAGCAGTTTAGAGAAATATAAATTTGGGACACTCTTAACAAATACTTTTAGGAGCAATTTCTTTATTCTCTTATTTTTTGTTGATCCACTATGATATTATAATTATTTTCTTATATTCAGGAATTGCCACATAAATCCCTGTAAATAATAAATTATTAGTTTTGTAATTATTGTTTAGAAAACATTGAAGTTGACAATTCCGAGCGGCTTGGTTAGTTATTTCCGAGCACCGGTGTACCAATTTCCGAATATAATTTAAATTGAAATAAAAGAGCGTTCAATAATAGTTATGGCCCAATTCTGTATCTGTTAATTTGCTCTGTTACTGCTAAAATAACATTAATGCCTAAATCGGTATTCAGGTGGCCTCTGTTACTGTTAAGAGCTGTCAGAATAAATGTTATTTTAACAGAGAGAAAATCTTACTCGTTAAAATAATAGTGCGATGTAAATCGATTTTTAATTAATTAAAAAATGTTTTTGTTATAATAAAGTGCATTATAATTATAGTAATTATTATAATTATGGTTTTCAAATAAAAAATTCAATTAATATTGGATTAAACTGAAAAAAAGTTTCTTTTGTTGTGATGACTTTTTTTAATTATTTTTAAATAAACATCAGATATTAATTATTAATTTAAGTTCCCGGATCACTTAAGAAATAAAAAAAAAAAATTTTCATCTGAGATTCAAGACTCAACAATAGTTTTTCATCGTAAAAGAAATCATGACAACAACAAAATTTACATAAAAAAATTTCTTTCAAAATGTATTTCTCTGTATTTAAATAAAACAATTATATTATTTTAACCTAAAATGCAGCATTTTTTATTATTTTTCTTAAAGTTTTCCTTTATTTATGCTTGATTTCCAGAAAAACTAAAATACAACAACAAATTTCATAACATTTCAGCTGTCAAAACCAATTCGCCTCATATTTTTAACAGAGGCATAATTTAACAGAAGCTGAATATCAATTTAGGCATTAATGTTATTTTCAAAATGTTATTTTGAAATGTTATTTAACAGTAGCAGTAACATAACAGAATCTGAATTGGGCCATTAGTTTCAAAAAATTTATTTAAAAAAAAATTATAAAAATGAAATAATTCAACAAGAATAAATTAACAAAACATAAAAATAAACAAAAAAAAAAAAAAACAAATCATCATTTCAATAGAAAAACGACAGGCAAGTATGACTGTATGCTTCGTCGAATATTATGCAATAGTATTTTCAGCATTTAACACGAACGGATAACAATATACCCAAGTTCTGAAAACCCCTCCATGGAACCATCATTTAATATAATAAAACACTAATCCCAAAATTTCATTGAAACCAGTTCACGGGTTCTTAAAAAAACTGATTTTTTCCAAAAAAATTGTATGAGAGGTGCTTCACCCCATGCTCCGATCCCCCCTAAAATCAATATGGTTCTATGATGGACCAATAAAATACTAATCCCAAAATTTCATTGCAATCCGTTCACATGTTCTTAAAAAATTGTATTTTCCAAAAAATGTGTATGGGGGTGCTCCACACCGCACCCCGATCCCCCCTAAAATCAATATGGTTCTATGATGGACCAATAAAATACTAATCCCAAAATTTCATTGCAATCCGTTCACATGTTCTTAAAAAACTGTATTTTCTTAAAAATTTGTATGGGGGTGCTCCACCCCGTCCCCCGATCCACCCTAAAATCAATATGGTTCTATGATGGACCAATAAAATACTAATACCAAAATTTCATTGCAATCAGTTGTTGCAATCCTCGGGAATCTGATTTTTTCCAAAACAATTGTATGGGGGGTGCTCCACCCCGTGCCCCGATCCCCCATAAAATCAATATGGTTCTATGATGGACCAATAAAATACTAATACCAAAATTTCATTGCAATCAGTTGTTGCAATCCTCGGGAATCTGATTTTTTCCAAAACAATTGTATGGGGGGTGCTCCACCCCGTACCCCGATCCCCCCTAAAATCAATATGGTTCTATGATGGACCAATAAAATACTAATCCTAAAATTTCATTGCAATCCTCGGGAATCTGATTTTTTCCAAAACAATTGTATGGGGGGTGCTCCACCCCGTGCTCCGATCCCCCCTAAAATCAATATGGTTCTATGATGGACCAATAGAATACTAATACCAAAATTTCATTGCAATCAGTTGTTGCAAACCTCGGGAAACTAATTTTTTCCAAAACAATTGTATGAGGGGTGCTCCACCCCGTGCCCCGAACCCCCTCAAAATCAATAGGGTTCTATTCGGGACCAATAAAATACTAATTCTAAAATTTCATTGCAATCAGTTGTTGCAATCCTCGGAGAACTAATTTTTTCCAAAACAATTGTATGGGGGGTGCTCAACCCCATGCCCCGATCCCCCCTAAAATCAATATGATTCTATGATGGACCAATAAAATACTAATCCCAAAATTTCATTCCAATCAGTTGTTGCAATCCTCGGGAATCTGATTTTTTCCAAAACAATTGTATGGGGGGTGCTCCACCCCGTGCCCCGATCCCCCCTAAAATCAATTTGGTTCTATGATGGACAAAAAAATACTAATCCCAAAATTTCATTCCAATCAGTTGTTGCAATCCTCGGGAATCTGATTTTTTCCAAAACAACTGTATGAGGGGTGCTCCACCCCGTACCCCGATCCCCCCTAAAATCAATATGGTTCTATGATGGACCAATAAAATACTAATTCTAAAATTTCATTGCAATCAGTTGTTGCAATCCTCGGGAAACTAATTTTTTCCAAAACAATTGTATGGGGGGTGCTCCACCCCGTGCCCCGAATCCCCTCAAAATCAATAGGGTTCTATTCGGGACCAAAATAATACTAATTCCAAAATTTTATTGAAATCACTTGACGCGTTTTTGAGTTATCGTGGAGTCCGGACTGACAGGATTTTTTTGACCCCTTTTTTGGGGATAAAAGTTGCAATAACCACCAATTTGACCTTTTGTTAGTAAAAATAAGTTGCCCTAGGGTCATTCTATGTGAGAAAAAATTTTTTTTGGAAATTTTCTTTTAATTGTGCCATTAAAAATAAAAAAAGTTGAATTTGAAAATTTTCCATTACAAGGCTTAGTCGATTACGACTAGAGTTTCTGTTTTCTCGAGGTTTTTTAATTCTCGAGATTCGAGAATCCCTAATATACAAAAAAAATTTTTTAAAACTTTCTCGAGATCTCGAGCGAGAATTTTTTTAAATAATTAACTACTTATTGGAAATCAAAAAAAAACATTACTTTTTTTTAAAAAATATAATATAAACATATATTTAAAAAAAACAAAATAATAGAAACAAAAAGGAACTTCAACATAATAATATTTTTGAATAAAAGATTTAATTTTCATCGCAATTTACGAAATAATGTTTTAACACACACAAACAGTCTAACGACTTCTTCATATTCTTCATATTTTTTATTTTCAAAATTATTTCGTTTTTGACACTGTCAGTTAATTTGTATATTAAGTTCATTATATCTGAACGGGTTTTTGGCAATACAAACCCTTGCGACTGAAAACTTTTGCGAATAAAATTGCTTTTGCAAATAGCATTGATGGAAATACCATCACTAGCAGCAAGTTTGGAAACTAATCTTTCAATGTTTTTGTCTTCAGGATTGCTAAAATAATTTGCAATGTTTCTTGGTTTTTTAGGTGCAGATTCAGCAGATGTACTTGCAGAACATTCATCTTTTTTTTTTCACTTCATGTTACGTAGATCTGTTGTCGATGAGGCTTTACATGCCAGAGATCTTGCGCAAGGGCTACATATGGCTGAATCCTTATTTCTTTTAAAAAAATTCCAAACAGACTTAGTTTCATATTCTGTCATTTTTAAAACAATCAAAACCAAAATAAATGTAACAAAATTCTCGAGATATATTAAATGAAGTTGTAATGCAAGTAAATGAACCTATCTTGTCAGGATTTGGTGGTAGGCATTGCCATCTGTTTCCAGATTACTTTTTCTTACCAGCGCCAAATTTTAAATGTTGCTATTTTCTAATTTCTAATTGCACAAAATAGATGACACCATCAGTAGATAATAGGAAATTATTGTAGCCAATTATAATTAATATTTCTCGAGAATTTCGTTCATATTTCTCGAGATTTGAGAATCTCGAATTTTACGAAATAAAATTTCTCGAGATTTCGAGAGGCCAGAATTAAAATATTTCTCGAGATTTTCGAGACGGGATTTCTCGAGCAGAAACTCTAATTTACGACGAAGCAATAAAGGAACAAATCAGTCAAAAATAATAACTTAACACTAATAGAAAATATAAAAAATGTAAATAAATAAATTCATTGTAATATTAGTTTTATTGACAAGATTCAGAATATTGCTTCATACTGCCTATCCCCATATCAGTGTGATCCCGAGCTTTTAAAAACCAAAAGTTTATCTCCAATAATACTTTCAATACCGACCAAGGTGGTAGCATGGCAACGTGCTTGCGTTTGGAGCGGGAGGTACCGAGTTCGAATCTCGACCGAGGCGGGATGGAATTTTTCATTCGGCTAATTATGTACTAAACACACATATGCAGTGGGCAATGCTTAATAACATCTATGACCCTCTGGTTGGTGTGCAGGATTCGGTTTAAACCGAACGATTCTTCTTAGGAAATCTGCATGTTTCCTAAGAGCTGGTGTGTTTGAATTTAAATTTAATGATAGTGATGTCTCATAAGCGATCCATTTTAGGCGAATTGTCTAGATTATTTGACCCGCTAGGATTGGTTGGGCCAGTCATTATTTTAGGAAAAATATTTGTGCAGCAGCCGTGGAAGCTGAAATTAACGTGGGATGAAACATGTTGTGTATCAGGAATTAAACAGAAAACAAAGATTATCGTTCAGACTGGATATTGAAACTCTAGAGAGCTCCCTTTATTCAAATTGGCCTATATATAGCCGTTGTGTCCTCTTACACTATTAAACATTTGATATATATAATTAGTATATATTTATTTACAATTCATTTGTTTATCTTAATGTTAATTTCATTTGTTTATCTTAATATTAGTAATAATAACATCGATTAAATGTTAAAGTATTAAACATTAAGTTGGGGTACACAACACCTCCCTTTTTAATGAGAATTTACTTATTTTAATAAGTAAATTTAATTAGTTATTTATATAATTTAATTTTTGTTATTGTGTAAAAATTAGGTAAATTTTTTTTTTTTTATGTTTCTAAAAATTTTTTTTTCAATTACAACTTATAAATTCATTTATTAATATTTTTTTTTTAAATATCTTATAAATATGCATAATAGAATCTGAACTATTATTTAAAACTATAATTTCAATTATTAACTGGGTTTTTAAATTATTATTTTTTTCAATTAATTAAGAGTTTATAACTTTATTTAAGAAACTGTCTTATTCGATTGTTGTGAACTATTTTTAAAGATTTTCCAACTTGTATTTTTGTATTTACGTTCGAAATTATCTCTTTTACCTCATACGGACCTAGCCACAGAGGAGACAATTTGCCGTTACGCGCTTCATGTTTTAATAACACCAAGTCGCCAACGTTAAAAGATACAGAAATCGATCCTTGATCATAACAAACTTGAGAATTTTCTTTTGACTTTATTAAGTTGTCTCTTGCTATTTTAAATGAGTGCTGCATTTTAGCTTTTAATTCGTAAAGATAGCTATCGTAATTATACAGAATCTCTGGATCCTTTGTTAAAACATTAGGCACCAAAGGCTTATGTCCGAACATCAACTCATAAGGTGTAAATTTAGTTGAGGAGTGCGGTGTCGTATTATAACAGAAAACCGCGTATGGAGTCCATTCATCCCAATTCGTTGCATCTGAACCAGTGAAATTTCGCAAGTATTCAGTTAATGTCCGATGGGATCGCTCTAGAGCACCATTGCTTTGTGGATGGTAAGCAGTTGTATTTTTTTTTTTTTTTTAACAAAGAACAAATGTTTTTGAAAATTGTACTCATGAAATTGGAGCCTTGATCAGTAAGTATTTGTATTGGAGACCCGAAAATACAAATCACTTTCTCAACTAGAGCCTTTGATATCGTTGAAGCCTCCTGATTTTCTATGGGGATTGCTAAACTAAATTTTGTAAGGTCATCTTGTAACGTTAACATATATTTATTGTTTGTTGAAATGTTTGTGTTAGTGGTCCAACAATGTCCAAAAAAATTTTCTCAAAAGGTTGTGACGCGGTTGTTGTTATTTTCATGGGTATTTTGTGTATTTTTACCGACTTATTCATTTGACATAATTCGCAAGATTTAATATATTTAGTTATAATACTTAGCATATTGAAAAATGTGTAAAATAGTTTTATTCTTTTATATGTTCTGTAAATACCCTGATGCCCCCCTAACGGACTTAAATGGAATTCTTTTAATACATTATTGATTTGTTTTTGGTCTGTTGGTTCTATAACTTTATTTCTATATATATTGATAGAGGAATATCAATCACAATGGTTAATGTATCGTAGCCGTCTAAAAGAGATAAATGAACTTCGGTTTCCGCGACATATTCAATCATCAACTCCAGCACGTACCACACAATTACACGCATTTGCAGACAGCAGTGAATCTGCGTACAGGGCTTGTTGCTATTTAAGATGTGAAGACGTTAATGGTGCCATTCAAACACAATTAATATGTGCCAAGTCGCGGGTAGCACCAGTAAAGAGTACAACGTTACCACGGTTAGAATTATGCGCATTCGTAGTAATGATGGAATTAGTAGAGCGAATAAAAGATTTATTAAATATCAGTGACATTTATTTCTGGATCGACTCAAAAATTGTGTTATCATGGATCTCTAGTCCATCGTATATGTGGAACACCTTCGTAGCAAACCGCGTTACAAAAATACAAGACTCGACTTTACGATCACAATGGAATCATATTGAAAGCAAGCAAAATCCTGCCGATTTGATTTCAAGAGGTGTTTATGCAAAGGAACTCAAGAAGAACAAATACAACAACTAAATGTACAAAAAAAAACCAAATGTACCACAACAACTAAAAGTACAAGAAGAACAAATGCAACAAAATGTACAACAACAACAAAATGTACAACATCAATAAACTGTACAACACAACCAAACGTACAACAACAACAACCAAATGTACAACAACAACAAAATGTACAAAAAAAACAAAATTTACTACAGCAATCAAACGTACAACAACAAATACGAAAACAAAAACTAATTGTACAACAACAAAATAATAATAATAACTTTAATACTGTCAATAGTAATAGAACTATTAATAATTTTAATGTTGGTAGTTCAGTTGATAGTAGTATTGTTAGTTCACATAATAAGATGATTTCGAAAATAGTCATTGGCACGGGAGACTTTATTAGTTCACTGGTTGAAGTTGAAGCTGAAACGTTTATCTTTGTTTCAAGAATTAACAAGGATGTTTCTGATGAAGATTTTCGAGACTATGTGAATAAAAAAATTAATATCGGTACAGCTACGTTTAAGAGAATTGTTCCTAAAAAAAATCAACAATTGTGAACGAAATTATGTTTCATATAAATTTAATATTCTTGTTTCCCTGTTTGAAACTATCATGAGTGCGTCATCTTGGCCACCTAATATACTTGTGAAAGAATTTAATAATAGGCATGGAGGAAGAGGAAGTATAAACAAAAATAATTTTTTTTCGATTCCTCAGTCGCAAATGCTAACGAGCTGATATCTCCTCCCAACAACTTTTATAACTTCATCACTTCAATATCTTCGTCAATCTCAACTACATCATCAAGAACTGCCGCATCAATATCAACACTTTAAACAATTTCAACAACAACAACTACAACAACAACAACATCAACAATTGAATCATCTTTTGATTTTTTATCAAAATGTTCGTGGTTTGCGCACTAAAACCAACAGTTTTATCTGTCTATAATTGAAAATAATTATGACATTGTTGTTCTTAAGGAAACTTGGTTAAATGATTCCATTTCCAACTTAGAATTGTTTGGTAATAATTACAATGTCTATCGTAAAGACAGAAAGGGTATTAACGGTGGAGGTGTTCTGATTGCCGTTGATATTAAAATTAAAAGTGAGTTATTGATTCTAAATGAAAACTGTGACTTAGAATTTATATGGGTCAAAGTGCTTATTAATGATAATTTTTTTTATATTAGTTCTATTTATATACCACCTAATAGTGATAATAATGTTTATATGGGTCATATTGACTCAATTTCTAATTTTATTCATTCACTTCTAAATGACTCCTATATATTAATATTTGGAGATTTTAATTTACCCAAACTTACTTGGACAAAGGATACAGATAACACTAATGCTTACATTCCTGTGAATGTTAGCAGTACATCAGAATTTTTAAGAATTGATTCACTATTTTGTTGCGATCTTGATCAAATAAATTACTTATCTAATTATCTTGATCGTTTATTAGATTTAGTTTTTACTGAAAACTGTGTTATCACTGAAAGTATTCTTCCTTTAGTTAAAATAGATAATTTTCATAAGCCTTTTGTTTTAGAATTTTCATTTATGACGCCAGTTAGATTCACACGTGGTGGACATGCTACTAATGAATACTACAACTTTAAAAAAGCGGACTATCCTTCTATTAATAGACGGTTCGACAACTTCTATTGGAACACGTTACTTTGTATGGATTGTATTGATCAAATTGTGAGTAACTTTAATAATGCCTTGTTCTTGGCCATTAGTCAATTTGTTCCTAAAGTTAATACCAAATTGAATTTGATTCATCCACCGTGGTTTAATACGGAGTTGATTAGATTGAAATGGTGGGCAAGTTAATGTGGTGTATACGGATTTTAGTAAAGCATTTGACAGAATAAACTTAAAGATTTTAGTGAAAAAGCTTTCTGACTTAGGAGTTTATGGAAACTTATTTGACTGGATAATGTCTTATTTAACCAATAGAAAGCAATTCGTAAAGATTCACGATTCGAAATCTGATTTAATAAATGTTTACTCGGATGTACCTCAAGGTAGCCGTTATTATTTAATCTTTTTCTTAACAACCTTCCTAAGTGTTTTTCTAAAGCAAATTGTCTCTTATACGCAGATGATTTAAAACTTTTTTTCAAAATATGCAGTGTAAATGATGCTTTTAGATTACAAAAAGATCTGGATTCGTTGAGCTATTGGTGCTCAGTAAATCGTTTAGATCTTAACTTGAATAAATGCAAATTTATTTCGTTTACAAGAAAAACTGTTCCAGTTTCATTTAACTATTCTTATCCAATGAGACATTAGAGAAAATAAACGTAATGAGAGATCTAGGTGTTCTGTTTGATTCCAAACTTACATTTATTCCGTATTATAATTTAATTATTGCTAAGGCTTGCAAAATGCTTGGTTTCATTAATAGAGTTACTACCTTTTGACTACTTTACCTAACTTTAGTTAGGTCTCATTTAGAATATGCTAGCATTATATGGTTTCCCTCTTACAAAATCCACATTTCTCGACTTGAAGCAATTCAAAAAAGGTTTACTCGACTTGCTTTGAGAAGGCAATGTCTAAATGATACGTTACCTAATTACAGGTAAGGTGTAAAATCAGTAATATTGATACTCCTACCACTAGAAGATCTGTTTTTGGCGCTGTGTTTGTTAGAGATGTGTTCAATTGATTCAACGAACATTCTGTCTGAAATTAATATAGCCATTCCTAATAATAGGCTTAGAAACTGTGCCTTTAATGCTTTGAGACCAGATTTTTTCAATATGGATCCGATTGTCACTTGTTCCAATCTATTCAACTCCGTATATTCGATCTTCGATTTCAATATGACACGGGTTAAGTTTAAAAAGAAAGCTGTTGCTATGTTCAGGGATTTAGAAACTGCGTGTGAATCCAGCTTACTTGTTTAATGTATTTTACTTGCAAGTTTTTTTTTTTATTTTATTTTATTATTTTTTTTTTGAATGTGATTATGTAATACTAGTTTTAAGAATAGTTTAAAGGTAAATGTAATAACTGTATTTATACCGGTGGCACTCCGCTGCGGTTGCTATTATTGAATAAAGGAGAAATAAAAGTTAATAGAGTTAATAGAGCTTACAGTTTTAATTACTTTTGTGAAATTTATCGCATTTGGATCAAATGGATACAAACCACAAGTACGAAAACCTAATGGTTGTATTCCGGTTGTATTTCATGTTTTAATATGTGATCAAGAATTGGACTGAAATCTTCTTTTTTTATTTTTTGACCATGATTATCGAAACGCCACTTCTGCACAGCCTTCTTCCACGCTGCTTTCAGTGGAAAGAAAACCGCAACATCAATTGGTTGGAGAATATGTGTCGAATTTGGTAACAGTGACACTAAAATTATTTTATGTTTTTCTTAAAATTGGCTAAGTTCCAATGTGATATGAGACGTATGTTCATCCACAAACAACACAACAGGCATTTTAATATTGTTGTCATTCAGAAATTTTAAAAAGCCACATACTCGTAGAATGATTCGGCCGTTATCCAACCATTTAGTGTGTGTCCTACTGCCCAATCTGAAGGCATTTTATCAACAATAATTCGGGGTACTCTCATATAACAAAATAAAAACAATGGTGGTGTTTGCAGTCCAGCGCCATTTCCTCCCAAAAGGACTGTCAAGCATTCCTTTTCATCATTATTCACAAACGAATACACCTGTATTATAAATAATTTTAAAATCAAATTAATGTTAAAAATTATGTTGTTATTTATCGTACCTTATCACCTTCAGGAGCAAGTACAACTTGTCCTTTTGGCGTGAGATAAAATGCTGTTTCATCAATATTTAAAATCCTGGATGGATCGTACTACTTTCATAGCATTGTCACTTTCAAAATATTGTTTAATTTCGTTAAACCATTCACGAATGGATTTTTCTGTAACACTGGAATGCGCTCTAGTTAGGTGTTACGTTATTCGCAGAGAAATTTCAGGATTTCTTTGCAGGAAACGTTCATACCAGTGTCTACCTGGAAAATTATTTGTGAACGGATTCTTTCTTTTTAAATTCACTTATAGCCTTTGAACACTTTCCAGAAGCTGTAGTTTTGATGCAGAAAAACCTGTCCTTGAAATGTGAGTAGTCCACACACATAGCATATTTTCTTCATCCTCGGTAAGGACAGTATTGGGACCTCGACGACAAATTTGTTTTGCAGACTTGCCTTTTACTTTATCATGCAAAGTTGTCTGCGGAATGCCATGATTTCTTGCTGCTGTTCTAATTACCATTTTCAATATCTTTTAACGCATTAAATAATGCTTCTTCCTTATATTTACTTACCATAATAATAATCTCTATAAAAATAACCAGTAAATTTTGATAAAGATTTAAAAAGTTAACTTATACTGAAATTTTATAGCATGCTCGAAAACTATTCCACACGAGAAGAAATATAGAATGCTTGTTTTTTTTGTTCAAACACAACACTAATAAAACAAATTCGTTTCACCAAAATGAATGCTCGAAATCTGCTCAGAGAATAATATATACGATTGCTTTATCAAATAATACTTGATATTTATTAATAATTCCATGAAATATGGCATAAATCACATAAGACTAGAAATGGTTTATTTTATAGTGTCCGAAATAGAAAATCCACTGTTTGCATTTCCGAGCAGTTATTTTCGCTTAATAATCCATCACAATTTTTCATTATATACTATTACAATAGCAAAAATAGTGCATTAACATATTGATACTATTAATTAAATAAATTTTTATAAAAGTCATGCATTTATTACCTAAAAAAAAGCTAAAGATAATATGTACATTCCTTACGTATTTTTTAAGAACTTTTACACAACTTTTGCGTTTGACACATTTCACTTAACTGAATGATTTTTCGCGCCAAAACCATTTAATTCTGGTTGGCCATTTTTTTAAGCAAATTTAAAATATAGAACATAGATGGCATGGAAAAAGTTCAATCCATTGAACCTGAAATTGTTTTCTTATTATTTGACCGATATGGTGGAATGTTCGGAATCTGGTACATGCTCGGTAATTAGTACACTTACGTTTGTTGTTTTTTTATTTTTAAGGTTTATTAATGATCGTACAAATTTTACTACATTTTAGTGAAAAATTATTTTAAATTTTTGATGTTGTTGCTAATAATAATAATAACCTACAACGTAAGTGAAAATCTCTTGCAATACTAAGAAATTATAGCACTAATAATGCATACATTAAAATCATTTAAAAACTATACTAATTCTTGTGATGCAGATAATTTTCAAATTAATTAACTCATTCCCATAATCTTCATTTGGCACATTTTATTTTTATATTATTATTTATTTATTTATTTATAATAATATTATAAATATTTTTCTTATTTACAATTTATTTATTTATTTATTTATTGCAAATAAACTCATTTTTATATTTTTCAAAATATTTTTTCAATTATTTTATTATATTTTCTTAAATAAAATTTAATTAGCATAAATTAAAATAATTTTTCAAAGTATACCATTAATATTAGCAATCATAATTTTCTTAAACCTGGACAAACACGATGGTTGTCTCTAGAGGTAAAACGATTTGGAAAATAATTTTTTTTAAAATTTATTAATAAATCTAATTGCTAGCCATTACAAATTGAATTTTGGAGCAATGGATAGCCCTAGATTTATATTTTCAAACTTACGCGTTCGAAGCTAAATCAGGGTCAGGGTGTCCATTCTGACTGCCATTCAATTCATTTTGTAATTGAATTGAATCCCGAAATTGTCTATGTATTGTCCCGTGCAAATCGGTTGGGAGGTAATAAAATTACATTTTTGTTTAACGATCTAGTACAATTTGTTATTGTTTTGAAACTTTTGACATTTAAAAATTGCGTTTTTGTTTTGATTTAACATCTGTTTTCAATCAAATATATATGATGGTTTGCAATAATTTATTTTATTTTATATAATAAAATAAATTATTAAATAATGAAAAAAATATAAATTAAATTAAATATATCATTTTATAATATCTAAAAAACGAATATTGTATATTTTATCATTATTTATATTTAGATATATAAAATATTTTTTATTCTTATTAAATTTATTATTTATTCTTTTTTATAGTATCTTCTTCAATACAATTGGGTTTCTGTCTTAATAATTATATTAAAAAAAACATGAAAAAGATGTTAAATTATTTAAATGGTTAAATTATTATTATTATTTATATATTAAAAGAAAAACAATTCTAAAAAAATGAAGAAACCTATGAAATTAATTTAAAAAAAATTAAAAAATTAATTAAATAATTGAAAAAAAATTTCCTAACCATTCTATTAATATGAAAAATGTTTGAATAAAAAAATAGGTCTTCAGTATTTTGACGTTTAAAATTTATTTTAATTCCGAAAAAAAATATCCAACCGCAACTCGCACTAACACATTTACATTGCAAAACCATATGATCTCGTATACGTACACGCCAAAAATTCAAAGTTCAAAATGAAATGAATTGAATGGCAGTCAGAATCGATACCCAGATCTATTTATATACTGTGAAGTGATTTACATTACGATACCAAAATACAATCATGTCAGTAATAGCGACTTAATATAAAATAATAATAATAAAACTATGATTAATATACTCACCAATATTTTTTCACCTAATTTTAACTTTTTTTTAACTTACTTTTAACCAAGTTACACAGACCCATTGTTGTTTTTTTTCCAATAATTGTTTTATTAAATATTGTTTGTAATATTTTAAAAAAATTTGTTAAATTTGGCAACAGGATTTTTTTTGAAAAATCTCCAATTTTTTTCTTCTCTTTTCTTTAGGTAATATATGGCCCAATTCAGATTCTGTTATGTTACTGTTACTGTTAAATAACATTTCAAAATAACATTTTGAAAATAACATTAATGCCTAAATCGGTATTCAGCTTCTGTTAAATTATGCCTCTGTTAAAAATATGAAGCGAATTGGTTTGGACAGCTGAAATGTTATGAAATTTTTCGTTGTATTTTTATTTTTCTGAAAATCAAGCATAAATAAAAGAAAACTTTAAGAAAAATAATAAAAAATGCTGCATTTTAGATTAAAATAATATAATTGTTTTATTTAAATATTGAGAAATACATTTTGAAAGAACTTTTATGTAAATTTGGTTGTATTCATGATTCCTTTTACGATGAAAAACTATTGTTGAGTCTTGAATCTCAGATGAAAATTATTTTCTTTTATTTCTTAGGTGATCCGGGCGGTTGTATTAATAATTAATATCTGATGTTTATTTAAAAATAATTAAAAAAATTCATCACGACAAAAGAAACTTTTTTTCAATTTAATCCAATATTAATTGAATTTTTTATTTGAAAACAATAATTATAATAATTATTATAATTATAATACACTTTATTATCACAAAAACATTTTTTTAATTAATTAAAAATCGATTTTATATCGCACTATTATTTTAACGAGTCAGATTTTCTCTCTGTTAAAATAACATTGATTTTGCCAGCTCTTAACAGTAACAGAGGCTACCTGAATACCGATTTAGGCATTAATGTTAAGATGAAAGTTCTGAGTTTGAAAAAGATATAGCAGTAGCTGGTGATTTAAAAAAAAGACAATGTATAAAATTATGCTTGGAAAATAATGTCAGAAGTTTTATTGATGAATTATTTCGTCAAAACTTTCATTTGAATAGAAGTGGTTTCGAGTTCTTGTTTAATAAATTAAGTCCGATTATTTCAAACGAAAATCAACTTGGAAGAAAACCTATCAATATTGAGAAAGCATTACTTTCAGTTATATGGCTGCTTGCTACACCAGACTCTATAGATCCGTTGCAGACCGGGTTGATATGTCAAAAAGTACGCTGTCGGACTATTTTTTTAAAGTTGTCAAAGCTCTAAATAAAATATCTCCAGAGATTAATGGCCGACGGAAAGTGAATGTGTCACAAATTCTATTGGATTTCAGAAATGGGGCAAGTTTAGAAATTGTATTGGTGCAGTTGACGGAACATTCATTTCCATAAAAGCACCAAAAATCGATTTTGAAATTTATATAAACAGAAAATGCTTTCATGCTTTGTGTTTTGGGAGAATCAGGCGTTTGAAATATTTAGACATGAATTGTTTAGATTTAATTCCTGCAACGATTTTGGCTTGTTGTGTACTTCATAATTTATGCATAAAATTTACAACGGATGACATTAATGATTATGAAGCTGATCAGAATTTAAGCAACCAAAGTTTGCATCATGATTCTGAGGAGGAGGAGGAGTCATCTGATGATGGGATTACAATAAGAAATCGTTTAACTGATCGAGTAGGTTTAACAAATAAAAAGTAACTGGACCTATATTATTTAAAAAAATATTAATTCATTTATTCAGTCTCATAATTATTTCACTATTAAATAAAAAATTGTATAAATATACTTAATTGTAAAAAATAAACTATTTCTTCATATTATAAATATTATTTCGAATTTATTTTATTTATTAAACTAGTCATCATTTTTCAAAGATATTGTTTCTTTGCTCTTCTAATTCTTTTTGATGATTTAACAGCCTTTCGAATCTTTCATTCTTTGCCTCCTCCCTCTCTCTTCGATATTGTTGATTCTCCAAGAGAATTAAAACTATTTCATTTGGTTTTCTTCTTTTTTTTTTTTTTGGTTGAGAATCACTAATATTTTCAGGCTCTTCAATAATGTTTATAGTCTCCGGTGTAAATGAGATATTCGGATTCCAATCTTTACTGGAGCTCGCAATATGGGTTGGAAGTATGTTCTCCTTTTTTCCGAATATCTCATCTAATTCATAATATTGGCATCTAATAGGGACAGCCCCAGATGATTTTGGTCCCATCTTTTTGTTTTTTATATATTTGTCTTTTTTCGTAATTGAATTTATTCTCACATTGGGCATATTGGGCATATAGTAAATCTTTGGCTATAGACTGCCACAATTGAATATTTCTCATTGGCAATTTAATTTTTTTTTCATTTGCCTTATAAATATTAATTAAGGCTTTAACACTATTATAATCCCATATAAATTTGTCTAGAAAAAAAATTAAATTAATTAATTTTTGTATCACTTTGTGCTGTTTGTTTCTCATTACCTGTTTAATCATCTTTTATATCTTCAAAATTAGTATCACTTTTATTATTATTATTATTATTATGAGTATTAATAGTAGTAGTAGTAGTAGTAATAGTAGTAGTTGTAATAGTAGTAGTGGTAGTAATAGTATTGGAAGTAGTAGTAGAAATAATGGTTAGGCCACAAAGTTCGGGATGTTCTTCACAATAGACAAAGCAGGCCCCATTTTTTAATTGTATCTCATCCTTGATAACTTTTGTTATGGCATATATATAATAGTATATAATAGTTAAAAAAACACTTATGTCGGATAATCTTCAAAAATAATCTATTTCTTACTTACCCTAATCTAAATAATTTCTATTATCATGGGTAATAATATAATCGTTTCTTTCCGTTACAACGAAACTGTAATTTTCCATTTTAATTCTTAATTTTTTTTTTTAAACAAACAATTTTTATTTTTTGACAGTTATATTGACACTAAACAAAATCGCCGAGAATCACCTAACTAAAAAGTAAGGTGATATTCGGTGTAAAAAAATGTAATTTGGCGACTTAAACGAACGCTCAAAGTGATGGTGACTTTTTCACCATTATGCATTTTCGAGCGCATTTTGGCGATTTTACTGTGCATCAGGTCACTGGTAGTTTAATTAAATGACTTCGATTGTTAGTAAAATTTTATTTCTTATATACTAATTTAATGCAAACTAAGCAAATTAAATTGTTAAAATATAAAAAGTCGTAACTAACAATGACGTTATTCGAATAATATTAAAGGTGAATGAAATGCTAAATTAACACTGTTTTCTTAATATTAAAAATATATTAAAAATTCAAAAGTGAATTAAAATGCTAAATTAACAAATATTTTGTTAATATTAAAAATATTGAAGTAATTTTTTATAATATATCAAATTAATGAATTTATATTAAAGTGCTGAGTTAACAAATATATTAAAATTAATTTGAACTAATATTATATTGAATATTCCATAATACTAAGGTTAATGAATTACTTTTAAATATTATGTCGGGTTTATAATGCGGCGTTTAAATTCTAATAATCTGTTCGGTACTGAACATATTCCCGGGCCAGTATGTTGGTTGTCACCTCCATTGAATTTGGTGTCCTTATGTTACCACCTGTTGTTGTTTGCTTATTGCTCCTTGCAATGTGAAATGAGGCTGCATCTCTCTTCGATGTGTTCATGGACTTATTTTTGATATCGGCCTCTTCAATATACCGTTACTGGTGCGTTTAGTAACCAGTCTTACTAGACCGTCTTTGCCAGCATGTGTTTGCCAGCAGCCATTTGCAAGGTGGAAGTTGATCATCTCTTAATAAAACCAATCTTCCCTTTTCTAAGTTTTTATTTTTATTTGTCCATTCTCTGATTAAGTTGTAACAAGTATTCAGAATTCCATGCTTTCCAGAAACTCTGTTGTAGTTGCCTTAGTAGTTGCGATCGCGTCAATCTGGTTATGTTTGTTCCCAGTAAATTTTCTGCTGGTGAATCCAGCAGCGGCGCGCCAACGAGAAAGTGTCAATGCTTCGTAATCTTCCTGGCTATCGCTGAACAGACACAATGGTCTAGAATTGAGACATGCTTCAATTTGAGCTAATACTGTTGACAGCTCTTCAAATGTTAGAGTTGTGTCTCCTATTACTCTTCTCAAATGATATTTTGTTGATTTAACTCCAGCCTCCCATAAACCTCCAAAATGAGGTGAAAGTGAAAGTGATGAAATTCCATGTGATTCCATCATTTGCAATCATCCTTGCAATTTCTTGGGCTTGTTGTTTGACAGCCTTTTTAAACTCCTTTTCTAGTTCAGTTTTTGCTCCAACAAAATTAGTTCCATTATCGCTATATAAATATGAGCAGAGTCCTCGTCTTGCGGTAAATCGTTTAAATGCAGCTAAGAATCCTTGTGTTTGTTTATTTGACTGTTGTTTGTATTTATGGCACGTTATACATTTATGTAGGAAACGTACACAGAATTATCCAGAAGTGCCGTTGAATATGTGCTAAGGTCAGTTGATTTCTTCCGTATAGAGTCACCAGATGAGCCCAATTTATGATTAACGTTGTTACAGGGTTGTTATTCGGAATTATCATAGGATGCTTATGATTGTAAGTCAGATTTGAAAATTGCAATCTGCCACCCACTCGGATGATGTTGTTGTTATCCAAAAATGGATGCAAATTGTTCAGCTTACTTTTTGTTGATACTTGTTGTTTCTGCTGAAGCTGCTTAATCTCATCATGATTTCATGAAGCTGTTGTGCCAGCTTTACTATGGTAATCATGGAATTATTTATTTCTGATGTTGTTAAACTTGAAGTTCTTCTCTTTTTAGTTTATATTCTTGAGTTATGCATGAATCTCTGCATATATGCAACTACTGTTTTTAAATTTGGTGAGAGACCAGGTTATAATACTATAAAGGTTGTCTACATCAAAAATCATGCGCCATTTTTAATTTATTTATGACGTCACACGGGGCATATTTCATTTCTACAAAATAAAAACAATTTTGATAAATTCCTTTTTGTATTTTTTTTATATTTTCCTTAAAATTAATTAACCATTTTTCAACTATTTTTTAATGAGGAAATGTTAGGTAATCTATATTTCCAAGTTTTGTTTAAGAAAATATAACAACTCGTACTGAAATACCTCACTAATTTCAGATTTTGGCCATACAACTTTTTTTTGCGACCCAATATCAAGTCAATTTTATTTTTTGAAGCTTTGTTTTAGCTCAACAATCTTTAATAAATTGTTCACGATCAATAAAATTTAACGAGTTAGAGTTTTTTATATCATTGGAATTGTTCTTAACTCACAACGCGTTTTTCCCAGGCATTTTTTAAAAACTAAAATAATTAATCTGTTTACATAATTATAATTTACAATAATGCAATTAATTTAAATAACTTAAACTTACAATATTAAATGATTTTATTAAAAAAAATGTTTTTAATACAAGAAACAATAAAAAAAACACGACAAAATGTTAAATTAGGTTAAATAAATTATATCACAAAATCACCTTTTATAAATGATTTTCAACTAAATTTATTGTTTATATATGTAAACACACTTTATTATTGTTTTTTAACGATTAATTTCTCTTTTTTTATTGAAAAATCACTATTTTAATTCCACATAAATTCGCGTATTTTCCATACAAAAATGTCTTACATCTGTCAGGTTAGGTTCGTGTGACGTCATCCCCCCTCTTACGACCATAACCGAAAGATACCTATATGCTCGTTGATGAGACAACCTTTATGGTATTATAACCTGGGGTGAGAGACGAATATCTGAACAAGAGATTGTTCCCGTCGGTTTGTTTAACGACTAAATAAGTGTCAATTTCTTGTTTCTTTGTTGTATGTTTGGATTCGATAAACTTTTGTTGCTTGATTATCTCGTTTTCTTCAAATGATGATATTGGCCAATTTTTCTGTTGTAATTTTAACCATTCTGGTGCCTTCGACCAAAGAAATTGTTCACCTAGTTTATCTGGGCTGATTCCTCTTGAAGCGCAGTCTGCTGGGTTGTCCTCGGATCTTATGTGCCATTGTGAGGGTTCTAGTACGTCAAGAATTTGTGATACACGATTGGCTACGAAAGTTTTCCATCTAATTGGATCACCGCTTATCCATGATAGAGTTATTGATGAGTCGATCCACGCATACGTTTTTATATTTTTTAATTCCATCGTTTTTAATGTTTTTCTTAAAAGTTTTGCCAGTAGTAGCGCTCCTGACAGCTCTAAACGTGGAATCGTTAATTTGGACTATATTGGTGCAACCCTTGTTTTAGCTGTAAGTAGGTTAATTATGACATCCCCATTTTGATCAATAGTTTTAATGTAGATCACTGCTGCATATGCACCTTCTGATGCATCACAGAATCCGTGGAGTTCACAGGGTTTTTCTATAGTTATGGTTCCAATCCATCTTTTTATTTTAAGTTGTTCTAATAAAATGAGGTTATCCCGATAACTCATCCATTCATCTGCATTTTTTTCTGATAGTTGCTGATCCCAGTTTAATCCTGCTAGCCATAATTCTTGTAGCAACATTTTTGATTTTATTATTGTTGTTGCTAGCGAGCCAAGAGGATCAAATAACTTTGATAATATGTTTCTTTTGGTTAGTTTTCCATCTTCTTTTGTCGAATGTTGTACCTTGAACGAAAATGTATCTGTTGTTGGATTCCAAAAGATGCCGAGAGTCTTTATGTTATTATTTTTCATGATCTGCAGCTCCCCGAATTCTCGTGCTTCGGCGGGTATATACTTGATAAGTTTTTCGTGCTTACTGGTCCATTTTCTCAGGTTGAAACCACTACGTTGTAGCATTTTTAATAGTTGTTGTTGTGCTTCTAATCCCTCAATAAGTGTATCATTGCCAGACATCAGATCATCCACATAAAAATCTTTTAATATAATTTTTTCTGCAGTTGGATATAGGCTTCATCATCTTTAGCTAATTGTTGTAAGGTTTTTACTGCTAAATATGTGGCTGATGCAGTGCCATATGTGACAGTGTTTAATATGTATTCTTTAATTTCTTGTGTTGGATCAGCTCTCCAATACCTTGAAAATCGCGATCCCTTGGATCTAATTTAATTTGTCTAAACATTTTCTCGATGTCCGCTGTATAAACGTATCGAGGCTTCCTCCATCGCAAAAGTATTGATATGAGATCTTGTTGCAATGTTGGTCCGCTCAGCATAATTGCGTTTAGACTGACGCCGGTACTTCTGAGGCATCAAAAACAACTCTGACTTTCGTAGTAGTACTACTTTCTTTGATCACCGCATGATGAGGCAAATAATAAGCTGCTGTGCTTGAAGGATTTGCTAGCTCTATATGACCGAGCAAAGCATATTCCTCCATAAAATCGTGATACTGTTTTAGTATATTGGGATCACGCATAAGCTTTTTCTCCATTTGTAATAGTTTTGCTAATGCTTTATTTTTTGAGTGCCCCAATGTATTGTTTTTAATTACATCGTTTTTAAAAGGTATGCGGACTATCTTCTCTTGTGTGATTGTTTTGAAAAAACTCTTCACAAGTATTTTCTTCCTGTGTAATTATTCTTCTGTCTTCAACTTCTTCTATCTCCCAGAACTGTTTTAACGGTGCATCTATGTAGCATTGTGTTGTGAGGCTGTGCGTTTTATTCATATTTCCACAATCTCCTGCTTTCCCCATTATGACCCAGCCTAATTCAGTTTCCTGCGCCATTTCACTAAAGTAGTCGGCTCCCAATATTACATCAATAGGTCCTTTCTTATGATATGTTGGATCGGCCCACATTAAATTGTTTAAATGAGCCCATTTCCAGCCGTCAAAGGGATGTTCTGGTAATTGTTGTGTTAAATTTGTGAAGACCAACGCTGATATCTTCATCGAAAATTGAGAAAGACCGAGGTTTTATCTGAAGCTGTACCAGCCCTTTTGATGTTCCTGCTTTTGTGTTTCCCATTCCAGTAATTTGTACATTGGTAGGTTGTCTCGTTAATCTTAATCGTTTTACTGCATCTTGGGTGATGAATGTAGCTTGCGAACCAGGGTCTATGAGAACCCTTATTTTTCCGTGCCATCGGTAGTTGTTATTGTTACCAATGCAGTCCATAGTATTATATTTCTGTGACAAGTGGAAGCCTCTGAGAAGTGATTCTGTATTTGATGGCAGCTTTCTCTGATTACGTTTTTTTTTCTGAGAGATCCTGTTTTCCTGCAGCCACCAGTATCGTAGCTTGCCTTGCTGTATCGTTTGAGTGTAATAGACTATGATGCCATCCACGACATGTTTTGCAAACATTTTGACAGCTGATGTTCACATGTTTTGGTGGTCGCTGAGTTTGTTTTGAAGAACCGGTCATTTTTTGGTTTGGTGCTGCAAGTTTTTCGTAATCAGCTACTGTGTTTTTAATTTTTAAAGACAGCTCATTTTGTTCAAGTGCTAGCTTCAATATTTCAATATTTGGATGTGTTTTTTCATACTTGCAGAGCATGTTCTTAAGTTCTGTATATAACGTCTGCGTTTGGTTGTGATGATCATTAACAAAATATATGTGATTTCCATGTGTTAATGTATAATACTCGACGATTTGTTTGTGCCGCTCTGTGCCCAAATTTCCTCTAGTTTTTTCCTTCTTTCTTCATAATATTGTGTAGTTTTTCTAGACTTGCCGTCCTTGGAATAATTCATCTTCATCTTAATGACTGATGTGCTGTGACTTCATCCATTTTTATTGGATAATTATTTGTACAAGTTATCTTTTCGTACTCTTTTTAAGGCCAGAGTATTCCTCTGCCGAACGATAATCTTGTTAAAGAAATTTAGGATTAATATTAAAAACTCAGATTCCTTTGCAGGCCAGAGTATTCCTCTGCTGAGCATAGTGTGACCAGACGTCCTCTTTTAAGAGGACATGTCCTCTTTTCAATGCAAAAAAATATGTCCGGTATCTTTTGCGTCCAACGGATATTGGAAATATTTGAAGGATTACAATCTTATTTTATGTCTCTTGACAGTCCACCAGTAACCATCAAGATTTTTTTTGAAAATGATATTAATGAAGCATATTTGTGGTTTTTACACTCACTGATGTATATTTATCACGAAAAAATAAAGGCAATAGAAATAGAAAAGATTTCAGTTGTAGAAATGTTAGAACAGTTAGATACTGTTAAAGAAATACTTAAATGCAAAATAAGAGAGAATTTCCTTCCATTAAAAGTAATTCAAATTTTTAAAAAATGTGTTGAAAATGGCAAAGAACATGAAGTTGAAGCTATGAAAAAAAATTTATTATACGTATATACCAGGTGCTTAGAATACTTGATTGAGTGGTCAGAGCAGCTACGTGAATTTGAATGTTTTAAATGGATGGATTTTAAAAACATCCCGAAATGGCAGGAGCTAGAAAAATGTCTGGAGTATTTACAGCACAAAAAAGTAAATTTCAATGAAACAAAGTTGTTTGATCAATTTTGCAATTTTCAAAAGTTTGCAAAAGATAATATTGGTGGAGAAGAATTCTCAAATCTACCACTTCACGAAAAATGGCTAAGATATTTTAAAAAACATTACGATATTGAAATGCATAGTGAACTTCTTGTAATAGCAGAATTTTTTTTTGCAATTCCAGCTCACAATGCAAATGTTGAGAGAATTTTTTCTTTAATCGTAAGCCAATGGACAAACGAAAGAAATAGGTTGAATGTTGAAACCGTCAAAAGTATCATTTCATGCAAATTCAACTTCAAAGAATATTCTTGTTCACAATTTTATAATTATTTATTAAAAAAACCAAATATATTAAGAAAAATTTCATCAAATGAAAAATACGAAAAATAGGTAATATTTTCTGTTACTTATATAAAATTAAGATTAAATGTATTTTATCTTCTTTTTTAGAGATGGTATTACAAATATTCAAAAACTATTGAAGAATTTATTTAAAAACTATTGAAGAATTTAGAATCTAAAATAAAAATCATACCAAAAAATAAAGAAAAAATATATAATTTAATTTTTCCTAAAAAATATAAGTATTCCTTAAAAATAAGTAATGAATTTTGTGCAATGTATTATTATGTTGTTATGTTTAGTTTTATATTTTGAATTTTATTTTTGGTTGTTTTTTATTAATAAATATTTAATAACAACTATATTATGCATTAAAATTTAATATTTGTTCTGAGCTTGAAAATAAGTCAACTTTTCTGTTGAGTTTAAAAAATATTGGACACACCCCCTCCCAAAAAAAAATTGTCCTCTTTTTTGTAATGCTCGATCTGGTCACCCTAGCTGAGCAATAACTTTGTTTGAAAAATATGGGATTAATATTAAAAACTCAGATTCCTTATCAGGCCATATAACTCTGCTGAGTTATATTATCTAGGATATGGCGGGTTTGTTTTGAATTATTGAATCAATGAGTGAAGTCACTGATGCTTAATGAACCTCGTGTTGTTATCGCTTGATTTTCTCAGCTTGAAGTTCCGTGTAATAAGTTGCCTATCCAACTCAGGCTTAAAGATTTAATTGTTAAATCTTCTTGAGGGACTTCGTGTTGTTATCGCCTACTCAACTTAGGCTCTAAGGACCATTTTTAATCTTGCGATTAAATAATAAAAAAAGACAGTTGTAAATTGTCTAATTTAAATTTTATTTACTTTTAGTTCGTACAGTGTTGTAGATACTGTAAGAACGGTAGTCAATGTTTACACTTGTTTTGTAGTGTAAATAATTAAACTTTGGTAAAACCAGTCTATAATACTCTAAACCATGCATCAGGTCACTGACAATTTAATTAAATGAATTCGATTGTTAGTAAAATTTTACTTCTTATATACTAATTTAATGCAAACTGAGCAAATTGAATTGTTAAAATATAAAAAGTCGTAACTAACAATGACGTTATTCGAATAATATGAAAAGTGAATGAAATGCTAAATTAACAATATTTTCTTAATATTAAAAATATATTAAAAATTCAAAAGTGAATTAAAATGCTAAACTAACAAGTATTTTCTTAATATTAAAAATATTGAAGTAATTTTTTATAATATATCAAATTAATGGATTTATATTAAAGTGCTGAGTTAACAAATATATTAAAATTAATTTAAACGAATATTATATTATTTATATTAAATTGAATATTTCATAATACTAAGGTTAATGACTTACTTTTAAATATTATGCCAGGTTTATAATGCGGCGTTTAAATTCTAATAATCGGTTCGGTACTGAACATATATATAAACTCTTAAAATAGTCTTTTTAATTTTTTTTTCACAAATAAAAAGACTATTTAATGCGCGATACAAAAGTCTTACATCTAGTATACAGTCTTAAGGGTTCACATGTTCGCCACGCGTTTTTCTACGTTTTTGTATAAAATCTATTACTTTTTCCTTCGAAATATTTAGTTTTGTCGGAAAATAATCAAACTTCATTAAATTTTAAAATGAAAAAAAAAAAGATTTAGAATGATGTTACTTTAATTTTGATTATAATTATAATAATTTGTACTACATTTTTATGATTTTAGTTTCAATTTAAGGCACGGTTACTTTGAAATATGAAAAAAACACGAAATTCTATTTCACTCACTCTCATAACATTGTGCATTCGCTATCTTGTTTTTATTTTGAACTTAAACAAAAAAAAGTTTTGATCGTCTGAACTTTTATTTTATTTTTGAACTTAAATATGTATTTGGCGACTTCGATAGTGCGCCATCTATTGATAATTTATCAGAACTTCTCTTATTTATATATGGCAAGTGTGGTTAAAAGTAGCGCCAAAATTTTTAGTGACCAACCAGGAATCGAACCATGGATCTCTCGGTATCTAGCCAAGCATGCTAACCACTAACCAATACACCACAAGCAACATGTAATGGATAACAGCTAGAGACGTCATGTAATGTCATCGTGTTTGTTCATTCGAAATTCTTCTATGATTTTAACATTTTCCCAAAGATTAAATCGATGAATTGGTTATCAAATTATATTAAAGTATGTATCATATGATACATTTATAGGAGATACTTGAAATTTTTGTCGAAAGTTTGTTTGAAAAATCAAACGTTTTTAGTAAGTTTTTTTATACTTTTTCTTACTGAAATGGTTCGATTCCTGGTTGGTCACTAAAATTTTTTCAAGATTTGCATTTCTCTAACGGTAAAAATTTCTTATCGGGACTTGCAACTTATTTGCACGAGATAAGAATATAAAAAGTTTGAAATTTTAAAGTTGGCTTTTTTCAGTAAGAAAAAGTATAAAAAAACTTACTAAAAACGTTTGATTTTGTAAACAAAATATCTGTAAATTTGTAAGTATTTAAAAAAATTAATATAAAATTGTATTTATTAAATATTCTGGTTCTAAAAATTGAATGAATAATTTTAGACTATACAGTGACGATTCATTATTAGAATTGGTGAAGGACAATAATAATGTTTATGATAGTCGCTGCGTGGAATATAAAAATATTGACCTCCGATTCAAAACATGGAATTTAATCGTTGAAAAACTTGGAGTTTCAGGGGCCTTATTCTTGAAACCAATCGAAAATTTTCGTGCACGGAAATTTTCGATCGGTTACTTTCGATGGGTATGAGTATTTGGTATTCTTGAAACAAATCGAAATCAAATACGTGTGGTGAAATGAAATCGAGTATGGTGAAATTATTAAACGTCAAATTTTGTTTTAATAATGTGATATTTTGAGTATTATAGTCAGTTTTTAATAATAATAATTATTAATAATAATAATAAACATTATTTTTATTAATAATATTTATTATTATTATTATTAAGCGAAATAACTAAATGCAATTAAGCAAAGAGCCTTCGAACAAGCTCGTATATACTCACAAGCGAAATAACTAAATGCAATTAAGCAAATGGCCTTCGAACAAGTTCGTTTATATTATTCAAAATTGAATGAATTAACTCACAAGCGAAATAACTAAATGCAATTAAGCAAATGGCCTTCGACACAAGTTCGTTTATAAATTCTTTAATATGTGCTTATTGATCTCTTATGGTTGTCGTGACATTTTAAATAAAGTTAATTATACAAAGAGGTTAACGCAGTTATAAGAAGTTGTGATCAAATACACAGAACAGAATGAATTATTGTACGAGTGATACAAGTTCGTTTATTATTCAATACGGAATGAATTAACTTACAAGCGAAATAACTAAATGCAGATTAAGCAGATAGCCTTCGAACAAGTTCGTATATAAATTCCTTAATTTGTGTTTATTGGTCTTTCTTCAGGGTACGTGATAACATGTAAATAAATTTAATTATAAACAGCGGTTAACGCGAAACCCCACTAAACTAGAATCATTACTCAGAATTATTTATAATAAAACATTTCATGAAACAGTAATTTGCTTTGCATGTAATTTACAACACTCAGCCATATGTAGTCCGAGCAGCACAAAGTTAATTGTACCTGACGCAAGGACTGCGATATGCGTTCGAAATGTCAATGTTCATGTGTCCTGCAGTTCACAGTATAACGCGCAGTTAGCTACGTTCTTCATCGACCCATGAGCCGAGTGATCCCCCGCTTAGGGTACTTTGTTTGTTTGTTTGTTCATTAATTTTTATAAGGTTGGTTGCGTACTTTCTAGTCTTAAATTGCTTTCACTTTCATCATTTTAAAGAATATAAAACAATTACTAATTACTAACAACAAGCGCACACTGATATTGATACATTCAATTAAATTAAATTCAATAATTAACTTACAAGCGAAATAACTAAATGCAATTAAGCAAATAGCCTTCGAACAAGTTCGTTTATATTATTGAAACGGAATGAATTAACTCACAAGCGAAATAACTAAATGCAATTAAGCAAATAGTCTTCGAACAAGTTCGTATATACTCACAAGCGAAATAACTAAATGCAATTAAGCAAATGGCCTTCGAACAAGTTCGTATATAAATTCCTTATTTTTTGTGCTTATTGATCTCTTAAGGTTGTCGTAACATGTAAATAAAGTTAATTATAAACAGCGGTTAACGCGATTATAAGAATTTGTTGATCAAATACACAAAACTGAATAATTATAACTCACGATGCGAAATAACTAAATGCAATTAAGCAGATAGCCTTCGTCACAAGTAGAATATAAATTCTTTAATATGTGCTTATTGATATCTTATGGTTGTCGTAACATTTAAATAAAGTTAATTATAAAGCGGTTCCCGCGGTTATAAGAAGTTGTGATCAAATACACAGAACAGAATTTATTATCTTCGAGTGATTCAAGTTTATTATTCAAAATTGAATGTGTCTACAGACAACAGTTTAAACTTTCCCAAGATTATTATATAAACGGTACTAAGTTTAATAAAATTAAACTTTCCCAAGATTATTATATAAACGGTACTAAGTTTAATAAAATTAAACTTTCCCAAGATTATTATATAAACGGGTACTAAGTTTAATAAAATTAAACTTTCCCAAGATTATTATATAAACGGTACTAAGTTTAAGTTTTGACAGCTAAGAGTTGCCAGGCTCAAAGCGTATTGTTTATATAAACAATATATTGAATCATTAATGATCCTTCCGCAGGTTCACATACGGAAACCTTGTTACGACTTTTCCTTCCTCTAAATAAGCAAGTTCGGTCAATTTCCATGAAAGCAAAGCAACACACATTTGTGCATAGCAATAATCACTTCCAGAGACCTCACTAACCAATTCAATCGGTAGTAGCGTCGGGCGGTGTGTACAAAGGGCAGGGACGTAATCAATACGAGCTTATGACTCGCACTTACTGGGAATTCCTAGTTCATGTGGACCATTACAGTCGACAGTACGACTCCAACTACATAACTTATAAATACAAAGTAAAT
This sequence comes from Pedicia rivosa, assembly GCA_963082725.1. Lineage (NCBI taxonomy): Eukaryota > Metazoa > Arthropoda > Insecta > Diptera > Pediciidae > Pedicia > Pedicia rivosa. The sequence goes on from OY720153.1 coordinate 23,888,304, forward strand.
ATAAGAAAGTGATTTTCAACGCCATAAACCAAAATGCATCTATTTAAATATTTGAGTCTCGTTCGTTATCGGAATTAACCAGACAAATCACTCCACGAACTAAGAACGGCCATGCACCACCACCCATAGATTTGAGAAAGAGCTATCAATCTGTCTTACTCGTTTATGTTCGGACCTGGTAAGTTTTCCCGTGTTGAGTCAAATTAAGCCGCAGGCTCCACTCCTGGTGGTGCCCTTCCGTCAATTCCTTTATTATATTTAGACTTAACCTTCGAAATTATCTCTTGGTTTACTCTCCCCAAGGCTACAGGGGACCTGCACTAACCTTAATTTGAGTAACCCCTTAAATAATCCCACAAATCTAAGCTAAAATTATCTTCTCCTTTTCCCTACAGTATGATGAGGAGTCAACATCCTTATTCAAAATAATGACACTTAAGAAAATAAAATTTACAAAAATAAATAAATTAATAATTAAATTTGTTTTATCTTCAATGCCATCAGGAATCGGCTTCATATCCATCAAATACCCCTCCAATTCCTTTTCATCTTTAGTTTTTCCAAAAACCTATAATATATCAACAATGTTCCCATCATTGTTTTTATCACTAAACTTCTTTTAATTTTTAAGTCCATTTTTAAAAGTTTCACAACACTTTTATTGCATTTTGGGAAAACTCCCCTCGCACCAACCACTAGTGCTTCATTTACCACATTTTTATTATTGTATTTACCAGAAACAACACCATTTATAATTTTATATTTATCACATTTATGTTTGTACATTTTACTTAAAGAGTCTACACCACTCTCATAAGTAATAGCGATGTCTATTATCACCACTACATTCACTAATTCCACAATCAAGTCCGGTTTATATAATGCTCCACCACTATCATAAACCCGGGCTTCCTTTATTACACTCACACACTTTTTATTATTTTTAATCCAATCATATATTTTATTCACAATGAAATCATGTCTTTTAATTATGTCACCCAACAACACTCTGCAGTTCTGCAATAAATGAACTTGCGACTCCGGGGCTCCTAAACAACATCTACACCTTCTGTCCCCATCTCTACCTCTCAAGTAATTTGTACGAAAAGACAAATTACTTGTTCGAAGCTTAACTAAGTAAATGAAATATCTACCTTTGAGGAATCCGAACTGGCCTTTCAACCACCAATTCCTCAACACATCCCGGTACATGTTCTCTGAACCATGACCTTGTAAGATTTGCGTGAACCCGATTTTAGACATCTCATTGACCTCGTTCTTCATCTTTCCAACATCCATTCCCACTACAGTTTCACTCAACCCAACCACTTGTAACATTTTACAATTAATTTTACATAATATGGCTCTTTAACCAATTCTCTTATCTTTGGATCATTGGAACTCTTCATCCTATTTATTTGAGACAATTTTATTATAGGAATCCGGTGAAGAAATTCCAATAATCCAAATCCTCCATCTTTAATTTTAAGATAGAAAAAGTGATCAACAATATTAGACGGTAAGTGCAAAACATTTTTAATCATTCTCTTGACCAAGCGATCACCTTTAGTAATTGTACATTTACTTTAGAGTGAATCGACAGATAAAATAACACCTTAGGTTGAACATATAACCGGTAGAACCAAAGCTTTTGTTGTGGCAAAAGATTACTCTTCTGCACTTTTAACAAAAGTACTTTGATTTTATCTACCAAGCCTTTTATGTCACCCCGCGCATTTACTAAACCTCCCAAGTACTTGATTTCACCAGATGGCAAAATCATTGGTATCGAAGACCCATCAATTTTCCAAATATCATTCGTAACAACTTTAACTTTCTTTCTCTTACACACAGGTTCGAGACATAAACCTTGTGATTTTGTTACATTTAGTTTCAAAGAGTGTTGATTGAAGAATTTATGAGTAAAATTCAGGAGTTCCATCATACCAGCCGAAGAATGGCTAACTAACAATAAATCGTCAGCAAATGCTAGACAGTTAATTGAACCACCATACAAAGCTATACCGCAATGTTCTGGTAATTGGGTAACGAGCTCATCCATCACCATGTTAAATAATACTGGTGATAATGGACATCCCTGTTTTACTCCACACAATATATTAATATTCTCCGTATAACCATAGCTTGTGTTAATCCTTGTACTAGTATCTTTATAGATATTACCAACTAGTGTTATTAAGTTTTTATTACACCCGAAGCGCCTCATTGCCCTAAAGATAGAATCATGTGGCACACTATGAAAAGCTTTCGCCACATCCAGAAATGCTATTGATGATGATGACTTGGTGGACCTTGCATTTTTAATTAATCCGGAGATTAGACTTAAATGCTCACCACAACCCTCCAGTGGTTGAAATGCCTTCTGATTCCACTTTAGCTTTGGTGTAATACGCTTTTCTAAAACCTTACAAAATAGGCGATTTAACACAGAACAAATTGTTATTGGCATCCAGTTATTGACATCATCAAGATTATCAACTCCCTTTGGCAATAACACAGTTCTAGCCTGCTTTAACGACATAGGCAAATCTAATTGGACTAACCAAAAATTGAACAATTTTTGCAAAAGTCTATGGTTTTTCCTTCGAACATTAATAATTGATATTTTATCGAAGCCTGGTGCAGTTCCGCTTTTAGTTGAACTAATAGCCAACTTTATTTCTTCAATAGTAATTTCTGCATAATTACTCGTGTAACACTCCTTGAAATCAGTGATCTCTGCTTTATCACTTTTACTTGTGCCGAATCTTTTTGAATAAACATCTTTAATGGAATCCAAACTAGGCGTTATTGGATCCTCATTCTTGTCATTCAAAATCATATCTGGCAAAAGAGATGGATTCATTTCCGCAAGCTTCTGCTGCTTGCGCCTCCGTACTTGTTTAGCTTTCCTATTACTCAGAATCACTCTAGGAACTGATCGTTGCTTTACCCTTGTACAATTCACCAACTATACCGCCATATAATTTAATGACCTCATCAAAGCCATAATTTATGTCTTGATGAGTCATTGCCCCCTTAATATATTCATTAATCACTTTATCCTCACATGTTTGAAGATTCACATCTTCTTGATTAATTAAATTAATCAAAGAGTCATTGATATTATGTATTTCGACCTCATTTATATTGTCTACTGGAGTCTCAACCTGGATAGGAATATCTTGTTGGGAAGACAAGATAACAGGTTCGGAAACCGTAGATGTCTCACCGCCACTATTTTCGAGACGCGACCAAGTGTTGTTTAGATGACATAAATAAATTGGATTTTGTGCAAAACAGTTTTGATTATTTGATTCAATTGTGCAATTGATTGGATTATTGTCTTTATTGTTTATGGATTTCATATTTGTTAATGGAATAGTAAATTCCTTAATGTTATACTGTGAAAATTGTTCCTTCACAAGTAACTGATTATAAAACTTTAAAAAATATTGATTCTTCCTTATGACTGTACTTATGGCTGTACATGTTCTCTCTGGGTAGTATTTAGCATGTAAATTCCTACCCCGTTCTGCAAACGAGAGTTTTTCCCACTTGTTATCAATAATGAAATGAGCCATAGACTCCAATTCACTATTGACCCACTTCGTGCCTTTAATTTTTAACGATAAATTTTGATTATTAAAATCAGCATGTGCCTGTTTCACATGCTGTCCTAATCCTGTAGCCTTTTGGAATCTCCTACCACAAACAGGACATACAAATGTATATGACTGCTGTTTCAGATCCTCCTCATCCACCTTTACACCTTTACCAGTACAAAATCTTGCATGGTTATTAAATTTAGAAATTATTGTCTTTGAATTTGTTAATACCAAAACTGTTAATTTAAATTCACAATATTTACACTTAATATTAAATTTTGAAAAATGTAATTTAATATGTTCAAAAATTTTAGTATAAGTTCCTTGGACGGAAAAACAAATACCACATGAAAAAGGAAACTCAGAGGGGTAAATGAGTTCCATATCCACCGCATTCCTTAGATTATCCATGAGAATATCCAGGTCGTCAACTTGTAAGCCATCCATATCCGAGGCCTTATTTATAGTATCAGTAGCGGTAGATGTTATATAAACAAAAGTTTGCTGGACTATTTATTTATAGGCATTATTTAGGAAATTACCATAATCTGACCTATTTTGTTAGACACCACATGGGTTAGGTCTGTCAAACCATTTTGCCTTGCGCATAATTATTGGTACATCTTAATAGTGCTTATTGAATATGCAGACACATATCAATATGAGATAACCTAGGCATCAAGGTATCTTTAATAAAGATTTATGAGCATATTGCTATTGCAACTACTCTACTTGCCTCTATTAAGTTCATAATTACACGGATCTTTCATTGTCCACGGGTTTTTATTCTGATTATTTCGAACCTAACCACCACAGGTGGCCATGCCCTTATCCGCAACCCAAGGGACGCGTCCGGTAGCTATTGATGCTATTGAGTTTATAGTATGGGTGACTTGCATCACAAATTACAAATCGGAATCGCCTAACGATTTTGCAACCATACTTCCCCCGGAACCTAGCTATAGTTTCCTGGAAAGCGACTGAAAGAGCCATAGTAGTAGCTAGATCCAATTGCTGGCTGGCATAGTTTATGGTTAGGACTAGGGCGGTATCTGATCGCCTTCGATCCCCTAACTTTCGTTCTTGATTAAAGAAAGCATCTTTGACAAATGCTTTCGCTTAAGTAAGTCTTACGAGGGTCTAAGAATTTCACCTCTCGCCCCGTAATACTAATGTCCCCAACTACTCCTATTAATCATTGTGTCTGTTATTTAAACCAACAAAATAAACAGACACCTTTTTAAATTATTCCATGCAAAACTATTCAGGCTTTTAGCCTACGTTGAGCATTATAATTTGTTCAAAATAATTGTACTGGCCCTTTTAATAAACACTCGATTAAGAGCATTTATCTAGGACTTTAATTGAATAACTACTTTAATATATAAATATATTATTTCGCTATTCAGCAGTAAAACGTCATAGCATTAGCAGTCAATATGAACCGCACTCGATTGTATTTACTGTGCTTGACCAAGATTCAACTACGAACGTTTTAACCGCAACAATTTTAATATACGCTATTGGAGCTGGAATTACCGCGGCTGCTGGCACCAGACTTGCCCTCCAATTGATCCTTATTAAAGGATTTAAAGTGTATTCATTCCAATTATAGGGCCTCGGATTGAGTCCTATATTGTTATTTTTCGTCACTACCTCCCAGTGGCGGGATTGGGTAATTTACGCGCCTGCTGCCTTCCTTAGATGTGGTAGCCATTTCTCAGGCTCCCTCTCCGGAATCGAACCCTGATTCCCCGTTACCCGTTGCAACCATGGTAGTCCACTACACTACCATCAATAGTTGATAGGGCAGAAATTTGAAAGATCTGTCGTTGGCATAAAACCATACGATCAGCATATTATCTAGAGTCACCTTAACTATCGATTGGTTTTGGTCTAATAAGAGCACACATTCCTTTCGGTCTGCGTATAATTGCATGTATTAGCTCTAGAATTACCACAGTTATCCAAAGTAACTGGGCATATGATCTAAGGAACCATAACTGATTTAATGAGCCTTTTGCGGTTTCACTTTTATGTAGTGTGTACTTAGACATGCATGGCTTAATCTTTGAGACAAGCATATAACTACTGGCAGGATCAACCAGAATTCTATTATATAGAATTTTTTTAATAAAAAAATGCAATTAAGCAAATTTATATTAAAGATTTTAAAATATCAAACGGACCGACATGAGTTCCATAGTAACTTAATACTAAGATATGAAAACAATTGGTCTTTTATTAATATTTTAAGATTTTGGTTAAATTAATTATAATATTGTTACCTCGACTATATCAACCTAAGTTGATCCTGTTGATGGAAATAAATAAATAAATAAATATATATATATATATATATATATATATATATATATATATATATATATATAAAGACATCACTATTACACTTCCTTTATGTAGAATAAATTAAAATATAAAAAATAATATAAAAGAAAGGAAACAACAAGAAAAAGAAAGACGACGATAAAAAAAAGAAAATATTTTGGGATGCTTTTTTAATACAATCATCTAAGCTCAAAAAGTATTTAATGCCTTCTTATATGTTTTCTTCTATGAAAAGCTTTTCGATATATAATAACACGTTTTCGACACAATAAACGCAGGATAGAAAAAATATACACAAATACATATAGTAGTCTGAAAAGGTTTTTCTTTTTAGTTTGTTTAATACAAATCTCTGTTCTTTTCTATGTTCTATTCTATATTCTGTGTCTGTGAGCATTATAATGTTTGTTTTTCTTTCCACAGATTCACTATTCAGGTTTTTAGGATAAGTCTATTTAAAAGATATTGATGTGAGTAGACAGAAGTTATATAATAATATTTAAGAAAATAAAATATAGAAATAAGAAATTCTAATCTGCATCACAGACACCAAGAAGAATAGTGCTGAAATGCTTTTTATAATTAAAATATTGTGAGCCGCTTTGTTTTGGGGCTATAACCTTAACATGCTTCCGGTCAATGGCACCAATACAGTTTGGAAAATTCCATTTTAAAAAAAAAACGATCTACAACCCACTCCTCAGCATTGGGAATTTTCATATATTGGGGCAGTCCAGAGGGCCTCATTTGTTTCTTTAACAATTTTAATAGCAGTTGTTTTCCCAATTCTAAACGCAAACTGTAATGATGGCACACTATCACCGGTTGCAAGATGCCTACATAATAATTTAAAATTAAATAAATAAGAATACCTAAATCACACTTAATTAAATGTAGCTAACCTTAACGTCACTAATAATCGTAACTGAGGATGAGGATCGAGCGATGCGTTGGGTTCAGTCTTAGTTATTGTTGGTTCTACTAAACTGACGAATTTATCAAAAGGAGCTGGTGTCATTCTTGTGAAATTATGAAATGTTTCAGTATCTTGCAATCTCATTTCTTGGATCAGCGTGTCATAAAACCCGTGTTGAAGACGCAATTTGTTTATTGGACGAACTCTCCATCGTCTTCTTCTTTTTACAGTATGTCTTTTTGAATTTTTTTCTTCATCATCCATCATAGACAATATTTTTATTAAATTTAAGCCCAAAGAAATCAAATTCTCTGTCATTTTAACTTTTTCTCTTTCAGTTTATTTTAATTATTTATACTTTTATTTATTTTATGTCTTTTTCAATTATATTGGGTTATTTTTTTAAAATGTCAAAATTTAGTTGTCAAAATCAGAGCTTTATTTTGTTTCTATCTTTCATCGCCGCAAGAAATTAGCGTTTGTCGACATTTTTAAGTTAAAAAAAAAGTGTGTTTTTTTCGTTTTTCAAAGTAACCGTGCCTTTGGAATTTAGAAATTATTTTGTTTTCAATTAATAAATGTTGTTTTATTGGTAAATCGGTGTGAAGTTGTAAGGTGTTCGTTCATCGCGATCTAGCCTATAAAATACAACTATTATAGTAAAAAAAAAAAATGTATTTATCTGACAAATTTCAAATGCAAGTACTCCTCTTAATAAATACTTCACTACCACAATTAACACGATTGTTTATATTATTTTCAAAGTTTATTTCACATATTTTACTTTTTCAGATAATCTTTTTTTCATTATTATTTCACATCACATTTGACGTCTGCAAGTTTTTGCTGTTGTTCTTTATTTGATAATTTTCAATAACATGTTAGCATTTCTGAAAAAATATATTGTAGCGTTTTTAAAAGCTCACTTTTTTTTTTGTAGCGTCCACTGAACTAAATTTTAACGATTATCATTTATTTTGAAGAAATAAAAATACAAAAATTAAATAAAAAAATGAAAACTAACGAATATTTATTTATTTTAATTCTTTGGGTCTGTGTAACTTGGTTAAAAACTAGTTAAAAGTTAAAATTTTGACAGCCAATGTTAAATTTTCGTCACATATTCACCTCAATTTAGTTGTCAAAATTTTAACTAGCTTCGGAGCATGTTAAATTTTGACGTTTGAAATTAAAAAATAATTTATGTTCAATAATTTTTATGAACAAATATTCAATATATTCAATATATTCAATAAACTTAAAAATAACCCAATTTATTCAAAAAAAAATAGGATTATTATTTTAATTGTTATTTTTCGTAAAGTTTAATTTACCATTAAAATATATTTTTTTCCTTTTTGAAAAATTATGACTAACTGAAAATACAAAAAAAAAATTTATTTTTCTCATTTTAAGAGATTTATTTCATAAATTTAAATGTCAAATTTTTAATCAAGTTACACAGCTTAAAATCACCAAAGTTAAAGTTTTCTCACCAATATTTTTTCACCTAATTTTAACTTATTTTTAACCAAGTTACACAGACCCTTTATATTATATTTATATAATATTATTCTTTATTCTTTTTAATTCTATGAATTTTTTAATTTCAGTTTAAAAAATATATTCAATATATACAATAAATATATAATATTATATAATATCAACAAAATAATGTCACTTTAGACATAAATTTTTAAAATATTAAAAAATCATTTTCAAAATTTTCAATTTTTATTCCAATAAATTTTTTTTAATATAGTGATAATACATATGCCAGCAAACCACCGAGGTAGTGGACTGGCAGTAGACTGACAAAATCAGTGTCATGGCACTTACTTAAAATAACCCATTTCGAGTTTTTTTTGTGCACTGCCATACCACTGCTATACCACTGTGCTGACAGCAGTGCAAAAATAGATTTTTCGAAAGTTCAATAATAGATATAGAACTGCACTGACGGTAGTTTCTTTTTGCTGACAAACCCACAGTTGAAAAACTCAGTTGAAAAAATCACAGTGCCATGGATCTATTATGACTGCAAAACAATTGATGTGGAACAAATTATTATATATAATATTATGATTTTTTTCTCAAGTCTTTTATTCTACAGAAAATCACTTAGAAAAAGTTGGAAACATGTATTTGGAAAGGTGTTTTTTTCATGAAACATGCCATCAATTAGCTATCATTACACAGTTCAAAATTAATTTAATTTTAATATTTTTTAAAAACAAAATCCATAAGAATTTTATAAATTTTTAGTAAATTTTTATATTTCAAATCGAAATGTTTGCCGGGATATAAAAATAGACCAATGAAAATATAGGATTAATCACGTGATTATATTGGCCAATCAAATTTCTTGCCGCCAAAACTAAACCAATAAAAATGTATGGTTGAAACATGTGATCAGTGTTGCCGGCATGGCATACCATAGTACAAATTGGATACTTGTTTGATGACGATGGACTTTTGTAAATTTTTGATATTTTTGTACCTTTACATAATCTTTTTTTACATAAATAAATTATTATTACGACAAAGATTTAAATTATAATATAATTTAAAATATAATAAATATTATTTGTACTGACAAAAATTTCTTTAATAGATGGCGTAAGTAAATAAAAAATTTTTGTAGTCAAATATATTGCCTGAGAATTTTGGTTCATGTCTGCGCAAGTAAGAAATAGAATATTTATTTGCTCACTGCTCTTACATATTGGAACAATGCCAAAGAAAGAGTGAGTATGTGGCGGTTCTTTGACAATGCTAAAGGGTAAAATCTTTGGTGTTTTGAGTTTAGCTTGCTTTCTATATAAAACGTGAAATAATTAGTTCTTTATAAACTATAAAAAATAAATGTGAAATGTAAAGAATTATTTATTTATTCTATTTTATTATAAACCCTAGAAAACAAAAAATTAAAAAAAAGGTATTTTCAACCATTGCCGTTACGTTCGGAATTGCCACAACATCTCATCAAAAAGATGAGGAAGGTTTGTGTTGTTTGTTTTATATTAAAAAATTTTATATTTTCACTTTTTCCAGTTTAACTGATGATGAGTAAATTGAAGTTTTTATTGAATCTGATTCTAATTCAGATGATGAATCCATGACTAATAAACCTAAATATGTTCGCAAGTTTAAGAAAGAATATTTGCAACACCTTATCTTCCAAGCATGGCTACAAGAAAAATCTGGAAAAGGCTATTGTAAAATATGTCACAAAATGTTAAGCGGAGGACATTAACAAATGAACCGCGATACACACAAAATAAAAATTGAAAATTTAAAAAAAAATGTAAAAATAAGTGATTATATTAAGCCAATGTCTGACGAATTTACAAAGAAAAAAGAGCAAATTTACTCAGCTGAGTTAAAAATGCCAATGTTTTTACCCTTTTCTTTATTGGGCCATCTCACAAAGTTTGTGCAATCAATTGCTCCTAACTCGGAGATAATGAAAGGAGTTAAATGTGGACGGACAAAGGGAAAGTTGTTATTCACAGAGATTATTTCGCCGGAAGCATCAAAATCGATCAATCAGGATATTCGAAATTGTTTTTACTCATTAATAGTAGACGAAAGTACTGATGTCAGTACTATCAAATGCATCGCAGTAGTTATTAGATATTTTAACCAATCCAAAGTAAGTAGATCGTTTTTTAGATTTAATTCCTGTGAAAAATGGTACAGCCAAAGAATTATTTGAAACCATTAAAAATGTTCAGAGAACCATAATATTCCAGTGAATAAAATGATCGGTTTTGGTGCTGATAATGCGTCTGTTATGATGGGGGTTAATAATAGCGTACAAACTAGGTTCAAAAACTTAGTACCAAACCTGATTGTAATTGGTTGTAATTGCCACTCTCTTAATTTATCTGCAAGTGCAGTGAAATTAATGGAAAAGGAATCTGATGTGTGTAAATTCTGGTCAGCAGTAGGTGAATTGAAAAATTCAAACATTTTTGTTTGAAAATGTCACAAGAGTAGCCAAAACGGTTTTATGTATTCCACATTCTTCCGCTACAGTTGAGAGGATTTTTTCAGGGAACAATTTGAACAAAACAAGCATACGGAAACTTGTGCATCGATATTAAAAGCTAAAGACTGGTTAAAATATGGGGGAGGGGGAAGTTGTTATGTTACAAAAGTCAGACTATATGTAAAAAATACTATAATAATAAAAAATTAATAAAAACGTTTTGATTTAAAAGTGAAATTGGAAAAAATGGACTATTTAGAAATTTTTGTACTTTTTACTTTTTGCTGCCGGCAACACTGCATGTGATTATATTTGCCAATGGCATTTATAATGCCGGAGCTACAATGAACTTCAGCGTCACTCCGGTATGGAAAAAAATTCGTTTGCATAAATGTATCTTATACTGCATTTTAATGTATATGTGAAAAATGTCAAAAACTTCAAATGACAGTTCATTTTTGTTTATTTTTGGGTTTTGGTTTGTGAACTGAATGCTGTGAATTGTTTTAATAAAAATAATTAAATAAACTTCATATTTTGTGGTAAAATATTGTGAAATATTGAAATATGGTAAGTTATTAAAGTTTTTTGGTATTATTTTTACTAGTTCAATAAATTTTCAGTGATAATTTATAAAAATAAATTGTTTGGTTCTTTTAACAGAATTTTTAATTTTTTTAACAACACAATAAATACTGTAAATTATAAAATCATTTTAAAACTTCATACATTTCTTTTAATACTGTCACTGTCTGAGTTAATACTTCTAAATTGAAAGAAAAAAAACGACAGGCAAGTATGGCTGTATGCTTCGTCGAATTTTATGCAATAGTATTGTCAGCATTTAACACGAACGGATAACAATATACCCAAGTTCTGAAAACCCCTCCATGGAACCATTATTTAATATAATAAAACACTAATCCCAAAATTTCATTGAAAGCGGTTAACCGGTTCTTAAAAAAACTGATTTTTTCCAAAAAAAATTGTATCAGAAGTGCTTCACCCCGTGCCCCGATCCCCCGTAAAATCAATATGGTTCTATGATGGACCAATAGAATACTAATCCCAAAATTTCATTGCAATCCGTTCACAAGTTCTTAAAAACTGTATTTTCCGAAAAATTTGTATGGGGGATGGTCCACCCCGTGCCCTGATCCCCCCTAAAATCAATATGGTTCTATGATGCACCAAAAAAATACTAATTCCAAAATTTTATAGAAATCACTTCACGCGTTTTTGAGTTATCATGTTAACATACGGAGTCCGGACTGACAGAATTTTTTTTACCCCTTTTTTGGGAATAAAAGTTGCAATAACCACCAATTTGACCTTTTGTTAGTAAAAATAAGTTGCCCTAGGGTCATTCTATGTGAGAAAAAATTTTTTTTGGAAATTTTCTTTTAATTGTGTCTTTTAAAAATAAAAAAAGTTGAATTTGAAAATTTTCCATTACAAGGCTTAGTCGATTACGACGAAGCAATAAATTGTATTTATAAAAGAGAATCTGGATAAATTTTACGTTAAAGATACCTACCAGTGTAGCGATTCTGGAAAACAGTCTCGATAAATTTATCGGTATAGAAAAAACGTATGTCGTCACTTATTTGTGTTCGAGTTTTTCGATAATCAACAAATAAACGTACGTCGATTTTTAATAATATTTTGTTGTTGTATTTTTGGAGTTTCACATTTAGTGATTTAGTAACGTTTAGTGCGTATTGACGCATAGACGTTAGATTTTTTTGTAGGATACTAATTCCAAAATTTTATTGAAATCACTTGACGCGTTTTTGAGTTATCGTGGAGTCCGGACTGACAGAATTTTTTTTACCCCTTTTTTGGGAATAAAAGTTGCAATAACCACCAATTTGACCTTTTGTTAGTAAAAATAAGTCATTTCCCTAGGGTCATTCTATGTGAGAAAAAATTTTTTTTGGAAATTTTCTTTTAATTGTGTCTTTTAAAAATAAAAAAAGTTGAATTTGAAAATTTTCCATTACTAAGCTTAGTCGATTACGACGAAGCAAAACAATACATTTCATTTCTGGTTTTCTTTTTTATTATTTTAGGCTTCAAATTATAATTTAGAAGATATCGAAGATCTTCAAAATTTGGAAACGTTAGGAGATTTAGTAGATTTGGTACAACTGCAAATGCTTGGGATTGAAAATTGTGTCCGATCTGAAGGCAGAAGGTGGCATGTACGACCACTGAATGCAGAAAGAAAACAACAAGGTGCCGGTGAAAATTTAATACAGAAACTACGAATAGCAGATGATGAATCTTTTTTCATTTTGACAAGATTGACGATATCGCAGTTTGATGAATATTGCAGCTTATTGGTCCAAGTATCCAAAAGATTTCAAACAGGGAAAGCATCAGCCCAGAATCTAGGTTACTTGTCACTTTACGGTAGTAAACCAATATAATAAATTATAATGAAAAAGTTATAAATTAAGTAATTAAAACCATTTAAATTTTTGTTCAGATTTTTAGCTACTGGAAACAATTATCGAAGTCTCCATTACATTGGTCACTCAACAATTAAAACAATAGTGTACGAAACTTGTGAAGCGATACATAATATTCTGCTTCCAATTTATATGCCACAAGAAAAACTTGAAGAGATTTCAATTGGTTTTGAAACAAAAACATCCTACCCACCTGTAATTGCGGCTATAGATGATAAATTTAAAATTGCATTTAAGAAATGCAAATAGTTATATTTTATTTAATTTTTAGGTAAACATATAAATATAAAAGCACGTAAAGCGTTAGGATCATAATACTTCAACTATAAAAAACAATTTAGTGTTGTTTTGATGGGCGTTTGTAATTCTAATTATAAGTTCACATACTTCAGCGTTGGGGTTGGTTCAGAATCAGATGGTGGAATTGCTCGAATTTGTCAATTAGGTCGTGCATTAGAAAATGGAGAAATTAATTTGCCTATACCAAGACTAATTTATGGAAGTGAAAACAATATACCATGTTTTTTTCTTGGTGATGCTGCTTTTCCTCTTCGACCATATATACACTCAAAAAAAAATGATAGTAAAATGTCACAAAATTGTAGATTAAATCAACCAATATAGTGGTTGTTATCAGTCAATCAAATTATTTTGTAAAACGTTAGTCAATTTTGTTAATCTCACAAATATATTTTGTGAAAAAAATATTGGTTTTATTTACAAAACCACTGTTATTCATAACAATTATTTTGTTAACCGAGTACAAACTCTTTGTATTTTTTTTACATAAATTCTGTAGAAGGAATAAATATTTTGTACCAAAATTACATAGAATTTTGTAATTTATCACAAAAGTTTGTTGACATCTACAAATATTTTGTACCAAAATTACACATAATTTTGTAATTTTTCACAAACTTTTGTTAACATGTACAAATATTTTGTACCAAAATTACACATAATTTTGTAATTTTTCACAAACTTTTGTTAACATGTACAAATATTTTGTACCAAAATTACACAGAATTTTGTAATTTTTCACAAACGTTGTATGTGAAATTTTACAATATTATGTATAATTTATATAATAATTAAGTATATTATACGAAAATTACGGTATCTATTTTACTATTAAAATTAGTTTTTTAATACTTACTTTAAAAATAATTACGTTACTGAAAAAAATCACTTCACTATATAAATTACTTATAAAATAAACGAAAATATTTTTTTTTACTACTCGTTATTATTAAAAACACTTCACTGTATAAATTAAATACCTATAAAATAAATCAAATAAGAAAAACAATTATTTTAAGAAGATAAAACATATTTATTTCAATTGGAAAAGTATAATTCTTTTTTTTTATCACTAATTATTTTTAATTTTTTTTTTTAATTATCAAAATTATTATTATTTTTATTCAGAAAACAAAATTTTATTTATTTAAATTAATTCAGTTTAATTTTTAAATTATAATTCATTTATATATATGTACTTATACTTATATGTTTGACATTGGAAGATGTATTTTATTTTAGATCTGAAATTAAGCCAGATATTTTTGAAGTGTTTTTATCTGAATTAGTTGTAAGTTTATAGAAATATCTTTGTACAAACTCCCAAAATATTTCCGATGTAGTCGGATATTGTAAATTAAAAACTTGATATATTTTAAAACAAATATCAATTGATTTTAATAATGTGCAAAGTTTGTAAGTGGTTTTATCGTAATAAACATAGAACTCTGATATAGAATAAGTATTCATATTCCCAACAACAATCACTAATGGTTGGAAAGTAGATTTATTTTTTAAACATTCGTCATTTAGGAATTTTATCTTATCTGGAATTTCCGAAGAATCGTTTACCATTGATATGAATGAATCTTGTGAGTCCTTGATCGAATGTTTCTTTCTGTCTAGTACTCCTTTTCTTCTAGAAATGGTTGGAGGAAGAAGACAGTGAAGTGACATAAAAATAATATAATTTCTATATTCTGAAATAAAAATTGAAGCTATTATATATTCAACAAAAAATACAGGCAAATAAATTATATATATACCGTCGTTATCAGTATTATTTAACGTTGATAACATTTTTTTTTCATAACTGTCATTTATTCTTGTTTGGATGATTGCCATTTTTTTTTTTAAAAATGCTTCCCAATTACCTAATAAATCTTCTCCATTATTTTTAATAAAATTGTAATCAACGTCCACCTGAAAATTAAAAAAATTTCTTAGAATTGGATTTAATTAAAATATACGTTTAGCTTACTAATGTATATCCCAAACTATGCTTATACAATGGCCATGTGTTCAAAATTCCAATAATATTTGGGTCAGTATTATCCATAATAATCTTGCGTCTATAACCAGAGGTCTGCTCCCATTTTTTCAAAACTTCAGGCCAGGGCTCATTGTGATTTTTCAGCCATTCACGAACTTCTTCTGACTCTGCAAAAAGTCTCTTTTAATACTAAACATTTTATTTACAATTTCACTTATTATTATATACCTTCTTTAATAAAGCTTATAGATTCCTTTGGTACTTCCTGTGTTGTTGGTCTCGGTTTTGTTTCTCGTGCTGTTCTCGACTTTCGGGCTTGATTTTGAAACTTATCCCATAGTTGACCTTTTGGGCATTTTTTACTTCGCCATTTGTAGTATGTCTCCTGTACAAAAATATCATTGTGATTTAACAATTTAACAATTTACAATTATATATTATAATATAGCTTACCAATCTCTTGTGGAAGTATTTATGAAGCGCGAACTCTAATTGAATTTGAACTCCCAAATACCGATCCTCTATAATTGTCTCACAAAGATTAGCAAAATTTGAGGTTCGCAACTCCGACACTGTAACTTTAAACTCTGGATCAAAACAATATTTTTTCTTTATTAATCAACAATAAAATTAATCAAATATTTTCAATTTACCTTTACACTTTTTTAAAATATAAGAAGAAGTTTTACGATCTAACGATAGATTTTTAATTATTTTTTTTACTTCTCGTTTCTTCTTATACTGTTGCACTTTATTTTTCATTTTAGTTAAACGACACTTTTATTGTATATTTTTTTAGGTTTCTAACTTGAACTATAACTTGTGATTGTGATGGATGTAGATTCTATAATGGCGTACCGCGTTCTAACTTCTGAAACACAAGACATTGTAAAAAAAAAAATATTCGAAGTAATAGTACAAAATTTAGTAAAATGAATACAAAATTTTGTATAACTTCACAAAAATTAGTAAAATATATACAAAATTTAGTAAAATTAATACAGAATTTTGTATAACTTCACAAAAATTAGTAAAATTTATACAAAATTTTGTACTTTAGAAACAAAATTTTTGTACTTTAAACAAAACTTGTTTAAAATTAAAACGAAATCGCGTCAAATAAATTCAGGAATGAACATGATTCAACGTGAGAGTTTTTGTTTTGGGCCCAACAAAATTTAGTAAAATTAATACAAAATTTTGTATAACATCACGAAATTTTGTACACCTTCACAAATGTTAGTAAAATTAATAGAAAATTTAGCCAAATTAATACAAAATATTGTAATGAAATACAAAATGTTGTACTTCCGAAACAAATTTTTTGTACTATTCAGAAAACGTGTTTAAATTTAAAACAAAATGCCGTTTAATAAATGCCTTATTTTCAGGTATAACAATAATTCTTAATGTAGGAAAATAAAGAATATGTAATGAAAATGCTAAAAAAAAATATTAAAAATATAAAATTTTAAGATTCAGGCATATGGGTACCTGTATCAAATTCTAACATACAAACCAATATGTCAAAAAAATTATGTTTTCTTAATTGTATGCTTTTATATCAATATTATAAAAAATTCTCAAGATATTCGAACTGTCGTGAGATTGGTTACTCAAATACCTTTAACTTCAGTTTGTCTAAATTTAGCTAATTTAGCTTTAAGTGGTATGGCCTTTTTTAGCAGGGTTTTATTCTAAGGATTTAATTTTAGCAGTTGTTTCTTTATCTTATTTTAATTCATATGGAAAGGAGAAAGACACAAAGATATAAAAGTTTTAGTGATTTTTTTCATCTTGTTAAAATTGTATATTAATATACATATAATGTGTATTGATACAAATTACAAAAATATTATACGATAAAACCAAAATTTGGTTTTAATATATAATATCTTTTGTAAAAATGTAACGGTTGTTTATAGAAATTACATAAATCTTGTAGAATAAAACCAAAATTTGGTGTCTAAGGTTTTTTCACGATTTATTTTGTAAACTTCACAATATTATGTTACAGTATTACAAAATTTTGTTCCTTACATTACGAACAAGCTTTACAAAATATTTGTAAGGAAATATTTTTTCACAAAATGTAACAATTTATTTATTAAATTATTTGTTACTAATATTTACGTTAAAAACACCGCATATTAGTATTTTTATTTGCAAAAACTACAAATTTTGAGTAAAATATACTGAAATGCAAGTATTGTTCACAAAAAAACTGTGTAAAATTTTTTACTATCATTTTTGTGACAAATTTTACTATCATTTTTTTTTCAGTGTAATGACGCCGTACTGTGGCAGACACTTGGAACCTGATCAGATATTTCACCACAGAGAATTGTCAAAAGATCGTTGTTTAATTGAAAACACTTTTGGAATTCTTGCAGCTCGGTGGAAAATATTTCTAAAAACTATGATTATTGCACCAGGAAATGCCGATAAAATAATAATGGCACCTGTACTATTACATAATTTTGTGATGTCTACTAAGCCCGATAGATACCGTATGAATAATGTGGATCATTATGTTGATGGTGTGAATGGCGAGCACAACTAAGCGGAAGACAAATGCTACCAATTCTTACAAGTTTTAATGTTGGTGCGAGAAATGCAACACAATCTTCAATAAATTTAAGAAACGATGTCAAAAGACTTATTTGACAACGAAAATAATTAATTTCCTTGTTATTCCATTCTTTTTTATTAACAATTTTTTATATTAAAATAAAATTCAATTTGTTAAGTTTATTTTTTTGTGTTTTTATTTTTAACTTTATTATTATAACAATTAACAATTATTCTTATTTTGACTTCTTAATTGACTTCTTCTTAATCTTACGAAAATCTCCATTTCTTCGTCCATGAACATAAGTTGATTATCTTCTGTCAGATTGGCCATGGCAAAAGTCATATAAAGTCAAACTTTTCTGCATTTCTGTGCCTAGTGTTTGTGGTGTAATGGCTTGAATGTTTGTATCTTTATTTCTATTAACAATTGTACTTGCGTGTGGCAGCAGCACCACTCCTCTCTTCTTTCTCCCGTGCTATTGTGGTTGTCTACAATTTTTTATTTATTTTAAAATTTTCTCTATTGATATAATGAAGTTGTTAAAACAAAAATATTGCCACATGAATATGAGAAATATTATTTGGACAACCACAATAAACAAAAAAAAAACATAAAACAAAAAATACAAATTGTCAAATTATCTAAAAAACAATAACAAAAGAATGTGGAACAAAAGTTGTTAAAAAATGATAAAATAAATTGGTAAAATAAATAAAAAGGTGGTGTTATATGTGTAAAAAATTGTGTTTATTAATATTCATTAATAATAATTGTGAAAAATTTATAAAAAAGGTGTTTATGAGTAAAGTCAAACATTGGAATCAAGAAGGGGTGTAGATCCTAAACCGTTCTTCTCCCCAAAAAAATAAAGTTGGATTTAGGATGTTTGGGTTGACCTTTGAACCCAACAAAAAAATCACCCCAATCAGACGATGTGAAAGGCGCTCTAGTTAAGCCAAAATAAAGATAAGTACTTATAATTCAAATAAAAATAATGGGAATACTAATTCCAATATTTTCTGTCAATGGAAGACAAAAAACATAAAGTTTGTAAATTCTTCGGTTTTAGTCTATTACGTTTTGCAGTTAAAATATTGCCTTCATCGGAAACAAGAGCTTCTGCAGGAACAGACGTTGCAAGTGTGAAGCAATAAATCTTGAAAACACCTGTTCGTTTTGGATACTTTCTTTGGTTTTCGTTCCAAAAAGTTGCAGGGTCAGTGTTCATATCCTCCAACTTTTCTCGTAAATACATCTGTAATTCTTGCGTTGAGGAACAACTTTCATCAGTATTATTTTTGCTTCTGATTATTTTAAGATGAGCATCCCAAATG
Source organism: Pedicia rivosa (assembly GCA_963082725.1). NCBI lineage: Eukaryota > Metazoa > Arthropoda > Insecta > Diptera > Pediciidae > Pedicia > Pedicia rivosa. The sequence continues at coordinate 23,907,847 of OY720153.1, forward strand.
TAAGAAGAGGTTTCATTTATTGAATATGTTTCTGGTACATAACCAGTACAGACTACAGCAATTTTTTTTTTGATTTCTATTACCGCATTTGAAACGGATATTGGATTTAAAAAATTGGTTTCAATTTCGATGTAGCTGAATTACTTTGTTTAAAAAACTTTACAATTGCCTAAACTTTATCTATAATTGCTTTCGAACCAATAGTATTAGTAAGTCCATCACAAACAACTAGATTTAATGTATGAGCACAGCATGGTAAATGCTTTTCTTTACCAAACAGATCCTGCACAGCTTTCACAACATTACTGCCTTTAGCAGTGACGACGGAATGAATTTTATCGATCGAGATTTTCCATGAATCTAGAATCTCAGTTACTTTATCTTGAATATTATTAGCTGAATGGGAGCCAACAAATTCCGTCACCGCCAAATTTATGGACTTCAATGAAAAATTCTGAAAAAAGTGGAGTGTAATACCCAAGTATGATGATGTGTTTTGGGTATCACTCCACAAATCAAATGTCAGAGAACCATTTCAGCTATATCCGGTTTCATTATTTTGTCAACTATTGACGTAAACCGTTCATTAATCATTTTAGTTATGGTTTTTCTACATGGTACAGTAAATTGAGGTGCCAATATTTTCATAAGCTTCAGAAATCCAATATTTTCCACGAATGAGTATGGTAGCATATCTAAAGCAATCATGTATATAATAGCATTCAATATAGAAGTATATTTTGCCCCACCATCTAAATTAAATTAATAAGAATTATTGCGCTACATTGAGAAAAAAAAGTTATATGTATTAATAGTTTTTAAAGGTTTAATTTTGGTCAACTCTTAAAAACTGTTAAATTAACGTTCAATCACAGCTTATTTTTAAAATATCCAATATTAAATTAATATCGCAATTACATATTATTTTACGCACGGTATTTTAATATACAACACATTTTAAAAGTGAGATATACTTAAATAAAATAGATGGCGCAAACGGATTTTTCAAAGATCAAATAATATAAATGTAAAAAGCAGGGTTTCGAACCCCGAAAATTTCGGATTCGGGTACGGGTTCAACAAATTTAAATTTGGTGGGTTCGGGTTCAAAAGGGTTACCAAAAAAATCGAATTTTTAGTGATTAATGTCATCTTGTAATGCTTCTGATAAATTAAAAAAATATATTATAGAAAAGTAAATAAAATATATTATTTATTGTTATTATTAGTTATTTATTTTTCGAAAAAAATTTCATTTAATCTGACAAATAAAATATTTCTTAATGATTGTTCAGTCAAATTATTTATTTATTTATTTATTTAGGCCCACGAGAATGCTCTCTACGGGCTAGTTCATTCATCTTCAAAAATACAAAATTAAAATATTAAAAATGCTTACAGTATAATAATAGTACAATAATATAAAAAAATGCTTACAGTATAATAATAGTACAATAATATTAAAAAAATGCTTACAGTATAATAATAGTACAATAATAGAAATAATCACAATAATAATCGATTGATTGTCGGCAGATAAACAGTATCTATTGCATAACCTATGATCTAAATTTAGTTTTAAATAAATTTCTATTTTCGTTATAATCGAATTTACAAAAATTACTGTTAAAGATTCGCAACATGCTTGCAATTGGTTCGTTCTTTCCATAGGTAGTTCTATGTGACTCTACGTGCAATGGATCATTATTGCGAAAACTGTACTGCGGGACTATGAGTTTAATTTTACTAAGAAGCAAAGGACATTTAATTTTATAATTTATAAGGTCGTGTATAAAGAGTGCTCTAGCCTTATTTCTTCTTATCTCCAGTGTCTCTAAACCCATTAATTTGCATCGATCTAAGTAGGGTGGTACATCTGACCACCCCAGTCTATATAAAGCAAACCTAGTGAAACGTTTCTGTACGCTTTCAAACCTTTTTATGTGGGTGATGTAGTAGGGCGACCATACAATTGAAGCGTACTCCAATTGAGATCTAACCAATGCGCAATAAATTGCTTTTACAGTATACACGTCTTTAAATTCTTTCGACATTCGAAAAATAAAACCGAGCAGAGCACTAGCTTTAGCGATAATTTTATCGTAGTGTGTAGCAAATGATAATTTCACGTCAAAAATTACCCCTAAATCTTTCATTTCTGTTACTTTTTCTAGTGTCTGATTATCTAGGGTATAAGGAAATATAATTCCTTTAGCTTAACGTGAATACGTAAGGCGACCATCCGTCATCTTTTGTAGAGGACAGTCATCTATTTTAACTCACTGTCATCTTTAAAATTTGTGTCCTCTTTATATCATCTTTTTTAAAATCTGTCACCTTTTGTCATCTATTTTAAAAAATTACTCAATATTTTGTTTTGCTATATAGGGCTTTAGCTTTTGAAAAATAAATGGCAATACTAATTTTATTTTCGTAAAATTTTTGTGTAGAGGGTTGTCAGTTGTGACATTTGTGTTCTTTTATGTGTCCGCATGTTGTTTGTTGTTTTTTTATGGAGTCCGAAATAAAATAAATAAGAAATTGAAAGTGAATATACTACTCGGTAAGTAACTATATAATTATTAAAAACTATATAATTTATTAATAAAAACGTATAAACGTATATATTTAATTAAATCCAGGAACAAACGCAGCAGTGAAAAGAATGTTTTCGTTAATTAATGATATTTGGACGCCAGAGAAAAGTAATATCTCAATTAATTGTGTGCAGGCAATAATTTCAATCAAGTGCAATACCAATAAAAACTGTTTAGAATTTGCAAAGTACTATGAAAGCAAAGAAGATATTTTAAAGAAAGTCCACGAATCAGAAAAGTATAATAAACCCTAAACTAATTATAATTTTCAATAAGATATTTGAATTAAAAAATATTTTTATTTGATTCAAATATTGGTTGCCTGAAATGAACTGAATATTTATTTTTAATTTTTATTATTTTTAACTAATTTTAGGTATTACCTATTTTTAATTTACATTTAAATGTAAAAAAAAATTAAAATATGTATATAAACTTTTATATACAATGAACTGAAATAAATTTTTTATTTTGTTATATAAATGTCATCTTTTTTCATTTCCAATATCTGGTCGCCTTAGAATACGTCATTGAACAACACTTTTTAATATTCAAATAAAGACGATTTTTAGAACACCAAGACGATAATTCATTTAGGTCTTCTTGAATTAATTCGCAATCTTTTAGTGAGTCAACTTTATTAAACAACTTTAAATCATCCGCGTACAACAAGCATTTAGCATTCTTGAAAATTTTGATGATGTCATTTATAAACAATAAGAATAACATTGGCCCGATCTTGCTTCCCTGAGGTACACTAGAAGTCACATTTATATTTCTAGATTTTACGTCATTAATTTTAACATATTGTTTCCTGTCTGACAAATATGAGCAAAACCAATAGTAAATATTGCTAGGAAAACCAAAGCTAAATAGTTTCTTAAATAAAACACCGTGATCAACTCTATCAAAAGCTTTAGAGAAGTCAGTGTATATTACATCAACCTGACTTTTACTCTCTATTACGTTTGATACATAGTTAGTAAAAATACACAAATTAGTGTTAGTTGAGCGACCATTAATAAAACCATGTTGATCTTCACAAATAATTTTATGTACGTGAAATGAAATATGTGATACAACTAATGACTCAAATAGTTTAGGCACTGAAGATAATATACATACACTTCTGTAATTATTAATATCATCTTTTTTTCCATTTTTGTGGATAGGTGTTATGTATGACAGTTTCCATTTGTTAGGGAATATGCCTAAAGTGATTGATTTATTAAAAATTTTAGTGAGTGGATAACTCAAAGATGATATACAGTTTAAAATATTGGCGGGATTTCATCTGGACCACTTCCTTTGTTACCATCTGAATTGTTAATAGCTTGCAAAACATCATCTTCACTAAAGGTTATATTGCCCATAGTTAATATTGAATTTCCAGACGCGGTTAAATTATTATCAATATCTCTAACCAGATAGCTAGCTTCAAAATGTTTAGCAAACATTTCACTTATGACACTACTACTGGATGACGAATTCATTTCATAGCTCATTTTTAATGGCAAGCCTTTAGTTTTTCTTTTACCATTAACATACGACCAAAAGTGCTTACTATCATTCTTTATTCTATATTCTATATTATCTAAATATTGACGATGCAAAGTTCGGTGAAGCAAATTAAATCTGTATCTTAAATTACTAAAAATTACATAATCTTGACTAGAGCCACTCCTATAAACTTAGATTGTGCTTTTTTTCTTTTATTTTTTATATTACATAATTCTTTATTAAACCATGGAGGATGATTTGAAATTTTGCCTGTAGTATAACAAGGAACAAACCGAGAACACCCATCTAGTAATACACTATGAAAATCTTCAACAATGTCATTAATATTTGACTTATCGAGAACAGAGTCCCAATCAATACCGTTAAAAAATAGGTTAATGCTAACGTAATCTGCCTTCTTAAAATTAAATTTTTTCAAACTATTGTCCAGCCTCTCTACGTACTGAGAGCTTGTATCCTCAATTTTTAATAACATTGATTTATGATGTATATCATTTTTTGTCAAAGGACTATTGCATTCATATAAATTTCTTAAATTAACATTGTCACTAATAAAAATTAAATCTAAAAAATTTTCTTTATTATTAGATATTGAATTCACTTGATTTAGGCCACAAGCTATAAAAGAGTCCGTGACAAGTTGCTCTATCTTAGATTTTACATTAAAAGGAAGTAAGCAATTGTTATTTTTATTTAATTTCCACAAAATATGTGGTAAATTAAAATCCCCAGCAACAATTATTTTATCAGAATGATTTACATTGTTCATTAATGAAAATATTAGTTTCATATGGACTAAATACATATTTTCTTTACTTTGTGGCGGTAAATAAGAACAACAAAAATAATAAACAGAATTTACAAAACACAATTTTGCACAAATGAATACACAATCATAATCATAAATAATATCTTTAAAAAAATTGTTTCCAATAACACAGCTGTGTAAATTTCGTCGTATTGCAATTAAAACCCCACCTCCAATTGATGATGATCTGTCCTTACGGTAAACACAATATTCATTACCAAATAACTCATTGTCTAAAATACTATCACACAACCATGTTTCAGTTAATATAATTACATCATAACTAGATTCAATCACAGATAAAAAAAAAGAATTTGTTTTTGTTCTTAGGCCACGTACATTTTGATAGTAAATATTTAAAATTGAATATTCACTAACATTGACATCATTTAATTGTTAGATGTTATTCCCAGTTTGTTTCATAAGATTTATTGGATTGAAGTTCCGATAGTTTCTTTGTTTGAACTCACGGATTAATATCTTCGAAGGCCATTTTGTCAGATCTAAAATTTCATCTAAAGTTTTGTTTTTAAAACCAACTTTAAAGGAGATGAAATCCAAAGTGTCAGCGGGTAAAAGCATCTTGCACTTTATATTTACATCCTCGATACCAAATGCTTCTTTTGTAAATTGAATGACGTCATCCTCAGTTGTAGATGTATTTAAACGAGATATATAAACCCAATTTGTTACTGTAGGTTCTACAATTACTAAATTAGATGCTGTTTCAGATGTGCCAAACAATGGTTTCGGTCGTTGATTAGTAATAATTGGCTCATTTATGTTATAATTTAGATTTCTGCGTTTGGGTTCTGAAGCAGAATCAAATTCGCCACGACGTTTAATATTGTTATTAGAAAATTGTGGTGAATACGAACTGTTATTCACCACTCTTCCTGACTCAAGTTCAATCGTTTTAATAATATTATCCGTTACCTTTTCACTGGAATCGTCGATATGCATCTTGAGATCATTTTTCAACGATTCTATTCTATGCAATATTTCAGTCAAAGATAAATCTTTGCATATGTATGTATGTATTTCAATTTTTTATTAACCTAGTACATCAACGACTAAGGTTATTAGTAACTAGGAGACCTACTATTTTTGAGGTGGGTTCTGAACCACCTAGCATCTGCACATGCATTTTAATTCGATTCGGCGCATTGCCAGCTCTTAGGAAAACATGCAGATTTCCTAAGAAGAATCGTTCGGTTAAAACCTTATCCTGCACACCGGCCGGAGGGTCATAGATGTTATTAATCATTGCCCACTACTTTATGTATGTTTAGTACATAATTAGCCGAATGAAAAATTCCATCCCGCCTCGGTCGAGATTCGAACTCGGTACCTCCCGCTCCAAACGTCAGCATGTTGCCATGTTGCCACCTTGGTCGGTTCTTTGCATATATCGCAGCTCCATTTTAGGTTTGCAGAGGTATTACAAGCTTCAATAATTATTTCAGATAAACCAACACAATTCGAATGGAAATATCTTCGGCATGATCCACTGCATCTTATGTACGCTAAGGAATCATCACAGATTCTCTTACAAAGCCACAGTTTTTCATTATAAATGATGCAGGTTGGCAAAGCCTGAAAATATTATTCAAATTGCAATATTGAACTGTATGCACAATAAGAAACACAAAACTGGTTTTAACTGTATTTTTTGTTCAAATAGAAATTAATTCTATTTTTAAATTTTTTTTTTAAATTGAACAAAAATTCACTTTATAATAAGAAATACTATTTTTTTATCTTAAACACAAACTAAAATCAAAAACAAATAAATAATTGAAATACACAAAAAACAAAACACTTGACAATTGTGTACGAAATTAAAATCAAAATAGAGAGCAACCAAAGCACGTCTGCACCTCACGACATTGAATTGCTATGCACTCTTTGTGGCGATAAAACAAATTTCAGTGCCGAAAAAGCCCGTTCAACACTAACTTGTGTTGCAGGGACTGCTAATACGACTTGAGCAGCTTCATAAAGTAACGGAATTTCAAGTTTTTTTTGTTCCCAAAATTCTAAAATATTGTTTCCTTTAGAAATCCTCGTAAACTTCAAATTCATTTTTAATCGCCACATTAACAGTGCATTTATTGTTACTATTTTTTGTTTTTAGTGCAGCATCTGCAATTGACTTTTTTTCCTTATCTTTTAACAATTCTTCCAGGCTGTCTTCCTCATCCGAAGAACTAGATATTGATTTAGGTGCGTCAGCATTCGTTGTTTTTGTGCTAGTTTGTGTTTGCTTTTCCATATGTAGATGTAAATCTTTTAAGTTTTTTATTGTCGTTAAAATTTGGTTTTGAGCTTTGGCAGTATTTTCATTACTTAACATTAGTCTAAATCTAGGATCCAAATACACGGCAGCATTTAAAAGTTCATTTTCAATCAAATATTTTTCACGTTTAAGGATATGTGAGTACAAGTCAGCACCTAATTGCATATTGATATTTCTCTCTAAATCTAATTTAAATTTCAACCATAGTCCATAAAAATCTCCTAAATTCATCTGTACCGGGATTTCGCTAATTTGGAGAGAAACTCCCATTCCCAAAATTTTCTCCCAAACATTTCTCCCAAGGAGAAAAAAAACGATTTCGCTAATTTGGAGAGAAAAAAAATTCGAAATTGATTTTCGAAATATTTTTGGGAGAAACAAAATGAATGATAAACGTCAAAACTTAATGTTTGTGTTTTAAAGTAAATTATAAAATTGTGTTTGAAGTGAAAACTTGTGTTAAAAAAATAAGAAAATGAATATTATAGCAATTGCAGAGAATTATAAAAGGAAACACAAATTAAAAATTGTAAGAAAAAGGCTAAGAGACAGCCAAAATCCTTTTGATATTCCGGAGGCTAGTTAATTTAATAATATGTCAACTTTGAAACAATACTTTAATATAACATATAATATAATATATGAGAATAAGAAAAAGGAGTGATTCGATTCCTGCAAATTTGTTGGAAATATTTTAATTTATAATCTAAAATATAATATGATGCTTTATGACATTATTTTAATTTTTAGGTTTTGAGTGTATTTGGTTTTTATGCTTCGGGGACATATCAACGTAAAAATGGACAAGACTTTTTATGCGCTATATGTTTTTCTCTTTTTCACAATATAATTTTTATTTAAATTATAAATTAATTAATAAATTAATAAATTATTGTCTATGTAATAGCATATTGCTTTTTAAATATAATAGTTCGTAAATTATTAGTAAAACTACTAAAAATCAATTGACGGATGAATTCGTCAATTGATTTTTAGTTAATGCCAATGAATTCTTAACGTGAATTTTGTCTCTAATTTTTAATAATTAATTAATAAATAATAAATAATTAATTTAATTTTAATAAGTTAAAAACAAAAAAATAACCCTACTTCTTTAAAACATAAATTGTAGGTATTTTAAAATTTTGTTTATTTTAATTTTATAAAAATTACCTTATATTTCGTTTGTTATTATATTTAAACACTTTTTTACAAATTTTTATACTGTATAATTTTATAAACTATATTTTTATGTTCTTCTCCCAAGAATAAAACATAAAATTTATATGGGAGAAATTCTGACATTTCATGGGAGAACGGAAAAAAATATTTTTGATAGCAAAATCGTTTTTTCTCCCATTTTCGAATATAATTGGGAGTGGGAGAAATACTATATTTTAGCGAAATCGATTTTTGGGAATTTTTTCCCAAAACGTTCTCCTCTCCCATAATAATTGTTAGCGAAATCGCTGTACTGTTCATTTTGTAATTCTAATGTTAACTTTTTAAACTGGCTCAAAAATCTTAATGAAATCTGAAAGAAAATCCCACATTTTATTATCCATGCTTAGTTTAGGATCTATTACAAAACGTTTTGAAATCTAACAACCGATGGAGCATATCAAAAGTAGAATTCCACCGAGTTGGACAATCAAGGATAGCTTTCTTTATCCCTAATTTTTTTGCTAAAGAGGCTCTATTAGGCACCCTCAACTTTTTAGAAATATTTCTGCATTTATCAGTCTTTTGTTTAACTGAAGATATAGTATCATAAACTGCCAATTCGGCAGTATGAGCTACACATCTGAAATGAATGATATTACCATGTATATTGGATAATATTTCTAGTCCTTTATCTTCATTGTTTTCAGTTATTAATTCGTTTGTTTCATTTTCTACTTCTTCAAGGTCAGAAACTTCAAATTCATTTCGTAGCAATTCGGCAGCTTTTAGCATGTTTCTACCATTATCAGACGTAACTGAGTAAACTTGATTTATATTTATGTCATAAGATTGAATCACTTCAATTATGACATTTTTGATATAATTAGCTGTTTGTCGATCATCAACCTCGTACATTGCTAATGTTCTTAAATAAATTTTCCCATTACAAATATACTGAGCATTTATTCCAATTACGCTTCTACCAAGCCGAGATGCCGAATCAATTTTTAGAGATATAAATTTTTTTCGAATTTCACCTTTAATAATATTTCACTTCATTCGCCTTATCATTTATTAAATCCTTAATATTTTCGGAATTTACAGTAAGGTGCAGTGATTTCATTATAGGTTCTATAATGTCACGCATTCCTGAATCTTTAAAAATGGTAAACGGCCATTAATAGTAACTAATTTAACGCAAGCTTTCGTGAAACATTTTGCTGTCATATTAATTTTGATTAATTCAAAATAATTTTCCAGGGAAGTTGAATTTTTATCCTGCATTTTATGTTTTTTCAAACTTTCTGACGTTGAAGGTTGAATATTCGTCTCCTCATTTATAATTCCATATTCATCTGGATGCTTTCGTTTGAGATGTCGACCCAAATTAGCAGAATGCTTACCTCTAATAACAAACGAGCATTTTTTACATGTAGACTTATTTGTGGTAGAATCATATGCAAAACGTTTCTTAATAGGATTTTCCGACATCTATAGGGTAAATAAAAACAGTAAATAAAACTAAGACTAATTTAAACTAATTAAAATTGGGTACCTCAATAAAAACCCACACACTTAAAGGCTGTTAATTTATAATTATCGTAAATGTTTAACCTGTAACTAATTATTATACACTACCCTATTTTAAAAAAGATATTAATTATTATGCACTATTTAAAAAACTACATTTTACGTACCTGTGCCTAGATTACGATAAAAATGCGAGTACCGAAAATAGTGAGTGCGAGTCGCTACTCACCGTTTTTGATTACGAACGTATCTCGTCTCTCAAAACGTCACTCGCCTTGTAGCGTTTTTACTCGCCATCTATTTAGTACGTGAGTGTAGAAACATGGTGAGTTAAAGTGAAATAAAAACATTTAAAATAATTTATTTTCAATAATATATGGATTAAGAATTAATATAATATTTTTTTTTTAGAGTAATTCCAAAATAACGCCCCATCAAAAACGAATGATGGTTGAGCTAATGAAGGAATATTTTCCGGTCGTGTCCGGTAAATTTCACAGTGATTCCGGTGCATCAGACAAAAAAGAAGTATGGGGAATAATATCTCAAAAATTGAATGAGATTGGGCCCACTAAATCGGTCCTCCAATGGCAGAAATGTTGGACAGATATCAAGCGTGGCGTTCGAAAAAAAATGACTTGCATCAGGTGCCATTCCAACAAAACCGGAAATGGCAGAGATGAGGATTTAGCAAATATATTAAACTCGAACTACCACACAATTATTGATATCTGTGGGCCTACTTATTTTGATGGGGATCAAGTTGGGGTTGAAGGAGGTTTTAGTGTTTGCAAAAACTCGATATTGTCGCTTACAACACCACCTGTAGAGACAATCACGAGTCAAAAAAAATTAATAACAACACCACGATCAAATCAAGCTTCGCAACTAAACGTCACTGAAGAAGTACCACCAACCCCCCCAACCCCATTACAGCGAGCACGCACAAATCAAAGTCTGCAACAAAGCAGTGTACAAGAAGCAGTGCTGAACCAAAGACTGGTGTTATAAGAACTGAGAGAAAACAATGAACTTCTAAAACAAATTTTAAGCACATTAAACAAAATTTTAGAAAAATGAAACTACAAGTTTAGATATTATATTTATTTTATAACAATTTATTATTTTTATTAAGAAATACTTTCTGTGATACAGAAAAGAAATGAATTATGTGATGAATTAAATAAAAGATGTTTTTTTTACAATTTAGAATTATGTATTTCACTCATCACCAAACATTCGGTTTATGATTGCATTTCTAGCATTCTTGCCTTGCTGTAAACGCGTGAGGTTAACTTCATCAAAATCATTGTCCTGAGTTCTGAAAATTGAAAATGTTAATATCGTATAAACTTTGAAAATGATTGATAAACTTACCTTTATTCCGGAATATCAAAAGGATTCATTATGTCTCTTAAATGACATCTCACAATTTTCATATAATTTTTATTATCATTCACTATTGCAACAGGTAAATTAAGCATTTTGATATAGAAAAAATTTTGATTTTCAATAAATAATAATGTAAATCATAAATGTCAAAACAAAACAAATGAAGTGTTGCCATTCGCATTAATTACAAAAGTACGGGAAACGCTACAATCAACTCGCTTTTCTATCGTAATCAAAATTAGTGAAATGGCGAGTGCGTTGATGGTGAGTAATGTGAGTAGCGACTCGTACTCGCATATTTATCGTAATCTAGGCACTGTTTACTTATGAAAATATTTAAGTACCTATATTATTTATTAAAATTTTTTGCTTGTATCACTTAAGAAAACTAAAAACAAAATGAAATTATAATGAGGAAATATAAATTACTAGAGAAAACAAAGAAAACAAACATTATCATGTTCATTCATGAATCAGAATTTTCTCACGTTATGATAATGAGCAAAAAAAAATTTCTGAGAATAAAGCTGTTACCGCACGTAAGATTTTTTCCACAATAAAAATTGGAGAAATTAGTATTATTGTAAGAATTCAGATGGCGAAATAATCGTAATTTGCAATAATTTTGTTAGAAATTGTTCATTCATTCATTTATTTTAAATTTAATAAAATATAACTTTAAATATTTTAAGTCTTAAATATTAATATAAATATAGATAGTATAAATATTAAATATTTTAAACAATATAATTTTAAACGTCAAAAAATTAAAAACAAAATATTGAACTGACAGTTCAGATTTGACAATTTTAAAATGTAGTAGATTTGAAAACTGTAGTAAAATTGCTATGCGTAATTTCAGCGGCAAAATTAAAATTATTATTTATTTCGTGAAAATTAACAAATAAGTTATTTAAACACTTAGTTTATATGAATACAATATATAATTATTGTATTTATTAATATTTATTGAAATTAAATTCGAAAAAAAATGGTTTAGCATTTTTGCGGTTGAACCGTAAATCAGCTTGATCTGAAAAATTATAGCAATAATTGGTGAACTGAAAAAAATTATACAATTTCTTGAAAATTATTGCAAGATAATATATCTGTCTCGCGTCATGCTGTCACTATTTCTCTCACGTAACGTGCATATAAAATTGTTCAATCTCAATCTCAAGCCAAATTGGCTTGAGTGCTGCTTAAGAAATTTTTGCAATATTTTTTTTTTCGCTAAAAAAAAATCTATTGAACCTGAACCCATTTTCAGACCGGAACGGGTTCAGGTTCAGGGTTCACAATTTTTTTAAAAAAGCTTGAAAAAGGGTTCGGTTCGGTTCGAAACCCTGGTAAAAAGTGATATCGCTATTTTCATTATAATGAATAATGTGGTCTGAAGTAATAATATAATGGATACATAAATATTAAATAAAATAATTACGACATTTTATTATAATTTGGATAAGTTTTCAGAATGAATTTTTTAATGCCATTCCATATTTATTGTAATATATGAGATCCTACTTCGAAAAATATTAAAAATCCTCGACGATTTTAATTATTTAGGGAATAAATTTTTAAATTAATTTTTTGATATTTCATAATTAGAGAAAAATATCACAAAAAATTAATTTTATAGTATCGCGGATTAGTTAAAATTAAGAATTATTACAAAATTTCTTAATATTTATTGTCAAATATCTGTAAAATTACGAAAAAAGAAATCTAAAATAAAATCGGCATTTTTATCATGGCAATCGGAGTTGATGACACGAACATTAATCATGCATATTCGTACATGAAATTACAATTTAAAATGTACTATGTTATTATTTTAATATGTAAACATTTTGATTTAAAAGTTGCAAATGTTAAATTTGTTCAAAAATCGAAAAAATTATTTTACATTTTATTTTAACATGTAAAATAATTAATTTAAAATGTGTACACTTTAAAAAAAAAGCATAACAACCGTTATTATGATGGTTTAAAGTTGGTCCCTTTTAAATTAACAGTTTTCGAATTTGAAATAAATCTTTTCAATATTAAATTAATACTTGAGGACATTTTAAAAATTAAAATTGGAAATATTAAAATTAATATGTGTTTTTTTTCTCAGTGTATCGATAATTATTTAAAACAGTACCTGTAAATGAAGCTTGGTTTTTGAAAGCATGTATGATTTGTGGCTGGGTAAGAGCACTTGTTGAAGATAAAGATATTATATCACTTGGAATGAAACGATCCGTAATTTGTTTCTGAACTGGAACCGAACATGTTTCTGATGAATATGTTGAAGATTCACTGCAAACCTAATTAATGAGAATAAATTAAATAAAATAATAATGAATAATACTATATTTTAGAATAATTACAATAATGGGATCATCAATATCGTTTATATTATTTGAACTATTAATATCAATTTTGTGAATCCTCCTTACTTGCTCCATTAAGGGTCCTATTCTGTGAACAGCAAACTCAAATTTCAGTTCGTTTCTTCTTCTTTATTCTTTCTTGCGTAATTTTAAAAACATGGAATGAAAATCCAGTAATACTATTTTTTCTATTTTATCTTTTATTCGTGCCTGCCGACGCAAATTCGTATTTTTCTGGAGACCGATTACGATTTATTTCGTAGAGAAATATTTCGTATATCGGGATATTAAAAAAAAGAGACAAATATAAAATCCCTAAATGCGTACGTCGTACTTTACTTCACTTTAAGCTAACTTATGCGCCATTTTGATTACTTTTCATTTATTTCAACAATTATTCTATCGCTCTCAAACTGACATATATTCATATTCAAATTTGGTATTGTAAAAATTTTAAAAATTATAAATAAAAACACGAAACAAATTAATTTTATTTTTTTATTTTAGTTTATATTACTTATTTTTATTATTCTTATATTACTTATATCTACTTATAACTTATTTATACTTATTCCGCCCGACCATAGCTGGTGAATAATATTTTACACCAATACTATCAAAACAGTAATAGGCTTAGAAATCTCCAAAATATGTAATATGTTCAGAAAAAAAATGGCCAAATTGTGTAGAATTTACGAGTTTATGATTATTACCATTTTACATTTTTCCATTGTAGCGTTGTAACGTGACATCTAGAGTGTCGAATTTAACTAAGTTTTGTTTTGACAATTTTATTTACTATTCAAAAATTATATTAGTTAGTTTGTGATTGTTAATATTTTCAATTTTTTTTTATAAATTTTTATTGTGCGTGATTAATATTAAAGAACAAAACTCAAAATGGATTCCAGTATTGAAATTGTAAGTTTTTAAATAGAATCAAAATATAATATATATGAAATTGTTATAAAATTCTCATTTAATTTTTACAGAGCGAAGAAAGTGGAACTTTGGAAAAAAATATGGGCTTCATTGCAAACTCCATCTTTTTAATTGTCAAAATGAAAAATAAAAAAGAGTAGATTTAAATTGAAGGAATTGGACGCTTTTGGACAAACGATTAACATGAGTGGTTAGTAATGAAAATTTCAAGATATTTTAATCATTTAATATAAAACTTACATTTTATTTTCTTTTAGGTGAAAATATTCAGAAAAAAATAAAATATTTAAAAATGATGTATGTCAAACAAAAAAGAGCATTGATTCCAAAAAGTGGTGAAGTTTTTATGTCAAATAACAGATTCAAATGACTTTCCTTATATAAATAAAAATAAATTTATTTACAATTTTTAATTACAATGTTTTTTATTAATTTAAATAATCACCAGTCATTTGGATATAATTATGAAGTGTAATTAATGCTTTTACGATATTTTGAACATTTTGTCCTTTCAATTGTGTTGCTAGCCGATCGTTAAAATATTGCTTATCGTCTGGTAAATTTCTTTCACCATCTAATCTAAAATATAAAATAAAAAATTAAATCAAATTAAAAATGAAATTCCATACAAATTTTTATTTATTTATACTTATATATTTATTTATTTAAAAACTAGAATAATTACTTTTAATAATGCTTTATTATTATATTTTTAATTTTACTTTACACTTTTTTATTTAAATTTAAATTTTTTTATTTTTTTAAAGATTTTCATTTATTATAAATTCAAATAGTTGTCAAAAAAATATTTTCTGAACATTTTTTTGACGTTTCACCGACACGCTTTTATTATCACTAACACATACAAGAAAATAATATTAAATATTTTAATATTATTCACCTGTGCCTCTATTCCGGTACATCGTGAATTAGGAATTGGGAAAAAATTGTAGCGTTTTTTTTCCTCTTTCCTAAAAGTGTATTCTGTCGCGAGTGAAAAAATAAATTATGAAAAAACGAATTCCTAAATTATTGCATTTTTGACATAACGAATTCCCCGTTAAAAAAATCATGAAAAAAAAAGTGAACGTAAGGAAATGAATTATTATAACAATTTAATAAATGATTATTGTGTAAATTTTCAATAATTATAATTTAGAATATATGTTAATTCATTTTATAATATTCCTATTGCAAAATTCTTGTGAATAATAACAAATAAAATAAAATAAAAGAGATGACAGAAACCGAGTTGAATAACAAAATTTTAAAACTTAAAAAAAAAAATTATATTTTTAATTAACTTATTTTTTAATAAACACAATTTTTATAATAGGTACATAATATTTTAATTCCTTTTTGTAAAAAAAATTATTGAAAACAATAAAATTTAAAATATTATTTATTGTATGGAGATGCCAGTGGCGTATATTTTAAAATGAGAGCAAATTTGTATGTATTTGTCTTCAATAAATATTATTTTGGTTACGACTCTGTGTAATTTTAGTTTCGCGGCAAATCCGATAACTAATGAATAATTTTTCCCTAAAAATCTTTCCTAAATGTACAGAATACACTTATTGTGAATTGAGAACAAACTTTGAGGAAATTTTTTTTCATTTCATTTATTGCAGTTCTTTCTCAATTCTCAATTCACAGTGAAATGCCGGAATACAGGTACTGATGGATTTTTCGAACGTTTTACTAATACTTCGTCTGTTTACCAAAGTAATATTCACCAGCTATGGTCGGGCGGATTAATTATTTATTATTATCTACTAGTATTATTATTATTATTCCTATTATTTATTATAGTTATCCGTAAGTCGAGAACGTTTTGCTGAAAAAAAAAAATATACACAATTAAATTATTTTGCTTCTCATTTTCCTTTTGACTGACTTAAGTTTAAACTCATCATTTTGTAATTTTTTTTTCTTGTACACGGTTTTCTTGTATCTATTCTAGAAAATGATAAAAAGGTTATTATAGTTTCTTTAAAATTATTCGTTTAAATTTTTTAATTAAGTTTTAATCAATATAAATCATAGTAAAAATTAAAATAATAAATTTAAAATTTACTTACAGTCCGCCCGACCATAGCAAGAACAGCAGGAGCATATAAAAAGACTATAGGAAGAACAATTTTTGAACCTCAGGTGCATATTAATGAAATATATCGTTTCATTTAATATTTTCTTATTTGTGTGAGTGAGTATACAATACTCTTGTGTTGAATATGAAATGTCAAAATTTTAAAGTTGACGAAAGAAATTTTGTGTACAAGTGAAGTCAAAAATACAAATATAAATTATTATTTAATATTATTATAAATAATATTTAGTGATTTAGTAATTTTTATCCTTTTATCGGATTATTGTTTTGAACTCGACAATTATATAAAAATGGCTTATCTTGAATAAAATTAATAATTTTTTCCAAAATGTCTGAACTAACATCCTAATAAAAAAAACATAATTTAAATTCAATATTTAGTCACTAAACATCGAATGATGTTAATAATTAATTATAAATAATAATACTTACATCTGTTTTGCTTGTATCCATAATAATTAATTTTAATATTACTAAAATTTTAATTAATATTTCAATTACTTTGTCCACTGTACTTTTAATTGTAATAAATAAAAATATCAACAAAAATGTCACGTGATAAATTCGTCAATATTTTCGACGAAAATCGAAAAAATTTACCGAAGGAGGTAATTTTTCCTGGTCAAAAGATCGTGCCTCCCATTTTCGAACAAAGAAATATCAACTTGACGATCTATTCGTTAAGGTTAATTTGTTCCTCCATGAGGTGAATTTGTTCCTCGAGGTTTATATGTATTAGTTTGTTCTAGCTATGGTCAGACCCATTATGTACATATCATATATAAGAGATCGTCTAATAATCCCCTAACTATCATAACAAAATGAGGTTGAGCTGAAATATTTGTTTTTTGAAATTACTGCAATATTTTTTAACTCAGCTAATTAAAATTTTGACAACCAATTTAAGGTGAATTTGTAAAACATAAAAGCTTTGGATGATTTTGGAAAAACTATAAATATGAAAGGTAAGATTTTAATATATAAATTCAACTTTTATACATGCATAAATTAATTTTACTATTGTTTTTTTTTTAATTTTAGGTTCAGAAGTGATAAAGAAAATCAAATACTTGAAAACACAGTACTCAAAACAAAAAAGAAAGTTTGATGTTAGAAGTGGATCAGGTACTGATGATACTTCGTCTAAAGAATGGACCTGGTATAAACAGTGTCACTTTTTAATGGATGCAGTGAGTGGTAACGATAATTCAACATCAACTTCCACATCTTTCAGTAAAAAAATTGCCACACCCCAAATTTGTTTACCTAAAAAGCACTACGCGAATAATTTGCTAAGAAATTTCTCAGATGGGGCCGCTCCGAGTACATCATCATTTGCAATTCCGACTTCAACTCCAACAAAAGCAAGATCTTATATATCTAAAACATTAAGTGACTCTCTCAATGTTTCACCCAAATCACCAACAATGCCTGCCTTTAATTCAATAGAAATATCCCCAATTAAAAATATCAATAGATCACGTTCACCAGTAGAATCATTGGCCGTTGACAATATTGTACCTGAACCTGAAACTTGTGATCGTGAAGAAGTAATACAAGCCATATATGACGTCATTAATAAATCAACACCTACCATGACAACTAAACAATGCTCTAAATTATTGGTAAAATTAACTGTAGCTGTAATTGAAACAATGACACAAAATAAAAAAAAAATTTAGAATAAAAACAAAATTTTAATAAAAAATAAAAATGAATTTACAATTATTTCACATTGTGTGTTTATTATTTTTATATTGTTGAATTTAGATAATCCTTGTAAATATCTCTGGCTGTTAATCCATCAAGATTTGGTCGTCCTCTTGCATTATTAACATTTTCAAAAGCTGTTTCATTTTGAATAACAGATGAAATTTCTGGAGTTTCATTATCAGATGTTAATCTAATAAAATTATGTAAAGTAATTGCTGCTTTAACAATATTTTCAGCATATGACGGGCTTCCAGTAATTTCTCCTCTCAAAATACGAAATCGGTTGGCCATAATCCCGAAAGTCCGTTCAATTGTGTTTCGTGCAGAGGCTAATCGGTGATTAAAATATTCTTTGTCATCTGACAGATTCCGTCCACTGTAAGGACGTAAAAAATGTTTACTTATCGCAAAACCTTCATCTCCAATTAAGAAATAATGAAATGGAAGATCTGAATTTGGAAGGTTTTTATTCTCAGGCCAGTCTACTTCATTATTCCACAACGCTCGTCCTAATGCTGAGTATGCAAAAACATTCGCATCTGATTGCGATCCATAACCTCCAATATCCGCGTAAATGAAATTGGCATTCGCATCACACACAGTCATTAAAATAATGCTATGGAATTTTTTATAATTATAATATTTGCCAGCGCTATTAGCAGGTTTCTGTATTCTAATATGTTTTCCATCCACAGCGCCACAACAATGTGGAAATTTATGTAAATTATTAAAATCATTTGATATGGATTCTAAATCATCCGGCCATTTTACATATAATGGCTGTAAAACGTCATAAATTGCTTCACAAGTTTCTGGAATAATTTCCTGTGCTGTTGATTTGCCTATCAGTACCTAGATTTTGCTATTTTGGCGAGTTACTCACTCCCTCTATTTTGTCTCCCGATAATTTCTCCCGACGAATAAAAAAATGATTTGGCTATTTTGGAGAGAAAAATTATTCGAAATTCATTTTCGACACTCCCGGGGAGTTTGAAATGTCAAAATTTTAGTTGTCAAAATTTATTCAACAAACACATGCTTAGGTGTCATAAAGTGATTGTGAATTATAATAAATAATAAAAAACTTTACAAAATCAAAAATGAATATTATTGTGGCAGCAGAGAATTTTGAAAGAAAACATCACATGAGGGTTATTCGCAGAAGATTAAGGGATTTACAAAATCCTTTTGATATACCCGAAACAAGGTTTGATTTCATTTTAAATATTTTCAATTGAAGAAATGTAAGAAATTTTTGTTTATAGGTTTATAGAATCATATAGACTTCCAATAAATCGAGCTATTGATTTAATTGCCAAAGTTTCTGAATTTATGACAGAAAGAAATCGTCAACATGCTATTCCAGCAAAAATACTGGTAACTGCTGATATATATATATAACAAATGTCATGCTGTTAAAAGAAATATCGTCGAGCGATCAATTGGATTACTAAAATCCCGATTTAGGTATTGTTTTATTTAACTTTTAAATTAAAAAATAATTAACTAAATGTTACATATTTTGTTTACAGATGCTTATCGAGTGAAAGGCCGCTAAGATATTCTCCAGCTGCAGCTGGACAAATCATAAATGCGTGTGTTGTTATACATAATATTTTAATAGGCTTACATTTTCCAATATTTGTTGAAGAGGAAATATTATTTAACGAGGAAATATTGTTGCAAAGAGAACGCAAACGTCTATATGATGAAGAAGAAGAAAATGAAAGTAATATAAATGTACTTAGACAAGGAAGAACTACTAGAGATCGTTTGTCCGCATCAATAATTTTTACACCATAATTAGAAATAAAATAAGAAAAAATAAAACATTTTTTTAAGTATTAAATTGTATAAAAAAATCACGTCATTATTCATTCATTATTATATTCCATTTGTACATTTTTATTTTCTATATCTAAATAAATATTAATTATTATTAATTACTCTAATCAATTCTTTAATTTAATAGTGTCGAAATTTGTTTTCATCAATTCTATTAAAAGATCTTTTTGATGTTCATTCACTCTTAGTGCCTAAAAAAACATAACCTTAAGTTCTAAATTTTATTAAAAAAATAAATTAATTCAATTAAAATAAGTAGCAATTACAATTTTTTTAATATATCATTATTTAAAATAAACTTTTAACTTAAAATAATAATAATAATAACTAATAAAATTGCTTCTCCCGAAAACTGTGTGATTTCAACAAGTGAGAGTTTTTTTGACAGATCATGGGTAGAGTTTCTGTTTTCTCGAGGTTTTTTAATTCTCGAGATTCGAGAATCCCGAATATACAAAAAAAAAAATTTCTCGAGAAATCGAGAATTTTTTAAAACTTTCTCGAGATCTCGAGCGAGAATTTTTTTAAATAATTAACTACTTATTGGAAATCTAAAAATAACATTACTTTTTTAAAAAAAAAAATATATAAACATATATTTTTAAAAAAAAACAAAATAATACAAACAAAAAGGAACTTCAACATAATAATATTTTTGAATATAAAATTTAATTTTCATCGCAATTTACGAAATAATGTTTTAAGACACACAAACAGTCTAACGACTTATCATTAAGGCGCCCTCTTCTTTTGTGACAAAAATTTCCTGAGATGGAGAAATTCCTCTCATTTTGGGTAGAGGTTGGCTTTATCATTAACAAGGCATTTTTTAATAGTTCGAGATTAATTGTCAATTTTCCCGTTAATTCGAATATATTTATTTCTCTCGACATCATTTCGATACATTTCTCAGCTGGACAAGAACCATCGATTCTCATCAAACCTAAATTTTCAGAATTGCCATTTTCATAGTACAAATGGACATTCATGTATCTCCGATTGCGAAAGCTGGTCCATTCATCTATTGACAACGTAAACTTTTTATTTTGCTTCTTCATATTTTTTATTTTCAAAATTATTTCGTTTTTGACACTATCAGTAAATTTGTATATTAAGTTCATTATATCTGAAGGGTTTTTTGGTAATACAAACCCTTGCAACTGAAAACTTTTGCGAATAAATGTGCTTTTGCAAATAGCATTGATGGAAATACCATCACTAGCAGCAAGTTTGGAAACTAATCTTTCAATTTTTTTGTCTTCAGGATTGCTAAAATAATTTGCAATGTTTCTTGGTTTTTTAGATGCAGATTCAGCAGACGTACTTGCAGAACATTCATCTTTTTGTTTTTGCTTCATGTTATGTAAACTTGCAAGATGTCTATGTAGACCTGTTGTCGATGAGGCTTTACATGCCAGAGATCTTGCGCAAAGGCTACATATGGCTGAATCCTTATTTCTTTTAAAAAAATTTCAAACAGACTTAGTTTCATATTCTGTCATTTTTAAGACTATAACATAACATTTTTAAATATAATTTAGAATGATATAAAACACAAGAAAAAGCTAGAAGCAATATGATTTTATTACCTTTAAGCAGTTATTTTATTTTTTTTTAAATAAAAACAATCAAAACCAAAATAAATGTAACAAAATTCTCGAGAAATATTAAATGAAGTTGTAATTTTCAATGCAAGTAAATGAACCTGTCTTGTCAGGATTTGGTGGTAGGCAGAAATTAACGAATTTAGGTGCCAGTGCCATCTGTTTTCCAGATTACTATTCTTACCAGCGCCAAATTTTAAATGTTGCTATTTTCTAATTTCTAATTGCACAAAATAGATGACACCATCAGTAGATAATAGGAAATTATTGTAGCCAATTATAATTAATATTTCTCGAGAATTTCGTTCATATTTCTCGAGATTTGAGAATCTCGAATTTTACGAAATAAAATTTCTCGAGATTTCGAGAAGCCAGAATTTAAAATATTTCTCGAGATTTTCGAGACGGGATTTCTCGAGCAGAAACTCTAATCATGGGAGTGGGAGAGCGAGTTTTTTAATGAGCAAAATCGATTTTTCCAATGTTCGAAAAATTATCGGGAGTGAAGAGGAGAGATTTAATAGCAAAATCATTTTGTGTAAAATTACTCCCGAAACATTCTCTCCTCCCAAAAAAATGTGAGCAAAATCTAGGTACAGATAATCCAGTGCAATATTTTCATGCTCCATTCCAGTTGCCAAATGACGTAGTGTTACAAGAAGTCTAATTTCTGCTGGAATAGTTTTTCTAAATAAATTACACTTTTCTATTCTTGGGGTTACTAAATCTAAAAGAAAATTAAATTGTCTCTCCGACATCCGTGTGTAATATAAAAACTTTTCCGCTAAAAAGAGAAAATTAAAACAAAAAATAAGTCATCTTCAAATTTTGACATTATATTAAACTTACGATATTTTTTTAATTCCACAAGAATATTGTTATAAAAGCCATTTGTGTCACGAAGTTGATGTACAGGATGTACTTGCCAACGACGACCATAACGACGCCTAATACTGCCTTGATTGTTATTTTCTGGATGACGATCATTGAAGCAATTTATAACAACTCGCAGCGTTTAGTGTGACCAGACGTCCTCTTTTAAGAGGACATGTCCTCTTTTCAATGCAAAAAAATATGTCCGGTATCTTTTTTTAAAATTAAGGCATTTGTCCTCTTTTTTAGAAATTCTTAAATTTCCCATTAGATGGCATATAAATATTTTTTTCCACAATTGGTTTAAGTTTAAACTAAAAGAAGATGTATCTTAATTTGTAGTAAGCGATAGAAATCTATGTAGTAATCGATATTAGGTTGTAGGGGAATTTGTTGGTTTTGACATTTCAATTTCACAATTTATTTGACTTCGTTTTGCAGCGCAGATGAAAAATTTTATAATTTTAAATTTAACTGCTAAAAAAGTGAGTATTAAATAATATAATTCAAAAACACAAAAATTATTCTGTATTATTTATAATTGCTTAAAAAATTGTAGACTTATCGTCCAATATGCCGAAGCGAAAATGTATTTTTAATGACGAATTAAAAATAAAATATCCTATGTTCACACAAAAAGAAAATAACACTCCTCATTTCGTATTCTGCGGTGTTTGTAGAGTGACTTTTTCTATAGCAAACAAGGGAAAATCAGATTTGGAGCAACATTTGCGAACTGAAAAACACAGTAAAGCAGTAAGAGGTACAAATTCGTCAAATAAATTATCGGATTATTTTGTTGAGAAATACACTAAATTGGACGACCAAGTTTCTGCAGCTGAGGGTGCTTTAGCATATCACACTGTTACACATCATTTCAGCTTTCGATCGACAGACTGTAGCCATAAATTTTTAAAACATATTTTACCTGATTCTAGCATTGCCAAACGAATTTCTTGTGCGCGGACTAAAACTGAATCAATAGTCGTTAATGTGTTGGCTCCGTTGTCAATAAACAATGTTTTTGAAGATATTGAACACACGAACTTTGTATCAATATTAACGGATGCTAGTAACCACGACAATCAAAAAATATTCCCCGCATTATTACAATATTTTAAAAAAGAATCAGGTATAAATATCAAAGTAGTGGATATACAAGCACTAAAGGATGAAACCTCCAATACAATTTTTGAATTTTTATCATCAGTTTTAAATAAACATGATATATCAACTAAATGTATAGCAGTTTCAGGTGATAACTGCAATACGAATTTCGGAGGAAAACAACGTGCAGGTAGAAATAATGTATTTTTCAAATTAAAAACAAATGGTCTACCTGATTTAATAGAAATTGGATGCCCTGCACATATACTTCATAATGACATACAATTTGGGTTTGACAGTCTGCCAATAGATTTGGACAGCCTAATCATGAAGATATACAATCATTTTTCCACCTTTGCTATACGAACTGAAAAACTTAAAACGTTTTGTGAGTTTGTGGATATCAATTATAAAAAATTGCTCAGTCATTCGAAAACTCGATGGCTTTCGTTATTTCCATGCGTCCAACGGATATTGGAAATATTTGAAGGATTACAATCTTATTTTATGTCTCTTGACAGTCCACCAGTAACCATCAAGATTTTTTTTGAAAATGATATTAATGAAGCATATTTGTGGTTTTTACACTCACTGATGTATATTTATCACGAAAAAATAAAGGCAATAGAAAAAGAAAAGATTTCAGTTGTAGAAATGTTAGAACAGTTAGATACTGTTAAAGAAATACTTAAATGCAAAATAAGAGAGAATTTCCTTCCATTAAAAGTAATTCAAATTTTTAAAAAATGTGTTGAAAATGGCAAAGAACATGAAGTTGAAGCTATGAAAAAAAATTTATTATACGTATATACCAGGTGCTTAGAATACTTGGTTGAGTGGTCAGAGCAGCTACGTGAATTTGAATGTTTTAAATGGATGGATTTTAAAAACATCCCGAAATGGCTGGAGCTAGAAAAATGTCTGGAGTATTTACAGCACAAAAAAGTAAATTTCAATGAAACAAAGTTGTTTGATCAATTTTGTAATTTTCAAAAGTTTGCAAAAGATAATATTGGTGGAGAAGAATTCTCAAATCTACCACTTCACGAAAAATGGCTAAGATATTTTAAAAAACATTACGATATTGAAATGCATAGTGAACTTCTTGTCCTCTTTTTTGTAATGCTCGATCTGGTCACCCTAGCAGCGTTTCGCATAATTCCATGATGAATTCATTTTCCTCCACAAATTTGTTTAAATCATGTGGAAAATTATCTGCATATTTTACATAATAAGCAAGTAAAAACCTTTTTCCTTCTTTTATAACAAAATCACAGAAATCATCATCTACTTCAGCATCAGCGCCGTTATCCATTAAATTTTTAATTTCCAGCTGAAACGCTCTGCCTTCTAACATTATATTATTTACAACATTACTATTTTCTTCTTCATCTTCTTCAGTAATGGTATTTAAATAAAAATAAATATCACAAAAATGTCTTTTGTTAGCCACTTTAGTTTCTTCAGACAAATGTGCACTCATTTTATTACTTTTATTGTTTTTAACTTTAAAAAATTAATAAATCACTAAATATTATTTATAATAATATTAAATAATAATTTATATTTCTATTTTTGACATCACTTGTACACAAATTTCTTTCGTCAAGTTTAAAATTTTGACATTTCATATTCAACACAAGAGTATTGTATACTCACTCACACAAACAAGAAAATTAATATTTTCTAATGAAACGATATATTTCATCAAAAATGCACCTGAGGTTCAAAAATTGTTGTTCCTATAGTCTTTTTATATGCTCCTGCTGTTCTTGCTATGGTCTGGCGGAGTACGGTCTACTGTTCGGTTCTTGTTATCTTTTTTTATTTCTATTTCTAATATTGCTGCACAAGTATTATTTCTTTTGGTTGTATTTGTGTTTATCCTATTCTCAAAATCTTTTATTCGTGCCCGCCGACGCGAATTCGGATTTTTCTGTTCGTTTCTTTGTTTCTATTCCTTTTTCTTCTTGTATAATAGGGGTATCACACGTGAATTGCTAGACTTCATAATTCCAAAAATTATTTTGAGTGCGAGAGAGAAAAATTAAATTAGATAGCAATACATTTTGTCATAACATATCGTTTTAGAACAAATGGCAACGTAGTGAAAAATAAAATTTATATTGAAAAATACAGTGTTGCTTTTATCTATTTAAAATAATTTAAACAAAAATTTAAATATAATTTTTTTTTATGTAAAATAATTAAATTTTTAATATAATAAGTTGCTTTGATAGCTATTAATCTTAAAATAATTGATTATATAATTATTAAATAATATTTTACGTTGGAAAAGAATTAATGAAAATTTAGGAATTGTAAATGGTTTTCAATTCCATGAGCGTAGCTATTATTTATGGATTTAAAGTTGGTATTAATTCGCGTAGACATAATTTTTGACCCCTATAATAGGGGTATCACACGTGAATTGTTAGCCAATTTAATTTTGGTTTCTATTCCAACTTGTCAAAAACCAATGAATATAAACGAGATAGAATGAAAAAAAAATGTGTATATCCGTCTCTTTTTTTAAATTCAAAAATTATGTCTACGGGAATTAATACCAACTTTAAATACATAAATAATAGCTACGCTCATGGAATTGAAAACCATTTACAATTCCAAAAATTTTCATTCATTCTTTTCCAACGTAAAATATTATTTAATAATTATATAATCAATTATTTTAAGATTAATAGCTATCAAAGCAACTTATTATATTAAAAAATTAATTATTTTACATAAAAAAAAATTATATTTAAATTTTTGTTTAAATTATTTTAAATAGATAAAAGCAACACTGCATTTTTCGATATAAATTTTATTTTTCACTACGTTGCCATTTGTTCTAAAACGGTATGTTATGACAAAATGTATTGCTATCTAATTTAATTTTTCTCTCTCGCACTCAAAATAATTTTTGGAATTATGAAGTCTAGCAATTCACGTGTGATACCCCTATAAGAATATTTATTTCATTGCGTGTGTGAAACTCAAAACTTTATTATTTGGAAAAAAATAATTTTTGTTTATGCACATTTATTTATTTATTTATCATCATTTTAATTCTAGGTTTTTTTTCCATAAGAAAGACAATTATTTATTATATGTAATATTATTATTAAGTGTAATAATTATTACACATAATTATATTATAATAATATAATAATATATAATATATAATATATATAATATAATATATATAATATAATATATATAATATAATATATTGTTCAGTACTGAACAGGTTATTAGAATTTAAACGCCGCATTGTAAACCCGGCATAATACTAAAAAGAAATTCATTAACCTCAGCATTATGAAATATTCAATTTACGATAAATAATATTTATTTCATATAATATTTAAAATTGGTTCAAGATATTTTAATATTACAATTTTATTGTTAATTCAGCAGTTAATATAAATTCATTTCTTTATTTGTTAATTTTAATATAATATAAAAATTATTTTTAATATTAAGAAAATATTGTTAATTTAGCATTTCATTCACCCTTTGTGTTATTCAAATAACGTCATTTGTTAGTAACGATTTTTATATTTTAATAATTCAATTTGCCTAGTTAGCAAATAATTAGTATATAAGAAGTAATAATTTCATTAACAATTGTCAGTCAGTGAAGTCATTTAATTAAACTACCAGTGACCTGATACATAGGTTTAGAGTATTCTAGACTGGTTTACCAAAGTTTAATTATTTACACTACAAATAAGTTTAAATATTGACTACCGTTCTTACAGTATTTACAACACTGTACGAACTAAAAGTAAATAAAAATTAAATTAGACAAATTACAACTGTCTTTTTTATTAATTTCTACTATTATTTAATCGCAAGATTAATCATATATAATAAATTATATTGAAATATTATTAAAATAAAAATATATATAATAATAATTGCCCTGAAAAAAAAATATAAATTTCTATTTAAAAATAAAAAAACGACGCAAATAATTTTGTCTTTTCCTTTGCATTTTATAATATTTAAAATCAACAAAATTTACACAAACTGAAAAACACACAACTAAAAATATTCACCGTTGCACAAACCACGCCCTACAAAAACAATACGAAAAACAGCATAAAGAAGAAAAAAAAAATTCTCAAAAATTTTCATTCATAAACACAAAAACTATATACGCGATCGTATGGAGAATTCGATGAACTAAAAGCCGGTTTTTCTTGCTTTTAAATAAATAAAATTGTAAAATTTTGCATAAAAATGATGTTTTTAAATTAATTTATTTTCGCTATTCAAAATTTTTTTTTTATGAAAAAAGTGTTCAGAAAACCTTAATTATACTTTTTTTGGTAAAAAAAAATATTTTTTTTTTTGAATCTAGTAGTAATTTGAAACTATAAAAGACCCATCTTTTAAGGGGCTAAAATGGAGGTTCGAGATCAAATTTCGAAATAAAAAGGGCTTTAATGTTAGTAACTTTCTTTTATCTTTACAAATCCGTTAAAATTTTTCAAATCGGTAAAACCATGTAGAAAATATTATAATATTATAATATTTTACAGCATTAAACTCTTAAGTTGGATGTATTTCCTGACGAGGTTATTACTTTATTACATAAACGGCATTTGTATTTATTGACACTTATTTTTTCTGGCTCGAAAAATTCCCAAACTCTTGATTTTTTTCTGATGGACATAATGAACTCTATAAATAAATAATTAATAAACATAGAATAAGAACAATAAACAAGTTAAAATAAATAGAACAAATGGAAAAAAAATTTAACCTCACATTCAAACATGAGCATGACATGATGAATAAAATTGGATATTGTGCGAATTACTTTAGATTTCTTAAAAACTCTTTTAATTTAATTTATAATATAACTATAGCAATTAAAACCTCTTACCTGTTTTCAATATTCGTTGATTTTCTTATTATATTTTGTTTTATTTAAGAAGAAATTTATTTTAAAACAATCAAACTAAATAACTTGGCAAGTGAAAATCGGATCAATAAAATCGAAGATCGATGTTTATCCAAAGTGAACATCGATCGAAGAAATCGGTTACTTCACAGTGAAAACATCGATAAAAATCGATGTTCGATGTTATCGTCCCATCACTACAAGAGAAGGCATGAAAGTACTTGTAAATAAATAAATGTGGTTTAAACGATTTTAAAGTTATTTTTATTGAATATTAATAATATTCTTGACACTACAAATTCAGAAGTGGGATTCACAAATCAAAACTAATTAATTATTTTGTTGAGAAACGTAACTAACCTAAAAAATAAAATTAAAACATGAGTTTGTGGAATCCATATGAAAACGAAAATATGCAAACAAACGATACAAACGATGAAAACGAACAACCACATCTACAAAGAAAAAGATTATCATATTCATTTGATTTGGCAAACGATAATGATTATCATTTAATGGACGGATTAAATGAGATCAACGCCGATACAAATTTGTTTGATAACCTCACGTGGAAACAACGACCTATTGAAAAGATGAGAAATCACGATGCAAATAAAAACGAAATGACGACATCGAGTGAATTAAACAAAAGGAACGAGAACTTTTAGAACGTGAGAAAAGTTTATTGAGCCAAGAACGAGAATTTCTGGAACGAACGAAACCAAATAAAACAAATCAGCATTTTATGCATCCAACTGATGTAAGTAATATGATTCCAGAATTTAATCCAGACACATCCTTAGTCGGTGTAAAACGTTGGGTAGAAAAAATTACTCAATTAAGTCAGGTATATGAATGGACTGATCTTCAAACAATCCATTACGCGTCTCAGTGGTTACGAGGTACTGCACGTATTTGGTTAGATAGTATGGAAATGAGTCAGAGTTTTATGACTTTCAATCATTTTTGTAGACGAATTGAACAAACATTTGATCAATATTTAGATGAATCAGACAAGCACGCACGTTTAATACATAGAAAACAATATCCAGATGAATCTTATGAAAAATATTATCACGAGATGGTTTTACTTGCAGCTGGATTAAGCGATAGTGCAACGGTAAAATATATTATACAAGGATTACGTAATCAGGAAGTGGCTAGAACATTAGCATTATCCACTTTTCTGAATTTAGATGCTTTACTACGACAATTACGATGGTTTGAGGAATTGTCACGACGAAGAAATTGGAAACAACTAGACCAAAAAATTGATTCGGTACGTACATTAAATAAACCAAAAGCTGAATATTCAAAAACGA
This sequence comes from Pedicia rivosa, assembly GCA_963082725.1. Classification (NCBI taxonomy): domain Eukaryota; kingdom Metazoa; phylum Arthropoda; class Insecta; order Diptera; family Pediciidae; genus Pedicia; species Pedicia rivosa. The sequence continues at coordinate 23,937,970 of OY720153.1, forward strand.
GTCAAACTTCAACTGAAGCAATTAAGTGTTTCAATTGTAACAATGTGGGACACATTTCAAGGAATTGTACGCAAGAACAACGTAGATCACGATGTAAAAAATGTCAACGCACTGGACATACGGAGGAAAATTGTTTTGTAAAGAACAAACTAATTCAACTTGTGAATAGCGCAAATTCTTTCAGTATAAATCTTGAATTTATATTTGGTTCAGATTATACAATAAACGGAATAGCACTATTGGATACTGGTAGTGCAATAAATTTATTGAAGGAAAATATGTTACCATCAAACACGACACTGGATCAAGCAGATAATCAACAGTACTCAGGAATTAATCATTCGAAATTAAGTATTTGTGGAATTTTAAATATTTCTTGTAAAATTAATGACAAAATTTTCATGGTTAGATTCTTTGTAGTTCCTGATAGTACAATGGACTTCGATTGCGTGTTAGGACGAGAGTTTCTACAAGATCCTAAAAGAAAAGTAAATATTGAAGTTAAAAATGAAAAAACCACGGTAATAATTAATGAAATAATTGACACGACTGAAAACGAGACGAGCGATTTATTTGATCAGATTTTAGGAATAAATTACGAAAATAACGATAAAGATCAATTGAACGTCGGACCTTATTTTGATGACACAGGTAAAGATTTTAAAATAGAAAAACGCGTAACGGAACTTTATAACGATTATCAAAATAAACCATGTAAAAACGAACCAGAAATAAAACACGAAATTAAAATCGATCTAATGTCAAATAAACCTATTAGTTGTGGTCCAGAGAGATTATCGATAAAAGAACAAAACGATGTACAAGAAATTATTGATGACTTATTAGAACGAAAAATAATTAGAGCAAGTAACAGCCCTTACTCAAGTAGAATTGTTACTGTTAAGAAAAAAAACGGTACGTCCAGGTTATGTGTTGATTATCGTAATCTGAATAAGATAATGATAAAGGATAAATTTCCGCTTCCATTAATAGAAGATTGTTTACATAAATTACGGAATAAAAGTGTCTTTTCAGTATTGTATTTGAAGAACGGTTTTCATCACATACCTGTTGAGAAAGAGTCAATTAAATTTACCTCATTTGTCACACCTCACGGACAATTTGAGTATGTAAGAATGCCATTTGGTCTTAGTAATTCACCATCCGTTTTTCAACGTTTTATTAGCACTATTTTTAAAGATTTGATTGGAAAAGGAGATGTAATAATTTACGTCGACGATATACTTATTGCAACGACCTCAGTAGAAAAGCATTTTGAAATTCTAAGTAAAGTTTTTTGTTTATTATACAATAATTGCTTAGAAATTCAACAGAATAAATGCAGTTTTCTAAAAACAAAATTAGATTATCTCGGTTATGAGATCACGGAATTAAACCGTCATCACGACATATTGATGCTATCAGAGAGTATCCAATACCAAGAAATGTGCATGAACTATTTCGGTTTGTTGGATTAACGAGTTTCTTTAGAAAATTTGTTCCTAACTTTTCAGTAATAGCAAAACCATTATACGAACTCCTTAAGAAAAATACTGTGTATGATTTTGGTACACAACAATTGGAAAGTTTTGAAATACTTAAACGAAAATTGACTTCCGAACCAATATTAAGAAACCGAATTAGTTACCGATGCAAGTTCCTTGGGATACGGTGCTATACTTTTACAAAAGCAAACAGATGGACTTTTTCATCCTGTATTTTACTACAGTATACGAACAACTGACGCAGAATCTAAATATCATTCGTTTGAACTAGAGGCACTAGCCATTATAAATGCATTAAAACGGTTTAGGATATATTTGCACGGAATTAAATTTAGAATTATAACGGATTGCAATTCTCTTAAACAAACGTTAGAAAAACGAGAAGTGAGTCCACGTATTATGAGATGGTCACTATATTTAGCAAATTTTGACTATGAAGTAATTCATAGAAATGCAACTAAAATGAGACACGTAGATGCGTTAAGTCGAGTAGGTTCCATTCTTGTTTTACACGAATGTCCGTTTTTGCAAACGCTTTCATTGCATCAATTAAAAGACGAACGTATAATTCAATTAAAAAACCATTTATTGATAGAAACGCATCCTTTGTACGAGATTCGGGATGATTTAGTTTATCGAAAAGATAACGAGAAGTTACTATTTTATGTACCACGCGATTTAGAAGATAATGTAATACGTAAATTCCACGACATCGGTCATGTTGGAGTTAATAAAGTAAATGAAATGATTAAACGAAACTATTACTTTCCTAACATGAAACAAAAAATTATAGGATTCATTAAGAATTGTTTAAAGTGTATAACGTTTCAACCAAAATCCGGAATGAAAGAAGGATTTTTAAATTTATTTGATAAACACGACAAACCTTTCAATACAATTCATATTGACCACGTTGGGCCATTTGAAATTACAAAACGTAAATGTAAATATATTCTCGTAATAGTGGATGGATTTTCCAAATTTGTTAAATTTTATCCAACACGTACCACTAATACCTCGGAAGTAACGAAACATCTTAAGTCATATTTTCAACAATACAGTGTGCCACAACGAATTGTGTCTGATCGTGGTAATTGGTTTACGTCGGAACAATTTAAACAATTTGTTAATTTCAACGGTACACAACACGTCTTGAATGCGACTCAATCTAACGGACAGGTTGAAAGGATGAATCGCACTCTAATTCCAATGTTAGCCAAAATGACTGATAAATGTGGTTTAAACGATTTTAAAGTTATTTTTATTGAATATTAATAATATTATTGACACTACAAATTAATATTTAAATAAGTGCTTAAAATAAAAGCTGTTTGTACAGATTGTGAATCACAGTAGACTCTCGATAAGGTGATCTAATTAAAACCGACCCGTTCACGTTTCCGAAAAATTCACGTTTTCGAATATTCATTTTTTTCTGTGTTTTTTTGACAAAATGAGACTGTTTCTAGAACGAAAACATTAATCCTTGTTTTAAATAACTTTATTTAGAAAGTACATATGTATTACATTAGAATTATTGAACCGCATTCTCTTCTAATTGCAACTCCACCGAATATCCAGAAATCGTTTGATCCAGACTACCCCTTAAAACATTAGGATATCTATTTTTTATGTCCTCCACAAAATCTGCCTGAATACAGTCTGTCTGTATTTCCTTTATTAATTTACAATCATTACTGAAATTCCAGAATTTTGTTCGCCAAGATGGCATTAATATATCCAACCAAGTTCTACCCAGCAAAGGATTTTTAAATTTCTTTGCTTCTATATCTATTACATACAATGTAAGTATGTGATTATTTTCTTGAAAGCTCACTAAGACCTTAATGCTTCCTATCACCAGAATACTGTCACCTGTTACTGTACAAAAATCATCATTACTCTTAACTAATTCAATGTGTTGAAAATATTCTCTACACTTCTTTAAATTAATAATTGATGCGCAGGCCCCAGTATCAACCTCCATGGATAATTTTTTATTTTCAACCACTAAGTTGAAAATTGCTGGATCACTCCTAACGCTGATGCTATGAATATTCCGACATCCGCCTTTTTTGAATTTATTTCTTGAACACACTGTAGATGTGTGACCAATTTTATGACAAATAAAACATTGCCAATTTTTTGGTGGACAAGCTGCTACCTCATGCCTTCCTCCACATCTAGTGCATCCATTTATGGATGGAAATTAGTCTTCTAGTGTTCGATGAACTTCTAAAATTCGGACTACCACGTGCTAATGGTCTTCTAGAACTTCCGGCTTCTTTTTTCACAAAATTTTGAAATGTAGGATTAATAGTTCGCGATTACTTTTGTGACATTTCCATAGACAATGCAGTTTGACAATATTCATCAAACTTGGCATTTTCCTTTCGAAGTAATACTTGTTGAATTGCTTCACTACGTAACCCAACTATGAATTTATCAGACAATGCGTCATATAAAAAATCTTCAAAAACACATGTTTGTGCTAACGCTTTTAATTTTATACAAAATTCAGCCACGCTTTCTCCTTCCTCTTGCCTTGCTTTTGAAAACTTAAATCTATCAGCACGTTTGTTAGTTGTTGGTGAAAAATGCTTTTTCAAAACTTTAATTAAATCTTCAAAATTTTTTGTACTAGGATTGTCGGGCATGGTTAGTGACTTTAATATTTTATAAGACTCACCCCCATTACAGTAATAAATAATGGAACTTTTGAGTCATCCTCCACTTTATTCACTTTGAAGAATTGTTTAAGACGGTCTTCATATGCTTCAAAGTCGTCTTCTGGTGTAAAGTGTTCTATATTACCAATCAACGACTTTTTGAACTTTACTGACTTTATGGTTATTTTACTTGCTTCCAATTTAATTTCACTGCCACTCATGAATAGCCGATTTCCATAAACACAACCACGTGTTTTATTATTTTTCCCAAATTAACTAATCAATTTCTCAATTACTTAATTATCTTAATAATATTATAATTATTTTTGAATACTATATTTAATATGATTTAATTATTAATCTATATTTTTATCCTCGTCGCCACTTTATTATGTTGGGTTATTTCAATAAATTCAGACTTGGTTTTCTTTTCTATTATTCTTTATTCGACCTACTCGGCCGGTGTCTAAATCACAAGAGTGCTGATGTACAATTCCTCTTTATCATCTCTCTGTAGGCCGTTTCAGTAAAAAAAGTGGTAAAATTCAAGTGAGTGTTAAAATATTTTTCCCACTTTACTAGTTATCACATTTGAAATTAGAGTGTTTCTGTAAATCTTATTCTTAAAACTCACAGTATTTTAATTGCATCTGACAATACTTTTGTTTTCACGTTTGAGTTGACACAAAATTTTATTCTATTTAAATTTTAAACTCAATATTAAATATAATAATATTATTATTAAACTAAAAGTGTAACAATAACAAGTAAGTGAAAATCACAAGTAAGTAAAAATCTGTTAAGAATGTATTATCATAATTCGTATTTTAATCACAACCTTCTATATACATAGCCGTGTCACCGTTTTGCGTTAGTAATGGTGCGAGGCTGACACAAATTATATACAATCTTTCGTGGATGAATTTTGTCCTGTTTTATTTCGTTGTTTATAATAATAAAACTAAATAAATTATAAAAGTAAGTGGTTAATAATAATTTTGAAGTGTTTCTAATTGCAATAATATATTTTTTTATTTGTAAAACAATATCTACAAGCGATTTATTGTGAATTAAAAAATTTAAAAAATTTTAGGTTATGTTATTTTCTAAATTATTTTGTGTGATATTATTGAAAAATATGATATAATTTGTGACAATTAAGCTTAGTTTTATATGTTTTGTTCAGTGTTAGTTTATATTTAATATAAACATTATGTTTTTGTGATCATGTTTTCGTTTTTTCCGCTATAATTTACATTTAGAGTAAATTAAAAAATTCACAATAAATATGTAGTACTTATGTTTATGGATGTTGTTTTTTTCAATTATTATTATTGAAAAATGTGATATAATTTCTGTGTTTATGTAGTTTTGTGGAATGTTCGTTTATATTTAATATAAACATCATATTTTTGTATTTCTGTGTAGTTTTGTGCATGAGATAATATAAAAATTTGAGGTTATGGTGTTTTCTAAATTGTTCTGGGTGATATTATTGAATTGGACGTTGAAGAAACTGAAGATTTAAATCGTGATAATTATAAACAAAAAATGGCTTTAATACGAGACCAGTTGAAACATCTAATAAATAAAAATTCGCAATATTCTACGGACACAATAATTTTAAGTTTTGTTCTGTGCTCCCATTCGTCATCCAGAGAATAAAATTTTAAATATTTAAATTATTTAACTAAGGATTTAAGTACTGCAGAGAAAAAAGTTGTTCTTGACGAAATTTATGTTAGTGGAAATTTGAATTACAAAGGAAAGAAAGTGTCTGGATATGCCGAAAATTGTGATGATTCTACTAAAACCGTCCAAACGTTTATGATTAGTTCCTGTTTTGGCAGGTTTAAGGGAGTAGTACATTTAGCGCCTGTGAATTCATCCACTGGTAGTGAATTATTAAAATTAACAGAAAAAGTATTACATGCAGTGCAACAGGCTGGTTTTCAAATTATTGTTATCATAACAGACAATAACCGAATCAACCAGAATTTATTTAAATTATTGGATAAGGACGGTATTGGAAAATTCCGTAATTCAGCTTCTTGTTTTAATTCTGATATCTTTCTTATGTATGACACTGTTCATATTATAAAAAATGTAAGAAACAATTGGATCAATGTAAAAAATTGTAATAATTCTTTTGTGTATCAAACTATTATAAAAGACGTCCATCTGAAACATCAATTTTTTTGTGCGAATAATCAGAAAGAATTATTGTGTGCTTTAACTTTTATTAGTTTGGAAACTGATATTGATCTCTCATCAAGCTGTTTCTGTGGAACTGCATTTAAACAAATATATTCTAGGACATGTAATGTTATGTGCAATATTATTCTAAATAATTTCGTCAAACATCAAAATGATGAAAAAAATACACAGAACAATAACAAACGAAAATAGAAAACTTTTAAAAAATCAAATGCAAATATTAAAATTGCAAAAACGAGCTAATTAGGCTAAAAAACTATAAAATTCTACTATTTTTTTATTCATAACTTTAGTTTTTTTTCTTAAAGAAAATTGTGATTTTTTTAGTTTCTTATTTTATGTTCCTTTATTTATTATTGTTTAAGAATAAAATTATTTTTTTTTATATTTATATATATGTGCAATATATATTATATCATTATAATTTAATGAATTGAAATAAATTTGATTTTTTCCCCCAAAAGAATGTTCGTTTTATTATTATTTCAGAAAGTAAAAATATCAGCCTGTTCTGAGCCTTGTATGTATTAGTAAGTGAAGCGGTGACACGGCTATGTATATAGAAGGTTGTGATTTTAATGGTTTCGTTTCTTTTTTTTTTAGAATCATTTTATATGGCGTATATTGGACTCTTATTGATAGCTGCAGAAGAGGAAGACACAGAAGACACCAAAGCTGAATGAACACTGCTATTTCAATAGGAAAGGAAAAAAAATGTTCAACTAGTAGAGTTACTTACATTAAATTTATTTAAAATAGTATTAATTTTGTTCTCTCTTTAATAGGTATGTGACTACAATTTAAATATTTTGAATGTTTTTGCAAGATATGGAGGTGCAACTCATGATGCTTTTATTTGGAATGCTAGTCAATTAAATGCATCACTTGAACAAATGTATTCAAGAGACAACAACAATAATCAATGGCTCATTGGTAAAAAATAAGTGTATTATATATTTTCTTTTATTTATATTATTTTTTATTTGTAGGTGACTCTGTAATTATTATTGCCTGTTGTGTGTTGCACAATATTTTGCAATTTCACAAATTCGGTGAAGAAGATTTTGATGATGATGAGAATGAAGATTCTATTGCTCATGAAGAAGAAAATTATAACAATAATGGTGGGCTATTGAGGGATGCAACTGTTATTAGAAACAGAATAAGACAACAATATTTTTTATACATATTTATTATGTATTTATTTATTTTTTATACAAAACTTAGAACTAAAATAAATTTGTACATAAATTCAATTGTATCACGGTTTTTATTATATTGTTAATTCAATCTTATAATTTTTAATTCAGTCGAATGATAATTAAGTTTATTTTCAACAAATCTTTTGTATGGTCGTGATTTCTTTGCACTTGATCCATGATTTCTCTATGCATTTTGTTCGCTTTGTCAGACTGGAATATCGGCTACTCTTGAAGATCTTGAGTGCTATATTATTACAAATTGAAACATTATTATTAAATATTAAATATAACATAAATATTTTAATAAAATTATAAATAGAAAAATGTGAGGTTAGTTTTATTTCATTTAGTGTTTAGATATTTCTTTTAAATTTAGACTATGTCATTTAATATTTTATTATTAAAAATAATTAAAATTTAAACAGCCTCATTAAACTTACAATTTTTAGTTTCATTTTTATTTATAAATAACAATTGCACTTTTTAATAATAATAATGAGAATAGTTATCACACACAAAATAGATGGTGGTAATTTTATGTGTCAAAATTTATTTTTACCACTATCACTTAGTTACAGAAACACTGTTTAAACTGACAGCATGTGGTAGGGAGAAAATTTAACATTCGTAAGTTATAGAAACACTCCAAGTGGTAATTATATTTTTATCACTTTTTCATGACGTTTCAGTGGGAAAATTAACATTTTTGAGTTACTGAAACGGCCTACTGTTCTCTTAATTTCTATTTTATAATCTCTTAATATTAAACCTATACTAAAACATGATTACACATTTTATAATATAATTATAGAGAATCGACTTTTCTATAACGGTATATAATTCAATATAATTCAATACACAACATTGTCAAGCAATCTTTCATTGACTTAAAATAAATGGCAGCATTGCCAATGACGAATTTTTTGTTACATGTAAGCCTCCTAACGCATTGGAGTTTTACATGTACTTCATCATTACTTATATTTAGCCGAATATTTATTTGCATCACCGATTAATGTAAACTTTGTAACATCTCTACTATCAACTAATTTCAATGTATTGGGACGCATTGCATGCAAAGTTTTTTCGATACTTTTGTATAAGGAATGTTCAATTTCAAAAATATTACATTCATGCACAATTGGAATAGATGGTTCCTCCCCAATACCTAATACCCGATATTTCATGAATGATAAGACCGCTTGAACGTCGTACGCGAAATGGGTAGTAGTACATTCCCATTAATTGTAAAAATGGGTATAATGCATGTATACTTTCCATGAATTTTCGTAAACAGATCTATTTGTTTTATTTGATTTGATGATTTAATATGAGCAATTCTAAACATACCTTTTCTATTACACCCTGCCGTTATAGATGATAGTAATGAGACATAGAGAAATTTCAGAGATAACATTGTCAAAAAAGAAACCTACTACCTAAGAATCCAAAAAGCTACAAAAACAAGAAATTATCAGAAAAACACCAGACACGGAAACCCTTAAGCCCAAATCGTTAGCATGATCATTGTCACACAAAATGGCATTCGGCATTTTGAGAAAATAGAATTAAAACTAAAAATTAAAGAGAAAAGTAACACACGAATTTTCTTCAATCAACTGATGTAAATTTGTTCCTACATATAAAAAAGCAACAAAAAAACATTCAGGTAAATATACACAAACAGAACAAAACCATAAACAAAGGGCGGAAAAATTCTAATAATAATATATATTCTAATAATAATATATAGTGAGAAGTGCGGGCACAATAAATAAAAAAAAATTACTTGTTATAGTATTTATGGTCCAGGTTATAATACTATAAAGGTTGTCTCATCAACGAGCATATTGGTATCTTTCGGTTACGGTCTTAAGAGGGGAGATGGCGTCACACGATCCTAACCTGACAGATGTAAGACAATAAATTTAGTTGAAAAACATTTATAAAAGGTGATTTTGTGATATAATTTATTTTACCTAATTTAACAAAAAAAAATCAAAACAAAAAAATGTTTTATGTGTTGAAGTATTAGAAAAGATTTTTATTGTAAATATTCGCATTTACTTTATATGCAGATATATGTAATTTTTAAATACAAAAAGTGTTTTCTAGAAATTGAGAGTTCATTTAAATTATCCGCTGGATTCGTGAGGTGCAGACGTGCTTTGGTTGCTCTCTATTTTGATTTTAATTTCGTACATAATTGTCAAGTGTTTTGTTTTTTGTGTATTTTAATTATTCATTTGTTTTTGATTTTAGTTTGTGTTTAAGATAAAAAATTGTATTTTTTATTATAAAGTGAATTTTTGTTCAATTTTAAAAAAATTTAAAAATAGAATTAATTTCTATTTGAACAAAAAATACAATTAAAACCAGTTTTGTGTTTCTTATTGTGCATACAGTTCTATATTGCAATTTGAATAATATTGTCAGGGTTTGCCAACCTGCATCATTTATAATGAAAAACTGTGGTCTTTGTAAGAGAATCTGTGATGATTCCTTAGCGTACATAAGATGCAGTGGATCATGTCGAAGATATTTCCATTCGAATTGTGTTGGTTTATCTGAGATAATTATTGAAGCTTGTAATACCTCTGCAAACCTAAAATGGAGCTGAGATATATGCAAAGATTTATCTTTGACTGAAATATTGCATAGAATAGAATCGTTGAAAAATGATCTCAAGATACATATCGACGATTCCAATGAAAAGGTAACGGATAATATTATTAAAACGATTGAACTTGAGTCAGGAAGAGTGGTGAATAACAGTTCGTATTCACCACAATTTTCTAATAACAATATTAAACGTCGTTTGATTCTGCTTCAGAACCCAAACGCAGAAATCTAAATTATAACATAAATGAGCCAATTATTACTAATCAACGACCGAAACCATTGTTTGGCACATCTGAAACAGCATCTAATTTAGTAATTGTAGAACCTACAGTAACAAATTGGGTTTATATATCTCGTTTAAATACATCTACAACTGAGGATGACGTCATTCAATTTACAAAAGAAGCATTTGGTATCGAGGATGTAAATATAAAGTGCAAGATGCTTTTACCCGCTGACACTTTGGATTTCATCTCCTTTAAAGTTGGTTTTAAAAACAAAACTTTAGATGAAATTTTAGATCTGACAAAATGGCCTTCGAAGATATTAATCCGTGAGTTCAAACAAAGAAACTATCGGAACTTCAATCCAATAAATCTTATGAAACAAACTGGGAATAACATCTAACAATTAAATGATGTCAATGTTAGTGAATATTCAATTTTAAATATTTACTATCAAAATGTACGTGGCCTAAGAACAAAAACAAATTCTTTTTTTTATCTGTGATTGAATCTAGTTATGATGTAATTATATTAACTGAAACATGGTTGTGTGATAGTATTTTAGACAATGAGTTATTTGGTAATGAATATTGTGTTTACCGTAAGGACAGATCATCATCAATTGGAGGTGGAGTTTTAATTGCAATACGACGAAATTTACACAGCTGTGTTATTGGAAACAATTTTTTTAAAGATATTATTTATGATTATGATTGTGTATTCATTTGTGCAAAATTGTGTTTTGTAAATTCTGTTTATTATTTTTGTTGTTCTTATTTACCGCCACAAAGTAAAGAAAATATGTATTTAGTCCATATGAAACTAATATTTTCATTAATGAACAATGTAAATCATTCTGATAAAATAATTGTTGCTGGGGATTTTAATTTACCACATATTTTGTGGAAATTTGATAAAAATAACAATTGCTTACTTCCTTTTAATGTAAAATCTAAGATAGAGCAACTTGTCACGGACTCTTTTATAGCTTGTGGCCTAAATCAAGTGAATTCAATATCTAATAATAAAGAAAAATTTTTAGACTTAATTTTTATTAGTGACAATGCTAATTTAAGAAATTTATATGAATGCAGTAGTCCTTTGACAAAAAATGATATACATCATAAATCAATGTTATTAAAAATTGAGGATACAAGCTCTCAGTACGTAGAGAGACTGGACAATAGTTTGAAAAAATTTAATTTTAAGAAGGCAGATTACGTTAGCATTAACCTATTTTTTAACGGTATTGATTGGGACTCTGTTCTCGATAAGTCAAATATTAATGACATTGTTGAAGATTTTCATAGTATATTTACTAGATGGGTGTTCTCGGTTCGTTCCTTGTTATACTACAGGCAAAGTTTCAAACACAACCTTCTATATTCATTAGTATTGGTGGTAGGCCGTCAAAAATTATATACAATCTTTCGTGCATGAATTTTGTCCTGTTTTATTTCGTTGTTTATAATAATAAAACTAAATAAATTATAAAAGTAAGTGGTTAATAATAATTTTGAAGTGTTTCTAATTGCAATAATATATTTTTTTAATTGTAAAACAATATGTACAAGCGATTTATTGTGAATTAAAAAATTTTAAAAATTTTAGGTTATGTTGTTTTCTAAACTATTTTGTGTGATATTATTGAAAAATTTGATATAATTTGTGACAATTAAGCTTAGTTTTATATGTTTTGTGGAGTGTAAGTTTATATTTAATATAAACATTATGTTTTTGTGATCATGTTTTCGTTTTTTCCGCTATAATTTACATTTGGAGTAAATAAAAAAATTCACAATAAATATGTAGTACTTATGTTTACGGATGTTGTTTTTTTCAATTATTATTATTGAAAAATGTGATATAATTTCTGTGTTTGTGTAGTTTTGTGGAATGTTCGTTTATATTTAATATAAACATCATATTTTTGTATTTCTGTGTAGCTTTGTGTATTAGTTTATAGATAATATAAAAATTTGAGGTTATGGTGTTTTCTAAATTGTTCTGGGTGATATTATTGAATTGGACGTTGAAGAAACTGAAGTGGAAATTTGAATTACAAAGGAAAGAAAGTGTCTGGATATGCCGAAAATTGTGATGATTCCGCTTAATCCGTCCAAACGTTTATAATTAGTTCCTGTTTTGGCAGGTTTAAGGAAGTCGTACATTTAGCGGATTAAGTCAAGAATAAGTGAACAGTAATTAAAAATCTTCAAATTTTCACCAGATGTTCCTCTTTATAAATGAATACAAAATCCAAACTTATGGCCTTGTATCTTTTTAATTTTAGGTGGTGTGCCACCTCAAAGTTTCACATTTTCATCAACACTTTTTATATTATTTATATTATTTTTCCACTATTTTTTTTACACAATAAATATCACTGAACATTCCACTACACAAATAAACATACTTTTTTTACTAATTTCAATGTATTGGGACGCATTGCATGCAAAGTTTTTTCGATACTTTTGTATAAGGAATGTTCAATTTCAAAAATATTACATTCATGCACAATTGGAATAGATGGTTCCTCCCCAATACCTAATACCCGATATTTCATGAATGATAAGACCGCTTGAACGTCGTACGCGAAATGGGTAGTAGTACATTCCCATTAATTGTAAAAATGGGTATAATGCATGTATACTTTCCATGAATTTTCGTAAACAGATCTATTTGTTTTATTTGATTTGATGATTTAATATGAGCAATTCTAAACATACCTTTTCTATTACACCCTGCCGTTATAGATGATAGTAATGAGACATAGAGAAATTTCAGAGATAACATTGTCAAAAAAGAAACCTACTACCTAAGAATCCAAAAAGCTACAAAAACAAGAAATTATCAGAAAAACACCAGACACGGAAACCCTTAAGCCCAAATCGTTAGCATGATCATTGTCACACAAAATGGCATTCGGCATTTTGAGAAAATAGAATTAAAACTAAAAATTAAAGAGAAAAGTAACACACGAATTTTCTTCAATCAACTGATGTAAATTTGTTCCTACATATAAAAAAGCAACAAAAAAACATTCAGGTAAATATACACAAACAGAACAAAACCATAAACAAAGGGCGGAAAAATTCTAATAATAATATATATTCTAATAATAATATATAGTGAGAAGTGCGGGCACAATAAATAAAAAAAAATTACTTGTTATAGTATTTATGGTCCAGGTTATAATACTATAAAGGTTGTCTCATCAACGAGCATATTGGTATCTTTCGGTTACGGTCTTAAGAGGGGAGATGGCGTCACACGATCCTAACCTGACAGATGTAAGACAATAAATTTAGTTGAAAAACATTTATAAAAGGTGATTTTGTGATATAATTTATTTTACCTAATTTAACAAAAAAAAATCAAAACAAAAAAATGTTTTATGTGTTGAAGTATTAGAAAAGATTTTTATTGTAAATATTCGCATTTACTTTATATGCAGATATATGTAATTTTTAAATACAAAAAGTGTTTTCTAGAAATTGAGAGTTCATTTAAATTATCCGCTGGATTCGTGAGGTGCAGACGTGCTTTGGTTGCTCTCTATTTTGATTTTAATTTCGTACATAATTGTCAAGTGTTTTGTTTTTTGTGTATTTTAATTATTTATTTGTTTTTGATTTTAGTTTGTGTTTAAGATAAAAAATTGTATTTTTTATTATAAAGTGAATTTTTGTTCAATTTTAAAAAAATTTAAAAATAGAATTAATTTCTATTTGAACAAAAAATACAATTAAAACCAGTTTTGTGTTTCTTATTGTGCATACAGTTCTATATTGCAATTTGAATAATATTGTCAGGGTTTGCCAACCTGCATCATTTATAATGAAAAACTGTGGTCTTTGTAAGAGAATCTGTGATGATTCCTTAGCGTACATAAGATGCAGTGGATCATGTCGAAGATATTTCCATTCGAATTGTGTTGGTTTATCTGAGATAATTATTGAAGCTTGTAATACCTCTGCAAACCTAAAATGGAGCTGAGATATATGCAAAGATTTATCTTTGACTGAAATATTGCATAGAATAGAATCGTTGAAAAATGATCTCAAGATACATATCGACGATTCCAATGAAAAGGTAACGGATAATATTATTAAAACGATTGAACTTGAGTCAGGAAGAGTGGTGAATAACAGTTCGTATTCACCACAATTTTCTAATAACAATATTAAACGTCGTTTGATTCTGCTTCAGAACCCAAACGCAGAAATCTAAATTATAACATAAATGAGCCAATTATTACTAATCAACGACCGAAACCATTGTTTGGCACATCTGAAACAGCATCTAATTTAGTAATTGTAGAACCTACAGTAACAAATTGGGTTTATATATCTCGTTTAAATACATCTACAACTGAGGATGACGTCATTCAATTTACAAAAGAAGCATTTGGTATCGAGGATGTAAATATAAAGTGCAAGATGCTTTTACCCGCTGACACTTTGGATTTCATCTCCTTTAAAGTTGGTTTTAAAAACAAAACTTTAGATGAAATTTTAGATCTGACAAAATGGCCTTCGAAGATATTAATCCGTGAGTTCAAACAAAGAAACTATCGGAACTTCAATCCAATAAATCTTATGAAACAAACTGGGAATAACATCTAACAATTAAATGATGTCAATGTTAGTGAATATTCAATTTTAAATATTTACTATCAAAATGTACGTGGCCTAAGAACAAAAACAAATTCTTTTTTTTATCTGTGATTGAATCTAGTTATGATGTAATTATATTAACTGAAACATGGTTGTGTGATAGTATTTTAGACAATGAGTTATTTGGTAATGAATATTGTGTTTACCGTAAGGACAGATCATCATCAATTGGAGGTGGGGTTTTAATTGCAATACGACGAAATTTACACAGCTGTGTTATTGGAAACAATTTTTTTAAAGATATTATTTATGATTATGATTGTGTATTCATTTGTGCAAAATTGTGTTTTGTAAATTCTGTTTATTATTTTTGTTGTTCTTATTTACCGCCACAAAGTAAAGAAAATATGTATTTAGTCCATATGAAACTAATATTTTCATTAATGAACAATGTAAATCATTCTGATAAAATAATTGTTGCTGGGGATTTTAATTTACCACATATTTTGTGGAAATTTGATAAAAATAACAATTGCTTACTTCCTTTTAATGTAAAATCTAAGATAGAGCAACTTGTCACGGACTCTTTTATAGCTTGTGGCCTAAATCAAGTGAATTCAATATCTAATAATAAAGAAAAATTTTTAGACTTAATTTTTATTAGTGACAATGCTAATTTAAGAAATTTATATGAATGCAGTAGTCCTTTGACAAAAAATGATATACATCATAAATCAATGTTATTAAAAATTGAGGATACAAGCTCTCAGTACGTAGAGAGACTGGACAATAGTTTGAAAAAATTTAATTTTAAGAAGGCAGATTACGTTAGCATTAACCTATTTTTTAACGGTATTGATTGGGACTCTGTTCTCGATAAGTCAAATATTAATGACATTGTTGAAGATTTTCATAGTATATTTACTAGATGGGTGTTCTCGGTTCGTTCCTTGTTATACTACAGGCAAAGTTTCAAACACAACCTTCTATATTCATTAGTATTGGTGGTAGGCCGTCAAAAATTATATACAATCTTTCGTGCATGAATTTTGTCCTGTTTTATTTCGTTGTTTATAATAATAAAACTAAATAAATTATAAAAGTAAGTGGTTAATAATAATTTTGAAGTGTTTCTAATTGCAATAATATATTTTTTTAATTGTAAAACAATATGTACAAGCGATTTATTGTGAATTAAAAAATTTTAAAAATTTTAGGTTATGTTGTTTTCTAAACTATTTTGTGTGATATTATTGAAAAATTTGATATAATTTGTGACAATTAAGCTTAGTTTTATATGTTTTGTGGAGTGTAAGTTTATATTTAATATAAACATTATGTTTTTGTGATCATGTTTTCGTTTTTTCCGCTATAATTTACATTTGGAGTAAATAAAAAAATTCACAATAAATATGTAGTACTTATGTTTACGGATGTTGTTTTTTTCAATTATTATTATTGAAAAATGTGATATAA
Source organism: Pedicia rivosa (assembly GCA_963082725.1). NCBI lineage: Eukaryota > Metazoa > Arthropoda > Insecta > Diptera > Pediciidae > Pedicia > Pedicia rivosa. Next base: position 23,954,504 of record OY720153.1, read on the forward strand.
TTTCTGTGTTTGTGTAGTTTTGTGGAATGTTCGTTTATATTTAATATAAACATCATATTTTTGTATTTCTGTGTAGCTTTGTGTATTAGTTTATAGATAATATAAAAATTTGAGGTTATGGTGTTTTCTAAATTGTTCTGGGTGATATTATTGAATTGGACGTTGAAGAAACTGAAGTGGAAATTTGAATTACAAAGGAAAGAAAGTGTCTGGATATGCCGAAAATTGTGATGATTCCGCTTAATCCGTCCAAACGTTTATAATTAGTTCCTGTTTTGGCAGGTTTAAGGAAGTCGTACATTTAGCGGATTAAGTCAAGAATAAGTGAACAGTAATTAAAAATCTTCAAATTTTCACCAGATGTTCCTCTTTATAAATGAATACAAAATCCAAACTTATGGCCTTGTATCTTTTTAATTTTAGGTGGTGTGCCACCTCAAAGTTTCACATTTTCATCAACACTTTTTATATTATTTATATTATTTTTCCACTATTTTTTTTACACAATAAATATCACTGAACATTCCACTACACAAATAAACATACTTTTTTTACTAATTTCAATGTATTGGGACGCATTGCATGCAAAGTTTTTTCGATACTTTTGTATAAGGAATGTTCAATTTCAAAAATATTACATTCATGCACAATTGGAATAGATGGTTCCTCCCCAATACCTAATACCCGATATTTCATGAATGATAAGACCGCTTGAACGTCGTACGCGAAATGGGTAGTAGTACATTCCCATTAATTGTAAAAATGGGTATAATGCATGTATACTTTCCATGAATTTTCGTAAACAGATCTATTTGTTTTATTTGATTTGATGATTTAATATGAGCAATTCTAAACATACCTTTTCTATTACACCCTGCCGTTATAGATGATAGTAATGAGACATAGAGAAATTTCAGAGATAACATTGTCAAAAAAGAAACCTACTACCTAAGAATCCAAAAAGCTACAAAAACAAGAAATTATCAGAAAAACACCAGACACGGAAACCCTTAAGCCCAAATCGTTAGCATGATCATTGTCACACAAAATGGCATTCGGCATTTTGAGAAAATAGAATTAAAACTAAAAATTAAAGAGAAAAGTAACACACGAATTTTCTTCAATCAACTGATGTAAATTTGTTCCTACATATAAAAAAGCAACAAAAAAACATTCAGGTAAATATACACAAACAGAACAAAACCATAAACAAAGGGCGGAAAAATTCTAATAATAATATATATTCTAATAATAATATATAGTGAGAAGTGCGGGCACAATAAATAAAAAAAAATTACTTGTTATAGTATTTATGGTCCAGGTTATAATACTATAAAGGTTGTCTCATCAACGAGCATATTGGTATCTTTCGGTTACGGTCTTAAGAGGGGAGATGGCGTCACACGATCCTAACCTGACAGATGTAAGACAATAAATTTAGTTGAAAAACATTTATAAAAGGTGATTTTGTGATATAATTTATTTTACCTAATTTAACAAAAAAAAATCAAAACAAAAAAATGTTTTATGTGTTGAAGTATTAGAAAAGATTTTTATTGTAAATATTCGCATTTACTTTATATGCAGATATATGTAATTTTTAAATACAAAAAGTGTTTTCTAGAAATTGAGAGTTCATTTAAATTATCCGCTGGATTCGTGAGGTGCAGACGTGCTTTGGTTGCTCTCTATTTTGATTTTAATTTCGTACATAATTGTCAAGTGTTTTGTTTTTTGTGTATTTTAATTATTTATTTGTTTTTGATTTTAGTTTGTGTTTAAGATAAAAAATTGTATTTTTTATTATAAAGTGAATTTTTGTTCAATTTTAAAAAAATTTAAAAATAGAATTAATTTCTATTTGAACAAAAAATACAATTAAAACCAGTTTTGTGTTTCTTATTGTGCATACAGTTCTATATTGCAATTTGAATAATATTGTCAGGGTTTGCCAACCTGCATCATTTATAATGAAAAACTGTGGTCTTTGTAAGAGAATCTGTGATGATTCCTTAGCGTACATAAGATGCAGTGGATCATGTCGAAGATATTTCCATTCGAATTGTGTTGGTTTATCTGAGATAATTATTGAAGCTTGTAATACCTCTGCAAACCTAAAATGGAGCTGAGATATATGCAAAGATTTATCTTTGACTGAAATATTGCATAGAATAGAATCGTTGAAAAATGATCTCAAGATACATATCGACGATTCCAATGAAAAGGTAACGGATAATATTATTAAAACGATTGAACTTGAGTCAGGAAGAGTGGTGAATAACAGTTCGTATTCACCACAATTTTCTAATAACAATATTAAACGTCGTTTGATTCTGCTTCAGAACCCAAACGCAGAAATCTAAATTATAACATAAATGAGCCAATTATTACTAATCAACGACCGAAACCATTGTTTGGCACATCTGAAACAGCATCTAATTTAGTAATTGTAGAACCTACAGTAACAAATTGGGTTTATATATCTCGTTTAAATACATCTACAACTGAGGATGACGTCATTCAATTTACAAAAGAAGCATTTGGTATCGAGGATGTAAATATAAAGTGCAAGATGCTTTTACCCGCTGACACTTTGGATTTCATCTCCTTTAAAGTTGGTTTTAAAAACAAAACTTTAGATGAAATTTTAGATCTGACAAAATGGCCTTCGAAGATATTAATCCGTGAGTTCAAACAAAGAAACTATCGGAACTTCAATCCAATAAATCTTATGAAACAAACTGGGAATAACATCTAACAATTAAATGATGTCAATGTTAGTGAATATTCAATTTTAAATATTTACTATCAAAATGTACGTGGCCTAAGAACAAAAACAAATTCTTTTTTTTTATCTGTGATTGAATCTAGTTATGATGTAATTATATTAACTGAAACATGGTTGTGTGATAGTATTTTAGACAATGAGTTATTTGGTAATGAATATTGTGTTTACCGTAAGGACAGATCATCATCAATTGGAGGTGGGGTTTTAATTGCAATACGACGAAATTTACACAGCTGTGTTATTGGAAACAATTTTTTTAAAGATATTATTTATGATTATGATTGTGTATTCATTTGTGCAAAATTGTGTTTTGTAAATTCTGTTTATTATTTTTGTTGTTCTTATTTACCGCCACAAAGTAAAGAAAATATGTATTTAGTCCATATGAAACTAATATTTTCATTAATGAACAATGTAAATCATTCTGATAAAATAATTGTTGCTGGGGATTTTAATTTACCACATATTTTGTGGAAATTAAATAAAAATAACAATTGCTTACTTCCTTTTAATGTAAAATCTAAGATAGAGCAACTTGTCACGGACTCTTTTATAGCTTGTGGCCTAAATCAAGTGAATTCAATATCTAATAATAAAGAAAATTTTTTAGATTTAATTTTTATTAGTGACAATGTTAATTTAAGAAATTTATATGAATGCAATAGTCCTTTGACAAAAAATGATATACATCATAAATCAATGTTATTAAAAATTGAGGATACAAGCTCTCAGTACGTAGAGAGACTGGACAATAGTTTGAAAAAATTTAATTTTAAGAAGGCAGATTACGTTAGCATTAACCTATTTTTTAACGGTATTGATTGGGACTCTGTTCTCGATAAGTCAAATATTAATGACATTGTTGAAGATTTTCATAGTATATTTACTAGATGGGTGTTCTCGGTTCGTTCCTTGTTATACTACAGGCAAAGTTTCAAACACAACCTTCTATATTCATTAGTATTGGTGGTAGGCCGTCAAAAATTATATACAATCTTTCGTGCATGAATTTTGTCCTGTTTTATTTCGTTGTTTATAATAATAAAACTAAATAAATTATAAAAGTAAGTGGTTAATAATAATTTTGAAGTGTTTCTAATTGCAATAATATATTTTTTTAATTGTAAAACAATATGTACAAGCGATTTATTGTGAATTAAAAAATTTTAAAAATTTTAGGTTATGTTGTTTTCTAAACTATTTTGTGTGATATTATTGAAAAATTTGATATAATTTGTGACAATTAAGCTTAGTTTTATATGTTTTGTGGAGTGTAAGTTTATATTTAATATAAACATTATGTTTTTGTGATCATGTTTTCGTTTTTTCCGCTATAATTTACATTTGGAGTAAATAAAAAAATTCACAATAAATATGTAGTACTTATGTTTACGGATGTTGTTTTTTTCAATTATTATTATTGAAAAATGTGATATAATTTCTGTGTTTGTGTAGTTTTGTGGAATGTTCGTTTATATTTAATATAAACATCATATTTTTGTATTTCTGTGTAGCTTTGTGTATTAGTTTATAGATAATATAAAAATTTGAGGTTATGGTGTTTTCTAAATTGTTCTGGGTGATATTATTGAATTGGACGTTGAAGAAACTGAAGTGGAAATTTGAATTACAAAGGAAAGAAAGTGTCTGGATATGCCGAAAATTGTGATGATTCCGCTTAATCCGTCCAAACGTTTATAATTAGTTCCTGTTTTGGCAGGTTTAAGGAAGTCGTACATTTAGCGGATTAAGTCAAGAATAAGTGAACAGTAATTAAAAATCTTCAAATTTTCACCAGATGTTCCTCTTTATAAATGAATACAAAATCCAAACTTATGGCCTTGTATCTTTTTAATTTTAGGTGGTGTGCCACCTCAAAGTTTCACATTTTCATCAACACTTTTTATATTATTTATATTATTTTTCCACTATTTTTTTTACACAATAAATATCACTGAACATTCCACTACACAAATAAACATACTTTTTTTACTAATTTCAATGTATTGGGACGCATTGCATGCAAAGTTTTTTCGATACTTTTGTATAAGGAATGTTCAATTTCAAAAATATTACATTCATGCACAATTGGAATAGATGGTTCCTCCCCAATACCTAATACCCGATATTTCATGAATGATAAGACCGCTTGAACGTCGTACGCGAAATGGGTAGTAGTACATTCCCATTAATTGTAAAAATGGGTATAATGCATGTATACTTTCCATGAATTTTCGTAAACAGATCTATTTGTTTTATTTGATTTGATGATTTAATATGAGCAATTCTAAACATACCTTTTCTATTACACCCTGCCGTTATAGATGATAGTAATGAGACATAGAGAAATTTCAGAGATAACATTGTCAAAAAAGAAACCTACTACCTAAGAATCCAAAAAGCTACAAAAACAAGAAATTATCAGAAAAACACCAGACACGGAAACCCTTAAGCCCAAATCGTTAGCATGATCATTGTCACACAAAATGGCATTCGGCATTTTGAGAAAATAGAATTAAAACTAAAAATTAAAGAGAAAAGTAACACACGAATTTTCTTCAATCAACTGATGTAAATTTGTTCCTACATATAAAAAAGCAACAAAAAAACATTCAGGTAAATATACACAAACAGAACAAAACCATAAACAAAGGGCGGAAAAATTCTAATAATAATATATATTCTAATAATAATATATAGTGAGAAGTGCGGGCACAATAAATAAAAAAAAATTACTTGTTATAGTATTTATGGTCCAGGTTATAATACTATAAAGGTTGTCTCATCAACGAGCATATTGGTATCTTTCGGTTACGGTCTTAAGAGGGGAGATGGCGTCACACGATCCTAACCTGACAGATGTAAGACAATAAATTTAGTTGAAAAACATTTATAAAAGGTGATTTTGTGATATAATTTATTTTACCTAATTTAACAAAAAAAAATCAAAACAAAAAAATGTTTTATGTGTTGAAGTATTAGAAAAGATTTTTATTGTAAATATTCGCATTTACTTTATATGCAGATATATGTAATTTTTAAATACAAAAAGTGTTTTCTAGAAATTGAGAGTTCATTTAAATTATCCGCTGGATTCGTGAGGTGCAGACGTGCTTTGGTTGCTCTCTATTTTGATTTTAATTTCGTACATAATTGTCAAGTGTTTTGTTTTTTGTGTATTTTAATTATTTATTTGTTTTTGATTTTAGTTTGTGTTTAAGATAAAAAATTGTATTTTTTATTATAAAGTGAATTTTTGTTCAATTTTAAAAAAATTTAAAAATAGAATTAATTTCTATTTGAACAAAAAATACAATTAAAACCAGTTTTGTGTTTCTTATTGTGCATACAGTTCTATATTGCAATTTGAATAATATTGTCAGGGTTTGCCAACCTGCATCATTTATAATGAAAAACTGTGGTCTTTGTAAGAGAATCTGTGATGATTCCTTAGCGTACATAAGATGCAGTGGATCATGTCGAAGATATTTCCATTCGAATTGTGTTGGTTTATCTGAGATAATTATTGAAGCTTGTAATACCTCTGCAAACCTAAAATGGAGCTGAGATATATGCAAAGATTTATCTTTGACTGAAATATTGCATAGAATAGAATCGTTGAAAAATGATCTCAAGATACATATCGACGATTCCAATGAAAAGGTAACGGATAATATTATTAAAACGATTGAACTTGAGTCAGGAAGAGTGGTGAATAACAGTTCGTATTCACCACAATTTTCTAATAACAATATTAAACGTCGTTTGATTCTGCTTCAGAACCCAAACGCAGAAATCTAAATTATAACATAAATGAGCCAATTATTACTAATCAACGACCGAAACCATTGTTTGGCACATCTGAAACAGCATCTAATTTAGTAATTGTAGAACCTACAGTAACAAATTGGGTTTATATATCTCGTTTAAATACATCTACAACTGAGGATGACGTCATTCAATTTACAAAAGAAGCATTTGGTATCGAGGATGTAAATATAAAGTGCAAGATGCTTTTACCCGCTGACACTTTGGATTTCATCTCCTTTAAAGTTGGTTTTAAAAACAAAACTTTAGATGAAATTTTAGATCTGACAAAATGGCCTTCGAAGATATTAATCCGTGAGTTCAAACAAAGAAACTATCGGAACTTCAATCCAATAAATCTTATGAAACAAACTGGGAATAACATCTAACAATTAAATGATGTCAATGTTAGTGAATATTCAATTTTAAATATTTACTATCAAAATGTACGTGGCCTAAGAACAAAAACAAATTCTTTTTTTTTATCTGTGATTGAATCTAGTTATGATGTAATTATATTAACTGAAACATGGTTGTGTGATAGTATTTTAGACAATGAGTTATTTGGTAATGAATATTGTGTTTACCGTAAGGACAGATCATCATCAATTGGAGGTGGGGTTTTAATTGCAATACGACGAAATTTACACAGCTGTGTTATTGGAAACAATTTTTTTAAAGATATTATTTATGATTATGATTGTGTATTCATTTGTGCAAAATTGTGTTTTGTAAATTCTGTTTATTATTTTTGTTGTTCTTATTTACCGCCACAAAGTAAAGAAAATATGTATTTAGTCCATATGAAACTAATATTTTCATTAATGAACAATGTAAATCATTCTGATAAAATAATTGTTGCTGGGGATTTTAATTTACCACATATTTTGTGGAAATTTGATAAAAATAACAATTGCTTACTTCCTTTTAATGTAAAATCTAAGATAGAGCAACTTGTCACGGACTCTTTTATAGCTTGTGGCCTAAATCAAGTGAATTCAATATCTAATAATAAAGAAAAATTTTTAGACTTAATTTTTATTAGTGACAATGCTAATTTAAGAAATTTATATGAATGCAGTAGTCCTTTGACAAAAAATGATATACATCATAAATCAATGTTATTAAAAATTGAGGATACAAGCTCTCAGTACGTAGAGAGACTGGACAATAGTTTGAAAAAATTTAATTTTAAGAAGGCAGATTACGTTAGCATTAACCTATTTTTTAACGGTATTGATTGGGACTCTGTTCTCGATAAGTCAAATATTAATGACATTGTTGAAGATTTTCATAGTATATTTACTAGATGGGTGTTCTCGGTTCGTTCCTTGTTATACTACAGGCAAAGTTTCAAACACAACCTTCTATATTCATTAGTATTGGTGGTAGGCCGTCAAAAATTATATACAATCTTTCGTGCATGAATTTTGTCCTGTTTTATTTCGTTGTTTATAATAATAAAACTAAATAAATTAGAAAAGTAAGTGGTTAATAATAATTTTGAAGTGTTTCTAATTGCAATAATATATTTTTTTAATTGTAAAACAATATGTACAAGCGATTTATTGTGAATTAAAAAATTTTAAAAATTTTAGGTTATGGTGTTTTCTAAATTGTTCTGGGTGATATTATTGAATTGGACGTTGAAGAAACTGAAGTGGAAATTTGAATTACAAAGGAAAGAAAGTGTCTGGATATGCCGAAAATTGTGATGATTCCGCTTAATCCGTCCAAACGTTTATAATTAGTTCCTGTTTTGGCAGGTTTAAGGAAGTCGTACATTTAGCGGATTAAGTCAAGAATAAGTGAACAGTAATTAAAAATCTTCAAATTTTCACCAGATGTTCCTCTTTATAAATGAATACAAAATCCAAACTTATGGCCTTGTATCTTTTTAATTTTAGGTGGTGTGCCACCTCAAAGTTTCACATTTTCATCAACACTTTTTATATTATTTATATTATTTTTCCACTATTTTTTTTACACAATAAATATCACTGAACATTCCACTACACAAATAAACATACTTTTTTTATTTATTTAATTACGTTTTTTATTCTCTTTTGACGTCTCAATATTTATGTTTGACCTTGTTATTTAGTATTTTGTTTTATTGATGTTGCCATTTCTGGAAAATAATTTGTAGCGTTTTCCCAAAAATTATTTGTAGCGTTGTTATATTTTGCAACGTAATTTTATTTTTGTAGCGTTATTTTACGTTCATTGACAAAAATTTAAACAGCAAAATTTTGATGTCAGTATTTTAATATTGGATAAAATTGTTTAACAATATATACTATTATCAATCTTAATTGACTCAAAGGTAAGTTCTTCATTTAATATACGAATAGTTTTTATAGTTACATGATATTCTATAAGTTCTGTCAGTCTTTATTACTCAAAAACAGATGAGTTTTCCTTTTACAAATTAATACAAATAATGTGAATCATTTTATAGGCTAACATTTTCCTTTTACAAATTAATCATACAAAACTAATGAGAGCCTTCATATGTACTCTAACATTTATAATAACATTTTCCTTTTACAAATTAATCATACAAAAGTAATGAGAGAGCCTTCATATGTACTCTAACATTTATAATAACATTTTCCTTTTACAAATTAACAGATTTGCAGATTATACTTGATGATTATGAATCCGAACAATCAATATTACTCCTGTTATGCTAGAATAGAAGCAATTAAAAGAAGACTACATCAATATGGTGTATTAATATGGGATAATGTAATATATGAATAAATATTATTCATTTAATGTCCAAATTTAATTAATTAATTTAATGTTACAAATTAAAAAAAAATTTAAAAAAACAGCCATTGAACTAAAATTTGAATTTTTAACCAAGTCAACTTCACTCATAACGACTAATACCACCTTCACCCCATCAAAATCAAAAAATAATCAAACAAAATGTCACTTTATACATTTTCTTAACAACATAGTGAAAAAACATTAAAAAATAGAAAATATTCGTTTTAAATTCCATAAAAATTTATTCATTATAGTGAGTGTACAACAATGTTTCAGTTAATTAAAAAAAAGTGTTAAAAATTACAATATTATAATAATAAAAATTAAAACAAAAATTTGGAAAAACAAAAAAAACTTTGAAGTCTTCCAGCTCTTAAAATAACGGGGGCACACAAGTTTTTTAGTGCTTCATCATCAGCTCGATAAGTTGCTCTTCACTCCCACACTGGAACATTTGCTATTTGTAGCGTTTTTCTAAAAGATACAGCCCTTCAAACAGTGCTCACTGTATATTGACTTGTTCCCATTTAGCGCCTGTGAATTCATCCACTGGTAGTGAATTATTAAAATTAACAGTGCAAAAGGCTGGTTTTCAAATTATTGTTATCATAACAGACAATAACCGAATCAACCAGAATTTATTTAAATTATTGGATAAGGACGGTATTGGAAAATTCCATAATCCAGATTCTTGTTTTAATTTTGATATCTTTCTTATCTATGACACTGTTCATATTATAAAAAATGTAAGAAACAATTGGATCAATGTAAAAAATTGTAATAATTCTTTTGTGTATCAAACTATTATAAAAGACGTCCATCTGAAACATCAATTTTTTTCTGCGAATAACCAGAAAGATTTATTGTGTGCTTTAACTTTTATTAGTTTGGAAACTGATACTGATATTGATCTCTCATCAAGCTGTTTATGTGGAACTACATTTAAATAAATATATTCTAGGACATGTAATGTTATGTGCAATATTATTCTAAATAATTTCGTAAAACAACAAAATGATGAAAAAAATACACAGAATAATAACAAACCAAAATTGAAAACTTTTAAAAAATCAAATGCAAATATTAAAATTGCAAAAACGAGCTAATTAGGCTAAAAAACTATAAAATTCTACTATTTTTTTATTCATAACTTTAGTTTTTTTTCTTAAAGAAAATTGTGATTTTTTTAGTTTCTTATTTTATGTTCCTTTATTTATTATTGTTTAAGAATAAAATTATTTTTTTTATATTTATATATATGTGCAATATATATTATATCATTATAATTTAATGAATTGAAATAAATTTGATTTTTTCCCCCAAAAGAATGTTCGTTTTATTATTATTTAAGAAAGTAAAAATATCGGCCTATTCTGAGCCTTGTATGTATTAGTAATTGAAGCGGTGACACGGCTATGTATATAGAAGGTTGTGGTTTCAAATCATCCTCCATGGTTTAATAAAGAATTATGTAATATAAAAAATAAAAGAAAAAAAGCACATTCTAAGTTTATAGGAAGTGGCTCTAGTCAAGATTATGTAATTTTTAGTAATTTAAGATACAGATTTAATTTGCTTCACCGTACTTTGCATCGTCAATATTTAGATAATATAGAATATAGAATATAGAAAAACTAAAGGCTTGCCAATAAAAATGAGCTATGAAATGAATTCGTCATCCAGTAGTAGTGTCATAAGTGAAATGTTTGCTAAACATTTTGAAGCTAGCTATCTGGTTAGTAATGTCGTAGATATTGATAATAATTTAACCGCGTCTGGAAATTCAATATTAACTATGGGCAATATAACCTTTAGTGAAGATGATGTTTTTCAAGCTATTAACAATTCAGATGGTAACAAAGGAAGTGGTCCAGATGAAATCCCGCCAATATTTTTAAAAAACTGTATATCATCTTTGAGTTATCCACTCACTAAAATTTTTAATAAATCAATTACTTTAGGTATATTCCCTAACAAATGGAAACTGTCATACATAACACCACAAAAATGGAAAAAAAGATGATATTAATAATTACAGAGGTATGTATATTATCTTCAGTGCCTAAACTATTTGCGTCATTAGTTGTATCACATATTTCATTTCACGTACATAAAATTATTTGTGAAGATCAACATGGTTTTATTAATGGTCGCTCAACTAACACTAATTTGTGTATTTTTACTAACTATGTATCAAACGTCATAGAGAGTAAAAGTCAGGTTGATGTAATATACACTGACTTCTCTAAAGCTTTTGATAGAGTTGATCACGGTGTTTTATTTAAGAAACTATGTAGCTTTGGTTTTCCTAGCAATATTTGCTACTGGTTTTGCTCATATTTATCAGACAGGAAACAATATGTTAAAATTAATGACGTAAAATCTAGAAATATAAATGTGACTTCTAGTGTACCTCAGGGAAGCAAGATCGAGCCAATGTTATTCTTATTGTTTATATATGACATCATCACAATTTTCAAGAATGCTAAATGCTTGTTGTACGCGGATAATTTAAAGTTGTTTAATAAAGTTGACTCACTAAAAGATTGCGAATTAATTCAAGAAGACCTAAATGAATTATCGTCTTGGTGTTCTAAAAATCGTCTTTATTTGAATATTAAAACGTGTTGTTCAATGACGTATTCACGTAAAGCTAATGGAATTATATTTCCTTATACCCTAGATAATCAGACACTAGAAAAAGTAACAGAAATGAAAGATTTAGGGGTAATTTTTGACGTGAAATTATCATTTGTTACACACTACGATAAAATTATCGCTAAAGCTAGTGCTCTGCTCGAAAGAATTTAAAGACGTGTATACTGTAAAAGCAATTTATTGCGCATTGGTTAGATCTCAATTTGAGTACGCTTCAATTGTATGGTCGCCCTACTACATCACCCACATAAAAAGGTTTGAAAGCGTACAGAAACGTTTCACTAGGTCTGCTTTATATAGACTGGGGTGGTCAGATCTACCACCCTACTTAGATCGATGCAAATTAATGGGTTTAGAGACACTGGAAATAAGAAGAAATAAGGCTAGAGCACTCTTTATACACGACCTTATAAATTATAAAATTAAATGTCCTTTGCTTCTTAGTAAGATTAAACTCATAGTCCCGCAGTACAGTTTTCGTAATAATGATCCATTGCACGTAGAGTCACATAGAACTATGGAAAGAACGAACCAATTGCAAGCATGTTGCGAATCTTTAACAGTAATTTTTGTAAATTCGATTATAACGAAAATAGAATTTTATTTAAAACTAAATTTAGATCATAGGTTATGCAATACTGTTTATCTGCCGACAATCAATCGATTATTATTGTGATTATTTCTGTTATTGTACTATTATTATACTGTAAGCATTTTTTAATATTATTGTACTATTATTATACTGTAAGCATATTTAATATTGTAATTTTGTATTTTTGAAGATGAATGAACTAGCCCGTAGAGAGCATTCTCGTGGGCCTAACTAAATAAATTGAAACTAAAATTGTGAATACGTTGAGAATATTCTTTTCAAACAGATTCTAGAAATTTTTGGATATTTGGTTACAACATCCTTTTTTGTACATAATGGGTCTGACACCACAGCTAGAACAAACTATACTTATAAACCTCGAGGAACAAATTAAACTTAACGAATAGATCGTCAAGTTGATATTTCTTTGTTCGAAAATGGGAGTTACGATCTTTTGACCAGGAAAAATTACCTCCTTCGGTAAATTTTTTCGATTTTCGTCGAAAATATTGACGAATTTATCACGTGACATTTTTGTTGATATTTTTATTTATTACAATTAAAAGTACAGTGGCCAAAATATTAATTAAAATGTTAGTAATATTAAAATTAATAATTATAAATACACGCAAAACAAATGTAAGTATTATTTATAATTAATTATTAACATCATTCGAGGTTTAGTGACTAAATATTGAATTTAAATTATGGTTTTTTTTTATTAGGATGTTACTTCAGACATTTTGGAAAAAATTATTAATTTTATTCAAGATAAGCCATTTTTATATAATTGTCAAGTCCAAAACTATCAATCCGATAAAGGATAAAAATTACTAAATCACTAAATATTATTAAAATAATATTAAATAATAATTTATATTTGTATTTTTGACTTCACTTGTACAAAAAATTTATTTCACCAAGTTTAAAATTTTGACATTCCATATTCAACACAAGAGTATTGTATGCTCACTCACACAAACTAGAAAATATTAGGTGAAAAGATATATTTCATCAAAAATGCACCTGAGGTGCAAATATTGTTGCTCCTATAGTCTTTTTATATGCTCCTACTATTCTAGCTATGGTTAGACGGCATGAATGCACATGCCTTTACCTACATAATTAAATATTTTAATAATAGCAATATTGTCGGTGAAACGATTTATATGATTTTTATCTTTATGAGCTTTTTAAACTCCAATACATCACGAATTTTTTTTTAACGAAGTCGTTCGTAATTTTTATCTGTATGCATGATTGTATTTTAATAATTTTTATAGAAAGGAAATATTTATTTATTTAAATCATTTCCGTAATATTTTTGTTCTTGTCTTATTTTTGTTTTGAATGAAAATAAGCAACAACAAAAACAAAGGATTAAAAAAAATTAGTACAACTGAGAAACAAAAACTATTGCGGTTTTTTGTTGGTTTTTTAAATTAGTTAAAAATTATGTTTTCTTTTGCTCTTATTATTCTTATGTAAATTAGATACACAATTTGTATTTTGTTTTCTATTTATGAATATTGATAATATATTGATAATAAAAATATTTAATTTATTAGATTATTTCTAATTAAATTCAGATAAAAAGATTCCCGAGTTTATAAAAAAAAGACCTACTTATTTAAAAAAAAAGTTGATCAAAAAAAAGAAATTTAAAATAAAAATTGTTAATTCAACACACACACAATTACAGAAAAATACTCCAGCAAAAAAATAATATGCATACATATAAGCCAAAAATTCATATAAAATTCAAAAACCTAGAAATAAAAAACAATCTACACATAAAAATATATATAATAGCAAAAATGAGAAAAACTTTAAAATCAATTTGAGAATTGAAAAACACTCAATTAAAAAAAAATACACAGAGCAACGAATTCTGTAGATTTATTTCGTAGAGAAAAAAACGAGAAAATGTGTGTAGTGTGTACGTACATAATAATGAGAATGTGTCACTTCGTAAAGTTACATCTTTGTTAGTGCTAGATGCCCGAAATGCAATGATACGTTGCAGCGTTTCTATGCTTTTCATCGCACGTTTTTGAAATATTTCTCACAATATACTATAGGTTGTGAGATATTTTATGTATTATTTATTATTATTGTGTTGGTGTATTTTTTTATTTTTGAAACTGTAAGTAAATTTTAAATTTATTATTTTAATTTTTACTATTGTTTATATTGATTTAAACCTTCAAAACTTAATTAAAAAATTTAAAAGAATAATTTAAAAGAAACTATAATAATCTTTTTATTATTTTTTAGAATACAAGAAAAAAAAATTACAAAATGATGAGTTTAAACTTAAATCAGTCAAAAGGAAAATGAGAAGCAAAATAATTTAATTGTGTATTATTTATTTTTTTCAGCAAAACTTAAAACTATAATAAATAATAATAATAATAATAATACTAGTAGATAATAATAAATAATTAATAAGTATAAATAAGTTATAAGTAGATAGATATAAGTAATATAAGTATAATAAATATAATATAAGTTGTAATAAAAAAATTAAATTAATTTGTTTCGTGTTTTTATTTATAATTTTTAAAATTTTTACAAATTTGAAAATGAATATATGTCAGTTTGAGAGCGATAGAATAATTGTTGAAATAAATGAAAAGTAATCAAAATGGCGCATAAGTTAAATAATGGTTCCATGGAGGGGTTTTCAGAACTTGGGTATATTGTTATCCGTTCGTGTTAAATGCTGACAATACTATTGCATAACATTCGACGAAGCATAAAGCCATACTTGCCTGTCGTTTTTTTATTGTGTTGACAATTTTTTTTTTGGAAATTTTTAAGGAAAAGTGTTAGTTTATTTTAAAAAAAAGAATATAGAGTATGTAGCATATGAAGCGGATTTAAGAAACGAAATTGATGAAAGAAATTTGGTTTTAATTAAAGAAAGATGATTAATTAGAGATAGTGACCTCGCAATTTGATTTATCTGACAGTCGCTTTATTGAATTGTTTCGATTAAATAAAATGCTAGTTCAAATATTGATTGATGATTTAAGACCTCATTTGAATGAACCATATATTCATGTTTTAAAAAATATATATTTTAGGAATCAGTGTAGAACTTAAAGTTTTAAGCACTCTACGATTGTGTACTACTGGAAATTATCAACGTAGTACTGTGCCTAGATTACGATAAATATGCGAGTGCGAGTCGCTACTCACATTACTCACCATCAGTCCACTCGCCATTTGACAAATTTTGATTACGATAAAAAGGTAAGCTTATTGTAGCGTTTCGACCAGTTTTTAATGG
Organism: Pedicia rivosa; assembly: GCA_963082725.1. NCBI lineage: Eukaryota > Metazoa > Arthropoda > Insecta > Diptera > Pediciidae > Pedicia > Pedicia rivosa. Next base: position 23,970,422 of record OY720153.1, read on the forward strand.
CAACACTACTTTTTCTTCTTAAAAATAAAGCAATGTCTGTTCAAAAAATTAAACCAACGAGAAAAAAATTTTGGTTACAAGTAAAACTTATTTTAGTTGTAAATTTCTTATTTTTTATTTACTATTCTTATATAATTATTATATTTTTGAAATTTGTTTTGAAGAATTAAAATTGTCATGAAAAATGGAAAATAGTTTCTTTTAATTTTCGTCATTTTTGAGTGTTATTTCTTCATAAATTTAAAAGACAAATTTATTATATTAATTAATAATATATATCTTGATGAAAAAAAAATATATTTTCCATGTTTTACATGACAACTCACGTAATAAATAGATGGCGAGTAAAAACGCTACAAGGTGAGTGACGTTTTGAGAGACGAGATAAGTTCGTAATCAAAAAAGTTGAGTAGCGTCTCGCACTCGCCATTTTCGGCACTCGCATATTTATCGTAATCTAGGCACTGGTCAAGACTTTTGTTGCGGTTTAAACCAAGATGTCCAGAATAATTAATGAAGTGATCGAAGCTATATATAAGCATGTTGCCAGTAAATGGATAAAATTTCCAGTAACTGAAGCAGAAAAACTTATCAATAAAATGCAGTTTCAAGAAAAAACTGGTTTTGTTGGAGTTATAATATTAATAAATATTTTGTTTTGTGCTTATTAAACCATGGTTAATGACACCAATTTCAAGACCATATTTGGACAGTGAAAAGCTATATAATGACCGACACATGGCGGCAAGAAATTGTGTTGAACGTTACATTCGAGTTCTTAAACAAAGATTTCGATGGCTTGCAAGAGAACGAGTTTTAAGATACACAACCCATAAAAGTAACAAAAATTATTGTGGTTTGTTGTGCTTTACACAACATGTGTATTTCATCACAAATAAATTTGGTTGATACAGAGGGAGCAGCAGCTGATGATGATAATGACAATAATATTATCAAGTGAAGTTGATAACAGAACTGTACATGCTGCGGGTGATAGGACAAGGAACATAATAATTGAAAAAAAGAATTTACATAGTTTTTTCATTTTTTGCTAAAAAAAAAAAGTACATAACTTACATATAAAATAAATAAAAAATAATTGTATATAATTCAGTTTGTTAAAATATAAAAAAATGTGATTTTATTTATTTGAAAGTGTTTCTGAAGCACCCGCTATTCGATCCAATTTGCGCCGTTAAATCTAATTGCTTTTTTATTAATTTCTATTATAGTTGAAAGGTTTTGTGATGATTCAGTTGCAGGCATTAGACGTCTTCGTCGTTTCGTAATTCACAAATAGGTGTTATAATTTTATTTTTTTATTATTAGTGGAAGTACTGGGTGATGGCTGAGATGCATTTTCCTGTCGATTAATTATATATTTAAATAATGTTTTACAATGAGAGATTAATAAAAACATTCTGCTGGAAGACCACTGAATTCTGTAATATTTTCGGTACCAGTAATTGGTGTCGTACCACAAATTTTTTCGATGATAGGAGTTACATTTTTCAATCGTGTTCCACCACCTGTGCCGAACATATATTTCTTAAACTCTCTTTCTTTTTTCAATGCAGCAGTTTTGGCATCCCTCCAAACCTGTCTCCATTCATCGACCGTTTTATCCAATACTATTTAATTTGGTGCACATTTCATTCCACAATTGATAATATGCATTATGTGCTCCCGCTCCACTTAGTGGATTTCGTGCTAAATCCGTATGAATGCACATAAAATCAATTAGAGTATTTATTTGGGTAGCCGTACGAACTTTTGACATTGCTTAATTAAATTAATGATAGTTTTTATTATAATGAACAACAATAATAAGCATTATATTAAAATATATTTTGTTTACTTACTTTATTATTTTATACTTAGAATTTCACATATTTATTTTACACAGTAATAAGGGTAATGGCTGTTGATAAAATGTAAATTTTGACAGTCCCTTTGTGTGATAAATTGTCAATATTCGATATTCTTGAAACAAATCGAAATCAAATACGTGTGGTGAAATTATTAAACGTCAGATTATTATTGTTTTTGTGACATTTTGGAATTTGTGACCTCAATTATTATTTATTTATACATAAAAATAAAAGATTTTTATTAATTGAATGGTGTGTTAAAAACAAGATTTAGATGTCTTCCAAAACATCGTGTCTTGCACTATAAACCGGATATAGCATCCAAAATTATCATAACTTGTGCATTGATTCAAATTTAGATGACGTACAAATAGAAGACAACAATGAACTTATTGATGGTTTGTTATTGTAAGAAAATTTTGTTGAACCGCCAAACAGAAATAACAATCCACTCTTGTTGGAAGGTCGTGAAGCAAGAAATAGGATTGTTAGAAGATATTTTCAATAATTAAACAAAAATAATAATATAATTTGTGAATAATTAATTTATTCTACCTTATACTTTATCCGCCCGACCATAGCTGGTGAATAATATTTTACACGAATACTATCAAAAAAGTAATACGCTTAGAAATCTCCAAAGTAATAAGTTCAGAAATAAAAATGGCCAAATTGTGTAGAATTTACGAGTTTATGATTATTACCATTTTACATTTTTCCATTGTAGCGTTGTGACGTGACATCTAGAGTGTCGAATTTAACTGAATTTTGCTTTGACATTTTTATTTACTATTCAAAAATTATATTAGTTAGTTTGTGCTTGTTAATATTTTCAACTCAAAATGGATTCCAATAATGAAATTGTAAGTTTTTAAATAGAATGAAAATATAATATATATGAAATTGTTATAAAATTTTCGTTTAATTTTTGCAGAGCGAAGAAAGTGGAACTTTGGAAAAAATTATTGACTTCATTGCCGACAAACCTCATCTTTTTAATTGTCGAAATAAAAAATATAAAAGAGTAGATTTATATTGAAGGAATTGGACGCTTTTGGACAAACAATTTACATGAGTGGTTAGTAATAAAAATTTCAAGATATTTTAATCTTTTAATATAAAACTTAAATCTGGTTGGTGTGCAGGATAAGGTTTAAACCGAAGGATTCTTCTTAGGAAATCTGCATGTTTCCTAAAGAGCTGGCAATGTGCCGAATCAGGTGTAAAAATGCATGTGCAGATGCTAGGTGGTTCAGAATCTACCTCAAAAATAGTAGGTCTGAAGGGTGAATATAACCGAAAGGTTTACATTTTTTTGACGTTTCACCGACACGATTTTATTCTCACCAACACATACAAGAAAATAATATTAAATCACAACCTTCTATATAAAAATATGGCAGGCACTAGTACACTGACTAGTACTGGAACCTTTACCTTAAATCAAAATTTATTTTTTGTGATGTCAAAAAGAAACGAAGAGAGGGAAACATGCGCAAAAGCATATCTTATAATATTTGTATCATGGAAAATATGTTGTAATACGAAAATGTTGTAATGCACGTTCAATGTTGATTTGTTTTTAGTTTTACGGTTACAAATGCTTTTCAACTTTTAGGGATGGCAAAATGTTTAAAAAAAACTCGATTGTTTATTTTTTTTAATTTTTTTAATTAATATCGAGTGGACGATAGCTCGCCTAGAAAACATTCGATGTATCGATCTATTTCGATTTTTTCGAAATCATAGGGAAATTGAACTAAAATAGTAAAATGAAAAGATAAGATACTTTAGTAATATTTATTGAAATAAACATATTAAATAACTAATTATGCTATTAAGTAATAAAAATTGTTATAAAAAAAAAGAATGACAAAAAAATCTAAATTAAAAAAAAATATATAAAATCACAAATTTGACATTTTGCAAATCCGTTATTTTTTTCAAAATAATTCCAAACTGGTGATCTTTTGTGTTTATCCATTCTCAAACAGCCTAAAAATATGAAGGGAAAACAAGAATACAAGAAATGTATATTCTATTTTATGTTTGATGCTAATACATTGTGTAATTATTAAAATATATTGTTGTAGAATTACCATTTATCGTTTGCTTACTGCAAATTGACAGATAGAATCCCCGTCGAACGACGACCATTAAATCGAAAAAAAAATTTAAGAAACATCGTAAAAATCGGAAAATTTTGCCTCGATTTTTGCGATTGTTTGAACAATCGATCGGATACATACATCGAATGGGTTGACTGACGATATATCGATACTATCGATCGATCGATTTTCAATTGCCATCCCTAATTGACATTTTTATGTATATCCAGGGCCTTCTTTATTTTTTGTACCGGGCCAAAACACTCAATAAAAATTACCGTGTGACGTCATTTCAAAAGATGATAGTTTCTATGATAATCAAAATTGAAACGCTCGAGTTTTTTTCGGTACGCAATAAAAACTGTTTTTAGTGAATATAATTGTAAGTTACAAGTTGGAAAATGATATTAAGTGTTCTGCGAATATTAATAATTATAATCACGCAAAGTTTTCACGTGAAAATGATTTATTTTATTGTATAAAAGTGTAAAAGATAAATGCTTTTTGAACATAACCCCAAATTTCAAACCTTCAAAATGCATTTTTCGTTCACATTTTTGTACAATAAATTTCTATCTGAAATATGTTTCATTGTAATTGTTGTGATCTATAGATATTTCTGTTCTTATTAAACTATCATTTTGATAGTAATTCCGTTTTATTGTGTCTAAAATATGTGTTTAAAGTTTGTGTGATTTGACATTGAAGTTTTTAATATTTTGAACATAACCCCATATTTCAAACATTCCAAATACATTTTTATGCAATAATTTTCTAACTGAAATATGTTTCATTGTAATTATTGTGATCTATAGTTAGTTCTGTTCTTATTAAACTATCGTTTTGATAATATTTTCGTTTTATTGTGTCTTAAATATGTGTTTAAAGTTTGTGTGATTTGACATTGAATTTATCTCAAGGTCAATGTTTTGATATTTCCAGTAAACATTTTCTTCATTTGGAATACATATTTAATTAATACAACAATTTATAAAACTGTTATGTGATCTATCCTTTGATTGTGTTTATATTATAATAAAGATTTATAAGAAAATATCAAGAAAATGTTAACTGGATCTTATATTATATTGTTCAATTGTGTGATTTTGTTTCTGTTTTTCTTGTGGATGGTTCTTCAATCTTCATCTGGCATTATTAAATGTTCTCCAGATATTTCAATTGGTTGTCGTGGAGTTATACAATCAAAAACATCAAACAGAAAATTTAATTGGTGAATTAAACAATGGTGGTGAAATTGGACAAACAATTTTAAAATTAGTGGGAGTCAATCTACAACACAAGTGGATTCTTACAAATATATGTATGAATCAAAAATATCTGGTAGGTATCTTTAACGTAAAATTTATCCAGATTTTCTTTTATAAATACAATATATTTTTTTTATATATTTTTAGTGAAACACTTTCAAAGGTAGCATGTTCAATTTATGCTACAGAAAGTATTACATATTTAACAACAGGGTTAATTGATGGATATGAAAATGAAGATGTTGATCTTGATATATAAGAGCATTTTCTATGGACTATGGAAATCAGCTGGTGTTTTATTATATAATAAAGGTCCAGAATCTTTATTGTCAGGACAAGACACTGATATATTATTTAGAGATGCAGCTCAACTAAGTCAACGTGAAAATCTCGTTTCATTAAAATGATTTATTGGATTTTCTGGACGGTGGAGTTTGTTTATTTATTTTCTGTATTATTTTATTTATTAATTATTATATTTCTTTTGTAGATAAATGTGAATGATACGATATAGATAACGATATAATTTTAATACATAGATTACATCATGTTAAATAGCGTTGAAAGAAAGTATCTGAAAGGAATAATTGTAATGATTGTAGACAAATAATATTAGCTGATTCAGACTTTCAAATCGAATTTTGACCAAATTAAGAACAAATTCCAACCTGTAGCGATACCAGTTTTGCTTTCAACAAGCATCAGTTCTCTCCAATGCAATTGCATTTGTAAATGCATCAAAAAACATTGGTACGCTTAAAGTGACCATAGCCAAATCATATTCATATTCCACAAATTGTTCATGAATTTTTACTGCAAGAATTGGATAAATTCTGCCTTGGTCAATATAGACAGATCCAACTTTAACCAAATACTGACGAACATCGAGAGAATCCCTAAAAAAATTTGTATATTTACTAAATATAAAATGTAATCGAAAAAAATTATCGGAAAACTTACAATTGGAAACAATGAGCAGCTGATAATACACTTGAAGGACTTTATATAGCACCACTACAAGTTTGAATTCCATTCCACAAAATTGCTACATGTTAATATCATAATGTCATATCCGCTGTTGTGATCACAACCTTCTGGTTTCTATTGATAAATACTTAGGACAGTTAGGGAAAATAGAAGGAACCGAACCAGGTACTAGCCTTGGTTTTTTCAACAGCCCTCCAACATTTCGAATAAATAATATCTTCCGTTTTGAAGTGCAAAATACAAACTACAGAATATTTGCTTGGAGTCCACTCTGCTCGTGGAATTCCTTTGAGCCACAATTTTAAATTATTTCAATTTTTTGGAAATGAGAATGTTGTAATAACATCAGTTGTACTGTCATAATTCGATTTGCAGTTCGGTACACAACATTTTCGAGTCACTGTAAATTATAGCAATAAAAAACAATCAATTAATCACAAAAATAAAAAAAAAACAGAAACACAGAAATTATATCATATTTTTCAATAATATCACCCAGAACAAACACCATAACCTCAAATTTTTATATTATCTATAAACTCATGCACAAAACTACACAGAAATACAGAAACATAATGTTTATATTAAATATAAACTAACACTCCACAAAACATATAAAACTAAGCTTAATTGTCACAAATTATATCATATTTTTCAATAATATCACACAAAATAATTTAGAAAACACCATAACCTAAAAATTTTGAAATTTTTTAATTCACAATAAATCGCTTGTAGATATTGTTTTACAAATAAAAAAATATATTATTGCAATTAGAAACATTTCAAAATTATTATTAATCACTTACTTTTATAATTTATTTAGTTTTATTACACGGCTAGAAGAAGATTGTGGATTGTTCGAGCTCAAAAAAATAAAACAACAAGTTAGAAATAAAAATTTAATAGTTACAAAATCCAATACCAGAATTATCTTTTTTTTTAGTTCCATTATATCCTTTTCTAAAATCTGGATCCGCAATAAAAGCGCATCAAGATCGGCTGTTGAGAGCTGAAAAATTAAATTGATTTATTATTTTAACATTGTCTTTATATACAGACAATAATTTTAATAAACAAAATTTTAATAAAGAAAAAATCCAAAAATAAAAAGAAAATCTATGGTTAAAAATTTCAGTTAAAACTATGCGTCCCCATCTAAAATAAAATTTAAGAATTATCATGAAGAAAGCAGAGTAAAAAATAGAGAAAAGTGAAAAAAGTGTATGAAAAAGTAAAAACATGGTGTTATAAATGAAAAAATATAGAAAAGTAATGAAAGTGTAGAAGAAAAAAATAATAACAAAAGGAAAAAAGTAGCAAAAAGTAAATTCATGTCAAGAATCAACACCAGTGAAGAGTCAGGGCCTTCTTTATTTTTTTATTAATACAGCACAAGTGAATTCTTACAAATATGACTGATTATTGTATGAATCAAAAATTATCTGTGTAGCGATTCTGCACATTTATCGACACATATTTATCGAGATAAGTGACGTCACGTTGTGTACCAATCACAACCTTCTATATACATAGCCGTGTCACCGCTTCAATTACTAATACATACAAGGCTCAGAATAGGCCGATATTTTTACTTTCTGAAATAATAATAAAACGAACATTCTTTTGGGGGAAAAAATCAAATTTATTTCAATTCATTAAATTATAATGATATAATATATATTGCACATATATATAAATATAAAAAAAGATAATTTTATTCTTAAACAATAATAAATAAAGGAACATAAAATAAGAAACTAAACAAATCACAATTTTCTTGAAGAAAAAAAACTACAGTTATGAATAAAAAAATAATAGAATTTTATAGTTTTTTAGCCTAATTAGCTCGTTTTTGCAATTTTAATATTTGCATTTGATTTTTTAAAAGTTTTCAATTTTCGTTTGTTATTATTCTGTGTATTTTTTTCATCATTTTGTTGTTTGACGAAATTATTTAGAATAATATTGCACATAACATTACATGCCCTAGAATATATTTGTTTAATTGTAGTTCCACATAAACAGCTTGATGAGAGATCAATATCAGTATCAGTTTCCAAACTAATAAAAATTAAAGCACACAATAAATCTTTCTGGTTATTCGCAGAAAAAAATTGATGTTTTATAATAGTTTGATACACAAAAGAATTATTACAATTTTTTACATTGATCCAATTGTTTCTTACATTTTTTATAATATGAACAGTGTCATAGATAAGAAAGATATCAGAATTAAAACAAGAATCTGGATTACGGAATTATCCAATAATTTAAATAAATTCTGGTTGATTCGGTGATTGTCTGTTATAATAACAATAATTTGAAAACCAGGCTGTTGCACTGCATGTAATACTTTTTCTGTTAATTTTAATAATTCACTATCAGTAGATGAATTCACAGGCACTAAATGTACTACTTCCTTAAACCTGCTAAAACAGGAACTAATCATAAACGTTTGGATGGTTTTAGTAGAATAATCACAATTTTCGGCATATCCAGACACTTTCTTTCCTTTTTAATTCAAAAATCCAGTAACATAAATTCAATCATTAGAACAACTTTTTTCTCTGCAGTACTTAAATCTCTAGTTAAATAATTTAAATATTTAAAATTTTTCTGGATTCTGGCGATATTTTAAAGGAAGCAGACAATCTTTGCAGATTCGTATGTGGATGACGAATGGGAGAACAGAACAAAACTTAAAATTATTGTGTCCGTAGAATATTGCGAATTTTTATTTATTAGATGTTTCAACTGGTCTCGTATTAAAGCTATTTTTTGTTTATAATTCTCACAATTTAAATCTTCAGTTTCTTCAATGTCCAATTCAATAATATCACCCAGAACAATTTAGAAAACACCATAACCGCAAATATTTATATTATCTATAAACTTATGCACAAAACTACACAGAAATACAAAAATATGATGTTTATATTAAATATAAACGAACATTCCACAAAACTACATAAACACAGAAATTATATCACATTTTTCAATAATAATAATTGAAAAAAAACAACATCCATAAACATAAATACTACATATTTGTTGTGAATTTTTTAATTTACTCTAAATATAAATTATAGCGGAAAAAACGAAAACATGATCACAAAAACATAATGTTTATATTAAATATAAACTAACACTCCACAAAACATATAAAACTAAGCTTAATTGTCACAAATTATATCAAATTTTTCAATAATATCACACAAAATAATTTAGAAGACACCATAACCTAAAATTTTTGAAGTTTTTTAATTCACAATAAATCGCTTGTACATATTGTTTTACAATTAAAAAAATATATTATTGCAATTAGAAACACTTCAAAATTATTATTAACCACTTACTTTTATAATTTATTTAGTTTTATTATTATAAACAACGAAATAAAACAGGACAAAATTCATCCACGAAAGATTGTATATAATTTTTGACGGCCTACCACCAATACTAACGCAAAACGGTGACACGGCTATGAATATAGAAGGTTGTGGTACCAATACGTAGTTTTCCCTGTGTTTTTTCGTTACTCACACAAGCAAGTTTTCTACATTGAATTAGTGAACTCTCTCGTTTCGAAGTTATGTTTAATAAACGAGCGCAGCCGCACTGCCATTTTTCATATTTTTATCGCCATCTTTTTATAAGATGATAAATATTTGTTATGATTTACATGACAAAAAAAATCAACAAAAATAACAACCCTAAATTTTCAAAATAAAAGTAATTTTTTTTTCAATTTTAATCAATAATAATAATTGATTGAAAAATGAAATTAATTATAAACATAAAATTATTAAATTTTTAATTTAATTTTAATTATTATTAAATAAATTTTTTTAACAATAATAAATAATTTAGGAGAAAAAAACAAGAAAATCTAAATTAAGAGATGCCCAATTAATTCCAATTTTAGTGTTGTATTGACAGAAAATCCTACAAAAAAATCTAACGTCTATGCGTCAATACGCACTAAACGTTACTAAATCACTAAATGTGAAACTCCAAAAATACAACAACAAAATATTATTAAAAATCGACGTACGTTTATTTGTTGATTATCGAAAAACTCGAACACAAATAAGTGACGACATACGTTTTTTCTATACCGATAAATTTATCGAGACTGTTTTCCAGAATCGCTACACTGGTAGGTATCTTTAACGTAAAATTTATCCAGATTCTCTTTTATAAATACAATTTATTGCTTCGTCGTAATCGACTAAGCCTTGTAATGGAAAATTTTGAAATTCAACTTTTTTTATTTTTAAAAGACACAATTAAAAGAAAATTTCCAAAAAAATTTTTTTCTCACATAGAATGACCCTAGGGCAACTTATTTTTACTAACAAAAGGTCAAATTGGTGGTTATTGCAACTTTTATCCCCAAAAAAGGGGTCAAAAAAATCCTGTCAGTCCGGACTCCGTCCGCCGGACTCCGTCCGCCGGACTCCGTCCGCCGTATGTTTACACGATAACTCAAAAACGCGTGAAGGGATTTCAATAAAATTTTGGAATTAGTATTATTTTGGTCCCGAATAGAACACTATTGATTTTGGGGGGGATCGGGGCACGGGGTGGAGCACCCCCCAAACAATTGTTTTGGAAAAAATCAGATTCCCGAGGATTGCAACAACTGATTGCAATGAAATTTTAGGATTAGTATTTTATTGGTCCATCATAGAACCATATTGATTTTAGGGGGGATCGGGGGACGGGGTGGAGCACCCCCCATACAAATTTTTAAGAAAATACAGTTTTTTAAGAACATGTGAACGGATTGCAATGAAATTTTGGGATTAGTATTTTATTGGTCCATCATAGAACTATATTAAATTTAGGGGGGATCGGGGGACGGGGTGGAGCACCCCCCATACGAATTTTTTGGAAAATACAGTTTTTTAAGAACATATGAACGGATTGCAATGAAATTTTGGGATTAGTATTTTATTGTTCCATCATAGAACCATATTGATTTTAGGGGGGATCGGGGGACGGGGTGGAGCACCCCCCATACAAATTTTTAAGAAAATACAGTTTTTTAAGAACATGTGAACGGATTGCAATGAAATTTTGAGATTAGTATTTTTTTGGTCCATCATAGAACCATATTGATTTTAGGGGGGATCGGGGCACGGTGTGGAGCAGCCCCATACACATTTTTTGGAAAATACAGTTTTTTAAGAACATGTGAATGGATTGCAATGAAATTTTGGGATTAGTATTTTATTGTTCCATCATAGAACCATATTAATTTTAGGGGGGATCGGGGGACGGGGTGGAGCACCCCCCATACAAATTTTTTGGAAAATACAGTTTTTTAAGAACATGTGAACGGATTACAATGAAATTTTGGTATTAGTATTTTATTGTTCCATCATAGATCCATATTAATTTTAGGGGGGATCGGGGGACGGGGTGGAGCACCCCCCATACAAATTTTTTGGAAAATACAGTTTTTTAAGAACATGTGAACGGATTGCAATGAAATTTTGGGATTAGTATTTTATTGGTCCATCATAGAACCATATTGATTTTAGGGGGGATCGGAACACGTGGTGGAGCACCCCCATATAATTTTTTTTTATTATATTAAATGACAATACTATCGCATAAATTTCGACGAAGCATACAGCCATACTTGCCTGTCGTTTTTTTTTTATATATTTTTAGTGACATACTTTCAAAGAAAACATGTTCAATTTATGCTACAGAGAGTATTACATATTTAACAAGGGTTAATTGATGGATATGAAAATGAAGATGCTGATTTTGATACAGCAGTTATAAGAACATCTTCTTTAGAAAAACTATGCAAAACAACTGGCGAGTCAGGACAAGACACCGATATATATATGTTAATAAATGCAGCTCAACTAAGTCTCAAAAAAAATCTCGCTTTATTAAAATTATTTATTGGATTATCTGGATTACAACACGCTGGAGTTTGGTTTATTTATTTTCTGCATTTTTTTATTTACTAATTATTATATTTCTTTTGTAGATAAATAGGAATGATACGATATAGATAACGATATAATTTTAATACATAGATGACATCATGTTAAATAGCTTTGAAGAGGAAATTTCTGAGGAAATAATTTCTATATTTATGTATATATTAGATTATGTTGGAAAGAAAGTATCTGAAAGGAATAATTGTAATGATTGTAGACAAATAATATTAGCTGATTCAGACTTTCAAATCGAATTTTGACCAAATTTAACATATTTAACTAATTTAAGTCGCGGTGGTTTAAAATATCCTTCAGAATTTTTAATAACAATAGGTATAATTGCTTATTGTTTTTTCAAACATTGATTTCAGAAAATTATGAAATCGTACTAATTAATTCATTAAATCAAAAACATTTTGTTAAAGCCATTATTTTAGAACGTATCGAAACTGAAAGTCTGAGTAATTTTTCATGTAAATGTGAAACTAATTCACAAACTATTATTGATAAATGTGTTGACACTTGGTGCAATATCTTATTAAATAATTATTCTAAAATTAAGTGCGATACTATTTGTACACAATCAGTAATAAGAGGAAATTGTCTTCTTTAACTAGTCAATAAGTTTATTGCTTCGTCGTAATCGACTAAGCCTTGTAATGGAAAATTTTGAAATTCAACTTTTTTTATTTTTAAAAGACACAATTAAAAGAAAATTTCCAAAAAAAATTTTTTCTCACTTAGAATGACCCTAGGGCAACTTATTTTTACTAACAAAAGGTCAAATTGGTGGTTATTGCAACTTTTATCCCCAAAAAAGTGGTCAAAAAAATCCTGTCAGTCCGGACTCCGTCCGCCGTATGTTTACACGATAACTCAAAAACGCGTGAAGGGATTTCAATAAAATTTTAGAATTAGTATTATTTTGGTCCCGAATAGAACCCTATTGATTTTGAGGGGGTTCGTGGCACGGGGTGGAGCACCCCACATACAATTGTTTTGGAAAAAATTAGTTTCCCGAGGATTGCAACAACTGATTGCAATGAAATTTTGGGATTAGTATTTTATTGGTCCATCATAGAACCATATTGATTTTAGGGGGGATCGGGGCACGGGGTGGAGCACCCCCCATACAATTGTTTTGGAAAAAATCAGATTCCCGAGGATTGCAACAACTGATTGCAATGAAATTTTGGTATTAGTATTTTATTGGTCCATCATAGAACCATATTGATTTTAGGGGGGATCGGGGCACGGGGTGGAGCACCCCCCATACAATTGTTTTGGAAAAAATCAGATTCCCGAGGATTGCAACAAGTGATTGCAATGAAATTTTGGTATTAGAATTTTATTGGTCCATCATAGAACCATATTGATTTTAGGGGGGATCGGGGCACGGGGTGGAGCACCCCCCATACAATTGTTTTGGAAAAAATCAGATTCCCGAGGATTGCAACAACTGATTGCAATGAAATTTTGGTATTAGTATTTTATTGGTCCATCATAGAACCATATTGATTTTAGGGGGGATCGGGGCACGGGGTGGAGCACCCCCCATACAATTGTTTTGGAAAAAATCAGATTCCCGAGGATTGCAACAACTGATTGCAATGAAATTTTGGTATTAGTATTTTATTGGTCCATCATAGAACCATATTGATTTTAGGGGGGATCGGGGCACGGGGTGGAGCACCCCCCATACAATTGTTTTGGAAAAAATCAGATTCCCGAGGATTGCAACAACTGATTGCAATGAAATTTTGGTATTAGTATTTTATTGGTCCATCATAGGCCCATATTAATTTTAGGGGGGATCGGGGGACGGGGTGGAGCACCCCCCATACAAATTTTTTGGAAAATACAGTTTTTTAAGAACATGTGAACGGATTGCAATGAAATTTTGGGATTAGTATTTTATTGGTCCATCATAGAACCATATTGATTTTAGGGCGGATCGGTGCATGGGGTGGAGCACCTCTCATACAATTTTTTTGGAAAAAATCAGTTTTTTTAAGAACCCGTGAACTGGTTTCAATGAAATTTTGGGATTAGTGTTTTATTATATTAAATGATGGTTCCATGGAGGGGTTTTCAGAATATATTGTTATCCGTTCGTGTTAAATGCTGAAAATACTATTGCATAATATTCGACGAAGCATACAGCCATACTTGCCTGTCGTTTTTTTTTTATATAGTAGCTTTACTTTATTATTTTAAATTCTTATTTATATGTTTGTGATAATGAATTATTTATTTTGATTTTATACTTCAATTGTTGAATTGATGTGATATTAATTTTTAAAATGTTGAATTTTTACTCTATAATTATAAGAGAAAACTGTGTTCTTTAACTTCTCAATATTTTTGCTTTTTTATAATAATTTTGCTTTATTATTTAAAATTAACATTAACAACATGTTTGTGATAATGAATAATTATGTCGCTTTATTTTATATTTTTACTATTTATATTTTTATTATTGAATTCACATTGATGTGATATGAATTTTTTAAATGTTGAATTCTTAGTTTATTATTTTTTTTATGTTATTCTTTTTTATTTATTGTTATATTTAATTATATTTATTTAAATATTTTTCAAATCCATTTCAGAGTGTGGTTCGGATTCCACAAAAAAAGTAGGTCCTCTTAGTTTAACGAAATGATTATAAAAGCATATTAATGTTTCTGATCGTTATTTTTTTCTAAAAAATTTTTTTTTATAAATTAAAAATTTAAAATTTTTTTAATAAATATTTTTTAATTTTATTTAAATTGTTTTTTTTTTTATAACCAAAAAAATTAAAAATATTCCATCCATACTTTAATTTCCATTAAAAAAAACTAAGTCGGCTATCGTGACGTCATCATTTGAGCATTACTGCCTGTAGATCTAGAATGCCTTGGTATATCGATCACAACCTTCTATATACATAGCCGTGTCACCGTTTGGCGTTAGTATTGGTGCGAGGCTGACAAAAATTATATACAATCTTTCGTGGATGAATTTTGCCTGTTTTATTTCGTTGTTTACAATAGCTGTGTTCTATCAGAAAATAGCGCTACGCTAGTGTAGCGTAAATTTATAATAAAATGACAACTTCAGGTGAGTGAAAGAACGACGAAATTTACGCCAAACGGTAGCAAGCGCAGCTGTCAAAAATTTTATTTGACATTTCTCATTAAAAGTTTAAAATTTTGTTCTCATTTAGTTTTGTGATATATAAAAAAATTGTTATTGACCCGAATTTTTAATAAACAATAGTAAAATGGATACACAAAGCATTGTATGTCAAATAATTAATATGAATATGAAAAGTAGAATATTTATTAACTTTTTATTGTATTTTATTATAGGAAGTATTAAAAATGATATTTTTTTCTACTGAATCTTCGTCTTCAGAAGATGATATCTCATTTTTAGATTCATTTACTGAAGATGAAATTAAGGAAAAAGAAGAACACCAGAATGTCAATAACTTTTTGGAAGATGTGACGCATTTTAGTGACGAAGATTTTCGCAGGCACTTTAGATTAGTGATGGGACGATTTAATTGGCAATCGATTATAATTGATTATTTGATTCAAACTAATCGATTAATATAATCAATTATTTTCATTTGATTAATAGAATAGTTCGATTATTTTCTTAGAAATAATCGAATAATTTGAACAAAAAAACTAAAAAACAGTAGGAAAAAAACATGAAGGTATTCGTGTCATATAGCAATTTCCGCGTGTCAAAAAAAGTGTTTTGCATTATCTAGTTGTTTTTTTTAGCGATTTTTTCATATCTTAGGTAGGTAATTATTTATAATACCTGTGTATTACACTACATTATGAATATTTATAATATATTAAATTTATATGTTGTATATTCTTTATTTTAAAACTTATTTTAATTAATTAATTTTTTGAGATTCAATTGAGACATTTTTCTATTATTTATTGTGATATATTTTTTCATTAATTTTAATGAAATTTGTAATTTGTTTGTGATATTTTTTGTTAATTTTACTACTTTTTTTCATTATATTGCTTTATTAATTATATTTTTTTGATAATACTAAATATTAATATTAATAATAATTTTTTATGTATTTTTTATATAAAAAAATTCTTTTGAAAGATTAAGTTTCTTTGCCTTATAAAAATTCCAAATATTTAAAATGAAAACAGAAAGAAATTATTTTTATAAATTTCGATTATTAATCAAACAATTGATTATTTTTATATGATTAATCGAAATGATCGATTAATTTAGGATTTGATGTTTGATTAATTAGTAATCGATTATTTCATGAAATTTCCCATCACTACTTTAGATTAGATAGAACAACTGTTTTGTTATTGATTGGTAAATATATTTTCTCGGCCATTTTAAAAAATCAAGTAATAATTTTTAACACACATTTTTATTTTTAGGAATGTATGCAGAATCTGATGTTCTGCCAAAACAATCTAGTAAAGTTGGAGCTGACAAAGAAATTTATATAACGTTATGGTATTTGGGGAATACTGTAACTTTTAGGCAGTTAGGAAATTTGTTTGACGTTGCAAGAAGCTCTGCCTGGTACGTGGTAAATCGTGTCATTGGATGGCTTGTTCGTATTAGTGTGGAGTTTATAGTATGGCCAAGAGGATCTGAAATTCATAAAATATCTTCTGGATTTGACCTCAATTATTATTTATTTATACATAAAAATAAAAGATTTTTATTAATTGAATGGTGTGTTAAAAACAAGATTTAGATGTCTTCCAAAACATCGTGTCTTGCACTATAAACCGGATATAGCATCCAAAATTATCATAACTTGTGCATTGATTCAAATTTAGATGACGTACAAGTAGAAGACAACAATGAACTTATTGATGGTTTGTTATTGTAAGAAAATTTTGTTGAACCGCCAAACAGAAATAACAATCCACTCTTGTTGGAAGGTCGTGAAGCAAGAAATAGGATTGTTAGAAGATATTTTCAATAATTAAACAAAAATAATAATATAATTTGTGAATAATTAATTTATTCTACCTTATACTTTATCCACCCGACCATAGCTGGTGAATAATATTTTATACGAATACTATCAAAAAAGTAATACGCTTAGAAATCTCCAAAGTAATAAGTTCAGAAATAAAAATGGCCAAATTGTGTAGAATTTACGAGTTTATGATTATTACCATTTTACATTTTTCCATTGTAGCGTTGTGACGTGACATCTAGAGTGTCGAATTTAACTGAATTTTGCTTTGACATTTTTATTTACTATTCAAAAATTATATTAGTTAGTTTGTGCTTGTTAATATTTTCAACTCAAAATGGATTCCAATAATGAAATTGTAAGTTTTTAAATAGAATGAAAATATAATATATATGAAATTGTTATAAAATTTTCGTTTAATTTTTGCAGAGCGAAGAAAGTGGAACTTTGGAAAAAATTATTGACTTCATTGCCGACAAACCTCATCTTTTTAATTGTCGAAATAAAAAATATAAAAGAGTAGATTTATATTGAAGGAATTGGACGCTTTTGGACAAACAATTTACATGAGTGGTTAGTAATAAAAATTTCAAGATATTTTAATCATTTAATATAAAACTTAAATCTGGTTGGTGTGCAGGATAAGGTTTAAACCGAAGGATTCTTCTTAGGAAATCTGCATGTTTCCTAAAGAGCTGGCAATGTGCCGAATCAGGTGTAAAAATGCATGTGCAGATGCTAGGTGGTTCAGAATCCACCTCAAAAATAGTAGGTCTGAAGGGTGAATATAACCGAAAGGTTTACATTTTTTTGACGTTTCACCGACACAACTCATACAAGAAAATAATATTAAATCACAACCTTCTATATAAAAATATGGCAGGCACTAGTACACTGACTAGTACTGGAACCTTTACCTTAAATCAAAATTTATTTTTTGTGATGTCAAAAAGAAACGAAGAGAGGGAAACATGCGCAAAAGCATATCTTATAATATTTGTATCATGGAAAATATGTTGTAATACGAAAATGTTGTAATGCACGTTCAATGTTGATTTGTTTTTAGTTTTACGGTTACAAGTGCTTTTCAACTTTTAGGGATGGCAAAATGTTTAAAAAAACTCGATTGTTGAAAATCGATTTATTTTTTTTAATTAATATCGAGTGGACGATAGCTCGCCTAGAAAACATTCGATGTATCGATCTATTTCGATTTTTTCGAAATCATAGGGAAATTGAACTAAAATAGTAAAATGAAAAGATAAGATACTTTAGTAATATTTATTGAAATAAACATATTAAATAACTAATTATGCTATTAAGTAATAAAAATTGTTATAAAAAAAAAGAATGACAAAAAAATCTAAATTAAAAAAAATCACAAATTTGACATTTTGCAAATCCGTTATTTTTTTCAAAATAATTCCAAACTGGTGATCTTTTGTGTTTATCCATTCTCAAACAGCCTAAAAATATGAAGGGAAAACAAGAATACAAGAAATGTATATTCTATTTTATGTTTGATGCTAATACATTGTGTAATTATTAAAATATATTGTTGTAGAATTACCATTTATCGTTTGCTTACTGCAAATTGACAGATAGAATCCCCGTCGAACGACGACCATTAAATCGAAAAAAAAATTTAAGAAACATCGTAAAAATCGGAAAATTTTGCCTCGATTTTTGCGATTGTTTGAACAATCGATCGGATACATACATCGAATGGGTTGACTGACGATATATCGATACTATCGATCGATCGATTTTCAATTGCCATCCCTAATTGACATTTTTATGTATATCCAGGGCCTTCTTTATTTTTTGTACCGGGCCAAAACACTCAATAAAAATTACCGTGTGACGTCATTTCAAAAGATGATAGTTTCTATGATAATCAAAATTGAAACGCTCGAGTTTTTTTCGGTACGCAATAAAAACTGTTTTTAGTGAATATAATTGTAAGTTACAAGTTGGAAAATGATATTAAGTGTTCTGCGAATATTAATAATTATAATCACGCAAAGTTTTCACGTGAAAATGATTTATTTTATTGTATAAAAGTGTAAAAGATAAATGCTTTTTGAACATAACCCCAAATTTCAAACCTTCAAAATGCATTTTTCGTTTACATTTTTGTACAATAAATTTCTATCTGAAATATGTTTCATTGTAATTGTTGTGATCTATAGATATTTCTGTTCTTATTAAACTATCATTTTGATAGTAATTCCGTTTTATTGTGTCTAAAATATGTGTTTAAAGTTTGTGTGATTTGACATTGAAGTTTTTAATATTTTGAACATAACCCCATATTTCAAACATTCCAAATACATTTTTATGCAATAAATTTCTAACTGAAATATGTTTCATTGTAATTATTGTGATCTATAGTTAGTTCTGTTCTTATTAAACTATCGTTTTGATAATATTTTCGTTTTATTGTGTCTTAAATATGTGTTTAAAGTTTGTGTGATTTGACATTGAATTTATCTCAAGGACAATATTTTGATATTTCCAGTAAACATTTTCTTCATTTGGAATACTTATTTAATTAATACAATAATTTATAAAAGTTTTACTGTAATCTGTCCTTTGATTGTGTTTATATTAAAATAAAGATTTGTAAGAAAATATCAAGAAAATGTTAACTGGATCTTATATTATATCGTTCAATTGTGTGATTTTGTTTTTGTTTTTCTTGTGGATGGTTCTTCATCTGGCATTATTAAATGTTCTCCAGATATTACAATTGGTTGTGGTGGAGTTAAATAATCAAAAACATCATTTAATAATGTTGCAGTTCGAAAAGTTATTAATCGTATTTTTCATAGGATAATAATAATAATAATTAATTAAGTATGTAATAATATTCTTAATGAAAAATAACAGAAAATTTAATTGATGGTGAAATTGGAAAAAAAGTTTTGAAATTAGTGAGAGTTCAATCTGGAATTATTAATACAGCACAAGTGAATTCTTACAAATATGACTGATTATTGTATGAATCAAAAAATATCTGGTAGGTATCTTTAACGTAAAATTTATCCAGATTCTCTTTTATAAATACAATTTATTTTTTTATATATTTTTAGTGACTTTGAATCAATTAGTGAAATACTTTCAAAGATAACATGTTGCTACAGAGAGTATTACATTTAAAATTAACATTAACAACATGTCGCTTTATTATTTTATATTTTTAATTAATTGAATTCACATTGAGGTGATATTAATTTTTTAAATGCTGAATTCTGTTTAATTTTTTTATTGTTATTAATTTTTATTTATTGTTATTTAATATTTTTTTTAATTATATTTATTTGTATATTTGCTTTTCTAGATTTCAGTTTGTGGTTCGGATTCCACAAAAATAGTAGATCATAAGCATAACGAAATGATGATAAAAGCATATTTATGTTTCTGATCGTTATTTTTTTTCTAAAAAAAATTTTTTTATGAATAAAAATTTAAAAAAGTTTTAATATTTTTTTAATAAATATTTTTTAATTTTATTTTAATTGTTTTTTTTTATAACCAAAAATATTAAAAATATTCATAAAAAAAACTACCTCGCCTAGCGTGACGTCATCATTTGAGCATTACTGCCTGTAGATCTAGAATGCCTTGGTATATCGATCACAACCTTCTATATACATAGCCGTGTCACCGTTTGGCGTTAGTATTGGTGCGAGGCTGACAAAAATTATATACAATCTTTCGTGGATGAATTTTGCCTGTTTTATTTCGTTGTTTACAATAGCTGTGTTCTATCAGAAAATAGCGCTACGCTAGTGTAGCGTAAATTTACAATAAAATGACAACTTCAGGTGAGTCAAAGAACGACGAAATTTACGCCAAACGGTAGCAAGCGCAGCTGTCAAAAATTTTATTTGACATTTCTCATTAAAAGTTTAAAATTTTGTTCTCATTTAGTTTTGTGATATATAAAAAAATTGTTATTGACCCGAATTTTTAATAAACAATAGTAAAATGGATACACAAAGCATTGTATGTCAAATAATTAATATGAATATGAAAAGTAGAATATTTATTAACTTTTTATTGTATTTTATTATAGGAAGTATTAATAAGATTCTACTGAATCTTCGTCTTCAGAAGATGATATCTCATTTTTAGATTCATTTACTGAAGATGAAATTAAGGAAAAAGAAGAACACCAGAATGTCAATAACTTTTTGGAAGATGTGACGCATTTTAGTGACGAAGATTTTCGCAGGCACTTTAGATTAGATAGAACAACTGTTTTGTTATTGATTGGTAAATATATTTTCTCGGCCATTTTAAAAAATCAAGTAATAATTTTTAACACACATTTTTATTTTTAGGAATGTATGCAGAATCTGATGTTCTGCCAAAACAATCTAGTAAAGGCAGGGTACAGATTGGAGCTGACAAGGAAATTTATATAACGTTATGGTATTTAAGGAATACTGTAACTTTTAGGCAGTTAGGAAATTTGTTTGACGTTGCAAGAAGCTCTGCCTGGTACGTGGTAAATCGTGTCATCGGATGGCTTGTTCGTATTAGTGTGGAGTTTATAGTATGGCCAAGAGGATCTGAAATTCATAAAATATCTTCTGGATTTGAATCAATTAATGGCATGAAAAATGTAATTGGTGCAGTTGATGGTTCCATGATTAAAATAAAGGCACCCCAGGCAATGAAAGAAGACTATTTCAATAGAAAAAATTTTTATAGCATAACACTTCAAGCAGTCGTTGATCATGAGAAGAAATTTACTGATGTTTACTGTGGTGAACCAGGTTCAATGCACGATGCCAGAGTTCTTCGCAGATCAAAAATATATTGGGGGGGCCAAGAAAACGGAGAAGATTGCTTTCCAAATAATACATTCTTACTTGGAGACTCTGCTTATCCATCATTAAACTGGCTAGTACCAACACTTAAAGATACTGGTAATTTATCTGACAGCCAAAGAAATTTTAACTACATTCATTCCGTTGCCAGAATTAAAGTCGAAAATGCCTTCGGATTATTAAAGGGAAGATTTAGGCGATTACTACATTTTACACAAAATACCAATTTAGGTTTTGTAGTTAATACAGTTGTAGCATGTTGTGTCCTGCATAACATTTGTATTTTACAAAATGACGAGGCTGATGTAGGCATTACAGAAGAGAGGGATGAAGAAAATCTTTTAGAAAACGAATACAATCCACCTCAAATTGGAAATGATAGAAGGCAACAATTATTCGAAGAATTAATAAATACACATTTAATATAAGTTTAATATATATATATATATATATATATATTGTAATATTGTAAATACTTTTAAATATAAAATTTCATTTAAACATTTGTTTTAAAAAATCAAGTTTTTCTCTTTCGAGATCAAGCCTTTCCTTGTGTCTTTTTTCTTTATTTTCCTCCATTTTATTTAATTTCGCCATTTTTTCTTTGTGGTGACGCTCCCTCTGCTCGTTGGCACATGTATTGCTGCTGAAGAGCTATTACAAGGGCGTGTTCCCCATAGCTCTTCCAACTCATCCATGAAGGGATAATGAACGTAATTAACCCCTGTGCGCTGCTGCTGGTCTTTATTCAGTTTGAAGCTTCTCTCCAAAGTTTTTAATTTGGTCTTCATATGCTGAATAGTTAAATGACCCAACTATAAATTTATTAAAATTAAAAAATTAAAGTCAATAAAAAAATTAAATTGAATTTAAAAAAATATATTTACTAGCACTCCACTTCCTTCCATATCATTCAAGATATTGTTCCATGCATTTTTTCTCTTTTTGATATGAGAAAACTCATCTTTTCTCGCCGTGTAATAATAAATAAACTCCCTTGTTTCGGCTTCACTCCACTGACGCCGCAACATCGGAAGAATTCTGATAGGAAATAATGAATTATATTAATTAATTTAAATAAATAAATAATGTACAATATTAAATAAAACTTGGTTTACCTTTTATCGCCTTCCAATTGCTCTAAACTTTCTCCTAAATCCATGATTTAATAATGTAATAATATAATAATAATCCAAAAACACAAAATCCACTTGTAAAAATTTCGAAAAACCAAACAAATTAATTGTCAAAATGTCAAAAAAGAATTCGTTCATTTTGTAAAATCTGCAATAAAACGATTGCGAACCTAGCGGAAAGATCCAATTGCTTACGCCAAGTAAATAGGTGGTGTAATGATTGGCGTAACTATAGTCTTTTCAGTGAATTTTTTTTATGAAAAATAGTATAATTATCCTACGCTAGCGTAGCGCTATTTTCTGATAGAACACAGCTAATAATAAAACTAAATAAATTATAAAAGTAAGTGGTTAATAATAATTTTGAAGTGTTTCTAATTGCAATAATATATTTTTTTATTTGTAAAACAATATCTACAAGCGATTTATTGTGAATTAAAAAATTTCAAATTTTTTAGTTTATGGTGTTTTCTAATTTATTTTGTGTGATATTATTGAAAAATATGATATAATTTGTGACAATTAAGCTTAGTTTTATATGTTTTGTGGAGTGTTAGTTTATATTTAATATAAACATTATGTTTTTGTGATCATGTTTTCGTTTTTTCCGCTATAATTTACATTTAGAGTAAGGTAAACGCTCCTATTACGGACTAGTTTCTAATACTGACATATTTATACTTTGTTTTCATTATTAACGTTACAAAATAAAATTATATGTTTGTTTCATTTTAAAATCCTTTATTGATTCGTATTTGATCGTCACAAAAGATTTTTCGGATTAATTTCGTCGAATGTAATCCCAAAATCAGTTGCATTTCAAACGTTGCAGTGGAATCACGAAAAAGTACATTTTTCCTTAACAATTAAGCCTAAATTTAAAAAATATATTAACAAAGGTAATTTTTTGTATTCTATTTTTTTTTTCACCGTATCTAATTTTAATCAAACAAAAGGTAATTAAAGATTCATAATTCGAGTAGAATTTATAAGTTTTCTTGGAAAATACATTTAAAAATAATAAAATACAACGTGTCAGTATTAGAATCTTATAAAAAACTTGGGTTCCCTTTACTGACACATATGTCAGTATTGGGATAATTTAGTATTTTAGTAATTTACTTGTTTTAATGGTTTCTTAAAAGAAATAAGAAAAATTAGGATATAAATTAAAAACAAAAACTAATTTTATATATATTAGCGCATTTCTGACATACCATTTTTTCGATATATTAAATACAATAATTTACTCACTTTCTATGTCAGTAAAAGATACACGCATTATGTCAGTATAAGGATAAGATATATCAGTATTAGATCAATGGTAGTTACATTGATCGGCTGGGACTACTTTATTATATAAAAGAACTGGAAAATATCCCGTCGAAAGAACTATAGGCCATCGAACTGTTCTAACAGTTGAAGAAGAGCAAACCTTGGTTGACTGGATTCAATATATGGGTCGGGTTGGATTTCCTGTCACCAAGGAACAATTGTTAAACAGTGTAAAACTTCTTCTCGTTGAGCTGAACCGTTCTAACGAATTTAAAGATGGAAGACCGGAGAGAAAATGGTTTGACGGTTTTCTTAAAAGACATCCTGACCTCGCTAAACGAGTGTCTCAAAACTTAACAAAAAGCCGTGCTGAACGGAAAAGAACATTATTGATTGGTTCTCGAAAATTGATCATTACCTAAATGAAAATAATTTTCACTCTGTTATAACAGGTGAAAAAAGAATTTTTAACTGTGATGAGACGGCGTTCTTTTAAGTCCTAAAGAAGGCAACGTTTTAGTTAAAAAAGGTGAGAAATCGGTCTACAATTTCATAAATAATGATGAAAAGGAATGCATAACAACACTTGTAATGGGAAATGCCGCTGGAGCTCTCCCTCCACCCATGATTGTATTTCCTTATAAGAGAGTTCCATTCGAAATTATGAAAAATATGCCACTGGGATGGGGAGTTGGTCGGTCTTTGTCAGGATGGATGACAGGAGAGTTGTTCTATGAGTATATAGGTAATGTCTTTTTTCCATGGTTGCAGGCAAATAAAATCCCAATGCCAGTCATTTTATACGTAGATGGGCACTGTTCTCACCTGACATTGGCATTGAGTAAAATGTGCAGAGAGAAGAAAATTATTTTAATAGCTCTTTTTCCAAATGCAACACACATTCTTCAACCTATGGATGTTGCGGTTTTTCGACCATTGAAAGTGGAGTGGAAAAAAGCTGTTCATCAATGGCGAATTGAAAATGAAGGCATTAAATTGAAAAAGCAGGATTTTGGACCATTGTTAAATACAATATTGAGCAAAGCGGCAAATGTGACGACATTAAAAAATGGGTTTAAAACGTGTGGGCTTTTCCCTTTCACAGCTGATGGCGTCAATTTTCAGAAAATATTACCACGAAGAAGAACTTTTCCAATAACATCAACCCCACAAACTCCCAAAAATCATAAAAATAACTGCCAAAAGATTGAACTAAAAAATTTTGAATCGTTTTTATCTCCTAACAAAATAACTGCCTTTCAAAATTCCAACGAAAACTGGACAGGAGCTATTGAGGATCAAAACCTTTGTTACGTGTGGTGTAGTATCAGAGACTCAAATATTTTAAATACCACCAATAATGTAACTAATGAAATCGTTCTTGATAGTAATATTGATGAAAGCTTTTGGAAAAATTTTGAGGAGAACTCACAAGTTCTAAATTTTTCTGTTTGTGCTGATGGCGAGATGATACCATCGAATGCGAAAGAAGAAAATGTTCCTGCGGCAATAGAAAATGTTGTTGTACAGGAAATAACCGAATCAGAAGAAGTTGCACTAAATTCAAACCCAACGCCTGATAAACAACAACACCAGTTTTTTAATATTGCAAAACCCTATAAAAGATGTTTATTTTGGCCAGAGCCACAAGAAGAACAGAAAAAAAATAAGAAAAAAATTCCATCTGTTATTGTTTCTTCTGAAGAATATATAAATTATTATACAAAAAAAAAAAAATGAAAAGTTAGATTTAGAAAACGCCAAAAATGAAAGGAAAAGAAAAAGAGAAGAAAAACAAAATATATTAAAGGAAACGAATTGTGATACAAAAAAAATAAAGAAAAACACTATTAAAAATTATACCGTACGAAAATTTGAATTACACGACAACGTAATTGTTTGGGATTCCGATTTAACGAAGAATAAAAGGAGAAACAAAGTTAGAATTTTATAAAAGCCTTAATTTACTTTCAGATTAAAGGTCAATTTATTCAATTTGTTTTTATGAAAATTCAAATAATTTTGTGTCTTTTTGTTTATCGGGAACCAATTATTCATTAGATTAAAATCAGCAATATTTTAATTATTGTCAAATTATTATTGATTATTGTAAATACTATTTGGCAACCTTTCAATTATAGTTCAATGAATCTTATTATCTTTTTCCGGTTTTAATTGTCAAAAATAAATAAATTAATTTTTTTTGTATCTCATTCTATTATCTTCTGATCGCCATCGAGTAAACATCAAATCATCAAATTTAAAACCAGATCGCATTTACAATATATCAAATTAAAACACATCAAGTTAAATTGAATTCAAACTATTATATTTAAATTTCTTTGTTATTTTATTTAATTAATGAATTGTTATTTATAGAGAACTTAAGTGCAAAATTTTACTATATACTTTTTTTTTGTGAATTATATTATTAAAAACTTTATCGAAGGTTTTATTTTTTTTTGTGTTTTATGCCAAGTGAATTATTGCTGTTCTTCGAACATATTTTGGTCCTTTGAGCCGGAGTACAGCATATCTCTCCAGTGATTCCTGATAACAATTAAATTATTAAATCAGTGGATTTTGTGAGCACACGTTTACCGCCACGTGTTCCGTTCACATCACTAGCATTTGAACGCATCAATCGTCGGTAAAGTAAGCTAATTTATATTATTGTTTTTATTAGTATTTGGTTGGATCATCGTCATCATGTCACTGGTCGCTGCTAAGAGTTTACGTCGCAGATGTAAGGCATCATTAACCAACATCGCAACATTTTTATCAAAACTGAAGACAATCTGAGTGTTCTCCAACCAGAGATGGCATCAGAATTCACGGATCTAGAAGAAAAATATTTAACCTTACAATCTAGTTTATTGACTCATATTGGTGAACTACAGCAGAACGATGTTGCGAATGAGTCAGTCATTGAAGATCAACTAAATCAAACACTAGCTCGTTTTGCTGACATGGTTACCGTACAAAGAAGTGTCCTAGATCAAGCAACCAATAGAGCAGTGGACGTTCGCTTACCACCCATCAATATAAATCCATTTGATGGAGATTATAAGGAGTGGTCATCATTTAAAAATCTTTTTGAAGCTTCAGTTGCAACAAATACCAGACGGTCAAATTCCCATAAGTTTTAATATTTGAAGAATTTGTTAAAGGGTGAACCCGCACAACTGATTCGGCACTTGTCGGTGGACAATGCAAGCTACATTGAAGCATGGAACAAATTAAATGCTCGATACAACAAACCAAAACGAATAATTGCCACACTTATTAATTCATTTTTAGATCAACCATCAATCACACAATCTTCATCGAAGCAACTTCATCAGCTGACAGATATCTCAGATGAAGTCGTGCGTGCTTTAACAGCAATGGGACCTGAAGCTTGTGGCCGAGATGTGTGGCTTATTCACATTATGTTAAAAAAAACCGATCCGGATACCAAAGAAGCCTGGGCACTTCATTCTTCTGAAATAGACTATCCTACAATGAAACAATTCCTAAAATTTCTAAATCTTCGATGTGATGCTTTGGACAGCAGCAGCGTGCAATCCAATCGAGTGACGAGAGTAAGCAAGTTGCCTGGTCATGTCAAATCATTTCATGAAACAGTTAAAAAGGTATGTCCCTACTGTAATGGCAATCACTATTTATTCAGATGTTACAGATTCAATAATGTACCCCTAACAACAAGACGGAAATTCGCAGCTGATAAAGAAGTTTGTTATAACGGTCTTAGCAGTTCACATCAAGTTTCACAATGCACTTCATCATTCACATGTCAATATTGCATCAAAAAACATCATTCCTTGTTGCACTAGGATCAACCAACCAATTACCATACTAATAATAAAATCAATAACAATAATATTCATTTTGAGAAAGCTTGCTTGCGCGCTGATACCTCACAAGTGACAATATAAATCCAACATTATATAACCAATCCAGTGACGTAAAAGCGTTGCCCTCGACAAGCCAAATAGTGACATCATTGCTTCCAACCGCACTAGTGTATGTCCTAGACAATTCAGGCAATTATCAAGTTTGTCGGGCATTACTGGATTCCGGTTCGCAAATATCATTCATCACTGAACACTATGTAAACCGACTGGGTTTACAGAGAGAAAAAGCTACCATCGCTATTACAGGACTCTCATCGACTGGAGTTTCTGAGAAAACCAGAGGGAAGGTCATTCTTGAAATATCATCCATTCATGATACACCTTCCACAAAAATAAATTTATCTTCATTCATATTAAATAAAATAACTTCATCAATTCCAGGAGTAAAATTTAACATCAATAGACTGGAACATTTGCATGGACTTCTATTAGCAGATCCAAAATTTAATGAACCTAATCCAATTGATCTCTTGATTGGTGCTGATCAATTTTTTGGTATACTGAAGTCAGGTCAAATCGCAGGATCCAAGGACGCTCCAATTGCACAACAAACTATATTTGGTTGGGTTGTTTCAGGCTTACTAGCCCCTGAATTATCAGCCGAATATCCACACACCTGAAACTAATATTGATGACACACTACGTAAATTTTGGGAAATGGAAGAAGTTCCTCAGCAATCGACATTAACCGAAGAACAACAACAATGTGAGAATCATTTTAGTCAAACCCACTCCAGAAACTTGGATGGCAGGTATGTGGTTAAATTACCCTTCAAGAATAATCCGATCTTAGGTAATTCGCTGAGTTCAGCCATATTGCGGTTGAAAAGTATGGAAAGAAGGTTTACAAAATTTCCGAACATAAAATCATTATATATTGATTTCATGGCTGAATATCAATCATTGGGTCACATGAAGCTGGTGCGAACTGATGAGATCAATGATAAACTAGCCTTTTATTTACCTCATCATGCAGTTTTAAAGGACTCCAGTACCATCACCAAACTGCGAGTGGTGTTTGACGGTTCATGCAAAACGTCCACTGGGCACTCTCTGAATGAACATCTTGGTGTTGGACCTAAACTCCAAGACGACTTATTTACCATTTTGACCAGATTTCGAAGTCATAAAATAGCTCTTTGTGCAGATATCGAGAAAATGTACTGTCAAATATTAGTACATCAATCTGATCAGAAATTCCAGAGAATAGTATGGTGCGAAGATGTTGAGAAGCCAATTCAACATTTTCAGTTAACCACAGTTACATATGGAACTTCATCAGCTCCGCACTTAGCAATAAAAACGTTACATCAACTCGCCGATGACTATAGAAATCAATATAAAAATGCATCACACGTTATTCAAAATGATTTTTATGTAGATGATTTGATGACTGGCGCTGATACTGTTATGAATGCCTGCAATCTTCAAAAGGAAATATCTCAATTATTGAAGGAAGGTAGTTTCCATTTAAGGAAATGGGCATCAAACTCATCTGATTTCTTAGCAACTATTTCAGCTAAAGATCAATCACTGAATTCACTTCAAATATCAGATGAATCATCTACAACAAAGATATCGGGAATCAATTGGGATCCAAGTCAAGATATTTTTTTCTTTAAGATCACCAGCATAGAAAATACGCCAGCAATCAAACGACAAATTCGGTCAGAAGTTTCCAGAATCTTTGATCCAATCGGTTGGTTGGCTCCTGTTATCATCACCATAAAGATTTTGCTTCAACACCTGTGGATGACAAAATTGGATTGGGATGACAACCTTCCAACTGAATTAGCAGAAAAGTGGTATGTTGTCAAAAACCAGTTTAAACTTTTAGAAACATTAAAAATACCTCGAGTAATAACAACATCAACATCCAATACAATGTTGATAGGTTTCTCAGACGCTTCTGAGCGAGCCTTTTCAGCTGTTGTTTATGGATGGTCAATTGATGAAGGTGGGCAAATTTTTGTCAACCTGATTGCAGCCAAAACTAGAGTGGCTCCATTAAAGCAGAAATAAATACCAAAATTGGAACTTTGTGCTGCCCATTTACTCACAAAGTTAATAAATATCATCAAATTATCTCTTAAGAATATTCAGGTACAAACTGTGACTTGGACAGATTCTACAGTCGTCCTGTCCTGGCTCTCCGGCCATCCTCGACGATGGAAAACATTTGTGGCCAACAGGACATCTGAAATCATCGAATCGATTCCAATCAGTCAGTGGAACCACGTAAAATCATCGGAAAACCCAGCAGACTCTGCATCTAGAGGTATTCTTCCAGATGCCATCGAGGAACACAGGTTTTGGTGGAAGGGACCCGAATGGTTAAGTCAACGACCTGAATACTGGCCCACTAACACAGATTGGACCACGAAAAGCACAAATTTAGAAGAAAGATCACAATTGGTCATAAATCAACTCAACACAGTTCCAAACGAAATTTTGACAAATTTAATTACAAAATTTTCTGCTTTATCCAAAATTATTCTAATATTAGCTATTATTCGCAGATTCAGTTTCAATGCATGAACCAAGAACATAAGCAAACGATTAACTGGATTTATTTCTGGTAGCGAACTAAGAGCAGCAACCAATCAATGCGTTAAGTGGATCAAGGAATTTGAGTTCGGAGACGATATCCAAGAACTGTCCAAAAACGGGCAAACAGCCAGAAGCAGTTCGTTAAAATCTCTCATGCCGTTTATGGATTCAACAGGAATTCTCAGAGTAGGGGGTCGACTTCAGAATTCATCAGTTTCTTATGAAACAAAACATCCAATTATCTTACCCAAAAAACATGTATTTACTACACTACTGATTCAAGAATACCATAAAAGGTTTTTACACCCAACTTCCTCTTTACTTATCAATATCTTACGTCAGAAATATTGGATAATAAATTGTCGAGTTCTTGTTCGTCAAGAAACAAACAAATGTTTGATTTGTTTTAGACAAAACCTTGCAACATCCAAGCAGTTGATGGCACCAAGAATATCTTATCACGCTACAACAACGACCAAAGTGGCAACTGAAGACACCAAATCTGGAAGTTGGAGATTTGGTTTTGGTACACGAGCCAAATTTGCCACCAGCGCGATGGGCGGTTGGAAGAGTAATTACCATTCATCCTGGATCGGACGGCTTGGTACGAGTTGTCACGGTTCAGACAAATAAAAATCAGTTGAAGAGACCAATTGCCAAATTATCTAAGCTTCCAATTAGTTAAGGAAACCAATCCTTAACGGCGGGGAGAATGTTTGGGATTCCGATTTAACGAAGAATAAAAGGAGAAACAAAGTTAGAATTTTATAAAAGCCTTAATTTACTTTCAGATTAAAGGTCAATTTATTCAATTTGTTTTTATGAAAATTCAAATAATTTTGTGTCTTTTTGTTTATCGGGAACCAATTATTCATTAGATTAAAATCAGCAATATTTTAATTATTGTCAAATTATTATTGATTATTGTAAATACTATTTGGCAACCTTTCAATTATAGTTCAATGAATCTTATTATCTTTTTCCGGTTTTAATTGTGAAAAATAAATTAATTAATTTTTTTATATCTCATTCTATTATCTTCTGATCGCCATCGAGTAAACATCAAATCATCAAATTTAAAACCAGATCGCATTTACAATATATCAAATTAAAACACATCAAGTTAAATTGAATTCAAACTATTATATTTAAATTTCTTTGTTATTTTATTTAATTAATGAATTGTTATTTATAGAGAACTTAAGTGCAAAATTTTACTATATACTTTTTTTTTGTGAATTATATTATTAAAAACTTTATCGAAGGTTTTATTTTTTTTGTGTTTTATGCCAAGTGAATTATTGCTGTTCTTCGAACAGTAATAGTGCAATATGAGGGTGAATATTTTCCAGGCATCGTACTAGAAATTAAAGAATCGGAAGCTTTAGTCAAAGTTATGTCCATGAGTGGCACAAATTGGCGGTGGCCTGAGAAAGAGGATAAAATATTTTATGAATTTAAAGATATCATAGAAAAATGTCAAGACTTCACACTCCTAAATTCTAGAGGCATTTATTCAGTGCCAGCCATTAATAAATATAAACATAAATCTACTTAGTAACATAGTTAAATAATTTAGAGTTATAAACTTTTTTTATATGTTCCTTTTTTTATTTTTGCAATAAGTACATACTTATGTTTAAATGCATTACCTGAATTACATGCTTATTGTTTTTTTTATAGTTTGCAATTATTATTTATAAATAAATTCACTAAATAATAATTTAAATATCTGAGTTTTTAATTTAATTTGTTTTAGTCAGTATTAGGGACACCTTTTATCAGTATTAGGACAATTCATTTTTTTATATGTCAGTATTGAGAGCATTTCATATGCGCATAAAACCTAATAAAATAAATATCTATATTGGCATTATTATTAAATCAATCAAAATAATATATAATGAAGAGCCAAGTTATATACAAAAAATAAGAAAACCTAATTTACCTCTTTCGTACATTTTTTATTAAAACTTATTGTTGAAATTGCGACAAACCTATCAGTAATAGGGACGTTTACCTTAAATAAAAAAATTCACAATAAATATGTAGTATTAATGTTTATGGATGTTATTTTTTTCAATTATTATTATTGAATTTTTTATTATTGGAATTTTTGATTTTATGGCCCAATTCTCTATCTGTTAATTCGCTCTGTTACTGCTAAAATAACATTAATGCCTAAATCGGTATTCAGGGGTGTTTAAATTCATATAATTATATATTTGGTCAATGACATTTGTTGTTTCTCATCTGTTATTTATTTACGCATAATATATTTGTAAACGATTTGTAATCACTTAATTTTATAGTATTCATTTTGTAGAATGTTTCCAAAATTGATTGAGCTAAATTTATTATTATATATATTTCTTATTTTGGCATCATTTTTTTGTAAGTTTGAGTTGTCAAAAAAATATGTGATCAGTCACTTCAATAAAAATAAACAAGATATACAGTCCACTCAAGGAGAATTAAAGAGCATTTTAAATAACTTTCATTTGAAGAAACATATGGTCCTTTGATTCAATTTGAATCAGCTACTTCTGAAATCTACTGGTTACTGGATTCTGGATCAACACATTCACCGGTTAAGCTGATCATCATCAAGTGCCATCAGTCGTGATAAGGGTTGTATAAATTAATTAATATAATAAAAAGTGAAAAATTATAATTAAAATGGCAACTGTATTAAAAATAAAATCAGCTCTGACGCGAAGTTAAAAATTTGTAGAACGTGTATTTGAAGCAGAATTACAATGCGATACCTTTGACGTTGAAACTAGATTAAATAAATTGTTAGGATATTGGGAAGAATATAGTAAAATCGAAGAGATATTATTGAATTCAATAGTAGTTGAAGTCGAGGCTCTTAATGAGATAGAATCATAAAGAGAAGCATTTGAAAAGCCATACATGAATTGGAAGCAAAATTTAACCGTATTATTAAGGCAAAAGTGGTATTAAATCATACAGATTTTCGCGAATAATCGAAATCATGCAACAAACGTGCGTTTACCAATGATTACAATTCCAATTTTCTCTGATCAATACGAGGATTGGAAATCTCTTCGAGATCTTTATGTAACATCTATTCACGATAATGATTCCATTTTAGCAGTAAACAAATTTCAATACTTAATAGGGCTTCTACAAGGCGAAGCCGCGACTTTAGTTAAACACATCTCAGTTACAGAAGTTAGTTATAATGAAGCGTGGGAAAAACTTAATGAGGATAAAACAAAGCATATCGTTAATTCACTTTTAAAACTTTTTTTAGATCAGCAAACACTTATTGCGGAAATTAAATAACACCACAGACGAAATAATTCGTGGGCTCAAAGCATTAGAAGTTGAATCACATGGCCCTTGGCTCATATACATTATAGTTAATAAATTGGACTATGAGAGCAAACAGGAAACCTGTACGGAAGACAATCCCAAGTTTGAGAAATTATTGGCATTTATCAGCAGACGTTGCGATACATTAGAGGCATGCCAGGTTGTAATACTATAAAGGTTGTCTACATCAAAAATCTATTTATGACGTCACACGGGACATATTTCATTTCTACAAAATAAAAACAATTTTGATAAATTCCTTTTTGTATTTTTTTTATATTTTCCTTAAAATTAATTAACAATTTTTCAACTATTTTTTAATGAGTAAATGTCAGGTAATCTATATTTCCAAGTTTTGTTTAAGAAAATATGAAATATCTCATAGTAAATGCATTACTAATTTCAGATTTTGGCCATACAACTTTTTTTTTGCGACCCAATAAGTCAATTTTATTTTTTGAAGATGAACAAAACTTAACAGTTTTTAATAAATTGTTCACGATTAATAAAATTTAACGATTTAGAGTTTTTTATATAGTTGAAGTTGTTCTTACAATAACTCACAACGCGTTTTTCCCATGCATTTTTTAAAAACTAAAAAAATTAATCTGTTTACATAACTATAATTTAGAATAATGCAATTAATTTAAATAACTTAAACTTACAATATTAAATGATTTTATTAAAAAAAAATGTTTTTAATACAAGAAACAAGAAAAAAAAAACACGACAAAATGTTAAATTAGGTTAAATAAAATATATCACAAAATCACCTTTTATAAATGTTTTTCAACTAAATTTATTGTTTATATATATGAAAACACACTTTATTATTGTTTTTTTAACTATTTTAACTATTAATTTGTCTTTTTTTATTGAAAAATCATTGTTTAATTTCCACATAAATTCGCGTATTTTACATACAAAAATGTCTTACATCTGTCAGGTTAGTATCGTGTGACGTCATCCCCCCTCTAACGACCGTAACCGAAAGATACCAAGATGCTCGTTGATGAGACAACCTGGGTTATTATCGATGAAATATGTGTACGTACACGACACATCAGTTGGTATTGCATTTTATGTGTGTGCGTAAATTCGAAGAAGCAAAATGATTATGGTATTAAAAAATTAATGCCTAAAAAAAAATTTCGAAAAACGAACGCATGATAGCACGTGAAATTTTATTCGTGTTATGATTATATCGAAGTATTTTTTTTTTTGTTTACATGTTTTGTGAGAACCCGACCAAGACATTCTAGATCTACAGGCAGTAATGCTCAAATGATGACGTCACGCGAAGAGGTTTAGATTTTTTTCTATGGAAATTAATATATGGATGGGATATTTTTAATTTTTTTGGTTATAAAAAAAAACAATTTAAATAAAATTAAAAAATATTTATTAAAAAAATATTAAAAAATTTTCAAATTTTTATTTAAAAAAAAAATTTTGTTACAAAAAAAATAACGATCAGAAACATTAATATGCTTTTATCATCATTTCGTTAAACTTAGAGGACCTACTTTTTTTGTGGATAACAATTAAAAAACAATAAATAAAAATAACATAAAAAAAAATAAACTAAGAATTCAACATTGAAAAAATTCATTCAATAATAAAAATATAAATATTAAAAATATAAAATAAAGCGACATAATTCATTATCACAAACATGTTGTTAATGTTAATTTTAAATAATAAAGCAAGATTATTATAAAAAAGCAAAAATATTGAGAAGTTAAAGAACACAGTTTTCTCTTATAATAATAGAGTAAAAATTCCACATTTTAAAAATTAATATCACATCAATTCAACAATTGAAGTATAAAATCAAAATAAATAATTCATTATCACAAACATATAAATAAGAATTTAAAATAATAAAGTAAATCTACTATATAAAAAAATAAACTTATTGGCTAGTTAAAGAAGACAATTTCCTCTTATTTACTGATTGTGTACAAATAGTATCGCGCTTAATTTTAGAATAATTATTTAATAAGATTTAATGAATTGATTAGTAAGATTTTATAATTTTCTGAAATTCGATTTGAAAGTCTGAATCAGCTAATAATATTTGTTTACAATCATTACAATTATTTCTTTCAGATACTATCTTTCCAATAAAAATAATAACTAATATATACATTAATATAGAAATTGTTTCCTCAGAAATTTCCTCTTCAAAGCTATTTAACATGATGTGATGTTTTCAAAAATTATATCGTTATCTCTATCGTATCTTTCACATTTATCTACAAAAGAAATATAATAATTAATAAATAAAATAATACAGAAAATAAATAAACAAACTCCACCGTGTTGTAATCCAGAAAATCCAATAAATCATTTTAATGAAACGAGACTTTCACGTTGACTTAGTTGAGCTGCATCTCTAAATAATATATCAGTGTCTTGTCCTGAAAATAAAGATTCTGGCCCTTTATTATTTAATAAAACACCAGCTGATTTCCATAGTCCATAGAAAATGCTCTTATATATCAAGATCAACATCTTCATTATCATATCCATCAATTAACCCTGTTGTTAAATATGTAATACTTTCTGTAGCATAAATTGAACATGTTATCTTTGAAAGTGTTTCACTAAAAATATATAAAAAAAAAAATTGTATTTATAAAAGAAAATCTGGATAAATTTTACGTTAAAGATACCTACCAGATATTTTTTGATTCATACAATAATCAGCCATATTTGTAAGAATTCACTTGTGCTGTATTAATAATTCCAGATTGAACTCTCACTAATTTCAAAACTTTTTTTCCAATTTCACCATCAATTAAATTTTCTGTTATTTTTCATTAAGAATATTATAACATACTTAATTAATTATTATTATTATTATCCTATGAAAAATACGATTAATAACTTGTCGAACTGCAACATTATTAAATGATGTTTTTGATTATTTAACTCCACCACAACCAATTGTAATATCTGGAGAACATTTAATAATGCCAGATGAAGAACCATCCACAAGAAAAACAAAAACAAAATCACACAATTGAACGATATAATATAATATCCAGTTAACATTTTCTTGATATTTTCTTACAAATCTTTATTTTAATATAAACACAGTCAAAGGATAGATCACATAAAAGTTTTATAAATTGTTGTATTAATTAAATATGTAATCCAAATGAAGAAAATGTTTACTGGAAATATCAAAATATTGACCTTGAGATAAATTCAATGTCAAATCACACAAACTTTAAACACATATTTTAGTCACAATAAAACGGAATTACTATCAAAATGATAGTTTAATAGGAACAGAAATAACTATAGATCACAACAATTACAATGAAACATATTTCAGATAGAAATTTATTGTATAAAAATGTGAACGAAAAATGCATTTTGAAGGTTTCAAATTTGGGGTTATATTCAAAAAGCATTTATCTTTTACCCTTTTATACAATAAAATAAATCGTTATTATAATTATTAATATTCACAGAACACTTAATATCATTTTCCAACTTGTAACTTACAATTATATTCACTAAAAACAGTTTTTATTGCGTGCCGAAAAAAACGCGTGCATTTCAATTTTGATTATCATAGAAACTGTCATCTCCTAATATCATGACGTCACTCGGTAAATTTCTTTGAGGATTTTGGCCCGGTACAAAAAATAAAGAAGGCCGTGACCCGACAAACGTTTTTCCGAAATTCGGACTATCTATCTCTCTCTAATCAATACTCGACATGCTTATTTATTTATCGCATCTTTCTTCGATGTTTTATATCGCAATTCTCCATAATCTCGGCACAGTACTTCCATCCTTACCTATGAAGAAATGACGACTCTTCTTTCACAAATTGAAGATGTATTAAATTCGCGTCCATTATGTGCAGTTCGAGATGATGCCAATGAATTTGATGCACTTACAACAGCTCACTTTGAGAAACAAAAAATGGAACATATTGGAATTTTTTTTTTCTGATCAGTACAGCGATTTCGCTAACAATTATTATGGGAGAGGAGAACGTTTTGGGAAAAAATTCCCAAAAATCGATTTCGCTAAAATATAGTATTTCTCCCACTCACAATTATATTCGAAAATGGGAGAAAAAACGATTTTGCTATCAAAAATATTTTTTTCCGTTCTCCCATGAACTGTCAGAATTTCTCCCATATAAATTTTATGTTTTATTGTTGGGAGAAGAACATAAAATTATAGTTTATAAAATTATACAGTATAAAAATTATTTAAAATATAATAACAAACGAAATGGTAGGTAATTTTTATAAATTTAAAATAAACAAAAATTTAAAATACCTACAATTTATGTTTTAAAGAAGTGAGTTAATTTTTTGTTTTTAACTTATTAAAATTAAATTAATTATTTACTATTTATTAATTAATTATTAAAAATTAGAGACAAAATTCACGTTAAGAATTCATTGGCATTAGCTAAAAATCAATTGACGGATGAATTATTCGTAGTTTTACTAATAATTTACGAACTATTATATTTAAAAAGCAATATGCTATTGCATAGACAATAATTTATTAATTTATTAATTAATTCATAATTTAAATAAAAATTATATTGTGAAAAAGAGAAAAACATATAGCGCATAAAAAGTCTTGTCCATTTTTACGTTGATATGTCCCCGAAGCATAAAAACCAAATACACTCAAAACCTAAAAATTAAAATAATGAAAGCATCATATTATATTTTAGGTTATAAATTAAAATATTACCAATTTGCAGGAATCGAATCACTCCTTTTTCTTATTCTCATATATTTTATTATATGTTATATTAAAGTATTGTTTCAAAGTTGACATATTATTAAATTAACTAGCCTCCGGAATATCAAAAGGATTTTGGCTGTCTCTTAGCCTTTTTCTTTCAATTTTTAATTTGTGTTTCCTTTTATAATTCTCTGCAATTGCTATAATATTCATTTTCTTATTTTTTTGACACAACTTTTCACTTCAAACACAATTTTATAATTTACTTTAAAACACAAAAATTAAGTTTTGACGTTTATCATTCATATTGTTTCTCCCAAAAATATTTCGAAAATCAATTTCGAATTTTTTTTCTCTCCAAATTAGCGAAATCGTTTTTTTTCTCCATGGGAGAAATGTTTGGGAGAAAATTTTGGGAATGGGAGTTTCTCTCCAAATTAGCGAAATCCCGGTACCGGGCAGTTGAATAAATAATTAATATCATTAATATCTGTGCCTAGATTACGATAAATATGTGAGTGCCAAAAATTGCGAGTGTGAGTCGCTACTCACCTTTTTTGATTACGAAAGTATCTCGTCTCTGAAAACGTCACTCTCCTTGTAGCGTTTTTACTCGCCATCTATTTAGTACGTGAGTTGTCATGTAAAACATGGAAAATATATTTTTTTTAATTTTTTTTCATCAAGATATATATTATTAATTTATATAATAAATTTGTCTTTTAAATTTATGAAGAAATAACACTCAAAAAGGACGAAAATTAAAAGAAACTACTTTCCATTTTTCATGACAATTTTAATTCTTCATAAACAAATTTCAAAAATATAATAATTATAAAAGAATAGTAAATAAAAAATAAGAAATTTACAACTAAAATAAGTTTTACTTGTAACCAAAATTTTGTTCTCGTTGGTTTAATTATTTTTTTCATTTTTTGAACAGACATTGCTTTATTTTTAAGAAAAAAAAGTAGTGTTGCCATTAAAAACTGGTCGAAACGCTACAATACGCTCACCTTTTTATCGTAATCAAAATTTGTCAGTAGCGACTCGCACTCCCATATTTATCGTAATCTAGGCACTGATGTTTATTTAAAAATAATTAAAAAAATTCATCAAGACAAAAAAAACTTTTTTTCACTGTAATCCAATATTAATTGACTTTATTATTTGAAAACAATAATATTAATTATTATTATAATTATAATTCACTTTATTATCAGAAAAACATTTTTTTAATTAATTAAAAATTGTTTTTATATCGCACTATTATTTTAACGAGTCAGATTTTCTCTCTGTAATGCCGGTATCATAACCAAGATTATCTGCGGTTTTTGTAGCGTTGCAGTTTTTTTGTTATTCCTGTCCCTCTCTACTCATGCAAAAATCATCTACCATCTTTCTCTGCGTTTTTTGCTCATATGCTTGTTTGATTGAATAATGAGCCAAAAACGCTGGAGGTAATTCTAAAATGGCGCATATTTTGAAGACCGTATGCACCATCGCAATGTAGTTTTCTCTTTTACTTTCATTGAAAAAAAATATTCTGTTCTTTTCTAAAATATTTTTCTAAGAGCGGTTAAATTTTAAATTCAAAAATAATTTTTTTGTCGAGATTGTGAACAATAAATTTTGTTTATATATTAAAATAAATATAATTGATCTTATATTTACAAATTTAACTATTTTTCAGTTATGTTTTTTATTTAATATTTTTATTTTTTATTATTATTTAAACGAATTTAATATTTCAAAAATTTATTTTAATGGAATAATTGAATAAATTTTTTATATTTTAATTTTATTAAATAATTTTTTAGAAAAAATAACGTTAAAATTTAAAATAATGAGCAAGAAAATGGCAAGAAAAAGACCAGGAAAAAAAATAGCAAAAAACCGCAACGCTACAAAAACCGTCGATAATCTTGGTTATGATACCGGCATTAAAATAACATTTATTTTGACAGAGGCATTAATGTTATGTTAACAGTAACAGAGCGAATTAACAGATACAGAATTGGGCCATAAATCGTTATTATTTGTAATAATCATTTTTAGCAGAAATTGATTTCTTTAACATTCTCAATGACATGTCTAGCACTGGTACAACGACTGACAGAGACTCATTCAAGCGAATATTTTCGTGGCAGACATTCGTTCATTTATAATAATTATTAAATAGTTTATTTTTAATTTAATTGCAAATTAATATCAACAATTATTTTTATATTTATTAAAAAATGTTTTGTGGTCTAGTGAAACAATATAGCTTTTATTGGCAAACCTAATTTTAACTTTAATTTTACATCAAAAGTTTATTAGCATGGCAGCGACTAGGACCATTACCTTAGTAATAATAGATAAATATTAATTATAATTAAGTAGATATAAGTAATATAAGTATAAAAAATAATATAAATAATAAAAAATTAAATTAATTTGTTTCGTGTTTTTATTTATAATTATTAAGATTTTTACAATTTCACAATTTTTTATTAAATATTTTATACATTGATAAAGAAATTTATAATGTAATCAATTTGTTATCGCCCCCTCGTAGCGCATGCATTACTACGATTATTATACGGCCGTTGTATGATTTCATTTGTCCTTGCTAAAGGTTCTTGTAGATATAAGGAAGTTATGAAGTACAGCACAGGAATAAGTGATCTGGCCAGCTGTAACTTCATCATATCGCAGTTTTCTCTCGCAAATTAAACATCTACAAAATAAGAATGGTCACATAAGGATGTAATATATCATATGTTCTAATTTAAATTACCGAAATCTAGTTTTCAAGACTCTACTCCACAGCGTACTTTGCGGTGTTTCACATTAAAAAGTTCTTCAGTGAGATGTTAAAAAATACGAATTAGCATTCTAATCATTCTATTGTTTTACATAATTAAATTGATCTGACCTTTCTTGAATTGGCTCCATTTCTGCTTCACAATTAGGAAAATGAATATAATTATTAGTCAGTTTGAGAGCGATAATTTTGCTCAGTGTTCTAATAATATTTGAAACAGTTGACTGACTCACACAGCTTAAACTGTCGACAGCCACTCCTCTTTGGTAAGTGCCACGGGCATAAAAGTTTAGAAGTGTCAA
Organism: Pedicia rivosa; assembly: GCA_963082725.1. Taxonomy (NCBI): domain Eukaryota; kingdom Metazoa; phylum Arthropoda; class Insecta; order Diptera; family Pediciidae; genus Pedicia; species Pedicia rivosa. Next base: position 24,012,512 of record OY720153.1, read on the forward strand.
AACCTAAAAGAATTTTTTTTTAGATCTTTGAAATTAATTTTTGTATATCAAAATTATCTTTAAATGGAGCGGAATTTCTCTCAACACATCCTTCATTAATAAATGAACGAAGTTCTTCTATGAATTCTAACTCCAAATATTGTGGCATCCTAAACCTAAAAAAGAAAATGTTCCACCAAAGTCTAAGATAATATAGAAAAGTGATACTCATTTTCAGAAACACTGAATGGATCTATTGTATCCCTTAAATTTCTCCTTTGTAATCCGTCTATCATCCCTTTGCACTAATAAAATGATATTAATTCGCGAATTCGCAGCCATTTATTTTATTTTCACTTATTAAAGTTAAAAACTTAAGCCTCGAATACCGATTGTACGGTGATCGATATCGCATCACTATCGCTCTGCATCAGTGAACTTGGGTGATGAACTACAATGTCGCAGGTTGAACACATCGAAGCGATTTCTATCAGTCGATTGTATTTTTGACGTTTAATATTTTGTTTTAGAAATTACATCTCTGTAAAATACTTTAGCTTAAAATGGGGTTTTGTGGTTTTTTATAAACTCTGGCGCAGTTTAGTTTTCATAAATAATATAACATTCAATAAAAATCAAGAATTCTTAATTAATTATTAAATGAATATTATAAATAAGAAATAGGTACTTGTTTCCATAAATTCATTGTTTAATACCAAAATACCAAAGCTTAAATCACCAAACTCTAATGTAAACAAATATATTGTTTCTTCTTCTTGAAATCGCTCATCATCACCCGACAAAAGTAGAAAGTTGATCAACTTTGAGTTCCATGATTTTATCGCCCGACGAACAATCGCATAATTGTGGGCGCTTATATGAATTTTCATATATTCAACTTTTTTGACAGTTGTTTCGATGAAAATCGCGTCACCATGGCATCACCATGTTCTCGGAATGTTCAATACTTTACGCACGATAAAAAAAACAAAAAGAATAGTTGAATTAAATCAAAGTCAAAATAACTAATCAAAATGGCGCATAAGTTAGCTTAAAGTGAAGTAAAGTACGCCGTACGCATTTAGGGATTTTATATTTGTCTCTTTCTTTTTTTTAAGATTAATAAGCGACACACTTTTTTTATTATCCCGAAAAACGAAATATTTCTCTTTCGAAATAATCGTAATCGGACCACTTATCTTGTTGTTGTTGTTGTTTCTCTTGTTCAATTTGTTGTTGAATTGAAATAATATTTTTTTCAATATTCATATTTTTGCTGATTTTGCATTTTCGTTTCACTCTTTCTACTTCTCTATTCTTGAAATGAAAATAAAGAAATCGAAAAGACAAAACACATTTGTCGTAATCGACTAAGCCTTGTAATGGAAAATTTTCAAATTCAACTTGTTTTATTTTTAAAAGACACAACTAAAAGAAAATTTCCAAAAAAATTTTTTTCTCACATAGAATGAACCTAGGGCAACTTATTTTTACTAACAAAAGGTCAAATTGGTGGTTATTGCAACTTTTATCCCCAAAAAAGGGGTCAAAAAAATCCTGTCAGTCCGGACTCCGTCCGCCGGACTCCGTATGTTAACACGATAACTCAAAAACGCGTGAACTGATTTCAATAAAATTTTAGGATTAGTATTTTTTTGGTTGAGGGGGATCGGGGCACGGGGTGGAGCACCCCCCATACAATTGTTTTGGAAAAAATTAGTTTTCCGAGGATTGCAACAACTGATTGCAATGAAATTTTGGGATTAGTATTTTTTTGGTCCATCATAGAACCAAATTGATTTTAGGGGGGATCGGGGCACGGGGTGGAGCACCCCCCATACAATTGTTTTGGAAAAAATCAGTTTCCCGAGGATTGCAACAACTGATTGGAATGAAATTTTGGGATTAGTATTTTATTGGTCCATCATAGAATCATATTGATTTTAGGGGGGATCGGGGCATGGGGTTGAGCACCCCCCATACAATTGTTTTGGAAAAAATCAGATTCCCGAGGATTGCAACAACTGATTGCAATGAAATTTTGGGATTAGGATTTTATTGGTCCATCATAGAATCATATTGATTTTAGGGGGGATCGGGGCACGGGGTAGAGCACCCCCCATACAATTGTTTTGGAAAAAATCAGATTCCCGAGGATTGCAACACCTGATTGCAATCAAATTTTGGTATTAGTATTTTATTGGTCCATCATAGAACCATATTGATTTTAGGGGGGATCGGAACACGTGGTGGAGCACCCCTATATAATTTTTTTTTATTATATTAAATGACAATACTATCGCATAAAATTCGACGAAGCATACAGCCATACTTGCCTGTCGTTTTTTTTATGTTTTGTGTTGAAATATCTGACGTATTATTTGCGCTCCAAAATTCATCAAGACAAGACGTGTTTTGGAAAAAATATTGTTTTCTTGTAGGTTCATTTTAAATTCAGTATAAATAGCTTGTTTTCAATTATTTTAAAAGATTTGAGTAAGTATATTTATATAATAAAACATAGTCTTTTCGACAAAAATCTTATATTTGGGTAACATTGTCATCTTAGTAAAAAAAAATAGAAGAGAAAAGTCGTGTGCCCAAAAAGACCCCTTTGCCACAATGAATAGAAAAAAAGGATTAACCGATGCTGAGATTATGCTAGAACTGGAAGGTGATGTATCTGATGGAGAATTGGATAATGATGACCAAATGTTGCTAATGGAGGATACCATCATTCTAGAATATCTCAACAATGAAATAGTCCTAACAGCTGACAATGAAAGTGGCCTTGAAATACCTGTTCCAGAACAAAATGCTACTGAAATAGAAAATATTCCCTCTTTTGCATCCAAACGACGTTTGTTGTGGAAAAAACGCGACATCGATGTCGTTGATACCCAGTTTATTAATAATTTAGAAGAACTGAAAGAGAATGAAAAAACTCCATTGGAATACTTTAACATATTATTTGATAACGAAATTTGGGATAATCTGGTCGAACAAACAAATCTTTATTCGGTACAATCATCTGGTACTTCCATAAATGTTTGCAAAGAAGAAATTGAAGTGTATATTGGAATTCACATGATAAGTGGTATTGTTAAAATGCCTTCTTATAGAGATTTTTGGGATAGTAATACACGTTTTGGCATGGTTGCGGATGCAATGTCTCGTTTACGTTTCGATAAAATTCGTAATAATTTTCATATAAACGATAATTCCAAAATGAAAACAAGAACAGAAGAGGGATACGATAAGTTATTCAAAGTCCGTCCATTTATAGATAAGTTGCGAGATAATTTTTCTACAGTTAAACCCGAAGAATATAATTCTATAGATGAGTTTATTATACCATTCAAAGGAAGATCAAATTTAAAGCAATACAACAGAAATAAACCACACAAGTGGGGAATCAAGGGATTTTCACGGGCTGGTAAAAGTGGGTTTGTATATGATTTTCAAATATACACTGGCAGAAACACAACACCACACCATGTAGACGAAACCAGTTTAGGTATAAGTGGAGATATTGTTCTTCATCTGATAAAAGATTTACCTTTACATAGAAATTTTAAAATTTCCATGGATAATTGGTTTACGTCTTACAAATTGGTTAGTGCATTAAAAAAAAAGGATTTTTATCGGTAGGTACAGTCAGATCAAACCGAATTCCTAATATAAATTTCAAATCTGACAAAGATATGAAGAAGAAAAGAGGGTCTTTCGATCATAATACTGAAAGCAGTGAAAATATATTTGCAATTAAATGGTATGACAATAAACCTGTCCATTTACTTTCATCCTACGCTGGCGTTGAACCATTAACGTCATCAAAACGTTGGTCAAGCAATGAGAAAAAATATGTGGACGTTCCAACACCTTTTATTGTGAAGGAATACAATCAATTTATGGGAGGAGTGGACTTACATAATATGTTTGTAGAACTTTACAGAATTGACATCAGAGTCAAAAGATTTTATTTAAGAATTGTATTCCACCTAGTAGATATGACAATCGTCAATGCCTGGTTCTTTTATCGAAGAGAAAAAGAAAAATCTCATGAAAGATTATTACCACTAAAAACGTTTAAAGCACATATAGCACGTGCACTCATGACTGCCGGAAAAATACCATCACGCAAACGTGGAAGACCAAGTACAGACTCACTATGTTGTACTCCTAAAAGAAAACCCGTTAGTCAAACACCAGTAACTGATTCCAGATATGACCAATTAGGGCACTGGCCACTTTTGGAAAAAGTACGACAACGGTGCAAATTATGTATAAAATCTAAATCGCATACTAAATGCAGCAAATGTGAAGTTTATCTATCTAATAACCAGAAGAATAATTGTTTCATGGATTATCACAACAAAAAATAATTTTTTTTTCTTTATAATAATAATTAATTAATAATTAATAAGTAATTGAATTTTTCCCAAAATCATTGAAATAATTTTTGTTTATTGTTTTTTTATATATATACACTAATTTTAGTATCAAATTGTCTAATTTTTTATTTAATTTTCTTTTCCTAAAAATGATACCCTAAGTGTCAAATGGGTCTTTTTGGGCACATGGAAAATCTTGCGGAAAATGATGTTGTTGGTTTCTGAAAAGTGTTTTTTGGCTTAAACAGCATTTTTTACCTAGAAAAACATTAGTTTGATTTTTTTTATTGCTATAAGTTAATGTTGCCCGGAAAGTGTTAAGTCCAAATTTCCTCTTTTAGGTAATTCAAAACACACAGCAGTCTCACGATTGCTAGCCATGGAAAAGCGATATTTTAACGAAGTTTTTCGACAAGAATACAAGAAATTTATAAAAGAATATATTCATTTAGGCTGCATGACGTTAATTCCTGACCCTAAAATCATAACTCACTACTCAAAATGTTATTATCTCCACATCAAGCGATCATGAAGCAATCCAGTATAACTACTAAACTCAGTGTAGGGTTCGATGCATCTTGTAAGTCAACAAATAATTTATGAGTAGGTCCCACGATACAAGATGAGCTAATGTCCATTTGGAGACGATTTCGAAGTTACAAGCTTTCACCGCTGATGTCGAGAAAATGTACAGACAGTTGTTGATTGCAAATAAAGATCAAAGAATTAGAGCATTCGGCATTTCCGTTTATCAACAGTGACATACATCTTCAGCACCATATTTGGTCACACAATCACTAAATCAAACTGCTACTAACTACAAGACCGACCAAGGTGGTGGCATGGCAACGTGCTGACGTTTGGGGCGGGAGATACCGAGTTCGAATCTCAACCGAGGCGGGATGGAATTTTTCATTCGGCTAATTATGTACTAAACACTCATATGCAGTGTGTAATGTTTAATAACATCTATGACCCTCTGGGTGGTGTGCAAGATAAGGTTTAAACCGAACGATTATTCTTAGAAAATCTGCATTTTTTCCACCTCAAAAATAGTAGGTCTTGTCCCGATTTGACCTAATTAGGGTTTGTCCATGTAGTCTGGTTGCCTGGTGTGAAAAAAGTGGACGTTAAATAAAAACAATGCTTGATGCAAGTCAAGTACAAACAGAAAAAAAAACAAAAAACTAACTACAAGTATAGTTTTCCATTGGCTACAACAATCGTTCAAAGATTTTTATGTGGATGATTTAATGTCCGGTGCTGCTATAAGATTTTCAGCAACAGCTTACAAAACAACAGTCATGATAGAAAGTTTTGTTTTTACCATTCACGATTTGGATCAAATACACGCAGGTTTCGTAAGCCTTGCGCATTTACCACAACGTCGGAAAACTAGAACGCCAATCGCAAGAAGCGACGTGCGATTTGGGCGATACTTCTAGTCGCCTAATAATATACGATCGCACCAGCAACGCGCACTATCTTATTGATACAGGTGCAGACGTTTCTGTAGTACCTGCTACAGCATCACAAAAATTTGCTAGACAAGATGATTTTACACTTTATGCTACAAACAACTCGCGCGTATACACACACATACGGCAGCAAAAGTATTAGTAAATTAGGTCTTGAACTTATAATAATTTTTACGTGGTCGTTCATCATCGCAAATATTACGAAACCTATCATTGGTGCTGATTTTCTTAAAGAATACGGATTGTTGGTAGATATACGACGTCGCCAAATCATAGATCCGTTCACAACGTTAATCAATGTTGGTTCAATCACGAAATGCAGTTCAGGGGAGGGATTACGGAACGAAAATTAAAAAATCAACTGTTGAGTTTAAGTGTACGTATACGTGCATTAGTGTGAAAAGTCGGATTTATAATTGTATTAGTATGAGGTGAGTTAATTTTCATCCGAAAATAAAAATGTACTATTGGCAATACTTCGAACCAAACTCAATAAACATTTCCAACTGCTATCTACTTGTTGATTTTGATTATACAGAAACATAAAGCCACAACATTTTAAGTATAAAAATTAAATTATTAAAAGTGAAAAAAAAAATGGTAAGTAATAATTTAATTTATGTGAATAGTAAATTATTTATAATAATTGTTTAATCAATTAATAATTTATTAATGGATATTAATTTTGATAAAACTGTGAAACAATTTAATTAAATATACACAAATATAATGTGTATATTTAAATAATGTTTGGCATATACGTTATTAAATAGAATTTAATATTTATAAAATAGAATTTAATATTTATAAAACTGGGGCCAAATAAAACTGCCGACCAATGGAAAAGAGTAAGTAAATATTTTAAAATTATAATTTAAGATATTCTATTTATTAATATATTTTAGTGTTTCCATTGGTGATATCGCAGTACTTATTATGAAAATAAATATTATATTCAATACTAATTATATTCTATAATTTCAGGCTAATGAATATAATTCTCTAGTTGCAGGGCCAGCAGATTGTCCAACAACATCAATACTTAATCATAGCATTGTCCAACAACCATCAACACCAATAGTTAATCGGAGAATTGTCCAACAACCATCAACACCAATACTTAATCGTAGAATTGTCCAACAACCATCAACACCAATAGTTAATCGTCGCATTGTCCAAGAACCATCAACATCAGAAATACTAACTGTTAATAACAACAACGTCTACGAACCATCAACATCAGAAATATCAACTGTTAATAACAACAACGTCCAAGAACCATCAACATCAGAAATATCAATAGTTAATCGTAGAAGAACATATTCCCGTTCCGGTTTAACTGTAAGTTATAATAATTTTGATTCTTTTTAAATTTATTATATTCGAATATTTTATTATTTTTAGGGAAGTCAAAGAACAATGGATTTGGCAATAAAATATTCAAATTGTTTAAATTGTATTTATATTTATATATTTTGTGTTAAATGTTACCTAAACCGTGATTTCAATAAACCGATACAACGCTCAACAAGACTTGTAGTGGAACAATAGTTGTGTTCTATCAAAAAATAGCGCTACGCTAGTGTAGCGTAAATTTACAATAAAATGCCAACTTCAGGTGAGTCACTGAAAGAACGACGAAATTTACGCCAAACGGTAGCAAGCACAGCTGCTTAAAATTTAAATTAACATTCTCTTTAAAATATTATTTTTATTAAAAAAATTTACTTTTAAAAATTCCAAAATATAAAGGTAAAACAAATAAATAGTGAAAATGTAAGAAAGGATTTGTTAGTTTGGTAAAATCTGCAATAAAACGATTTTGCGAACCTAGCGGAAAGATCCAATTGCTTACGTCAAGTAAATAGGTGGTGTAATGATTGGCGTAACTATAGTCTTTTCAGTGAAATTTTTTTATGAAAAATAGTATAGCTACCCTACGCTAGCGTAGTGCTATTTTTTGATAGAACACAACTAATGTCGTTTGTTGGATTGTCCAATCTTTAGATGGACTAAGAACAGGGGTCATCAGCCAAGGCTGCAATGGATACCCTTAAAACAATAATTTTAATTTTTACATTTACCTAACAAATATGTTTTCTAAATAAGTAAAAATTATGCAACCTCCCCAAATGTATGAATCATGAGTTGATCCAGGAAAACGTGCATTAGCATTTAATATTCTCATATCAGCATCACAAATCTTTAAAAAAATAACTTTTTAAAAAAAAAAATTATAATTTATAAATACTTACAATTTGTGTATTGAGTTAATGAAAGCCCATTCTTCTTCCTTTTTTAACCCTGTTATTGCTATGTGGGTGCCATCAATCAATCCAATAATGTTTGGAAAATTGAATTTTGATAAAAATCTAGAAAAAACAAATTATTTTAGATCAAGATATTTAAATAAAATAAATAATATAATATAGTTTGCTTTAACTGGATACATTTCCGATGTTCGAGGAAAATGTACATATTTTTTGCTGAGATTTTTATATAAGCAACTGCTAATTTCTCTGATACATTTTGAGACTGTCGACTGACTCATATTAGCAAAGCTATCCATACCAACCCTTTTTTGATAACTTCCACTAGCAAAAACGTTCAAAGCCGCTAAAAACTTAGAATTAAAATTTTAAGTTATTAATTGATAATAATAATGTTTTTTATTTGACTTACTCATAAATGAAATTGTATAGCATTTCCACTTTCCTAATTTCAAATGGGTCCATCTCTTTGAGTAATTCAAGAGCAAGTGTCGGTGGCAGTCACGAAACCTAGATGAACAATATAATATTATTTATTTATATGTAATGTATAAAATTATTAAATGTATAATAATATTCTTACGTTTGTTCAGGGATTGTACTTATTTATTATTGTTTTTAGCAAGTCAAGAACGTTTTCTTGAAAGAAATAACTTTTCTATGACATCGTTCTTGACTTGCTAATGCTTCCTCTTGCACCTCCAAACTCGTTTTAACTTGCTGATGCACTGATGTGGGGGTGGTGTTAATCGCCGGTGAGGTTCGTAACAGGCTCATCACTGGGGATGGTGGTGGATTACGGAACGAAATCGACTATTCTCAAACTCAATTATTGAGTTTACTCTTCTTATTTTTTTTTTTAATGTATTGTCTTGTAAAAACAGCAAACACAAGCATGTTGTTTCCATGTAGGTATACATGCATTTGTGTGAAAAGTAGGATTTATGATTGTGTTAGCATAATTAGAATTAAATTATTTAGCTTCTCATTCTCCTTTTGACTGACTAAAGTTTAAACCCACCATTTTGTAATTTTATAATTTTCTTGTTTTCTAAAAAGGATTAAAAGGTTATTATAGTTTCTTTAAGATAATAAATTATTTATCATTAAGTTTTAATATATAAATATATTAATAAACCAATATAAATAATAGTAAAAATAAAAATACATAATATATTTAAAATTTACTTACAGTTTCAAAAATAGAAAAATACGCCAACACAATAACAATAAATAACACATAAAATATCTCACAACCTATAGTATATTGTGAAATATATTTCAAAAACTCGGGAATCCCGCACTAACACAAATGTAACTTTACGAAGTAATACATTCTCATTTTTATGTACGTACAGACATTTTCTCGTTTTTTTCTCTTACGAAATAATCGTAATCGGACCACAGATGGGGAAAATGGATTTTTGCAAGCATATTGTATACACAGTTGGAACAAGAAATACAAAAACTGGTCGACAAAGAAACAGGTGACAAAGTGGTTAAATAATTCATTGCAAAGCTGAATGCTAAATATAGAAACCAATGCAGGCAATCATTTGGTAGCAACACGAGTCTTGTTCAAGTATCATCATCATCATCTTCAGATCAGGAATTGATTGAAGATGACAATGGTAAGTTTACAGACGTAGTTAACCGAAAAAGAAACAAAAGAGACAGAAATAGTGGGAGCAGTGACAGAGAAATCAGAAATACAACCAAAAATAGGAAGTCTGGCATCACTATTACGCTTCTCTTGGCAATGAATTAATGCGTGAAGATCTGTTAATGAATTAAAAATCAATAAACAAAACACAACAACAAATACAGCAACCACAACCAAAACAACATTCAATTACAAAAAAAATTTGACAACCACAAATAATCATTCTGTACCTGGATACAAATAAGTTCCAAGATGTGGCGAAAAAAAAATTTTGCTGTCAAAAATATTTTTTTTGAGGCAAAATAATTAATAATGAATAATAAAAAAAGTAAAATTGTAAAAATAATGTTGGGTTTAAAAATGTTTGAAGAATCATCTTCGAATAGTGATGAGTTAGTAGAATTGGTTAATATTTCTAGAAGGACAAATCTAAAGAAACGAAATACAATAAAATTTTATAACAAAAGCATTGTATTAAAAATTAAACTATACAACAATAGAGTTCAATTGTCATTTTAGATTATGTAGAGATGTTTTCCAGCTAATTGTTCAAAAGTTAAAAGATTCCGATGTTGATCATATTCTTATGTAATGGACATCAAGGTGAATCTTTTAGAAGTGTTGGGGACCGTTTTGACCGTAGTATATCTTCAGTAGAAGATGTTCTTAAGAGAGTAACAAAGTTCCTCAGTCAACTTAGCAAAAACTATATTAAATGGCCATCATCAGAAGAACGCTAGGTTACATCTAGGAATTTTAGTAACTAAAAATTTAAATTATAATTAAAAAACTATCTATTTTAGCATGTATCGAAATTGATTTTAAGGGAAATGATTACATAAATCGAAAATCATATTACTCAATAATTATGGAGGGTGTTTGTAGTGACAGGAAAAATTGTATAGACGTTTTCATTGGATTTTCTGGAGCAACTGATGAGGCGAGAGTTTTTTCGTATAGCAAAATACCAGAAAAACTGTTACAACTTAATTCTGGATATCTATTGGGTGATAGCGCGTACCCAATGTCAATGCATCTTTTAACTCCTTATAAGGACAACGGTCGATTAACATACCTCAAAAAACATTAATAAAAACTTATCCTCCATTCGCATTAAAATAGAACATACATTTGGAATATTAAAACAACGATTTTATCATGTAGAAAAAGAAAAATTGTGAACATATCTGCCATTTTATAAACGCATGTTGTGTCTTACATAACATATGTAATGAAGAAGATTTATTGTTATTTAATGCGCCTATTATTGATTTTGCTTTTGAGCTAACAACAATATTCAGAAAAGAAAAATATTTATTCTTATAAATAATAATATAAAAATAATTCATAATAAACAAAAATTTTAATTTATTTTTTTAATTCTTTCAATATTTCATCCTTCTTTCATTAGCTTAATGGCCCAATTCAGATTCTGTTATGTTACTGCTACTGTTAAATAACATTTCAAAATAACATTTTGAAAATAACATTAATGCCTAAATCGGTATTCAGCTTCTGTTAAATTATGCCTCTGTTAAAAATATGAGGCGAATTGGTTTTGACAGCTCAAATGTTAAATAATAATAATAATAATAATAGAAAATGGAAAAAATTGATGAAAAAAGAATTCGGAACAAAAAAACCAGCGTCGAACAGCAAGGCCTTTATCTGGATTTCATGAAGAATAATTAATGAGATTTTTCCAACTGGAATTTTGAATCCCACAGTGAATGACGACTACTTCGAAGTAAAATGGGCAGAATTAACAATAAAATTAAACAGTATTGGTTATGGACCTCAACTTAAATAACAAATGTTGATTTTTTTTGCAAACAACCTCTCATTTTCATTTCCAAACAATAATAACATCACAATATCAATAATTAATTTTAGAATTGTTTTTTAATCAGCACAAATCACTTTTTTCTTATAAAATTATTTTAACGCGTCAAATTTTCTCTCTGTTAAAATAACATTGATTTTGACAGCTCTTAACAGTAACAGAGGCTACCTGTTAAGGGATTAATATTATTTTAGCAGTAACAGAGCGAATTAACAGATACAGAATTGGGCCATTAAACTCAATAGAAAGTATAAGCAAATATCAAGAATTAAAATATATTAATATGCCAAAATAATATTTCTTGTAAGGTTATGTGCAACTGATCATACAGTTTTTTTATGAGTAAATTTAAGTTCAGTGTCAACTGATATTTCAAATAGATCAGTATTTATCATTTCAAAATATCAGTTAAAGTGACAAATATCAGTAAATTAGGTCAATAGAAAGGCTTGAAGAAAGGTACTAGTTTCAGATTCAACTAAAGTCTCCACAGGTAGATATATGTATGCATATATTGGCGATGGGCCGTAAATTGTCTGATATATACATTGCCGTGTCATATTCTGTTATGCATGTAAATTTATTGTAAAAAATGGTATCTATTTTATGAAAATTAAATGAAAAACTAATTATAATTATTTTATATATATTTTATTACAGTATAATAAAATACTGCTTATTCCAAATTCACATTATTATAAATATATTACAATATTTTGTTTTTGTTTTTTAATTCATTACCATTGTTTGTTTATTTGTTTGTGTTTTGTTTCATCTTTTGTTTTTTTTTTATGTTTTTCTTGTTATAAATATTTCAAAATTTCAATTGAAATTTTTCAATCTTTCTTCTTCTTCTTCTTCTTTATTATTATTTCTTTTTTCCTTTTTTGAATAGTTTTTGATTAGTAAATTGATTTAAAAGTTATCAATTCAAAGTGACAAACAGTATAGATTAAGAGAGATCATATGTTTAATATGTATTACCTCCGTTTCACCTCATTCCTCATATGTTTATAATATTTCAGTTAATCGCTTTTTGTTTTCTTTTGGAAAATTTCTAATAAACATTTAAATGTTTTCTTCCATATTTTTCTTTTAAATTTATAAATTGTGTTGTTTTTTTGTATTTTATATTTATATTTTTTTTTTTTGATAACAATCCCACATAGCAAAATTTTTTTCAAACAAATATTAAATAACAAATTCGGCGCAGTGGAGTAGAGACATTTTTGCTTTTTTTTTCATTTTTTCTTTAATTTATATTTTTAGTTTTTATTTTGATTATTTTTTTTTTCAATATTTTCTTTATCAGTTTTTTTTATACAAATCACGTTTTATTTTTAATTTTTATTTTAACATTCAAAAAGTACAAATAAAAAGAGGATAAATATTTTTTTTTTTGTTTTTGTTTAATTTTTTTTTTTTGGTTTTTGAACGTTGAAAGCATTTTTTTAAATCTTCTTCTTCTTCTTTTGTTTAGTTTTTTTTTTTGTTAATTTTAATTAATTATTTTATATACACAAGTAGAAAATAATTTGTTTATATTTTTATCTAAATATTGATTTTTTTTTTGTTTTTAAAGTTCAAAAATTCGAGTATAAAAATATTTTCGTTTATATTTTTTTTTTTGTTTTTAATGATTTTTATTTTATTATTTTTTATTTATCCTTTCTTCTTTTTTCTTTATTTTTTAAATAGAAATAAATTTCTTTTCTTTAAACTTTTTGGTTGAATTTTTTTTAATCGGACAATTGTGGAAAAAAGTTTATTTTCGTATACAAAGTTTTTGTTTTTGTTTTAGATTTTAGCTGGAAATCATAAAAATGAAAATCTTAAACGTTTTCTTTGTCTTTTCTCAAATATTTTTCTAGTTTTTTGTTTATATTGATTTGTTTTCGTTTTTAAATTAAAATTAAACCAAATGAAAATTGATATTTTATTTTTCTCTAAATACAATTTTGATCATCATTATTTTTAGAAGAGTAAATAGAAAGAATTTACAAAAAAAAAGAAACAAAAGTCAGAAAATTAAATTTTGATTTCTGGCAAAAATTGTAACAAATGAAAATTAAAAAAAAAAAAAGTAAGAACTAAAATTTAGAAATTTTTGTTTGTTGTTTTGTTAGAAAATTGTTTTCTCAAAAGATTTTTCTTTGGATATGATTGGTTTATTTTTGTGTTTGTTATTTCAATATATATATTTTTAATTCACTTTTGGTCCCAACTATATGTCGCTCATGTTTATTTTTTTTATAATATTTTGAGGGTAATTTTTTTGATTTTATTTGTTTGTCTTGAAATTTTCGAAATAATTATTTAGGGTTTGTGTTTTTGGTAAGTATCGTTGAATAAAGAATCAGATTATTCAAATTATTTTTATTAAATGGTTTTCTATCACAATAATAATAAAATGAATCCTTATCCTGACTCTTTTGATTGGAAATTAGTAATCTGTGATTTCTTTTCTAAGTATTTAATTTTTCAACAAATCCACACACGGAATCCTTTTAAATGAATTAAAAAAATTAAAGAGTTCGCAAAATTATTCCAAAGAACGACAATTTTTCATTTTCTGTTGGTTGGAAATTGATTTTAATCACAAAATTTGTTAACTCTGGGCAACAGATTATTTCACATCATCAACCTAAAAAAAAATTTGAATCTAAATTTGATGTGGGTTGGCCGGGATCATCAATGATATTGAATCAAAAGAAAAATCATCAAATAAATAATTTTGTAAGAATAAAATAAAAAAAAATTGGTAATTTTTGGTTTTTTTTTTATTTTTTTTTTTCTTTTCTTTATAAAAATCCTTACAAAAATATTATTTCATAATCAATTATGTATTATTTTTAATGATATTATTTTTCTTTATTCTCACTTTTCTAACAAAAAAAAAAAAAAATAAAGACAAAAAATTTTTTGCATACAAAAGAAAAAGAAAAGCAATTTTTCTGATAATCTTTAAGTCAACGATACTTTTTTTTTTCAATTCAAATAATAAATATTGAACATCATCATTGTGTCTAGAGTGAAAAATAATTAATCTTAGTGGTGTGTGAAGATTTTTTTTTATTTCAAACTTAAAAGAAAATTTTTCAAACAAAAAACAACAACAATTTTTTTTTTTGGTTTTTAATTTAAAAAATGCCAATTTTTTAATTGTTTTATTTTTCTTTTTCTCATAAATCTTCTTTTCTTCTTCTTTGTTTATAACAATAAAAGAAGACTACATAATTATAATTATTGTTTAATTAAATTGTATTTATTTTATTTAAACAAATAAATATGCACCAATATGATCTCAAAAAAATAAAAGAATTGTGTGTGTGTGTGTGTATTTGTTTTACTTTTCCTTTTCTACAATTAAAGAGAATGTCACGTTATTTTATTCCATTCCATTCAAGAAAGTAATAAATTTCATCTTATTTTTATCCGTGTACACTGTAAAATTTGACGGACTTCTCTTTAATTTAAGTTCTTACAAATTCATTTTCACTTTTACACAATTTCTTAAGAAAAAAAATTCTGAAAACCTTTTGGTATCCTTAAATGTTTTGTTTTTGTATTTTGTTTTCTCTCTTGTTTAGGTTTTTTTTTTTATTGTGAATAAAATATTATTAAATGTTCAATTAAGGTTTTTTTTTTTTGATTTTCTTCTGATCAATTAACCGGGGGAATGGGGATTTTTTTTATTTTTAGTTTTATTTAAAGAATAACCGTGTTTGTTTTACTTCTCTGTAAATGAAAAAAATGCTTGTTTCTGTTGGTTTGATTTGTATTTTTGCCTTTAATCGGAAAATTATTGTTGTTGGTTTTTTGATTTTTTTAATTAGTTATTGTGAAACTCTGTGTTGTTTTTTTTTTAAATAGATAAATTTTTATTCATTTTATTAAATATAATTTTAGTTCTAGTAAAATGCCATTTTTATTATTATTTAATTGTTTTCTTCTATTTTTGTTTTGTTTGTTTTTGTTTTTAAGTTTTTAACAGATTTATAAAAGAAATAAAGAAAAACACATTTAAATTAATTAAAGAAAAAAAAAATAATAATATAGTTACATTTAGTTAACCATCACCCAGAATAGAATTTTTATTTGTTTCCATTTGAATTAAATTTTTATTTTATTTTGTTTTTTAATTTTTTTTTTAATTCGCATACAAAATAAATGTTGTTTTTTCTTCTTAAAAATTAAAAAAAAAATTTAACAATTAAATTTTTTTCCTTCTTTTAATTTATTTTTAGTTAAAGCTAAATTATATATTTTTAACGACGTTTTGTTGTTGTACTGAATTGTAATTAAAATTAATTAAATTATGGATCAGAAAAAAAACTAAAAATAAAAAATTGTGATACTTTTTGTTTATATTTTCTATTAAAAATTTATTTATTTTACAAAATAAAAATTAAAAGTAAAAATAAAAATAAAAAATAAAAATTAACAAAACAAAGAAAAAACAAAAAAAGAAAAACAAAAGAGTTAAAATAAATCGTTTAGATAATTAATTAATTAATATTTAGTAAATAATTAAAAACAAAAAAAAAATCGGGTTCTTAAAAATGTGGTCAAATTCGTCCGATTGTTTTGATAAAAAAAAGGAAGAAAAAAAAACTCAAAATAATGTACATCTTTCTTCTTCTTCTTCCTTTTTCTTTTTATTAATTTTAAATTTTAAATTTTTATTAATTTTTAACTTAAATTGTAATATTTTTTTTACTTATATAAACTTAAACAAATTAAATTTTACATAATTCTAAATTAGACATAAAAATAATTTTTAAATTTAATTTAATTTTTAAACTTAGGTACAAATTTTTATTCATTTTAATTATTTTTCTTTTTTTTTAATAATAATTATTCTGTGTCTGCAAGCATTAAAAACTAAATACAATTATACAAGAAAAAAAGAAGGATAACAAAACTAAGAATTATAAAATTAATTATTTTTATTAAATAAAAAATAGAATAAAAAATTAAAAACTAAAAAATAAGAAATATATTTTTTTAAAAACAAAATAAAGAAGAAAATATTCGTTTATAATAATAATAATAATAAATTTTTAATAATTAAAACTGGCACTGTGCAGAGCCTAAATATTGATTAACACTTTTTCTTAAAAAAAAATGTAGAATGTAAATTATTTTTAATTAAATAATCTTTTAAATCAGTTAATAATTTTATTATTTTGATTGTTTTTTTTTCAACAAATTAAGCAAAACTTAAAAATTAGTTTTTCTCTATTCGCAACTGAATTTTCTCTTATAATTGTTTTTATTTGTTTAAATTTAAAAATAAAAACAAAAAATATTACTACGTAGAGTTTACTACAAAATAACTTTTGTAATCTCTGGCCTTAGGAAAATTCTATTAATCAACTTTTTATTCATAAGTGCATTGTTTTCTTTATTGATTTCCTCTTTTTTAAAACTTAAAATTAAAATGAATTATTTTTTAATAATTAAAATTTTAAGAGAAAATTAAACAACAACAACTTGGGGGGAGAAAATAAAGAATGTCAATGTTTTTCTTTTTACGTAATTTTTTTTTTTAAATTCTAATGTAAAGCCTCGTTTAATAATTATTATAAAAATATTTAATTGAAGGGGGACTGTAGAAAGTATAAGGTGAAAACAAAAAGGTTCAAAAATTATATAAAAAAATTTCGATTTAAAGACAGAGGTGGGCTGTTATACAATTTACTTTTCTTTTCTAATCAGATTTTGTGATGGTTTTGTTTTAAAGAAAAATTATTTAAAATGTTTTATTTGTGTTTTTTGTTTCTTGTTTTTGTTTATTTAAAAAATGAAAGCTCGATTTTTATTGTTTTTGTATTTTATTAACTGTAAATCTTATGTGGTTTTTTATTTATTTAATTTGATTTTTTTTTTGTATGTGGTTTGTGAACTATTTTTGTATTATTAATCCTAGCTATTGTAACTTTTTTTTAATTCTGTTTTTGTTTTATTTATTGTAATTTTATTATTTACTCCAAAAAACTTACGTCACTCTTGTACAATTTAAGTTTTGTTTGTCGTCAATTATGATCATTATGTTTAATGGTTTTTTTTATCTAATCATAAGTTTGTAATTTTAAACAAACGAATAGATAAAATTATTGCCCCAAAAAATACTTAAATTGTATGAAAAAGTATTGACGAAATTTAAGGATTAGGACTATTGTAATTTAATTAAAATTTTTAATAACTTTATTGAAATTGGTTTTTTTTGTAAGTGTTTATTTGAAATTAATTAGAATAAAGTTTAGAAAATTGAGAAAAATTTAATTTAAATAATTAATGTGTGAGGATTTTTGTTTTATTATTTTTGGGTGGCAATCGCAATATTTAAAAATACATTATTTCATTTTATTAATTTAATTGTTTGTATTTTGTATTGAGGAAAAGAATTACTGATTTTTATTAAATATTAGTTTAGATATAAAATCAAAATTTAATGGGAAAAACACAACAATATGAATTCTTTATTGAAAAATTAGATTGTAAAATTTTCCATGGATTTCCCATTAAATTATGACTTATTTTTGAACAACAACAAAAATGAAAAAACTAGTGGTTTATTTTATTTTATTTTTTTTTTTGTTAAAGACTATTGTTTATTTATTGTTATTTCATGTGGTAATAATAATTAAAGCCTACAAATACTATTTTCTCCAATATTATAATAAAAAAAAAAACTTTCTGTAGACTTTAAAGTAGCATTTTTTTAATGTTATTTTATTGGTTAAAAAATTTGTTTTAATTATATAAGAAAACTTTGAAATAGCTGAGCAAACTTAAAAAGGAAACAATGAGAAACGATAAAACAAAGGACAAAAAAAAAACAATATTTTACTAAAATTATACAAAGAAAAACAACAACAACAAATATTATTCAACTGCTTAGTTTTTATTGTATAAAATATTGTATTTTTTTTTTACTTTTGATTTTTGTAATTTATTATTTGAAAGAGAGAGAGAAATAGGGAGAGATTGAGTGAGTGAGAAAGAACGAGAGAGAGAGAAAGGATTATTTTTTTTATATTAAAAGAAAATTTAATATTTTTTTTTTACTTTTGTTTTCTTCCTTCTTCTTCTTCTACTTTATTTTTTGTTTTCGCTTTGTCTTATTTTGTAAAACCAAAGATATTTTTTAATTTAACAATTTTCTCACTTTTCCTCAAGCGCACAAATAAAAAAAAAGAGCGAATTTTCTCACCTTAAAATATTTTCTTCTTTTTTTTTTTAATTCTTTTTTTACATTTTTTTTTGTTTTATCCTTTTATAATAATTATAATTAATAATCAATAATAATCAATAATTAATAATATAGTTTTTATTTATCTTAGAATGTATTTTTTTTTTGTTTTTGTTTATTTTAAATTGTAAATTACCTATTTTTAATATTTACATATTTATTCTTTTACTTTACTTTTCTCTCAATTTTTTTTTTAATTTTTTTTTCTTTTTCTGTTTTTTTTTTTTTGTTTTTTTTTGTAATAAAAATATTTTTGTTTTAACTAAATTTATTTTCTTAAGTTTACTGTTTTCTTTCTTTTGTATAAACATCAATTAAGCAAACATACAACATGATATTTTCAAGGGTGTTGGGGGTTAGATTTTCTTCTTCTTTTTTTTTCAATTTAAAAACTATAAATAATTAGTACAATTTTTTTTTGTTTTTGTTTTTCTTAACAAAACAAAACACAAAAATCTCCCCCACACCCATTTTTTTTTCTTTTTTAATTTTGCTTTTGTGTGTGTGTGTGTGTTTCTGTTTTAGCTTAAAACTAAGTTTTTTTTTAATGAAAAAAAGAGAAAATTATTTTTTGTATTTTTTTTTTTAACTTTTGTTTCGGAAAACTAATGAACTAAGTAATAAAATGGAAATGATCCTTAATATTTATTTTTTTTGATTAAGAAAGTTTTCCTTTTTTTATTTTCTTAAAAATCTCGTGTTTAATTTGTGTCTTTTCGCTTTTACAATATAAACAATATTCTGTTCTTCTCAATGTTATGGAAAAAGCCATTCAATTGAATATTAATTATTTTTTTAAATCAAGACAATATTGATTGTCAATCTTTTTCGTTTTATATATTTTGATATTTTTTGTTGTTTTATCTATTTAGTTTTTGACGAACCAATAAATGCAATTTTATTTTCGTCACGAGATTTTACAAAATTTGTCTGTTCTAATATATGTATGTGTTTTCTTTTGTTTGCCTTTTTTATTTCGTGATATGGAAAAATTGTTTATTTATAAAAAAAAAAAATAATAAATTAAAAGGGGAAAACTGGTCCATTTTGTTTGTACATTTATTTATTTATCGGAATGTGTTCTTTATTTTTTGTTTGTGTTTTTTAATTTAATTTTTTATTTGGAATCCAGTGTTTATTGTTGATGGAACGTTATTTTGTTGCAACAAAATAAATAATAATAAAAAAAAAAGCTTTTCATATTTTATTTTCATAAGTTTTCACGATTTTTCATTTCTATTTTTGACGTAAAATCAAATGGAAATCTTTAAAAAATTTAATGAGAATTTATACGAAATTATTTGGACCTCTTGCGGAATAATCAAGCAATTAATTTATGATACTGATAGACTTTTGTTTTATATTTTGTATTTTTTTTATTTTGTATTTTTGATTGAAGATAGTTTTTTTGTTTGTTTTAATAATTTTAATACCTGTATCACATTTAGATTAATTAGATTATAATTAACAAAAAACAAAAAAAAACTAACGTATTTTTATGAACAAAAAAAAAATCAACAATAGATGACGAATATGATTTACTTTTTTTGTTTTTTTTTTGGACAGAAATAATATCTACGACGTAACGTAATGACAGTGCCTTTATTTTTGTTTTTTTTTTGTATAATTTAATTTTTTTTAATTATATTTTTTACAATAATTTAGAACCATTTTTTTTTATTTCTTAAATTTTTTTTTTTATCAAAATCACATAAATTTTAAAGCCAATTACATTTTTTTTTATTTAAAGTCTTAAATTTATCACAAATATTGAATTATGTCAGTGTGTTTTTCGTCTTTATAAAAAATTTTTTTATCACAATTTAGAAAAGAAATTTTTAAAATTTTGATTAAAACTCAAAAAAAAAATTAAATTAAAATAGAATCTAAAAACAAATTAATAAAAATTTGTAGAATTTTTAAGACAACTGTCATCGGATTAATTAATTTTTTTTTTTAATTTTAATTTTATAGAATTCGCACAATTCTCAATTTTTCTTCTTCTTTTTTTTTTTTGTTCGAATAATTAATGTTCAGTTTCTGATTTAATTAATTATTTGAAATATAAATATTTTTAGTTTTTTTTTCTTGTTTTACAAAGGAGCGTAGAAAATATACACAACGTCTTCAGATCAAAGATTCTCTTTACATTTTCTCTTGTTTTTTTTTTTTTTTGATAATTTTATGATATGACAGAAATATTGTTGACACAATAATTAGATATTTTCTAAGGGCTAAATTATTTAATTTTACATTAATTTTTAATTAGAGATATTTATAAAGGACGTATATAAATAATTTCATATATTTTTTCTTTATTTTTTTACTTGTTTTCTTTTTCATTTCTCTTCTTTTAAATATTTTGAAACCGTTTTAGCCAAAGAATATTTTTTTTTTGTTTATGATATTTTTTTAGTTTTTTCGCTAAATTTAAATAAAAAAAAAATTAGCCAAAAATTTATTTTACAGCAGAGAATATTATTTACCTAATCTTTGATCTGATACATTAGAGATAGGTAGAGAGAGAGAGAGAGAGAGAGAGAGAGAGTGTGTGTGTGTGTGGAAAAATTAATATTTTCTTTTTTTTTTGTTGGACAAAAAATTAATTTGTTAAATTTTTCCTTAAATTTTTCTTCTCCTTCATTATAATTTTTTTTTTTTTGGTTGATTTTGGACATTTAGAAATACAATAATAATTTAGTTAATTAAATCCTATAAACATTCATTATAACAACTATTAACTGTGTATAAATAACACTCATGCAAATTATTTATATTTGTTTGTTTTGTTTACAATAAATTTGTTTGAATATTTTGTGTTTTTTTTTTTGATTTATAAATAACCTGCCGCCTCCACTGGCCACTTTTTCTTTTTTTAAATTGTAAGGCAAAAATGTATGGGGGCCGTGTAATTCTTCTTCTTTCTCTTCTTCTGTTTCTTTTTCTTTATCTTTAGATTTTTTTTTTTAAATTTTTACTTAAATTTATTTTTTATTCAATTTTTTAGATAATTGTTTTGTGTTTGTTGTTGTTGTAGTTGTTGTTATTATTGGATAAAAGATTTCTATATGTTTTTTCTTTACATATTTTCTTAAAAATTAGATCGAAAAAATATTTTTCCATTGAATTTTCATAGAATATTTTTGTTTTCCATACAAAATATATTGTTGGAACGTTATTATGATATTTTTCATTAATTTAATATTTTCTTCCACTCTGTTTTATATTTTTTTAATTTTCTTGTTCTAAATTTATCCGTAAAGGATCCTGGCATTACAACGACTTAACCAATTGTTGTTGTTCTTTTTATATTTTTATAGATTTATGTACAATTCTACCAAAATTAATTCAATTAAATTCATTGTAATACAAACATTCTTTTTGTTGGTTATTGAAGGTAGAAAATATCTTTTCGTTAATATGTTTTTGATCAAAAATCATAAATTTATTTTGAGTGAAATGGAATAAAAATAGAAAATACGTGAAAATGATTATTATGTTTGAATTAATTATTATATTTTTAAATTTTCTGGCACATTGATGGTGGTAGAAAATCAGCGAATTTATTCTAATTGTTTAAGATTGATTGAAAGTTTTCTTTTTCTTTAATATATTTGTTATGATTTAATAAAAACACAAACGGTCCTTCTTTTTTAACTAGCTTTAATTTTAAATAAAGAAAATATAAATGAACTAACGCGAATTATCGTTTCTATATTTTTCATGTCCTTTTTTTTTTGTTATAATTTTGGTCCAATAACTTAGAAGTTTCGAATAATTTTAAGAAAACTTTTTGATTTTTTTCTTTCATAAAACGTCATAATAGTGTTGCACGATTACAACAAATGTTCCGTTATTCTTTTTTTTTAACTTAAAAACTAATAAAATATTTCTTTATTTTTGCATTCAAATTTGTTTTGCTGCAGCTGTTAAAATTCGCTTTTCTTTCTTTTTTTTAATTTTATGCACTAAATTTTTTCTTATTAATTTATCATAATTATCCATAATTATGAATAGTTTTTCTTCGTTCTATTATTATTATTATTATTATTATTATTATTATTATGCTTTTTTCACTTCTTTACATTATTATAATAAATTGTACTGTTGCAGTAAGAAGCAATATAATTTAGGTATTTTGTATTTTGTTTTATTTTATTTTTATTAACTATTTCATGTGATTATGTCCTGTATATTGTATTTTTTTTTTATTATTAAAAATGAGAAAATTTGTCTTTTATGAAAAAGAAAATTTCCTGTTTTTATTTTTATTGATTGATTGATTTATTTATTGATTGATTGTTTTTCTTCTTTAAATTCAGATTATAACAATCGACTGTCGGCATAGACTTGTTAAGGGAAGTTTGTAGTTGTTTGTAGTTGACTTATTTGTTTTTAAATAAGAAATGTTTGTTTTTTTCTTTAAAAAAAAAAACAAAAAGAAACGAAATTTTTTTTCTTGTAGTTTTATGGTTTTGTAGCAGTTTTAATTTTTTTCTTTTATAAATTGTTGTAGGGGTGTAGAGATATTTTTTTGTTGTTTACCTTTTTTATATATTTTTCTTACATACGTATGACGTTTTGATGTAACGGTTTCTATGATTTTGTTTTATTTTTATAATATCGGGTAACACTTTTGTTTTATTCTATTAATAATTTGTGTAGAGATTTGATTTTTGGGAAGAATTATTAGAGGAAAGTTTCAACGAAAAGTGAAGAATACAAATTTTATTTCCAGATTATAAGGTAAATTTATTAAATTGTGAAATCTAATTATTTTGTAGGATAATTTGTGTTCCGTCTAATGTTTTAAATTTTGTATCAAAATCTATCAAACGTTACAACAAAACAATCACTTTTGACAGACAGACATTTTATTGCATGAACGTTTTTTTTTTACATGCAAATATTTAGATTTTTCTTTTCATGTTTTTAATTTTCTTTTAATTATATTCTTTCTATGTTCAATTTTTTTCTTACGAATGAAAAATCATAAGAAAAAAAATAGAATATTTTCATTAAAGAAAAAATCGAGTCACAGATCAATTTTATTATGATAAAGTTAATTATTTATTTGATTTTTTTGGTTTTTTTTTTTTTGTTTTGCCGAAAGTAAAAAGTTTATTCCAATTTTACCGAGAAATTTTAAAATTTGTTCATATTTTTGTTTCTCTTTTAATTATAAAAAAATTAAAAGAGGAATTAAGAACAAATTTTTTATAATAAATTTAGTTAAATTATTTTTCTTTGTTTTCTTTTCCTTTTTCCTTTATTCAAATTAATAAAAATTGCACTAATTGTTTAACTGGACCTTATATAAATATAGTTTTGTCTTTCTTTTTCTTAAAAAAAAAAAAAAATGTCTACCAATATTTAGTCAATCTTATTTCTCTCCGAATATAAACACATTACCCCGAAGGTTTTTCTTATTATTTTATTTGTTTTTTTTTTTTTTTTTTTAAATTTTCTTTTAATATTTTTTTTTTAATTTTCTTTTGTTTAAATATTTTCCTAACTTACAACTGCTATTTATTTTCATTTTTTTTTAATATTTATTTATTAAATATGTAAATATAGGTAAATAGAATAAATTGTATTTCCCTACGTTCTTTTCTTTTTCATTAATTTATTTATTTATTTATTTTTTACTTTATGTTTTTTTTTTTGTTTTTTAACGAATTTATGTTACCGTTTATTTCGTTCTAATTGCACTTTTTTATTTCTTTTTTATTTTTTTTTTCTCTCATTTTTTTCTTTTTCTTTTTTTTTTTTGTATTTTTCAAATTTTTCTTGAAAATAAAAATTTAAAAGAAACAAAAAAAAAAAAGATTATTTTGTTGCTTTTTAATTTTAATTTACACAAAAATAGAAAATATACGCTTGTTTTTTTTCTTTTGTTTCAATTATTTTGTTGACGACTTTTAAATTTTTTTTGTCTTTTTTACAAAGCACAACAATGTTTTTGATTTTTTCTATTTGTGTCGTGGAAAAATACAAAAAAGAAAAAGAAAAAACAATAATAAATATTTAGAAAAAATGGACGAGAAAAAATGCTCGACCAAAAAAATCCATCAAATCGACGACTTTTTTTTTGTTAATTTTTTTTTCAACTTTTTTCTTCATTTCCTTTCCTTTTCTTTATTTTTTTTTATTATTTTTGTTTCCTAAGATATTTTTAGAGAAAATA
Source organism: Pedicia rivosa (assembly GCA_963082725.1). NCBI lineage: Eukaryota > Metazoa > Arthropoda > Insecta > Diptera > Pediciidae > Pedicia > Pedicia rivosa. The sequence goes on from OY720153.1 coordinate 24,037,584, forward strand.
TACATCAAAATTTTGGATTAATAATCACAGATAGTGTATATATAATTTTTTACTTTCTTTAAATTTATTTTTCTTTTTATCTTTTGTTTTTTTTTTTTTTTTGTTTTTCAATTAAATTAAATCTTGGTGAAAAAATAAAAAATAAACCCCAAGATACATTTTCTTTTTATCTTAAATATATAATCAACTTGTATTGTTTTTTTTATTTTTATTATTTTTCATGTTCTTTTTTTTCCTTCTTCACTATTTTTCTTTACTGTTTATTTTTTTTCCTTTTTTCTTTCTTCTTCTTAAATAAAACTTTCTTCATTTTTGTTAGTTTTCTTTTTTTTGTTACTTTTTATTTTCATTTGTCTTTTTGTAAATATGAATATCGTATTAGTAATTAATAGTTAATCAATAATTTTAACAACAAAAGACGAAAAAAATAAAAATTAAAAGAAAAAATTATAAATATTTTCTTTAATTTCCTTTTTTTGTTTTAAATATCTTGGAATGCCGATTCTACTTTGTTGTTTTTTTGTATCTTTTTTTGCTTTAATCTTATTTTGTGTGAAAAATAAACACACATTTTTAAATATGACGACGAAATTCAATTTCTTTTAAACAAATATTTTATATTTTTTTATGTCCAAATGGGGTGGGGGGATTTTTTGTCTTCTTCCAATAAATTATTAATAATTACGTAATTATTTTTATTTACATGTGTGCCTCTTTTTTGATTATTTTTAATGAATTTTGATTTAATTTTGATTTCCTTTTTTAAATAGAATTTTCCGTTATCTTGATAAATGGTAGAGAATAAAAAACTGTTCTTTTGTTTTAAATTACTGAGTTTATACGCGACGTGACTCATGTATAATAATTATAATTTATTCCAATAGATGGCATTCTTTGACAGTCTTCGACATTGGAGAAGAGCAAACTAATTCTTATTTTATTGTACCAGAAATTTTAGTATTTTTCAATATGTTTAATTGTTTCACCTTTTTCCATTTCTTGAGTTTAAAATACTTTAAAATATCGTCTTTTTCAAGAATGGTGTTAATTGTTATTAAAACAAAAAGTAAAAATACTAAAACTTTTGAACACTAAAAATATGTTTCGAAATAAATCCGGTAAACTTAACACAATGTTAAGGACCAAGAAAAAGATGCACACAAATATAATAAAATTTACTTTCATTTACAAAATTATTAGTGAAATAATTATAAATATTGCAAACATTTAATAAATTTTTAAGACTTTCATTTTTTATGAATAATTTTTTAATTTTTTTTTTATTTTTATTTAAAGGATTTTTTTTATGACATCGAACGTGTATATTTTTTGTGTATAAATTTTATTATGTATAATTAGTTTTAAAACGTCAAACATATAAATGTATGTATGTATATAATATTTTTGGAATGCATCATGTTTCATTTTTGTTTAATTTTTTTATTTTTAAATTTTAATTTTTATTTTTTTTTAATTTTTATTTTTTTGTTAAATTTATTTAAGATTTTTCTTGGATTAAAATTTTAAACACCAAATGTTTTTTTTCCTTTAATACTAAAATTATTTAATTTGAATATTTTTTACGCTTTACGTTTTTGTTTTATTTAAAAACATTATAACAATTAATAGCCACGACACGTTATGTTAAATTTAATAATTAATTAATTAAATAAGTTTTATTAAAGAATAAAAAAAAATTCATTTTCATTTTCCTTTTTTGTTCATTGTTCAAAAAAGAAATAGAAAAGAAAGTGCATTTATTATGTTGTTTCGTTTTTTCTTTTTATTTTGATTTCAACATTTTCGTAAAGTTTAAAGATTTTTTTTAATTCAATTTTTAAAGGTGTTTTTTCTCTTTCTTTCTTAATAAGTTTAATTTGTTTTTTTTTTGTTTAGTTTTTACCCTCTTTAACTTTTACTGATATAATTTTTATAGATTTTATATGTATATTTACAAGAGCCTATTTGTCGATTGTCAAAACAAAATGTTCTTACAATTGTGATTTTTATTGTTTTTCCTTTAAAAGTTTTCCCTCTTTTTTTTCTCTTATTTAAATATGAAAAATATTTTTCTGTTTTATTTATGTTTGTTTGTATGTTTTAATTTTATTTTATATTCCATAAAAATTAATTAATAATAGATAATAGATAATAGATAATATTAATTAATTATTAGAACACATTTTTTGAAATTTGTTTTTCTCTTTTTTTAAAATGAAAATTATTCTATAAATTGTCTTCATTATCTGACATATTTTTTTTATAATTATCATCAGAACCATTTAAATCATCATTATTTTCATCATGTCTTAATGTAAGGCCATCTCTATGTTTAAGTAAACTTTCAACAGATTCCTTTGAAATAATATCACGTTCTGATGAATCACGATCAGTATCAATTGATGATACTGGACTAGTTCTTTCTCGTTTTATATCCATTTGTGAATAATTTAATGGACTACCTATACGTTTTATACCACCATTATTACTACTATCATCACTTACTGAATTTGATCGATTATTTTTAACTAATTGATCTAAAAGTGCTCCATGTGTTATATCACTTTTACGATCAAGACTTTGACGAATTATACCATCTAATAATGAACCATTTGCGCTGGTACTATCATATAAACTTTCAGCTAATTCTCTTGCACTTTTCACTTGATTATTATTACTTATTGATGATTTTGGTGTATTATTATTTGTATTTGTTAGACGTGTTGTATCTTCTTGAAATTTTTGCATCATTTGTGATGCAAAAAAACTTTCAGCGTTTGGTGGGAATTGTGATGTGGCACTAGGAGAACGTGTAAAATCCATTGGTAAACCTGTAAAACTAGGTGGATGAGACCAAAATAATTGGGAATACTGCAATTGTGCAGACATTGTTGGATCAAACATTGGTATTTTAAGACCATTTGGTGATGTTGCTGGAAATGGTGGTGTTTTTTGTGGTGGCTTTGTTGATGATGGTAAATTTTTACTTTTATCTAAATTACGTAAATTACTAGTACCAGTACCTGCTGAACCACTTAAATCAGTTGATTTTGTATCATCTAATGGTTGTGGTTTTGGTTCACGTTTTCTTGGTCTCATTAAATGACGTTCTTTTACTTTATATTCTAATGTTGAATGTGGTACACCATAATAACTTCCCGCTCTATGAACAGACATTTCACCACGTTGTACAGCTTTTACAGCTTCAACAAGGCTATCACGATCATAATTTCGATATTTACCACGTTTTGGTCTTGTACCTTTACCACCCGTACCAGTACCTGATTGCATATTATTATTTGAATTTGTACTAACCATATTTGGACTACTACCAAATCGGCTCATATCTGTACCACCCAAATTTTTAACCACTGATATTTGTGGTGGACGTTTATATTGATCCATACTATCAGAATTTGTGTGCTGTTTCATCATTAAATTATCAGGTGATGATTGTAAATTTTTACTAAAACTTTTTGCAATTGCTTCACGTAAATTAAATAAACTTTTACCAGGCATTAATGGTGGTGATTGGGAATCACTACTATTTTGTCTTAATAATGGTGGTGATACACCTGATAAATTATGTTGTTGTTGTTGAGGACTTCTTGATAAAATTGGTGTACTATTTTGTGAATGTTGTTGTTGTTGATCCTGCAATTTACTTGACGATGAACCAGCAACAGGTTTAAAGGACGGAATTTTTAATATCACAGCAGAATCATCGTCATTAATGTCAGCTGATGAAACTGTTTCCGGTGTTTCTGATTTAATTAGTCTATTATGTAATTGTTGTTGCTGTTGCTGCTGCTGCTGATGTTGTTGTTGTTGCTGATGGTGATGTTGTTGTAACATATTTTGCATTATAAATCTTGTATCATTTGTATTTGGTTTACCATTATTTAAATGGTCTGTATTTTTCATTTGTTCTTTAATCAATTCCTGTTGTTGTTGTATTATAAAATTTTTAAATAAATCAGGAAGTGCTGCTAATTCTTCGGGTTTTGATTGCATTAAAGTAGGTATTGCATTCATACCACTTGACAATAATAAACTTTGTAATAACATATTTGAGTCTAACCATGGATTTGTTTGAGGCTGTTGTGATGGTAATTGTGGAGGTTGTAATGATGAAATTTGTGGTTGTTGCTGTTGTGGCTGCTGTTGTTGTTGTTGCTGCTGCTGCTGATGTTGTTGTTGCTGTTGTTGTTGTATTGATGTTGATATTGTTTGTAATTGTTTTTGTATTTCTAGTTGTTGTTCATTTTTATTATTTTCATACATTTTATTAAAATTATGCATACCACCAATTGATGTTGATGTTTGTTTTGATGATAATTGAATTAAATCCTCTTGTGTTAATAATGGATTTTGTAAAACTTGTTCAGCATCTTTTTTCTCTTGATGACATGATATGTGTTTTTCATCATCATCATCAGGCGGTATTATTAATAATGATGCTTCCCTTTTTTGTTCCATTGCAAGTTTATAAACTTTATTGCGTAATGTTGAACGTGGTATATTATATTGTACAGCCGCTCTTCTAGTACCTAATTTTCCTGATAATATATCTTTTAAGGCATTATTTAGTTCTTCTTCTGTATAACTTCTTCGTCCAGCTACAGACGACATACGAGGTTTTGCTCTGTAAATAAATAGAAACAAATAGAAATTAATCAAACCAGTAAAATAAAAAACATTGTTTTTTTGGTTGTAGTTTTGTTGTTCTTGTTGTAATAAATCTTAATTAAAAATAATTTTTATTTTTCTTAAATTGAAATTTAAACCAAAAATAATAAAGAAGAAACAAAACAAATAAAATTTAAACAGAAACTGTTTTCGCATCTGGATCTTTGTCGGTAGCATTTGCATAAATTTCTTTTCTTTTATCCTTTACTTTTTGTTGAAGATTTTGTTGTTATTGTATTATGATGATTTGTTTCATATGTTCATTCAAATACAAATGATTACATTTATTATTAAAATGAACAACAACAACAAAACCAAAAGAAAAAGAAGCAAAACGGAAATATTTTTTTTCGGGGTTTAATAAACTCTATTGAAAGATTTAATGTGAGTTGAAGGAGAGTATAAGATCTATATGGGATTTTGTTATTTTAATTAAAATGTATCAGATTACAAATAGAAATTTCTAAGGGAAGACTAAAAAGAATTTTAGTAATAATTTTTAGATTTCAAAAGTTATGGTTAAATTCTTCTCGAAATGTCTTGAAACAAGACATTTAATGGAAATAAATGACAGATAAATAATAAAAATTTATGAAATGGAGGAAAATTATTCCGTTCAAACAACATAATTTTTTGGTATTTAGCCAAATTTTAACAGATTCTCGCTCATTTTTTTTATTTTTTAGTCAATGAAAGAAACACGGTTCAACAAATGTGTTAAACGTAGTTGTTTGAATTCTATTAGATTAAAGACACGTTAATAACGAATGGGATAAAATATTGGATTGCATTTCGTTCGAACGTCACTTAAAAATTATACAATACACATGAAAAGTTACTTTTTTTTTTTTTTTTTTTGCATTTTATTTTTATTGGTGTCTAACATTTTCTTTTTTTTTTTTTTTTTTTTTTTATACAAAATTTATTTTAACATTTATTTCATATGAGCTTGCCATAGGTTTAGCCCTAAATTCAAAAAATTATTATTTCATTTTAGCTTAAAAGTTAGTTTATATAATTAAATTATTTTTTTTTTAAATTCTATATTATTTAATAATAGCTACGTAGAATAGCACCCGCTAAAACCTTAACTCTTATATTTAAACTAATCCTATAGGAAAAAGGGAAGGAGAAAAGGAAAGGAGAAAAGGGTACAGAATAATGGGTATTTAGTATTAAAGCTAAAGAATTCTCTTATTTTCTATGGAAGTGCATACTGTTTTTATATGTAAATTTTAATTCATTGTTAAATTGATCTTGGAAAATATTATTGATTATAGAATGCATATAGAGATATTTATTTGTTGGATTGATAACTATGTGAAATGGTTCTTGTACTAAATTATTTGGGTGTGATCTCATTTTTTTAAGGACTTTGGGTGCCGTTTCCATTAGATATTCTCTAATAGGTTTAATTCCAGTTTCCTCATATATTTCATTATTATTAAAGTAAATGGGTATCCCTAAACGGATCTTTCTATGTTTTCCTGTAATTTGCCGTAATATTTTCCTCTCGATAAGCCCCAATTTATGGTAATAAATTGGTGACGCAGTAAACCAGATCGGATATGCATACACCATGATAGGTCTGATCAACTGCTTATATAGGATAATTTTTGTTCTTAAATGTAAATTAGAATTACGCATCACAGGCCTTATCATGTTGTATGCCGTATTTACTTTTGTAATTATGTTTTGCAGATGACAATTAAAGCCAAAAAGTTTTGATACTGTGACACCAAGATATTTGACCGTTTCACTGGGGCTTATTTCTTGGCCGTTTATTTTAATTTTTACGTTTCTCGATTTACGAGGAACCGATCTACTACAGATACCAGCCGGTGGACGGATTACAATCACCTCAGTTTTGTTTTCATTAATTCGGATACCCCATTTTTCATAATATTTTTGTAATTTATCAATATGTTTTTGAACATATCTTGTTGCAATCTTTGGACACCATGATTTAGAATATGAAATTGAGTCATCTGCATACAACAGAGTAGTAGAATAATGATCATCAATTGGTTGATCCGCGGTAAATAAATTGTATAAAATGGGACCTAGTATTGACCCTTGGGGCACACCAGAATTTATTTCATACTCACAAGACATTAAGTTCGCCACTTCTACATAAAATTTTCTATTTTCCAAAAAACTATATAAAATACAACACAGATCTTTGGGCAGTTTATGTATATGGATTAGTTTGTATAGAAGACCCTTTAACCATACCGAATCAAAAGCTTTCTGTACATCTAACAAACATGCCACCGTCGTTTCACGACGATTTAAATTACCGACAATATCAGAATGAAGTTTAGCCCAACCATGTATAGTAGAGTGTCTTGGTTTAAATCCGAACTGAAATTTTGGAATAAGTTCCGTATCCATCTCATAGCAAAATTCATTCATTCTTAAAACAATGATTCTCTCTAACAATTTTCCAAGATTTGACAGTAAAGAAATGGGACGGAAATCCTGAGCTTTTTCAGATTTAGATTGTTTTGGAATGGGCATAATTTTTGAGACTTTCCATGAGCTAGGAAAATAAGAATTATTTATGCAATTATTGTAAATAATTACTAATTGATACACAAGGATTTGAGGACATTTTTTGATCACATGATTTGATATTAGATCATTGCCGTAAGATTTTTTGTTATTAAGAGTTTTAACAATGTAAGAGAGATAATCGCACGTTACAAATTTTTCTTTATCCAATGGATAATCAGAAGGATTATCTTTTCCAAAATTACAGACTGATTGAAACGAAAACTCATCTGCTACAGTTTTACTTTTATTTTCATTTTCAAATTTCCTGATTGCACTATTAATCACAGATGCGAAAATTGGATCATGTGAAGGCTCTTTATCGCCGAAAACTTTACTGTAATGTGCACCCATTTTTTCGACTATTTTCTCCAAATCTACAACCTCTTCATCATCCTCAGTTATGAGTTTGGTAATAACCTGAAATTTTTTCCGACCCGTTATTTTATTAATTTCTTTAAACATGTTATTATTAGGAATAATCGCATTTAGTTGTTTTTGAAAAACATCATTCAAATACATAGAAGTCGTTTCCTTAATTATGATTGACAAGCACTTAATTTGTGATCCAACTACTCGATATTCATGATTCCAACTATTTAATGTTTTATGGTGTATGCGATTTAGTTTTTTTCTCAATTTTTGTCTAAACTTATATAATTTATTTAAGCTATCAGGCAAATTATTTAATTTATAATTCTTTTGGCATACTCTAGGAATAAATTCCAATATACCGTTTTTAATCTTTTCAGAAATTTGAACAATATATAAGTCAATCTCTGCATTGGTTAAATTTATATGTATGGGAATTGATAACAAATCTAATTCTTGTTCTATATATCTTTGGAATTCCGTCCATTGAACATTTTGATATGCAAAATATTGTGGAGGCACCGCTCCAATAAAATTTACTATATTCTTGTTTCTAATTTTCAGCACAACTGCATTGTGATCTGATTCCGCGGGTGTTGTGAAGCAACAAAAATTTTCATTTCCTTGACTTAGATTCAATAATTCATTAGAAATTATGAAAAAATCAAGAAAAGAATTCGATGGGTTCCTAGTACATGTGTTAGGGGCAATGATAGATAGATCATGATTTATGATATTATCCATCCAGTTATACACCGCTGCCCCGGTTAAATTTACTGTATTATCATTCCAAAATGTATGACGTGCATTAAAATCACCTCCCCAAATAGCATAAGTATATTTTTTTCCCTCAGCATTGATTGCATTAAAGTCATGTTCAATTTTTGAAAAGTTTGTTTGTCCTGGAACATAAATATTTACCAAAAGAACGGTTTTATTATTACTTAAATAAATTATATTTGAGCAGACCTCAACAAATTTTACGTCCTTAATTATTATTTTATCCGTTTTAATTGAGTTTTTTATCAAAATACCCAAACCATTACTTCTAATTCCGTCTGCTTTATCAACTCTAAAGAAATTGTATCCATCCACTGTAAATTTGTGTTGTGTTCTAAGTTTTGTTTCCTGTAGCATCATAAAATCTGGGTTTTGTTTTTTAATAAGGTGACATAAAGAAATTCGTTTAGGGATACTAACTAATGATACCGTATTCAATATTATTACTTTTAAATTTTTATTTATGTTCCCTGACATATACTAAACGCGAAACTTAGATACATGCTTTGTTTTTCACTTTTGTTACTGCTTCTATTGTAAGCTGGCAGAAACGCATTAATTTTATTTATTATATTAAAAAGATCACACCCAAATAATCTTTCACATTCGGTTGTAATAAAAGAATTTACATTTTTAGAATTATTATTGTTGTTGCAATTATTTTCCAAGTCATTTATCATATTATAATGATTTTGGGTTTCGTGATCATTTCTAATATTTACATTATTTTGATATTGTTTGCTACATTCTCCAGACATTATATCTGCATAACTAATATTCCCTTGCGTCATTCTTCGAGCTGAATCTCTTGCAAACCTAATATTTTCTTGTTGCTGCTGCACTTTTATTCTATTTAAACTTTTATTTTTGTTTCGAAGTTCCTCAATTTTCTTAAATTGATTACAACCACGATAATTCGCAGGATGAGCTTCACCACAGTTAACACAGCAAGGCTCATTTACCCCTTTAATATTGGGACATTCTCCAATGTTGTGCACCTCCTTGCATTTAACACACCTATATGCATAATTACAATAGGATGCTACATGACCAATACGTTGGCAATTCATGCACTGAATTACTTCACTTTTTCTTAATTTTTCCCACCTAACTCTGTGATGGCAAACAAACTGTAATTTAATCAGCTCATTTATCATATTGTCGGTATCGAGTTGAACTACAAAACTGTCTAGTTTGATACCATTTCTTACAGACTTTCTAGTTTCAAATTTTTTTACAGAAAAAATATCTAAATTTGGGATATTATATTTCAAATCTTCAATAATTTCATCTGGAGTAAATGTATATTGAACTCCTTTTAATAGAATTGAAGTTTTTTTAAATTCTTTTGGGGTATATGTATGAGAATCAACCTTATTTTTCCTTAATAACTCGAACACTTTTTTATGTGATTCAACATCGTTGCATCGAACAATTTTATTGTTATTCCTGGTAATTTTGATTGAGAAATGAGGTGGATTATGTTCCTTATTTACTTCTTCTTGAAATTTCTTGGTATTTAAATTTGCCACAAGAATCGGTGGAACTTTTCCCTTTTTAAGTGAGTTTTTTGAGGGTGCTATCACTTTTTCTGTCTTGTTTTTCGAATCATTCTGTTTTTTTCTTTGATTTTCCTCATGTTGTTGTTTCCTAATTTGGTCTTCTTTTTTTTTGATTCGTCTTCTATCAACGTCAGCTATTGTAAATTCATTGCCGTCTAAGACATTATAGTAATTGGATGTCTCCATTGAATTCTTGGTTTCATCCCATCTACTTTTTTTCTGTTCTCTGATTTCCTCGATTGAGGAAGAACTATTACTTTCAAGTGCTGATCTTTTTGAAAAACTTCCTCCTGGAGCAGTATCTTCATTCGTAATATCCATAATAAATGGCACACTAGAATTTGACCTTTTATTATTATTTTTGTTTGTTTCCATATCATCATCATCATCATCATCATCAATTGTAGTTAAATTTTGTATCATTATTTCCATGAGTTTAGCGGGGTCTACAGACAGCTTTATTGCCGCATCGTGCAACGCTTTTTGCAGAATTTCAACAGACATTTTTGTTGTTTCTTTTATTTATTTATTTTTTTTATTATATTGAAAACAAAAATAATCTTTTTTTTTTTTTTTATTTATTTTTATCAATATGTGTTTTGAACTCGCCACTGTTTGGTACTATTTTGTACCGACAGTAGATATAATTTCACTGACCTAAATCGAATGTTTTTTTTTATTAGTCTTTTTATAAATATTTTAAATTATTTTTAAATATTATCTTGCCAGCCGGGTTTTGACAGCCGGCTGTCCATTACACAATGTAATAGAACTCTATACTTTAATTTCTTATTTTATTTTTCACTTTCACAAATAATTAAAGGAAACTATCTTATCACTATTATTTCAATATGAGCACTAGCACTAGCTAATCAATCCAATATATCACAACAATATTTTATTGTGTTATTTATATTAGAAATCTTTAATTACTTAGCACAACAAATAATATAGACAAATGTCATTATTCGCCATCTTTTTCCATGAAAAGTTACTAAAGAGTTTCAATTCGTACTAACGAAGTTCAATTATTCAATTGTAATTGATTCAATAATAAATAAATTATGAAATTTTGTTAGAATTTATTTCTTTTACACCCCGCACTTTTAACTGCGCCCATACATTTTTGTTTGTGTTTTTTTTTTCATATAAAAATAAACGCCGTCATTTTCTTATTTATTTATTAAACAATCGTTTTTATTTAAAATAAGAATATGAAATAAATATTTATCGCGATAATGACGAATAAGAGAGAAGTTCAATTTTTTTGTTTTTCTACAAAAAAGAGTACAGTAACTATTTATAATCGCACATCGCCCCACCAATATGGTTGCTTTAATTTCATTTTTATGGGTATTATATTTCTAATTTAATCGGGGATCGACAAAATAAAGAATACAAAACAGAAAAAAAAAACGAAAGGAACGAAAAAGGAATAGAAGAGAAAGGTAATTGACCATTAAAGACATATTTTTAAATCAACCAAATAAAACAATTGGATTTTAGAGTAAATATAATTATGGTTTATTGACTTTTATCAAATTGAAATCAAATTGAGTGAATTTTCTATTGAAACAGTTTTATTGTTTGTTGTTGTTTCCGATTAATTCATTTTGACATTAAAGTTTTCTATATTTCTCATGATATAAGTAAATTCCGTCTTAGAAATTAAATAAATTCAATTCAATTCCTAATTGTTGTGGCATTTTTTCTATTAAAAAAAAAGTGACACAACGAAATCATACCCAGTTCGAGCTCAACACTAATATTTTGTAAAACTTTTGCCTAAAGTTTGAACAGGGATATCGTTAATAGATCAAAATCTAAAATCTACACTTTCAGAAAAAAACCAAATAAATTCACTCTGTTGACTTATAAAACTTTTAAAAATTTTAATCTAATATTATGACGATTTTGTCTATTGGAAATTCAATCACATTGTATTTTATCACAATTTTGTCGATTTTCAATTGGTCGCCAAATACAAACATAGTGTTTGAGAATGTAAAAACAAAAAAAAAAGACTCCATTTTCTGATAAAAAACTATTAAAAAAAAAAACAAATAACGCTGATAAGAAACTATAAATCCTTGATAATAAATAGAGTTAATTTTCTTTTTAGTATTGACACAAAGGTCGATTGTTGGGTGTATGTATCTATGTGAGTTTGTGTGTAATATGAAATGGCATACAATATTAAATAAACTAAATTTACGAAACCAAATGAACCAAACAAGGTTAATCTGAATTTATAAATAATTGATTGAATTTTTGTTTTCTGTGCTCTGCATTTTTTGTTTTACTTTTGTTTATTGTCCTCAAACAAAAAAAAAAAAAAAATAATACAAATGCAGTAAATTTTTTTTTTCATTCAAATAATTTTTTTTTTTCTGTTTTACGTAAAAACAGAGGAAAATTTTGTGTAAATTTATTTTAGTTTTTGAATTAAATTATGGAGTAAAAAACCTGTTAAAAGATATATGATGTCACTAGTTCAGATATTATTTTTTTGGACGTGGTTCTCCTAAATGCCTCTCTCCATTAAAAAATTATGATTATTGGGTCCATGGATCATTCCAGTTGGATTCTGAACGGATTCCAAGTCATCACATTTGGTTTTTGATGTTGGGAAGAACATTACAAAATTTATATATTCAAGTTTTACAAAAAGAAAAAATTAAATTCGTCTTAGTTAATCAGATTTTTTGGCCATTTAGAATTTTTTCACTGGTTGAAGGTTTTTTTTATAATTATTTACATTTATTTTCTTCTTCTTATTCTTAGATTTCTTCTTATTCTTCTGCTTATGCATATTTTGTGCATTCATGGTCAAATGAAATTATTTATATTGACTAAATACACGCAAAAAGAAAAAAACAGAATGATTTCATTGGGAAAAAAACACAAAACGAGAAAATAAATTCAATAATTTACCATTGAGACACAAAGCGCGCTAAAATACATAAACGCACACACACAGGAGGGGGAGAGAAAGAGATAAAGATAGAAACGAGAGATAGATAAATCTATTTTGAATGTTAAATGAAAATGAAAATATCAAAATGAAAACACACACACACACACATGTACATTCATAAATGAACAAATTAACAGCGCAGAGATATGTTCTTGTGAAAATTTTTTTTTTATTAGATTAAGTTTTGAACAGGAATCTCATTGTTTTTGTGTTTGTTGTTGTTGTTGTTGACTTTTTTTGTTAAATTTAAAAAATACAGAAATAATTGAAAATTATGCTTTTTTTTGGTCATTATAAAAAAAATTAAGAAAAATCGAATGCGAGAATTATTTAATACAATATTTTTATGTTTTTGTCAAAAACAAGGAAAGATAAAAAGAAAACTTCAGTTAGTGAAAACCCCCACCATCAATCTTTACTGAACATCTCTTTTAAGTGACCTCTTTTCTGGTAAGTCCGTCATCACAAAACTTAATGGAAAAATACTCAATAAAAAATCACCATATAAACGATTCAAACGTATTGCACACTTTTGATTTGGTCAACATATAAAGGTTACACTGTATCATTGCTATTATTAGTTGAATTCTAAAAAAAAAACGCGGAATTTAGTACAAAAAATAACTCTTTTTTTTTTTTTTGCACAAAAAAAACACAGAACTTAGAAAATTTATGCAATAAAGTGGTCAAGGACACAATATTGGATAATTACAATAAATAATTTTATTATTCTTGTACTTTTTTTTTGTAATTTGAATAATTTAACAATTTTGTTTTTTAATGTGATTATTTAAAGGTTTTTCGCATTCGATATTTTTTCTTCAGTTTTTTTTTTCTTTCTAGCATTTTTTTTTCGTCCATAATTTATTATTTTATTTATTGCCACTTTTTTCTTTTGCAATTTTTCTCTGTTTTTGTAAATTATAATTAAACTGGATTTTGATCATAACTAATTAATTTAATTAATTACCTAATTGAAAATCAAAGAAAAAAGATATTTTAATGTTCGCATTTGTTTTTTTTTTGATTATCGATCAATTAGTCGCGGGAACAATTATTATTCGGTGTTGAAAGTAATTGCAATTTCAACGCTTGATTATTTGTAGAAGAAGAATATAGTTATTTATTCGTAAATATTTCTTTGAATGAATTCTTGCTTTAGAAGATCAATTTTCCCATGATTAATTTTAGGATAACCAATTTTTGAATTTCACTTTAATTTTAGCAGCATGTTAAGAGATATCAAATTCGAAATAGAAGTTACATTAAGAGAAAAAAAAGGAAAGACATTTAAAAGTTTCGTGAAACTGGAGATTAATGAAAAGAATACAGTGTTTTGTTTTTACGTAATAAAAGTTACATAAACCAAATAGTAGAAAGAGGAAACTTTCTTATTTAAATAAATGTCAAATTCAACGTCACTTTTTTTTTTTAACAAAAAAGATCTTTAAACAATACAAATAATTTTATGAAGAAGTTTATTGGGTGGAAACAGGAGGCATTAAGTAACTAAAATAATAGGTCAAAAAAATTAGTAAGAGTTTAAAAAATTATTTCACAAATCTTTGTGAGAAGTTTAATAATTTTAAGATTTTAGGGTTTCATAAAAGCAAGCTTTTGTATAAGTAAAAAAAATGCATTCTCGCAATTAGGAAAAAAATATAAATAAAACACGACAATAAGGATATTTTCACATAATAAAAGTTTTCAATGTGGAATTCATAAATCATAACAGAAAATACAAATAAATGTAATATGTAATTATTTTATATTTTATATCCTTTACGCTTCTATTTAGAAGACTTAATTGACTTTACGAAGCTGATCACAATGACTCCAACATGAGTTTATTTCAATTTTGATGATGAATAAATTGAACATTTAGGAAAACTTAATGAGAATTCAGTTCAATTTAAACTTTGTAAAAGAAAAATTTAGTCATTCAATTTTTATCACTCAGTTAAGACAGCATCAGCAAACAAAAATAATGAATCTTACTTCCTTAAATCGAGTCAGATTCTTCACCCAGTTTAAAAAAACAATAAACTTGATTATTTGACGAAATAAAAGAAAGTCTACACACACACACACACACACATACCCATGCACCCACATCAAACCTATACAAACACACACACGCAAGCAGCATACACATTTTTTTGTGTTATCATTTTTTTTTATTGCAACAAAACAAAAATGAATATTAAAGAAAAAAAAAGAAAATAATAATCATCATCGTTTATTTAACCAGTGATTTAAAAAGTTCAGTGCACTCTTTAAATATTTGTATCATCGTCTCGGCCTGATTTTTTTTTATTCTGTTCGCAAACACACACACACATATATATATATATCCATACACACATACACACATACACACATACACACACATAACGCAATGTTTTTTAGTGCATCACCCAAAAGTAAACAAAAACATTTTCAACCCAGACAGCTCACAAAAAAATAACAGAAGAAAAAAGAAAAACGCAGAAAAACAATAGAGAGAGAAAGAGAAAAAGGGCGAGAGCGAGAAAGAAAGAGAGAAAAAGTTTGACAAACAATAAAATGGTTTGATAAAAAAAAATATTCCTTTCAGTAAATTTCTTCTTACACACAATATTTTTGTTTGTTTGTGTTGGTGCGGTGGCGATGCCATTTAACAGCTGCTGATAAAAAAAAAAACAACAACCAAGCAAACAAAATGAAGAACAAAAATTAAAACAAACGAATTAAGAAACATGGAAGTTTCTTATTATATGCGGTTCTTCTGCACTCGCCCTTGTATTTTTTGTTCAAAATTATTATGAAAATTCTTTTTTTAGGAAAATTCAAATGAAAATCGTTATCGATTTTTATTCAAAAAATTTGTACACAACAAAAGACAACTTTAATTTTCTTAAGAAAAATTCAAAAATACAAAAAACAAGTCAAACATAGGACTTTAAGTGTATTTATGTATGTGTTTAAATGTGTGTGTGACCGCATCTAAGAAATAAAGTAATAAAATACGAATTTGGCCTTCTTTGTTTATTTTAAACTTTTTCTTCTCTCAGTTGTTGTTGTTTTTGTTGTACTAAACGCCTTGAAAGTTCCGTTTTCTTCTTCTTTTTCTTAAAATTAATTTTGCTCATCTTTTTTCATTCAAACATAAAACTAATTTCATTATACATAAAACATTCTAAATTGTTAATAGTTAAGTTAGCTTAGTTACTGAATACTATGAACCTTAACTAATAATAATTGAGTTAACGCATTTTAATTTAAGTTCGATGGCCACCAACCATGAAAATATTTATCTAAAAATCAATAAAAACTAATTTAATAAGTTTATTTTTATAAAATCAATTAAAATTTGAATTTATTCAGAAAACATAAAGGATCAAGTTGGTAAAGTGGGTATAGTTGGTAATGTGGGGTAAGTGGGTGGTAAACAGATGAATGGAATCACGTGTATGCATATGTGTGTGTAGACAAATAAGAAACTTTTCACAATTTAAGCATATTTTCAGTTTGGCCTGTTGCATTTTACACATGACAAAAAAAAAATTAAAAACCATTTTCTAAGTTGTTTCACGCATGCGTTCAATTATTCCTCTTTTTCTCCCTTCTAACATGCTTTTGTTAGCGCTTTTTAAACTATCAAGAACAAATTTCTTATACTTTACCCTTACTTCCATTTTCTTCTCAAATCTCTCTCTATCCTCTCTTCCTTTCTTCGTCACTCCCTAACTCTCTCTTACTCTCTCAAATGCTTTTTTATTTTTTTTTTTAAATGGGAAGAAACTATCTATTCTACATAAAAAAAGTTTAACATATCTTTTCCGAAGAAAAATAGACAGAAAACAGAGACAACAAGATTCTTAATATTAATGGAGAGGAAATTAGTTTTTTTTTCGTTTTCGTTTTTGTTTTTATTTGTTTTTTTTTTTTACATTTTCTTCTAAAAAGAAAAACTTCTGCTAATTTTGTTGTTGTTTGTTAGTTTTTACAGAATGACGTCATAGAACATTTTTATTTATGAGTTTATTTTTTTTTTTTGGTATTCCTCTTTCTTGTTTTTTAAAGTATTTTGCACATATGGATTTGTCAATTACAAAGAAAACTTATTTTTCTTAACTGTTGAACAAAAGAATATTAATTAATAATATTTTTTTTTCCATTTTGGATAATTTAATATTAAGGAAGTGGAAAATTTGAACAAAATGGAACCAATAAATTCAGTAAAGGCTCATACCATTTAAAAGCTTTTACATATATGTTTTAATGGTGCTTGCCAGATAAAAATGGAAAAGTATTATTATTACCCAAAGGACAACTGCTAATCTATTTATTTAAATTTTGTGAAAAAAAAAAGTGTAAATATTTGAAAACTTGAAGAATTATAGCCAGACAAGATACAGACAGACAGAGGACAGACAACTGAAAAAAATACACGCTTTTCTACATTGCTTTCTTATTTTTTTCTCTATAAAAAAAATACATACACACACAATTTCATTGTATTTCTTCTATAATCAAAAAGAGTTCATTAGCATCTTTTCTCCAGCCAAATATTTGCGAATTTTTTGCATGAAAAAAAAAACAACAAAATAAATAAATAAATTACGTCACAAAAATTTGTTATGTTTTTTTTTCTTTCCAAACAAAAGATAAGAAAAAATATTTTAATAATTATTGTGTTTGTGTGTGTAGATTTGTGAGTGTTTTGTGTGTATTAACCATTTTTTTGTAAAATGCACAAATATTTTATTTTGTACTTATTTATGAGGTCATTATCCGACATATGGTCCAAATCTTCATCATGAAATAAAATGGAACGTGTGTAGAAAAATTTCGTTGTTATTGTTGTTTTTTGCGTTGTTGATTTTTTCAGTTTAGTTTGTTGCTAAAGAAAGATATGAAAAAACACATCAAAAACAAACAGAACGTAATTTATATTTTATTATAATGAATGCATCTGTTTGTTGGGTGATTTTTCTTCACTTTTTGTTGTTGTTGTATGTTGTTTCATTTCGGTCGGTTGTTTATTTGGGCTCAGACACACATTTTAAAAGTTTTTCGTATGAATTTTTGCGCCATTGCTAAAGTCGCAAGAGACAAATAGAAAGAGATAGATATATAAAGAAAGAAACAGAGGGAGAAAGAGAATTAAATATTTATTTTATATTGTTCCGTGTCCTCGAATTTATATTTTATTATTATTTTTATGAATTTGATCTTTTAAAAAGTTTAAACAAAAAAAAACGTGCAATGGAAAAATTATTTTTCTTTAAAAAATCCTTGACTTTTTTTTTTATTAAAAAAATTTGTAAATAAAAATAAATACGAGAATTGTTAAAAATATTGACATTATAATGGATGTACTTGAACTACCTTCATTACACTTTATATTTGTGTTTTTAATTTGTGGTCTGTCAAGGGTATTTATCGTGAATTGCTTCTTTCGGAACAGTTTATCACCTTCCCCAAAGTTTACCCAATCTTTTACATCAACAAACAAAAATCTAAATTATCGTCTCCAGAACAGCTAAAATAATGTGGGAAGGAATAAATCTTTAAATTCAAAATTACTCTGTGCTAAATAAAAAAATAAAAACAAAAACACGAATTGTAACTGTGAATCAAATCTAAACGATATGACTGACACATGTACATAAATGCAACAAGATGCGTATTTAAAAAATTAATATGAAAATGCTTCAACGCGTCGCTACATGTACAGACATCCATGTGTGCATTTTGTTTTTGTTCTGTTCTTGACGTCGATTTTAATTTTTATATTTTATTAAAAAAATAACAAAAACCAATTTCGATTAAACAATTTTTTTTACGAATTGAGGTCATCCATGTTGATACAACGATTATGCTTTTTTTCTGTGTTTTTGTTGCGCGATATAAAAAAACTACATTTTGCTCAAATAAAAAAAAATTCGTAAAACATTAAAATGCACGAAGAGAAAAACAAAAAAATAACGGAGCAAATTAATTTGCACCACGACACCGTCAAGATGAGAAAATTAAAAATCCATATTTTCTTCCAAAAACAAAAAAAGGAAAACCTTCTCGCACAAGGCAAAATTCTTCAGCATGCAAATTACAAACACAAAAATAAAAAACGCATAACATCAGAAGCAGTCTCTTATCTTTTTTGTGCTTCTTCTGACACATCCCCAACCCATTTTAACCCTCACAACCCTGTTATTCTGATTAAAATTCATAAAATGTTAACAAAAAAAAATGAGAAAAAGTTTTAAAAGCACAAAATGAAAAATTGTCTGCACTCCCCCGAAAACAACAAGTAAAATGCACAAAATTGCAACACCCTCACTCCTTTTGTTTTCTTCCTTGAAATACATAAATGTAATACGACGACGGTATATACGTAACCATTATAATATAGATATATATAATGACTCTACACAACGCCTCCCTCACTCTCCCACAACACAATCTATCCTTCATTGTACACAATACAGAAATTACCCCTATATTTCTTTATGTATAGTATATACAATCCTCTCCTCCCTCTTATCACTTCCTTCACTGATTGTGCCAAGAAAACGATCAATAAAGTCAAGTCACAAGTAAAGTGCAGACCATTGGTTGAAGAAAACCAAACCAAAAAAACGGGAGATTTCTGCTTTTTTTTCGGATAATATTTTTTAAGAAAGATGAGTGAAAGTTCTGTGGGTAGATTGCAGTGGAGCCAGTGGGTGTTTGGTTCGTATGAGGAATGAGTTTTATCATTTTATTTTTTTTTCTGTCTTTCTCAGTAACGTCATATTATTAAAAAAAATGATTATATTCCATAGTAAAGATATAAAACGTAAAATGTAAGAAAAAGTACAAAGAGAGAGAAAAGAGAAAAATTTGATCATAAGAAAATATTTTTTCATAGTAAAAAAAAATATTCTTCTGGTTTTTTCTGTACAAAAAAAAAAAAAATTATGTATGCTCCCAGCTGCCCTTCCCCATCTTACATGAACAGAAAAACCTAAGGGGGGAGCGTATCTCTTTTTCTATTTAATTTTTTTTTTGTGTAAATTTTTGTTCTTGGTGTTTTACTATTCTCATAAGCCTGAACGAGATAAAACATTATAATTCTCTTCTCATGGAAAAAAAATATATCCAAGAACAACAATAACAACAAAAACCTTCCAACAACATGAAGACGAAAAAAGGATAAGCGCAAAAAAAGCAAATAAACAAACCAAACCAAAAAAAAATTACAACAAAAATTCACTTGCGGAAGTCTGGTGCAATATTTTTTGAGGTTATCAATTTTCATTTCATTCCATTTCTTTTTCTTCTTTATCGTCATCACACTTTATTTTGTTGTTGTTGTTGAGGAATATAAAACTGTGTAGGAGAAAAAGAGATAGATAGAGAGAAGCAACAAGCCGAAATAAAAACAAATTAATAAAAATAAAAAAAAAATAAAACAAAATCTGTCTTAAAAAGTCGTCGACCTGAATAAGAGAATTTCAAGAAAAGACAAAATGAAATTCAAGCGGCTAACAAGGAAAATAAATGAAAAAGGCAATAGAAAATTAAAAGAATTTTCATTTTTGTCGTCAGTGTTGTTGTAGTTCATTATTTGAGAGTTTAAGTTTTGTTTAAAGACGACACATTGCCTGGTATTTTTTTATTGTGCAGGAATTGATAAGAGTTTATTTCTTTTTTTATTAAATAAAAAAATAACAATTACTCAGAAGAGGTTTAAAATTTGTAGACAAGACAGGATGTCATATACGGTAAATTAATTTCAGAATAAAAACAAAAAAAAAAAGCTAAGAACTTAACAGAAGTTCATTGAAATTCAATGAACTAAAATAAATAAATTGACTTTTGGACATTAAATAATATGACGGATATGTGAAGCGCCCTTTTCATTTTACTCCAAAAAAATTCGCAATGAACGATAATAATTTCAACCACTTTACAACGAATATCTTTTCTGACATTTTATTTTCTTTTATTCAGTTTTGAGCCTCGGCTTACAAGTCAAATGAAATTGGTTTTTTTTTATGAAAGAAAAAAAGAAAAAGAATATAAAGAAAACCGAATGAAATATGACCATTAAAGCGTACTATAAAAAAAGTTCAACAAAACGTTTGGTTCAATAACCATTTTTCCCCATATTATATTTTTCAATTGAATTTCATCAAAAAAATTTTATATAACATAAAAACAACAACAACAACCAAACTACAAACAAACAAACAAAAATAAAAGAGAAGAAAAACACAAAAACACAATACAATAATTTTATTGAAACAATTGATTTTTTGATTCAATTTCTAAATCCTATAATTCTTTCTCGCTCTAACTAAACAATAAAAAAAAAACAAAAACAATCCTAGTGCACGTGTCAAACATAATAAATGATTTTCTTTTTGCGTGTGCTTTGATTTTGTTTTGAATATTTTTCAATAAAGAAGAAGAAGAAGATCCATCATCGCAACATGCAAAAATTATTTGGGTGGATAACACAAATGGATTAATGATTTTAAATACAATAAAGTCTGTGTAATAGGACCATCGATTTCCAAAGAAATTTGAATGGATTATTCATGTATGTAATCGAAAAAGACAAGGGAAATTTTGCTTGTAATGTATTAGTAAAATTCAAACACAAACATATTCAAGTGATGGTTCGGTTAAACGAGGTTCAACTCTACAGGTTTAAACTAAGACGGAAATTTCGGTAAAGTCTATAATTATAATCATTCGAAATTTTTTTCTTATTTTGATAAATTTAAATTTTAATGAAAATAAAATTAAAAAATTGAATGAAAACTTGTTACGATTCCTAATAAAACCACAAAAAACTACCAAAATTATAGAGAAACTCATCAACGAAATTCAATTAACGAAAACGTTTCATCATTCTTATCATCATCACCATTATCAACAACATTATCATCAACATAACCTAATCGAATCCACGTTTTATCAAAATAATTATTTTTCTTTTTCTTCTTTTTTATATTTGATGTTGTTGTAAACAATTGACCATTGAAAAATTTTTATTTAATAAAAAAAATACCACACGAATTTATCTTTTCCTCTTTCCTCGCCGACACCAGTAAATAAATTGATTTTGTTGATTGGTATTTATTAAAGTTTATTTGTTTTGGACTTGGACTTGGAAATGAAATAATAACATTAATTTTTATTGTGAAATTGAACTAAATATACTATTTTATTATCTAAGTCTAAGTCTTCTTCTTCTTTCTTTTTTTTTTATTTAATAAATTTAAAATTGAAATAAACTAAAGAGAAGAAAATAGGAAAACTTATGAATTTTTTGAAATATGCTTTGGATGAAATTTATTAAATATAGAATTTTAATGACGAAAATAATTGTGAATAGTTAATTAGTTTTTCTTGTACTTTTTATTGTACTAATTTGTAATTAGGCTTGTTAAATAGATAATATGTAAACAGGTATAACCCAAGTCCTAATTGAGTCCAGCAAATACGTGCTGGGTTTGACGAAATTTTACTAGGCCATGTTTAATAATTGAAAGGTGGATTTTGATTTAATGTTTTCAAAACTTACAAGAATTGTTAGATGCACTTTGCATTTATTGTTAGTAAATACGAAGTATATATCTATAAAACTTCAAGGGCCACTATCGCATTCTTATTATTAGCAGATATATAATGTTCTAATTTTAGTGTTGCCCTCCAGACAAAAATTTTTATAAAAAAAAATAGGAGAGGAGTACAGAGAATTATTGTTTTTATTTCAAGATTTCATAATTTTAATCAATAAATTTTCTAGACACAAACGATATTTATTTAGTTGTGTTTTTATTTTGCCTTTATTGTATTGTGTGCTTTTCCATTGAGGAACGATAACGAAAAAAAAACTAGGCTAATGACTTTCAATTATTTTGTGGGCGCTTTTATTCTCTCCACATTTTTATTTTCTTGTTATTTGAAACTGAATGGGATTACTTTTTTTTACTTTATCCAATTGGCATTCATTTCTATATTTTCTTTTTTTATGCATTTTGTTCTATTTTTAGTTATTTTGAAGCTTTTCCAGTATCGTGATTGAAATCCATGAAGTCAGGCAATCCCATTTCTTAGAAAAATCAAATACAAAAATTTCTGACCAACACAATAATGAAAAATGGACTAAATATTTATGCAGTTTAGTAGAATTTGGGTGTGTGTGCGAGTGTGTTTTTTCCTCATAATAAAATAATTTCATTTAATTAATTTTTTTTAACAAAAACCAAATAAATGATATTTCCTTTCGCGAAAATACTATTTACGAATTGAATGGGGGAAAATTATATATGTTGTTGGTTCCACATTTGAATGTTAATAAAATGTATTTTTTAAGTTATAAAAAATTAAACCTATAGAGTTTTTCCCAGAAGGTTTTTGAGTAAAATGAAAACTTTGAAATTTAATTTATTTGAATGAAAGAATTTGTTAAATTAAAATTATCAGTTTATGATCAATTTATTATCTCGAATAAAATTGTTTCCAAGAAAAAGCTATAATTCATAATTTATATTTAATCACAAAGTTCTGTCGTATTTTCACATACACTTTGCCATTATTTTTCAGAATTAAAAATAAAAACTTACTTGAAAATTTGTTTAGGATCGGAGATTGGTGTAGAAGAGGTACTTGATTTAGCACTTAAATCCAATGGTTGTTCTGCACTGACTGTTGTTTCATTTGGACTAGGTGTTTGTTTTATTAATGGACTCATTGTTCCAACTGATTCTGTTTGTTGTGGCATTTGTTGAGCAAGTTGTGGATACCAAAGTCCTAAATTCAATTCAATTATTATTTTATTAATTATGAGATTTCGTAATGAAAAAGAAGGTGTTTATACCTGGGAAATAAGACGCTAATCCAGGTACAGGTTGTAGTCCTTGAAGGGAAGCAACTGCCGCTAATTGAGCGGCCATTGATTCAAATGAAGTCATGTTATTTGGTAATGAACCACGAAAAAATGCTTCAATTGATTTTGTAGCTGCTGCAGCAACAGCAGCTGATGAATTTGGTACTTCTGCTTCAGAACAACTTTCACTTGAATCACTATCCGTTTCGTGAGGTGTCTATTTAATACATTTAGATATTAAAGAAATTATTTATTAGGAAGAATGAAAATAAAACTTACTCTAATGGCGAGTTCAGGCTCGGTTGGTGCCGCGCCAGACTCTGCCACGAGGTCTCCCTTTTCGTTCACGGTTAATAATTTACCGTCCACACAAAAATAACACTGATCTTGTGGTTTCCAATCAATTGGAGATTGATTTTCTGTATTCTCTGTCTCCTTTATTGTTGTATCTTTTGTGGTGTTATTACAATTATTACCACTTGTTGTATTTGTTATCTCACCTATATCTGGTTCTGATATTTCTACTGGTAAACTCGATGCTAAATCTAATTCTGGATTTTCTATAAGAGCAAAATTAAATAAAAATATTAGTTCTTTCGGCAGATTAAAAGTTAGAGACAAAATTTAAGTTCCGAATATGAGGCCAAAATAGATTTTCTCAAAAATTCAAATTTATTTTTCTGATTGACCAATTTCTATAACCAGCCAAATAGAAAACCCATTAAAAACAAAAATGGTTTATACCACATACGAACTGTATCATACAAAACCGTAAAATCAGATTTTATCAAAAGCTTAATCAGGATACTTTGGATTTGCAAAAGTAATTTTCACGAAGATTAGAATTTTAGGAACGATTTCTCTAACCTTTTTGAATTGCCAAATACATAATACTAAACTACAATAATTATTAATGACTTAATTACATTAATTAAATTTACCTATATTTGTTGTTATTACTGGAATATCGGTTTCTTTCGTAGCTGCGTTTGTTGTGTCTATTTGTTCGCACTTTATTGTCGTTATGTCGTTTTCTTTTAAATGATTTTCTAAGTTTTGTGATAAATGTTTTTCTTCTTGGTGTAAATTTTCTTGTTGCTGATAACCGTTGTTGTGACTTACTATATATTTTTTGTTTATTAATTTTAAAAAAGAAAATAAAATAATTGTAATTGTGTTTTCTTAGATTTTCTTTTGAAAAAATAAGAAACAATAAAACAAAATTAGAATTTTTAAATTGATTCACAGAAATTCATGTTGAATATTTATATCTAGTTAAATTTTATCAGATTTGATTTTAAAATTTCAGCCAAAACAACAAAATTTCAATAAAGGAAAATAGAATTCCGAAGAATTAAATTACTTTAAAAGCACCAAAGAAAATACAAAAGTCTAACTTTTTTAAAACAAAAAAAAAAAATGTAAACCATAATTTTGTGTCAATACATTCAACAGGATTTTTTGTTTCACAAGTAAAAGTGCAAAGTACTTTCATTCATATTAGGATTTGAAGTTGAAAGATAATTTTTTTGGCTCAAGTCCAAAATTTATTTTTCAAAATATATTTTTATTTTATTTTTGTAAAAGAAACAACAACAAATAAATTCTGTAGTTCCAAAATATATAACCTTGATTTTCATTGTGAAAATTCAAAAGTGATAACTCATAAAACATTTTCTGTTTCATTTTCATTAAAATTATATTTTTGTTTTAAATTTTATTTAATTTAGTTGTTGTTGTTGTTGTTGTTCTTGAATGTGAAAATACTTTTTTTTTAAATTTTTTATAAATATTTAATTATATAAAGAAAGTGTAAAATTGACGTAATTAGAATTTATTAAATAATTTAATATAATTGCAAAAAAAAAAAAATAATAATAATACAAATAATGTCCACTTAAAAAATTTATAAATTAAACTTTTTATTGCATTTTTTTATTTGTAGATTTAATTTTTTTTTTTGATTTTTATTTTGTGTTTTCCTGCTATTTATCAAAATTAAATTAAAAATTGTAAACGAAAATAGGTTTGTATCTGGTAAAAAAAATGTGTCATGGAAAACACATTTTTGATTGTGGGATTTGTGCATTGATGCTCTCATTAATTAACAAAGGACGATAATGGACAAATGAATTTAAGGATCAGAAGGATTTTTAAAAGAAAAATTTTAGAACTTACATGTGTCTTGTATCAAATTTGTTGAATTTGTATTTAGATGTGAACGAGCAAGGACTTCTTGATACAGTTTCCATTTCCTGCGTCCCATCAATTCTTCGGCAACTCGTTCTAAACCTTTTGAAAGAATAAAAATATTAAAATAATGCGTTTTTGAACTAATTAAATATAAGATGCTTAACTAAGACAGAAGGAAAGAGATAAAGAAAGAAAGAGAAAGCAGACTCCGTTGTTGGGTAGAAAATTTTCCTATGTTTTTTTTTTATTTCGGGGAGGAAAAAAAATTGTTTTTTGTGTTTTAACTTGATGCATTTTTTTTCGCTCCGCCCTCGAATAATATATTTTTGCATTTTACAAAAAAAAAGGAAAAGAAAAAGAAAAATATACGACCGAAAAAAAAAATCGACGAATATAAATTCATATTCTGGGTGCTTGGCATAAATTGCAGACAGGGCTGTCCAATTTTTTCCACGGTTTTCTTCTTGAGATTTTATAAAAATAAAAAATTCGCAATTAAATTAACAAAATCCAATTAAAACATATACTTTTTGTTTTTTTTTTTCGTTTCACTTTGTTCAAAAGGGGAGCGCAAAAATAAAAAAAGAGAAAAAAAATGTAATTAAAAAATTTCGTTCTCTTAAGTTATTTTATCTTTTTCATTTTTCTTCATCCCGTTTTCAATTTTCTTCCTTTTTTATTTTGTATCCAACCCTTAAAATATGGCAACGTCTACAAGTAAAGTAAATGTGTTAGTTCAAATGCTGAAGGAATGGGAGAAAGTGTGGGTGGCATTTTTTTTCCTACATTTTTTTTCTGTTTTTTTTTTTTTTTGGGTTGTTTTGTGGGAATGGGTAGCCGTCAGTAGGGTGAATTATTTTATATAAAAACCAAATGGGTGGTAGGTTTAAGGGTGATGATGTGTAGTATAAAAGGGGTTAAAATATGAGTTTGGGGTTTAATGGGGTGATTGTAGTTGGTAAAGATGGGGTTTCTGTTGCATTTCTGGGTACAAAAAAAAAAGAAACAGAAGAGAGTTTGCCAAAGCAGCAGAAATAAAAATTAGAGTGGGACGGGATAGAAGAGAAGAGAAAAAAAATAAAATCGTATAAAACTAACCCAACTTTCAACTTCGCTAGCAAAAAAAAAAAACGAAATTAAAGTGGTGGGGGAGGACTACTTGAGGAGGTCATAACCCACTAATCAATAATGTTACATTTTTTAGTCACTTTTTTGTGTTTTTCGTTCGTACTTTTTTCTGCGTTATATTTTTTCTCTCTTTCTAATTTTTCCCTTAACAGAATATTACAAATTTATTTATTACTATTTTTATTATTAGGTATTTTCTTTCTCTTCATCTTCCTTCTGTTTTTATCGCAATCATTCTCAAAATTTTCTCATATTTTCTTTTTAAATCTCTTTTCTCTTCAACCATATTTTTCGCTATTCAATCATTCATTCGTGAGATTCTTTCATTTCTGTGAACTTTTTCTCCTCTTCTTCTTCTTCCCATTTTTTTTTTATTTAAAAAAAAAGAAAGAACGTTGTTCTTATTTTCTAATGATTAACACGGAAATTATTTGGCTTCCTTTACGTTTTTTTTTTTCAAAATAAAAACAAAAAAAAATTAAAATCGGAAAATAGGAAAAAATAACAACAACCAAAAAGTTAGGCGGATGTTTAACAAAAAAAAAACTTAAAAATGAAGCGATTTTTTTTAAACTTAAAAATTTAGTTAATCAAATTATCATATTTAATTTTTTAAGCACAACAAAAACAACAATAATACCAAAACCAAAATGTGATTTTTACGTTTTTTTTTTTTTTTTTAGTTTAAGACTAAATTTTGAAAAACGAAATTGTAAACAAAAGAAGAAGAACAGAAAAACTTCAATACTTGGTTTGTTGGTTGTTTAGCGCGTCATATTTCTCAAGTACAAGTTATAAGAAGTTTAAATTTGTATATATTTTTTTTGGTTTTAGTTTGAAAGTTTAAGGCTGCATAAGAAACTGTTAAGGTTTAAAATTGGAAAATCAATGATTCTAATTGGATTCTATATTGAGCTTTCAAGTAAATTAAGTGAAGAAATTTAAGTAAATAATTGTATTGATCTAATACGACACCTAGAGCTAAAGGCCTCACCTCAACATGCAGCAGTGCTTAATTGGCCGCAATAATTCGTTTGATATTTTTTAGAATGAATGAAATTTAGAGAAAATATGGAAAAATTGTTTTTAATTCAAAAATAAACAATTCATGAATTCAATTTTGATAATAAAATAATATGTTTGCACATTGTCCGCGGCCTTATTCCGTTAAAATATAGACAAAATATGAGTATTTGTAACAAGATCCGTCCTTGTTGCATAACATCCAAAACCAAAATTATTCAAAAAACTGAAAAAAATTAAAAAACACACGAAAATATTTAATTCTAAGTTTTTTTTTGTCTGCAATACGAAACTCAACCTTTTTTCATTTTTAAGTTTTTTTATAATTAATATTTTTGTTGTTGTTGTTGCTGTTGTCTTTTATCGAAATAAAGTTAAAAAAAATATGACACCAAAAAGTACATAAATATCTGAAGAAAAAAAATTTGTTGCTGGGTATTATCGGATGACAGACTTTAAGCCATTACCCTCGACGTAATCATTTTTTTTTATTTTACATAATTGAAAAATATTTTCTAAATGCAAAAAAAAAAAATATAAGAAATTGTTAACTTGTTTGTTATTGGGATAGTTTTCAGTTGACGTCATCACGACACAATTTCAGTTAATTTTAAATTTATGTTTTTTTTTTTTGTTGTTTGTTTGAAAATATTCTTTATTGGTTTCTTAATTCTGAATATTCTTTTTTTTTTGTGTTGAAAAAATTCAAGGAGTCAATTTCTGAAATTAGGTTAATTGTTGGAATTTGATGAAAACACTAAATTTTAATCAAAATTAATTTTGTAAATTAATCGAGGAACTCAAATTATTTTTATGCTCTATACTGATATATGGATTAACTGTAAAAATCATTCATTGTTTGTGGAATCAACTAATTACAAGGAATGAACGTAAAAAAAACTTTTTCCTCTACCAACCAAATGCCTGTGGATTTAATTCAAAAAAATTTCATTGTGATCCAAACTGGTATGACTACGTTTAACAGAATTTACTGAATGTGAGCGATAAATTTGGATTTACTCTTTGATAATAAATATAACTGCAAAAAACGCTGGCACTACCTTTAATATCTATTAAATTATCTTGATCCAACAGCCAAACACCAACCATACATAATAATCAGAAGACACAATAAAAATTTGACGTTTATTTAAAATAATTATTTTACTGATCGCAAAAATTTTAATCATTAAACAAAAAAAAATTCGCAATTGCAATTTTTATTTATCTTCTCTTGCGCACAAACAAAAAAATAGAAGAAAAAGAAGAAGAAAAAGTTAAATTTTTCTTTCGGTGCCCACGCAAATAAAACAAAAAGAATGAAATTATAAATTAGTAATCGGTTTTTAATTTAATTAAATTGAATTAAATTTTTTTACATTTAAAGTAAAAACTTTAAAGTAAAAAACATTTTCGTCGATGATTGTGTTATCTGTTCTTTTTGGAAAAAAATTCCCAACAATAATTTGGCGATTTCAGTTATTTTCCCAAATATAAATTTTATTTTCCTTTCTTCAAAAACCATTTAATTGTTTCACCAAAAAAATCCCCAAAATAATTAATGGCGTTGGCCACAAATAGATCAAATGAGATGCATCTGCTTTCATCGTCAAAATGACGAAAAACCACGATGCACATCTTTTCTCACATCCGATGCAGTTTTATGAAGCCAGCCGAAATTCATTTGTTTGTATTTGAGGTAAAAAAAATGCGTCAACTTTGCAAAATTATGTGTGCCAGTGTGCATGTGATGTGAATAAAGGATGCAATATAAAAAACGATGAATTGTCTTGGATGGAAGAGTAAAAAATTTCTTCTTAATCTTCCCCCTTTTTTCTTTTTATGATTATTTTATGATTCTATTCAATTTATAAATATTTTTTTTATTTTTACTTAAAAAAAATTTGCATACTCACACACATTCACACAAACTCATACGTCACAATATGATGTTATATATTTACTTACATTTGTATGAGTGAGAAAGGAAAAGGCAAGAGAAAGAAAACAACAAAGTTCACGATATGTCAGAATATGCGCTCATATATGCACACACACACACAACACAACCATTTATACACACGTTTGCTTATAATTTGAGTGAAAAGTATTATTACGGTAGAGTGTGTGTGCATTTGTTTTTATACTACATAAAAATTATTTTGTTTGTAGCCGCCGCCAACGTTGATAGTAACCATAACCTATCTCAACATTCAATTGAACAACGAAATTCTTTGCCAAAAAAAAAACGAAACAAAACAAAACCAATTTTTTTGACGGGTAGACAATTTTTATGAGTAATTCCGATGAAAAAAAAACAAACAAAATTTATAAATAAACATCACAAAAAATTGTGTTTTTTTTTTGGTAAAGATAAACGTCAGAATATTAACAAAAAAAGAAACGTCTAGACTGAAGAAATTATTTATAAGGGAAATTGATTGAATCCTTTATTTTTTTAAAGCTACTTTTTTTATTAATAAAATATTTTTGTTTTCGAATAAAGGAAACGATACACGTCCTTTTTATTTTTCGGAAATATAATTGGTGTTTCAACACAATCAATTTTAATTAAATAAACCACACACCAATTTCAACAATTAAACATACAAATTTTGTGATTTTCATTTATGGTAAAGGATATTCACAATCCTTGTTATTAATGACTGTACAATAAATGAATGAATTAAATAAATTTTATTGAACAATCAAAAATTGAAAATAATTTTGTTACCTAAAACAAATGACTAAAGTAATTATTGCTTGAACTGAAAATCAACACATTATTTCACCTTTATTATTTTTACTAAAATTATTATTAAATTCATTTAGTACCCCTTTCTATCACTCATTCTATCTCTTTCACTAATATCTGCTAAATTTTTTTACATTTTATTGCAATCAAAAACTCACATTGTTAAACAAAATTCCATATAAACTTTATAGAAAATTCAAAAAGTTTAAGATAAGTTCTATGTGTGACGATGAATCGTTGTGTATATAAAAGCAAAAGCATAATATTAATGAAAACGATAGCAAAAAGCTTTATATTTTGTTGTATGCAACAAGTTTTAAAGAGAAAGAGAGTCAGAACGATTATTAGATGTTTATTTGGTAAAAGTTAGAAGTTTTATTAGCAAAAAGAAAATAAAATATCCCGTTCCTCTCTTAGTTTTTGTTTATCAGAAATAAATTTCAAAAAGAGTGAATGAGAGAGCATTAGTCTTCTAATGTGCAGATGTAATAATAATAAAAATAATTATATCGATCTTAGATCTTCAAATATGTTTATAATTATGTAGTAAAATACAGATTTTGTATGCGACTATGTGTGTTGTAATGTCCCTGTGTTGGTTTTGTATGTTATGATGTATAATTGCAGTATTGTAATTGCAGTTGTTTGCCTGTAGTTTTTAATGTTTTGTTGCATAAACAAATTGGGAAAATGTAAAAAATTAAAAAGTTTTACAATATTGAACCAGTTTTATATTCTCATATGGTTTTTGATTTTTAACAGAAAGAAAGAAGAACACTGACTTTGTAAAATTAACCATATTTTTGATTATTATAGAGGTGGAAACTTTACTTACTGTGGTTTTCTTTCGCACTCAATTAAATTGAAAATCTCAATAGAATAAAAAATTTCTTTCAATTTTGTTGTTTTGCTTATTTTAAATTAATTTTTGTAATTTATTTACTGTTCAAAATATTTCCACCTTCATGGAATTAAAAAAGAAAGTGTTTTTATATTTTTGGCAAAAAACAAATCAACTCTCGTTTTATCTGTTTAGTGAAACCGGAAACCGTTTTTGGAACAAATATATTTTGCAATCAGAGGATATTGCATACATTTTACATTTTGATAATAATAATCATAATGACTGCTTGGACCAACAATTTACTCAATTTTAGGATAAATAATGGAACAATGTGAAATGAAACTTTAAAATTGTAGATTCCACCAACTCTAGTTTTCAATTCTTGTTACTACTGGACATTTATTCGATCAATAAAATTAAAAAAATTGGCTTTTACTTTCAATAACATAACTATTACAGCATCTACACGATCTTAACTACGCACACGATCACACACATTACACACACAAACAGTTAACAATTCGTTATACAATTTATAAATTAAAAAATCACAAACATAAAAACTTTAATCTCATTCCCGCAGAAAACTTCAAGAAACTCTAATATTTTTGATTAACTTCACTTTTTTAACACAAATTCTGAGTGTCGTCTAAAGTGAACAGTTTTCGTTAGTTATAGATGAATGTTCAATCAAAACTTTTAAAATAGTTATAATTATTTTACATTAGCCTTTTTGCTTTAGTTTAATAATTTTAAATCAATTAATCATTTCGGCAAGCAATGTGTACAGTTATAAATTTATTTATATTGGAATGATAATACAGTTTTTTTTAACAAAATTAAATGTTTACTTAATGTGACAACAACAACAAATATGTTTTAAATAAAGTGTAAGTTTTTTTGTAATTTTTACTTTTCAGTTTTTGTTAAATAAAAATAAAAATGAATTTAAAAAAACAGCAATATTTCTGCGAATTAATAAACAACAACAACAGCATCAGCAACCAGAGAATTATGACACACAAAAGAAACGCGTTAAATTAAAAAACAAAACAAAACAAGAAAAAAAAAACGCGCGTTTCATTTGCATTCGACAGAACAAAAAAAAAGCAAAACAAACAAACAATAAAATGTACTTGTTGATGACGATTGACGACACAAATGTTGATATTTTTACTTAAATTTTGTAAATCCCACCCTTTCCCCACTCTTCCCACTCCATCCCTCTCGAAATGTTGTTCCAAATTTATTCTATTTTATCATCTTTTTTTGTGTTTTTTTTTTTTGGGTGAACATACAGACGGCTTGTCGTCTGCGATTAAATTAATCATTTTTCTTTTGAATTTCTTAAAATAGAAACCGACAAATTATTTTTTTATTTTTGGTTACTCACAACACCCCCCAATACCCAAAAAAAAATTTCATCAGAATTTTTGTTTGTTGCAAATTTTTCAAGTAAAAAAAAAATGAAAAATAAAAAATTTAAAACAAAAAAAAGAACAAATAAAAAAATAATAAAAATAAATTAAACAAAACAATAACACAAAATAAGAATAAAAAGATAAAGTGCTTTTAACCGATTATTGTAAAAAAGTGACAAAGTTTATTGGCCGATTAATAAAAAAAAGAAAAAAGTCTGTTGTTTTATTTTCTTTTCTTTTCTTTTCTTTTCTTTTCTTTTCTTTTCATTTCATTTCATTTCATTTTTTTTTGTCGTTTTGGTGTGAAAGTTCATTCAACTTAATTCAATTATTTCTGTTACAAAAATAAAATTTGCTCTTATTGATTGGGATTTTTTTGTACAGTGAAGAAAAATTGAAAATTTCGCAAACGCAAAAAAAATATACAAACATTTTTTTTCTGAGGTCATATTTTATTTCATTGAATTGTTTTGTGTTTGGTTGCAGAGCTTTAAATAAATCCTTGTCGTTATCGGTTATTTACCTCAAACTTTAAGTCAAAGTCAGTGTTCTTCCGTTCAACACTCGTATATTTTTCGTTTTTTATTCTCAAATTCATATCCCACTCCAACTCTGACACGCGCGAGCTAATTTATTTATTTATTTTTGAGAATTAACGGATTAATTTTTGTGCTTTTGTTTCTGGATTGAAGCGAAGTTTAAGATAAGAATAACAATTATGATGACAATTTCATATAATTTAAAGCACGAGACAGGAGAGAAATTCTTTAGAATATTTCCAATTAAATGAGTTTCTCCTGTCACTCACACACTGTTGTAGTTGTGAATTTTTATATAAAAATATTTTAAACCACAATTCTCATTCAAGTTTTACCACAGATCCAACCACAACTGCTAGAATTCGTAATAAGAGTTTAAATCGTCAGAATCACGTGAGTCAGTTCAAGGAATCGTAATGTTTGAGACGCAGGGAAACCGATTCAAATTAAGTTCTTCTAAGTTTTCTGTCTAACGGAAAATATTAACGAATCATCTCTAAACTCTTTCTATTTGAATTTTGACTTTTTATTTCCAAATGAAATTATAAAAATATTATACACACACATAGACACACATGTGAATAAGTAAAAAAGGGGGATAAATAAAATTGGTACCTTTTAACTACGAGAACAAGTTTTCCTTCTTTTTGAGAAAAAAGTATTTTCTATCAAAGAAAAATGCGAAACAGAAAGAAAGAAAATAAAAATGAAAACAGATTTTTTTCTTTTTTTTTTTAAAAACAGCAACAACAAAAAAAAACAAAAGAAGAAGTAAATTCAATAAATGCAAGAACACACGTGGTGAACACAATCATATAAACGTTTTTACTTTTTCCAAACTAAAAATCACGTTTCAGTACTGAATGCAGGTAAAAATAAGTCAAATTAAATACAACGAAAACAACAACAGCAACAACAATAACACCAACAACAAATATAGAATTAAGCACAGACAAAGTGATAAGAAATTATTTTGAGGGTAAATATTTTCATTTCGTTAAAGTTTTTGTTTTGAATTTTTTTTTCAAAATGACAAACAATTCTCTTTTGTTTATATGAGGTTTCAATTCTTGGATCGTTAAAATAAGAAGAAAAGTTCTGTACAAAATTTAAAGTAAAAATGAGAATTTTGCGAAAATTCGAAATTGTTAAAATTAGAAAATGTTAGAATGGCAAAATAACATTTATAAGGATTCTGTACAGAAATTTTTTTTATTCAAAAATGAACAAATCACAATTATTGTTTTAATTTCATGAATTGAAAATTCTTTAAACAATATATTTGCAATATTTTAATTTATTTTTACTTCAAGGTCATTTGTTTTAATTTTCTTTAATCAAACCATAAATTAAAATATAATTCGTTCATAAATTAATGAGAAAAACAAAAAAAAAATAAAACATCACATTTTTTTAATGAAACAAAAAAATTTAAACAAGAACAAAAATTTCACAAAAATTCACAATTTTATTGTGTTTTTTTACCATATAATTAGTTCCTTTGTTTTCTTTTATTTTAATATGTTTAATTAATTAATCGCATATGCACAAAGTTTCACAACAATTTAATTTAATTTAATTTAATTAATTTTTTTTTAACCAAAAACAAAAACAACAAAATATTTTTAATTTACAAAAACAAAAAAAAATTCAAATATTTAAAACAGAAAATTCACTGAACAACAAAAAAAAAACTAACAAAAATTCACTTTAATCCAAAAGAACTGTTTATTTCTTGTGTTTTTCTTCCTCCTAAGTAAAAAGTTTTCAGATTCTTCCTGTTTTCTCTCCCTGTCTCTCTTTTTCTTTTTTTAACAAAAAAAATTATTTTTTTTTATTTTATTTAATTAATTTTCGGGCCCGGCGGTATAATTATTTTGTATTTCATAAAAAAGAAAACAGAATTAAAAATATGCTTATTAAAATGAAAGATTTTTTTTAAAAGATCGGTAACGTTCGGACGCTACTCGGAACGACTCGGGCCGCATCCGAATTGACGTTCCGCTGCATATTGGTTACGTGCGTTTATGCGACTGAAAATTATATCGCATCGAAGTTTAATTGAGAGCGAAATATATGTATATTTTTATATATTTTTCCCCATTATTGTAAGACAAAGATAGCGCATGCGATAAAAGTGCAGTAAAAAAAATTTACAAACACAAATACTAGAATGAAAAAAAATTTTTAAATTGAAATGACAACATTTACTTTATAATGCATTAGAATAGGACAAAATATATGCAATGACTTTATTAAATAGAGACAACAGTCTATTGCTATTTTTCTCTACAATATAAAATGCATTTTTTTTTGTTCTTTATTTTCCTGTTTTCTTCTTTTTCTATACACATACTCACTCATACACACCATGTATTTTTTTTTAAAACACGAAGAGATGTTGTACATCGTGAAATGCATTTTATAACAATACATCGTAATGTTTATTAAAAAAGCTCAGAGAAGTGTGCAACAGAGACAGATAATAAAATATGTTTTTTTTTCTTGGAAGAGAAATAAAAAGAGATGGAGTAACAAAGAAAGAAAGAGAGCGAGATTGGGAAAGAGGGTGAGAAATATAAATTATGTGTGCATCACAGAGGCGTAGAATATCAAGTCATCATAATTTATTATATGAAAATATTCAATTACTTCTTTTTCTTTATTTTTTTCTAAAGAAATTGGAAACCATTTTTTTGCGTTTGATAAAAAAATTTAAAAGGGAATTAATCACGTTTTCGTTTATTTTTTGGCAAAAAATAATTGATATAATTTTAACGGACCCAAAAATAAACTTATTAACACAAAAAATCGTGCATACGCAATTTCTTAGGAAAATAATTAAAATCATATAAACCGTACAAAATTTATTAAATTTTTAAAACTGTCAAAAATTGGTAATTAATTCACTTTTTTTATATAAAAACTTTTCTTAGGTAAATTTTCATCGGATGCGAAAATTTCACTTGTTGCTTTTTGTCTTGTCGTTTATTCGCACACACACAAATATACAAAAAACACACACAATGAAAATTGTAGTAAATCTGCCAAGTTTTAGTTTGTCGTCACAACACAGCACAGAGTGCAGTAATTTGATGGAAAAAAACAGTAGACAATTTTTATATTTTTTTGCAGGACAAATAAAAAGTAAACAAGAAAAAGGAGAATTTCAATATTTTTATGGAAAAAAATACAAGAAGAAAAAGACGTCGACGAAAAGAAATAAATTAATCATTATCCCGTGAAGGAAAAGAAAATAAGAAAAAGAAAACCCTCCAGACATCGACAAAAATAAAAAAAAAATGAAGAAAAGAAAATAAACAAAAAAAAAAAGAGTTCACCTTCTTATTCCACCCACAATTCTACACACCAAAATACACACTACCATACTTAAAGTGAAGGAAAAAAAAGTACTATCACTCCATCATATTACACATCAAATCGATTTACAAAAAAGAGTTCGATCACCTTTTTCCGTTTTATAAATTTTTTCTCTGTTTTTTTTTTGTTTGGGTTTATTTTTCACCACTGTCAAAATCTAAAGAGAAATAGAAGTCGTCGTTTTCATCCCTTATTTTTCTATTTTACTCTCTATGTGGATTTGTATGTGTGCTTCCTTTCCATTCTTTTTTTTTTTCTTCTTTTTAACTTTGAGTGAACCCATCATCTCATTATATTGTGGAAAATATTATGAAAAGAGATATGTAACAGAAGAGAATACGCTGCACACACACACACCTATTCGCATAAAAGGAGAGAATTCCTTTTTCCTCTCCTTTTTTTAACCCGATAACTTTGAATTTTATGTCAGCATATGCAACTCTGTGCCTATGTATTATTATCTCAGTATATTTGAACATGTGTGCGAGTGCAGTAGTGTGTATATGTATTTATGTATAGTATGTGACCCAGACAGGCTGGGGTGAGAGAGGAGGGAAAAATACAATTCATATCACATTTTGGCAACAGGTCCATATGAAAATTTCAATTTCTCTTGTGTGGTTGTTGTGTGTTGAATGTGTGTATGTGTGTTTTATGTGCACATTTGTTTATATACTTAGTAAATATACTGTTTGGAGATTTTATGTTTTTATAAAACAAAAAAAAAAACACAAAAAATATACCAAAAGTTTAACGAAAGTTCAAATTTTGTCTCTACTTGCAATTCAAAATTCCTTTAAACTTTTTCATCATTTTTAATAACTTTTCACATTTTTGATTATTCGTTTTATATAAAAAATAGTGAAAACAGTTTCCTACATTTTAATATTTATTTTTATTTGACTTTTATCTTTCTTGTACAAGATAAAGATTTTTTTTCAAAAGAAAAAAAAAAACTTGAAAAAGATAAACTACAAAACTTAAAAAAATCACATTTTGATTAATTAAATTGCAAAATTTAATATTTTAAATGAGAAATGAGGTTATGTTTGTTTATTTCTTTTGATTTGATTAAAATTAAAATCTTTTTGTATCCGGTAACGAAATAGAGGAGCAAAAATGAAAAAAAAATGTGAAAGCAAATAAAAAGGAGTGACAGACTTAAGAGGATTGTGGAAAAGCAGAATTAAAATAAGAAAATCACAATTTTTTTTATAAATGTCGATTAATTAAAATCACTTGTATTAATTTCTTTTCATTAAATATTTTCGTTCTCTTGCTTACTTATAGAAACGTCATACACTTACCAACAATGTAAACCATGCTTTTAGTCCATTTTTGTAATTCACGTTTTATAAATTTACGTTCTTGTACACAACGGACGTAAGAACAATCCGCCATTTTTTGATTAATTTAATAATTTTATTTTGTTTATTGTTTTGATAATTAGTTATTAGTTTATTGTTAATAGTAGTAATATTATTGTTGTTATTATGAATTATAATAAAATTGTAGTGTAATTTTTCATCTGACGTCACAACACAGTAGTGTGACGCAACAAGTAATGACACAAACATTTGCGATGTCTTTGAGTGCATTTGATATGATCGTTATAATTCTATTTTCATTTCATTATTATTATAGTTTCATCTCTATTACTATCTATCTCTTTCACTCACTCATCCCTTTTACACTCATCTATTATACTATTTTTTTTATATTTTGTTTTTATTTTGTATTTTTATTGAAATATTATACAACTGTCTCACTCTAAGCACCACCACAATTTCACTTGCACTCTTTTACTCTCTTGTGTTTTGTTGTTTTTTTTTTTGTTGCAAATGCAAAAACAAAAAGCGAACTCTCAAAACTTAATAAAATTGTTGCTGTAATTTTAAAAAAAAATGCACTTTACTATAATTAAATTCAGTAGAAGTGAACTAAATGTCCTCAATATTTAATCGAACTAAATGAAAATGTAAATTTTAGTTTTTCATTTTAAGCAAAACTTTTTGTTTTTAATTTTTTGTCTTTTTTTTTGTCTTTTTTTTTATAGAAAATTCACAAATCTAAAAAGAAATTTAAAGATAATAAAAGAATTAAGTAAATCTTGGAGGAATAAATTCACAAATATTTTTTGTTTACAAATTTTGAATTAGATTAAAGTTAAAACAGTTTCGTACTTTTACCATTTTAACGTTTTCTTAACAAAACCGAAATTACACAAAAGGAAACAATTGTGTAGAGACCTGTGGAAAGTTTACTAAAGATATGCCATTAATTTTACATAATAAATTAAAATTTGATAAATAAAAAAAAATATATTAGTTTCACACAATTAAAAGAAGGATCAAATTCTAATATGACCTAATTCAACAAAATTGGAAAAACTCATAACAAAAGCCTATGAAATTTTATTTTATTCAAAATTTTAATTAATTCAATTTGTAAATTATTTTTCCACGAATTACTTTTTCTCTCTTTATTTCATTATTTATTATCTTTTCTCTCATTCTTCTTATGTGCGAATGATTAAAGAAAAAAAAATTACTTAGAAAATATCTATTTGTCTCTTTCTTCTTGAATGCACATTTTGTTTTGAGTGCGCCGTTGTTTGTTGCACATCTTTATTCTAGATATTTCCTTTTTTCACACATTTACTTTTATTTCATTATTTTCTTACACTC
This sequence comes from Pedicia rivosa, assembly GCA_963082725.1. Taxonomy (NCBI): domain Eukaryota; kingdom Metazoa; phylum Arthropoda; class Insecta; order Diptera; family Pediciidae; genus Pedicia; species Pedicia rivosa. The sequence goes on from OY720153.1 coordinate 24,077,361, forward strand.
TTTTTCGTCTTCGTCTCTTCTTCTTCTTTTTCTTCTTTTTCGCTTTATTATTTTTAGACGAGAAGGCATAAAAAAATTTTTATTATTACATTATTTTTCTCTTTCTTTCACTTGTTTTTGTTTTCTACTTTAAGTTAATTTTTTTCTTTATTGTTTTTTTGTGTTTTTTCGAATATTTCTGTCTCACTCTATAGCGATGACAACGATTTTAAAGCGACAAACCGACGCCTTTTTAAACAAAACGGAAAAAAAAATTTAAAGCAGAAGAAGAAATAAAACGAAAAAAGACGGAAAACTCGAAATAAAAAATGAAAAAAAAAATTAATCGATTGAAAATATGTATTTGTAAAGACAATTTTCTTTTTTTCTTTTTTTGTTCCTTACTTAGTATTTAATTTTTTTAGAAGCAGAATAAGAAACGGTACGAATTCTTATCTGTAATTATTCGGTTTGCTATAAAAAAAATTCATTCCACAAAATATGGCCAATTTTTTTAGTGCCGATCTAAATTCTATATTGTTTTTTTGTTGAAAGTTGCTTTTTCTTTTGTTTTTCAAATTTTCTTTTTTAACTTTTCATTTTTAACTTTTTATTGAAATTCGCCAATTTTTAACATCAGTTGCCGAAAATCTGAAACAAAAGATAAATTTTATTAAAAATAAGAAAATTATAATTTGTTTCTGTTTTTCGTTTGTTTGTTTTTTATTTTGTTTTCTTTAAAAATTTTCAAAATTTTATTTTTCATTAGAAAAAATTAATTAATTAAAAAAGAAAATTTTTTTGTATTGTTTTATTTTTTCAATTTTATCATCAAAAAAAAATTTCACATAAAATTTGTAGGTATGATTTCTTTAATATTTTCCATACACACACATAATAGCAAATTTTAAAATTAAAAAAATTATGCCCGTTTTTGTTTCTGTGCAATTTCAATCAGTGCATATTTATCGCCACATTTATTACTAATGAAATACAACAACAACAATTATTAAAAAAAAATATAGTTTTACATTTATTAATTTATGTTAATTTTTTATTTTTACTTTTGTCAATGTTTTTCTTAAATAGGAATCCGGCAGAATTAAATTGACGCCAGAACATCAAATTTAATTTTGTGAAAAATATTCGAGATTTTCCTAATCGTATGAGAATAAATAAATGTTTTCTTCTTAACAAAAATAATTTACATTTAATTATACACACACATAAACACGCACACACACGCACGCTAACAAAAATCTGAATAAATAATACTTTAAAAAATGCCCTGTAGCATAAAACATGCTTCCTTTCTAAACTAAATCAATGCCACCTTGAAAAAAAAAGTACAGAAAGAAAGAAAAAAAAAATCACATATTTATTTTATACGAAAACCGTTGCACTTATAAAAATGGAATTGAAAATTGCATGCAGTAACTTTATGTAATATACACGTATAAACACGCACACACACATTCACAAATATAAAAATGCATATATGGTAGATGTATCATCTACAATCACACACAATACATATGTATATAAATGCAACGACACATTTAAACAACATCAATGAGTTTAATTCACAATTATTACTTAAGTTATATGAGAGTACAAAAGCAAAATTCACGCATATATACCGACACAAACCATCACATCAGTATAAAAATAAATATAATCAAATCATACAAATTTAAATAATATTATTATAGTAATAATAATGATACACACACACACATTCACAAATACATACACCACATATGCATTAATGCAAAGAGAATCTCTGACAGAGAATAATCGTATGCAACAACAAAATACATTGAAAGAGATTTATTTGAAAATGTGTCATGAATTTTTGATACACAAAAATGGTAGTTTATAAAAAAAACAGCAAAAACACACACACACACACATGTATTTTCACAAGTGAATACTATTTTGAATATGTAATTTATTTTCTCAATTTAAGATGGGAAAATAATAATTTTTAATTCAAATTTTACACAAAAAATGTTTTTAGTTGATTTAATTAATTCAATTGTTATAATTAATAATTGATTTAATTATTTTTTACGATTCATAAATTATGTTTTATAATTTTATGTCCAGTTTAACCTAACGTTTAACTAATTCTTACCATACTGCTTTAAATTAATCGTGAAGCCTGACTTAAAAAAAAATTACCCTCTCTCCTACATATTGCTCATGTACTAAACTCATTCGAAACACTTTTTTTTAGATGTAACTGAACTACTAATTATTTAGTCTACTGAAATTATAATAACAACAACAATGAATCATATACTGAAAGTCAAAAAGAAAACAATTTGTTTTTAGAGACTTTAAAGATGGTTGAATAATTTCAATAGAAATTGAATAATGAATTTTTAAGAATTTTCCCCAATAATAATTAGTAATAATAATTAATTAATACTATGTCTCATTCGTTTTTTATTTAACAAAAATTAAATTACATAATTTTATATCAATTTTGTTATAATTTTCGTATTATTTTATATTTGTTTTTTTTTTTGGTGGAGGCGCCGGGTTTTTTGTAGAATTCATTGGTCAGTTAATTCTAATATTCAAATTATTTTTAATGCAATAAATTTTTAATATTATCAAATAAAGTCATCTAATTCAATATTATAATTTTAAAAAAAATTTCCATTTATTCCCATTTTATAAAATATTTAAAGTTTTAAAATGATATCAGACAGAAAAAAAAACTAGACTATTATTTTCATCTCTTTTCTATTATTATTTTTTGTTGTTGTTATTTAAATCTAACCTATATATTTTCTATCTCTCTCTCACTCTTTTATATACTACAGAAAACTATATTTTCAAATCCAACTGTTAAACTTTAAATACATAGACTGAAAATCCCATATACAGAGGCAACAGAGAACTTTTTTTTTTCTTTTTTTTTTTGGCATTCACATTGGATATTTTCTATGGGATTGTTACCTGTTGATCTGAGAAAAATACATTTTATATAACTGCAATATAACACAGAAAAACTATATATACGTACATATTATTATGCCATTTTCATGTATGTTTTCCATTCAGTTTTATATACTTCTGTGTAGTAAATTTTTATTCAACAAGAAAAGCTAAACTATTTTACAACAATAACAATAACAAGAGCAAAAAAAAGAAGAAGAAAATGTCACTATCACACTCGATAAAAATGTATCATTGTCATTTATGTTTTTTTTTATTGGTTATAAGTGTGTGTGCATGTGCGTGTGAGTGTGTGCGTGTGAGCATGTGTGTACACAGTTAGTGTAAATTGATCAAATTTTAAACTGATTTAGATTGTATCCGTTTGAAAGAGTTAATGTTTTACCAAAAGGGGAGAATCCCCGAAATGAGAAAAAAACAAAAAGAATTTAATTTTATTTCATTGGTGAATTAATTTTTTTAGAAACTTTAATGTGGTTGTTGTTGTTTTTAAAGTGGAAGATTTGGCAAATATCCAAAAAAATTTTTTATCCCTTTTGCTTACAATAATGAAAATAAAACAAATTAAAAGTTGGATAAATAATGTAATCGACCACGTGGAAAACAAAGATCATTTTCATATAACGATGTAAGTGCCGACGGCTCACTGTTTTTCTTGCAAATTCAGATTCTGTATTTTTGTTAAATGTTTTGGACGCTGTATAATTTTATCAATTTAAGCAAAAGTTGGTTGAAGCATTTCTAATATTCTTTCTCAGGGCTTTAAATTTAGTTGTGTAAATCCCAGAAGAAACTTTACTTCAAATCCAAAAGTTTCCAAAGGAAGTTTTGTTGATCCAAATAAAAAGTCATATCCGTTCAACATTGAATATCAAATTTCAGTTAAATCAAATAGAAACAACTTTTGTTTCCGATAATTTAAAATCACCTCATTCTCAAGTTCTCTTACTCTCAAACTATTTCCTCTAATGAAATCTTTAATTTTTTCTTTATATTCTGACTAAAAAAATAATTAAAAATAAAATGGAAAAAACATCAAAACATTAAAAATCCCGTTTAATATAATTTTTTTAAGGTTATGTTCCATAAAAGAGAGAAAATATTTTTAGATTAAATTATTTGTCCGCGTAGAGAAATAATGTCTTTTTACCAATTTTTTTTTCTTTCTTTTTTTAATTATTAAACAAACGTTTAATGTCAAATGATCACTAAAATAACAGTTCAATACCATCCGTGTTACATAAAAAATAAGATAAAATGTAAGCGGCTACAAAATATGTCTATGCACTTATGTGTGTGTAAGTATGTATTTGTAGAAAAATTTATTAAACTTTTTTTCTTTTGCTTCTATTTTTTTTAAACTAGTTTTTTACAACCACTTTTTCAATGAGATATATTTTTTCTTGTTTTTCTGTAAAACAATGTTATGGAAGAAAATACGCGATCAACATACGAAGATCAATTTTAAATCAATCATTTTTCTGTGATGAGTATTTAGTATTCGATTAATACAAAATAGAACCAGGGATGGATGAGTAAATAAAATATTTTGTGTATTTTTAGACACTTTTGACATGTGCGTAAATTTAAACCATTTTAAGCGTTTACATTGCTGAATGTATTTATGCTTTTTGAATTACTACCCGAAGCACTCGTATTACTTGTATTAATTACGTGTAGTCGGTAGTGTCTTAGTAATAAATTTTGAACTTGGTGTTATGAAGCACTCTTGTAATTTTGCGAGTATTTACCCATCCCTGAATGGTTTAAATAAATTTTATCGTATAAGAGTCAACTTTAATTTAAGTTTAAAAGTATTGATAATTATAGAACTAAAGTTTTCTTATATGTAAAAATATAATGGTGTCGTTCATTTAATATTCTTCAATTCTTAAAAAGATGAATATAAAAGATCTACGATCTAACGAAAATTACATGATGATGACGATGATAATAATAATAATAATAATGATGATGATGGATCAAAATGAACTTGTCGAATGTATTATTTTATAATTGCAATTCACAAGGCAAGAATTATAAACTATTAATAAATTTTTTTTTCTTGCTTTTATTTTTCTACAAAAAAAAATATAAGAAAAAAGTTTGTTCATTTTTTTTTGTTCGCTTGACTTTAGGCTGAAAAAACTAGTATTTTTTTTGTGTAATTATTTGATTTGCATAATACACATACAAGATAATCACTAAAATTTCTGATGCGCATTCTTTTTCCAAGGAATACAGAAATAATAAATTCAGAAAAATATTAAAAATTCAATTGATGAATATTAATTAAATTTTTCATTTAGTTTTTTGCAGAACAACATTTTTCTTTTTGCGACCAATCAAAAGGATTTTATGGTAAACCGAGGACCATTGATTATTTTCTGATAATTAGTATGAGATATGTCACTATCTTTGAACAATTATCTTAAATAAAACTCCAATGCCAATTGTTCCAAGTTTTATAAAAATTGTATTTGTGCGACCCCACTTTTAATGTAATATTTTGATGAATTAAAAAGTTTTTAAACGATTATTTATTATATCTTATTAAGTCAGTGTGCATTTACATACGTAAATTTTGTGTCAGATTATGATACGGGTAAAACTACCGATGTTTGTTCGAGCTTTTTATTTATTCATTTATGATGATTGATATTTTTCGTGCTTATTTCTGAGAGGGAAAAATCGACAAAGAAGAATAAATAAAAAACAACCGTTTGATATCACAAAAATTCACAGGCTGACGTAATAAATATTGTTTGCATCTGATTAAAAAGTTGGCAACATTTTTATTGTTTTTTATTTTGGAAATTTCACAATTTATGGAAATTTTTTTAACTGACTCTTCATTTAGTGGCTGTTTTCATTTTATAGATTATTTTATGTAAAAAAAATACAAGCAAAATATTTCATATTAATTAATTAAGTCCCATTTGAAAATCTCCATTTTTTTTTTTGCTTTGGAATTTTCTTACAAACTTCATTCTCCAAATAAAATTCTTTAGAATAAAATAATAATGCAACATAAATGAATCAAATTAAATTCTAAAAGAAAAAAAAGTCAGTGTTTAAATTTCTTCTTCTACTTCTTCTGCTTGTTTATTTTCTTCCAATAAAAAATTTAGAATGATAAATAATTCACGATACAAAACAACAAAAAGCCGCCATTTTGTATTTGAATTTTTATAAAATAAAAAAAATTTATAATTTTTTTTAAATAGTTGATGCATGTGTGTGTGTGTGTGTGCGCACGAATGTGTTTGTTTAACTTTTTATGTATACATAAATTTTTAAGCGTTTTTATTTCACTTTATTTTTTTTTTTGTAAAAAAAAATTTAATCGCTGATATTTTCCACTTTTTTCTGATTTTTTTTTCAAGGTGCTGGTAACAAAAAGTTGTTTGACTGCTTTTGGAGACTTTTGAAAAACATGTGTGCGGCCATTTTGGAATTTCAAATTTTCTTCTTTTTTTTTTAACCATCTATTTTTTTTCAATTAACATTTGTTGTTTTTTTTTTTGTTATTTGCGTCTTTTGACTTTTAAATAGAAAAAATATATAATTTATTTCTCTGAAAAGATTTTTCCATCAAAAGTCAGAGATAAATAATTAATAATTAATTATGTGTTTTGTTTTTAGTTTTTCGTTTTTTTTTTAACGCGCCTTTTCTCTTTTTAATATTTTGTTGATTTTGTTGTTCTGTTTGAAAAAGAAAATCAATTGATTTTCATTTGAATTTAATTTAATTTAGCTCCTAAATAAATAACAATAATTAAAGTAAATGCATTAGTAATTTTTATGTTATTGTTTAATCGAAGGTTACTGAAAAATTGTTTAATTTGAATTTTTAATTGCATTCACGCGTAAATTTTCATTTTGTTGAGAGGAATTTTTTCTGTTTTTTTTAATTCATTTTTAATTAATTTAATTCTTTTAAAACTAGAATTTTGATTATTTTATCTTTAATAATAAGTCAAATAATAAGTATATGTGTGCCGATACTTATTAATTATATATTTATTTATTTTTTTAAATGAATAAAAAATAAAAGAAAAAAATGTAGAATTTTAAAACAAGTTCAACTTCAAACTACAAACGAAAATTACTACGCCTTAAAGCGGTTCAGTTTTCTTTTTCTTCAACTTCTACAATTTAAAGGAAATGATTATATCGATGCATCCGCTTTTATTTCATCTTTTTGCTAGCTTTTTTTTCTAAAAAAAAAAAAGAAAGAAAAACCTGATGGTTAAAGATTTCAACACAGGTAATATACTCCTCTCTTGTCATATAATAATTTTCTGGTATTTTCTTTTTATAAAACAAAGTATTATATTATTTGTTGTAATTATTAGTTATTAAATCTATCAAAACGTATTTCAAGTAATATTCATTAATCTAGAACTCAATATCTCTTTGCGTACAGTTTTTGATTTTGTTTTTGTTTTATAACATTGAGATTAAGATTATGAACTCGAAAAAAATATATATATTAATAATGTTACATAATTTTGTATGCCAAAACAATAACAACAACAGCAACAATAACAACAACACCAACAGTTACAGCAAAAATAAAAAAAAAAAGAATTATGAAAATTAAATTTAAAACGTGGCAGTAAAAATAATAAGATTAGATTGAATTTTTTTTTTCTTCATAAAAATAATAATAATATTTCAATTCATTACCTTCGATGTACATTTAATATTTGTGCTTTTTTTTTGTACCATTATTTTCCAATGCCGTTGTACTCTTTTTTTCTTCATTTTTCATTTTTCATTCTTTTTTTTGTTTTGTTTTTTTGAAAATTATGAAAAAAGTTTTTTTTTTGTTCAGTTTTTGTAAGTTTGTTCAAAACAATAAGGCAACTGGTTCTATTTTTCATTTTATTTTCAAATAAATTGTGTGTATGTAATACATAATTACTATATATTTGTGTGTGTGTGTGTGTGTTGCCTATTAAATAAAACATATATATTGTTCTGAATTGAAAATTTCAATGACAAAATCTGAAAAGTGAAATAGGCGAAATAATAAAATATGGAAGAATGACTTTCTTTGTTTTAAGGCTAAACATTATTTTTAAAAGGAAACATAAAATAATATTAAGAAAATATTCTTTTTGGAATTAAATAAAATTTCAGATTTTTGAGTTCAATTCAGAAGAACAAAAATTTTCTGTAAAGATTATCAGAAACGACATTTTGTGTTTCCATTTATATTCTCATTTATAAGTCAAATATTTTCTAAATAATCTAAGAACTTCTGTAATTAAATACAAAAATACAATTCCAAATAATTTTTCCATTTTTTTTGTTTGCATTTTCCTCGGATTTTTCATTTACATAAATTTCTGGTTAAAAAAAAATCTCAAACCTTCCCTCCATATAAAATGATTATTGAATTTTTATTAACTGTTGAAAAACAGTTTTATTAAACAAATTTAATTTGTGTTTAATAATAATTAAGTTAATTAATATTCTAACTAACTAAATGATGTTGTTTTGTTATTTTTTTTTTGTTATTGTAAAAGCAACCACTGTGGAAATGTTAACCGAAATAGAGTATAGAAATTGAACACAGAGAAAAAAAAATCAAACCATAAAACGCGTTGTGTTAACCGCATACAAAAGTCAGTTATATTAAATCAATGAAAATGTTTATTGAAAATTAAAACAATACAATAAAAGTATACATTTTCGATTTTTCTATATTTCAATATTTTGTTTTTTGTAAATTAAAATTTTTGTTAACAAATTAATTGGTTTAATAATTTAAATATAAAAATGTTGTTGTGAATTCACATAATTATTTGTATCCCAAAAAATTGAATCTAATGAACATCAATTTTTGTATTTAGAAACTTTATAAAGATCGAAAAAATCTTTTGCATTACAGTGATTTATTAATTAACAAAATTTCTATTGGAAACATTAAAAATGACAAACTATTTTGTTTTTCATAAAAAATAAACTGAAAGGAGGGAAGGGATTGACTGGGAGAAAAAAAATTAATAAAAAGGATCATAATAGAAAAAAAATAACAATAAAAATCATGGCGAAATAAACAACACTGAATTTTCCAACAAAAATACCAACAACAACAAAGAAAACAAACAGATGAAACTCCCAGAGAGAGTAAAAAAGAGGAATAGTGCGGTATAGGGAAGTGAATGGAAAAAAATAGTATAAAAAAAAAGAAAATAAAGTACGAAAAAAATGTAAGAGTGTGAGAGGACAGATAGAAGGATATTTAAAAGAAGTCTGGGGTGGGTAAGATGAACCTTGAGGGGGTTTTCCAATTAAAAAACCGGATTGTGTAATTTTTCAAGAGACCCGGGCACACACTGTTCCGTTCAATTTTTCTTCTCGTTGTTTTTGTTGTTTTTCTTTCCATATTATTATATTTCTCTGTGTTCATCGTAGACAAGGTAACTAAAGGGAGTGAGAGAGAGAGAGGAATATAGAAAGAGATGGTGATAAAATGAGAAAAAAATGTCAAAATAAAAAAAAGGAGTAAAAAGAAAAAGAAAAAGGATGTTAGGTTAGATAAACCGGAATGAGATATTCGGTATATAGAAAGAAGAAGGGCAGTCGTTTGCATTTTGAGGAGTGTCGTCGGATAGAGATATAAGTAGCAAACAGCAACAGCGACAAAAAAAAAGTGATGCAGAAAGTAAGTGTGTGTGTGTGAGTGTGTTGGGTGATATTTTTTTTGGTGTTTGGGTGTTTTTGGATGAAAATGGAAAACAGAAAAAAATCCATATCCACCATCCATCGATGTTTTTTTCTCCATTTCCATGGGTTTTCTGTTAGGAGGATATGAGCTCTTCAAATATTTTTTTCACCCATTTTCTTCTTCTCCGTTTTTTTACTTTACTGTATTTTTTTTTATTCTTTTTTTTTTTGTGTAGCTCTAAGACAAAATTTGTTCGCTGACGATGAATTGCATTTTTATATCCCTCGCTATAATTTTTTTCGTTCTTCTGTTTTTTTTTCCTTTTTCTCATTTTTTTATAGCAAAAGACAAAGAGTAAGAGAGAGAGGATTATAAAATAGATGGCAGAGGAAAAAAATTCAGATGAAACAAATTAAGTTATTTTCTTTTTTAGGAAAAATGAATTATTTTGTCAGACGATTTTTTTCTCTTCCATTGAAATTTTTTTTTCAACAACAAATTCGCTGAAATATTATTAATTTTTTTTAATTAATTCGAAATTTTCTGGAGAAATAATTTTCAATTAAATATAATTTCAATTTCTTAGTGATAAACTTGAATCAAATATAGTTATGTTGTATTATAAAGAGACACAAGTATACAGAGGCAATTAAGTTCTTCTACCAATTATATCCTTTGGTTTTGTTTTTTTTTTTGGAAATAAATATTCATAGTTTTTTTAACAAATTAAAAAACTAAAACGAAACATATGCGACTCAAACTATAGAAAATAATGAAAGGCGCGCCAAAAAAAAAGACGAGAAATTGTTTTTTTCCGCGATCAATAAAACTGGTAAGGACTACTTATATACACAACATACAAAAAAAAACAACCCCCCTTAGGAAGAATGAAAAAAATAGGGTATGGAGGAGAAATAGAGAAAGAGAGAGTAGGTTTTTGATAGAAAGAGATAGAACGAATAAAGATTGCAAAACAGTCTTTTTGTTTCATTTAGTTTTAACTAACATAAACAAGGAAAACAACAACAAAATGTGTATATCAACCTATTCCTTTCAGTTCAGTTCAGTTATAATAATCCTCAACCTTACGTGAATATAAGCATAAAAATAAAAATGTATATGTATAAACCGCCTTACGTACAAAAACCACCCACTTATTGGCCCCCCAGTTGTTGGCTCCTTCTTTACTCTAAATCTACCATCAACCTCATTCTTTTCTACTCGGCATACACATGCATATATACATACATACATACAGCCACATCAAACCCAACTTATTTTTCTTCCTTCTTCTTATTACGCCGCAACTCATTGCACAAAACCAATTCCCCAGAACTTTTATACAACCACCTAACTATTTCACTCTCTTACTCTCTCTTACTTTCTATAATACATACTATAATGGGTGCATTTTACCACCCACAAAAAAATGAAGTAAAATAAAACACCCATCATCATCCATATATATACGAAAAACGTAGAATATGGATATTGTAGAGAAAGGGTTGACTGCGTTTTAGGTGTAGGTTACAAAATATCTGTGTGCATTCCTGTGTGGATATATTGGGTGTGTGTGTGTATGCCATATGGATATTGAGATCGGATATATTACGTGCGTGTATGAAAAACGCTTTAAAAAATAAAAACAGAATTGGGGTGTGTGAGACGGATGGAATAGAGAATTGGGGGCTTGAACTTAAATTTGCTCATATATTTTTTTTATTGAATTAATTAACAAATATTATGAAAAATGCAAATTATACTTTTTCCATTTATTTGTATCATAAAATATAATTTTCCTCTTTTTTAAAATTTCTTACAATTTTTTCCGAATATATTTTTCTCGACGAAAAAAAAAGTCACAGTAAAATGTGAAGAATGAGAAGGAAGAGAAAGTCATTGATCTTCCAATCTATTTTTTTTTCCTATCAAAACTTTTTTTCCGTGAAAATCCTAAAAGATAAAAAAATCTAATTAAAACAGACAATTTTCCATTTTGTTCTTTTTTTTCTCTTTCTCCATATATCTTTCTCTATTCGCCAGATAATTCGCTGAGACTAATTTAGAAGAGTTTTTCTTAAAACAGAAAAAAATCTGATTAAAATTTATAATTAAAAAAAAAAGGAAAATATTTAACGGAATTTTCTACCAGATTTTTGACATTATTCTTGTAACAAAATTTTTTTCAATTAAAATTTTCATTACAAAAAACACAAAATTAAAAACTAATAAAACTAGTTTTAATATAAAAAATTATTAATCCCAACCCCTTTAATAATCGTTCAAAATATTTATTTTAAACCAATGTAAATGTTTTTGAAATTTTTTATTCTTATCTTTACATTTTTATTTGGATTATATGATAAGACGTCAACTACCGGGCGTTGCCCTAAATAAAATGTGCGGAGAGGTGTTCGATAATGCCAAATGGTAAAATTTTTTGTAATCTGTACTTAATTTTTAAACAGGATGTTTGAATAAGTTCGAATTTTTTACACCTGATAACAAAATAAGGAAAACATCAACTTAAAGACTACTTCGAAAATTTATTCATCATCTGATTTTATTCCAAATAACTTCAATATGGAATAAGAAATAATCAAAATATATTCAAACATCAAAATTTATAAAACACCAGATCAGTTATTTGTAAATTTTATTACTGTAATCGACTTACGAACAGATGAAAAAGTTGTTTCTTAAAAAGTTAAATCTATTTGCTAAATATTCAACTTTTGAAATGACCAGGCACGGTTAACCTCAAAAAACTATTTCAAACTTATTAAAACTGTTTATGTTTGCTTTCCTAATAAAAAAAATCAAATTTGAAAATATCAACTGAGAAAACCTTTACATCGAAAATCTTTACATCAAAAACCAAACACTTCGAAATTTTACTTCTATAAGGGCAAGCTAAATAAACCAAAAAAATTGTCTGAAAAGAAAATAAAACAAACAAAAACGCTGCTTTTAAATGAATTGAAAAAATTAGCAAATAAAAATAACATACACATTACACACACACACACAGTAACACAATTATTTTCTATATAAGGAAAAACTTTATAAATCATAATTATCTCATTTCTCATATGAATGTGATTTTTTTTTCTTTTCTTTTCTTTCGTCTTAAAACTGTAATTTAATATACTTCTTAATAATAAGAAAGAAAAAAAAAGAACATCTTTGTACTGTTATTTTCTAATTTTGCATCAATTTTACCGTTTTCTTCATTTAGAGATTTTTTTTCTTTTTAATGCAACTTTTTTTTCTGTTCTTTATTTTCTTTTCTTTCGGTTCTTTTTTTTTTCACACAAAAAAAAAATAATCAAGAATTTTTAATATTAAGGAAATATTAATGAAAATTCTCTTGTTTTGATTACTGCGTTAATTATTGGAATTAATCAAAACCAAATTCTAAACAAAAAATGAATAAATTTTTAACGAATTTTTAACGTTAGTAATTTTCAATTCGGCCGAACAGAATTATATATTCAGGAGTAATAAATACGTTAATGAGAATTTATATTGGATATAAGATTGTTTCAAATTAAAATTTATTTTGTACTTTTCCAATTTTTAGTAATATTGAAAGATTAGGTTCTATGAAATCAAGATGTAAACCACAGTGATTAATATAAATCTGAATAAACTCAATTCATTCACCATTTTATATTCATAATAAAGAACGAACCCTTTTTGGTTTTATGTAAGATACAAATAATATTTAATTAAACAATAAAGGGTCAATTTGAAAAATGACTATATAATTAACATAGCTCAAATAGGAAAACAAAGAATCGAAAGAAAAAAAACAAAAAAATATAGAAATAAAATGGCGAGGATGTTATCAAAATGTTGATAAGAGTTTTTTTTATATTTTTCTATGATTCGTCTATAAAAATTACTTTTAAAATAAATTTTATTATTTTTTTTAGCGATAAACAGAAAACTGAAAAATAAAATTATTTTTGTTCGGCTCGTGCGTAAGATAAAAGCTTTTTTTATTTTTTTTGTTTTAATAAAAATAACAATCAAAATGGTTGACTTATTTTTTAGTTCGCCAAAATATTGTTATCGCCATTTTTTTTCACTTATAAATGATTCAAAAAATATGAGTGGAACTTTTTAGAAGCGAGAAATAATTTTCGTTTAAAATTTTTCTCCAAAAGTATAATTCTCCAAAAAAAAAATTAAAACAAAAAATTAAGTTGAAGGACGATAACCAAACGCATATCGTAGCAACCAAAATTGCAATCTGTAATAAATTCAAGTTACAATATTTATTTATTTTTGTATTGAGAGAATATTCGCAATGTAAATATTTTATAAATGGGATAAAAATAAAAAAAAAATGGAATAAATTATTCATAGGTCGACGTTTAACCTCAATTTAGCATCACGATCAAATGAAAACGAGAGATTTTTTTTGTTGGTGTTATTTTTTTGTTTGTTTGTGATGGATGCGACGACGAATTAATATTTATTTTATTGGACGAACAAAAATAAAATGCATTTGAAATCTTTAAATAATTTTGTTATTCAAAATTTTCTTAATGTTTTTTTTTTTTTTTTCAATTGGGAATATTTCTTAATAAATTTCTAAAAAAAATTAAAATCAAACATTAATGAATTTATAATGAAATAAAGAACGGGACACATATAAAAAAGGTTGTAATTATTACATGAGATCAATATGATTGTTCATATAAGTGGTTGATACTGAATAATGATGTCACAAACTAAACCACGTGTATTTTCACAGCTTTTCTCAATCACTACCGCGTGTTTCAAGCATGTGTATTCATCACTATATACATTATATATTTTATTTAGTTATGTATATATATATGTATACATATGTATACATAAAATAATATATAACTATAATATAAAACAAACAAACATTTATCTATATTCTATACATAAATAAATGCATACCTAATATGTACGGTGTATAATATTCAACATTTGCATACAAATGTAAATCAATATTATTTAGTAAAGTGTAACTACATATGCATATAACTATATCACTATTTAACTATAAAACTTTAATATTATAATGACGTATATTTATAGCACATTGATATAGGGCAAATTTTATTTAATATTTTAAACATTTTCTTTCCCCGTCCCTCTTTATTTTCTCTCTGTCAGAAATTTTTTTTTCTTTTATAAACTTGTTTTTTCTTTCTCTCTATTAAAAAAAGGGGAATAAAATTTTGTACAATAATTACAGAGATTAAGAACTAAGAAGAAACAAGCAAATTTAAAGAAATAAATAAAAATTATTTATTGATATTAACGCGTAACTTAAATTAATAATAAACATAATTTTTTTTCCATGGATTTACTATGTAAAATTATTCCTGAAATAATAATCTAATGAAACAATAGAATTATGTATTATAAAATAATTAAAGAAAGTCAGAAAAATAGAGACAAAAAATTTTAACAAACAAGAAAAGACTAAAAAAATGAGTTTGGAAACTGTCGGCACACATTAATAAAATAAGACGCCATTATTCTTGACATGACCACCTGAATATATATTTTCCTAAAACGACGTTGCCATTTTTGTTTTTTTTTTTTCGTTTCAATTTTTCAAATTTAATTTATATTATTTTTTCTTTTTTTTCCCCAACTATTTTTTGATTTGTCTATTTTTTTTTTGTTTTTGTGGCGTCCAATCAAAATTCGTTCATTAGAACAAAGCGAAATAAATGATAATTTTATATTGTGAAAAAAAGAAACAACAACAATTTTGTATCATGTGACGTTAATTTTTTTTTCGCCACTAATTATTTGGAAATATTATTTTATTTATTTATTTTTTGGAGAAAAGTTTAAACAATTGTTTTTTTTTTTCTGTTGTTTTAAGAAGCTTATCATTTATTTATTTGTTGGAATGTAAAAATTTAATTCCATTAATCCATTTTGAACCATTAAAAATATATAGAAATAAAAAAATATAAAATAAATAAATAAAAAACTACGCACCTTAATTTTCTTGTTTTATTATTTTTCTTTTCAATTTAGTTTGTTTAGACGTAACAACAAAAAAATTAAAAGTAAAAAATGAAGATTTCTTGAAACAGAAAACCAACAAAAAATTTTTTTATTTAAATTTTAAACATTTAGTTTGATTTACACACGTCACTTTTGTTTCACCAATGGAAAAAAAATTAAAAATTAGAAAGAAAAAAAAAATTTCAAAACAACAACAATTATTTTTCCTTTCTTTTCTTAATTTTTTATGCAAGGAAAAATGTCTTCCATTTAGATTTTTAGTTGCAGCATTCTTTCTCCTTTTTCTTTTATTTTAATTGAAGTGCGTCACTAAACGTCATTCAACAAAATTTTATTTGATTTTTCCAAACAAAAATTAGAAAAAAAACAAAATTTTTAAATTAAATAAAAAAACATCACACATGTGAAAAACAAAAGAAAAACTATTATTACGTTTTTTTTCTTTTTGATAACAAAACATTAGAAATAAAAAACAACAAAACTCTTCTCTTTTTTTATTTAATTTTCCATTGCACACACACACACACACACACACACGTCTACTCACGTACACACACACACACAATTAAATTTTTTCTTTTAAATTAATTAACTATTATTTGTTGTTGTTTGCCCGTTGTTGCCGTTGCAGTTGTTGTTATTCTGCGGTTATTAATTTAACTAATTTATTTTTCGTATTCTATTTTTTTTTTAATATTTTCTATTATTTTTTGTGGTTTTTTTTTTTTTTGTTCTTTGAAAGAAACGAAGGCACTGTTTTTTTTTGTTTTGTGATGAGAAACGGAATTTTCCTGCGTTTTTTTTTTACTTGTTTTGTTTTAAAAAAACTTTTATTTTTAAATTATTTGAGGGGCTTCAGATGTGACGTCATATTATTTTTCAAATGAATTGAATTTAATTGAAAAATTAAAAATGGAAAAAAGAAAAAAAAGTAAAAAAATAAAACTACGGAAATTCAATGAAAGGAAGTTTTTTGGAGGGTGTATGTCTTTTAGCTTTTTATTTTAAAGAAAAACAAATTTTTAAGGAAAATATTTTTCAAAATTTAACATTTGAGTTTATTTTTGGTTTTTTTTAAAATTTTTTAACTTTTTAATTAACTGTTTTGTTTGTTTGATTTAAATTTGTTGTTGTTGTATTTTTGTGTGTGTGCTCCTTTGTTTTTTTATTTAAAGAAAAGTGTATACTGAGGGAAAAACCGACGCCACATTTAATTTTTTTTTTGGAAAATTTGCTTTTTTTTTCCTTTTTTTTTGTTTTTCTCTGTTTTTCTTTCTTTTTTTTTATAAGTTCTTTACAATTTTAAAGCGACTCAGTAACTAAACGTATTATATACATTGCATATGGAGAGAAGCGAATGGTAACCTTCATTGCCCTCTTCTCTTACCGCCCTGCACCTCTTACCCTTTCTTTTAGCACAGAGAAAATATATAATATTATAGCAGCAACAACAATAAAAATGGGAAAAAATGGAGAAAAAAAAGTACACTACACTCGTTGCATTTGTATTATATTGATGCACATTAATGCATACAATCATGAATAAGTATATATATGGAATATATATACAGCCACACAAAAGGAGAACACATTGATGCATCGAATGCATTTTTACTTGAAAAACAGAATGAAGAAAAACTCATACAGTCAAACGTCAAAAGAAAAAAGAAAAAAATTGCAATAATATAAAAGCAACAACAAATAAATACAATTCAAAAATGTATAGTATATGGATTGAATAAAATCTAAGTACATAAAGTGCATTATGTGTATATGTGTGTTTCCGTGTGTTTGTGTGTGTGTTTATACAATTGAAAATGCATAGAAAAAATTAAAGGAAAAATAAAAGAAAAATGAATACATGCACACACTGAATATGTACACATTCATACTTGCATACATGCATACGCACACACGCATACGTATGCATATAAAACAATAATGATTTTTTTTTTCATTTTTAAATAATATATTTTATCTACACGTCACAACACACACACACACACATTTACATTTTATACATGCACAAAGAATTTTCTCAAATGTCACAATACCACAACACATATACAACAAAACTCTTTTGTTTTGTTTTTTTTATCAAATGTATGGCTCTGTAGGTATGCATGTATGCTCTGTATGCATTTATATGCAATTTCTGATTGCCTCCGTTCACTGTACTTGTACTTGTAAATTATTATTTTTTTTTTTTTTGATGCACTTTTTCTTGTGAATGCATTTGTGTGTATTTTTTTGAGAGAATTTTTATACAACCAAAAAAATAAATAAATAAATAATATAAAAAAGGAGCATACACGCATAAACACAAATACAGACGGAACCAACCTAAAAAATGAAATTAAAATTAAAATTTGAAAATACCAAAAAAAAAAAAACAATTATTCGATTCGCCAAAATTTTATGGAGTTTGTTTGATTATTTTCAATTTGTTGAACTAATTTTAACCAGCCAAATTAATCTTCTTCTTTTTCTTCCTCATACTTCTATTTATTCCTATAATTTCCAAAGATAGAAGAACAACAAATACAGAAAACACACAATAAAATTAACTTAATTTTAAATGTAAAACGGACAAAATCAACCAGCACTTTCATTTTTCAAATTAGATTTCAAAGAAAATCCATTTGTTTGAATAAATGAATTTTACCTCAAAACTATAAATTTCTTGTTGTGAAAAAAATCGTTAAAAAAACAATAATGTATGGTGAACTTTCTAAAAAACAATAAAAATTTTAAATCAAAAATTAGTTTTCCAAAAATGTAGAAACATTCTAAAAATCGTAATTCAAACAATAAAAAAATGGCGTTTCTGTTTCTTCCCCCAAAAATGCACCAAATCAACGTCAGAATTACTTATTTGATCTGAGTTATATTCGTCAAAGGGTATGTGATTTTCCAAATTTTATTACTCGATTATTTGCCTTCATTTAATGTGAAATAATTTGATATTATTTTCTTAGTCGATCTATCGGTCTTTCTCTTTTTCTCTCACTCCTTATCACTCTCTCTCTCTCTAACAACAGTGTGTTTTATATGAAAAATGACTTTAATCAAATTTATCAAATTTAAATGAAAATTGAAAATAATTTTTTTATTGATAACATTTTGAACTTTACTATAAAATTTAAATAATAAAAAATAGAGAAAGAGAGAAACCGATTGACTGGAAAAAGAGAGAATAAATGTGTTACAAGAGAAATCATTTTTATACAATTTAAAACACGAAAAAAGTGAAATTCTGGAAACAAGAACAAACGGAAAAAAATTGGTCTTAATTTTTTCTAAATCTTTTAATTTATTATCCGTCTGATTTTTTTCTTCCTCTGTTTTTTTGACAAAAAACGCATAAATACAATTTCAAACGCCTACACATGCAAGCAAATAAAACACACACAGATTAAAACCAACACACAATAACAATAAATAAAAATATAGTACATTCAAACAGAGAAGAAAAACGAAACAAACAAAAAAAATGCACACAGAAAATGTGTTTTGTTTGTCTGTTTGTTGTTTTATTTTTCTTTATATTTTTATTTATTTATTTCAATGCACAAAAATATTATCGAATTAAGATTTGTTGACCATGACACTTTTTCCATACACTCTGTTATGTTGCTGTTTTTGTTATTGCATTTGTTGCATTGGTTTATAGTTGTTGTTGTTATTTTGCTTGCAAGACTTAGTAATAGTCTGTATTTCGTGATACTAATAAATAAATAAATAAATTTAGTTAAAACCCTCTATATGGACCATTGATTTTACAAAGAATTTTGTATTTCTATCAATTTTACCCAGTGTTCTTTTTCTTCTTTATACATTTTTATTTTGAATTCTACCAACTTTTCCCAGTGTTCATCTTCTTGTAAATACATTCATACGTATCATATATATATGATATGTATGCATTCATTCATCATCACTAATCATCATATCGTCTTGACTCATTTTTCTTTATCAAAAAAATACATAACAAAAATAATTAAAATTATAAAATTACGAATAAAATAGTTTTTCATTTCCTTAAAGTTAAAGATTAAAAGTTTCATTTATTTATTATCTTTTTTTTTTCATTTTTCTTTTATTTGTCACTATTTTGGCTTTTATTATTGATTTTCTCCAAACAATTTCTATCGTACGCCAAACTTTTCTTTGACTTCAGAATACTTAAAGAGAGTTTTTTTTAGGTGAATTTTGATCAATATCTTAAGAACTTTTTGACATTTAGCTACCAGACGCTTCTCAAATAAACTTAAATTTTTCTAAAGGAATATTTCGAACAAACTAATGAACAGAAAAAATTCAAACACTGATTATTTTAAACAGAATTAATTCAAAAGCTTCAACATATAACAAATAAATTAAACATTTCAATTGAACCGTAAACGTAAACGCTTGTTCCTCTCATTTTACATCATTTTTGTGTTTTATATAATATTATTGTTATCCTTGTGCAATGTAAGCTTTTCTCTAATTAAATTACAATTTCATTCTATCATTAGTTAGTATTTTGTTCATTCTTTCGTTTCATAAAAATCATATCCATGTGCACACAATTACGAACGCATCGTTACATTTTTTTTTGTCCTGTTTGAGTTTATTATGGTGTTGTTGTTGGTTTTATTTTTCCCTCTGGAATTTAGTTGTTTTTTTTGTTATTGTTATTTCACTAAACTTTCAATAGTATATGATTCTGTGTTCTCATCTCATTTACGAGATTCCATCAATTGATCGTATAAAAAATAATACGTCCGATGGAGAGATTTAAAAAAATTGTAACTGAAAATGTACACCAATGGACTGAACTTTCATTGAAATCAGAATTTTTCCACCACATTCTGCTATTGTTGTTTTTTCCAGTTTTTTTTCACTATTATTTTTATTGATATGAATACGCTTTAATGTCAAAGAAAAGCTCTTGATGAAAAAAAAAATGTAAATAAAAAAAATATTTTTTTTTTTGCAAATAAAAATAAACAAAAAAAGGCAGCGAATTTGTATAAGTGGAAACATCTATATTGTGCCTACCGATCAGAGTTTTTTTTTCTACTTTAACAAAAACAGAGAGAAAAGTGCATCATAGAAAATAAAAATGAACAACAAAAAAATTGTTTGGTATGAATTTTCAGTTCAAG
This sequence comes from Pedicia rivosa, assembly GCA_963082725.1. NCBI lineage: Eukaryota > Metazoa > Arthropoda > Insecta > Diptera > Pediciidae > Pedicia > Pedicia rivosa. The sequence goes on from OY720153.1 coordinate 24,098,178, forward strand.
TTTTTGTGGTGATCGGTCAAATGGAAACCCCTTCTACCTGTTTTAATTTTTTTTCCTATTCATTCAAATGATTGGTTTTTCATGCGTCTTTGTATAAATAATTTTTCATTCAGGCGTAAAAGGATACAAATTTTCCTTTTTATGTAGTAATAAATCCTTCCTTTCAAAATATAAATTTTAGTTATTTTCATTCTTCATTCTACAGCTCATCTCCTTATTTCTTAATTTTGCCTATTCCATTATTTGAACTTTCATTTGTAAAATTATAACAAATGAAAGTTCACTTATTTTATAAAGCTTTTTAATCAATACAAAAGTTACGGAAATAAAATAAAAAATTCTGTAATGATTTGATTTTCATTCTGGTATCTGTGTTCTGCGTTTTATACTTATTTTTTTTTAATTCTAAACTTTTTTTTTCGCTAATGCGACGGAACTATATCATGAAGCTGACTGAGTTGTATTTATGGTTTTATAAAAAGGAAAAAAATATATTCATATTTGTGTAAATATACGCATAAATATTACGTCATTTGTAACATTTAAATTTTAAAGTTTTTTCTATTTATTTTGTTGTTGTTTTTGTTGTTGCAGAAAAAAAAATTCTTTCTTCTTTTTTTTTTTTTTATTTTATGAAATTCCCTCCCATAATTTTTCAATTCATTTCAATTGAGTATGTTTGTAGCTTTATACATAATGTTGGAGGGAGTTTTTTTTTTTAATTATTGAATAAGCTTTTATGATACAACAACAACAATATAATACTAATATGAAAGCACATTGAATTGTTGAATTGTTTTCAATGAGTTCATTTTATTGAATTTTTTTTAGTACTCTATTTTTTGTTAAAGCTTTTAAATATTTCGATTTTTTTCACTACCCCCAATCCATTTTTTGCAAAGATTCAGATAATATAATATTTTTTTTCTTTTTTAATCAAAGGAGGAAACCGTTTATTCCTTTGACTTCCTACCCACAAACAAGTTCAATGACGGCTCATAAGAAAGCGATTCATTTATTTTTTGCAATTTAGAAAGAATCAATTAAATATAATTTTATTTCTCCTTTACATTTCTAAATACTAACGAAAAATTCAAGTTTATTAAACTTTTTAAAGCTTCCAGTGAAGCTGTCATATTTCACCCAATTACCCAATTTTAATAATATACGAATAAATTTAAAACAGAAATAAATTTAATCAGTGCAACACAAACACAAAATAAAATCTGAAACAAAAAATTGATAAAAAAAAATGAAAACTGTGTTAAAAAAAATTAACACAGCTACATTTTAATCATAATCAAGGTCAATTTTATCATATCAAAATTTCATAAAAATTCCACTGAAATTTTAAATTTAACAACAAAAACAATAACACCAACAACAACAACAATCATTAAAACAACAACTGTTTACGTTTATTATGTAAAAAAATTCCTGATAATTTCCCTGCGATTATTTAATTTGTGGAAATAATGCCAAAATCGGTCAAAAATCAAAATAAAGAAATTTACGCGCCAAACAAAATATTAAATAAGAAACAACAACAAAATACAATTGTTAATGACGTAACAACAACAAATACAGTTTACTACGAAAAAAAAGTGCCAACGACCGACCGAAATCCGGAACTTTTTGTTGTATTTGTTTTTTGTTTGTTTTACTTTTTTTAATTTTAATTCAACATCGACAAACAAAAAAAAACTGAATAAAGTGCATTGCACTTTTTGGTCGCTATTTTTAAAGCAAAATTTTCAACGTTGTGGTTGTTGTTGTTTGCTTAATATTTTTTTGTTTTTTGTAACTTCATCATCATCATTTGAAATATTGAATGAAATAGAGTTCAGTGCACTTAATAATAAAAATTTGAAAAAATAACAACAACAACTAACAATATAAGCGTAGAAAATCAACAAAAAAATTTGCTACAAGCGGGAGGAAAAAAAAGAAAAAAAAATACAAACGGTAACAACAAAACATGTTCTTTTAATGTGTTTTTTTTTTGACGTTAGCTTTTCTTTAGAATGCAGTTTGGTTGTGTTTTTGTTTCTTGATTCACATTTTTTGTGTCTGCCTTAGGCAGTTTTTGCGCGCCCAAAATTCTTGGTCTCTTTGAAAGTTGGATGTTTTGACAGGTTCTTTTTATACGGATAGACAACGGTCGCCTAGTTGGTTTGTCGCCAAATAGGTCTTTGACTTCTTCAATTCGTTTTCTTAATTGTATGTGTATGTGTGTATTTGTGTGTGCATGTGTGTCTTTGTGTGTGATACATTAAATAAAGATTGAAGAGTTAAGTGCATAAATAAAATTAAACAAAAATCCTCCAAGGCTATTTGGCGTTTTTTGTTTCGTTTAAAAAGTCTTATTTTTCTACAAAAATTTTATCTTCGTCTTCTTCTTAATTTTTTTTTTTGCCATCTTCTGTTTCTTCTTTATCTTCTTGTTTAATCAATGCGCCGGATTTTTTCAATAGTTTCAAGTACTTAGTATCGAACAACAGCGAAAGGGAGAGAAGCATTTATGGAAAGAGTAAAGGAAGGAAGGATCAACTTAAAATTGTTGTGAAACTAGTCGGATGCCCAAAAAACTCTAATTTGCAAGAGTTTTAGTTACAACATTAATCAGAGACTGCGAATAGTTTTTATGATTTTTTAAAGACTTTTTGGATCATAATAATTACAAAATGATAAAAGATTAAACAAAATAAAATCAAAGACAACTACAAAGAAAACATTTTCATAATTTAAGTCGTGTCGTTACATTTTCCAAAATCTATACTTGACAATTCGTCAAGAGTTTCTTCTCTTCTTTCTTCAATTTAAATAGTTTTTGGTTTCGCTCTTAAAAAAAATACCTTGAACTGGTGAAATAATGTTTTGATCCTTTTAACAAAAACAACAAAACTGAAATAAGAAAGAGATAAAAAATTACCTTGAAATTTTTATTACAATTTTGTTCATTTGTTTTTACAAAAAAGAAGAAAACGAAAAAGGGTTCAAGTTGGTTTATTTCGTTTTTTTACGACTTTTTTGTTTTCAAAATTAATTTTAGTCTGCAATCAATTTTACGATTTTTTTCTTATAAAAAAATCGATGGAAAATAACAGAAACGAAACATTTAAAATTGTGAAAGCTTTCTCATGTTAACAGAATTCATTGAATTAGTGCCATCTATAAATTTCCTGGATTATTTTTATACATTAGATCTAATTAGCGAATCTAAACTAATTTTTGTATCATGTAGAGCTAATCGTGAGCTAAGAATGAGTGTTTAATATTGGACCACAACGTCAACTCTTCATTCAAATTCATAAAGTTTTTGACCCGTACCGGAACCTCAAAAAATCAAACCTATTTTTATTGATAAAAAGCACTTCAAAGGATCATGCTTGAATTACAAAATAAAAGTTGCCTTAATGGACTATTAATATTATGAATAAATCCTCATTTATTATTATCCAATAATACTACTACAGAATAATTTTACAAATCAGAAAAAAAAATAAGAAGAAGAAGAACAGAAAATAGGGACCGTAGCGGAAATTCAATTTCTGTCTCAATGTCATATTTTTTAAAAGAAAAAAAACGAAACACCAAAAAAACAAAACTCCATAAAATTTATTGCACCGAAAACCGACTGCGACTACAAACAAAAATAATTTAATTTCAATAAAAAAAAATGTTTTTAAAAAAAAGCAACAAGAAATTTATTTCACTTTACACTGCACGCCATCATCATAAATTTTATTTGTTCTTAAAACCCTAACATAATAATCAAACGTCATTAAAATAATAATAATAACAACAACAGCAAAAAACAACTACCGAAAATGTCGAAAAATTGAATACCAAAAAAAAAGAAAAAAAAAACAGACACAACAACAAAAATAAAAGGCCTTGAATTAAACAAAATTCGCAGACGAAACAACGCTTTAATAATACAAGTCCAAACAAAACAAAACAACACAAGAAAAAAAAGCAACAACCAAAATAAAACTTCAGACAACCGAAATATGTTTGGCCTTGGTCATGCGCATCGTTTTTTTTCTCTCTCTTTTTTTGATTTGTATTTCGTATAGTACAACAACAACAGTATCATCCAGCAACCCACCACCACACTCTTTTGTGTCTGTTGATGCTTTTTTTTTGTTTTTTTTTTTTTTTTACAGTCGGACGACTTTAACATCATCACAGTTGGCCTAGGTCAGACATTTTATTTTATATTTTATTATTATTTTTGGCAACATTTGTTTGGTTTCGTTTTCATGGTTTTTCATTTTGTTTGCATTATGTACATGTGTGTGCATATATGTATGTGGTATGTGAATGGTATAAAGTCAAAATCTATAAACAGAATAATATTTTATTTTTGTGTGAATCATGTGTGTATGTGTATTGGTTAAGCCCGGTGTTTGTATTTTGGAAAACGAAAATTTTATTTTATAGTAAACTTTAGATAATAAATGTAACAGTATATAAATTTCATATCTGTGCATGTGTGCATATGCACTTCACAATTTTTGGGTCATATGAAAACGAAATTGTATTTTCGGTTGTATTAGTTTATATGCATTTTCGTCTGTTGTTGTTTTTTATTATTTTCATTGTTGTTCAGGGTTGAGATAATTCTTTAAATAAGCAGTATGTCTTTTGTAAGGAAGTATTAATTCTTTATGCTCCAGATAACAGTCCATTTTTTGTTAATTCAACAAATTTAATGCATTCGAAATTTTATGGGTTAAAATTCAAAAAACAAAAAAAAACTGAAATTTTACGATTAGGTGGAGACGCCAAGTGTTTTGTCTAAATTTTTTTTCTTGTACCATTTTAAATAAATTTTTTGTAATTTATGAATGAAAGCAGATGTTCAATGTTATAAAAATTATTTGAAAATCAATTTTGATATTGTTTTTAAATAATTATTTACGCCCACAAAAATTCATTCTATGTTTTGTATTTTTGTAATTCCATGGAAATTTACAAATCAAAAGAAATTTTTTCAAATCAAAAGAAAAATTTGATAAAATACGATTAATAATAGAATAATTTGCAACATTGTTTAACATTTGACTATAAAATTCAATAAAAATATGAATGTATGATACGTGGAGTTATTTTTTGGTGCAGGATTTTGTTCTTAAAAAGAAGGTTCAATGAACTTTGTCTTACTTTCATTTGCGGAAGAGAAAAATAAGATGCATAATGTTTATCATTTTGTTGACTTTTTAAAGAATTTATTGTTTTAAGCAACATCAATATTCGATGTTCAAGGTTTAACAATTAATTTTTATTTAAATGCTTTCATTTTATTGTTTTCTTAAAATTTAAATTAAAACCAAAAATATTTTTAACAAAAAACGTTAATTTTATTCATTTTATTGTAGATTTCAATTTCAGTAATCATTAATTCCTGGAATCAATCTAGTTCTAACAAGCCCTCAGTATATCTCTAGATGTCCCTGCTAATGTATGAAAACGCATTTAGGTTTCGTTGGCTGATTATTCCTTTCTTGTTTTCATATCTGTCAAAATTTAAACTGGTTTTTTCCATTATTTCTTCTTGAAATCAATTTTTTATTATAATTTTCTTATTTTAAGAGCAGAAAGAAAAAACAAAAACAAAAATAAATTATAATATATTCAATTACATCATTCCGTTCCACACGAAAAATAAATAAAAATCTGAAAAAAAAATAATACTTTATATGAAAAATAATAAAACAATTTTTACTTCATTTTTATTTTCATAAAAGTTTTCTTCATTTTTTTTTAGGTTTTTGTTAAAAAAAAAATAACAAAAACACAAAAACAAAATGAACAACAAAGAAAATAAATAAATGAAAAACAGAAAAACTTTTGTGTTTCATTTTTTTCTCACAAATTGTTATTCGTTTATATTTTTATTAAATTTTTGAAGCAACAACAACAAACAAGAAATTGTGTCTGTTTCGTCTTAATTCCATAATTTGTCGATGTTGTTGCTGTTGCAATGAGATTATACAAGTGCAACACTCGAAAAATGTACAGAAAAAAAAATTGCGCGACTTTGAATCCGCATACAAACACACACACACATAAATATATTCGATCAAAATTAATATCGTGTAGAAGATTATTTCCAAATGCATTCTATAAAATTAACAGATAATACACACACAATGATATTTTTTATCATCATCAACGTTCATCATCATTTTTAAAACTATCGTACTCTTTCTCTTCCATACACATTTCTGTTGTGTTGCAACCATTTATGCGTATGTATTTGTACATCATGCATTAATGTGTGTGTGTGTGTACTTGCAATATTATAAAAATAATGTTAAATTGCAATTTCTGATTCATATACCAAAAATTTATTCAAGGTTTTTTCATGTTTTTTTTTTGTTTGTTTCAATTTTTTCATCTGTCTCTTTCCCTCGCTCTTGTTAATGTTTCAATTCTCTCTTTCTTGTACCACCACTCACTTTGGCTGAATATTGAAATATAGCTGAAAACAGCAAAACGAGAAAAAAAATCTTCATAATTTTTTTTTTATCTTTATAAAAATATTTTTTTTTGTTCATAAAAAAAAAAGTACAGAAAACGTCACAGTTATTAACAGAGACGCACACACATATACAGTCATTCAAATATAGGAATAATAATATTTTGTTATAAATTTTAATTATTTTAAAATTTATTTTAATTGAATGGAATTGATCGATTCATATTAAACATTATAGACAATATTACCCCCATTTTGTATTTCTTTAATTATATTTCCGCATTCTGTGAAAATATTTAATTTTTTTTTTCTAGAATTTTAAACAATTTTTTATTCACCATTGGTGTGAATATTAATTCTTGAACAAATGATTTCCGATAATAAAAGTATTTTCGATCCAATAAAAAAAAAACAACATAATTGAGCTTTTAACTTTTGTTTCTTCAAATTCTCCAAAATTGTTCATTTTTTTGTTCAAATTTCGATTAAAAATTGCCACTATCTGTAACTGAACACCGGACCAATTTTAAATAAAATCCTTACTGCAAATAAGAAAAATTGCACAAACCAAAAAATAAAATATAAAAAAAAACAGTGTTTTTGAATATGTACCTACTTACAAACACATCGAACGAAAAGAGATAGAAGAAGAAGTAAAATTTGTGTTCATTTTGCAAAAAAAAAAAAAAAAGAAAAAGAAAATGAAAAAAAGGCCAGATAAAAAATTCATATCGCATGACACAAAAATTTTTTTAGAAAAGTGCATTGGCCTAGCGGTTTTTTTTTATAAATTTTTTTAGAAAACTGCTTTTTTTTTTTATTTTTGCTGTTTATTATTTTTTTATTATTACAATTTTTTTTTTTTCGTTTTGTCAGTGCTTGAAAACCATGGATTATAATTATGTGTGTCAAAGAACAAAAACAACAAACTGAAATAATAGCAACAACAATAATAGAACAACACAAAAATTAGATATTTGTTAATTTCAACTAAAACAAAATAAAAAATATATCTATTTTGTTATTTCTGTTGCAGTATTGTTTTGATTGGCTGATTAAATAATAAAAATATGTGACGTCACATATATTCAATGTTGAATGAAGTGGGCACCAATTAACAAATATTATATTCATCAATTATTATAAACATTAGCGAATTTCAAAATACATAATGAAATACAATTATATTCCGGCGTGTGTCTGTGTGTTTTTTGTGTGTGTATGCGTGCCAGTGTAATTTGCACGTTTTTAAAACTTTAAATTTTTTTTCAAAATATAATTAAATTTATGTCGATTTCTGAGTGAATACCATTTAAAAAGGGCACTGAGTTCAAATCTGGTATTTATTTGTTTTGATTTCTACAGATTTTTGGATATAGTAAAAGCTCTTCACGGATCTCTCTAGGATCCTTTTATCATCAAAGGTAATTTTGCTGAGATTAGAAGATTCCATCGGCTTTTATTGATTCAACTAAAATTTAAAAATTTTCCAGTTAAGTAATTAATTGAATTAATTAATTGTGTAATTTTGAAGGGAAAATAAAGTAAAAAAAAATCCGAATAACCGCCGTTTCCGTAAATGTGTAATTGTCCCATTTTTTATTTTTGAAAAATAAAAAATACAAAAACAGGAAACGCGTGCAATTTTTTTTTATTTTTTAGTTTTTTTTTTATCAAAAATACAAAAAAAAATATGAAAAAGATTTTTTTTTAAAAAGAAAATGTTACAAAATTTTTCTCACAAAACTAAAATAGATTTTTTTTCATACATTTAATTACAAATAATTTATGGGTTGCTAATTATTTTAATTTTTTCTTTCTTTCTTTCTTTCTTCTCATTTTTTCCATGCATTTAACAAAAATAAAAGAAAAGCCGCAAATATTAAAACTGTATTACACACACGCACACACACGTACATAAAGTCTGTACAAACAACCAAATACTATAACACAAAAATAACAAACGAAAATTATCTGGAAAAATAAAATATTGATGAGTGAAAGACACAATACACAAATAGCACACACACACAACTCTTAATTCACGCATATGAAAAAACTCAATAGAAAAAATTTAGTTTTAATTCTCATCAACACACAGCTACACAGCATACAACTATAAAAAATGACATATCACGTTATTATATCTCTTCACATAAAAACAAAAAAAAACAGAATAAATTCACAATCAAAAACAACAACAAATGCAAACAACAACAAAATTATATAAAATAATTTTCAAAACGCGAACAGAGAAAGAGAGAGAGAGAGAGAGAGAGAGAAAAACAAGTTTATTTTCGTGTAATTATCACGAATTAATTAGAAAAATATACAGTATTATGGTCCAGAAACCCAGATGATTATGATGATGATGATGATGTTTTTATTTTAATTTTTGTTGATTTTCTAACGAAGATAAATTTCCATTTATTCAATTGGACAGTTTCGTCAATTGTACGTAAGCAGCTACAATAAGTAATTACTTCAACTTAGTAACGGTTACCCCATTTTTTTTTTGTTTATCTTCTAAATTTATTTATACCGGAAAAACTATTTCTTGTACTTTGAATTTTTTTTTCTTTTGTTTATATACAAATGAAAATTCATATTTGAACAATGTCAAGTAACCGCAATAAAGGTATTTTTTTTTAATTTCTAAATCAATTGTCTCTTTCTCTCTTAATTATCTATTTGGCCTAATCAATTTCTATTTCTGTTCTTGTCACACCACTTTGATTATTATTTTGTAATTGGATTTAAAATTCGCAGCTTCTTTTTTCATTTAAAATAAACTATACAAAATATCTGACTAATGTTGTTGTTGTTTTTCATCAAAACATAATTTGAAAATCTAACAATTTTATTTTTGTAATCATTTATTGCAGTTTTTTTAACAAAAACAAAAATAAAAAGCAGAAAAAAGTTAGAATTTTTTGTTGGTGTTGTTGTTCTTGTTGTTATTATTATTATTTTCATAAATAATTTAATAATCCAAGGCCAACCACGATTTCCTGGTACCCAGAGTTGTATTCTAATATTTTCAGTTTTTCATCGTATAATAAACAAGAAATAAGAAACAACAACAAATTGTTTGACTTATTTCATTCTTTGTTGTTGTTTTTTTGTGTCATTTAAGAACGCAGAACCCTTTCACTTTTATAAGAAAAAAAAACTATGGTTTTCATTGGGAAAATTCTAATATCAATTTTATAATTTTAATTAATTTTGGTGGTAAATAAGTTGCCTGCATTAAACTCATTAATTTTTGACCTTTTACTTCAATACTTCACATTAAAATCTGTCTCATTGATTCATTATTTTAACCAGACAAAATATTTTTGTACCTTTCCCGTTTTGAGAATTTAAATTGTTTAAATTAAAATTAACGTTTTTTTCGAATTGGATCACGGGTGTCTTTGTTTTCTGGTTGGATAGCCAATTTTTATAGTTTGACTTCTTCTTTTTTATATTAAATTTATTGAAAATTTTGTTTGTGTGAAAAAGTTTAATAACGATAAAATAAAAAAAATATTAAAATCCGCCAGTGGTTTTTGTTTAATTTTTTTGCTTCAGAAAATTTAAAGAAAAACAAAAATATTCTTTGCTCTAATGACAAAATATAATCATTATTAGTATTTTAAAAGAAAAATACTGGCATACACTCACACACACATAAGCACTCCTATACACAATAAGATGCGTCAGAAAAACAACAAACATATTTCTGTTCGTTAAATTTTTTGTTATAAAATTTATTATAAAATTTCTGTATTCATATGTTCTATCTGTATGTGTGTACTTTTGTGTTGTATCTCATGTGCATTTGATATGTTTATGTGTTTGTAAGTATTTATTGGGAATTATTGCACAAAAAATAAAATCGTCTGACAAAAAAAAAACAAAAAAATTATATAAAATCATACAACAACAACACCAACTATAACAAATAACAACAACAAAAATAAATACGTCTCAACTTCAAATCAATTTAATTTAATGAAAAACAATTTTTAGTTTTTATATATGTTTTTTTTTTTCATTTCTGTTTCATTTATGGAAATTACAAAGAAAAGAAAAACAAACGAAAGACAAAAACGAACAAAAAACAAAAGACAAAAAAAAGGTTATTAAAAAGAAATTTAAATTTACCATAAAATAAATGAATATTTTTTTGACAAAATTTATTGACATATTTTCGTGTTTTTGTTTTTGTTAAGGTTGAATTTAAAGTGATTTTTTTAATTTTTATTTATTTTAGTGAATAAATAATATTTGATTGCAATTTTTTGACCTTGCCTTTAATTTCAATTACAAATTTCCAATCGCTTTTTTTTTTGTTTTTTAAAAAAGAACTTAACCAAAGTTTTTGTTTCTTTTTTCATTTATTATTTTGCTTTCCCCTTATTCCATATAAAAATAAAATCCAATTTTTAATCTTCATCTCTATTCAAATTTCTAATCGCAAAAATAAAAGTAAACACAAAATCTTCATTAAATGTTCAGTTATTATTCTTCTTCTTCTTTAAATATTTTCGAATTTTTTTTGTAAGAAAAATTAAACATGGAAATAAATTATGATAATTTTTTATTGGGTGTAAGAAGTCAGGGAAAAAATAAACTTTATTCACAAAAGTTTTGATCATGACTTATTGACGTTTGTTATCAGAAATTTTTTGTTGTTTTTTTACTTTTTTTTTTCAAAAAACCAAAAAATCTTTTACTTTGACATTAAAGAATTTTCTATAAAGTATTAAAATAATGTACGTAATCTGGGTCAAAGGTTAGAATAATTGTTTTTTCTTTCCTCGTTTTTTTTTTTTTTTCTTCTTCTTCTTTAAACTAAAAATTATTATTTAAGTTTTAAGGAAATAAGAAGAAGATTCGATTAAATAACAAGAATATTTAAGTTTTAAATGAAAATTGTATTAAATAAAATTGAAGGAATTTATAGACGTTAGCCTATTTACAATTATTTTGGAGTATATTCTTGTGATAATCCTCCTATCCTACACACTTCCACCAACGGGAAATTCTAATGTCAAATTAACGCTACAGAATCAGTTAATTTTTTCTAAGTAACACAGTTACTAATGAACTCAACTCTAACAATTGATATTAGAATTTATAAAAATTCAACTAAAACAGATCAACAACAAGTGTTTTAGTTCAGTTGTGTTAGTTGTGAACTCACAATAACGACATCAATATTAAAATTTATTCTTTACCACTGGTCATCTCAATAACCATCATTGTAAATAAGAGCTCTTCACCAATACTCTACTTTATAATTCAGGAAATTATCGAGTAGTTAAAAGTAAAACATAACCGCTACAAATCGTTGTGAAAATATTTTTAGGAATGAGACAAATGAATACATCAAAAAAATTTGGCTTTCCAATTTAAATCGAAGGAAAAGAATTAAAATTTGTCCACAAATTTAAAATTTATGACTTTAATTAAAAATTTCCTACACTAAAATGGAAAAACCAATTATTTTGAATTTATCCCACAGTTTTCTGCACCCCTCAAACCTATAAATGGGATTTTCTTCTTCTGTCCATTAAAACAATGAAAAAAAATCAATTAAAAATTGAAAGAAAAATGAAGGATAATGGAGAAAAATATTATTAAAACAACAGTGAAGCTACAAAAACGTAAAATATAAAAACAAGTAGAAAAAATAAAAAGAAGAAAAGAATTATTGATTTCTTTTACAAAAATAGTTTTCATATATTTTTTAATAACAAAATTTGATATCTTATCAAATATAGTTTATTTGAACATTCAGTTTGTTTGCTTATTTGTTTGTTTATTTATTTATTTCGCATATCAAATTTTTATTCAAACAGATATAATATTTTTTGCGATCGCATAAAAATATAAACGAAAAAAAATAAAATACAAAATACTAATAAATTGTAAAAATGTTTGTTAATAGAAAATATAAATTATTGGAAAATAATTAATCGATTAAAGAATTAAATTTTCATTTGTTTTTTCTCACTGTTGAAATTATTAAAAAATTCTGATTGAATTTTCATTTAGGAAAAAGGTTGTAATAACAAATTATTGAATGAAAACATAAGCGCGGATGAGAAAAAGGAGGCGGGATGATTTAATTTCAACAAAGAAATCCTTTTTTTTTGACAGGATGTTTAAGAAATTTTTTGCCAATTGTGATTGTTGTATTCCTCAAATTGTATCAAAAATTGGTTGAATTCGTTGCTTTAAAGTGTTAAACCAATTTCATAATCTCTGGTTTAGAATTTGACTTCCAATTATGAGAATGTCTATAGAAAATTGAAATCAATTCTAAATAGATCAACAGCATATTTTCCAACAGTTCTACAACAACAAAAATACTGAGTCGCGGCCACTCACTAATAACACCTTCATAATGACAAATCGACAAAAAAAAATCCATTTGGAATAAATTCAGTAATTCTTATAAAAATATTGAATAAAAACAAAATAAAACCAAACCAATATTCTCAATATTTTTCAAGTACGTTTTGTTTTTCAGTTTTTTTAGTTTTTGTTGTTCATACGCGAAATAAATACAACAAAAAACAGCAACAACAACATTTAAAAAAAATCATTTATTTTTTGTTCGAATAGAAAAGTTTAATGTGAAAAAAATAAATACAAACGAAACAAAAATAAAAACAAATTATGAATATCTGATTGTATTTGAAAAATGTGTCGGCACACATACTCGGCTCCATCAAATGTCCTCGAAAATGAAATTAAATAAAAAAGAATTAAAACTCTATATAATTCGACAGATATAAAATTACAAGTGCTCGATCTCTCTAAACTTCACTATTTTAATAATATTAATAATAAATGCAATAAGTAAACTTGATTATAAGAAACTATGAACAAACTTAGAGTAAATAGTATTGAGTGTATCTTTCAATATATTTAAGTTAGTACAAACTTATTATGGAGTTTATCCTTTTATAACAATAATTTGCATGAAATTTCATTTAACGTTTAGGCAAATTATGTAAAAAATCAATTACTAGTGAGGACACATTCAGCATTAATAGTGGCAAGAGAATCATTTTGTGTTAAATGAAAATTGGAAGATCAATTACGCAAAAATAAAATATCGAATTCAATTAAATATTAAATATAATTTAATAAATTAATTAATTTAAATAATTTGACCAAAAACCTAAATGAAAGATGGGAGAATTAAAAATTATAGCATTACAAAGTCTCATTCTATGATAAAAATCACATTAAATCTTAACTTTGATTTGATTTATTCTGTCACACAATTTTCATAATCTTAACAAACAGCATTCAAATTTCAAATGATGTTCACTTCTTTTTAATCTGTGCATACTCTAAGAAAAAGGCCAACAAATACAAATAGACTAAAAATCACAATTTTATAGAAAAAGACAAAAACTAAAGAACAAAAAAAAACTTCGACGTTCATTATAAATTTTTCTTAAACAATTTTTTTCTAATTGAAAATTATTGTTTTTTGTCCAAAGACATTTTGAAATATACGTTTTTTTTTTCATGAGTATTCCTATCTCTTCTCGCGTATACATATGCTGTGTATGCATGGGTGTATATGTGCAATATTATAGTTTTGTATATTTTTTGAGTAGTTTTTTTTATTAGTTTACCAATTTGTACGTGCATACAAGTTTGTTAAAGTGCAAACACACATGCATATGTGTGTTGTGTGTAGCTGATGTGTTTGTGTTCATTGTGCACTATGCAAATAAATAAACTTTGCGTCTGTGTGTATATATAAATCCAATTTCAACATTGGTGAAAAATTGTTAATGCAAAAAAGTGAGTTTCACCTTGAATGCATTTTAGTCAACCGAAAATAACAACAAAAAAATAAAAAATAAAAATACAACAAAACATAAAAAGCGCATACATATACAAAAGAAAAAATTTTTCAGATATATTCAGATGGAAATAACCTATTTAATATGATCTTGAGCAACAAACACATTGTTAAAATACAATTTGATTGAATATATGAAGAGAAAAAAAGACACAAAAAAATAACAACAACAACAAGAAAAAATAAAAATTAGCATTGAAGGCATATAAAGTTTATTCAGATTTGTTGTTGTTGTTGCTATATTTGTTTTTTTTTTCTTTTTCACAAGTCTTTCTTTTAGAATATATTTTTATAAATTGCATGAAAGTCTTTTAATGATTTTTCTTGCGCTCGAACCACACACAAACACCAAAAAACATTTATTGCATACACACACACATCAAAATAATATAAAACCAGATTAGATATACAAGTTTGTGTGTTTGTATGTGTGTGTGTAGTTTGCCACCCTTTATTTTTTAACGCGCCCACTATATGGACTCTATAACTACATATCATACTGTCATCTATCTTCTTGGCTTTACTTGTATATAGTTATAGCATCTATAACAAACCACCCCAATCTTTAGTCAACTTATACACCATTCTTCTGCTTTTTCCTATACGTATCTTCGCTTTTTCATATTTTTTTTTTCTTTCAATAGAATTCTTCTTCTTTTTTTTATTCTTCTTTGTTGACTTTTTTCACCATTTTTTTCGTCACTAAAAAAAGCGTTAACAAAAAAAAATAAAAAGAGTTTGTCTTGCGCGCATCCTCCATTTTTTTTACCATCTAAAATGCACACATGTAATATTCGGTCTCACTCATACACAAAATTATTTGTATATTTGTTCTCTCTCTCTCTCTTTCTCTCTCTCATGTAATATATTTAAGATCTTTGTTTTCTTTTAAATTTTTTTTTTCAGAGTGTCGGTACTTTTTTTTCCTTTTTGGGCTGAATCTGACGATGTTTAGATCGATACCAGTCTCGTCTCTTCTCCTCTCTATAACACAAAAAATTATAGATTCTTCTCAATATTTTTTTACTTATTCTCTATTTTCTTTGTTCTTTTTTTTTTTTTCTTTTCCATAGAGTAGAAAAAAACATAGTTTTCAATATTTTCTTTTCTGTCACTATTTTTTTTTTTTAATTTTTTTTTTCAACGGCCAATCAAAAATGGCCGCCCAGAAATTTCTTTGGAACTTTTTTTTTAGTTTATTTTTGTTTTTGTTTTTTTTTTCCTTTCTCCTCTAAAGTAAACTTTTATGTTTTGTTATTGATGGTTGGTTTGTTGTTATGGAGACAACAAAAATGTTGAAGCTGACAAATGAATATAATGGAATTTTGTGTAGTTAAATACAGTTTTGAAAATTATATTTAACATATGGCAATACTAATAACAACAATAAATAAAATGAATGGATAACAATTTGACAGATCTCAAATGTGTTTTTTTTCTACATTTACAAAAATTATCTTAAATGAAAATCTGATATGTGAATAATTTTCAATCAATATTTTTTCTTCTTCGTTTTCTTTTCTTTCTTAACTTTCTCAATTATTATTCGACACCAAAGGGTCTATATTTACCAGACACGAGAATGACTATTTGTCATGATATTCGAAAATCTTGTATTTTTTTTCACGCAATCAAAGTTACAATCGAATGATTAACATGACACATGTAATTTTTATTGGTCTAATCTAAACTTATAGGTAATAAACTTATGTAACTTCTTTTTTTTCTCTGCTGCCCCTTCGTCTTTATTTATTTATTATTGTGGTTAGACTAAAAACTATATGTATATGATGATTGTATCTTTATTCTCCTTCATTTAAATTAAAATTATTTTCAAAAGCAATGCAAAAAAAAGTCATGAATAAAAAACGAAAAGTCAAATTAAAAGTGAGTGAGAGAAAGGGAGAGAGATAAAGAATAAAAAACGTTTAGTTTAGAACAAGATTTTTATGGTGTAAACAAGATATTAATGATTTTATTGTTATATGATTTTTATTTGTATTATTATCCTGATGTTGTCGTTTACATTTAAATTAACACTGTTAATTTGTAAATATATATAAGTTAAGTGTAAATTTAATTTTTTTTATTGAATCCAACACCCATTATTATTTATTTTCCTGTCATAACTTCAAAGAAAAGGTAAATTCACATTATACTCGTTACCTTATTCAAGTTTTCTTTTCATTTTTTCTTATCAATTTTTTTGTTACCAAATTAACGCATTCACCATAATGATTATTTGATTATAAAAGTGAAATTATTTCTAAGAGTTAATGTTTATACTAAACTATTGTTGCTTTCAATTTAATTTAGATTTTGTTTTCTACAAATTTCTTGATACATTTTCTACCCCATAAATTGTTTCATGTCCTTTGCCCGATAATTTGATTATTATTTTGATTATTCATACTGAAAGCTTAAAGCTTAAATTGAAAGAGATAATCATAGAATAAGAGGGAAAAAACTAATAGTGACAAGATTTAATTACAAAATAACTTCAAACTGAGAATGTGGAAAATATGGTAAAATTGACCCAAATTGTTTTTTTTTTCCTGTTCAAGAATCAAATTTGCTACAAATTCTAAAGCACTAAAAGAAGAAGACAACAAGGAAAAAAAACCTCTCACAAAATTGATACCAAAGCGCTTTTTAATAGGTCATTATTTTTTAAGAAATAAAAAGGCAAAAAAAAGTAAAAGGGGTAAAAGGAGAACATTGAACAGATTCAATCCAACCCTCAAAAAATTCATCTTCATTGAGAAAAATTGAGAAAAAAGAGTCAGAAATAAAAATTCTAATTTTATGTGTTATGTGTGTGTTTCTGTACACATGTGATTTGTGATAATGTAATTTATTGATGTAAAAAAATATTAAGTTTTAATTTTTTCAGTTTTTGAAGAAGAAAGAATGAAAAAGTTGGGAGAAAAAAAGAGAAGGTAAATGATTTCATCGGGCCAATAAGCTTAGAACTTGGCTGATGGTTAGAATTCGATATTCTTGAATAACGACTTGTAATAATTTTCTTTTATTATTATTTTGTTTGATTGATATTAAATTGTGGTTAGAGTGAGACAAATATTAAATATCCATACATATGTGTGTACACATATAAAACACAAACACACACAATTCTGTATATACACAGAAAATGAAACAAATCACTGGTTTAGGGTCGTTGAACCAAAACAAAAAACAATAATAATAATTGTTTTTTTTTATTCTTATTTTTTGTTCAAAACTTTATACGCAAGTTTTTTTTTGTGTTTTATATTTGCTTTTGTAATTTTCGTATTTTATAAAACCGTGAATATTAAGTGAAGCCCTTGCTTTTGTTTTTGCTTTACAAATACATTAAAAGTATCGTTACATTTTTTTTTTAATATAATTCTTCAACGCTCTCTCTCTCTTTCATACTCTCTCCTGTCTCATACCTAATCAGAATATTATAAGATACGTATAAAGAGAACAACAACAAAATTAATATTCTGGTTGGATTATTGTTCTTCTTATTATAAAATATAAATTTTTTTCTTCTCATTTTTACATATTTTCATCCATTCATTTTGTTTTTTTTTTGTTGTTCAGTGTTTTTTTATTCACTCATTAATTATTAAAACTCATTTGGAGAAAAAAAAATATAAATTTTCATAATTCTAATATTTGTTTTTTTTTATGTTTGGAATAAGAGTACAATGCAAAGTGTTTTTGTTTCTTTTTTCTTTTTCTGCATGGATTTTTAAAAAACAAAATATCTAGATTTTTTTTTTCAGTTATACTAAAAAAGATTTGAGTTCAATTTTCTACAATGAAATTTTACAATAAAAGTTTTATATAATAAACCTAGGTATGTAATGTACCAAACCAAAGTATTCTGTTGCAAGTTATATAGAAAATTGGTTGAATTAAATTCCCGTTTAGAAATTAATTTTTTTTTTCAAGAATGTACCAGGTGATATTCCTTTAATATGTGATTCCAATATCATAATCTTAAAATTTAGTTCAAATCGTCAAAGATGCCGCACAGAAACAAACAAGAATTAGAAGAAAATATTGCAAACACGTTTAATCTAATTTGATTTGAAATCTATCTTTTACAACATTATTTCTTGTGTTGAATAATAAAGTTACATTTTTTAAACATATAAAAATTTGTTGTAAGAAAAAACTCATTATTTCTGTCCTGAAAATAATAAGTTCTATGTTTGTTTTGTTTCACCAAATCTTTAAATGGAGAATCGAATATGCTGATTTAAGAAAACTCCCAGATCTAAAAGAATTCTTTCCTTATCCAACACTAAATCTCTGAGTGATCAGTTTAAGTTTCATTAAACTGTATAATTATTAATTCTAGCCTGATTCTCTGAATCATGTTTACGTTTCACAACATTTTTAAGTTGCGCTTAGATTATTATGACACCTCTACCCTAGATTGCTTCATCTACTCTTTCTTCTATTCTCTATTAAGTCACACTTAAAATAATTGAGAAATGGATTTCCTATAAATAAATTACAAAAATTCCTTTTTGGATAAAAACCTTACTACAGCGAATATTGTAAACCCAGACTTATTATTTTTTTTTTCGCTCATAAATTGTACTAAATTCAAAGACCGTCCAAAAAAAAAAGAAAAATATGTATTATTGCACGCATGCTCAGTAGCCTGTGTATGAAAACTATGATGAAAAAAAAAAAAATAAAGAAAAAAAAAACGAAACAACTAAATATAAGAAGCACAAAAAAAAGAAAAGAAAGAAAAGTAAAGGAAAAATAAAATCGCAATGGCTTTTATATTTTTTTTTTTACTTTTGTGGTTGTTGTTGTTGTTATTTTATTTTACTTCTTCTTTTTTTGCTCGGATAAGTTTCTACTAAATACACACACACACATAATATTTCTGTACAAAAATAACCAAAAACAACAACAACAAATACGTCTATTCTGTAATGTTTGAATTTAAAAGGCCTCCTCTTCTTATTACACCGCGAGTTAATCAAAAAAAAAACACAAATTCTTATACAATTATTCTAGGCTGAAATAAGAAGGAAGAAGAGGAAAAACACTCACACGCACACAAATATACATACAAACGTGCATACACTAAAAACTAAAGACTAAATAATAAGAACCTTGAATAGGACGCGAAATATGTTCATTTAAAAATAATAAAGCTAACGATAGAAAGAAAGAATGAAGGAAAGAAAGACAGGCAGAGGGAAAGAATTCACATCATCCATCTAACTAAATTCTAAAAGTCTCACGCAATATTAAGTTGGGATAGGTCCACGTTTGCATCGAATTAAATTTATGTTTTGTTTAGTCGACTTTATTTACAGTTTAATTTAAACCCCTTGTAATAGAACTACATTCAAAAAATTATAACAAATGTAATTAAGCAAATTCAATTTTCAATCATTGGGTCTCGGGGTCAACTCAAATTTCAATGATTCACTTGCATGATAATTGTATATTCTGTTTCCATATGTGAAAAATGGTTCTCGCAGTTTAGTCTTATGCCCGTTATTTACAACCAATTTCCTCCCAACATACAGCTCTTCCTCCAGTAAATTCTCATCCCATCTCTTACTTTGTGGATACATGCAATTTGTAATTAAACGTTATTTTGTTTCGAACTATATTTCACAGTAAATGAAACAGAAGTAGAAATCAGAAAAAAACTCAAAATTATATTATTAAAAAACATAAATTCGAGAAACGTTTTTTTGTTCTTCCGCGCCGAGTTAAAAACCAAAAAAAACAACAACAAAAATCTTATAAAATTGAAACACTTGTGCTCTGTGTTTCTCTTCTTCATCTTTTTCCTCTTTTTTTTTAGTGGAATAATTTTCATGATTCCTCTTTAAATTGAAATTCTTATCTAATGTGAGTGTATGTGTGATTTGTGTGTGTGCCCAGATTGTAGTTATATGCACGTAGAAAAAACAGAAAATTGTGCAAAAAATGTACATAGAGAATGAGAGCGAGAAAGAGCCAAATATAAACGTAAATACAATTAAATAATAGTAACAACAACAAGAAGTTTAAAAGTAAAAAAAAAATGTAAAAGAAAAAACGCGAAAAACAACAAAAATGTAACAAAAACATCTGCCGTTTTTTTGCGTACGTAAATTACACAAGAACGTACATACACACACGTTTGCATTTTGCAAACGACTGTAGTCGGTGTTACATTTATCTCTCATTCCCTGTGTATTCAATTTTTTTTTGTAAATAACAAAATAAAAACACTATAAATGAAAAACAGGAGGAAAAATAAATGAGTAGGAAAAACAACAACAGCAAGAAGACAACAAAACTTTGAAAAGCTGCATACAAAACAGAATTTTAAAAAAACCTTTATATAGTCTTTATTTTTCAATTCACGTTTATTGTCTGCGTATTCTCTCTCTCTCTCTCTCTCTCACACACACACTGTTTCTTTTCCCTTATTAAGTTCAAATAATAAAGAAAATTATCGAAAAAGTTAAACAAAACAAACAGAATATAAATTTTCTTTTAGTTAAACGAAAAATAATAATAAACAAAAATAACAACAAGAACAAAAATTATCAGACCCAAAGAACGGTGTATCTTCTCTTTCTATCTTTTTCACATCATTCTTTTCATATTGTTGTTGTTGATTTTAATGGTGTAAAAATTTGCGACATCCGGTCGATTGAAGATGAACGAGCTTCTGTATGTACAAAAATGCACGAAACAACGAGTTTTTCCCCAAGATTTTTTTTTAATCTATAAAAATTACTGTGTGTGTGTGAGTGAGACAAAGAGTTGTATCGCAATATAAAATAGAAAAGCAAACAACAAAAAAATTAAGAAGAATTGATTTTTAAAGAAATTATTCTAAAATTTAATTAAAAATCGATATTTTTGGAAAAAACAAAAGTTTAATAAGAAAATTTTCACCCTGACTGAAATGACAACTGGTCAATAAAAACAGAATATTTCAAAAATTTCCCATCTCTCTTTCTCACGTTCACATAAATTAACTTTGACGAGATGCAAAACTCGAAAATTTAATGAATCAATTTTTTTCATATAAATTTTCACAAAATTAGTTGAATTGGAAAAAATTCATGAAGAAAAAATAAAAAAAAACCAAATTTCCATGAAATAAATTATTAGGAGATTTTTTTTTTCAATTTCAATTTCATGTTTGTGTTTTTTTTTTTCTTCTATAAAGTTAAAATGTGTTTTTCCATGACCAAAAGTCATGCTTAGTTGATTACCTCAAAAGTTTTGTTTGTATGTGTGTGCATATATTTTGTGTATTCGTGCCTAAATAATTATAAGACATGCAATGTAAACCCTTTTTTAAAAATGACTAATTTTCACAATAAAAAAAAAAGAAAAACAACAACAACAAGAAATATTGAAATGAAAAAAAAAACAGAGGTAAAAATAAACAATAAATAATTCTGTCATTTTTTTTTGTTGTTGTTAATTAATTTAATTTTGTTTTTGTACATAATTAAAAAAATTTGTTATGACTTAACTTGACCAAGAGAAACAAAAAAGCAAAGCAACCAAACACAAATGATTCCAAAAAAAATTAATACAACTGACCTAAGACAAACGGCCATTAGTTGTTCCTTCATTTTTCGTATATAAAATTATTGTTGATCGATCCAGTTATTTTTTTTTTAAAAGAACGAGAAGAATGAAAAAAAAAGGAAAAGAAAAGAGAGAAATGAAAGAAAAAATATGAATACAAATTATTTTTTTGTGTTAGTGGGTGATTTGTAGTTATACCTTCTCCTTGCAAATACAGAAAGTTTTTAATGCGATTTTCAAATGAAAGATTTTCGTGGGAATTTAAAACCGAATTTTTATATTTCTCTACGGATAAGAACAATAAAAGAATAAAAATAATGAAATCTATTGCACAAATTAACCAAATTTGAGTTAATAACCTCTATTGTCCCTTCTTCTCTAAAATACTAATAAGTTTCATCTGAACCAGACAAACATTTTATCGCTTCCTGTTAGGAATCAAATTTTGTCTTAACGAGCTTGCTCTATTAAAATTGTATTCCGCGAATTTGTTGATTTTGTTTCTTTTTTATAAGAAACATAAATAATAAAATAACATCCGTTCTGAAAATTTCGACATAAGAATGTTGACTTTTTCTTCCTGTCAAGAAAGAACAGGAAGAAAAAAATATGAAAAAATTAAATCATCAAAAGAGGCTTTCCTCATAAAAAATCATCAAACAAAATAGTATTAAAAAAATTAACAACAACAAAAAATTGTCATGAAAATGAAATAAAAGCAAAATAAAAAAAAAGAATGAATAAACAGAACATCATCGAAAAAATGTCTACATCAAAAACGTTTGCATGTTTACATTTTCAGCAACGCAACAACAACAAGAAAAACAGAAATTTAAAAATAAAAAACAAAAACAAAAATAATAATAAAGAAAAAAACCCGCATGTGTGTCCACATTATTACTACCCATACATATAAAAGTTATAAATGCATGGAATTAAATAATCACACACACACAATACATGCACACTAAACTCAAAAACAATTGGATTCATTTCATATAGATAAGCCTGACTAACAATATTTTATACAAAACTTTTTTTTTACAATTCGTTCGTTTCTTTTTTGTTTTTGTGTCACCAAAATGTCAAAAAATATATAGAAAGAAGAGAGTGAGAAAGAGAGAAAGAGAAGGAACAACAAAAAAAAGTTAAATACACATACAACAACAACGATTAACTGTGTAGAATTTAGACGTAGCTAGGCAACTTTCAACAATAAACAGAAAAACTTTTTACATTTTTTTTATTCTGTTGTTTTTTTTTTGTTTCTGATGATTTTTTTACAAAAAAAAATGTTGTGAAAAATATCAAAAAAAAAAAAACACACACACACACTCACACAAATTATAAAAAATTTAATAAAAAAAAAAGAAAAATTGAAATTATTTTTCAGTTTTTCAGGTTTTCAGGTTTTCCTATTTTCATAGAAAAATATTAACTTTTTTTGTGTATTTTATGAAAATGTGTTTTCATTTTTATTTACTTAATAAAAATCATATCTGTCTCCCTTCCTCATTCTGTTTCATTTGTTTATTTTACAATTTTATTTTATTTTGTGTTTTGTTACTTTTTCGTTTGTTTGTTGTTAATTAGGTCACTTGATATTGGTGACAGAAACGAAACGTACAAATGAAACAAAATGTAAGAGAACTAAGAAAAAATTAAGATTTCCTTTATAATATAAAACAGCAGTTTGTCAAAAGATAGTCTTCCGGATTCTTGGCTTAAAGTTGATAAATTCTTGATCAAATCTTTATCACTCAATTTTCAGTCAAATGAAACAATAAATTCCGATTTGAAAAGAAAGAGAAAAAATTTGTGTGAATATTTTGGCAACAGCCTTAATTATTATGTCAATTTCATTTTTCTGTTTCTCTTTGTTATTGTTGCTTTTGTTTCTTTTTGATTTTGTTTGGACTTAAGTCTCGTTTCATAAAAAACTCATTTTAAAGAACTTCAATAAAAAGAAACAACATATGTATGCGCACACATAATTTATTTTCTTTTGTATTCACTTTAATACAATTGTAATTTTTTTTCTTCTTCTTCGTTGTTTCGTTTTTAAATTTTTTTATTTTTAACATGACTCGTCCACTAAAATCTGATTATATTCGTATTTAAAGAATAAGAATAAGAATAAGAAGAAGAAGAAGAAGAAGAAGAAAATTCATAAAAAGTGGATCTCTTTTGTACCATTGAAATTGATGTCCCTGAGCTTTGACTTGAAGTCTGCGACGTGTTAAAATCTCAATTTGAAATGAAGATTGCTTTTTTTTATAAAAAGAAAATTTCCTTCAGAAAAATGAATTAAGTCAATTTTATGGTTGTTTTATTTTTCTTATTTTAATATTTACAAAAGATACTTTGAGATGGGAATTTTTATTTCATGCTTTTTAAAAATCAATTTTTTTGAATGCCGAATGTTTGATTTCACAAGAATTTTAATTGATTCATTTAAATCAAAAAATAGAACACTTTTTATGATTTTATTATGCAGGATGGAGAGTAAATTAACAATATTTTGAAATTCAGAATAAGAATTTTTTAACGATGTAATAGTTATTTTTTTCTTACGAAAAGCATCGAATTGAAAATAATCTTTAAATTATAAAACGCAAACTAACAAATGACATTAAAGGGCAGTAAAATTGTTAACACAAACAAATAATTATAACATCGAAAAATTGCAATTGGATGATGATCGTCGAAAGCTTGATCTGCTAAAATGTCATTTTGTAAAATATTTTACAATAATCAAACATGAAACAGACAGATTAAAAGAGAAGAATGTTTCATTTTTGACCTTCCATTAATCAACTCAAAACATTCAAATATTCAAATTTTTTCAGAAACAAACTGCAGTTCCCGAAAAATAAAAGAAAGATGAAACTGAAGGAAATGTAGAAAATTACAAAATAATAAAATACTTTATGTCTCTTTCTCTTATTCTCATTCAAAATTCTACGTGCAAAGATAAATTTAAATTTTACCTTGATTATTATTTACGAAAGAAAAAAATACTTTTAAGAAAAGCATAAATCTCTTTATTGTATTTCTTGTACCCATTAATCATTACTTAATAATTCATTTTTGATTTAATCAAAAACACATCACACACACACACACACACACACACACAGAAATAATTTTAATTTTAATTTTAATTTACAATCAAGAGCCATTCAATTCTTCCCTGCTTCGATCTTCATCATCGTTCTTTTCTCCGTTTGTTTCTTAATGTTTTTCTTGTTGTCAATGGTTTCGTTGTCATTAAAATTTAAACTGAACAACAATTTTTAATCATACAATTGTTTTTCGTTGTTTTACTCAAGCAAATTAATTTGTTTTGTAATGGCTGAGGCAATTCTGTTAAAATTACAATTTATTAAATTTCTTACTAAACGTTGAAATTCGTAAGAGTCCAAATTTCGAATCCGAAAAAAATATATTCAAATTCAATTTATGCAATTGTAAAATGCACACATTAATATACTATAAAATAAAGCATAAAACACGATACAACAAAAACCAACATCTGTTTGTTAGATAAAAATTAGAAAAAAAAGTAAAATAAAACAAAAAAACAAAATTACAACAAATAATAAACCAAATTTACCAGAAAATCTTTCGGTCTTTTCCCGCATTCAACATTATTATTTCAATGACGTTAATCTGCACATTTATTTTACGATGAATAAAACGTAAACTGGAGATAAAAAAAAATAGTTGAGTAAAAAAATAATTAGAATTAAAAAATCTCTAGAACAGAATTGAATTTAATGCAGAAATTAATGTGTTGATTTGCAAAATCAAGTTCAATGTCGTTTAGTATCGTTATATTATTTATAGCTATTACGTCATTTAATTTTATAGTTATTATAGTTATTTTAATGTGATGTCTTATAGTCGTACATGGAGAATATTTTGCCTAGTTCTCCTTGCAGTAGATCCTCCAGTTCTCAAGTTAGTTTTCTAATTTTTCTAGTGTAATTGGTTAGATTTCTATGCAGTAAATTTTCTAATACTAGATTTCCTATTGTTTATACTGGATAAAAAATGTAAGAATTCTGGTTAATAATTTTATCTAGAACTTCTATTACTTTCTCGTAGAAATCTAGTGAAAGCAACTAGATTTCTGTTGAAAGAGAGATTTCGAACTAGATTACTAGCGATGCGACTCTAGTTCGAAACTGCTAGAATTCTGGGCATTAAATATTCTCCGTGTATATATTTGTACTTATATTTATAATGTTTAATATTTAATATTGCACCAACCCATAGGTAACCCATAGGTAAACCAGTACCGGGATTTCGCTAATTTGGAGAGAAACTCCCATTCCCAAAATTGTCTCCCAACATTTCTCCCATGGAGAAAAAAAAACGATTTCACTAATTTGGATAGAAAAAAAAATCGAAACTGATTTTCCAAATATTTTTGGCAAAAACAATATACATTTGAAACGTCAATATTATAGTAATATAGTAATATTATATTTTAGGGAAATCGATTTTTGGGGATTTTTGCCCAAAACGTTCTCCTCTTCCATAATAATTGTTAGCGAAATCGCTGTACTGGTGTAAACTGAGGAAGCAGCATCAAAACCGAATTTTGTGTAGAAACAGAAACTTATTTACTCATAGTAAACTCTATTCAATTAACCTTTAAGCTATTAGAAGATAAAACATACGCATTATAATATAATCGTTCTAAAATCTATTAGATAAGTTTTCCTGGAATGACAATATCATCGCAACTGTTTGATCAGCTTCAAGTTTTAACTAATCCTTCATAAAATAAAATAAAAAACCAAAAGCCTGTTTTTATTTTGGAAATATTTAAACAACACTCAAAATCCATTAATTTTGTAATAAATCAATAAACGGACAAATAAAAAAATTATCAACTTGTTTTCTTTTTTTTTTGTGATTCAATAAAATTGAATTTATTGTATAAAATTTTTAATCTAAAAAATAAACAATTACATTTCGTGTTTAAATCAAAGACATGAGGCTTTAATAGTTTTAATACAAAACACAACCATTTTTTTTGTTAAAAGATTAAAAATTTTATGAAATTAAATTTTATTTATTTTTGAAAAAAAAAATTAAATTAAGCAAAATAAAAAAAAATATGACGAAATAGCCAGTCGTCATTGTAATGACTGTTTGTGCTATGGACACTAGCGAAATAATACAATACACTAGAATGATATTGTACCATCACCAAATTATATATAATTTTGTTAGAATGTTACTTAAGCTTTAATTCTCAACTCATCATAGATCGTAATTTTGCTTTATGCTTTATAGAGCTTCAATTTCTTATATGATTTATTTAAGAGTCTCAAAAAAATATTAATTCAATTCATTGTTTTTTGCATTTATGAGTTTAATAATCCTCAAAGGTCAAAAGACCAAAATGTTTATCGATATCTTAAATATCAAATTTATGAAGGAGACACAAAGATTTACAACTGACCTAAAGAATAAAAGACATTGAATATAGACGATTATGTGGGTTTTTCTGTCTCATTTCGTATTGTTTTTTTATGTTTACTTTAAAGCTGACTCAAGCATCATACATTTTCACAGTATCCAATTTCATACAAACAGCAAAAAAAAATATTTGTGAACGCAACATTTTTTCTCCCAATAACCGATAACTCCCACACATTTTTAATTTTTTGTTTTAGGTTTGTTTGTTTTTTTTTTGTTTTGTTTTTTTTTTTTTTTGTTAAAGTTTTAGTGTAGTTGGTGTAGTTATACGTGCGTTATGTATTGAAAATTTTGTCATCACAAAACAAGAGAAAAAAACACTAAACAATTTATTTCATTTTGATTGGACGTGATTGATTAAGTGACAGGTGATGACGATGGGCGCCACACACATGCACATACATAAACGCATTAAATTTTGTAGAAAAATAAAAAACAAACATAATACGCATTTTTTTTTCGTCTTTAAATTATTTTCATCAACCAGTTTTCCCCTCAACAATTTTCCCGATTTCAATTTTTTGTTCTAGCCTTCTTTTGTTTTTCTCTAATTATATAATAAAAGGAACAGGAGGAAAATTGTAAGAGGAAGGAGGTAAAAAAAATAGATAAATTGAAAAATACATTCGAATAAAAACCACAAGTGAGAAAGAACAGTGTGTGTGTGCAAGAAAGAAAACAAAATATTAATAATCTGTCCATGATTATTTTCATCAAGTCACAAAACATAGAAAAAAAAAAGTAAAGATAGTCAACAATTATAGAAAAAAAAACACGCAACAGAAAAAAATTAATAAATTTAATAAAAAGGAAAAACGAAGTAACGACAACAACAACTTTGTGGCGCAGAGGAAAATATATAAAATTGAAATTATATAAAATTCAGTAAAAAAACTAAAATGGAAAAAAGAAGTGAAGGGGTTTTTTTGTTTTATTTCTGAAAGAAATAGAAAAAAACAGAACAACAATAGAGTGAAATGGGAAGTAAGAAAATCAATAACTTTCATAATTTTTTAATAATTTCAATTAAAAAATGACATTTTGATGGATGAAAAAATGTGAAAATTTTTAACTGAACTTTAAAGGCGAATCAAGAATAGAACCAACGAAACTTAAAGGCCAAAACAGAATAAAATTATTTGAGTTTGAAAATTTAACAGTTGATGATCATATTATGAGGTGCTTTTTGATCATCACAAGAAAGATTTAGCTAGCCATTTAGTAAAGTCGAGTTTTAAACGTGTCACAGAATAAATTGAATATTTTTTTAAAGCAAAAAGATGAAGAAAACCTTTTTGAAAAATGAATTTTTCAAAAGACGGAATTAAATATATAGTTGGTGAAAAAAAAAATGTTTTCGTGTAACTTTGAGTAAAATATAGGTCACACGCTTAGGGATTTCATTTCAACCGATAAACTAACCAACCAGCCCAACTAACCCCCATATCCACCCACCACCCTCATTATAAATACACTTTTAGTTATTAATAATATTTTTATATATTGAGGTTATTATTAAAGGGGCATTTTTATGAATGTATGCATGTGTATGTGTAAGTTCATATGCGTTCTTGTATATTATATTGTATAGGCTTGCTCTTTTCTGATTATGAATACTTTGTTGATTTGTTACTTAGTTTTTTTCGTTGTATAAGTAATCACATTTAACAAAATTTTCTACACACACACACATTCACCCATGTTATAACTTTTCATTTGAGTTTTAAATAAATTTTCAGATAAAAAATTTAAATTCACAGACATCAACACCGTATTTTTTTATGTTTTTCGAGAAATTATGAAAAAAGAAAAAAAAAAAATGCAAAATTAAAGAAAAAAAAAATTAAATTTGTTTTCTCGATTTTTCATATTTTTTCTTTCTATAAAGTCATTAATCAAAAGTGATAAAGTTTTTTCGAGAAGGCAGAGAGTCAGTTTTCTCTCTCCCAACATTTTTTAATCAATATAAAGTAATATTTATGCATGTGTGTGTTGGTAAGTATATTTTGAAGTCTCCAGATAGTGATTGATGTTTAAACGTATAGCCACAAAAATAATTTGAATTTATAAAATATATTTTTAGTTTTATAAAAAAAATTACAATTTTAATCCATTTTTTTTAAATTCCTGTTCCATGAAACTCAACTTGAATTTATTACAGAAATATAAAATTTAACAAATTTAATTATGTTAAAGAAGAAAAGACTTGAACGAACGTGACTTTGGATCAATCAAATAATTTGTTTTAACCAGACGATTATGATCTAAATCTAAATCTAAATTTCCAGTTGATGATCCGCAACTGTTAATAAATGCCATACACGTCTATTTTTTTCTCGAGGATAAAAAAAATATTGAGAAAAAAATTTATAAAAACTTTTTAACAAATTAAAATTTCCACCATTTTTTTCTTTCAACGACAACATAATGTTGCATTTTTGTTGTTGTTGGTTTTTAATATCAAGAGACTCTATTATGTGTGTAATTATTGGGAAATTAATTCTAGATATAAAATAGCAACAAAATGTAAGAAAAAAAAAAGAAAAAAACTTGATTCTTGAATTTGCATCCCCAATTTAAAATTATAAATAAGAAATAATAAAAAAAAAACCGTATTTAATTTATTCAAATTTTATAAAGTTAAAACTAAAAGAAGAAGAAAATAGTTAATTTTTGTTGTTGTTATTGTTGTTGCAGAGAAAAATGTGCGTGTTGAATATCCATCAAATTAAACCATCTCTTGTACACCGCATACGTATTTTACAAACAACTCTTGCGTAAATTATACAAAAAAAAAAAACAAAAAAAATAACAACAACAAAAAATCAACTCAACTCAACTCATCTAAACTAATTATACACATTTTTATTCGTTTACTTACGACGATTTTCTTGTGTTTTTTTTTTGTGCTTTTTTTTTGTTTTTTTTTTTTTCAAACGACAACAACGAAGCTGACCGATTTTTTTTTTTCATTTCGCATTTTTCCCTTCTTCACCCCACTTTCTTCGTCATTATTTTTTGCTGCTTGTATTTTATTAAAAAAAAGTGTACACACACACACAAATTATGAATTCTTTTTCTTTCTCTCTTGTCGTTTTATTTTCTTTATAATTTTTTCACATCCTGAATATTTTGTATTTTTCTATTTCGTTGCATAATTTTTTAAAAATTAAAAGATTTGATGTCCGGTTTCACAAAACTATTTTCTTCAAGAATCATATTTTTTAGTTTCATACATATTTATTCATTCTTTCACTTCTAGTATGTATTGTATGCTCTTTTCTCTTTTGTTCTTACTTTAAATCTATCTTAAAATTGTTGTGAAACTTAGCATTAAATGTTTCTTATCAAAAATCTTTGATTCTTAAAGTAACTTAGTTTCTATGGGAGGAATTATTTCTATGTCCAAAGTGTGTGTGTTTGTTTTCAATGAACACAATGATTAATGGAATAAAATAAATTTTTGCACAACAATCAAAAATCTTACTTTTAATCTTTTTCATTTTATCAAAAAAAAAAAAAGAACTCAAAAAGCCACCCACCTCGTGGCGTACACACACACATACACTAGAAAAACACACAAACATAACGCACATGCACAAACGAAATTCATAAAATGTAAACGAATCAAAATTTAAATGGATTTCGTTAAAGTTCGTAGAAAACAGAATTTCTTTCAATATTTGTTGTTTTTTTTTTCATTTTCATTTTTTGTGTTTCTGTTTGTTTGAATTCGTCGTGTCCTATCTCAACAAAATATGAATTGAGACAAGTTCAACGACCTATACAATTTTTTTTAGTTTACACAAGCTTCATGTCTGTAGACTTTTCTTCTTCCACTTCTTCTGTTTCGTTTATTATATTTTCGTTTGTATTCCGTACGCACAAATTACATACGGAACAACAACAACAACAACAAAAACAATCCATACAAAATATGCGCACATGTGTGTGTGTATTTAGATACATGTATTATTACGGTGTTTGAGTATAACTATGCATGTGTGGTTTCTTTTTGTAGACGAAGCCTGAATTAGGGGCTAATGACTATCTGCTGAGCACAAAAATAAAAGAAGAAAAAAAAACGTAAAAAGCAAAAATGAGAAAAAAAATGGAGAAAAAATTACCATGGAATTATGTAAAGAGCTACTTGATTATATATAGTTATGTCTACTTTTGAAATTTACTTCTTCTTCTTCGTACCAATGCACCTTCTTCTTCTTTCTATCTTTCTTTGAATAAATAAAAAAGTATAATGATAATAATTTTGATATATTTAATTTTTGTTGTTGTTGTGTTGTATTTTTGCAATTGGTGAATTAAAAGTAGAAGAGAGAAGAAAAACACAAAAAAAATATGAAGAAGAACAATTTTTTTTTGTTTCAATTCACTTCAAGTGATTTTTTTTCTTCGAGAAAAGTAGAAAAAAGACACACAAAAAGACGACATTCTTAATGAATTCTGAGAAAAATTAAATAATAGTTTTTTTTAAGAATGAAAAACAACAAATTAAAATTATAAAAAAATTAAAAAGAAAAAGAAGAAGACGATTGTTTTGTTTTTTTGCTTTTGAAAAAAGAGTCAAACACATTCATTTATTTATTTATAAGTATAGAGTAATCTGACTATTACTCCTCTTACCTACAACAACAACAACAAACATCAACTACACACATGCAATCTTTTTCTTTCGTAAAAAAAAAAGTGAACACAAAAAAAAGACTCAAATGTTAAAAAATTAAAATAATAATAATTTTAATTGACATCCTCTCTCTTTAATTTTTAATATGCCCAAGGACGTTTAGTAAAATACCTACATATATACATCGCTATTAATCCTTCTCTTTTACTTTTACAATGAAAAAAGAAATAATTGTCTCTAATATTAAATATTTTAAACTTTGTGAGAATGGTTTTCTATGAATGTGTGCCTAAATGTATGCCTAGATATGTGTGTATGTGTATGCATATTTTATGTGTTTATTTTTCATATTTCACCAATTCAACCATCATGTTCCTAAATTCTATTGACCAAATCAACAATATGGCAGTTGTAGTTAGAGTTTTGATTTTATTTTATTTTATAAAAATAAATTATGTGAATTTTACTTTAACTGTGTACAATATTGTAGGTGTGTATATGTATGTGTGTGTGAATACATATATTTATATTTAACTAAAATCGTACATCGACCCTTTCACACATCCTCCCCACCCCCTAATACACCTATGTTAAATCCTTTAATACACCCACACACATATTTACAGGTACACTCACACACACACACACATCTTATAGACTAAATTCACCCTTTCAATTTGTGAACACATACACGGCTCAAGTAAACATACAACGTAATGCACACAAGGCCAGCTTTCCCATTCTCATACTAAAATAATTTCTTATGTCAGATTTTCTTCTTCTCCAATTTATTTGTTTTTTCATTTCTACCAATTTTTTGTCATTGGGCAATTTTTCTATGAGAAAAAAGACGTAAAAAGTGAGAGAAAGAAAACCATATGCTTTTTTAAGTTTTAGATTTTCATTAGACATCTATTGTCTTCATAAAATATACCATTTGTCTGTATAAAATATTATTTTTCAAATTCAAAATCATCTATCTTCTTCTTTTGACACCACCACTATCTAGCAAAACTTTTACCACCCCTTTATCACGTCAACCCAAATAACACCCATTCTAACGTCCTCACGTTCATCCAACTAATTTCAACTTAACTATTGTATATGGATGAAGTTTTCCACCCCCAAAATGCGCTACTGCATGTGTGTGTCTCTGTTTGTGTGTGTGCTTATGTGTATGTGTGTGTGTAATGTAAGTAGCCCTACAAACATTAAACGCATATTATAAAAAAAATTGGCTACCAAGGAGAGATGCAATTTTGTTGTGTGTATGTAAGTATTTGTGTTGTTCTTATATTTTTCTGAAAAATAAAATAAAATACAAAAAATATAGGGAAACCAAGGGGTGGTAACACAAAAAAGCAAAAAAAAAACAACTATGAGGCTTGGTTCTTCCGTTTGAATGTAAATTAGATGGATCGTTCGGTTTTCTCATTTTTTTCACTATCCATATAAGCAGAAATTTGCACAAGCACACATACACATAAATTTACGAGCACACAAATACATTGATTCTTTTTTATGAAAATGAAAAAAATATTCAAATAAGAGATACATTTATAATTACTTTGCTGCGTTACGTTCATTACAAACTGAAACTCTACATAACATACGCAATATTTTTCACATAAGGGTTAATAAAGGCATGAAGGGAAAAAGGTGATTTGTTTTGTTTGGAAGGGTTTAGTGTAGAGGGAGATTGAGGTAAATACCTATTATAGAAGTTACAGGAAAAATATGTAGGGCATAAAACATATTCAAAATAGGCTGTGCGTTTTATGATTCTTTTATTTTACGGCAAATGAATTCTTTGTTTTCCTTTGTTTTATTCTTTGAAAACGAAAAAATCACATTAAAGGAGTTGATCTTTACTCACCTATTTACAACTATTGAAGAATCTGTAAAAGAAATTCCTCAGTTTCTAGTTCAATCTTGTGTACTTTTGTCCTTCGAAATCGATACGAAAATAAGAAATTATTTTTCTACAAAATTTTCAAATTTCAACAGATTAAATTTGTTAAGTTTTCATTTTGACTTTTATTGGTTATTTCCTTTTTCTCTTCACCATTTTTTTTTTATTTTTCTTACCTAATTTTCTAAAATCGATTTTAGTTAATTTTACCTCTTTTTCTTTTTCATATTTTCGAATTTATTTTTCCAATTTTTTTTGATTTTCTTCTTTGTGTTTTTTGCTAAGAGAAAAATCGACGATCGTAGACAAAGATAATAAAAATTGGAAAATTAATTGAAATTTTCTTTTATTCTTGCAATTATTTTACAAGCAAAATGAAAAACCCAATTTTCTAAAAAAAAAACCAAATTTAATTGTTTTTTTTTTGCCATTTTCCATTTTCTATATTTTTAAGAAGTTTTTCTTTCCAAAAAAAAAACACAAATTACTGAGGAAAAATTTCTTATTTTTATAAATTTTTATAATATAAATCAAAATCGTTCTCGTGCATCCAATCAATCTACTTCTTTTATAAACGTAACAAAATTTCACACTTATCTGATTTTCATTTATATTCCTTCTATTTCTTCTTACAAAAACAGAAAAAAAATCATCATAAAATTATAATATTCATCCTTTGTACATTGGTGAAAGATTTTTCTAAATGCAGATAAACATCACACATTGTCAGTGTGAATCTTACACTCTTAACCGTTGGATCATGAGTTCAAATCCCATCGTGATAGTGATCGTTTTAGTAATCAATTCAAACCGTCCAAACTTTATTATGCTCTGTCAAATGTGACCACTATTTTGCCAACAGACCAATTCCCTTTCGATTTCCTTACATCATGTTTGAGTTATCTAATGTTGTAATTTTCCCCCTCTTGTCACAAACAGATATATTAAAATTCCTGGTCAGAATACAGAATCAAAAGAATACCAACAAATAAATTAACCACTTTTAATTTTCCAGCGGTTTGAATTCATGGGCCGAATTCCAATTCCACAAATAAATGGAAAAACATTTCTATGAGGATAAAACATAAAACTTGTGAAGACTAAAATTATAATTTCAATCAAAGAATTACTAGAAGAGGAACAAAACAAATAAAAACGCCTTTAGAAGTTTTAGTTCTTTGTTTTTTTAACAATGTAAATATTGGTTACAGTAAATCTCTTCTTATTTTTTTTACATAAAATTTACGTTTTAAGTAAATATCAACAATTGTTTGTGTCCAATGTCCATACACACCAATGTCCAAACTACAAGTCTCTCAAAATAATTGACAGTGAATTTTTATGATCTTCTCCATATTGGACATTTGTGATAATTCCACTCCTGCTTGATAATAAATATTACACATAAATTATATTTAATCAAAAACGAACAAAGCAAGCAATGAAAATAAATTTATTCAAGATAATGTTATTCCTGAAGTCACCAGAAACCAAAAAAATGCATCCATCACATCTTCTTGTTATTCTTTCCTATTTTTACATTTTTATTCTGGTTTCTTTCTTTATCTTTTTTTTTTTTGTAAAAATTTGTCTTCGTCTTTTTTAACGAAAAAAAAAAGAAACTAAAGAAATAAATGAAAATAAAATCATCTTTCTATAAAAATATAAATTTTCTATGATTTTATAAATCACTTTTTGTTATAAAGTGCAAAAGTTAGGAAAAATAGTCAGTGCCGTAATAATCATTGTCGCTTCTTTTTATGTATTTTTATTTTATATTCCAATGCAAATATTTTGGTATGGTTTCGTGGTCATTCTGAAGATGTTTTTTCACACTTTCTAAAATTCCAAGTTTAAAATATAATAAATTGGGGAGAAAATCAAAAATCTGTCACAGAAAGCACAATAAGAAAGAAATTAATTTGCAAATCATTATTTTGTAAAGTTCGGCACTGATTTAAAGTGTAGCATAATACACACATACACCATGTGCATTAGATATAAGTACTAAAAAGAGAAAAAGAGACAAAAATATATTACACAAAAATGATTGACAGTCCAAATATTTATTTTGCATAGCAATTAGATAGATTGGTTTGGTTTGGTTGAATCGTTTGTTGGTTGGTTGGCTGGTTGGTTGGTGTGTGAACTACTAGACAGAATGGGTTAAGTTTTATAAAATAAATATAGATAAACTCACACACACACTTACACACGTGTATGTAGATAAAGAAAATCGACAGTCAATTTTTTAACAATAAACAAAAGTAATAATGTACCTACCGAGTAAATGTAATTTCTTCTACTTCTTCTTCTTCTTCTTTTTTCTTTCTATATTTTTTTTGTTTAACTATTTTTAGAATACACAAAAATGACGGATATGTCAAGAACAGAAGAAAAACTGAATATTATTTGTACAAAAACGTATAACTATCAGAATAACTACAGAACATTATTATGAAAATAAAGAGAGACATTTTGTTGTTGTTGCTGTTATTGTAATTTTTTTTTGTTAAACAAAAGTCCAATAACAACAACAACAAAATAAAATCCATGGGACAAAAGTGACGTTGGAGAATTATAATTATTATAATCCATCTTTATTTATGAAAATATAAAATCAATGATTCCTTCTTTTACTTCTTCTTCTTCTTCTTCTTTCTTTTTCTTCTTCTTGTAATGCAAATGTGCAAAAATCAATGAATGGGCATTTTTTTCGATCCTCTTCTTCTTCGTCTTCTTCTTCTTTTTTTTCTCTATTCTGCATTGTGTTTTAATAAAATTGAAAGGAAAATATTTTGCCCTTTTGAATATTTGACAGTAAGTGTATGCCCTTTCTATTAAATTAGAAAGATTATTAATTGAGTTTTTTTGCGTTCGAACTTTAATTCATTTCTCGTAATTGAAACTTTGTGGAATAAAGATAATAATTGTTATAAATTTTGAAGGGGCAGAAAATTAAAGTTATGAGTTTCAGTTGGCAAAGTATAGAGTTGTTCGGACATATGAATAATGCAATTAAATTTCAGTGGTGGTCCTATTAAAGGAGTTTTATATTCAACAGGTTTTACTCTGTATGGAATTTTGTTAAAAAATTTAAATTTTGATTTAATTCAACAGAAATTAAATTTTTTTGTGGAGGTGCCTATATTTTGAATACAGGAAGAAAGTTGTATCGCTGTGTCTCTCCACATAAAAATCAAATCAAAATAAAGCCTTTGCACAAAATAACGACAAATAAAACGAAAAATAATCAATTCTTCTGTAGTTTTTTTTCTTTCCTAATAAATAATTTATAATTTCTTCTTCTTCTCCTTTATCATATTTTATGTGTTTTTTTTTATGTTGAGGTTAAAGTACCTTCACCAAACACACATACCTACGTAATATATTTATTTAAGGAATCAAAAAGAGGGGTGGGGGGAAAATAGTAACAAAGGTTAAATATAAAAACAACAACAACAAAAAGAAAAACTAACGTTTGACGACAAAAACGACGAAACAACAAAAAAAAAAATGGGAAAAATGAAAAGAAATGGAAACACTGAAAAATCATAGTGCAGTGCAAATAGAACATAATATTGAACACGACATATTTCATCATCATCATTTATACAAAATATTTTAGCTAAAATGAAAAAAATGTACATTCACACACACACACATAGTAACACACACACAGTGAAAGAGTAAAAATGTAGAGTTTATACAAAAACGAAACGAAAAAAAAGCAAAACAACTAAATGACAACAACAACAACAGTAAAAAAATTATAAGAATAAAATCTGAAACAAAATGGAATGTTGTCACATTTTGTGTACATATTTTTTTCTCTCCTCCTCTTCATCCTTTCCATCTTTCATTCTTATTATTTTAAGTCATTTTTATAAGGGTCCAGTTTTGTGTTTTGTAGTTTATTTTTTGTCCCTTCATCAGTGCATTGATTCTAAATCATCATATTTCTTATTCAGCATTCTCATTCTTCTCTTCTTTTTCTTCTTCTTAGATTATTCCTTATTTTTTTATTTGTCCATCATCTTTTTTTATTATTCTTGTTTCATCATCATCATCACCACCATCATCACCACCACCATCATCATTATCATCATCATCATCATCATCATCATCATCATCATCATTATTCTTCTCGCATGTCATGTCATGCGAGAAATTCTCTTCCACATTTTAATCATTATTTTTTATTTGCTTGCTTGCATTTTTTTCTCTTTCTCCCTCTTTTTTGCTCTCTCTTTTTTTTTTTTTGGAAGTTTTATTTTGATACAGAATTTTGAACTTCTCTTTAAGTCCATGATCTTGATGATTATTTTGATGATGATGATGATGATCAAGCATGGTTAAATTTTATACGCGGTCAATCACAACATATAGCAACACAACAAGTTTAGTTTTTTTTTTGTTTTTGTTTTTTTTTGTGTTTTGTTTTTCAAAAAACCAGCTCTTTTAGAATTTTTTTTTGTGCTTTTTCCCCGGTTTGCTTTTTTTTATTCTTATTTTTATTTATTTAATAAAATAAGAAACAGAGAGAAAGAGAGAGAAAAAAATCCATCTTAAGCAATTATTTACACTGATGGGATTGAAGGACGCGATATTAAATTAAGTGGATAATTTTGTGTAATTATTTTTGACAAAACAAAAATTTTAATAAGAGAAAAAAAAACAGATAAAGGAAAGAAGAATATCTTTTCAAAACAACAAAAACAAAATTATTATAGGTACGATGATTTTATCGTTTGTTTGTCTTCTTTTTTTGTGTAATAAAAATTTTTCATAAATGCCATACAGTTAATTTTTTTTAATAGGGAAAAAATGTGTTGTGTTTTCTTAAGGGTTATGACCGAAAGGGTCAACAGCAAAATCTATAAGTACCTATAAAAAACTAACAATTTCGTTCTCCCTAAAAATTTTATAAAAAATCTTAAGAAATTTAATTATAAATAAATATTATTTAAGTTTTCCTCGTTTTCTTGACGCGTAAGGAGAAAAAATTTGTTTTATTTTTTATAAATAAATAATATGAATTATTACAATAAGAAGAACAAAAGATGGACGTATTATTATCATGCCATCATTTAAATTCACTTTTATTTGGAAACTAGAAAATTGAACAACACATCAATAATAAAGAATTAAATTTTCAATTCATATAAATTATTTTGCTTTATTTAAAGTAATTAAACCGATGATGGTACAATATTAAAATTTCCGTCAAAGAAAAATGCTTTAGGCATTAAATTCATTAGATTACAAATTGCAATAACAAAATATTTTCTCTTCAATAAAAAATTGCATTTTTTTTTCGTTTCTTTCTTATTTTCGTTTTATAAATAAAAACATAAAGTGCCAATTTATTTTTTGCAAACGTAGAAAAAAAAATATGAAAGAAAAAAGAAAAGAAAGAAAAAAGAAAAGAAAAGAAAAGAAAACAGTGAATTTGATTAAAGACTATTTATTAGAATGTTTAATACCATCAATCATACATGCATACATACAACAAACAACAAATAACCAACAACAACAAATACAATAAACGTAGAAATAATATAATTAATCAATCATAATTTCCATTCTCTTCAAATTCATTTCTGAAAGAAGAAAACACAACAATAAACTCTCCTTTTTGTTGTTTCAATTTATAAAAAATCTGACACTCTTTGACTTCAAATAAAAAAAAAAAAAAACATGGCCAAAAATAATCGAAAAAAATAACAAAATTGTCAATCTAATAATTCTTAAGGCAGGTCAGTACTACGAAATTAAAAACAAGCCCGCTGTGTTCTTTTTCTTATTCTCTTTCTTTTTTATTTTTTTTTATTTCTATAATCGCTTATATTTTTGTCGACCGACAAAAAAAAACCTAAATACGATTAACGAACGACATGGCGAATGGCGGCATTTGTTGTCTTTTTTTTTTGTTGTTTTTTATCTTCTTTTTTTTTGCGTTTTTGTTGTTGTTATTTTATTTTGTGTATTTGTTTTTTTTTTTTTGTATTACGTAGGTCATTGACCATCCGTACGCCAAATTCACTCTTTTTAGACGAGGTCAGTTACATTTTGAGTATAAGTTGTTTCAGTTGTTTAATAAAAAAAAAAAATAAAAAAAATAAACGCAATACGAAACTCAACCAAACAATAATAAACAGGGTCATTCGAAAAACAAAAAAAAATTTACAATTATTATTTATGGTTTCTTCTATGTGTAACCGATGTGTGTGCCTGTGTGGTCATTTGGTTAATGTGAATGACCAGTTTATTTTAATTTTCGTTTGTGAAAAAAAAAATATCAGTAAATTTAAATTTAATTCGAAAAAATTAAATCTGGAACAATTATACAGTTATTTGTAACAAACAATCCGGTAGATATCTAGTCAGACATTTTCAAGATTCTAAATTTTCAATTTATTTAATGGATCATTAAAATTTCAATAATCCCGTATATGAAGCGTTAAATTCACGTTTCCAACAATGTCGTCTTAATTTTGACTCATTTTTAAAGATTCTGTTATTTTGACGAATCTTCAAGGCTATGTAAGAATCAATTGAATGCAGAGTTGCTTCGGACAAATGGAAACGTCATACAAAGTTAAAAGGCAACGTCTAGTAAATCGGCAAATACTTAAAAAAAATTATAATTTCTTCAAGAAGTTATTCCCTTTCCTGAAGAAAAAGGGAGTAAAAGGCTAAGAATCACCCTGTTTTTTATATTAAACATAAAAAAGACCAAACGCGGTCGGTCGGGTTTGAGGCAGGCAATATACAAAAAACAATTTCGAGCGACCAACAAAATGGTCGTTGTCCGTATTCAAGGCCGATAATTTTAAAAATAGAATTTTTTTTCGAACGTTTAAAAATTCAGTTTGGTTTTTTTTTCGTTTTTTTTTTGTTTGTTGTTGCTTTTTCGTTTGTTGTTGCTGTTTCATTTTTTTTTGTTTAAATGGGCAACTAATAAAAATAAAAAGGGATTTAACATTCAATCAAGAAAATAAGTAAATGAAAAAACATAAGAAGACTATTGGGAACTAATAAAAACTTCTTCTTCATTTTGTTTCTTCTTTCTTGTTTTTTTTTTTCGTTTGTTTTTTTCCTGACGTCAATTATTTTGTTAATGAAAATTAAAATAATTCATCAAATTAATTTTAATGATTTTATGTTAAATTTTATAAATTAAAAGAAATTTCAATTGCTGACAATATGAAAAATGAAATCCGTAATTTAGAATAGAAAAAGGTGCAGAAATCATTTTTGAAGAAAAATTAAAAATGAGGAAGATTCAGAAAAATAATTTTTATGAAAAAGAAAAAAATGTGAATCGGTGGGATTATTTTCAATATTTTATACTATTAAAAATTACAAGCACATTACCAAAAGAATTTTCAAAATCAACTAAAAATAATTAAAGGTAGAAACAGAAAACGATTTTCTCAACTGTTTGAAAAATTGGACTTAAATAAAAATGTTTTTTTCTCAGAAGAAACGCTAAAATTTCTGAAGTCAAACGTGAAAATTTTTAAAGTATTTATATGAAACCAACAAATACCTAAAAATAAGAAAATTTAAGAAAAGTTTTTATAAACAAAAAGAAGTCAGAGAAGAAGAAAAATAAGAAGTTTTTAATCCATCAAATTGTTGTAACCAATAAATAGTGAACAATACAAAAAAAAAATGTATGTATGTATAAAAAAATTGCGTTAAAATAAATTACCAACAACAAAAAGATTTTTGTTTTTTATTTTTATAACAGAAGAAGATGTAGAAAACGAGGAAGATGAAGATGAAGAGAGAAAATGAAGTCAAGAAGACGAATAATAGAAAAAAAAAAAGAAAGAAAGAAGAAAAAAAAATGTTATGTTTTTTTTTTGTACAAAAAATTAGCGAATTACGAGAGGATAGAGAAAATGTGATGAGAAAACAACAGGTTAAGAAGTTTTGGTTTTAATGTTTTTCTGTTTTTCAGTTGTTTTTTTTTTTTTTTTGTTGTTTCGTTTTGTTTTTGGCCAAACAAAAAACTCGTTTTTAAAACTGCAAATTGTACAAAAAAAATTTTTTTTATTTTTGTTTTGTTGTATTTTTTTTCGTTGTTCTTGTTACTTTTTTTTTATTTTGTTTTAAACGGATGTGACGAGTTATATATTCATGAAGAAGAAACAGAAGATGGCAAAAATGAAGAAGAAAAAAAGAACAACAACAACAACAATACATATTCGCGTATAATGAATATAAGAAAAGGAATAATAATGAAAATAATAACAACTACAACAAAAATTGTATACTTAATAATAATAGAAAGATAGTGATGATGTTAATGATGGTCAGTGACGTCGAGAAAAAAAATTTTTCAGATGTCAATTGCTGAAGATTAAAGATTTTTTTTTTATAAGAAAAAAGGAAGATTACAGTTAGATCTTTTTCAGATTCGTTTTATGTTGTCACAAGAACCAATAAGATTTGCAATTGTTGTGTGATTAACAAAAGAAAAACGAAGATCCATCCCAGATTTTAAGTAAAACTCCTGTTCAGGCTTGAGTCTGGACTAAAGATCCATTTTTTTTTTTGAGTTTATAGAATAATTTATATCAAGTTTCTGGCAATATTTTTTGTCTCTAGTGAAAATAGGATATTTTAATTTATGGTTTTTTTTATGAAAAAAAAATCAGTGCAAAAAAAAATTAAATTGAAAAGAAATTTATAAGAAAAGCAAATAAAAGAATCAATGGAAAATCGTAAATAAGTGAATAGAAACAGATAAGAACAAATATATAAGTTTTATGCAAAATTCTAGTTTAGTTTTTTTTTTTCTTTATTTTTTGTTTTGTTCTCCTCTCTGTATTATATTTTTACAGAAGAAGAACAGTCAACGCAGAAGTTGTAGGTATATTTACAACTAACGGTTTTATAGTTTGTGACTTAACATATACAGAAAGTAAATAAAAGTAAAAGTTGTACAATATAAATAAAAAAAAAAAAAGATTTTATGTAAACCAAATGAAACTAAACAAAAGTTTTTCTTTATCCGTTTAGTTAGGTTCAGGTACACTTTTATTGATGCCCCGATTTAATACGATTTTAAAATTTTTTCACATTAATTCTGTTGTCACCAAACTGACAAGATTAGCAGCCAAACAAAAAATAAAAAATTTTGGACGGCGGAACAAATCTCAAAATTAAAATAGTTTTTTATATGTAGACGCTCTT
Source organism: Pedicia rivosa (assembly GCA_963082725.1). Classification (NCBI taxonomy): domain Eukaryota; kingdom Metazoa; phylum Arthropoda; class Insecta; order Diptera; family Pediciidae; genus Pedicia; species Pedicia rivosa. The sequence continues at coordinate 24,141,376 of OY720153.1, forward strand.
TAGTGTTGCCATAGGCTAACTATATAGTTAGACAATGGTGTTGCCCATGTATGAAAATGTGAAAATGTAAAATTATTACAAAATTCAATTACTACAAAGTTTGCGTTCGTTCTGTTCAATTTTATTTCATCGATAGAGTTTTCATTACAAAAAACTAATAAAAAACTTTTGGGACAAAAATCAAAATTTGCAATAATACAAAAAATAAGACATAACAATAACAACAACAACAACAACGAAAAACTCAATCTGTCTGACCACAAATTGTTAATAATTCTAATAACAAATTATCTTATACCTTGACCTCTCCCTCTTTTATTTTTATTAAAAAATTAATTTAGTTCACATATAAATGCACACCTTTTATATCTTTCTATTTACCTTGATAAAAAAATTCGTGTCTCTCTAAACAACAAAAAATAAAATAAATATTAAGAAGAAGAAGAAAAAAGCGCGAATAATTTACAAATGAAAGAAAACTAAATCCGAAACTTTTTCTATAAAAAAACATTTAAACTGCAACAACAATGAATTATTAATAAAATTTTACTAAATGTCAATAGTTGATCATTTTAAATATAGCAGAATTCAATTCATGAAAATTTAATTCAAATCACACAAAAAATTTCGTAGTTATTAAAAAATTTACCTGAGAAATTAAATTTTCGTATAAAAATGCTAATTAGTAGAATTAGAATACCAACTTATCACTCTGATATTTTTGAGTGAAAAAAAATACATACAAGAAAATAAATGGCAAATTTAAAAAAAAAATTTATTGAATGAAAATTAATTTCTGTAAAACTGATTACATATTTATTTGTTTATTTTCCTTTTTTTATTTCTATAAATAATAATATTTATTTATTTATTTTGACGAAGAAAAAAAAAAGAAGCTATAAAACACCAATAAGAGTGTGTGTGTGTGATGTGTGTATACATGTGTTGTCATTCACATTGCACTTGATCTTTCTGTCTTTTTTTCATTACAATATTACAACAAAGTTTTGTTGTTATCTTGTAAATTTATTCATATTCTTGTTTAAAAGTTGACCAAGTTCCACAAGTTAATAAAATTTTCATAAAACGTTTGCATCGCATTAAAACAAGTGAAAACTTTAAATCATTTAAATGGAAATTTATTTGACATTTTTTTTTTGTTTTTTGTAAATTTAAAACAAAAAAGTATTAAGAATCTGCGTTTTTTTGAATTTCTGATGATAATTATGCGTTCATGAATTCATTCCACTACATACATATAAGAACTCAAAATCGAAATTAACATAATAATGATCATCGTTAGTGTATTCCATTACACTACAAATTATTTTTCTTTTCGTTTCAATTTATATAAAAATACAAACGTATGTATTTTCTAGAATAATTAAATTTCAAAAGTTCTTAAAAAATTTTGTTTCTTTATTTTATATTTTTTTATTCAAAATTTAATAAATCAAACCCAAAACAATTTTTTCTTTATTTTCAATTAAAACAATTATGGTTTATTTATGAGAATGAAAACACACAAGAAACATATATTAGTAGAGTTGTTTCCTTCAAAAATGAAATATAAATCCTTTATCATTTTTTCAAGATTGATTTATTCTTCTTCTTGTTTTGCTATTCAGAAATCAAACGCATAATCTTAATACCGTCCCATTTTTGTATTGTTACAGAAATTAGCATCGTTGTCAGAGCTTCCATATAAAAAAAAAAAAAAGAAAAATATTATTCTTTTATTTGATGTTAACTTTGTTGTTGTCACTCACTACATATATATTTGTAGTTAAGGCATGGTACACAAAGCTTTTTAATGTTTTTGTAATTTTTTTTCCTTCTATTTTCTTCACTATTAAAAACCATTATTCTTTTGATCCTTTTCATTGTGCGTTTATTATTTTACTATAAAGGAATGTACATTAATTATTGTTGGTGTATTAAACATTATATAAATCCATATTACGAATTATTTGACCATTAAAAAAAATTTACAAATTGTATGCTAAAATTGAGTATATTGAAAGGGTTTGTTTATAATGAGATTTTAATTTATATTTAAACAACTCAGTCTGAAAAAAATATAATGAAAACAAAATCAAAAGATCGAGCATTTCACATTTTATTTACAAAAATAAATTAATATTAATAACGGTTTAATATAAATTTAATTTTTAAATTCAATTACAGTGACATCTATTATGTGAATATATATGGTGGTACAACAGTTTTTTCTGATTTTTCTGTTGTATTCGATTATAGAGAGATGTCACTTACAAAAACAATAAACATTAAGAAAAAAAAACAATATTTTGCCAACATTTATACTACACAAACGGTACAAATATCTTTGATTTTATATAATAAAAAATAAATAATAATAATATAGCGGCGGAAAATTAAATCATTTAGGACGTCATAAAAAAACATTTAACAAAATTTTAATTATCTTGTAATTTGTATTTAAAAAAAAGTGGTATTATGGTTAAGAACATTTTTTTAAGAACGAAAAGAAAATTTTTTTTATTCAAATTTTGTGATCAAAACAGCTGCGCAATTTTTGATTGATTCATTGCTTGTATAAAACTGGTTAGACCAGTTTTGATTGGTTGAATTCATTTTGAACTTTGCATTTTTTTAACAATAACCACAACGTATCATATAACAAAATAAAGTATCAATTGAATTAATATGCGCGATTTTATTTGTCTAGTTTATTGGAAATTTTAAATCTGTTCAATTCAAATTTAATTAGTATTAAATTTGATAACAATTTCTTTTTATTATTTGGTTATGTGTTCTTGATTTTATTAATTAACAGTGGTAAATTTAAAGAACAAAAAAAATAATGGTTTTTCATAGAGATCGAAGTCTGAAAAATTTCAATGAAATTTTTCAATTTCAAATTGAAATTTCAGAAATGTTTCAACGATCGTTGAATATTTAAAAAATTTTTGACATTTTTTGTAAAGTTTAATTTTTTTTTCTTGGAATAAAATTTTTTTTTTGTTCGCTTTAAGTTTTTTTTAATTTTTGTTTGTTTTTTATTTAATTTTAATGATATATAGAACAAATGAATTCAATGTTCTATGCAATTGTGCTTAATTTTTTTTTTGATATTTTTTTTAAATGATTTTTAGTTTTTATTTTTATTTCGAAAAGTTTTTAATATTCTTGTATTTATATTATATATTTATTTTGTGTTAGGATTGAATACATTCATTTTTCAATTAAAAGAAAAAAAATGTAATGCCTACACCCAAATCAAATTTCAATAAAAAAAAATATTTCAGAAATCTTTCATGAAATTTAAACAAAATTTAATTTCATGAAATCTTAAATCACTAGTTTTTCATCACCATCACTGTTGCGGCTCAAACTAAATGTTTATTTTCTAGTTAAATATCTGGTCGACCTGTAACTTCAAACCAAGGAATAAAGGACATTTAAAGATAGGGATTTAAAATTGCTTTATAATTTTTTTTATAAATTATGTTTTCAATGTAACATTATATATGTTGAATTAAGAATCTAGTGTTTCGACGAGTATTGTGGTAGTTGTTAAATGGAGTTACACTGAAACCGCAATATAGTTAACTACTTAACGTACGTTTAATAGTTAACTTGTTATGTTTTTTCTCTATCCGCCTCGCGTCAAAATGTATCGCTCTTTCTCACCTCTCCGTTAGTTCAACTAACGAAAAATGGTTAACTAGAGAATTTTTGTTAGTTGGACTAACGTTCGAAAATTTTCGCACTTTAACTAGAGGTTTCAGTTCAGTGATTTTGGAGAGCAAAATGGCTCTGAAAGTAATGTGGTAGATAGCTAAACTATGAAAATGATCAAAAAAACAACAAAAATAATAAAACCAAGACCCGCCAAAAATAAATAATATATAATTATTCTAATTAAATAAAATAAAATTAAAATAAAAATGTATAAATTGTGATTTTAAATTTAAAATCATTTATTAATAATAAATATAAGTAAAAAAATTTAAATTTAAAATTAAAAAGAATATTTTTGATTCAAATTTGGAGATCTACACGTTAGTTCAACTAAAGTCTACAATTTAAGTAGTTAACTATATTGCGGTTTCAGTGTTATTTTAAAATAAAACACATTATGTGGAATTATGTATATATATGAAACTCGGTTATAACGAACTTCAAGGAACAAAAAAAAAATTCGTTATAACCGAATCTGAAGAAAAAATTAACTTCGATCAGAAAAACAATAAAAAGAATATGTTTTCGTATAACCAACTAATTCATTTATTAAACTACATTGTAAAGAAAATCTGTAATTTTTGTTTGATATTTGCTATTCTACAAAATACAATCATCCACAGCTTTTTCTAGTACTAGAAAATCACGTGTTAAATAACCAATTAGAGAAAAAGAGAAAATTAGTTTTCTTCATTCAATGCGAAACAAAAATAAGAGATTTTTTTCAAGAAAAAACAAATAAAAAATAATTTCAAAATCGAAAAAGTTCGTTAAATTGGAAAATTCTAGATTGTTATAACCAAATGTTCGTTATAAGGATCGTTATATCCGAGTTTTTTTACATTGCCAAGATACAAATTAAAACGGGACCTACAGAAAAGTTCGTTATAACCGAAAGAACGTTATAAGTGAGGTTCGTTATAACCGAGTTGCACTGTATATATATTTCGGAACAACTTTGGCTGATGACCCCTCGGCCTAGGGCATCCAAATTTTTTTGTAGGTTCGGTAGCAGTATTCGGGAATATAGTTTGAAGGATTTTATTTCAGGGTCATTATTTTCCTCCCTTTTTGAAGATTCCTTACTTACACAATAAAAAACACTGTTTTTAACACAAATCGTTTATTTTAATACTGGAAATATAATATACTATAATGTTTTTTACATCCTAAAATTACTTTATTTTAGCTTTTTCTGTGTTTTTAAACTATTTTTATTAAAAACATAATAAATATTGTTCCTCAATTATTTTTTTTATGAGTTAACTCAACAATTTCTTCTTCTTGTATTAAATTTTCTTCAATAACACTGTTAATTGGGTAACAAATCAATGGTATAATTGCAACTGTGAAATTTTGTAAGCTAGTGGTGTTTCTACATATATAATATATCTATTTGTGAAAACCAATATATAGCATATCTTTTTTAAATCTGTGATTCACAAAAGTGTATTAAACATTCCTAGATATTTTAAATTACAGATTTTTACTTATACATTGAAGCAACTCATGAATTTGAGTATTTGGGATTTCTAAGCGAATTTATACAATGTATTTATTTCTGCCTTATTTATTAATAAATGTAATTTTTTTCTATACCCTGCATTAGAAGTAATTAGTTTATTCGTGGTTCCTCCAACTTTTTCTTTGTTACCAACTAATTGCACCGGTGGGATGCTTTATTTCAACATTAGTGCAATCGTGCACAATTAGAATTTTCTCATTCTCTCCTTCTCCAAAAAAGCAATAAATATAACGAACTATTGTGTGTACGTCATAAACACCTTTAGGTGCAATTTTCATTAACATTTCCCCAAATTAATGAATTTCTTTTAATTAAATCACGACTTTTATCATTCACACCAGATATAAATTAATATTGTTTTTTTTGTTGGTTAATGGTCATCACGTAAATCTGCTAATAATTAAAATAAATAAATATTAATACTACTACTGTATTGAATGAAAAAGACAAAAGGATTGCTTTTGAGCTTTGGCTTGTATTTTCTCTGATATATTTCGAAATTTTGAGGGTTTTTTAAACTGAATAACCTGTCTTTAACTTTCTGGAATCAATGAAATCATTTCTTTGTCTTGTAACTATAGATTTATAGTCAAACAAAAAATGAACACATTTCAATAAATTACAGTGTAGTACTTGTGTAGGCAACACAAATTGGTAAAAGCCTTACTATACAGAATTTAAATAATAAATCAAATTGGAAATATAAAAAACACTTATGAATAATTTATTCTTATTTCTTTATACATATAAAATAAAATTGGTCCAAAGGACTATCACTCTGGGTTCATTTCTATTTAATAGATTAGTTATTTTATAATAAACATTATTAATACAAGAGTCCAAAAGTATGAAATATCATCATATAAAAGTTAGAGATTGTATTTCGATTTATTTTAAGTATTTACTATTTTATTTAATACTTTTCATTTATTTTAATTTTCACTCCGATATTTTTTTTTTATTATTTATGTGTGTTTTTATACTAAGATTGTTACTATTACTGACTCATTTTGGTTTTGTTAAATATACTCGTGGGTATTTATTTTCGTTTAATTATTATTAATTTCAATAAATCCGCATTGGTCAATATAGTAAAACATAATGATAATGATCAAAAGTATAATTTTAATCAAAAAAATTCTCACATTCCATTAAATAATTTCAAATTTCTTTTGCAGTGAAAATACAAATAATACTTAACTTATTAGGCCTTTCTTAAATACATATACGTTTAATAAATGAATTGTCGAGTGAGTCAAAATTTAGTTTAACCTCACTAAGAGAAGAAGACAACCACTGCTATATTAGAATTAATAAAAGGCCGAATTACGGCGATAGAAATTTTTTTAAATGTAAGTTGCAATTTGTAAAATACTGAATATTATTTTTTTCACAATTCAGTTCAATGTAACCTTGGCTGTTGTATAACTTGATTTAAAATAAGTTAAAATTATGTGAAAAAAATTTAACTTTGGTGATTTTGTATATGAAAATTTGATGGCAATTTTAATTGTTCAAAAAAAAAAATAATAATAATATATTACTTTATATGTAAATATTTTACAATCGTGATATTAAAACATAAGATCATTGTAGGACAAAATCAGGAACAATGACGAAGGAAGATATAGAAGTATGGCTATAAAAGATATAGGGTAAGAGTGGGAATGATTGGCACTTTATGCCGGAGCTACAATGAAAACCATGCCGGTTTAAACTATTGCGTATTTCTTCACTCATTTAAAAAATATTATCTGCTGTCGCGTTCGCACGTTCGATCACATGAGCACGACTCGTATTTGTGTTGGTAAAATCATTAGAGCTGCCATCTGAAATTTTTTCCATTTTTTCGATACTCAGCTCATATTCTCTAGTGGAGATTCAATTAGAGTCTAATTGAATCTCCACTATTCAATTAGACTCTAATTGAATCTCCACTATTTCGATATTTTTATTTATTTTTTGGAAAATGGCGGTATTTATCGAGATATTTTAAAACAAGAAAGTTATTAATTTGAAAGTAAAAACAACAAAATTTAAATGATTTGAATTTTATTTTAATATGTACACTATAAAAAGAAGAGAATAAATATATTACAATGCACAAACACATATTTATAATAAAAAAATTACTAAATTAGCTTAGAAAAAATATAATACATATGTACAAGAAGAAGAATAATAAATAATTTTATTAATTAATGGGAATAAAATGTTTCCAAAATTATAACAAATTTTATACTAGTGTATTAATAAAAAAAATTCAAATGTAGACGCAATAAAGCCATCGAAGAGTATTCTTTTTTTTGTGAGTTCAACTAATTTGTCGTTTATAGATTTAGTTTTAATTGAAAAAAAAAATATCCGATCTCAAAATTAAAGTTTATTTAATATTCACCTATTTATTGTCATCCTGATGATGCTTTGCGTATTTTTAAATTTATATGTTTACCCAAAAATAAAAGAAAATATAACTAATTTCATTTTATAAATAAAATTTTAAATTTACAATCAATAGCATTTAGGTAGGATGTCTTTCTTTCAAAACCAAATGAATTATCTTCAAGTTTTTCTTGTTTTTCTTGTGTTGCATAAATTACAAGCAAAAAATAATTTATTGCTTCACACTGTTTTTCTTATTGTTGAGTGACCAATTCTAAAAATGTAATAGCAATGTAATTTGCAATAATTTTGTTAGAAAGAGACCAATATAATTGCAACTGTTTCATTCATTCATTCGTTTTAAATTTAATAAAATATAACTTTAAATATTTTAAATATTAAATATTATTATAAATATATATATTATAAATATTAAATATTTTAAACAATATAAATTTTAAACGTCAAAAAATTAACAACAAAATATTGAACTGACAGTTCAGATTTGACAATTTTAAAATGTAGTAGATTTGAAAACTGTAGTAAAATTGCTATGCGTAATTTTAGCGGCAAAATTAAAATTATTATTTATTTTGTGAAAATTAACAAATAAGTTATTTAAACTATTATTTATATAATTATTGTATTTATTAATATTTATTGAAATTAAATTCGAAAAAAAATGGTTTAGCATTTTTGCGGTTGAACCGTAAATCAGCTTAATCTAAAAAATTATTGCAATAATTGGTGAACTGAAAAAAATTGTGACAATTTCTTGAAAATTATTGCAAGATAATATATCTGTCTCGCGACATGCTGTCACTATTTCTCTCATGTAACATGCATATAAAATTGTTCAATCTCAATCTCAAGCCAATTTGGCTTGAGTGCGGTAGCTGCTTTATATTGATTATTACCGTAAAAGCTGCAAGAATTTATCAAAATGTGATATCGATAATCTTGATCTTTTCTTTCTTTCTGCAAATAAAATAAAATGTATTGTTTTTTCTTTAAATTTAGAATTATTAATTCTAACAGTGAGAGTATTCAAAAAAATATATTAAGATTTAAAATGATTTTAAAATTTACAGCATTTATTGTGAAGTTAAACAAATTTAAAATTCTCATAAAACAAACAAACAATTTATTTTTATAAATTATCACTGAACTTTATCATTGAACTAGTAAAAATAATACCACAAAACTTTAATAACTTACCATATTTCAATATTTCACAATATTTTACGATAAAATATAAATTTTCTTTAATTATTTCTAATAAAACAATTCACAACACTTAATTCATAAATCAAAGCTCAAAAAATAAACAAAAATAAAATGTCATTTGACGTTTTTGACATTTCTCACTTATACATTCAAATGCAGTATAAGATGCATTTATGCAAGCGGATTTTTTTCCATACCGGTATGGCGCTGAAGTTCATTGCTCCGGCATTAAGCACTAGTTTTTATAGATTTTACATTTTAAGCCTGGTCGGCATTGTATATACAATTTAATGAATTATTTTATTTTTAACAAGTATTTAGTGTCATCAAATCAGTAATATTGTATAATACTTTTCTAAAATTAATAGCTTTTATGAGTACCTTGTAAATCACCGGTCATTGGTCCCCTGTTTCTATTGTTGTTGTTTTTTTTTGAATGATGGTACCTGATTTGGAAGAAAAATAAAATTCAAATGAAGAAAGGTAAACGATTTATTCAGTCTTAGTTACAGTTCAATATCAGACTTTTATAAAATAAAAATTGTAAAATATATTTAATTATTAATTTAATTTAATTTAATTTAATTAAATTCTTATATATAAGGAACGAAAAAATAACTAAGGAATTTGTGTTCATCACGAATTAAATCTAAAAATTATATACAAAAATAATTTTTCTAGTTTCTACAAGTCTTGCAGGTAAATGTTGATGTTATAGTACATTTTAGATGAAATGTTCTTGGGCAAGCAATGCATTTAATACCGGGCTCTTTATTTAATAATATAATGAATGCGCACATGTAGCAAAGATTACCTGATATACAAGGAGAATTTTCAATATACGGATTCATGATTGCTTCATATTTTTCTTGCATTTCCTCATTTGCTTTTTTTTCTTTCTCGTTGGTCTTTTCTTATTCTTGATGTTCATTTGTCTCAATACTAAAATTAATTTTGTAATTTCACTTTTGGCAACCCTAGTTTTCGTACTGCTCCAACTTTGATTTTGGTTTCCTTTTTCATCAATCTTATATTGCTTCGTCGTAATCGACTAAGCCTAGTAATGGAAAATTTTCAAATTCAACTTTTTTTATTTTTAAAAGACACAATTAAAAGAAAATTTCCAAAAAAAATTTTTCTCACATAGAATGACCCTAGGGCAACTTATTTTTACTAAAAAGGCCAAATTGGTGGTTATTGCAACTTTTATCCCCAAAAAAGGGGTAAAAAAAATCCTGTCAGTCCGGACTCCGTATGTTTACACGATAACTCAAAAATGCGTGAAGTGATTTCAATAAAATTTTGGAATTAGTTTTTTTTTTGATCCCCAATATAATCCTATTGATTTTGGGGGGGATCGGGGCACGGGGTGGAGCACCCCCCAAACAATTGTTTTGGAAAAAATCAGTTTCCCGAGGATTGCAACAACTGATTGCAATGAAATTTTGGGATTAGTATTTTTTTGGTCCATCATAGAACCATATTGATTTTAGGCGGGATCGGAACACGTGGTGGAGCACACCCATATAATTTCTTTTTATTATATTAAATGACAATACTATCGCATAACATTCGACGAAGCATACAGCCATACTTGCCTGTCGTTTTTTTTCTTAATTCTTTCTCTTGAATTAGAGTTTTTTTTTCCATTTCTTTGTTTTGTTTTAAGTTTTGCCATTGGTTTGATGTCATCACAAAGAGAAGTTTTTCAGTATTTTTAAGTCCTTTTCTTAATGGTGTTATAGGATAATGTAAAAATTCGATACGCTTGGCAAATTATCATCATTATGCATAAGTTGGTCTTCAAAAATGATTTCAGCGGTTGTTATCTCAAAAGTTGGATTAGATGAGCTGGAAGCAAATTCAGCAATATTAATGAATCCATGAGGTAAATAGTATTGGTAATGTTTTTTTGTTTTTATGATCCTTAACTGTATAGAAAGGAACTAACCGTATAGTTAGGAACAATCGGATTTTAGGCTTTAATATTTGTAATAATATTGGTAATAGTATTGCCCAACATATCTTCATCATCAACACTTGATTCTTCCGAAGTATCACTGGAATTTACCTCCTTCATGAAAAATTGCCAAGTTTGAAAAAGTTTTTGTAAATGCAAAGGTTCCTTATCGATTTCAACAGGTAATATATTCTCTATTTTTTCAATTATTGATGATCCCATTAATTGCTTCCATTTTTTAAAATTTAAAGTTCTATTGCGTTCTAATATTGGTTGGCTAATTTCAACGGGCTTTTTAGCTAAACATTTACTGAAATCCACGGCATTTGGATCCCATGGGGATAATCCACAGGCCCGGAATCCATTTATCTGCTTTCAAATTTTCTAAATCCAGTTTTAAAAGAGGAGCAAATTTTTCTTTGGTCAAATTATCTAATGGATTATTTTGTCTCCAATTTAGTAAAGTATTTTTCCAACTCGATTTTAAGAGTTTAAATGCTGACACATCTGCTGGTTGTAAAATGTGAGTTGAATTGGGATATACCGCTACTAAAATAATTTTCAATTTTGTGCAAAGTTTTTAATCTGATATGTGTTGCATGCCCATCACCAAATAGAATTATTGGAAATTTTGTTCCATTGGCAATAAGGTTCGCATGTAATACATTTGCAATGCACTGAGAAAAAAACACCTGTAAAATTCTTCACAAAAATTTTATATGTTGAATTACGAAACTATTTTGCTCGATTAACAAACAATTTTTTGAATTTAAAGAATTTGTTTGCAAATTATACGAAAACTTTTCTGAAATGTACGAAAACAAAAACCTGGTAAATTTAATTAAACTTTTTGTGAAAACAAGTCGTTTTACTTGTAAAATTTAACGAAAAAATTGCTGTTAAACAAAAGTTTGTTAAAAATACAAAAAAAATTGTGAAAACAACGATAGATTTTGTAAAATTTTGCAAATAAATTTTAACCGCCATTTCTGAATATACAAAAGTATTCGTGTAAAATACAAAATTAATTCGTGAGTTCAAAATACGGTTTTTTTGGTATAAAACACAAATAAATGTTGTGTGATATATATATATTTTGTCAAAAATACGAAATGTTTGTTAGAAAATGTAACGGTCTCGGATATTGTTTGGTACAAATCAAAACAAACATAGACAAATATTAATCAAAACACTAATCATTTCATTCATAGCTGGATATTGATTTCAAATACATTAATTTAAACAAATGTGACGTATTTTCAAATTGGTCAAGTTTCTGTGCTAAGGCCCCGACAATATATAAAGAAAAAATTAAGGATGCTAGGAATCTAGAAATTGTAAAAAAACTTGATGACCAAGAAATGTTTAAAGGTAAGCTGTTCAGAGGTCATTAATTCTTTCCTTTTCAATTTGCTTCATGCAATATTAGTGCCAACATATAAAGTAAATAAGAGGAAGTTGATGATCACAATCAATCAATTTACAATAAAGGATTCCCAAGATTCATTTTTCATAATAGTGCATTCATCCAATGAAATCAAAAATAAAATAAACGTGTTGAAAGAAAATGCAAAGAAGAACGGAAGCACCATCCAACCGATAATAATCGTAATCGGTGATGAAAATTTAAACCTCAACGAGTTTTATGTATATTTCGATAATATAACATACAAACCTTTTTTTTTTTTTTTTTCTCTTTGTACTTGACTTGCATCAAGAATTGTTTTATTTAACGTCCACTTTTTCACACCAGGCAACCAGACTACCTGGACAAACCCTTATTAAGTCAAATCAGGACGAGACCTACTATTTTTAAGGTGGAATCTGAACCACCTAGCATCTGCACATGCATTTTTATACCTGATTCGGCACATTGCCAGCTCTTAGGAAACATGCAGATTTCCTAAGAAGAATCGTTCGGTTTAAACCGAATCCTGCACACCAACCAGAGGGTCATAGATGTTATTAAACATTGCCCACTGCATATGTGTGTTTAGTACATAATTAGCCGAATGAAAAATTCCATCCCGCCTCGGTCGAGATTCGAACTCGGTACCTCCCGCTCCAAACGCCAGCATGTTGCCATGCTCCCACTTTGGTCGGTTTCAAACCTTTAAGTTTATTGAAAGCGGTTGATGTTTGCTTTAAGATTTTTCATATTTTTAATATTAAGTATCCAAAAGAGTCAGAAATAGTATGTTACAAAATTTGATCAAAATAGCTCTAATATTGCAAGCCTTATGTCCGACTTGAAATAAATTAATATTGTTTTCTTATTAATGAACTAAATGTTAATAATTCATACTTAATTTTTATAAACATTTTTTCTTACCATTATTTTTTTATTAGATTTAAGTGAATGTGTGAATATATTATTCTTATTTTTTTTATAAATATATATATAAATACATTTATAAATACATAAATACATATACAAAATCCATTTTGTTAATTTTACGAAATATTTAAAGTTTAATCCACTAAATAATTTTGTTTTTTTCACAAAATTAAATTAATAATTTTCACAAATATAATTTCGTAAAGTTTACTAATAGAATTTTGTAAATTTAACAATTTCAAAATTGTAGAATTTACAAAATTTAAAAGTAAATGTTTCAGTAAATGTTTGTGAAACTTACAAAATATTCGTAGCTTATACTACACAAATCTTTATGTAAAATTAACAAAATTATTCGTAGAAAACACGAAAATATATACACAAAATAAAATTTTGTAAAACTCACAAAATGCTCACCAAATAAATAGTTGACTGAAACACACGATTTATTTTGTTATACCCCCATTATCACTAACTCCTATACCCCAAGATTTGTCTACAGAGTTAATTATTTCTGATGGTAACTCTTAATATACCCGTATATTATCATAGGAGGTATTGTTGTTCCATTTGCGCAGAATGTAAACATCACGGTTAAATTTGACTTAAAAGGAGCAAAATCTACTTCGTAAATATTTTTTGCCATTCGTGCTAAAACTTTATTATTTTTGGCGCACAATTTAAAATTTGTTTCATCGCCATTGAAGATACGCTTTTGATCTGTTAATAAATCTTCCCAACCTTCTTCCAACAGATAATTTTCTATATTTCTAAACCAATTAATAATATCAGTTTCACCTACAATCGCTGATGCATTTGTATCTCCCTCAGCGGTTCTTACTGTTAATTCTGGATGACATTTTAAAAAAGCATCATACCATAACGTTCCGGTACGTTATTCTTAAATGGCATCCAAAAACTCTTTAACAGCAGCGATGACGTTCTCTTTTCTGCTTGGAAAACCTTTTCTATGGCTAACATTAATCCAATCCACAATACTAGATTCCTCTGCAATTGTTAATACTGTATTTGGTCCTGGTTTTTCTTTAGAAAATTTATCGCTCAATCTAAATTGCAACGTAGGCCTGGGATCCTGAAATTGTGTTGCTGTTTTTTTTTGATATTCCATCTTTAATAGCAATTTAATGCATTCTCTAAATCTTCTTTGGTATATAATATATGGTTGGGCATCTAAAAAAGCGAAAAAAAAAGTTTTATCTGGATTAATGGCATTCATGCATTTTGCTTCGTCGTAATCGACTAAAAAAAATCCTGTCAGTCCGGACTCCGTCCGCCGGACTCCGTATAACACGATAACTCAAAAACGCGTGAAGTGATTTCAATAAAATTTTGGGATTAGTATTTTTTTGGTCCCCAGTAGAACCCTATTGATTTTGAGGAGGATCGGGGCACGAGGTGGAGCACACCCCATACAATTGTTTTGGAAAAAATCAGATTCCTGAGGATTGCAACAACTGATTGCAATAAAATTTTGGGATTAGTATTTTATTGGTCCATCATAGAACCATATTGATTTTAGGGGGGATCGGGGCGCGGGGTGGAGCACCCCCCATACAATTGTTTTGGAAAAAATCAGATTCCCGAGGATTGCAACAACTGATTGCAATAAAATTTTGGGATTAGTATTTTATTGGTCCATCGTAGAACCATATTGATTTTAGGGGGATCGGGGCACGGGGTGGAGCACCTCCATAGAATTGTTTTGGAAAAAATCAGATTCCCGAGGATCGCAACAACTGATTGCAATGAAATTTTAGGATTAGTATTTGATTGGTCTCCAATAGAACCCTATTGATTTTGGGGGGGATCGGGGCACGGGGTGGAGCACCCCCCATACAATTGTTTTGGAAAAAATCAGTTTCCCGAGGATTGCAACAACTGATTACAATGAAATTTTGGGATTAGTATTTTATTGGTCCATCGTAGAACCATATTGATTTTAGGGGGATCGGGGCACGGGGTGGAGCACCTCCATAGAATTGTTTTGGAAAAAATCAGATTCCCGAGGATCGCAACAACTGATTGCAATGAAATTTTAGGATTAGTATTTGATTGGTCTCCAATAGAACCCTATTGATTTTGGGGGGGATCGGGGCACGGGGTGGAGCACCCCCCATACAATTGTTTTGGAAAAAATCAGTTTCCCGAGGATTGCAACAACTGATTACAATGAAATTTTGGGATTAGTATTTTATTGGTCCATCATAGAACCATATTGATTTTAGGGGGGATAGGGGCACGGGGTGGAGCACCCCCTATACAATTGTTTTGGAAAAAATCAGATTCCCGAGGATTGCAACAACTGATTGCAATAAAATTTTGGTATTAGTATTTTATTGGTCAATCATAGAACCATATTGATTTTAGGGGGGATCGGGGCACGGGGTGGAGCACCCCCCATACAATTGTTTTGGAAAAAATCAGATTCCCGAGGATTGCAACAACTGATTACAATGAAATTTTGGGATTAGTATTTTATTGGTCCATCATAGAACCATATTGATTTTAGGGAGGATCGGAACACGTGGTGGAGCACCCCCATATAATTTTTTTTTATTATATTAAATGACGATACTATCGCATAAAATTCGACGAAGCATACAGCCATACTTGCCTGTCGTTTTTTTTCATTGACACCACATGTCAATTTCAGTAAATTTTCAATAAAAATTCAGTAAATAAAAATATGAGGGTATAATTAGCACCCATGAAATCAAATAAATTGTCATATTTTTAACATAAATTTTGAATGTAATTGATTTAGAATATCTTTCTGACACCATTAAAAATTACAGTTATGGATATTTTTACACAAACAATGTATTTAATGCTTACAATTCTGTAGTCAATTCAGCAAAAATATGAAACTTGTCACTATCCCTTCAAAAAATCGACTAATCATTAATGATAAACTCGGGAAAAACTTGCTTATTTTTGCAAAATGGCCGAATTGTGGTTACACTTAACTATTAGCGTTAAAGGTATAAAACCATGATTTAAATTTAAAAACAACAAAAATTAAATTGGTGCCAATCATTGGGGGGATGCCAACAATACCCGCTCTTACCCTATATATGGAGGCGCGAAATTATATTTGTGATATTTTTGTACTGATTACTTATATGTTTTTCATATTTTTTTGTTATGCAGGTATTTTAATATTTATTTTTAATTTTTAATTTCAATTTTTTATATTTCAAATAAAGCTTATTTCAAAACAATAAATCAATTTTTTATTTTGGTCATAATTAAAAACAAAAACGCTATTGTAAAGCTTCGAATATAGAAATTTTGAAACGGTCAGTTCAATTTTCTAATAAAAATTATTTATAAAACTATCAAATGATATATCGACCAAAAACTGTTAATATTTTCATAAAGATGATTAGATCCATTTTTATAATCACAAAAAAAGAAAATCGATAAAATCGATCTTGGTAAAAAAATATGTCATTAAAGTCAGAATTATGCCACTTTATACCTTATAAAAAAAATAATTGAAGAACAGATAAAATTATTTCCTAATGACATTAATGGTTCTTCTGTTTGACAAGATCATGGCAATATTATAATAAAATATGCACTAGTTCTATTGTTAAAATTTTACTTAAAAAACGAATAATTCATTAAGAAGTAAAAAAAGTTAATTAAATAAATTTATTTTAAAATGAAAATATTTTTTCAATGGAACAAATAATTGAATCTTATTATTGAAACTTAAAAAGTTAATACATTCAATTATATTAATATAGTTAAACAAGAAACAAACATGAAAAAAGAAAAACAAAAACGTTCTAATTTATAAGTCGTATATTAATTATTCCCTTATTCATTTGTAATTAATTATTCAAATGATAAGGAGCACTATTAATAATATTACTTTCTCTATTTTTAGATAAATAAACACATTTTTCTAATTTAAGTATTAATTCGCTCAATCTACAAAACCCACACAATTTATCAAAATGTGGTTACATAATATTCCAAATTTCCAGCATACAGTGCGCTTTACAGAAATTTAACTTACAATTATATTGTATGGGTCAATACCCTGTGGGAAGTCGCTATTATTTTTTTAGAAATTATACCATTTATATTAACATTTAGATTTCAATTATTGATAAAACACATTATCCATTTAATCTTAACAACGATCCATGAATGCCATTTTCTAATAGTTTTTTTTTCCAAGATTATTAAAGATAGTTTTATCAAAGGCTTTTGAAAAATCAGTAAAGACAACATCAACCTATAGTTTATTGTCAATCGCTTCATCGAATAATTGTGAGTAAGCTAATAAGTTAGTAGTAATAGAACGTTTTCTGATAAAACCATGTGGTCGTTTTTTAATAGAAGGTGTAATGAAGTGTGTAATGAATATTAGTTGTTCAATTCTGTCGAATAAGCTGAAGCTTTTGTTTTTTGGTTAATTTCTTTGGTTTTTTTGCAAGATTTTTACGAAATCGTATGAAAATATAGTAAAATACTTCAATAAGAGACAGCATACTCATTCCAAAACACAAATTGAATACACCACCCAAATTGGCTGTATGAAGAGAGAAGAGCGTAATTAAAATCTATTAATCAACAATATTTTTTTTCAAAAATTTACCTAATAATGATACCCAAGACATAACTACAATTTTACGATTGGCTGATGCTATTTGTCCCGTAAGATAAACATGAACGATAAATTCATCTTCTGTTAGATTTACATCTTTACTATTTAAGAGAAAGTAACATTTTTTGTTTTATGAATGATGAATAAAATAATGTTTAAACTAAATTACTAGATTGGATTAATGGAATAATTATGAGCTTCAAATGTTGAAAAATATGTTGAAACTTTGAAAGTAGTATCACTGCATGATGGTAGACAATAACTGCAATCTAATCGCTTAAAATCAACTAAAGAGAAAATATTTTAATGGACATTGTATACTGATAAATAAAATACATACTATAATTATCATAGATACAAGTAATATCAACCATTGTACAATAACGTAATCTTGTCATTTTATTCAGTGGTAATTGATATGGATGACATTTACACTTTTCATAAACAGCTTGTCTATAACATTCAAGTGTACAAGCAGGTTGTCGATAAATATTGCCATCCATTTCTGGATGATCTGATGATAAAATACATTTTCTTTGATTAAGAGGTAATGATAATACTTCTGGTGAACATTGTGAATCTATTGGATAAACATCCACAAATGTTTCTGTTGCCATTTGCAGTAATGCAAAAGGTGCATCTTCGGTACCAAAATCTTGTGGATGATGAATGAGAAGCTGAAGAAATGTTATATAATGTTTAATAACTGGATTATGAAACATTTTTTTCTTTACCATAAATCCGGCAGAGAATAGGACACCAGATTTTCCATCAGCAATTTCAGGTTTTCCCGTTCCAATTACACTGAGCCCACCTCGAATTCCAAAAGTATTTGATGTAAAAGGAATGTTATCTAAATTTATTGGGTTATAATTGAAAGAGCAACATGCACCAAGGTGTGATGTTGAAGTTTTCCATGCCAATACATTACTATCATTGAAACACGTAAAAGCAACACCAGCCCAACGACATTTTAAAATAAAATCCTCACATGTCTAAAATTATTTACTTTTCTGTATTTTATAAAAAAACTAAAAGCGTAAACTTACAACTCCAAGTTCCATTAATGCTGAATAAATTGTTAAATTGTTCATCAGTAAAAACTCGTCTAACATAATTAATGTATTTGGATTAGGCTTTACCCATTGTCGTTCTGTAAGTCCGCCAATTAATGGCAGTGAATCAAGTAATGATTCCTTCGAAATTCCACGTGGAATTTTCCTGTAATAAAGAAATAATTTATTAGAATATATTTTTCAAAAAAAATTCCAAGCCATAATTAGTTACACTTTTTCTATAAATGTCCTTGCTTTATAATCTATCACATTTTGTGGGTGACATATTGTAATTGCTGGATAAGGAATTTTCATCGTGGACATTGGAGGCGCAATCGTAACAATGGTTGGTGAATCTAAATATTTTGACCATAGTAATACAATTAACACACAACCAAGTACTAATATCATTAGCATTATAATACTCCAAATAAATCTATAAGCGGATATAATTTTGTTTAAACTATTTCTTTAGCCTAATTGTATTTACACGAACTTTTCAAATCCATGAATGACATCTTTTTGAAAATAGTACATTCCATTAACTTTCGACATAAATGTATACTCATACAATGTTTTTAGAATTCCGTTTTTAATACGTCCATTGATTACAGTATGCCCTCTATTATTTTGAAAATTCCCTAAACTCACAACAATATTGTTCTTCAAATTCTTCTTAGACTTCATTTTGTAAACTGATCTATTTCTTTATCAAATTATTCATTTTATACTGACATTATTTTGTTTCATTATTTATATTCTCAATAGTTAAAAACCATGTCGTCCATTTAGCTTAATTATTTCCAATTATATTTGTAATTGTCAATTATTTCACCGAAGTAGATTCAATCAATTTTAGATTTTTTGGTGTTTGTTTGGCATTTGGAAAGTATTCTACTTTATTTCAATTTAAATAATTTGAACAATTAAGTCAGGATAAACAAAAATAATTGTTGGGGTAAAACTTCTTCAAATTTGGGGATTGAACCAGAAAAAATTTACACAAATGTTTATAATTTTCAGTTTATTGTTTAAGTAAAATATTATTTTACAATAATCGAAATTTTTTTTTCATTATTTCGTTATCATTTTATTGTTTGTTGTTACGTTTCTTACTGAAGTTAGTTTTCTTAGAGAAGTTGGGATTTTTGGAAAAGACATTATCTTGAACTTGTTCGAGTTAAATGTCAGATGTTGGGGAAAAAAGGCAACGGAAAGTATGTCACCACTTTTTTGTATCGATAGACATACAAATGTCAATGTATAATTGCTTCGTGGATCGGTGCACGGGGTGGATCACCCCCCATACAAATGTTTTGGAAAAAATCAGTTTTTCGAGGACTGCGACAACGGATTGCAATGAAATTTTGGGATTAGTATTTTATTAGTCCATCATAGAACCATATTGATTTAACGGTGGATCGGGGCATGGGGTGGATCATCCCCCATACAAATGTTTTGGAAAAAATCAGTTTTTCGAGGATTGCGACAACGGATTGCAATGAAATTTTGGGATTAGTATTTGATTGGTCCATCATAGAACCATATTGATTTTAGGGGGGATCGGGGCACGGGGTGGAGCATCCTTCATTTTTTTGGAAAATACAGTTTTTTAAGAACATGTGAACGGTTTGCAATGAAATTTTGGGATTAGTATTTTATTATATTAAATGATGGTTCCATGGAGGCGTTTTCAGAACTTGGGTATATTGTTATCCGTTCGTGTTAAATGCTGACAATGCTATTGCATAACATTCGACGAAGCATACAGCTATACTTGCCTGTCGTTTCTTTTTCTATGGGTTAGTGCGAAACGATTGAAAAGTAGTATTGAGAAAAGATGCACGCATTGGTGAGAAAGAATTGACAACTCCTCGAGCGGAGTCGTAAACTAACGGCCCAATGCGGTATGTGTTAATTCGCTCTGTTACTGCTAAAATAACATTAATGCCTAATTTAGGTAGCCTCAGTTACTGTTAAGAGCTGTCAAAATCAATGTTATTTTAACAGACAGAAAATCTGACTCGTTAAAATAATAGTGATATAAAAACAATTTTTAATTAATTAAAAATGTGATAATAAAAATTGTGATAATAAAGTGTAGATATTATAATTATAATAATTATTATAGTTATTGTTTTCAAATAAAAAATTCAATTAATATTAGATTAGATTGAAAAAGTTTCTCTTGTCGTAATGAATTTTTTTAATTATTTTTAAATAAACATCAGATATTAATTATTAATTAAACTGCCCGGATCACCTAAGAAATACAAGAAAATAATCTGAGATTCAAGACTCAACAATAATTTTTCATCGTATAATTACAACAACAAAATTTACATGAAAAAAGTTCTTTCAAAATGTATTTCTCATATTTCAATAAAACAATTATATTATTTTAATCTAAAATGCAGCATTTTTTATAATTTTTCTTAAAGTTTTTTTTCTTTATTAAAGGTGCTACCTCACACAAGCTTGTAATAATCTTGATCAGAATCTTAATTTTCGGTATATACTTTGACATGAGAAAGACAGTGAGAGCATGTCACGCGATAGCTATATAAACTGCTAGAAAGTCAAGACGATAACTCATTAAATTAATTGGAGAACCAATTAATGCTAGAAAAATTAATGAGATATCGTCTTGATGTTTCAACCGCAAAAAACCGCTCAATAAAAAAATCGTTTAATATATTTATTTAGCATAATTAAAAATATTTAAAAATTCATTTAGAACATTTTTAATATTATTTAATTGAAAAATGATCATATTTGGTCATTTTATTTTAAATAATTTCATTTGTTTAAATACGCGCGTTTTATGCGTGTAGCAGTTGATTGCAGTTTACATTTTGTGTAGTTGTTTTTATTTTTTGACATTTTTCGACTAGCTGTCACAACATAAACAAACAAAATTACTTCAAAGTGAAAGCCATTGAAATTAAAATAAGTTAAAAGTGAAAAACATTAAAATTAAAGTAAGTTAAAGTGAAAAACATTAAAATTAAAGTAAGTTAAAGTGAAAAACATTAAAATTAAAGTAAGTTAAAGTGAAAAACATTAAAATTAAAGTAAGTTAAAGTGAAACACATTAAAATTAAAGTAAGTTAAAGTGAAAAACATTAAAATTAAAGTAAGTTAAAGTGAAAGCCATTGAAATTAAAATAAGTTAAAAGTGAAAAACATTAAAATTAAAGTAAGTTAAAGTGAAAAACATTAAAATTAAAGTAAGTTAAAGTGAAAAACATTAAAATTAAAGTAAGTTAAAGTGAAAAACATTAAAATTAAAGTAAGTTAAAGTGAAAAACATTAAAATTAAAGTAAGTTAAAGTGAAAAACATTGAGAAAAAATGATTTTTGAAACCAGTGATGATGAAGATGAAATAGTATTGGCATCATGTGCTGTTTTGATACTTCATTGTGAAATGCGAAGAAGAAAAAAAAAGATATGGCAACAAAAATGGAGAAAGAAACGAGAACAACTGGGAGCTGCTCATCTACTAGTTCCGGAATTGTTACGATGCAATGATTATTTTATTTTCAACAATTTCATACGAATGAATGATGCCGAGTTCGACTACGTCTTGCAATTAGTGTCACCTTACATTCAAAAAACCAACACCAATTATCGCAAATGCGTGGGACCCAAGGAACGATTAATTATCGTATTACGATATTTGTCAACAGGTGACTTCCTTAATTTTCTTTAAATATATAATTAGTTAAAATAAATATATGATTTTAGGTGATGCCGGCTCCTTGTACTATAATTACAAAGGAACAAATAGTATTGTGTTAATGGCAGTTGCTGATGCTCATTATAAATTTATTTATGTAGACGTTGGAGGAAATGGACGAATAAGCGATGGTGGAGTATGGGATAGATGCAGCCTAAAGAAAGGATTGGAAAACAATTCTTTAAAAATTCCAACACCGACATTTCTTCCAAATTCAACACAAAAAAATAATTTTGTTCTTGTAGGAGATGATGCGTTTCCATTGAAGAAATATTTAATGAAACCATTTCCTCTTCGACATATGGAACAAGAAAAAATTATTTATAATGGCCGATTGTCCAGATGTCGAAGATGAGTAGAGAATGCATTTGGTATAATGTGCCAAAAATTTAAAATTTTTAGTAAGCCGCTGAATGCAAGGCCAGTAGAAAAATACACAGACATTGTAATGGCATGCGTCGTATTGCATAACTTTCTGCGGTCATCCAAACAAATTCAATCAACACACAATAACGATGATGGATTTCACCAAACACTTGGGATGATTGACCACACTGAATATTCTACAGGGCGCCTAAATGAAGAAGCTAAGATTGTTCAGGGAAAATTGGTTTCTTTCTTCAATAATGAAGGCAGAACTTTTGGTTAACTATATAAGTTTATATATATAATTTTAAATAAAAATTAAGTAAAAACACTAAATTTTGTTTTAAACTCTTTATTTTATTATTTTTATAATTCTTCTTCCAATTTGGAAGAAGTTACAATATAATAGGGCTTTGGAAGTTTCAAAGCCCTATTATATTGTCAAAATTTATAAATTAAATTGTTTAATTGGTATTATTAATATGATGGCAAAGGTTTAACTTACTTGTTTTCTTTTTTGTTGGACATATTTTATTATTTTGATTTTTTTTTAATATTAAGTATTTGTTTGGTTTATTTTTTAACTTTTGACACTGTCAATGAAAAATTTATGTTTGTCTCTTTCTATCAAAATTCCAGCAGTTATTTGATTTGCTCGCCACCTACATGTGTCATGATACAAATATTATAAGATATGCCTTTGCGCATGTTTCCCTCTCTTCTTTCAAAGCTGGGTGACGTCACATATTTTTGATTGGTGAGAAACATAAAATACATATTTTTGATTGGTTTGAAATTAAAAATGAGCGTTACACGCGCGAACTTGAACGCAAATAGAACAGCTGTCAAACATATATTGAAATATTTGTGTCATGGGTTTGTGTCAAAAATGTAAGTAGAGTGCAATTAAATAATTAAAATTATAATAATGTAATATTAATTATATAATTAATTAAAAAATAACCTAAAAATATTATTGTTTGTAGAACAATTATAAAAATAAATAAATATTTGAAATCCCAGTGCAAAAAAATTATCATTGTTTCTCTTTAGTAGTTGCAATGAGATAATGTGATGACAAGACAGAAGAGATAAGAGGATAATGACTTTGAGAATGCGTAAAGATAGCACTTGTAACCGTAAAACTAAAAACAAATCAACATTGAACGTGCGTTCAACCGTGCATTACAACATTTTCGTATTACAACATATTTTCCATTTTTTTCTGACATCACAAGAAATAAAACACATATTTTTGATTAAATGCAAAGGTTCCAGTGCCAGTCGATGTACTAGTGCTTTATAATAAGTAATAAGATATCTGTTTATTTGAATTTCTCCTTATCGATCTTAAAGCCATCTTTGATTATTTGATTCAAGCTTATAAAAAATGTAATATGACCATACTTAAAGGTCTGCCCATATTTGAATGAATTCGTACCTTGTAATTAATCAGGATAGGGATTCTGACAGCCATTTAATTCATTTTGAAATTGAATACCGAAATTGTCTATGTATTGTCCGGTAGAAATCGGTTGGGAGGTAATAATATTACATTTTTGTTTTGTATTCTAGCACAATTAGTTATTATGTTGACCTTTTTGACATTTAAAAATGGCTTTTTTTTTTTGATTTAACATCTGTAGACCGATTACGATTTATTTCGTAGAGAAATATTTCGTATTTCGGGATATTAAAAAAAAGTGTGTCGCTTATTAATCTTCAAAAAAAAAGAAAGAGACAAATATAAAATCCCAAAATGCGTACGTCGTGCTTTACTTCACTTTAAGCTAACTTATGCGCCATTTTGATTACTTTTCATTTATTTCAACAATTATTCTATCGCTCTCAAACTGACATATATTCATTTTCAAATTTGGTATAGTAAAATTTTTAAAAATTATAAATAAAAACACGAAACAAATTAATTTAATTTTTTTATTTTAGTTTTTATTACAATTTACTTGTATTACTTATATCTACTTATAGCTTATTGATACTTATTAATTATTTATTATTATCTACTAGTATTATTATTATTATTCCTATTATTTATTATAGTTATCCGTAAGTCAAGAACGTTTTGCTGAAAAAAATAAATATACACAATTAAATTATTTTGTTTCTCATTTTCCTTTTGACTGACTTAAGTTTAAACTCATCATTTTGTAATTTTTTTTTCTTGTACACGGTTTTCTTGTATTCTAAAAAATGATAAAAAGGTTATTATAGTTTCTTTTAAATTATTCTTTTAAATTTTTTAATTAAGTTTTAAAATTTTAAATCAATATAAATACTAGTAAAAATTAAAATAATAAATTTAAAATTTACTTACAGTTTAAAAAATATAAAAATACACCAACACAATAATAATAAATAATACATAAAATATCCCACAACCTATAGTAGGTTGTGAGAAATATTTCAAAAACGGGCGATGAAAAGCATAGAAACGCTGCAACGTATCATAGCATTTCGGGCATCTCGCACTAACACAGATGTAACTTTACGAAGTGACACATTCTCATTATTATGTACGTACACACATTTTCTCGTTTTTCTCTCTACGAAATAAATCTTAATCGGTCTACTGTTTTCAATCAAATATATATGATGGTGTGCAGTAATTTATTTTATTTTATACAATAAAATATATTATTAAATAATGAAAAAAAACCGTCCTATAATATCTAAAAAACGAATATTATATATTTATATTTTATATTTTATATTTATATTATTATATTTATTTAGATATACATAACTTTTTTTATTCTTATTAAATTCATTATTTCTTATTTTTCCTTTAGTATCTTCTTCAATACAATTGGCTTTCTTTCTAAATAATTATATTAAAAAAAAACATGAAAAAGGTGTTAAATTATTTAAATAGTTAAATAATTATTATTATTTATATATTAAAATAAAAACAAATTATAATTTTAAAAACAAAAAAAACTAATTAAATTAATTTTAAAAAAATGTAAAAATTAATTAAATAATTCAAAAAAAATTTCAAAACCATTTTATTAATATTAAAAATGTTTGAATAAAAAAATAGGTCTTCAGTATTTTGGCGTTTAAAATTCATTTTAATTCCGAAAATAGTCCATAATAAAAATAGTCCATAATTCCGTAGGTTTTTTATTTTTTTTAAATTGAAATTTGTTTTTCTTTTAATGTATAAATAATAATAATAATTTAACATCTTTTTCAGAGGACTTTATCCAAATAAAAGATAAATGGGTCCTTCATCTATTCTACAAAAAGAAGAAGAAAAACATTTAGTCACTATGTTGCTGATGGTGGGTTTCCTCAAATGCTAGTTATAAAAATGAAGAAAGAAACACCATTTAAAAACGGAAGACCAGGTCGTCACTGGTATGAAGGATTTCTAAAGCGACATCCAAAAATCAGTAAGCGAATGACACAAAATTTAACACAATCACGAGCATCAGTGACGAAGTATCAAATACGAAATTGGTTTATTGAATTGGAACAGCACTTGATTACTACCAATAATTATGATGTTCTGCTGGATCCGTCCAGAATTTTTAATATGGATGAAACTGCTTTCTTTATCAGTCCAGTAAATTTTAACCAGGAAAGGAAAAAAAGCAGGGTATTCCTCCGTTATTAATAATATCGAGAAAGAATGCTTAACATCGCTTTTCAGGGGAAGTGCTGCTGGCTTACAGCCCCCTCCAATGGTATTATTCTCGTACGTAAGATTGCCAAGCTCTATTATTAATCTGCTACCAAGTGGTTGGGGTATTGGAAGATAAGAGAATGGATCGATGAAACATTTTATGAATTCTTTACGAATGTATTTCAACCATGGCTAATGGCTCAAAAAATTGTTTTACAGCAAACTTAAACGTGAATACTGTGGATCATTTGTAAAAAAGTGATGTCTATCAATTTAATATTGCTGTAGTACTTGTTTACATGTAATTTTTTTTAGATTATTGCGAATGGGTTCAAAGAGTGGGATTTTTCCATTTACACCCAATTCAATAAAATTCGAAAAATTAATTAAAAATAGTGCTGATCAGCCAAAAGCACCATTAGTACAACAAGACAATGAACAGCTTAAACAATAGATTTGAAAGGTTTTTTGGGTTTTACTGAAACATTTCTAACTAATGAGCAGGATGAATTGTATAAAAGTTCTGAGCCTGCTTGGACACCGCACTATATTATTTTTGGAAAAGAATTTACTCTCTTTAGCATAGAAATGCGTTAGAACAATCAAATATAGAAGTTGCGTGTGAAATGAAAGTGGCATAATTTTCTCAGAAAGCTTAACTTCGCCTTTAATTAGCGTTAACAATTTGCAGCAAAGTACATCACTGTACATTCCACCAAACACTCCAACACCATTTAAAGAAGCTTTGTTTTGGCCACAAAGCAAAACCCCAACTGGTGCACGTAGAAAAATAAAGACCCAGCAGTAGCTACGTCTGATGAATTCAAAGAATTTTTTCGAAGAAAAGAAGAAGCTATGGAGAAACTGAAAACAGAGAAAGACGAACGAAGAAAAATAATAGAAGACAAAAGGAATAATAAACTGGTCCTTAAGAAAAAATAAACGGAAATAATGAAAATGAAATGGAAGAAAATAAAATCAATGACCATGTAATTATTATATATGAAGAAGAATATTTTCCTGGACTGATATTGGATCAACGGATTAATGAGACACTAGTCAGTGTAATGGGTAACAGAAATGAGCAACAGAAATGGCCAAAAGCACTTGACAACTTATGGTATAATAATGGAGATATAATTGAGATTATTCAGCACCAACATCCATAATTTATGCAGTCCCCGAAATGTATAAATATGCAAAATACCAAACGTATAAAGCAATTATATTTTAAGAATTAAGATGACGTTCCTTTTCTGATATTATATATATAGCTATGCCTAAGATAGTATGTTCCTTTTTTATATAATTTTTTGTTATTTAAAATAAACCAAAAATTAAATCGTTAATATTTATTTTATTTCTTATTATTTGTAATAATCATTTTTAAAAGCAATTGATTTCTTTAACATTCTCAATGACATTTCTAGCACTGGCATAACGACTGACATTCAAGCGAACATTTTTGTGGCAGACATTCGTTCATTTGTTATAATTATTAAATAGTTTATTTTTAATATAATTGCAAATTAATATCTATTATTTCACTGTTTTTTCTTGAATTGATATTTATAATATAAAATAAGTATATTTTGAAAAAAGAAGTTGAATTATTAGCTGTGTTTTATTGAGAAATTATACAGAACAGAATAATATTTAACATGCAATACAACAACAATTCTACACCGCGCTATTCTGACTGCCATTCGATCATTGTGAAATTGAATTGAATTCCGAAATTGTTTATGTATTGTCCGGTGCTAATCGGTTGGAAGGTAATAAAATTACATTTTTTTTTCGTATTCTAGTACAATAATGTTGACATTTAAAAATTGCGTTTTTGTCTTGATTTAACATCTGTTTTCAATCAAATATAATTATATAATAAAATAAATTATTAAATAATAAAAAAATTAAGGAAATTAAATATACCATCCTATAATATCTAAAAAAACGAATATTTTATATTTTATAAATATTTATATTATTATATTTATTTAGATATACATAACTTTTTTTCTTCTTATTAAATTTATTATTTTGTATTCCTTTAGTATCTTCTTCAATACTTTCAATTTCAAAATGAATTGAATGGCAGTCAGAATCCCTACACAGTATTCAATATTGTTGTTAGTGTTTCGGTTTGCATTATACTTTGGTAAGTTTATTTATTTATGGATGACACAGTACCCAGTGCTTTAAATGATATCGAAGTAGAGTGTTCGATAACCGAAGCCTCAACAAAATACAGAATACCCAGGACAACGCTTTCAGCAAAACGTAGAGGACTTTATCCAATTGAAAGATAAATGGGTCTTTCATCTATTCTAAAAAAAGAAGAAGAAAAACATTTAGTCACTTCGTTGCTGTATGTTGCTGATGCAGGGTTTCCTTCCAATAAAGATCAACTGTTAGATAACGTACAAATGCTAGTTATAAAAATGAAGAAAGAAACACCATGTAAAAACGGAAGACCAGGGGGTCTATCTCATTTCAAAATTTCTCATATGTTGATTCCCGATGTACGATGAGTAGTTTTTTCTAGTACGCCATATTTTACGAGTGATGGCAGCACTTTTCGACTGTACTCAGCCTAATTTTAACGTTTTTAATGACCACATCCAATTTTTTTGACATTTCTTGAGTATTTATTTGTGACTTTGAAAAATAGTGGTGGAAAAAAAATTGAAAATAAAAATAAACTATAATTATAATAAATGTGAGGTGCAAACAAAAAAGAAAAAAGTTATTGGTTATATACATTTTATTATCATAAAAATTATTGGTGTTAAGAAATTAATTGGTAGTGAAAAATTAATCATGGATCTAATAGTAATTTTGAGAACAAGACGCCACAGGCAAAGGTATTAATTTAAATTCATGAAATTCACTGTCTATAAAACTAAATATTAATTGATTTACAGACGTTACAAAATGGCATTACAAAGAAGAATTATCAGAGACAACATAAATCCTTGGACTTGTATGACCGATGATCAATTTATTTGATGAGGACGTACAAGAAATAATAAACAATGATGCAGATATATTACCTGACGATGAAATTCTACTTCTTGGACAACAAGTACAAAATGATGTCATTCAAATTTATTTTAATAATAACTAGTTGTATTTTTGTAAAAAATTCAGTTCATTAATTGTACATGTTTTTATATCACATAATATTTTCAGTATGTCTATTTTAATTTGTAATTCATTTTATATTTAATAAATAATAATACTCGTTACTCAAAATTCATTAAAGATTTAAGTGTTTCATTTAAGGATTCAATCGCTTGAACCTTTTTTAGTTGTATTATTTGGTTTTGTTCTTCGAGTTTTTTTTGTCTAAATAATAATTTTCTTTAACTTTTAATTTTCTTTCTTCTAACTCTAACTCTTTCTTTTTTAATTCAATTTTGGTTTTTTTATTGAATTTTTCCATAAAAAAATTTAATATAAAGTCTCACTTCAAAAAATTCATAAACTCACATGAAAAAAATTGGTGAGAATTTTTGACGTTAAATGTGAGATGAGAAGTTTTTTAGTCACTTTTCATTAAACGGGAATCAACAACGTGACAAAAAAAACTCATTTTCTCGTTCTCATTTTCTCATCAAACCGGAATAGACCCCCAGGTCGTCACTGGTATGAAGGATTTCTTAAGCGACATCCAATAATCAGTAAGCGAATGACACAAAATTTAACACAATCACGAGCATCAGTGACGAAGGATCAAATACGAAATTGCTTTATTGAATTGGAACAGCACTTGATTACTACCAATAATTATGATGTTCTGCTGGATCCGTCCAGAATTTTTAATATGGATGAAACTGCTTTCTTTATCAGTCCAGTAAATTTTAACCAGGAAAAGAGAAAAAGCAGGGTATTCCTCCGTTATTAATAATATCGAGAAAGAATGCTTAACATCGCTTTTCACAGGAAGTGCTGCTGGCTTACAGCCCCCTCCAATGGTATTATTCTCGTACGTAAGATTGCCAAGCTCTATTATTAATCTGCTACCAAGTGGTTGGGGTATTGGAAGATAAGAGAATGGATCGATGAAACATTTTATGAATTCTTTACGAATGTATTTCCATGGCTAATGGCTTAAAAAATTGTTTTACCTTTGGTGGTGTTTGTCGATGGACACTCATCACATCTAATAATGCATTTGAGCAATTTTTGTAATCAAAATCAAATTATTTTAGTGGCTCTCTATCCAAACGCGACACATATATTTCAACCAATGGATGTGTCCGTTTTCCCTCGACTAAAAACAGCAAACTTAAACGTGAATACTTTGGATCATTTGTAAAAAAGTGATGTCTATCAATTTAATATTGCTGTAGTACTTGTTTGCATGTAATTTTTTTTAGATAATTGCGAATGGGTTCAAAGAGTGTGGGATTTTTCCATTTACACCCAATTCAATAAAATTCGAAAAATTAATTAAAAATAGTGCTGATCAACCAAAAGCACCATTAGTACAACAAGACAATGAACAGCTTAAACAAGTAATAGATTTGAAAGGTTTTTTGGGTTTTACTGAAACATTTCTAACTAATGAGCAGGATGAATTGTTCAAAAGTTCTGAGCCTGCTTGGACACTGCACTATATTATTTTTGGAAGAGAATTTACTCTCTTTAGCATAGAAATGCGTTAGAACAATCAAATATAGAAGTTGCGTGTGAAATGAAAGTGGCATAATTTTCTCAGAAAGCTTAACTTCGCCTTTAATTAGCGTTAACAATTTGCAGCAAAGTACATCACTGTACATTCCACCAAACACTCCAACACCATTTAAAGAAGCTTTGTTTTGGCCACAAAGCAAAACCCCAACTGGTGCACGTAGAAAAATAAAGACCCAGCAGAAGCTACGTCTGATGAATTCAAAGAATTTTTTCGAAGAAAAGAAGAAGCTATGGAGAAACTGAAAACAGAGAAAGACGAACGAAGAAAAATAATAGAAGACAAAAGGAATAATAAACTGGTCCTTAAGAAAAATTAAACGGAAATAATGAAAATGAAATGGAAGAAAATAAAATCAATGACCATGTAATTTTTATATATGAAGAAGAATATTTTCCTGGACCTGTATTGGATCAACGGATTAATGAGACACTAGACAGTGTAATGGGTAACAGAAATGAGCAACAGAAATGGCCAAAAGCACTTGGCAACTTATGGTATAATAATGGAGATATAATTGAGATTATTCAGCACCAACATCCATAATTTATGCAGTCCCCGAAATGTATAAATATGCAAAATACCAAACGTAAAGCAATTATATTTTAAGAATTAAGATGACGTTCCTTTTCTGATATTATATATATAGCTATGCCTAAGATAGTATGTTCCTTTTTTATATAATTTTTTGTTATTTAAAATAAACCAAAAATTAAATCGTTAATATTTATTTTAATGACATTTCTAGCACTGGCATAACGACTGACATTCAAGCGAACATTTTTGTGGCAGACATTCGTTCATTTGTTATAATTATTAAATAGTTTATTTTTAATATAATTGCAAATTAATATCTATTATTTCACTGTTTTTTCTTGAATTGATATTTGTAATATAAAATAAGTATATTTTGAAAAAAGAAGTTGAATTATTAGCTGTGTTTTATTGAGAAATTATACAGAACAGAATAATATTTAACATGCAATACAACAACAATTCTACACCGCGCTGTTCTGACTGCCATTCGATCATTTTGAAATTGAATTGAATTCCGAAATTGTTTATGTATTGTCCGGTGCTAATCGGTTGGAAGGTAATAAAATTACATTTTTGTTTCGTATTCTAGTACAATAATGTTGACATTTAAAAATTGCGTTTTTGTTTTGATTTAACATCTGTTTTCAATCAAATATAATTATATAATAAAATAAATTATTAAATAATAAAAAAAATTAAGGAAATTAAATATACCATCCTATAATATCTAAAAAAACGAATATTTAATATTTTATAAATATTTATATTATTATATTTATTAAAATATACATAACTTTTTTTATTCTTATTAAATTTATTATGTATTATTTTTTATTCACTTAGTATCTTCTTCTTCTTTGTAAATAATTATATTTAAAAAAACATGAAAAAGATGTTACAAAAATATTATTTAAATTATTTAAATGATTAAATTATTATTATTATATAAATTATTAAAAAAAAACAAATTTTAATTTTAAAAACAAAAAAACTAATTAAATTAATTTAAAAAAAATGAAAAAATGAATTAAATAATTCAAAAAAAATTGGGCTAACCATTCTATTAATATGAAAAATGTGTAATAACAAAATAGGTCTTCAGTATTTTGATGTTTCAAATTCATTTTAATTCCGAAAATTTGGCATTCTTTGTTCCACCAGGGAACTGATCTTCTGTTTTGTTGGCCATTTGTTTGCGGAATTGACTGTTGAGCTGCTCGAATAATAATACTAGAGAAATTGTTTACTATCTGGTTTATGCTTTTACTATTATCAGGTGTTGGGATATAGTGAGTTATACAGCTTCTGTACAGTTGCTTGCGTAACTCCGTAAATTCCATTGGATCACTTTCATTTTTACTACTATTAGTAAATGTATTTCGGTTTAGAAGACAGGTGTTAATTTTATGAATTGCTTTTGTTATACGGATTTTTGCTTTACGTGATGGATATTCCAGCGTGTGAACTTCCTTCAAAAAAACCAGCAACGTGTCAATGTCAATATTAAGTTGTCTTGCCGTTGCTATTGCTTCTTTTGCTGTGGAATTTGAAATTTGTTCCATAAAGATATTAAATTCTGTATAAGAGAATTTGTAACTTTTCGTTGATAAATATATTTCTACAGACTCAAAGATAGTTTCAGTGAAGATAACGTCTACGTCGGGTTTTCTTTTTATAACTTTTCGTGGGGGAGAACTGAATTGTTGTTCGGTATGAATTCTTTGTTCTGCCATTATTTTAGTATTTCCCAAATCCTGGAGAACTACTGGATGCTGAACACTGTTGCTGGAATTCAGCTGCTGTATTCCGTTGTTGCCACTCGCAGATATTAATATCTCTGGTAATGAATTTGATGCTGTACATTGGATTGCAAGATGACCATTTTGTTTGCATTTGTAGCATCGTTTTATATCGGTACTGATTAGTATTTTATATTCATTTGATTCATGTTGAATCGAGAATGATTCTGGGACTTCAGCATCTTTGTCTACGGTAATCCCATAGAAGAATCTCCTGAACCTGAGGACATGAGCAGAGTTTGAATCCTCCATACCAACTCTTAGCATATAGACTGGAGATACTACCTATATTTTTAGTTCTTCTTCCAGAGTTCGTATTATTGTTTCTTATGGTATACAAACTCGCGCTAAGACCAAGGTGGTAGCATGGCAACGAGCTTGCGTTTGGCGCGGGAGGTACCGAGTTCGAATCTCGACAGAGGCGGGATGGAATTTTTCATTCGGCTAATTATGTACTAAACACACATATGCAGTGGGCAATGCTTAATAACATCTATGACCCTCTGGCCGGTGTGCAGGACAAGGTTTTAAAACCGAACGATTCTTCTTAGGAAATCTGCATGTGCCGAATCAGGATTAAAAATGCATGTGCAGATGCTAGGTGAACCTTAAACATGGTAGGTCTCGTCCCGATTTGACTTAATAAGGGTGTTCCAGGTAGTCTGGTTGCCTGGTGTGAAAAAGTGGACGTTAAATAAAACAATTCTTGATGCAAGTCAAGTACAAACAGTAAAAAAAAAAAGTAATATTTTTTGGCTGGTGTGACAAGATGTCGAATTGATAAGTCATGACCGCAAACATTAATTTTTTCATGTGTGTTAATTAATGTGTCGACGATTTCTTTTTTACTTAGGTACATACAAATGCGTTCATTTGCAAGCCTTGATGCAAATAAGATAATCATTGGATTGACGATTTGTCCTACGACGTAGAATGAGATAATACATTTGATGAAGCCATTTTTAAGTCTTCTTGATTTATTATTCAAATTTAAATAAAATTCAATTTTGTAATAAAATTAATAAATTTGAAAAACTCTATGCAGGGGATTGAACCGACAAGACTACTGTATAGAAGGTGCTTGTTTATCCACTCTGCTAAAATGGGTATAGTTAATTATTATTTGTTTTCCTTAATAAGTGGATCAGTATAACAACCGGCTGATGGATATAATAATTTTTTTTTATGCACTATTCAATGTTCAATGTTTTTTTTTTCTTTTCACTAAAACTATTAATAAACTGAACTTCGATTAAATTCAAAGAATTTTCTGTAAGCACGAAACCTCACGGATTCTTTCAATATATTATAAACTATTTAGTTTTTATTATTACACTTGTAAATTATAGAAACATTCGAGTTAATAATAAACGTGATGTTCACTTGACAGATGCCCTAACGCCTAATGCCAAATTGCTATAAGAAAATATAAATCCATATTTTATAAGTTCAAGAAATATAATAATCCAGATGACTTAATGCTATTCAAAAGATTAAGAGCTAAGGCGAGATATATTATTAAACAATCAAAACGAAACTCATGGGCCACATACATATCCACAATCAATTCTTCAACATCTTCTAAAGAACTGTGGAATAAAATTAAAAGTATTAAAGGAATATCTACATCATACTGCATCCCAGGTTTGGTGGATAATGGTGTTGTACTAACAGAACGTGAAGATGTATCAAAGATATTAGGCGAATATTTCTCCAATATTTGCAGCACAAATAATTATGAAAAATCTTTCCAAATATACAAAACCTGTGAAGAAAATAAAACATTTAAATACATAGAAAGGAACCATGATCAACCTTATAACTCGATAATAACTATGCATGAACTGCAGAACGCACTACAATCTTGTGAAAATAGTAGCCCTGGACCAGACGGTATCCATTACGAAATGGTAAAGAATTTACCTGAAATTGCGAAAACATTTTTATTAGGAATATACAACATCATTTGGAACAACGACGTGTTCCCATATGAATGGGCTGAAGCAGTAATAATTCCAATCTTAAAACCAGGCAAGAATCGAGATGAGAAAACTAGTTATCGCCCAATCGCTCTTACATGCTGTTTATGCAAAATTCTAGAAAAAATCATAAGCAAAAGATTAATGTGGTATATTGAAACAAAGAATCTGTTTCTACAAACTCAGTTTAGGTTTCGTGAAAATCGCACAACCATTGACCCTATTATAAGTTCAAAGTGAAGGTTGAAAGTACATATTCGAAGTTTTATACACAAGAAAATGGAGTACCACAAGGCTCAGTATTCAGTGTGATACGTTTTTTAATTGCAATTAACAAAACGCATTACATTTCCAGTAAAAACGCCCCTCTATGCTGATGACCTTGTTATATATTGTAGAGGGAAAAATATAACTGACACACAAATATTCCTACACTCAGCAGTTCAACAACTAGAATCATGGAGCCGCAAAACTGGTTTCAAGTTTTCTACCGCAAAAACTCAATGTATTAAATCCTGTCATTGTCGAAATAGTTGCCCCAGTCCAAATATAACAATGTACAATAACGTATTGGAATATGTAGAGCAAATGCGATATTTGGGTGTCATATTTGACAAAAAACTATCATGGATTCCTTACCTGAAAGAATTAAAAGTAAAATGTACAAGAAGTTTAAATTTATTAAAAACCGTGGCACACCAGAATTGGGGTTCAGATAGAACAACACTATCAACAATATTTAAGTTTCTAATTAGATCTAAATTCGAATATGCAGGAATTGTCTACCAAACGGCCCACCCAAATGCATTAAAAATGGTGGACATCATATACAATTCAGCATATAGAATAGTAATCGGTGCATTTCGAAGCAGCCC
The DNA here is from genome assembly GCA_963082725.1 of Pedicia rivosa. Taxonomy (NCBI): domain Eukaryota; kingdom Metazoa; phylum Arthropoda; class Insecta; order Diptera; family Pediciidae; genus Pedicia; species Pedicia rivosa. The sequence continues at coordinate 24,177,872 of OY720153.1, forward strand.
TGTTAAGAGCATTTACAATGAAGCAAATGAACTACCCCCCAACTACAGAAGAGATGTCTTAACATTGAACTATACCTGCAGGGTGCTAGCTAATCCAAGACATTTAAGCTTTAGCACTTTAAATGAACCAGATTACATTACACTATATAATAAGTTTCCTAGAACTAAAAAGTCCATTCCAATGATTATAAAACAAACATGTGAGAAATATGAAGTTAACTTAAAGGAAATAGCACCCATTTCAGTTAATTGCCTCGAACCTTGGTTAACTCCAATACCAAATATTGATTTAAGCCTGACCAGATATACGAAAAACAATACAAATCCACTATTATATAAATCTCTCTTTTATAATTTAATAAAAGAGAAATATGCAGAATACATACAAATTTATACAGATGGTTCCAAGACAGAAAGTAAAAATGTAGGCTGTGCATTCCACACCACTGCAGAAGATTTTATATTTAAATTAAATGACCTCACATGTATCCATTCAGCAGAATTACATGCAATATATGAAGGACTCAAATATATAAAATTAAATAATATTGATAATGCCCTTTTCTTGGTGGACTCCTTTAGTGCCCTTGAATCCATTAAAAAAATGTATTCAAAAAATTTTTACATTCAAGCGATACAACACCAATTAAGGACACAAAAAGAAAATAAAAAAATACAATTTCTGTGGATTCCATCACATGTGGGAATTTTGGGAAATGAGGCCGCTGATATCTCCGCAAAATTTGCAGCTGAAAGCGAAGGAGAAACTGTAAATAAATATCTTAAAGAAGAAATGAATATTGAAATAAAAAATTTAGTTTGGGAAAAATGGGATCAAGAATGGCAAAATATATCACACAATAAGTTAAGAGACTTGAAAGACAATACACGGAAATGGATAAATGCACCTGAAAGAAACATCCAAGTGGCCTTAACGAGAATACGAATTGGTCACTCCAATATAACACACAGGCACCTAATGAATCGTACCAATCAACCGATTTGTGGGCTATGTCAAACTCCGATAACTGTGAAGCACCTGATATGTGAATGTGCAAAATTTAATAAAGAAAGGAACAACCTAAAGATCTCAACTAACCTAAAATCATGTATGGAAAATACACCAAAAGCCATAGAGAATGTAATCAAGTACCTAAGGAAAACAGGCTTATTAGCAAAAATATAGCCAAGTCATATGAATTTATATGTATGAATTAATAGTACTAATAACTGATATAGTTGATGTACTTAAAACTTAAATAAAAAAAAAAAAATTCCGAAAAAAAATATCCAACCGCAACTCTCACTAACTCATTTACATTTGAACACCATATGATCTCGTATACGTACACGCCAAATGAAAATAAAATTGAATGCCAGTCAGAATCCCTACCCAGATAGAAAAAATGTTTCAAGCGTAAAAATGATATAGTATATCGTTCTTAGCAGTTGGTACAAATTGGATGTTTTTGCATACTTCACTCATGTAAATTTGACACATCAGCAGTAGGATTACAACGAAATATTAGAGTTGAATTGAAAATTCCCGTAAGGTCAAACGCACGTAGAAGTTTGTCAAGAAAAAAAAAACATGCGGTATTTACGCACTGTGAAGGCTAATTAAATCAAGTTGACACTTTCGTCTGTCAAAATAAAGTGATAGTTTTGTTTTTAATAATAATATTATAATATTAAAATGGGTTCAGCAATTGTACCATTTTTGGTGTTTGAGAGGAGATCTAAAATGAAAATTATATTTCTTGTTTACACTTTTTTTTCACTTTATTGTTGAAAAATGGTTGTTTATGTTGTTTCAACTGGTCCAATAGGTGTTGAAACAAAATTTTCAACCAAATTGATGAGTGCATTCATCATTTATTTATGCTACGTTTTTTTACCGATTCACCAACACAAGGCAATATTTTTAACGCACACAACTACATGCTTTTTTTAATACGTATACAGAATTCCTACCAAAATAGTTGAGTAGAATTCGTTGTAATCCTACTGCAGAAAAAAAAACTAACCTGAAAACTGAATACAGTGGAGAAATAAATAAACACAGTCCGGCCAGCCACAGGTTTTCTGGTGACCACTTTTTTTCACCCGCTCGTTATTTACTAGAATCTTTTAATGACCCGTTCCGTTATTATTTTCATCGAAATTCATCGCAAAAAAAAAATGCTACAAATTTCTTTGTAAAACGCTGCAAAATTCAGTGCATATCGGTTTTACGCGTTAATTTTTTTTGGCGGCTGATAATATTCAAAAAAATTCATTAAAATAATTTTATTTTCAAAAATATTTATAAAAATTTTGAAAAAAAATAAATGAATTTTTTTAATTTAATTTTTTTATTTAATAAAAGAAAACAAATAATAATTCATATTTTATTTCAAAATAACATTATATAATTTCAATTCATTTTTTATTTGATTGGAATTCATTTCTTATTTGGTTAATTACAATCCATTTCTTATTTATTTGCAATTAATTTTCCCTGTTGTTATTGTTGAGTTTGCTATTAAATAATCTAAAGTAATTTTTGAATATTCTTCTCCAATCTGCGTGTCACTGGAACTCTCATTTTTTGTGATATGATAATTCGAAACATATCACATTTTTGTAATCATATTAATAGATAATTCAAATTGTTTAAATAACATTCGAGTATGATTTTTCAGCTAAAATAATAAAAAAAAATTATATTAATATTTTAGCTTGGTATATAATATAATATTTTAAATATCTTACGATAGTTGTTTAATCCAAGTAAACTCCAGTTTCCATTACTCGATCTATTTCATTCTTCAAGTGACGAAAAATAATCTAGTTTTCATCAGACAATTTTATATTACCCTGTAATAAACAAAAACTTTAAGAAACATTTAATAAACATGTTATTTAACATATATATATAACAAAAATATTAATTCAAAAATAAAACAAGATTTTACTACATTAATGAAACATCAAAAATTGAAAAAAAATGCTAAAACTTTAAATTTTAATTTCACAAATAAACTATTAATTCAACAAGATAAATTTATATAAATACCTTTATTATTATCTCTGATCACTAAATTAATCGTTCCTTATATTTTATATTATTTATTTTCACTTTTAATTGAACTTTTTTTTTATATTTTTTCAAACACCAAACGTCAAAATTTTTTACTTCATTTTGTTTTGTATTTTTATTTTGACATTTCAAATTACAACAACAAAGATACTGAACCGTGGGAAAAGTGCTAGGAAAGATATATGTTTGATGAATAAAGTTTTTAAATGGCGGCGCTACTCATATTTGTATTGAAAAACTTCGGGTTTCTGAACTTGAGTTCGTGTTGTCTATAAAAAAGTAGTCACCAGAAAACCTGTGGCTGAGCGGAGTGAATAAATAAAAAATAATAAAAGTGCTGTTAAATAAATAAAGAAAAAGTAAATGTTTATATAAGAAAAGCCAATAAGAAAAAAAGAGAAGAAGAAAAAGAAGTGAATACAGTTTCTTAACACAGGTGATTTTATTGATTGTAAAATGACAACAAAAACGGGCTATACTCAGGGAGTCGTGCCGCCCAACGGAGGGCCTTCAAATTTTTTTCATGTGTTCTACTTCATCAGAGCATCCGAATTCCAGAATAGTTCCTGTCGGTCCCTTCTAGTTTAGGTGCTGCGCCCCTCAAAATCTCACTTCCAGAAACTATTTTTTTATGCATCATTGTTATTTTTTTATACTTAAATTTGTTTTTATATTACTTAATAAATACTTCACTACCACAATTAACACGATTTGTTATATTATTTTCAAAGTTTATCTCATAAATTTTAATTTTTCAGATCATATTATTTTTGATTATTATTTCACATTTGACGTCTTCAAGTTTTTGTTGTTGTTCTCTATTTGGTAATTTTCAATAACATGTTGGCATTTCTGACAAATATATTGTAGCGTTTTCAAAGACTCAAAGGTAGCGTCCACTGAATTAAATTTTGACAATTACCATTTACTTTGAATAAATAAAAATACAACAATTAAATAAAAAATGAAAACTAACGAATATTCCTTTTTATTATTTATGGACCTGTGTAACTTGGTTAAAAACTAGTTAAAAGTTAAAATTTTGAAACCAATGTTAAATTTTCGTCACATATTCACCTCAATTTAGTTGTCAAAATTTTAACTAACTTCGGGGCATGTTAAATTTTGACGTTTGAAGTTAAAAAATAATTTAAGTTTAATAAACTTAAAAATAACCCAATAGTATGATTTTACTAAATCATAAAAATTCATTTTTAATTTTTCTTCTTGTTCTTCATTTTCGCTCGACTTCAGATAACACGACCTTTTGTTAACACTGGCTTTGCTTTTGCCGGACCAGTCACGTTAAAATTATCAAAAGGCAGATCAATGAAAACTAGCAATCGTTATATATCTGTATTTGTGTGCCTTAGTAGAAAGACAATTCATCTAGAAGCAGTATCAGATTTTACGCTCGACGCATTCATAGCAGCCTTAAGGAGGTTCGTGTCACGCAAAGGAATTTGTTCTATTATATTTTCAACAAATTCTTTCTTTCATGAAAATAACATTACGTGGCATTCTATTCCTCCTTCATCACGTGTCATTGGGAATACTCAACTAACTTATGAAAAATTATCTACATTATTAACATACATTCCGCATCATTATGTTGTTTGGACGAAAACGAACTTGATGCTTTAACACCTGGTCATTTCTTGATTGGGAATCCATTAAATTCAATTCCGGAACCAGATTTCAGCTACATTGCATTAAACAGGCTATCAAGATGGCATCTGGTCCAACAAATGACTCAAGGATTTTGGTCCTTACATAAAATGTTCCAACTCAATTGAGGCAAAAGTGATTTAATTAAGTATAATTTTTATTAATAACATTGTTGTGTTATCATAGAGATACCAAGATCATCGATAAATTTAATAAATGCATATATCAAAATGTAATGATTAATTAGTTATAAAAATGATGTACTAGATTAAATAAAAATTATAAAAGCTATTCCATTTTTCTGTTGAATTTTACATTCTTTTTGAGTATTCCATTTTTTTATTTAACTTATTTCTATTTCTGGAATTTATTGTTTTCTGTTATTACAATAAACATTTTCGAATTTATCTTTTGTTTCAACATATTTTTGACAAATTATACATTTTTTTCAGTTTAAACAATTAATTTATTTGGTTTCAAATGATAAATGGCTTATGAATAAACAAATTATGTATTGATGTATGTTTTTGAAGTCTTGTAAATGAGTTAACATGTACTTCCTCTTTGTCACGAGGTCATATTAATCAAATGATTATTACTTTTTAATTATTAATAATTAATAATTAATTGTTTAAACCTCATCTAGAATGGTAAAAAATTTTTATTTTGATTCTTGATAATAGTAGATTTCGTTTCTTAAATAATCCTGGCATTTATAGTTGTTGATACAAGACACGTTAATAAGCCCAATATCACATCAAATCATATCAATTTATGTAAAATTTTAGATGTGTGAGTCGAATAAATTTTATTTCTATTAATATTAAATCGAATAATTATAGTTCAAGGTTTTAATTATTTTTGTAGGAAATGTATTTTTACATTAATCACCCTCATTATTAATCAACAATATTCAAAAATAAATTATTTACAATTTTATTTTATTTTATTTTGATCTAGAGAAAAGTGTTTTAAAAAAACACAGAAAAAGGTACCACAATAATGCATAAAGCTGAGTTCAATCTTTTCCAATAATCTTTTACTTTACTTTCTTTGTTGTTGTTACTATTTTTCTTGCTGATGGCTGTTGACTATAATTTCGTGGCTTTTTTTTTTGTTTTTTGTTATGATAACGTTGTGTGTTGATATAATTTTTTGTATTATTTTTAATTATACCTGCCGGTGGAACTCTATATGTGTGTAAATGGAATTGGAACACCCACTGAGATATTTTCCGTTTGGACATATTCAATTTTTGATATCTAACACATAACGACTTTTTAAAAACTAAATCGAAATTAGTAGTCATCGGAGAAATTCAAGAAAATATAAAATCAAATTTTGAATAGAAGGAAAAAAAATTAGAGATAAAATAAAGTATTTTGATTAAATTGGTTTATGTGGTTAAAAATAATTTATTACAAATATAGATGAATTATCATAATGGATTCAGATATAAATATTTTTTTCTAAAAATAAAGTAAATCGGTTTTTTTTGTTGTAATTTTTGTTATCGCAGGATATTTCTGTTTAATCTCATTTTTGGCACCAAAAAAATGAAATTTTGTTTAAAAAATGTACAATTTATCGAGGGAAAAAATTAAAAATAAGTAATTAAGACCAAATTTTTATATGAGATTTGTAAATCATTCATTATTTTAATAAAACTTGGTGAAATCTGTTGTTTAAGTGAAAATTTTTAAAAAAAATTCAATTTATTAAAAAATGAATAAATTTACTTTGTTAATGGTTTTACAAGCATTACAAATCGGTAATGTAATATGTTTTTATCAAACTTAAATCAGAAAAATAATTCTTCGGTCTCTCATACAAAAGTATCTTTAATTTTTAAACTACAACTTTTTTTCAGTCACTTGTTGGGATTATTTTAAATATTTTTATGAACCAGGTAATAAAGTCAATTATATATTATATGCGCCTTACCAACGTTTCCATTTATTGTAGACCCTGTAGAGATTTATATTAGTTATCGCCGTAAACTTCAATCAGATATTCCCATAATTGAACCAAAAGTAAAAGATATAATATTGGATTATGGAACAAATTTCAATATAACATGTTCACAAATTTGGTATACATATTTGGTAAGAGTAAATTTTTGGTGTTCTTTAGTTTATTATAATCAGATGTTGTTGGGAAGCACCGTGTGTATAATGTCTTATTTTACTTACTAGCTCCGTGAATATGGGATGGAGTTTAGAGAATCATCTGGTCATTTATTAACAATAGTAAATGCTTCCGCAAAAAATGTGGGAGAATATTTATGCTCTAATGAGGAATTTGGAAACGGTTATGAAGACTTATCTGAAAGAAGAAATAAATTTATTACATTTAGTATTTATGTTTACGTAAATGGTAAGATTTGAATTTTTGTTCTTATTAAGGTAAGTCAGTTATTTATTTGTAAGTATAAAATATTTAAAAAATGTATACGAGTGTAAAGATTTACCTCCTGGATTTATATTTATTGACTAAATTATTAATCACCAACAATTTATATATCTGAGTAATATCTAGTATAATAAAACACGATCATTAATCAGAAAATCTTTGAAGAATAGATCCAAATGTGCAATTGGTGCCAATGGAAACTAAATATTCTTTTATCAAAAATAAACCTGATATAATTCCATGCAAGCCAACAACTAAAAACACTCAAGTTCAACTGATTAAAATTGGTGGAAGTGTGAGAAATATAAATTCTAATTAAAACTTTTCTTCAAAATATTAAACTTAACTATTTATTTTTGGTTAAATTCCAATCATTAGTTTGACCTGGCTATCATAAATTACAATTCTCAATATGGATTCGAAATAATATTTTCTGGTATTAACGATGAAGGGCATTATGTTTGTATTGCCAATAATGACACACAAAACGGAATTGAATTTTATTTAGATATTATATGTAAGTGATAAATCACAAAAATGCTAAAATATTTTAACTTTTTTTATTTTAATTTATAGTCTCTGACCAACTGTATACATATCCTGATACAAGAGGATATGTAGTACAAGGTGAAAATCTTACCCTCACATGCCATTATGATCCATATTACTTTGATTCTTCAATTGTTCTCCATTGGACACAACCGTATAATAATACCGTCACAGAGGTTTATTAATAATTTCTAAAATAAATCATATTAATTATGACCCGAATATTATTTTAGAATAATCGCCATAAATTGAATAATAAAAATGTTTCTGAATTAATTATCTATAAAGCAGATCGTAATAATGCTCAAGGAAATTATACATGCAAATTGTTAAAGAGCAAATATGGTAGTGATCGAAATAAAAATGTATGGATAGACGTAATAGGTCCTAACGAAACTTATTTCAACATATTAAAATCTATTGGAAAATCTATATGGAATGAGAAAACACAAAATTTCTCTGCAAGGTGGATAATCCCATATATAGGAAATTATTATCCAGATCTTCTTTGGATTGATAATAATCAGAAACAAATTCAAATCTCAAACGATTCTAACAAATATGTCATAAATAGAACTAAAACATATTTAGTTTTTCAAATAAACAATATTGATTTTTTAGATCAGGGTAAATATACAATGAAAGCTAATACTTATAGTGAAACGAACATGGAATTAATTGTTATAGGTGATAATTTATATTTATTTCATATCGCTCTTAATTTAGAATTTCTTTCAACAGTTATCCCCAAAGCAACAATGTCAAGCATATTAGTAAGAGAAAATCAAAAAGTACAGCTTATCTGCAGTAGCATTAGTTTTCCCAACCCATTTCATACCCTCACTTTTTCTTCATGTTCAATTTTCCCGAGATGGCCCAATTGTAGTCCATCCAACCAACCGCTTATTGGGCATGTGGTTTCCCATTTAATCTCATCAATATTGAAGGAAACGACTATTATATTTACACCTACTGGTCCAATGAATGTCACATGCTTTGCTGAAAACCCATTTAGAGAGAATCAAGCGCACGCTTTTGATATCGATGTTTGTAGGGAAAACCAGAATTTTTGAAAAAATTAAATTTCGAAATATAATTGCAGGAACAATTAAAAGTTTGGTCAATTGGATCGAATAATACATTATTTGTTAATGAATCCTTGACAATTGTATGTACTGCATTGCGTTATAATTCTACTGGTGATGGTGAGTTAGTTAAAAGTAGTTCACAAAATGATACGAGATATTCGTACAGAAAGGAAATTTTCTTCAAAAGCATGGCAATAGAAGACTCAGAAATATACAAATGTCAAGGAACATTCATTACCCAAACAAAAGAGACTAAGTCCATATCAGTCATTGTTAAAGGTAATACATCATTTACCCAGTAATTCTCTCATTTATTTATCAGATCATTATTTCTTTCTAGAACCGTTAAAACCAAAAATTGAAAATCGTATTTTTCCTATCGGCGCAGTTACTATTGGTGACCAGGTCAGATTTCAATGTGAGTTCAGTGGACTACCATTCCCAACTATCGAATGGTATCGGGTAATATAACATCCACATAATTATCAAACTCAAATTAAATGAAAATGTACGCTATAACAGTTCTAAATTATTTAAAGAATGATCGTCTACTTACTTTGGGTAAGTGGTATCTAATTCACTCACAAAACACCGTCTTAGATATAATTTCTGTGAAAAAAGAAGATAGCGGTTTCTATAAATGTGTCGGCACGAATGAGTTTGGATCAGCTTCCAATAAGGAATTTTTAGAAATAAAAATCAAAAAACTGAACCAAATTTTGCAAATTGGAATTAGTATCATCGTATTGATTTTAGTTTTTGGCTTTATTATTTCTATGGCGATCCGGATAAAGGTAACATTATTATAATACTGTAATGTTTAAGTTAATTTTTTTTCTTTTTGTTTTACAGAAACTGAGCAGGAATGAATCTTATTTAAAAAGTTTATTAGACGGCTCAGATAATCAAATAAATCCTGACTTACTTCTGGATGAACAAGCATATTTATTCCCATACAATACTAAATATGAGTTTCCACGAGATCGTCTAAAACTTGGCGCAAAACTTGGGGAAGGTGCTTTTGGTATCGTCTTTAAAGGACTGGCTCAAAAAATAATTTCAAACTTCGATGAGACTGTCGTTGCTGTAAAAATATTAAAAGAAAATTCTGATAATGAGATGATACGTGGATTTGTATCTGAGTTGAAAATTATGATTTATATGGGACAACATTTAAATGTTGTTAATGTTTTGGGTGCAATCACTAAAAATATTGTAAATCGTGAAATAATGATCATCACAGAATTTTGCCGATATGGAAATCTACAAAACTTCATATATAAGAATCGTAAGAATTTTGTTGATCACATTAATCCCGACACTGATCAAATAGAACTCAGAAACATTGCAAAGCAGTTAAATAAAACCGAATATTTAGATAGTTTGACTGTAGGCCAATCTCACACTAATGAAACAAGTAACTAACTTTTTAATATTATTTCAACAATAATAATAAAATTTAAGTCTTTTTTTTCAGCTTCAGATGAAAATAATTCCATCTTTGAAACATGGCATTCTAATTGCAAAACAGGAGATCTTGAATCAGATTTTGCAATAAAAACCTCCGATCTTATTAGTTGGGGTTTTCAGGTTGCTTGTGGAATGGAATATTTAGCAAGTCGAAAGGTGTTACATGGAGATTTAGCTGCCCGAAATGTCCTACTATGTGAGCAAAACATTGTAAAAGTTTGTGATTTTGGTTTGGCTCGATCCTTGTATAAAAATGAAAATTATATAAAAGAAGGAAAATCTTTATTGCCATTCAAATGGCTCGCAATTGAATCTATAGAATTTCAAGTATTTAGTCAGTATTCAGATGTTTGGTCTTTTGGAATTTTTTTATGGGAGTTATTTTCTTTAGCAAAAACTCCGTATCCCGGCATGGCTGCAGATCATGTATTGTTTAATAAATTATTAAAAGGGTATCGAATGGAGAAACCAGATTACGCAAACCAAGAAATGTAAGTGTTTTTTGTTCTTAAAGTTCTGAATAAATTAAATTTCATTTGTTTTCTTCATTCAGATACGAACTTATGTTAAATTGTTGGAATTTGACTCCAGAAACAAGACCGTTATTTTCAGAAATTATTAATATATTGGAGCCAATGCTAGAAGATGATGTGAAAACAGTAAAATAATTCCAATTTAAAAAACAACAATTTCTTGTTTAAAATATTTTTTCATTAAATAGGAATGTCGTGCATTAAATGAGCCTTATGTTAGAATAAATACGGAAATGAACACAGATTACGTGATAATTACTGCTAACATGATGTCACCAGATCAAATCAGTTATCTTAAAATGACAGGAAAACCCAAAATTGATCGATCGTATATAAATGAACATTTTGAATTATCAATGAGGCGTAAGCTATGTAACTATTTTAAAACTGCACATTGTTGATATTGCATGATATTGCTACTATACAACTTTAATAACATCCAATAACATGAAGTGATAAGTGATAAGTTTTGAGAAAAGACAACATTAAAATGAATGATGTTGATACTAATAAAATACTAAATTTTGATTTGTTAAAATATTGGTGACTCAATATATAATTTATTTAACTTATATCCAATTTTTTCTATTTTAGCATCCACACCTAAAGGAACTGACTCTGAATCAAGTATTTCTTCGGATAAAAAATCGGAAACTGGAATACCAAAAACATTTAAACAAGCTCCTAAAAATTCACAGACATCAGCAGAAAATGCATCCTTGAAAGAAACATAACACGAATTGTAGCCTTTTGAAATGTTTACTATATCTGTTTTATAATTAATACATATTTCAATAAATATTAAATTTAATAAACGTTTGCCGTTTATACATTAAATTTTTTATTATGTTCAATCGCTTACTACTCGTGTTCTATTGTATTTGTTATAACAAGCTAAAACTGATCTTACGGTAATTGACTGCGATATTTTAGCTTGCAGTGTTATGTGGGTTAATGAAAATCTTATGAAAATCTTATAAAAAACCTAAATATTCATTATTAAGTTTACACAAATATGCTTGCTTTGAATTCCTGGATTGTACCGAAACTTTGGAATGTTTTCAAACAAAATCTTTCAGAATGAATTTTTAATTATGGCGTTCAAAAATATTGACAATATTAGTAATTAATGTTAAGTAATCGTGTTTCTTACTCTGACTGGAATTATCAATATTTTAAATATTACTTACATTTAAAATTCTGAACGAAAATGGAATAATGGGCCTTTCTTTACTTTAGGGCAACTTGTGATCCAAATATATACAATTTTTCATTGTGAATAAAGAAATGTTTAAGCTAAAACATAGATTGCGTTTACAAAAATAGAATTTATTTCTATTTCTGAATTATAGTTTAATGCTACTACAATAAGGATTTTCGATTTTATCTGTTGTTTCAACATATTTTAGACATTATAAATTTTTTTCAGTTTAAACAATTAATTTATTTTGTTTCAAATGGTAAATGGCTTATGAATAAACAAATTATGTATTGATGTATGTTTTTGAAGTCTTGTAAATGAGTTAAGATGCACTTCCTCATTGTCACCAGGCCATATTAATAAGATGATTAATATTTTTTAATTAAACATTTTAATTAAATTCTTTATTGTTTAAACCTCATCTCAGTATGGTAAATTTTTTTTTGTTTGGATTCTTGATAATAGTAGATTCGGTGTCTTAAATGATCCTGACAGTTAGTTGATACAAGACACGTTAATAACCACATCAAATCATATCAATTTAGCCGAATAAATTTTATTATCATAAATATTAAATCGAATGATTATTGTTCAAGGTTTTAATTATTTTTGTAGGACTTGTATTTTTATGTAAATCACTCTGATTATTAATCAACACTATTCAAAAATAAATTATTTAGTTTTATTTGATTTTAATCTCGGAAAAAGTGTTTTAAAAAACCATTGAAAAATGAACAAACAAAAATAATGCATAACGCTGAGTTTAATCTTTTTCCATAATCTTTGACTTTACTTTCTTTGTTGTTGTTACTATTTTACTTGCTGATGCCTGCTGACTTTAATTTTGTGGCTTTCTTTTGGTGTGTTTTTGTGTGTTGATATGATTTGTGTTTAATTTATATTAAATTTGTTTTTATTTTGTTTTTTATATTTATTTATTTTTTGTTTTAAACTAATTGACGGAACTACTAAATGGAAATGGAACAACACTGAGATATTTTCCGATTTGACATATATAATTCTTAGAATCTCCATATTACTTAAATAATTATAAATTAAAAAGGATCTATGAATATAGTGATTTAGGAATCACTTTCTCCTCAGATTTATCTTTTAAGAAGCACCTTAATAATATTACTTTGAAAGCTTTTGGTATGTTGGGATTTATTCTAAGAATCGGTAAAAAATTTAAATATTTAAAGACTATGTTGTTATTATATAATTCACTTGTTAGAAGTAATTTAGAATATGGTATTCAAATATGGAATCCAGAGTATTTAATTGAAAGCAATCAAATTGAAAAGATCCAAAAAAAATTCTTTCGTGTTATGTATTTACGTGGACTTCTTCTTCAATAGTATCAAAGTGAATGATAGGAACTATTTAACTCAAATGTTAAAATATAGCTATACTGATTTTATTAAAATTTTGAATTATAAAACGTTGAAGTTTAGACGAAATTTTAGCGATTTAGTTTTTCTTCATAAATGTTTTAATAATAATATTGATGTATCTTCATTTCAACACTATTTTACTACTTATAAATATGAACGTACTAATATGAATCGAGTTGTTAACCCATCCAGTAGACCGATTACGATTTATTTCGTAGAGAAATATTTCGTATTTCGGGATATTAAAAAAAAGTGTGTCGCTTATTAATCTTCAAAAAAAAAGAAAGAGACAAATATAAAATCCCAAAATGCGTACGTCGTGCTTTACTTCACTTTAAGCTAACTTATGCGCCATTTTGATTACTTTTCATTTATTTCAACAATTATTCTATCGCTCTCAAACTGACATATATTCATTTTCAAATTTGGTATAGTAAAATTTTTAAAAATTATAAATAAAAACACGAAACAAATTAATTTAATTTTTTTATTTTAGTTTTTATTACAATTTACTTGTATTACTTATATCTACTTATAGCTTATTGATACTTATTAATTATTTATTATTATCTACTAGTATTATTATTATTATTCCTATTATTTATTATAGTTATCCGTAAGTCAAGAACGTTTTGCTGAAAAAAATAAATATACACAATTAAATTATTTTGTTTCTCATTTTCCTTTTGACTGACTTAAGTTTAAACTCATCATTTTGTAATTTTTTTTTCTTGTACACGGTTTTCTTGTATTCTAAAAAATGATAAAAAGGTTATTATAGTTTCTTTTAAATTATTCTTTTAAATTTTTTAATTAAGTTTTAAAATTTTAAATCAATATAAATACTAGTAAAAATTAAAATAATTAAAATACACATTCTCATTATTATGTACGTACACACATTTTCTCGTTTTTCTCTCTACGAAATAAATCTTAATCGGTCTACAGATATTTTAATTTGATTTGTTCAAGGACTAATGTTGGACTTCATTCTCCGATGAATCGTCTTTTTATAATGTTTAATAAATACATAAATAATGATGAATTAATAATTACTAAATTCCAGGAATTTCTTAGTTTTATAACTGTTAAATTAAAGTAAATTAATCTAAATTTTGTTTTTCTTTTATCATCTCTGTTTTGGCTGACTATAATTCATAATTGTATGTATTTTCTTTTTAAGTTTAAAATTATAATTATTTGTTTTTCTAGTTCACTTATGTTTTTGTCTCATTTTTGTTAGTTTATATATGTTTCTTTTAGTTTTAACTTTTTATTTTGTTATTAATTTCTTTTTGTTGTTTAATTTTGATTTAGTTTCTTTATTTTCTAGTTTTTAATACATGTTTACGTATTCTTAATTTTTATTAAATTGGTGTAAAATTTTGGAATTTTGTTCTGTTTTTGTATCTTAAACATAATAAATAAATATAACGACTTTTAAAAACTACATCGAAATTAGTTGTCATCCAGAGAAATCCAAAAAATATAAAATCAAATCTTGGATAGAAATGAAAAAAATTCAGAGATTAAATAAAGTAATGGTTTAACTTGGTTAAAAATAATTTATTACAAATATAAATGAATGGAAATGATAATGGATTCAGATATAAATATTTTTTTTCTAAAAATAAATATAATCTGTTTTTTTTTTTTTTATAATTTTTGTTATCACAGGATATGTGTGTTTAATCTTATTCATTTTTGACACTAAAAAATGAAAATATGTTTAAAAAATGTACAATTTATCAAGGGAAACACTTTGTTTTAAAAATAAATAGGACCAAATTTCTATATGAGACTTGTAAATTATTCATTGTTTTTATAAAACTTGGTGAAATCTGTTGTTTAAGTGGAAATAATATAAAAAAAATCAATTTATTAAAAAATGAATAAATTTACTTTGTTAATGATTTTACACGCTTTACATACCGGTAATGTAATAAGATTTTATTAAACTTGAATCAGAAAATTATTTTTATTGAAATAATTTTGAAAAAAAAATTAAATTTGGAAATATAATTGCAGGAACAATTAGAAGTCTGGTCAATTTGATGGAATAATACATTATTTGTTAATGAATCCTTGACAATTCTACTGGAGATTTGAAGATACACGAATGTCAAGGAACTTTCATTACTCAAACTAAAGTTCATCATTTGCCCTGGAATTCTGTCATTTATTTATAAGATCATTGTTTCTTTCTATAACCTTTAAAACCAAACCAGATTCTGAGGAGGAATTTGTTGAAATAAGAGACAAACAACTAAATCAAAATTTGCAAATTGGAATTAGTATCATCGTATTAATTTTAATTTTTGTCCTTTTAATTTATATGGCGATCCAGATAAAGGTAAAACTATTATAATACAGTGTTATTTAAATTAAATTTTTCATTTACAGAAACTGAACAGAAATTAATCTTAGTTAAGGAGTTTATTAACCGGTTCAGGTAATCAAATAAATTCCGACTTATTTTTGGATGAACAAGCTGATTTATTACCATACAATACTGAGATCCACGAGATCGTCTGAAACTTGGTCCAAAGCTGGACTGGCTCAACAAATAATTTCAAACATCGATGAGACTGTCGTTGCTGTAAAAACAATGAAAAAATGAGATGATACGTGTATTTGTATCTGCGTTGAAAATTATGATTTATATTTTATTTAAATGTTGTTAATGTTTTGGGTGCTATTACTAACAAAATTGTAAAACGCGAAATGATGATCATCACTGAATTTTGCCGACATTATAACCTACAAAACATTTATATATGAAGTTTTGTAGATTACCATATCGGGAAAATTCTGTGATGATCATCATTTCGCGTTTTACTAAAAAATGTATCACAGCAGTTAATATGACTGAATAGTATCTAGTATAATAAAATGCGATCATTAATCAGAATAGTTCCAAATGTGCGATTGGTGACTATGGAAAATAATTATTTTTTTTTACAATAATGAACCTCGCATAATTCCATGCAAGCCAGCAAAACACTCAAGTTCAACTGATTAAAATTGGTGGAAGTGTGAGAATTATTAATCAAAAGTTTTCATTAAAGTAATAAACTTAACTATTTTGGGTTAAATTCCGATCATCCATTAGTTTGACCTGACTATCATAGATTACAATTCTAAATATGGATTCAAAATTATGTTTTATTAACGATGAAGGACATTATGTTTGTATTGCCAATAATGACACACAAAACGGAATTGAATTTAATGTAAGAATTGATTGTAAGTGAGAAGAAACTAATTGGTTAAAATATTTTAATTATATTTTTTTATTTTAATAAAAGCCTACTGTCTACATATCCTGAAACAAGAGGATATGTAGTATACAAGGTGATAATTTTTTACGCGTTAATTTTTTTGGCGGCTGATAATAGTCAAAAAAATTCATTAAAAAAATTTTATTTTCAAAAATTTTGAAAAAAATAAATGAATGTTCTTAATTTAATTAATTTTTTTGATGCCAGTAATTAGGATTAGCTATTTAGATTTCATAGGTTTGTTTTAAATAAAAGAAAACAAATTACAATTCATATTTTATTTCAAAATAACAATTATTTTTTATTTAATTACAATCCATTTCTTATTTATTTACAATTAATTTTCCCTTTTGTTACTGTTGAATTTGCCATGAAATAATCTAAAGCAATATTTGAATATTCTTCTCCAGTAGCTAAGAATCTGCGGGTTTAGAATTCTTATTTCTTGTGATATCATAATTTGGAACAAATCACATTTTTGTAATCATATTAACAAAAACGTCAAATTGTTTAATTAACATTCGAGTATGATTTTTAAAATTTTCTGCTAAAATAATAAAAGAAAATTAAATTAATATTTTAAGTTATTATATAATATAATATTTTTTCTAACGATAGTTGTTTAATTTAAGTAAACTCCGGATTCCATTACATCCATTTCGAAGTGACGAAAAATAATCTTTTTTTCATCAGATAGATGATTAGAAAGATATGTCTGACAGCAGTTAATTTTCGTTGAGGTTCGCGCATGTGACGTCACATTAGGTTTTTTTTAATTTAAACCAACCAAAAATCTGTGTTTTATGTTTCCCACCTATCAAAAATATGTAGCTTCAAAAAAGGCCTGTATCATGGCAAAATCATAATTACTTTTAGTTCAAAATCAATTGCGGATTGTCACATCAAACATTCAAATTGGCATGAATGAGTTATCGGAGCATGTTGAAATAAAAACATACATTAACGTATATTTTACATTTACTTTAAATACTAAACCTAAATTTCTTCTTCTTTGCCTTTGAGCCTAGAGAAATATTAACAATTCTCTGGAAAATAAGTACTCCGCTGGTTTTGATGTCATTAACATTGTAATAGTAAAAAAGTTCGAAATTGAAATAGTAGAAGCATTATCTTTTATATTTAACACCATTATTACAATGGGAATATTTCCAGATACATTGAAAAACGACAGGCAAGTATGGCTGTATGCTTCGTCGAAATTTATGCGATAGTATTGTCATTTAATATAATAAAAAAAAATTATATGGGGGTGCTCCACCACGTGTTCCGATCCCCCCTAAAATCAATATGGTTCTATGATGGACCAATAAAATACTAATCCCAAAATTTCATTGCAATCCGTTCACATGTTCTTAAAAAACTGTATTTTCCAAAAAATTTGTATGGGAGGTGCTCCACCCCGTCCCCCGATCCCCCCTAAAATTAATATGGATCTATGATGGAACAATAAAATACTAATACCAAAATTTCATTGCAATCCGTTCACATGTTCTTAAAAAACTGTATTTTCCAAAAAATTTGTATGGGGGGTGCTCCACCCCGTCCCCCGATCCCCCCTAAAATTAATATGGTTCTATGATGGAACAATAAAATACTAATCCCAAAATTTCATTGCAATCCATTCACATGTTCTTAAAAAACTGTATTTTCCAAAAAATGTGTATGGGGGTGCTCCACACCGTGCCCCGATCCCCCCTAAAATCAATATGGTTCTATGATGGACCAAAAAAATACTAATCCCAAAATTTCATTGCAATCCGTTCACATGTTCTTAAAAAACTGTATTTTCTTAAAAATTTGTATGGGGGCTGCTCCACCCCATCCCCCGATCCCCCCTAAAATCAATATGGTTCTATGATGGAACAATAAAATACTAATCCCAAAATTTCATTGCAATCCGTTCACATGTTCTTAAAAAACTGTATTTTCTAAAAAGTTTGTATGAGGGGTGCTCCACCCCGAAGCCCGATCCCCCCTAAAATCAATATAGTTCTATGATGGACCAATAAAATACTAATCCCAAAATTTCATTCCAATCAGTTGTTGCAATCCTCGGGAAACTGATTTTTTCCAAAACAATTGTATGGGGGGTGCTCCACCCCGTGCCCCGATCCCCCTAAAATCAATATGGTTCTATGATGGACCAATAAAATACTAATCCCAAAATTTTATTGCAATCAGTTGTTGCAATCCTCGGGAATCTGATTTTTTCCAAAACAATTATATGGGGGGTGCTCCACCCCGTGCGCCGATCCCCCCTAAAATCTATATGGTTCTATGATGGACCAATAAAATACTAATCCCAAAATTTCATTCCAATCAGTTGTTGCAATCCTCGGGAAACTGATTTTTTCCAAAACAATTGTATGGGGGGTGCTCCACCCCGTGCCCCGATCCCCCCAAAAATCAATACGGTTCTATGATGGACCAATAAAATACTAATCCCAAAATTTCATTCCAATCAGTTGTTGCAATCCTCGAAAAACTGATTTTTTCCAAAACATTTGTATGGGGGGTGGTCCACCCCGTACCCCAATCACACCCCAAATCAATAGGGTTCTATTGGGGACCAAATCAATAATAATTCCAAAATTTTATTGAAATCCCTTCACGCGTTTTTGAGTTATCGTGTTAACATACGGAGTCCGGCGGACGGAGTCCGGACTGACAGGATTTTTTTGACCCCTTTTTTGGGGATAAAAGTTGCAATAACCACCAATTTGACCTTTTGTTAGTAAAAATAAGTTGCCCTAGGGTCATTCTATGTGAGAAAAAAATTTTTTTGGAAATTTTCTTTTAATTGTGTTTTTTAAAAATAAAAAAAGTTGAATTTGAAAATTTTCCATTACTAGGCTTAGTCGATTACGACGAAGCAAAAGTAATTATTATCCCTTTGTTCAAATCAGGTGATAATTTAAATACTGAAAATTATCGACCAATTTCATTTCTGTCTGTTTTCTCAAACAATTTTCAAAAAGGTGTTAAAACCAGACTAAATTAGTTCCTAGCAAAACCAGTAGTAAAAATCAGTTTGGTTTTAGAGAGAGAGAGACTGAACACAGAGTACGATGTCCTGGAGTTGCTTAATCCTATATATGGAGTGCTGAATGATAAGCAAAATGTTGCTGGGCTTTTCATTGACATAACAAAACCACCAACTTCTCTTAAAAAAATGTGGCAAGCAGGAATTAAAACATATGTAGATGGTATTGTGTTAAAGTTAATAATCATTGCAGTTGCAGTGAATACATGACTTGCAAAATTGGTTGTCCACAAGGTTCGGTAAAGAATGAAAATAAATTTGTATATTGGAAAGAAATAAATAAATTTTTATTTAAATAAACATATATAAAAAAAAACGACAGGCAAGTATGGCTGTATGCTTCGTCGAAATTTATGCGATAGTATTGTCATTTAAAATAATAAAAAAAAAATTATATGGGGGTGCTCCACCACGTGTTCCGATCCCCCCTAAAATCAATATGGTTCTATGATGGACCAATAAAATACTAATCCCAAAATTTCATTGCAATCCGTTGTCGCAATCCTCGAAAAACTGATTTTTTCCAAAACATTTGTATGGGGGGTGGTCCACCCCGTACCCCAATCACACCCCAAATCAATAGGGTTCTATTGGGGACCAAATCAATAATAATTCCAAAATTTTATTGAAATCCCTTCACGCGTTTTTGAGTTATCGTGTTAACATACGGAGTCCGGCGGACAGAGTCCGGACTGACAGGATTTTTTTGACCCCTTTTTTGGGGATAAAAGTTGCAATAACCACCAATTTGACCTTTTGTTAGTAAAAATAAGTTGCCCTAGGGTCATTCTATGTGAGAAAAAATTTTTTTTGGAAATTTTAATTTAATTGTGTTTTTTAAAAATAAAAAAAGTTGAATTTGTAAATTTTCCATTACAAGGCTTAGTCGATTACGACGAAGCAATATAAGAATGAATTAAATACACAAATACACCTATAATTAAATATTTGATGAGAGTAAAAACTTTGATTAAAGAAAATAACTGAATTTTTATATATAATTTTATATATAAAATTTATTTTTAAACTTTTTCATAATTAATTACAATAACAAATTCAAACGTAAATTTCATATTGGACAATCTAGAACTGAGATAATAATTGCGTAATTAAATTAAACTTTTCATTTTTTGGATCTTTATTCCATATTTCAACAGCTAATTTAATTGGAGTGCTTCCATTTTTATTATTTATGTTTAAATTTGCATTTCTATGCAAGAGTAATTTAACAACTTCATAATAACTATCCTTAGTAGCCAAATGCAAAGCGGTTTCTCCATCATTATTCTGTATATCTAAGTTTGCTCCATATTCTAGTAACATTTTAGCCATTTTCAGATGCCCTTTTACAGCAGCCCACATTAATGGAGTATCACCTTCAGAATCACTAGCATTAATATATGAATCCATATTTGGTTCTGTTCTTTTAATTTCATTTAAAATTAATTGCAGTATTTCTTCATTATTCATAATTACTGCCTGATGCAATATAGTATCATGATTATTTTTTGCAACAACATTAGATTTGTAGTGTATAAGAAACTTAATAATATCTGGGTTTCTAAACATAAGAGCAACGTGTAATGCAGTTCTCTCTTCATGGTCTTTTTCATTTATATACTCCAATAACTTATAGGGTCTTGACTTTTCCAAATATTTTATTAAAAATTCAACAACTTTTGTTTTACCTTCTAGAGCAGCTATATGTAGAGCAGTGAAACCGTTTTTCTGTTTCGCGGTAATAAATTCTAACAGTTTTTTGGGAAATGTCGTTTCTACTGATTTTATTAAAAGTTCAACAATTTCTGTTTTACCTACTTGAGCTGCTATAAGTAAAGCACTAAAACCGTCGGTTGTTTTCACGTTTATGAATTTGAAAAAAAATTCAGGAAACATCGTTTCTACTAATTTTAATAATAGTTTAACAATTTCAGTGTTACCTTTATAAACTGCTATATTTAGAGCAGTGAAACCGTTTTTTTGTTCCGCGTTAATGAATTCTAACAGTTTTTCAGGAAACTTCCTTTTTACTAATTTTAATAAAAGTTCCACCACTTCTGTTTTACCTTCTTGAGCTGCCATAAATAGAGCAGAGCGACCGTTGGACGTTTTCGCGTTTATAAATTCCAAAAACATTTCAGAAAATTTTGTTTCTCCTAATTTTAATAAAAGTTCAACAACTTCTTTTTTACCTTCTTGAGCAGCTATATGTAGAGCAGTGAAACCGTTTTTCTGTTTCGCGGTAATAAATTCTAACAGTTTCTTGGGAAATGTCGTTTCTACTGATTTTATTAAAAGTTCAACCACTTCTGTATTACCTACTTGAGCTGCTATAAGTAAAGCACTAAAACCGTCGGTTGTTTTCATGTTTATAAATTTGGAAAAAAATTCAGGAAACATCGTTTCTACTAATTTTAACAAAAGTTTAACAATTTTTGTATTACCTTTATAAACTGCTATATTTAGAGCAGTGAAACCGTTATTTTGTTCCGCGTTAATGAATTCTAACAATTTTTCAGGAAACTTCCTTTTTACGAATTTTAATAAAAGTTCCACAACTTCTGTTTTACCTTCTTGAGCTGCCATAAATAAAGCAGAGCGACCTTTGTTCGTTTTCGCGTTTATAAATTCCAAAAAAAATTCAGGAAATATCGCTTCTACTAATTTTAATAAAAGTTTAACAATTTCTGTGTTACCTTTATAAACTGCTATATTTAGAGCAGTGATACCGTTATTTGGTTCCGCGTTTATAAATTCTAACAGTTTTTCAGGAAATTTCCTTTTTACTAATTTTAATAAAAGTTCAACAACTTCTGTTTTACCTTCATGAGCTGCTATAAGTAAAGCAGTGAAACCGTCTTTCGTTGACGTGTTTATAAATTCCAATAAAATTTCAGGAATTTTCGTTTCTGTTTTACCTTCTTGAGCTACTATAAGTAGTGCAGTGAAACCGTCATTAGTTCTCGTGTTTATAAATTCTAAGAAAATTTCAGGAAATTTTGTTTCTACTAATTTTAATAACAGTTCAGCAACTTCTGTTTTACCTTCTTGAGCTGTGTAATGTAGTGCGTTGTTGCCGTATATGTCTTTCATGTTTATAAACTCCCATAACTTATCCGGATTTTTTTCCTTTAGATGTTTAATTAAAACTTCAACTATTATTTGGTTCCCATTTAAAACCGCATAATGTAAAGTTGATCTACCAAATCCATCACGAGCAATAACATCACTACCTCTCTTAATTAGAACTTTTATGAAATTTAATAAACCTTTACTAGTAGCGATATGTAGTAATGTCATATTTCTACCGGGAAATAATTTATTGGGACCCTCATATATTCCATTAATGTTGTCTAATTGTTTAAACAATTCATCATTATTGACCCCTGCTTGTAATAGGGATTCAGCATTATTCCAGCTACCAGATTTTTCAGCATAAATGATAGGACTCCAACAAAATAGTTTATCTTTCTTATCAGTATCAAATTCAATGCTCTCTGACTTAAGTATATCAAACATTTCAAAATATTTATAGGACGCCATTAAGTGTAAGGCTGTTCGACCTCCTTCATCAATACCATTTATTACTTCAAATGAATTTCGTTGTTCTAATAATTGTTTTAACTTTTTTTTATCAACATTTAAGACTGATATATGGAGTGCGTATTTATTATGGCATACCGATTCTTCCTCAATTTCATTGTTATTGTTTTCATAAGCTAGCAAATAGTCGAAAAAACGTCGAATCCCATGATTTTCTTCTTTAAAAATATTTTCCGTGAGGAAATTCTTAACTTTATTTTCCTTCCAATTATTGGAAAACCAAAGTGCAGCAAAATATTCGGCATATGATTTGTGAACAAACATTGGTTTCTCTTCAATCACTCTATCAATAATTCCTGTCTTTTCCTTTCCTTCTTTAATACCTGCTAATAAATCACCTATTTCAATATGCAACAATTTAAGTCCAGCAGTTCCAAACAGCCATAACAAAGCTAATTTTTTGTGATTTTCTATAAAATTTATTCTTCTCTCTTTAATTATTGCTTTAATAATTGGTTCAGCTGTATTCAATCGAGTTTTTTCTTGCATTAAAATTTTATTAAACTTAATATCAATAAACTTTTCATATAAAATTACTAAATTAAATTTTTCGCCAAAAGTTTGCTTATAATCTTTAGACAACTCATGTCTTCCTGATTTAATTAATTCTTCAAATTTATTTTCGAAAATTTCAGCAATCATTCTAAGTTGTAAAGGGATAGCTACAAAGTCACCATTTTCATCATTTGTTATTTCGGAAAACCATCCAAGTAACTCTGCAATAAACGCATCATTATTTCCAGTCATTTTCAAGTTTTGTGCCCAATAAAATTTTAAGAAAGAAATTTGATTTTCTGCAGAAATGGGTTCAAGAAAATAAGAAAATATATTTAAAACATTTTCTATTTCGCTTTGGATATTATAAGGACGTGTGGTTATCCACAATCCCTTGATTGTGCTAGTTTTTAAAACTTTTAAAATTTCAATTACAACCATTTTATAATCTGGACTTATTTCATCAAACCCGTCGAGCATTACAATCACTTTACCTTCTTGATAGCAATAATTGAAAACTATCTTCTCTAATGCTTTTACTGGTCCCTCATTTGTTTTTTCTAAGTAACAAGAATACAAAAAATCCTTAATATCAATTTCTGTAAGTGTCCTTTTTTTTTGCCACGATTGAAATCTTTCAGCATTGTCAATTAAATTGATTTTCAAAATGCATGAAGAAGGTACCGATTTCTTTGTCTGCAATGCCAAATGTGAGAGCAGAGTCGATTTACCCATGCCTGGCTCAGAAACAATAACGACTAATTTTTCTTTTATAGCTGTGGCAATTTTTGGTTCTATGAACTGCGGAGTATTTTTATCTATAAAATCCCTCAACTTAGATAAATCACCACTAGTAGACTGTTTCCATATGAGCCTTTCTTCAACATTTTTGAGCCAATGAATATTTTTGTCACTGTATTTGCTACATAGCTCTTCAAAATAACCGTCAGTGCTGTCAGAAATTAATATTATGTCTTTTTGATCATTCCGTTCATTTAATCCTGCTAGTTTAAAGTTTGTTGTCATCGTTTGCTCAATACAATTTTGAATGGTTTGTTCATTTAACTCATCAAAGTCATTTATGCTTGAATGATAATTATTTTCTTTACTTTTTATAAAATGATTTTTATTTTCATAGTTTCTAAAGTTTAAAGGATTTTTTTTCTTATCAGTATTAAAAAATATATCTTGTTTTTTGGATTTAGGATATTTACTTTCATCAATAATAAAAAACTTTTCAGTTTTTTTCTTAAAAGCTGGATCAATATTGACACAACGCTTGAGTGTTCTCATAATATAATAATGCTCAATTTCACCCAAATTGGAAAGTTCAGCCCCAATTTTCAAATTGCGCTTGTGAATTAAGTTTGATAACATACTTCCATCGATAGCATTATAAAGTTTACAGTTCAGTAGTTTGTCCAACTTTACATGATGCCCTTGAAATAATACAATATTTTCAGCAAGAATTTTTTTCTGCGACGCAAGAGTAAGATCACTTAAATTGAGATTTCTGTCCTCATATTTATCGATACTTAATTCTGTATCGTTCAACAAAGCTTTTTTTGATGAACCAATGATAATGATTTTCATGTTAGAGTTTTCATTCAAAATTGATTTTAAAATATGAATCATTTTTGGTAGGTCATGTATTATGTTTTCAAGTGCAATAACCAATAAATTATATTTTTGTGATCTGAATGCATCTCCTATTTCAAAAAAACTACTCAGACGTAAAAATATGTAATTATAATTGGTTATCGCTATTAGAATTTGATGAAACTTTATCGAACTTAACTCTGTGTTTTCTGTAATAATATTTAAAATATGTTTCGTCGAATTATCTACTAAGTCATTGAATTTTGTATTTAATTCAATAATTGCATCTGAATTAAAAGTAATTCCAAGTTCTTTAATATCTGCAAGATATTCCTCAGTACGGTTACAAATTCTTAAGTTTGTACTTGCATCTTGGAAAAATTGTTTTGCATCCTTTTCTGTAAGAAATTTATCTTTTTCTTCTTTCAACCAATCAAACATAAAAATGTGAAACTTACTCATTATAAACTCATTAGCGATAGAATTATTTGAGATCTCCTTTGCAATGATAATACCCAACTCAACTTCATTTGGTTGATTTACAGCTAAAATCAATTTATTCAAAAAGTCTTCAATTTCCTCATCAGTGACGTAAATAGTTGGTAATGTACTCTTCTGATATGGAAAATTCTTAATACTAAATTTATATTCATCTCTTGTAAATGAAACTTTCATATTTCGTAGTTCCTTCTTCAGCTTGCTTCTGAAGTCATTTAAGTTCCCTTTCAATTCGCAAATATCATCAAAAAATTCTTCATTGAAGTAATATAAATCTTTTTCTTCATCACTTATAGTTGTTAATAAATGATCCGATAATTTATCAATGTTGTTTTTTTTAATTTTATGACGTTTAGTAAGATAAACAATTTTATGGGCTTCTTTTGCTTTTAGGATTTCTCTTATAATCTCTTTAACGAAATCTTGAACGTTAGAAATTACTGGTTTCTCGTTGTTCAAAAAATTCAACGCTAATTTTTTCCAACTTTTCATCTTGTTTATGTCATATTTTGTTCCTGGCATCCAATATTGAAAAAATGTAGTTTTAAATTCGTTCAATTCTTCGGAGTTTAAAAATTTTTCGGAAAATTTTACGTAGTAAAGTCCATTTTCCTTCGAAACCTCAAATACCTCACGAACAAGCACACTTCGGTATTGTTTCAATGACTCATTTTCAAAATTTAAGTTTTTTGCGGTAGCAAGATATTTTACAATTTTACAAGAATTATTTGTTAATTTCTGAACAATTTGTTTCTTCAAGTCACCGTCTTTTATTTTTAAAAGTTTACATTCACGGGCATTGTAATGCAAAATATCATCATTTTCAATCGTATCAAAATTATCTATTATATTTTCATCTAGATCCATATTTGAAAAAATTATGAGATCTTGTATTCTGGTGTTTTCATTTGCATATTGTGTGTTTCTTATAATGTCACGAAAAGAGGAAAAATATTTTGGAAGACCAAAATTACAATTTCCATCTTTTAGTAAATCTTCCTTTGTTATTTTTTTGTTATTATTCTGCTTATGCTTTGCTTGAACCAAACGAATAATTTTACCATTTTCTGTACTAACTTCAAAGAATATATCATCAAAGCATCCAGTATCCATTTCAGAGCCTAAACGAAAATTATATCCCTTATCTAGTCCTCGTTTTAAAAAAAAAGCTAGCAATTTTAACTGATAATTAATACCATGTATTGATTTTTTAAATCCCGTTTTATCCATATTTATGTATATTTTTATTTATACTTGTATCAGAATTTTTCATCAATTGGGAGGATTGTGTACGTAGATACCTAGCTGCGAAACACATAATATCAAATATAATTATAAATTAAGGATTATTTAAATATTATAAATCGTCCTTACCTTTTTCCAACAAAAATCAATTTAAATAATATATTATTTCAGCCAAATAAGAAGAACGTTTGATTCCTGTAAAGAAAATGGTTTGTTGTAAGCGATTTAGTTTAAAATTTTATGATGGATTGGATTACTAAATACAATACTTAAAATAAAATATTTAAATCTAATAAAAGAAGTAACTTTGATTTCCGGGGAAGTAACTTTTCCTTTAATATTTATTTTCGTCTCACACCCAATTTAGTAAAACAAAACTTTAATTTGCCATTTTTCCATTTTGGATTATTTAATTTCAGTGAATTTGTTCACATTCTATAAACTGATCATAAATATTATTTATATTTGTTCAATACATCGATCTTATTTATTCTTAATTTCTCCAAAATTATTTGATTTAATAAATTTAAAATTAAAATAAACTAATCAATTATAATAAAATTTATTTTTCCTGTAACAAATATGATAACAAATCTATATATAATAATATAGCCATGAATCTTATACTTTCTAATTTTCTCGTATCGTATTGTATAGAGTTGTAAAACAATTGTGTTTTATTAAAACTATCAACCACCTTATGTGAAATATAGGTATAGAGTTTTTTGTCAAGATTTGAACATAAATTTAAGTTTTTAATCCAATTTCTTTGTTCAAAAATAAATTTCAAACTTTTCATTAAATCAAATATTGTAATTTTTTCTTTTATTCTTTATTACTAAAATTGGTGACGATCCATATGTGAAACATTATGACTAATAATTTCTTATCTAATTTCTTGCATACTAAATTAACTTATTAATTTGTGGGCAATGTAAGAAAAACTTACTCACAAAAATTATATTCAGCAATAAACTGGAATGACATCACTTTTAGTGGTGGAAATTATTGATTTAATTTCATATTCAACCAGAACTAAAGTAATAATTTCTTGTATTTTTTTTTTTTTCACTTGTTGAAGAAAATTCCGCTGACACATTTACCGAATTTTCTTTATCATTTCTTGTCACTTCCACACTATCTTAATATAATTGTTAAATTTAAAAACTTTATTTCAAAATTAAAACAATATGATTTGGTTAAATTACCACCATTATTTTAAGTTTATAGTTCGATCCCAATGATCTTATTATGTGATAATTAACTCTGGTATTTTGAAAATATTCTGGAAATAAAAAAGAATTTAAGATTAAATATTTTTTTAGTTGGAATTTTTTTCTTACATACAAATTTTAACATTAATGTGTAATGAAGTATGAAGTATGACATCATAAATGACAAAGAATTTGACTTCAAAATAGCCTTCAAATATTTGCGACTATGAATTTATTTTAAGAACAAACAAGTTTTGATAATTTTCTTTGTCAGAAAAATGTTTTAATAAAAATTATTATAATATTTTGTGAATGAAAACCAAAAATAAAACAACAATTTTTAAATTTTCACCTATTTTACTTTTTTTTCCTTAACTTAATTTTTTACACATTGATTAAATTTTGTTTCCCAGAACGTATGGTAAATGGTTAAGAATTATTCGATTTCACTATATTAAATTTTACTTTGATTATAAATTAATTAATTATTTTAATGTTGCAATTTGAGTTAATCTTAATAAAAAAAATTTCGATCAATTTTTCACTTTTTCACTTATTTCAAATTTGTTTTCCAGTCTTTACATGATCAAAAATATAAATTTTTTGTATTCCTAATTTAAGAATAAATATATTTATTCATTTCTTTTATTAAATCGAATGCAATAAAAAATTACATTAATTAATTTTAAAATGTGTTTATAATTAACTAAAATTCTTTAATAATATTTTTTAAGTCATCTGTGAACGATTCAACGCGTCTTGTAATTTTCTCCAAAAAAAAAATTAATAAAAATTAAAATGTTTATCTTGTATTTCTTTATCTGTATATTTAGTATTCTAAGTATAACTAAGTTACTGAGCAAAAAACTAGAAATACGAAAATTGTTAATCACAAAAAAAATTTCGTGCGTTTCAGTTAACATGATTATTTTGTGATATTTCGTTTAGAACACAAAATAGATTTATAATTTCAAAATTTTGTACTTTTAACAAAAATAATTCGTAATATTAAAAAAAAAATTGTTTATTAAAAAACAATCGTTTTTGTTAAATTTACGAATAAATTGTAATTTTTACAAAATCGAGAATAGTAAAATCTACGAAATGCGTTTTAAAAATATCGATAATAAATAAATAAAATTTACGAAATCAAAAAGTATTTTTGATGAAACTTTTATTTTCGTTAAACTCACAACTTTTAATTTTGTAGAAAATAAAATTTTAATTTCATTAAATTCACAAATGCAGATGTAAATTGAACGAAATAATAATTCAAAAATAATAAAGACCGTATTTTTAGTTAATAAGAAAATTTATGTTTACATTATAAATCAGAAATTTACATTTTTAATTCATTTTTAGTTTTATTTATTTTCTATACTTTTATGGAAGAATATTTAAGAAATGTTATTTTAAATCAAAAATGTTTGAACTATTTTTATCATAAATAGTTTTAATCTTTTAGTATCATAAAAATATTTTTGCAAAAATTCCCAAACCATTTCTGATTAAGTTGGATATTTTATATTAAAGATTTTTAAGTATACATCCACTGCTTTTAATAACGAATATAACTTTTATTTAATGTTGTCAATATAGACAAAAAATTCCGCAATGTTCATAGATTGATCATCCCCAATTAATATGATCATAGGCTGAAATGTTGTATTATTTTAACTTGCATCATTCTTTAAACAAGTAATTCTAGTATCGATTTCAGAAGCTGTGCAATATATCAAAAAAAAAATTCTGAGAATCTTTAATTTTTTGAAACAGTAATGATGTAATATAGTTACACGATTCTGGAAGAAACATTAATTACTGTTGATATTGTGTAATATATTTTAATAAATTGCTAATTAATATTAATTAAATAGGATAGTTAACATACCGTCACTAAATTCAGTACATTAAAGTTTTTCTAATAATTTCAAATTTTCAGAATCCTTAATTTTGATTTTGAATAAACCATTAATTCGGGAAGCGAATTTAGTCCATTTTATTCCTGTTTTTGGGTCATGTATAAATCGAAAGTCAATATCAATCTTAAATAAAGGAAACAAATAGAAATAATAAAAATTATGTTTTCAATAATAAGAAATATTACCAAGAAATATCCCAGGCTATGAGAACACAATGGCCTTTTTTTTCAAAATATTAACAGAATTAATGTTTTGATTTTCAACAAGCATCTTCCGGAGATACCTTCTCTCCACTTTTATAACACTTCGGTCCATGGATCCTTATTGTACTTAAGCCAACAATAAATGTTGTCATATGTATATACTTTTTTAATATTTGTAAAAACGATCAAATCAACTATATTATACAACCATAATTCGGTTACAAATTTGGTTAAAAAAATCCTGTTTTATATAATGATCATTAAAATGTACTTGTTTATAGCAATTATGGTCTTCAGCATTTAATAAATTTTTAATTTGAGTTTATAATTCTTGGATTTTCTTTTATTAAAAGCCTTAGCAACTGAATAGAACCACTATCATTCTGACCATAATAACATATCAATGATTTTTAAGAAATTACAAAAAAATTAACACACTTCATTGTTTTTGGGTATTAAATCAGTAATTTCAAACAAGACCCAAGACCGTTTAAAATACAAATGACTTTGTGATTTGAACAAACCCAACTCGTAATTTGTAAAAAGTAATTGGATTGTTTGGAGATAGATATCCAAAATCAAATAAAAAAAATTAGTATAAGTAGCAAGTGAATGTAGGTAGTTGTGGTCCGGTAGTTTCGTTTTCAAAATGTGGAGTTTTTGTTTATTTAGATAATATAGTTTTGTCATGAAAAAAACTTTAACTGTACACAAAAAGTGTTTCATTACTTTAAATGATATTAAATCAAAGGAATTTTGTTTTAGTAAATATTTATCAGATTCTATAATTATCCATTATTTATAGATAGAATATAAATTAGATTAGAAAAGAATTGATCACAAAGTAGCACGCAAAAAAAATAGCTTAACAATAATTAATAATTAGGCTGTGGTGAATTAACTTCCATTTATATTTTTTAGAAAAATGGCAAATATACAAAAAAAATTAATTCAAATTAAGCCAATAGGAGAATTATTCATTTTTCTTGCAAAATATTATAGATCACAATGAAAGTCAAAATATTTACGATAACAGACTAATTGTTAATGTTTGTTAATTTCACAAAAAAAAAGGTGGGAACGAAACAAATTTGTGTTTTTTTCAAAAGTCGGGCATTTTTTCATACTGCAATAATTTTTTTTTCAACTGTTATCCAAATTCATTAGATTAATTATATCTGGAATGATATGAAGAAATTTTGGTTCATGAAAGTTTTGAATTGGGAAGTACATGTAGAGTACATCAGATTAACATGTTGTTCCATTGTAGAGTCATATATGCTGATTAAAATGCAGAAAGTTTCCGTTATTTTATAATCTAGAATCTAATTTTTCAGAATAAAACTTAACTCAATTATTACAGAAATGTTTATTTCATATTTTATAAGTTGTCATATACATATTATATATATGTCATTTAGTAATAATCATATTCGTAATTTAATTATATATATTTATTTATATATATAATATTTATATAAACGTGCTAAACACTAAAAATAGCATATAATGCAAGGATTACAAACTTTCATTAAATTTATCGTTACAGTTTTAATTGTTTAATAATAATAATAATAATAACTAACATTTTTTTTTTATTGTTTTTTTTTTTTAAATTTAAAATTAATTAATAAAAATCTGTTATTTTTATCATCGCGAATATTTTTTTTTTTTGTTTCAATTTAGGTTTCAAAATTAGGTGTTTTTCCATCGCCTCTCAATTTGAGATTTTAATTTTTTTTTAACTTCATTTGGTTTTTTTTTTTTTTTACAAAAACGGAAATTAATTAAATAAACCAAATAAATGGAATTAAACAAAAAAAAATAAATTAATTTTCATAGAAAAATGTTTTTTTTTTATTTTTTTTTTTCTTAACTTAATTAAAAATAGGAAATCAAATAAAAACGTACATTCTAAGTTTTATTTTTTTTCTTTTTTTAATATTGTAGTGTAGATGTGTATTTTATAGAGAATAATTTTGAAAAATTTAAAAAAAAATTTTTTGACAAATAAAATTGTAGTTTTTTTTTTTGTGCATCGTGTTTCTTTCTGTTTTTTTTTGTTTGTTTTTGTTTTTGCTTTCTGAAGCGAAAAATATCGTCATTGAAAAGAATTTTTCCGTTTTTTTTATTTTTACAAAAAAAAAAAAAAAGTAACAATAAAAATAAATAAAAAAAAAATAGAAAATTTTTAATTTATTTTTTTTTTATTTTTTTTTCGTTTTATAAATTTTAAATATTAAAAAAATAAATTATTATTGATTACAAATATTTACACGTTAATTTTGTTTTTTTTTTACATTATATATTTTTGATTACTCATCAATATTTTGTTTTCTTTTTATTTTTTAATCTCGTCCAATTAAGAATTTTGGTTTGTTTCCTTTTTTTGCCTTTGTTTTTAAATTTTATCTATCTTAAAATGGGAGTTTCTTTTTTAGTTAATAAAAAAATATATTTATTTTTAATTACAAAATTTTGTACAGAAATTTTTAAAATTTATATTTCAAGACAAGAATTATTTAAAATTAAAAATAAAAGAAACACAAAAAAAAAGTACTTAAAAAAAATAGAGAATTATCAAAACAAAAATAATACTCGAAACATTTTACATCAATGACAATATTCTTATTAAGAGGGGGGTGGGTTGGGGGTTTTTTTGTGGTTAAAATTAAAAAAATAGAGATTATAGTAAATAGATACAAATGTAAAATTATTCTAAAATTACAGAAAAAAAAACTCTGTCATTTTTGGGGGTATTTTTTTGTTCACATGTGTTTGTTTGATTTTTCTTCTTTTTCTTTTTTTTTTTTGTTAAAATCTAGTACAAATTTTATTTTAGGTTTAAATTCAATATTTACAGGGTGACTATTTAAATATATTTTTCTTGTTATTTTTATTTTCAGATGTTTTTTTTTTAATTACATTTTAACTCATCATTAACGTTTTATTTTTGGTTTATTTTGATGGTTGTTCATTTTTTTTGTCATCGTTTTTGTACATTTGTTTCTTTTTCTTTATAAATTATTATTCTTCATATTTTTTTTTGTTGAACTGATTTTTTTTTGTACAAACAAATTAAAGTAATGATTTTATTAAGTTTCTTCTTCCCTTTTTTTAAATATCCTTAATTAATTTTATTAGTTCATAAGTTAGAGCAGAGGCGATGGTCGCATTTTTTTTTTCTTTTCTTTTAATTTTGATAATAACAACAGGACCTTTGTACAGCGATAGAGTTTTATTTTTCCTTTTTTTTAAATTTAAAATTTTTTTTTTCTTTTTAATTTCTAGCAACTACAATTTTAGTTTTTTTTTATTACATTATTACATTATTAATATTAATATTTATATTTTGTTTTTTTTTTTGTTTTATAATTATTAAAAATTTCTTTTAAAAAGTTTTTGAAGTTTTATAATGGGAAAAAAATTTGAGGATTTAGGTTGTTTGGGGGAGAGGGTGGTGTGTTTTAGTTAATGAAAGTTGTATTTTATATAAATAATTTGTTTAATGTCTTTTTTGAAAAAAAAAATGATGAGAGGTGTTTCTGTTTTCAATTTATTTAACAATAAACAAAAAATCACTCTCTTTCATCAATTCATAAACATTTAATTGATTTTCATTGTCAAAAAATATTTAATATTTTAATTTAATTTTAAGTTTAATGAATTATGCGTTTTTGTTTTTCTAATTTGTTTATTTTGATGTGAATATCTTTTTTTTTAATTAATAAATCATAAGCGGAAATAATGAAGTTATGCAATGGGATATTTATAGAATCGATCTTATATATTTTTGTTTTTTATACTTCACGTTTCTATTTATAAAAAAAGAAAAAAAAGGAGTTACAAATAATTCTGTTATTGTAAATTGTAAATCTAATTTATGAAACTAAATTTAATCGAATGGAGATGCTTATTATTTTTTTTTATTAATTAATTAGTTAATAGGAAACAATTAAGTTCTACAACAATAAAAAAAAAAGAAGGAAAAACTAAAACCGGTTTAATAAGTATACAAAGGCAATACAAAAAAAAAAACTAAAATTAACTAAATTCTAATTTTAATAATTATGAAAAACAAAAAAAAAAGTGGCGCCATCTGTTTAAAAAGTCGCACAATTTCGTTTATTATTTTTATCAAAAATTTTTTAAAAAGATTGGATTTAATAATACATTACACGTTATTATTTAAGAGATTTAATAAAAAAAAAAAAAAAAAAATAAACAGAGAAAATAATTAAAAACTTATTTCCCAACTAAAAGTCTTCATTATTATTTCAATATTAAATTAATATTATTATAATATTTTTTCATTATGATTTTCTGGTTATCACAAATAAAAAATTATTAATTAATTAATCAGTAAAAAAAAAAACCCTTAAAACAAATGTTAAAAAATACAAAATAAATACAAAACTGAAAACCAGAAAAACAGTCTTCGCGTTTAATTTATTTATAAAACAAAAAAAAAATGTGAGAAGAGAATTTCGGCGGTGAAAGTAAAAAAGAAAAAGAAGAAAATAGAAATATGAAATCAATAAAAATTATTGATTTTTTTATTCCCTTTTTCATTTCCTTTTGTTTAATTTTATATTTTAATAAACATTTAATTATAATTTAATTAAATTTAATTTAATAATAAGAGAGCGATTTTTTTCTTCTTCTTCATCCTTTTTTTTTTTTGATTAATTTAAAAAATGTGTTCCCTAAGCCAGCTTCCATTATTTTTTTTTTGTAATAAAAAAACAATTGTGTTTTTTTCCTTCCCTTTTAATAAAAATGGAAAAAAAAACCATTGACGTTTCCATTAATTTTTCTCTTTGTAATAATAAGCTTAATTTTTCTTTTATTTTTTTTTTCTTTAAAATAGACAAATAAATTAAAAAAAAAAAATTTACTGGCGTCACACACACACAAATAATTAACTGTTTAAAAACTCTCTTTCATCACTTCTACTTTTACAATAATACATTTAAAAAAAAACACATAAATTTTATTACACTTAACTAATTCATTGATGTCAACTAAAAAAATTTTTTTTTAATTGAAAAATATTTCCATCGTCCTTTTTATGCTTTAATTTTTTTTATGTATTCTTTTGGCTGATTTGAAGTCGGCAATTTAAAAATTACTCAAAGCCATTCTTAACTTTTTACTTGTTTTAGTTTTATTAAACTTTTGACATTTCTTGATTAATTCCAAAAAAAAAAGAAAGGAAATTCAAAGAAACAAAGAAAATAAACAAGTAATACAATGTCAAAAGTACAATTTAATTAATAAAACTAATTTCACAAACAACTTTTTCTTTATATTCCTTCTTCTATTCTACATTAAACTAATTTAATTTGTTGTTTATTTATTGAAGCGAACTTTAAAATGATCTTATTTGTTTCTCCTTTATATTCGAGAATTGTTCTCCTTCTAAAATTTATCATTATTAATTCATTTCTTTAAATAAAAATAATTTATATTTTAAAAAAGGACATTTTTAAAGTTAAATTCCTTTGTCGCTAAAAAGATATATTCACACAGGTATACATATATATATATAAATATATATATAAATATAAATACACAAGTAATCAGTAAAATTTGTTCATTTGTTTTGTTTTCAGTTTGAACTTTTAACCATTCTAATAATGTACATCGAATTTTGAATTTTGAACCAAATCAAAAAAATAATAATAATTATTACATTTCGAATGTATTACATAAATATATTTTTGTAATACCAATTATTTGATACCAAACAAAAAGAAAGAATACTTTCCACAGTGAAAATTTGGATCATATTTCTATTTAAAATAAATATATTAATTTTATTTCTTCTTTTCTTAATTTTCTTAATTTTTTTCTTTGCTTCTTCTTCTTCTACTTGCTTTCCTCTTACTCTTAAATTGTTCTTTTTACATTCGAATATAAAAAATTTCATTTTGCATTAGCATTTTTAATTTGGTTTTTTTTTTTGTTTTTTTTTTTAATTTTTTTTTTACACTTTACAGATTTAAATATAAATAATTTTTTATTATTTTACATAAAAAAATACTAAATTTTTTATTAATATTTTGTGTCTTACAAATATCAAACGTAATTACTTCCATTTTTTTTTTTTTCATTTTTAAATTTTATCCTGGCCATAATTTCTTTTTTTAAAACAAAATATCCTATCTTCATAACTAATCCATGCATTTCTTCTGTGTTTTTGTCTAAAAAGAAAACGACGACGACAATAACAACAATAACAAAGAAAAAATAAAAAAAATTAATAATAAAAAATTGGTTACTTTTTTTTCTTAGATAACATTTCTTGTATGTTTTTTTTTCTTTTAACCCGATGTTTTTACGTTATTTATATTTTTTTATTACAAAACAATTAAAAATAATTTATATTTTTTTTATAAATATTTAAATCTTAATACATAAATTACTTCTGTTTTTTTTCTTTTAAAATATTATATTTTTTACTTGTGATTTTTTTTTATTTTGCATTACCTTTTAATCACTATTTTTTACACTATTAATTATTATTGTTAATTAATTATTTAATTAAAAAAAAAAGAGGTGACATATTTTGTTTTTCTACAAAAACAAACAAAAACTAAAAGAAAAACTAAAAGAAAAGTATTTAAATTTTGTTAATGGAATGTTTTTTTTATATACCGATTTGAATTTATCAACCAATTAGTTTTTTTTGTCCATTTTGTTTTTTTTTTTGTGTTATTTTAATTTAATAATATAAATTACATATATTAAAAAATACATCCGACTTAAATTTATATTTTTTTTTGTTATAAATGTTTTTACTTTTATGGAATGTTTTTTTTTTCTTTCTCAATTAAAATTTGAGTCTGTTACGATACGATAGCAATAAAATAAAAAAATTTCATTTTGTTTTGATTTTCGTTTAATTGCATGTTTTTGTATGGAAATAAAAAAAAATTTGATGTGTGTATGTGTATGTGTGTGTGTTTGTGTAAAAGATGGTAGACACAAATGGTAGAGAAGAAGCGAGAAAAAAAGTTTACATTTAGCAAAATTTGTTAAAATATTGAATTAAGTGAAATGTACCTATTTTTATATTTATAAACCATTATTTACAAGCAAATGGATATATATAAATATATATATTGTTTAAATAATTACAACTATTTTTTATGTGTTTTTTTTTATCTTAAAAAAAAATTTTTTTTTAATTAAAGTCAGTAAAATTTTTAATTTTCTTTTTTTTTTTTCTTCTAAAAAACTACCTGAGGTTGTTGTTGATGTTTTATTCTCCTATTTTTATTTCTTATATGTTTTAGTTTTAAACGCCATTTGTGTTTTTGTTTTTTCTTTGATTTTCGTGGGAGAAATTTAAATTAGTATTACATAGTTTTACAAGACCCCATTAGTGGGTGGTCCAATTGGCCCCAAACCTTCACTCGCACCTAAAGTAGCCCCCACAGAATTAGAAGTTTTCATAAAAAATTTCTCCAATTTCGCAATTATATGTTTACCATATGTATATTTTCTCAATGAATTCATGTGGGGGCGGATTTTATGCATTAA
Organism: Pedicia rivosa; assembly: GCA_963082725.1. Lineage (NCBI taxonomy): Eukaryota > Metazoa > Arthropoda > Insecta > Diptera > Pediciidae > Pedicia > Pedicia rivosa. The sequence continues at coordinate 24,215,941 of OY720153.1, forward strand.
TATTTTACGTTGTGTTGGTTCTGATACATCAATCATCTTTTGTACAACATAATTTGCATATTGATCCTTCATCATGACATGAAGTGCACTAAATAAATAAACAAATTAATTTGATTGAAATTTAATAAATATATTTTTTTTACCTGTCATTAAACGAGCATACTTCTTCAATCAGATGGGCACGTTCAGCACGTGTTGCATGTGTTACACATTTTTCAACCACATTAGATGCAAATTTATGCTGTGATAATACTAAAACCTTTCCTCGGACCATATTAATTAAAACAGATTTGTCCTCCGGTTTACCATGCTCTAAAAAGATACAAATATTTATAAAAACACATAAATTTAAATAAAATATATAAAAGTTTCAAAGTCTATCATCCGGAGAATTCCATCAAGAAAGAAACAAATTTTGGAGTTGCAGAAAAAAATTATTGAAGTTATCTTCAAAAGACTAATTTTTTTGAGTAAATTGTTTAATTTGGTTTCAATTAATGGTTATTAAAAGACTATCATAGAAATTGTTATATTTATAATAATAGATTTCAGCTATAAGTTTAAATTGTAAGATACGAAAAAGCTAGAAATTATAAAAAGTTCAGTTTCAAAACAAAAACCATAAAATAGAAAATAGGATCTCGAGATAACATCAATAACATTTTTTAACAATAAAAATAAGTCGTATATTATTCTTTCAACTGAGAATTCATTTCAGTGTGAAAAAATAATTTAGATATAAAAATAAATAATTAAAGCCTAGTTGACTTTAGTTAGAAAAATGAGAAGCACTGACGAAAAAAGAAAAGAAAAATTGGAACGATAATTAATCAAATATAATCAATCATCAATAATATTTTTATTGATAGAATTTTGAATTTTCTATAACTGATGATGGTAAAATTTTACGTTAAACAATTATAATTTTTATTTATATGTCAAGGCTAAAAACAAAACAGAAAAAAAATTAACAATAGTTTGATAAAAAATTAGAATGAAAATAGAAAAAGGTTAATCAAAGGCGAGTATTTTTATTTTCCATTTGCATTTTCATTTAAATCAGAACCAATAATATATTATTTAATCAAACCAAAAGGTTTTAACGTACCTAAAACATGTTGAATTACATAATTTCCATATTGATCCTGAATTAACTGATCAACATTTGTATGTAATTCAGTTAATATCGGTGTTGTTTGTTCTGGTGTACAATGCTCAAGAATTCGTTGAATAACGCGACATCCATATGGATGTGTACTAAGTGAATAAACTTGGCCCTGGAATGCATTGATAATAAATTGTAATGCAGCTGGTTCAACACATTCAATACATTTTTGAACAACATGATTTCCATTTTGATCTTTAACACATTTAAGCACATGCCCATCTAATTCACCAACAATTTCTTGCTGTAGATCTGTCTGAATACTTTCAAGTGCTTTCTGTATAACTCGGCATCCATACATTTGTAATGCCAACGGTAATACATGACCTTTTATTTGCGTTGCTAGAGTTGCCTTCTGTTCAGGTGTACCAAACTCAAAAAATTTTTGTATAACATAATTCCCGAAAACGTCGGTCATTAAACTATAAGCGGCACCAAGGATCTCATTGAAAACCATTTGTTTTTCAGCAACAGTTGCACGCTCTAATTTTTGTTGAATAAAACGAGAGCCATGTTGATCTTGTGAAAATTCAACAATATGTTGAGCTAAATCACGAAGTTGTAAATTTGGAAAACGTTGATTTCTAAAGTCTTCCAATAAACGTGATCTACCTGGTGGACGATCTAGTGCTACTGTTGGACGTACACTTGGTACACCAGTTGGCTTTGAAAACAATGAATTACTTGAACCAAACATTGTATTTCCTGAAAGTCCACCAGGGGCTAATTGATTGACATGTCTGTATTTTGATTCAGCACCGGGTGCACGGTTTTGTACCAATGCACCTAAACCTAATGGTGGTGGTGTTAATGGTGTTGTTAGTGGACTTGATGTCGCACCTAAAGCACCATAACTACCAAGTGGCCATTTTCTACTAGCTGCAGCTACAGCCGCTGCGGCAACAGCATTTGATTGTGCCGATGATGTATAATCCAATGATGGACTAAAGGCTGATGTATTCCGATCAAATGAATCCCTTCTGGCAGTCAATGAAGATGTGTTCAAGGCAAGTCCTAAAACAAGATTCAAAAATTATATTTTATTACTTTAAAATTTCCATTGTAATATATGTTAACGTAATTATGTTTAGTTTAAAAAATTTGTCTGATGACATTTAGGTATTTGAGAACGAAAAATAATGTACATTAAAAATCGATCAGATGTATTTACACAAAAATATTTACAATAACAAAAATAATATATAATAATTATAGATTTTTTATTTTCCACAATACACACGATCACCTCAGCCACCGTAAGCAATTCATGAATTTTTTTAAAGCCTATATATAACTATATAAAATAAATATTTACTATTCGTTATTATGAATATTATTGTATTGACTACTTGATACGACATTGAAATATTGTTTAAAGTAATACAAAAGGATAAAAAAAATGTTTCAGAAACGGAAAATCACGTCCTTATAAAACAGAAAACGTGAAGATATAAGTATAATTCTAATGCAAAATTTTCTATAAAGAATTTGATGATTTTAGTGTAAACAGTTTTTCCATTTTCTTTAATTTTAGTCAGTTAACTTTTAAATCGTGTTATCTAGGCAACTGGATGTTTTAGACGATGATGTCACAAATCACAAGTTCTTTTTTAAGATATTAAATAAAAACAATTGAAATTTCGATAAAAGCTTAATTTTTCAACTAGTTCACGATTTTCTAATTAACTTAACTTCCTCATACTTTTAAAGAAATGCAAATTTTTTTTCTTTTGTTTTGAGTTGAAGAAACAGTATATATATATATGTATATATATATATAATATTTAGTGTATGCTCTCTACTATAATTTATATGAATAACCATGATACATTATTAAATCAAGAAGATAAATCCAATTTTAGGATTAAAATATTAAATTTTTTTTGCTTGTTTGCTTATAATTTAAGCAAATATCTTTTTTGATTTTTGTGTAACTAACAAAAAATAGTGACGTTCATTATTACTATTTTTAGTTGACGATTATGAGTATTAAAGGCAAAATTCGAATCGTTTGGTTAAATTTTTTTTTTTTTTGTTGTGCTACATTTCCTTTTACTTTATTCAGATTATTTGACACTCAATTTACAATTGTCTGTCTAAAATTTTAGACAGAAATGGCTGGATTTAAAAAAGCCTACATTCTAATGTGATGTATTATTTCTCAAACCAACTTACAGTTGGAACGAGTAATTTTTTAATTCTACATTAATATTTTTGTTTTCATTGTTGTGATTTTTTACTTTTATTGTAGACACAATAATTCTATATAATATTTAGATTCAAAAATAATGTAATGCCACAAGAGACACTCTTATATAATAAAACCCAACACAAAATATATTATGTTTGTATTGAGTTTTGTTTTGTTTAGCCTTTCTAAATAAAAAATCCTATATCAGAACCTTTACTTGTATATTATTATGTCTTTTTATTATTGTTAGTTTAGGTATCCATGGAGACTATTATGATTATGAAGAATAAACAAAACTTGTAGATTAATCATAAAAATTAATGTTTTTTGTTTCATACAAGAAGTACAATAATACAATACAAATTATGTCTGTGATAGAGCCGAAAATTGATTTGAAATCTTTAAGAAAAAGTGAAGAAAATGGCGGCTAGACAAAACTATGTAGTTAATTCGAATGAATTAAATATTGCAATTACATATATTCTAAAAATTTACAGAACAAATAAATTCTTTATATTTTAACTTATTTTTTTATGTTATAATTTGAATTTCCTCTGGTAAACAATAATAAAATAATTAATTCTGGAAAAAAGAGCAGGTCAACGTATACATAACTAACTTATAATATTTATCACGTTTATTTTGATTTTCAATTTACATTACTTTTGATTAATTTTACTACTAACAAAATAAACCTAAGCTAACAACACCTAAAAATTTAACAAAATTATACAAACATAACTAAACAAGAGTTAATCTAAACTAAACTATGTCGTAGTTATTATTACAATATTAAAGTAAATAAATTCATGAATAACTTCAATAAAACGTGTGCCTACGATCAACTTAATTCTAATTATTCAAATTCTAAGAAACTAAAATACATATATTTTTTAGAATCGAAATAGAAACGAATTCTTTAAATAAAAAACATTTAATTGTATCTTTGTAAATTTTAATGAAAAACCTTAAACACAAAGTTAAATTTTAATTGTAGAAAACTTTTCAGTCCTAAAATTAATTAAATAAAATTAAGTTAAAAATGTCGAATGAATTACATAATGTAATTGGCCAATATTTGTGTGTGTGCGTGTTTGTGTGAAAAACCATATTCATTTCAATATATAACATTTTTTTGCATGAAGATGTACTAATGAAATTATGATTTTTTTACAAAATTATATAAAAAAACCAAACAACTAAAAATATTTAAATTATTTTGTACAAAAATTAAATGTTAATTTACAAAAAAAAAAAAAGTATAAACAAATTGAATTTAGAGTTAATTCAATAAAAAAAAAAGTAATCCTACCTCCAACACTCGACCCATTTTGTGTTGAATACAAACTCTGTTGGGTTGTTTGTGGCTGTTGTTGATATAATGGTGGTGCCTGTTGTCTTGGTCCTCCTGGTGGCACTAAAACTGGCGCTGGACTAACCAAACGCATTGGTGTACCTGTTCTAGGTCCCATTACTAATGAACCACTCTGATCGTAATACGCTGAGATAACCTGATGATTGGATTTCATGGAATAATTACAGAAAAGAGTTTGTTTTATTTTATTTCATTTTTTGTACGATATAAGTGAAATTAATTACGATTGTTATTATGTAACGGATTATTGTTTTTAGTATTTTTGAAAATATTTACAAGTATTGTTGTTATTTAATGATTCTTGTTTTTTTTTTGCTATTATTTAAATTAATTTTATAGTTTACACAAAAATACAATAATATTTGTACATATTTTTTATAATAAAGCATAAAACATTTTACATAATTAAATAACTTTTTTTAGCTGTAGTAAATTTTGTGTTTTCTGTTGTTGTTTTTTTGTACAATTTTCACACTTTTATACAACAAATACAAAAATTATATGATTTGTTTTTTTTAATGAATTTATAATAGATTAAATTCACATTCGAACTTCGAAATGTTGTTGTAATTTTTTTTTTCTCAAAACAAATCTTTTATAGTTTAGTCCTTGGTAATGACAATTTAAATATTAAAAAGTACACAAAAAAAAAATGGGAACCAGAAATAGATTTAAGCATAAATGAATTTAATTTAAATGAAATAATTGGTAATTCAAGATATCTAGTTTAATTATCTTTGTTATTTTATTCATTTATTTGATTAAGACACGATGCTCTATAATTAAACTTAGATAAAAAGTAAAGTAAATATTATAGAGGGAAAATGCATCAAATATTTATTAAAACATGAACTGAATAAAAATTTACTATAAAATCGGACTTTCAAATGAAACTTAAAACTAAACAATAAAAACATAAGCAAACCAGACATCGGAAGTGAATGTGTTTGAAGTTAAAAAATTCTTAAATTCTTTTTGAGAGAGAGACTGACTGGGTTAATGGTGAAGGTACAATCATTCAATAAGAATGAATAAAAAATATTGTATGTATTTTTTGTTTATTTAAATTGAAAGAAATAAAATCGAAGAAATAAAAAAACTCAATAAATATTTAAAAAAAACAAACCTGATAAGATGGATTTTCTCCCTGTTGTGATGGAGTTAAAGGTCTTCGTGGTTGTGTACCTTGTTGAGGAATTAAATTAGCTGAGTATACCCATGGTGCCACATTATAATATTGCGGAACACCAGCAATAAGTGCACCCATATATGGGGTTGCATCTTGACCAGGATTAATAACATAGGGAGCTGCTTGTTGTGCTGCATAAGCAGCATTTTGTTGTGCAAGAAATTGTTGTGATGGTAGTGGTAAAGCTTGTTGTAATTGACCACTTGGTGCACCTGGTGGTGCTCCATTTCCTAAACCTGGATTTTGTGATCGAAATAATTGCTAAAAAAAAAAGGAAAAAAAAATATATTATTTAAACATCATCAACAACAGGTAACTGTATAAATGATTTGGTTCAGTGAATCGTCTAATTTTCTAATTATCATTTCAGGTGGTACATTTATTGTAGCCGTAAAATCAACTGACTTTATAGTTTTTCGTTAAAAAATTTAATTTTTTAAAAATATTAGAATATTTAGTGCGAACACAATTTGATGACTTCCTAATTTAATAACATTATTTTAAAATTTGTGTTGTTTTATAGTGTTCATAATATAAAAAATACAATATTTAGGCGACTGAAATGATCACCATCGACGCCGAGAAGTATTTACATTTGGCATTGTAATTGTCACGATTTGAATATTATTATTTCTACAATAAAGTAATTTATAAATTTCTTCCAAGTTACAAGAGACGCACGCATGAACCACTAAATGCTCTACTGAATGTGAAGTTCACTTTAATTTACATAAATTACTTGATAATTATTTCTTAAATTTTCTATAAGAAAACAAGCCTAGACAATTCCATTCGTAAAAACTATATCAGTTTAATTTTTGTTAAATAAATTATTTCCTGTCGATGCGACATCTACCTTTAAAACAAAAATAAAAATTTAAATTCATTTAAATATCTGATTAAGAAGAACTCAAATATTCGAATCAGTAACTAGCATCCTATTTTATCTTCTTCTTAAGTAAAATAAATTTTTAAAATGAAAAAAAAATTAAACAAAAACCAAAATAAGTCACGCTACTATGAGTTTGTTTTTGGAACATGAAAAAAAAAGTAATACAATCAGAGAAACTAGAAGAAGGAGAAAAAAAATACTAAAATCCTAAGCAAAGAGATTAACCGTTTCACTTATTACAAGATTTTTTTTTGCTTCTTTTATTCTTAATGAAAAAAAAATAGTTCATTCACATTAGCCATTAAAATTTCTTTCTGTCTCCCCAAACTTTTATACACAAAACAGCACTTCTGTTCTATTGTGATTGCGTATTATATGTTTTTTTCTTATTTTTCTTTCTATAATTTCTGTTTTTTAAAAATAAATAAAATGGCAACATAAAAGGAAATGGCCGCACTTTTAAATGTGCACTGAAGAGAATCGGCGTTTTTTTCACTTTACTTTACTTTAGTTTTTTTCTTTTTTTGGTAAAGAAAAATATTATTAATTCCAAAAACGCAACCAAGTGTGCAAACACATATAATTAATGATGTAATGCTGGAATTATGATGTTCAGTTCGGTAAGCGTAAGATTCATGCAAATGTTTTTTTTTGCTTTAGATTTTTTAAACAAAAATAAATATAGCAATTTTTTAAGTCACAGGAAAACACAACAAGTGCGTTCACCCATTTATATATTTTTCCGATTCGTTATTCTGTTTTTTTTTTTATTTTCCATCAAAAATCTTTACATTTTTGGTACATTTAAGTAAAATATTAATAGTTTGGTTTTAATAAACAATTCAGTGACGTACGTAAAAAGGGTAAGGGTTAGTTTGAAGGAGACGGAAAACATTTACACGAATAAAAAATATTATGAAAACAAATATGTATTTATTAATATATTATGATGAATAATGGATGTTTTCTCATTTCTGGTATTTATTTCCATTTTTTTACTAATCTAGAATTTTTGTGTTTGATGTTGAAGAGAATATATTGACTTTTTTTCAAATGCTTTTTATTCTGTATTGCAATTATATTGTGAAAGGTTTATTGATAATTAGTTGCTCATATTTAGCTATACTTAAATTTCCATAATTATTATTTAATACCTTCCATTTTCACTATTACATTTTTTCTTTTTTTTTGTTTCAAAAACTCCGGAACAATAATAACAACAATCTTTCTATGTGAAAGGAATATAGAATGAGTTAACGTTAAAATAGAAAATTATTTTTCACTACACTGTTCGTCCAAAGAGAAAAAAAATATTCCTACTCTCATTTCCAAAGTTATTTTTTTGTCGTCTTCAATGATCACGTAATTTGCAAATCATCAATATTATATTTTTAATGAAAATTATAATTAAGTTATTTATTTTTATTTATATTTTGAACTAAAATGTATAGATCTTTGAAATAAGACAATTTCTTCAAACATTAGAATATAAGAACATTCATTGATTAATTTTAATATTTCTTCTATTTTTTTATTTTATTGAAAAGCATAAGAACTAAAATTTGATTTTACACGTTGTCATAAACATAATTTAATCTTTTGTAATAAAAATACAAAGAAACGGAAAGAATTTTCAAAATTAAATAATTTAACCAAAAATCTTAAAAAAGATTAAATTAACTTTTTATCTTTTATTATTTATTTCTATTACTTTTTATTCTTTATGTTTATGATTATGTTTAGAATAATTTTCTTGTATGGGTTTTTAAGGTAAAAGTTACTGTCAGACCGACAGAAAACATTTTTACATGTTAGTTAGAAAAATAACAGTTAAAATTATAAAATATTTTATAAAAGACAAATAGAAAAATAAAAAGAAACACACAAAAAAAAAAGAAAATAAGAATATTGTTAGATAAATTGAAACTTTAATTTCAATTTATCGTATCTTTTTTCTTACTTTGTTGCATAAATAAAGATATAAATGCTACCAATGATTCAATTTAAATTTACAAAAACAAAAATAAAAAGGGCTTAGTACAGAATCTTATATGAGAAAAATTTTTAGCTTTTCTTTTACAAAGAAAACCTTAAATTTTTATAAAAAGTGAATGGAAAAAGTAAAAAACCAAGTATTGATTTTATCTATTTTTCTTTTTTATTTATATTATTTTCGAATGTTCTTCATTAAAAGGTCATGTTTTCTTTATTTTAACTTTTTGTTTTATTTGTTGAGATAAAATTGAGTTGAAGAAAAACGATTAAGTTTGTAGAAGGGAGTGAAGTGATCAGGATCAGTTAAGAAGACATTGATTGGCATTTATTTAGGATATTAATAAAATAAAAGAGTTTTATTTTGAATAATACGAATTGAACATTTTCCATATCAATTCTTCTTTTTATCAATTTCAAATTCAATTTGAATTTATGTTCAAATGAAGTAGAACGGTTTTATAATATGTATCTATAAAACCGTTTCAGATTATAGCAGCATTTATGGAAAGAAGAAAATATAAAAAATGTGTCTAGTCTAACTAAAAACTCAAGTAACTATTAAATAGAAAACTTAAGAGAAATGACAGATGATTAGAAAAAAAAGCAAATATAATTAAAAATTCTTCTAAAGTCAGCCGTGGTTTACTTTCACAACTTAATTGTTTTTTAAACATTCAAAAAATTGTCTCTTCTGTAGTATGTATATATATAAATGTATGTCGCAGTTGATATTTTTTTTCTTCTTTGAATTTAATTTGAATTAAACACAAAAAATCTAGAGAAGAAACCAAATAGCTTCCTAAAAACTAATTTCAAAATCATGGATACACTTTTTCCCCTTCAATTTTAACGCATGTATAAATTATTATTTTCTTATAAAGAAACTTTAAAAATGTGAAAAGGTGCGACGACACTTTTTTACCAAGTTGGATTTGACGCACCACAAAAAGATCATTTTATTATTTACGAAGAAAATTTTCTTTAACAGCGCTAATAATATTTTTAATGAGTAAACATTTTTAAAAAAAATATTTTCAATTCTATTTCTACTGAAATTAAAATAATTAAAATACAATAAAGATAATACAAAAGAAAAGTGAGGTTGTCATCAATTTAAACAAAACAGAATAGAGTTTAGACGTTAAAATTAATTATAGTTCAAATTAAGTGCAATAACAATGAAGAAATTGTTTGTAAAAATGCTAAGCATAGAAAAAGTAACGAAAAAAATATACTTAAGTGCAACAAAATTAATTAATAATATCAATTTTCAAAAACAAAAAATCACATACAGATACAATTTTTTGTTTAGTCTTTTATTTTTTGTTTTTGATTACATGAAAATTGATTAATATTTTATTGTGAAATACTTTATTATACACATGTATGCATGAATACAACAACCATGCACACATGTATACTTAAATACATAACGGTTCATATAAATCGATAATAGAAAACATAAAAAATAAAAATAAAAATAAAAACAAAAACAAAAACAAAAAACAAATATTCAAACATTTCCTCCGTTGAGTATTGAGAAATTTTCAATTTTATTCATAACTAGGTTTGGGTTCGTCATTGAATTGTGAAAATTGAAAGGTAGAAAAATATAAAAAACAGGCAGAATTAATAGTTATTTTCTTAATGAACTAAACATAAAAAACAAATTATATTTTACGTTTTCAAGAAGTAGAGAAAGTGAATTACTCTAAATTAAATAATGTCACATTGAATATAAAAATCATTTGAAAAACTTATAAGATAAAGTATATATAATGTCTCCCGCAGACGAAAAAGAAAAATTTAATTCAAAGAAAATTATTTTTGACTTACAAAAGAAGAATTCATTTGTCTTTCAGTTGGTAAAATTTAAAGTAATCAAAAAGCCTATAAACCTGAGAATAATTGTCATCTTTCAATAAAAACGAATAAATTTTATATGAAAAAATGAATGAATTAACCTAAGTTTTTTGTCTGTCTGCACTCCTTTTGTTTGGAAGTTCGATTCATGTTATCGAAAACGACAATACAAAAAAGTAAATTAATAAAATATAAATATCTTTACAGAAAAGACATTTTGTAAATGAAATTAAATTAAAATGATAATAGAAACATTTGGGTAGCTTAATCATTGGAATAAATTAAAAACATTGGAAAGATAATCTTGGAAAGAAAATGTAGAAGAACTATTGTAGGTTACGTATACAAATATCTTATTTTTCATTTTTACATTTGTATAAATCAATGTCAAGGGCCCAATTTTTATTTTTCCTTTTATTTTTCAGTCATCTTTCTATCCATCGTATATTTTTCATGATTGGTGAACCAATAGACGGAACAAAGTAAAACTTACATCGTTATATATTTTGTATGCTTGTTAGAATAATTACGTGTGTGTATATATATTATTTGTTTGTGTTTGTGCGACCATGAAAAATGTTTTTTTTCTCTCAGCAAACTCAAAGGTCGTTGAACAGATTTTCTAGTTATACTCTGTACTTATCTAGATACAAATATTATGAAATAAATAAGAGACAGGGAAAAGATGAGAAGAATTGTTATGCTTGTTTTGATTTTGAATCTTATTGTTGAAAAATAGATAAATTATACGTAATAAGAAGGAAAATTAATTGAAAACAAAATAAAATTCTATAAATGTCATCACATCATAAAACCTTCAATATCTCAAAGAAAGTAACATGATGTTTCTCCACAAGGGAAAAACAAACAAAACATCGCAAAAGAACTTCTTTATTTGAATTGATTTCAATTGGGTTTATTTGGGTTTGGGGATATTTTCTAAAATTGAATCGATGGAATGAGGGTGTACTGTATTTATTAAAAATGGCGTGCGTCTACAAGTGGTTCGTGATGGAAAGACTTTTGTGGATTTGTGTGAACGATGAATAAGGGAGAAATATGAGGGTAAATGAGTGATGAAATAGAGAGTTATATCGTTCCGAGTGTGTTGAATTTTTCATCTGTGTGAAAATATCAAGAAAAAAATTAGATATTGAATTTTTTATTTTATATTACGTTTAAAGTTATAAAGCTGATAAATTGGTTGAAAATATATGATATAAAATTGGTTGATGAACCCAAACTTAATCGAATTAAATCTTTTGGTACAGTATCGGTAATAAGTTTATTTCGTTATAACTTTTTTTGCCTTTACCTGATAACCGAAAATACAAATCAAATAAATAATAATGTGGGATATTGATTTTGTGAATATTATCTATGTGCAAAGTTAGTATATTCACTAGAAACTTGTAGTTTATTGTTCATAAAACAAGATAAAAAAAAAATGAATTACTTAATTAATAAATATATAACCACTCCCTGCATCAATAAAAGAGCTAATTATACAACAAAATAAGACAAATGTGACAAAAAAAATTATTTAAAAAAAAATCAATTAATTTTTGGTATTGTTTTTTTGTTCAGATGAAATGGAAAATAAAAACAAATACAACAAACAAAACGAACAACGCACAGCACGAGTCAAGGGCATTAAATTTAATTAGAATTTAATTCATGTCACATATTATATTATATAATAAGAATCAATGACTAAATAAATAAATAGGAATGTGTGATGCATTGAATAAAAACAAGAAATATAAAATCTAAAATAATAATAAAAAATAAAGAATTAATTATTTATGCTCTCTTTTACCTTAAACAGTCTTATTTAATTCTTTTTTTTTTTTGTTTTAATTAAATCCATTTAAATTGTTTGTGTAATTTTTCACCGAAATATATGTAATGTATAACTTATTGTATAATTATATTATATATAACACATACAACCGCATTATTTACTATAATATTAGAATTAAAAAATGTATACATTTACGACGATGAAAATTATGTCGTCGACAAGACAAGATGAAAGAATTTAATTACAAGAAAAAATGAAATATAATTTTTTGTGTTATATGAAAATAACAATACTACAAAAACATGTTTTAGAAAACATATGAATACAGCGAGTTTTTTTTTCTCTTATTTTCTGAGTTCGCGCGAGTGAACCACCAAGTCAATGACCATTCACGACAACACCGTGTAAGATTGTATATACAGTAATCGGTTTTAAGCAATGATGATGATGCCTATGGATGATAATCATGATTTTATTCTTGATTACGTTTATTTTTTGAGAACAAGTAGTATTGGTAACAGTAAATAGTCGTTAAACTACGTTAATTAAAATAGGTTTTTTTTATGTATTATAATAATGACTAATGAATTAGTAATATTTTTTTTTCTTTTGCTTTTTTCTGATTTTTTTTGTTTTGTTTTGTGTAGAAATGAATATTAATAAAAATCCAAAATGTTTGAACCAACGGCAATCAATGAAATAACACAAATATAACAATGAATTTTTTCCGATCAATAAAAAATAATAATAATTTTCGAATATAAATATTTTCATATAAAGAAAATAAATTTAAAAATATTACAAAATAGTTATATTCAAGATAGAATATTATTTGAGGTAAAATTTAGATTGTTTTGTTGTAACTAATGTATGTGTGTTTTTGTATGCGCTACGTATGCGGTTATAAAATAACACATTTTTCTTTTAAATTCTAAAAATAATATTATAATCAGAATGTGACTATGTATATACAAATAAATAAACAAACAAAAACATAAAAATACAATTCAACTAAATGACAAATGTAAACCACAATAATAAGATTATGACATTATTATATTCTCACAGATCACTTCAAATCAAATTCATAATAATACAACAAAAAATCTCATATATTTCAACAGTTATTACTTGCTTGAGACAATATCAGAAAAAGAGAAAAAAAATGAAAACAACGATAAACTATTTTCCAAAAAAAAACTTCATTCATAAAGAATTTTTATATTTCACTCAAAATCGATTGTTTTTCTATTTTCTAACTCTTCACCACCACACTCAGGCTTAAAGAACATCGTGATGGGAACCAAACTCAATGCTCTTTGGTAGCTGTCGCACAGCGCCGCCAATTTAGTAATAACTCAAAATATAAACATAAAATAACAGAACATCAACTACAAAATCGCGTGCGACAAAACATTTAACAAAACGCTTTCTTAAAGGAGTCCAATAACACATAAAAAATGCTAAAATTTAGACTTGTGAAAAGAAAAGGAGTGACTGTGATATAAAGTAAAACACAAAAAATATTTATTTCCATATTAATCATAAAAATTCATACGTCTATTGTCGTAGTAACCTCTTTTTATCATCTGTAATAAACTTATCTTACAATATAATAAGATCGCAATGTTATAATAATATCCAGCTTATTCCGACATTTTACTTTTCAACTTTTTCTACTAATAAGGTAAAAAAAGTGTTACCTAAAAACGTAAAAAATATAAAAAAACAAACAACTCACATTCATTTCATGTTTTGCATTTGTTTTTGTGTTCAAAAGAAAAATCGACCTTAATAGTTGATAATAAAATCAAACATAAAGAGCAAATAATAATATTACTGCATCCATACATAGAAAATATAATATAAGAGTGTGTGTGCGCAATGAATGACGAAGAACCCTTCAAATCACATCTTCATGTTTATTGCTAAAAAGTTATCAAAAGAAAGACAAAACAGGGTGGTTTTTTAAGAGAGAGAAAGAGGTTTGAGATACCGGGTAAAATGCCAAAGAAGCTTTAAAAAGAAGAAAAAGTTCAAGTCACGCAATGCCATCGTTTTTCTTGATGTTTCATGTGGGGAAGTGAAAACAAAAAAGAAAATTGCTGGAATATTTTCAGTAGTTTTACTGCTACTGTTTTTTTATTTGTCTAAAAAAAAAGGCACACCTTTGAATGTCAGTGGTGTTAAGTGATTGTTTTTCTTTATCCATTTAAAGGGGTGCGGATGTGGTAAAAGTATAATTATTATAGAAGACAATTAGATAGATTGCATGACGTCAGTCGTTTACACGTAAAATAATTTTTTAAAAGGTCATGGGAACGATTGATCGAGTTTTTGGTCATTCTAAAAAAATAATTTTTAATTATAAAGCAAACACACATCCCTACACATACACACATGATGTGTTGTTTAAAAAAAAAAAAAAAACAAAACCAATTAGATTTTTTAAATTTCCTTAGAAATCGGATATTTTTTCATGGAAGTGACAACGTATTTTTTGAGTATGGTGTTTTAAAAGTTAACAAACTATTACAGAAAATTAGTTAAACTATTAATATATTATTGTATTTGTTTTGTTTTGAATTGTATTTACGAGAATAAGGAAAATTTCATAAAGAATTTGGTTTCTCATGTATACATAATATTATGAGAAGTAAAAATATAGTTTAAAAACCAGTATTTTATTTGGTACCTATAAAAAATATTCAGTTGATAAAGTTATTTATAATAATATTGCATAAGTCCTTTACATAAGTTATGCGAAGTTACAATTCATTTTATATGTCAAATGTTTCAAAAATCACAATTAGCCTATAAGAAGTATTTTATTTCAAGAGTAAAATGTTTTAATCACAGAGTTGTAATTTATTACAAGTTTCTGGGTTTTAATATTTTATATTCTTTTTTTTTTTATTCTATTAGTGAAGTTAATTGTATATACATATATTTCAACCAAACAGTAGTAGGTTATAAATCGTTCAATTAATAACAATATTAAAAAACCCAATTATGTATAGATATGATATTAAAAAAATAATGAAATAAAACCCACAATTTTCACAATCAAATCAAATTCACCTCAAATGAAAGAATCGATTTATCAAAAATAGGATTAAAATACCTCAACTGTTTATTCTACAGTAAAATTATTCAAATTCACACATTCAAAAAAAAATGTAAAAGACAAATTGTAGAAAGAGAGAGAAGACAATTAAATATATTTACATTTTTTTTTTGTTGATAGAATTTAAAAAAACACAAATCATAACGAAACAGGATATAATTTTTTAAGTGAAACAATATTTTGTCATAATAATCAATCAAAATTTCATTATTTTCATATTAAAAGAAACCATTCTTCCTTTAGCCTAAAAATAAGTGATGAAAGTTTTAATTTTATCTTCTGCAACCTTTCGTTAACACATGCCATGTATATTACACGTAGTAAATTCAAACAAAAACCAAATTTTAATCATCTTCTTAATAATACATAATTATATTTCATGACAAACTTTCAAAAAAAAAAAAGAGAAGAAAAATTCACTTCGTAGTAGTGATCTATGAAATCGCAATTATAAATTTATTAGTTTTGTATACAATATAAAGATTTTTTCTGTCTGAGAAAAGCATATTTATATGGAAAGCGCAAAAAGAAGTGATAATATATTTTGGATGGTTATTTAATGAATTATTAATTTTAAAAAACAATATAAAATACGTAGAATATTTTATAATAATAAGCATAATGAATATATTAAATGTATTTCATTCATTAACCCTTGTCCTAAATATTAAAACATATTATTATGTATTTAATATATTAAGACAACTAAATAAACTATTATATAGATAACAAAAACATACAAAGAGTGTTGTTTCCAAAAATTGATAAGGCACCCATAACAAATAGATTTATTAAAATGTTTGATTAAAATTATTAAAATATTTTAAATTTAGACAAAATTTAATATTATTTATAATATTGCCAACACGAACAAAAATAAGTCATTTATTTTATAGATAAAAATCTTAAAATTTACAAAGTTATTGGTATACATAAAGTTTTTGACCATGTAGTTTACTATTAAAATTAAGCAATTTCAATCAATTACAGTGGGTAAGATTTAATTTATTTTCTAAGAATCATATAAAATATTCAAGCGGCATAAAATTAAGTGAGAGATGGCACAACAAATTTAAAGCGATTATTAAACATATAATTAATGCTAATACTTTTTTAAAAAATAACAGTTTTTAAAGAAGTTTGTTGAAATTAATGAAAAAAAATTTTTTACATTAAAGTCAAAATCAAGACTAAAACAAAAAAAAAATAAAAAATTCTATTATGTATAATATTTTGAGACGTGGAGATATAAAATAAAACCCTATAAACAATTATGTCATAGTTAAGCCATTTAATTATTCAACGAATAAAATCATAATGAATATGAATTTTCTACATATTTTCTTCTTCTTTGTATATTAGAGAAACCGTAAATTCAACTATATTTAGTAATATTACAATTCAATTTAACAGAATAAAGTGGTTTATGTTATTAAAAAAAACTGAATTAGTATAAAAAAAATTATGAGAATAATCAGTTAAGCATTACAAGATATATAATGTAATTCAAAAAAAAACGCATAATAATTTATATTATTTTTTAATAAATTTAATTTAAAAAAAAATAAATCAAATAAAAAACTGTGAAATCATATAATATAGAAAAAAAATGTAATGAACATGAAAAACATTCCTTTTCTCTATCTGTAATAGACGATTTCTAATTATATGAAATATTCCAGAAACCATTGCTAACCAAGTTAATTTTAAAATAATTGTTATTATTATAATAGTAATATAGAACAACAATAATTTACAGAATTAAAGATTTTAATTAAAAATTTCGTCGACCAACAAATATATAATAATAATTTTGCCGTATTGTATAAATGTTCCGGTTGTGAAACGGTTAACTATCAAATGTAAAACAAGATCGTTTTTTTATTCTTCTTATTCTTTTGATTAAATAAAACTAACCTTTAAGATCAAATTAATTAGACCATTCTATTTTTTATTATGAGTAAATGCAAGCAGAGTAGACATTAATTTAAGAAAAACGTTATAAATAATCGATTAACTTGTTGATTGATTTCGATTTTTTTTGTTTTTTCTGTAGATATTCATAAATATTTAAATTTAGTCATCAATAAGAAAAGTATAAGTGACAATCAGACTTTCAGATTAATCACAGACACACAAAAAAAAAGAAGATCAAACGTATATTCTACTAATCTAATATCTATGACATCAGTGAGTTCGTGTGATGTAATATTTCATTATTAAATAAATACCAAAAATATTCATATTTCAGTTTTTATAACTGAAAACTAACATAAATGTTTCATGATTACGTTATAAGTAGATTTAATTCTCTTTTAGAGAGTTTGTAGTTTCATACCTAACAGAACAAAAAAAATTACAGTAAAAAACTTATTAATTTTAATTTAATTTCATAAGGATACAACGAAATTCCTCTTTGATCCAAATGAAATACCAAAAAAAAAATCCCTTATCGTTTATCTTACTTTCTATTCAACATATGTGTTTTGAATTGCAAATATTTCAAAATAATTAAATTTTAAAAAACAACCCTTTGGTAAAAAAAAAATTATTACAATTTTACAACAGAATACAAAAAAAAATACAATGTTATTTTATATATTAATGTACTCTCAAATCAATCAATGTCGTTATCAAACTTCAGTTATACAGATATAAAATTTTCCAACTTAATACAATAGAAATATTGTATGTAAAAGAATGTGCACAAAATTTAAAATAATAAATTTTTTACTAAAAATTCCTCAGTCTAACACAACTGCAATAATATAGAAGTACTACTAAGCACCTTTTAAAAGAAATCATATAAGAATTTTTCTTATTTTTTTCGTATTTTAGAAAGTTACCAGCCATTTTTGATAGATCATCAATCAAGTTGATGACCATAAAATATGTCTGTCTGTACATGATAAAAAATGATAAACAAACGAAGCATGAACTAGTTCCGCTTTATATTAAATGAAAAGTTCTACTACATAACTTTTTCACTATTATTATTTTCTTTAAAAAATTTCTAATGTATAAAATAAATAAATAAATAAATAAAAAACGAAGAGCGCCTTTTTATTACAAAAGACAAAAACTTGTTTGTAATGCATAGAAAATTTGTCATCACAAGAACGGATGTTTAATATTTGCTTATTTACTATTATGATTCTATTGTGAAATCGAAAAAGAATGAACTGGCCTTAAGAAAAGAGAATTAAGGAATTGGCCTTAACATTAAAAAAGCTTCAGTCTGATAAAATTCTTATAATAATGATAATAACGATGACATTTTCATTTTTCTCTTTTATTTGAAACGTGGCATTTTTTAAAAAAATTAAGAATGTAATAAATAATTTTATGGTGTACGTATGTAGAAGAATAATGTCAAGTCCTTTTAATTTTTCATCATTCAAATTTCATTTTTGCAAAAGAGTATATATACCAAGTTTTCTGTACTAGATTTGATAACATATAATAATGTTCACCTTGTCCAAACTTTTATTCGATTATGTGTGAATATGTTATATTTATGTATGAATATGTTGTTGTTTTTTGTGACATTAAAAATAAAATATGACAGATTGTAATTTTTTAGAGAGGGCAAAATGGATGAAAGTGGAAGACAGAGATGTTAGATCACACACTAAAAAACAAAATGAAGTGAAGAATATCAGAAATAGATACATGAATGCCATATTGATGAATTACTTTGTGTTGAAAGAAATTTTTTTTTTCTTCTTTTTTCTGAAAATTTAGAGCACTTCAAAAAAAATGAAAAAATTATATGTAATATACCTATGATTTACACACATCAACTCAGATTATACATAAATATACATTAGCATATATATAAAAATTAAACTGTTTGTTATAATAGCATTTTTGAAGAATAAATTTAGACAGAGAAATAACAGTTAATAATAAATAAAAATCATATGGTTGTTGTCACATACCATTACTAGTATGACACAATATACCATAGTGGTATTACTAGTAGTAAGTAATGTCGTAAATTTAGAAAAAATAATTTTTTTAATTTTGTAATTTTCTGTCTGCCGTTGTAAAAATATCTTAAAGAATAAGAGAAGGAAAAAATCGTATGTCATATTTTCTTATTTATTCTGATTTTTTTTTTGGCAGTTGCTGTTGGATTTTTAACGAACGTATTATGTATATGAATATGTATACATTTTAAATCATTTCAGATATACATATTTTCTCTTTATCTCTACCTAATTTTTTTTCTTTTTCTTTTTTCTAAATTTATATTTTTTGTCTTTCAGTATTTCTTTTTAGTTATTTTCATTTTAAGAATTTGACGGCAATTGTCATGAGATTCCAAATTGTTTTTCATCCTGCAAGAGGAGAATAACTAGAACAAATATGTAAATTATTATGAATTCAAGTAATAAAAAAAAAATGAAAAAGCTTATAATCCAGTTTTTATAGACCTAAGAAATAAATTTTCTTAAAAGAATTTTTGTTAAAGTTTTCACCCAATTTTAAACTAGAAAAAATTAGTTCTTCATTCTATGGTAAAATTATATTTTCATATAAAAACTTTACAATATTTTGTTTATAAACATAAAAAGAACTATAAAAATTTCGTAATAATAAAATAATTAGTAAAAGTAATCGATTATTATTTTTCTAGTTTTAATATGTTGTAACTCAATAAGATCTTTTTTGTTCAAAAATGATTCATTTCTTTTAACTAAAAGACTAAAAACGAATGACGTCAATCATTAAATTATTATTATTATTATTATTATTATTATTATTATTATTATTATTATTATTATATGATGAGGGGACAATCTATATAATATTTTTTAAATTTATTTTATTAAAGAAAAATGTGTACTACGTTAAAAAAGATGGTGGAAAATAAAAAAATAAAGAGAAGCAGAAAATCATATTCAGGAATAATAATAACATGTATATAGAAAAGACCACCAAGGGGGTTGCATAATTTATTAGAGATCTTCATTTTCCATTGACATCATTCTATGTAATTCAACTCACATTTGTCATTTTGTCTCGAAAAAAAGAAGAGATAATAAAAAAAAACATAAATATGATCACATATCAATATTTTTTTTTTTTAAATTCTGCAACTGACAATTTTCTTTTAAGTTTATTGTCTTCTAAAAAAATTACATCAGAATAATTTATTCACTCAATTTATTTTATCATCGTAATATAGAATTTAATTTGATTATAAAATTCAATGAATAGGAATAGGTACGTAGGACAAAACCTACCCTTATTGACACAAAAAAAAAAATTATATAATAATCTAATTTGGATATAAAAATGTTATATCAATTTGAAGAAAAATCAAATGTCGATAACATATAATAAGATAATATAATAATAATAATAATAATAATCAATAGGGGTTGAAATTGCTGTCTGTGCATTCAGCATATATGTTGACAATTAACAAATTATAATGACGTAAATTTAGAAATTATGAAATCATTTTCGAACACACCCCGAAAGTAATTTTATTTTGTTGTATGTGTAAATATTTATAAAATAAAACAAATTAAACTATGAGCTAAGAGTTACATGATAGAATTTATTATAAAAAAGGACATGAGACGAAATACACATACTACACGCCATTATATATTTTCAAAAGGTGTGCTTTGTATATTTATTTTTGTGAGTTCATTTTTATGTAATTTACTAATTGACTTTCTTCTTTCTTTTTTATGTTGATAGGCAGGTTTGTATGTTGCTTCAAACTCGCAAATCGTGAATTATGATGATACGATACAAAAATATATAATAGAAAAAGCTCTCGTCACCAAGAGACTAGTCTTTTATATTTTATGACAGACTAGGGATCACTAAAATAGGGAAAAAATGTATATCTATATAAGTTTCATATATGTATAACGCTGTCTCTTTCTCTTCACTATCCATCCGCCGACACGCCTAAAAATTTGCGGTTCCACCAAAAATAATAAACTTTGTCGGGGAATTATTTATATAGTATACATATATATATAAACCGACAGGTTAACCTTTTAAAAATCAATTTCAATTATGCTTCTTCTTTTTTTATACACTTATATAAAATCATTCCCTATCCTTCCATTTATATATGTTAAGGGTATGGGATGGTGTACAAAATTTTATGACTGATGAATAATTTTATTTTTCAATTAAATTAAATTAGATAGATTATTAATTATAAAAGTAAAGTGGTTTCAGTAAATTCATTTTCGTTTTTTATATAAAATATTCATACCTAAAAAAAACCGTCAGTCAGAAGTTAATTTTTAAGTCAACATAATATTTTGTATTAAAAAATAGAAAAAAAAATTAAAATTTTATTTCACTTGTATGATTTTGTGCAACGGTGGGAGAAATGTGCAAAATGTGGAAGAAATGTGTAAATGGTGAGGTGAAATATTTTGAGTTGTTAACTCATTGGATTTATGTAAAAAATTTAAGCAAATACAAACTAAGAGAAATAATACTAAAATAACTTAAATACACATACATATATACTTGAAAAGAGATCACAGAATCCAGATATAGCTTTACACTAATTTATAGGAAAAATATTATGTTTTCTATTAAAATTTGTAGAGAAGAATATATGAAAACAAAATAATATGTTAAAATATGTGAGTAATTCTGATAAGGATTTTTCCCTTTTTCTTCTTAGCTATCCATTTTGAAAAGTTTTCTATTTTGATGTGAATAGAAATGCGAATATATCAAATAAATCGCGGTTGGATGCTTCATTAGAAACTGAAACGTTTAGAACAATAGTGAAGTATCACTTTGATAACCTAATTTATTATTTTTGCGTTTTTTATTTTAGTCTATTTTATTTTTAAAAATATACATTTCTTTTATGTTGTTAGTTTAGAGTTTAGACAAAACTCAAAATAACAAGAACAAAAGTAAATAAGAAAGCAAATATGTAGGTGAGACCAATTTAAACAAATTTTAATTTCACGCTTTCTTATCTAAATAAATAGAATTTAATTTAATTTAATCTAATCAATTTCTTTATTTAGTTATTTGACTTATAAAAAAAATTACTAATTTGAAATCATTATAAAGAATAAACTATAGAATTGAAATTAATTTTAATTTCATCATAATAATTGATTTATGCAATTCTATAAAAACATTTAAAAATGACAAATTTTCAAAAATTAAATAATACAAACTCAAAATGGAAAATATCTTTTTAACAATCAATCATCAGTTGTAATCCTTATATCATTATTTTCATACAAAGTCCATCGTCGGTCATTTTAAAATCTAAATATGAAAAGTACAGAATACTTTTTTACAAAAAATCTTTACATTAAAGAAAAACAACGTTTTCTTGTGAGGATAAAAAAGACATACAAAATAAAAAAAGGTCACAGACAATTGATTTTTATGAATATAAGCAACAAGAATAATATGTAGTATATTAAGTTATTATATTTATAATATAACAAACTCATAATACAAACTTGAAAAAAAAATTATGTTAGAAATATGTTAATTTTGAAATAAATTATACATTATTTTAGGGGTTATTTTTCCCTCTTTTTCAAACCAAAAATTTAATTTAAATCATTAGATTTCATTACTATAATAATTTTATTTTCATTTAAAAATCTTTTCTCAAATCATTATAAATCTGATAAAAATATTATAAAAGAGAAAGTTTATTATTGAAACAAAGCTGTATTGAATATTTTCGGATAAAATTATAATTAATAAATTAAAAACTAAATGTAATTTCAAAAAAGGGTCTGTCCAGGTAGTCTGGTTGCCTGGTGTGAAAAAGTGGACGTTAAATAAAAACAATTCTTGATGCAAGTCAAGTACAAAAAGAAAAAAAAAAAAAAAAAAAAAAATGTAATTTCATTTCTTAATCAACTCATAACTCAATTCACATCATTTAAGAAAACGGATTTTATACGGGATGAAAAAAATAAACACAATTAAGCTAATCGTTATTTTTTATTAAAAAACACAAGAATCGACATGTTCCCATTATCTGGATGCCCGCACCCTTAAGGCCACTCCTGGTGTGTAGATGTACTAATACAATCATTATCAAATATTCACGCATGAATAAAAATTTATAAATATACTAGCACTTCTAAGTAAATATATAAATCCAAAGTCAATTCATACACAAAACGGACATCTATTCATTTTTATTTTTATTCCATTTCTTTTTAGGTACATAAGTTTATGTTATCTACATGTATTCATACATATAAAGAATATGAGATGAAGAGACATAATTTGAATTATTTAATAAAACCCAAAAAAATAAAAGGAAACTAAAACTGTTTATCACATAACTATTTTAAAAATATGTGTGTATAATAAAAAACATTTACGCTAAGACTAACGGCAAGGGTTGGGCCAAACCATCCAAAAGAATATATTAAAAAAAAGTAAACACGCAAAATACAAATTTAGAATCACTACCCTCTCCCTTAAATTGTGGGTTTTAATTTTTTAAATATAGAAATGATGTTATGTGGTTTCATAAATTGTCTTTTATATATTAGGAGCGGTCAAACGGTGCTAGCTACGTGACTATTGGAATTTAACATGTAATATGTATTTTCTTAGAAAATATAATTAGTGTTGAACAGGATCTATGATTGAGCTCAATATAAAATCGGTTTTCGCTCAAACCCCGGAAATCAGAATATAAATTGAATGTCAATCAAAATTATTATACATATATAGAAACAAAAAAATGAAAGCCAAATAAAAAACAAAAATTTACAAATCGTTATTCGTTATTTCCGTTTTAAAAAAACACGATCACATGTATAAAAAACCAAAAACAAAAAGGATGTCACTTTCAGCAAGTTTTTGTTTGTTTGTTTATTTCATTCATCTTTTATAATCTGGCTGAAACGCAAAACCATTTTCAAAACTTTTACAATACCAATTTTAACTATTTGTACAATGCATTCTAAATGCGCATGCGCATTTTAATTACAAAATATATTCTGAATACTACCATCTATCTACTGTTGATACAATTTTTTTTTATACAATTTAACAAATAAATATACACAATAATAAAAAGGTGTGGATATTGATAGAATAAGATAAGAAATTTTTAATCAAATCAATAAAATAAAAAAAAATAAAAAATTTAAAATATAAAATAAATTAGAGTGTCGACTAAAGACTTATGTGGAATCAAATATTATATTAACTATTGACCAATATTAAGTATAACAATTTAATCATTAATTAGAATAATTAATCAGTTCAATACGTAAACTAAAAAAAATTATTAGTAGAATTATTAAATTGAATTTTTAATATTATTGCTTAATCGCAATTATAATTGTTTAAAAAGAGGTTATGCAATAAAAAAGTAAAGAATAAAAAAATTCTAAATCAAGTAAATATGGTTTTTTCATATATTTTTTTAGCATTTTGAATGTTACACAAATTAGTTTTGATATTAAAATTAAAATATATTTGTTTTTTATTTTTATCTTATATACTTTAATAATCTCAAAGACACAAAATATCGCAACATATTTTCTGTTTGTGAAAAAGACACAAATTCTCCTAATTCAGAATGTCAAAAATTCATTGAATTATTAATGTTATTAATTAAAGTCAACATAAATCAAAAGAAGTGTTCATTAGATGCCCTGTCCTGCACATTTTATTCTTCAATTATTTATAAATTCTATAAACAGCTAAGAAGAAAAAGAGGTCATCAAATTATTATTCAGCACATATTTTTAAAAATATGCATGTAGTGGAAGAATCTTATCAAAATTAAAATTAATTATTAGACAAAGTCGTGACAAATTCAACCTTATGAACATTTTCAAATGTATATAATTTATAAAGACACACCCTGATTATCTGCTAAAACCTAAAATAATTTAATGAATTTTGTTACCAGTTGTAAATTTTTTTTAAAAAATTTATATAGATTCGTATATCACAATATTGAATACGGTAAAAAAAACCGACACTAATTGAATTTTTAAAATAATTAATTAGTTTTAATTCTTTATTTTTCAAAATATTTTTTTTATGAGAGAATTCCTCGTTTGAATCAAAAATAAATTAAAATATCAAACTATATGATAAAAATGTGAGTGTTCTCTAATATTTTCAATCATTATTTTCATTTTTTATTCTAAAGATATAAAAAATATGCACCCTTAAAAAATTTATTATCTCATCAATTAGCAATTTTCGTGTTATAATTCTGAACGTCGTCCAAACCACCTAATTATTGTATAAATGATTTAAATTATTCAAGAGTAATTTATTTCAAATACTTATTTCACGTTTTATATTGTGATTTATGTAGATGACAGATCTGAGGCTCTACAACTCTGTGATCTATCTTTTAAAACTTGTTGGCTCAGAAATATAGAGATCGTGACAACAACAACAACAACAAATAATAAAAACAAAAAGTTTATAATTTTAATTTGCAATGAATGTTAATTGCCTCTCCGAATGAGAAAGATAATTCTGATGATGATGATTTGTCGACTGCTAAGATGATTAATGTAATTAATAAAATAATTATGATGAATCATATGAAGAATGTAAACATTAGTATTTAATAAGTTATTATTTTTTTAATCATAATTTTTTGTATTTATTAATTTGGGTTAAGAAAGTCCAACAATACATGCATAAGAAACAGGTAATTAAATCTCATGTATGTTGTCCTCAATTTAAATTTTTCCCCATAATAAGCACGGTATAATATGATATAAATGCATCTCTTTCCCAAATAATCATAACTACACAAAAATATTATGATGGGTTTTACGAAACGTTTAGCAGCCGGCCAAGAATGTGTTTTTTTATTGTATTGTTCTCGTATTGCGTCATCTCTTTTAATTTTAACAGACTGTTAAAATTATCATAAAAGTAAAACACTATGTAAATCCACCTTATAATATTTTCTAATATCACATTAAGACACAAACTAAAAATCTGTCTCTGACATATTTTTTCATATTTGCATAGCAATTGTACAAGTATATATTATCAACACCCACAAGTCTTCCGTTTGTACGATAAAATTTCCCATGCATTAACAAAATAAAATACGATAATACCGCACTGAAAACTAATCGAGTTGCCACAATCATTACTACACAAATAGATATTTCATTTAACCTTTTTGTCATTATGTTATCTTTCTTTAAGTTTAATACATATTTTCAAACATAATATTCAACAAATAATCTCCGCTATTGAAAAATACTGTATTGGTTAGTTTGGGAATATTTAACCGTTCAGGGATATTTTTTCCAATTTTTTGTTTCTCTTTTCTTTTTTTATATCAGTATTTTTTTTTTGACTTTCCGCATTGAATTTTTCAACAATTAAATAATTTATTTTCCATAATATTATATATAAAAATCGAGTATAAAAAAAAAATGTTTGAAATGTAAGCACAAAGTAAAATATAAAAAGCAACAACTGCATCCTATCTTCTAAAAGATTTTCTTTTTAAGACACATCCGATATTTAAAAAAATGTATATATTGAAGATAAGAAAGTTCGTTAAACGCTGTCGTTATAAACTCATTAAAATGTGTGATTATTATACTTTATTTTCAATCTACTTTCTTCAACCCTTTTTCAGAGGAGAGGCTATATGTATATATATGATATGTATATATATATGATATGATATATATATGTATATATATGATATAAAGAAAAATATGAAGGTAAAATTAAGTTTTCTTGAGACGTTACATATCTCTTTTTGCACACATAAACATATCGATAATGATTACGTAAATAATTTTCAATACAGATCGCATGACTCATGTGGATCCGATGATATGTATTGATAATGTTATGATTTCTCTCTAGATATAATATATGGATTTGTGTATGAGTATACCCGTAGTAAAAATTATTGTATAGTGTAAATTGAAAGATTAGAGACGTATTCATTGAGACAAATAACATTATATTAAATTTCTTCTATAAAATTCAAAGATATACATTGATTTCCAAGTGAAATAAGAACGCAAATTAATTATAATAGATACAACATATTGAATACCCATCATTATTCTAACTTTACGTTATTAACAATGACATTCAGCCTTAATTTATATTTAACGTTTATTTATTTTTCATACCAAAAATTTTTTTAATTATATAAATTAATTATTGAAATAGTGTTTCTTTTCGAACTTAAGGTTTTCCACATGAGACGCAAAGAATTTTTTTTTAAATCTTCGCCTTATGCTTTTTTATTAAGAACAACAAGATCTCATAAAATAATAATTCGATTAATTTGGGCCTAAATTGTTATAATCAGTCTAGAATATAGCCAATCTAAATTTTACCACTTTATTTAATATTTTTTCTCAATATATGTTCTTTTTAATACATATAGAGGAAATATAATTATTATTTTAGTAAGAAGAAAAAGTTTTTTTCTTTATGATTGGAATAAATATTTATTTTTTATTATACATTTCTTTTAAATATTTTTTTCTTTTTAATTCTTTTCCAGCACGCAAAATAAAATAATAAGAATAATTATGCGTTTTAGTTTTTTACGTTGTTCTCTTTCTGCGCGTATATTTTTTAGATATAAAATTTAAGAGTTTTCTTAACTAAAACAAATTACCTATTAGATTACTTTTATAAATTTTTTTTTTACTGAAGGTCAAGAAACAAAAAATGTGAATGTCAATGGCAATGACCTTAGATCAAATCTTGTATTAAAATTACAAGAAAAAAAAATCATAAGACTAAGAATTTATTTAATAAAAACTTTACTTTATCGAGAATAAAATAATATCAATATTCAGACCAAAAATTATGATAATATTAAATTATTTAATAAAATTCATATAAAAATTAAAATACTATCTAATTTTCAAATTATGACAAAGAAAATAAAGAACAAAAAAATGACAACAATAACAGCAAAAAAAATAAAGATATATCGAAAGCCAAACAAACGAAATTTGATCCTAACAGACAAAATCCATTGGAAAATGGAAAAAGATTTTTTTTTAAAGTGAATTATTGTGTAACCTGATGAATTGTTTATTTAGTTTTTAGTGTTGACTATCAGTGTCTGTATGTTGAATGAATGTGTATATAATAATGTATTGATACGAGGATTTTTGATATTAGAGAACCATCTGTAAAGGCTATATAATATCGTATTATGTTTTGTATGTGTGTGCGCATAGTACCAATGAGAAATACAATCCATTTCGTAAATGTTAGACTTTTATGTTTTATTTTTTAAATTTTTTATACGATATAAATTTAATTTAATTATTTTTTTGTTTGTAGCTTGTAAATTTTACTATATCAAATAAAAGTGAGTGGTACAGTTATACACATATTTTAAAATATGTACAGAATAACATATTTATAAATATTTTGAAGGCTGTATTTTTTATGTTTTAAAGAAATTAAAATACATAATATTTAGTGAACAAAAAATAACAAATAAAAATTCTATAATTCCGTCCTATAATTGATTTTTTTTTTCTCAACCAAGTGTAAATTAAATAGCGTTGGAAGATATTAAAAGATGACATAAAAAATCGATTAAATGAACTGTGAAATCCACAAATATTATATTTTATAATTCTTTGGTATGTAATGTTTATATATATTTTTTTTGATACAGATATTCAAGGAAATTTGTTATTCTACTTAAGAAAACTTTCTGTCTGCCAAAATTTCTATTTTTTTAATTAAATGTATTGTTTCATAAAAATATGTGATTCGTATATTATGTCAAAAACAGTGAAGTTACAAGAACATCAAAGTTTTCAAACTATATTTATTTAAATTTTTGTTCACTGGTAATTATGTTCAGTTATATTATTTTCACATTAAACTAAATTTTAAATCCCTAACATATATATAAATATTTTATTAAGATTGGGCCTATTTTTCAAAGTCTTATTATTATATTAAATAAAAAAATATGGAATTATTTAACTTGAAGTTCTTGATTCTTTTAATTTTTTGTTTGAAAAATATTACATTTTTTACTGAAAAACACACATTTTTTAAAATTTTTGAAATATTATGAATAGTCAAATAAAATACACAATATAGGCATGTAAAAGAGTTAATCTCTTTCAAAAACATATTATCGAAAGAATCATGGTTACAATAAAAACATTTCATACTCAGACCTACAAATAAACAGAAAGATGTCAAAAATCAATTACAGCTACATAAATATTGGCTTTTTATAGAGTTTTTGTATTAAAAATAGCTAAAATAGTTGGAAAAAAAATGCAAAAAGAGTCAACTCTCACTATAGAAAACATAAGTACAACCATCATTTGTCCAACAAATTGTTTTACGAGTATATGACTTCATTTTTATTTATGTCGTTTTCGGTAACGTAAATTGTAGTTGTAAAAAATATATTTATTTTATATTGGTGCGTTGGAACTGTCATAATTGTTACTATTTTAAAACATTAGTTGGCTTTAATCTTAAATATTTATATGCTTTGAAAGTTATCTGTAAAATACCCAGAAAATAAAATTTTAATATGAATAATAATTCAAACAATACTTCTAAGTTTCGCTGGAATATTGAAAAAAGAAAATACAAAAAATAAACCAAACCAATTTTTAAACGTGAACTTTAAAAACATTGTAAATAAAACTAAAATCATTTTTTTCTTTGTATTATTTCTTTCTGACCTTCAGGCCATCGGACTTGTTATTCTTTTTGTATTTTTTTTCTTCAGATTCTTTTTTTTTTTTTAATTTTTAATTTCAAATGTACTGATCGAGTCAACCAACTTATAAAATCGCACGCGTTGGAATATTTGTGTGGCGGATGTAAAAATAAAACACATTTCAGATTTCATTGCAGTATTGGTTAGAATTCTGATGTGCATTTCGGATAAGTAAAATTGTTATTTTTGCTTGAATTTCAAATTTCTGATATTGGAAATTATTACGGATATCGGTGTCACTAGTTTCCACGAATCATCCACTAAAACATATGATTGCATGATCTACTAAGCATGTATGAGCAATGTGAGAAGAGACATAACTGTTTTTTTTTATTATATTGCTCCGTAAACTATCCGAAGTTAAGCCACGAATAACTGTATAATGTTCTCATAATACATGTGTGTTGTTTTTATGTAAAATATTTTGTTGCTCTTCATCATATCGAAGAATAGAGGTTGAAAAGCTTTTATTATATTTATAAAACTATAAAAAAAAAAGTTGAGCGACAACATGTTTTTTTTCGTTCATGGTTGTGTTTTGTAGATTTATATACGAATGCAGACCGATTTGTTTATAAAATTAATAGAGGTTATAATTTGTGATTGTAAAATATTTATTTATTTGAAACAAAATAACAAAAAACTCAAATTCAAATTCATCATTGATATTTTTAGATGTTTTTTTTTTTGTTAAATATTTCCGGATTATTTACATCATTCTTCTATAAAGAAATTTGTATTTAAAACACTTTAGTTAAATAATAATATTATTATATTTAAAATATCGATATCGAATACTATTAGAAATTAGTAACTTAATGGAAAAGCAAACATACAACATAGTAGTTAAACTACAATAATTAATAAGCATCTGATGATGATAATGGCTAATATTGTAGCCTTATAATTAATATACGATATATGTATAGAGAATGTACAATCACCCGTATAATTTAAGAATAATTGAATCGTCATCATGAGAAGCGAGTATAAGTGTACGTCTTCGTCTCTGAAACCGTTATACAATCGGTCAAACTAACGGTTAATATCGGCCAATGATTGAAATTCTTATTTTTTTTGTTTCTCTTTGAATTGTTTGCTGTTGTTTGTTGATGTTTCTGTTTTGCTTTGTTTCTTTCAATATTTTTTTTTTTAAGTTATAATATTATACATACATCTTTAAAATATATATTTAAGCATGTATTAAACAAAGAGGTTTAAGATGGTATAAAACCATCATAAAATTAAGGAAAAATGTGTCATTCATGTTTAACCAGTGGTGTTGCGCATATTAATGAATAAATTTTTTTATACACAGAAAATGCAAAACTACGCAAACAAACAAGAAGAATGAGTTCTACAAATTAAAAACAAGATAGAAAATAAAGAAAAAAACTTCTTTACTTTTCTAACAATTTAAAATATTTTAAAAATTTCATTATTAGTGTTATCTGAGGGAAAACTAAATTTTTAAGTTTATCATTTATGTTATATTTTTCTAACTTCATATCTATCAGCTGCTCTGTTGAACAGGAAATTTAATTTGATTTCCGTTAAAACCTAATACCAACATGCTTACTAAATGAATATATTTTTTTTATAAGTTAGTTTTGTCTGGAGAAAAAAACAACTACATTTTTTAGTGGTTTGATAAGATAGTTGTGTTTCTTTTTTGTTTGAGCATTTGTAAATTAACAATACAAGAATGGCCGAATGAAATGAATTTTTGTTTGAACCTCTACTGAAAAATTAAAAAAAAAAAAAACAATAACAATTCTCTAATGATTTATGATTCTTTTTTTCTTCTTCCATACAATTTATTTATATTCCGGCTTTTTCACTTAACTGAAGAAAAACAATATTAAGGAAAAAAGGAAAAACATACACACAATATAAAATCAAAAATAGTGAAAAAAAAATTTATTATAATGAGGAAAAGAACAAAATAGATGATGATGAGAAGATTATTATAATTTATAACAATAACAAAGGAAAAACAGTTTGTTCCAGTTCAGTTTCCCCAGCGTTTGCGTGCTGTATAAAATTTCGAAACGGGCACTGAACTTTAATTTTAATTCAAAACAGACACTCTAAGGCAATAATGGTAATAATGTAAAAAATTAAATCGAAAGAAATATATAACATTTATAAATAAAAGTCTAATGCTGACGTAGATTCATTTTATTCAAATGGCAGATATTTTAATTGATTTACTATTTTCTAAATTTTTATTTATTTGTTTCAATTTTAGAATTCCCTTTTCAACTGATATTTTAAGACATTTTTTGAGTATTGATCGTATGTTACGCATATGAGATTAAATAACCCATCACATGCATCACATTCCAAAATATTAAGAGAGCGACAAGGTTTCGTGACCTTTTTGTAGTAATAATTCTGTTTGTTATAAATATAATAAATACTAGGAATACCTACTAAAAGATATAGATTTTATAATATTAACAAAAAAAAAACGCTTTTCAATTTAAATTAAAAAAATACTTTACGGATTCAACAGGAAATTTTTCCTTTTATGCGTACAAATTGAGATAGATCAAATTAGAAAGGGACTGGGCGTAACAAAAGAATTGAAGGAGAAAGAGAGAAAGTTTTTTTATCAAATTATTATTGACCATCTGGGGGATATTCATTTTCTTAAAATATCTCCACATAAAAAGTCCTTTCGCATTTCCATTAATATTATGTCATCTAAAACGTTCAGGTAACCTTACAAAAACAAAAACAACAAAACATTATGCTTTCGTTTCAATTTAGGTGGGGTAGGTGGTTGATTCATACTTATATAAGTTATACAACACAATGAAATGAAAAAGGGGGTATATTGAAAAAGGATGGTTTAATGTTTTAAGATTGGTATGAACAAGAAGGTTTTGGTCGTATACACGATGCAATAAAATCGTTATTAGTGGATGATGATGTGATGTGACCTACATTTATCTAAAAATAGTGGAAGGGAAAAATACATAATATTTAATGCAAAAAATGGTATATATTAAACTGTAAAAGAACGCTCTCTATATATTAATGTTGAAAAGACTTTTATAACTATATCATTTTTAAATTTTTGACTTTAAAACATTATTTAAATAAATTAAAAATATTTTAGTCGACATTTTGACGAATTGTCCTGGGGCATTTTACTAAATTTCCAAATAAAAAAAAAAACAGATGAAAATAAGTTTAATTATACTGATTACGATTTTTTTTTCAAAGATATTTTTTCCTTTTGTTTTTCTTTGTCTTATTCTTAATTTGTAGGTACCAATCAAAAATAATGAAGTCACTTCTAATTTTCTTTCATCTTTTATTTGAGAAAGATTGACCTTCAAGCGAAAGTATTCATGTTTATTTAGTTATGTAAAAGTCAAAGTTCGATTTCTGGATATTTGATTGCTTATGTTTTTAAGACTTGCAGCTATAAAGGATATGATAATTTATATGTTGACCAAAGGTCTTGCTATTTTAAAATGGTTTTATTTCATTCCTTTTTTTTAAACCGTACATTAAAATCAGTTGTCAATTTGTCAAGAAGAGATGATTTTGTTTGAATAAAATCATCCTTGAACAAAAATATTCCAGTTCATCTGAAATTTCCGTATTCTTTCTTTTGAAAGAAGAAATCCACATAATAGATGTTTATATTAAGGGAAAAAATCTAAAGAAAAGAAAATTTCATATTAAGAAAGTTCTTTTGTTTTAAAAAATTTAATGAAAAAAGATTTTGTTTCAACAACAAAAAAAAGGTTTCTCCCTGGTGATGTTGGAACTTTTTAACTTTTCTTTAATTTTTTTAATTTTGAAACAGCTTCTTTATACTTTTTCTTTATTTTTAATACATACAATGTATTTATTTAGATAAACAAACGT
Source organism: Pedicia rivosa (assembly GCA_963082725.1). Classification (NCBI taxonomy): domain Eukaryota; kingdom Metazoa; phylum Arthropoda; class Insecta; order Diptera; family Pediciidae; genus Pedicia; species Pedicia rivosa. Next base: position 24,250,170 of record OY720153.1, read on the forward strand.
AAGTATGACTTTTGCAAATCAAATTAAACCTGTATGTTTGTGTATTTTTCAAAATTAAAATTTTGTTTACCATTATCCAAAAAAAACTAAATTTTGATTAAGAGAGAAAGAGAGAGAGAAATATAGATAGAGAAAAAGAATGATACAGAAAAAGATCAAGAATGACATAGAATATGAAACAAAAATTCATATTCTTTATTATAATCAAAAATATGCGACACGCCATCATAAACGCGCACGCCTTATACATGAATAAATAAACGTCAAAAGAGTAAAATTATATTTATACAAACTTAACCGTCCATTAACAATATAATACAATTATCATTCTATTATTTCTCTATCGACACAAACTTAAAAAAAAAATGATCCTCCTTTCATTTTCACCCTCCTCATAATCGTTATTCTAGATCAAACCAACCTTACTTTCCATATCATACTATCTTAAAACCACCCTTCGTTAGTAAGGTTGTTCCATAACATTCACTTCCTCTATGGAAAACTGACATTATATAAATACTTCTTTATTTTGGTGCCTCAATATAAAATGTTTTCTATTTATGTGATAACAAAATATACTCTTCTCTTCTTATTCTTTCTTACTCGATATCTTCATACTTTTATCAATAACATGTACATACATATATTTTAACACATTCTTCCTGAACATAATGTGATTGTATGCACGTATGTATGTATGTATGTATATATAGAGGAAATTTTTTTTTTTTTGTTAATGGGCCAAAAGTAAATGGGCGTTTTGGGTGATCGATTCAATTCAAAAAGAGTATGGTTAAGTGAGAGAATGATAGGTGACATTGTTACTGTAAATATAATTCAAAAGAAGAAGAAAATAAAAGTTCGATTTTCTATACGTTAAAAATTGGGCATATTTTTTTGATGGATGATTCGATTTGGTTGAAAGTGGTAAAATCAATGCGCATGTCAAATTGTGTAGACCCAAAAACGCAATATGTGTATGTATTATAAATTAATGATGGATATATTTTAATATTATTATTATTTTCAATTGATTGTGAATAAATATTTTCTTTCATTATGTAGTGATTTTTCTTTTGACATTTTTTAATAATATACGTAGTACTCTAATATTTTTGTTATTAAAATTTAACCTCATAACCTCAACCCGCATGAAAAATTCAACAATATTAAACTAAATTTAAACTCAATAATAATATTAATTTCAGTTGATCATGCATTCTCTTCAAATTATTTCAAAATATTCTTTGTAATTTGTTCTTAATAAACAGACTATATTTGGATGTGAAATTTTAATACTTGGTTTGGATTTTTATTATTTTAATATCTTACAAAATAGTAAATAAAAAAGTAAAATAAAAGAAGTATCGTCTTTCGTCATCGTTATTTCTAATAGTTTCCTATACGAAAATATTATAAAAAAAACAACAATCATTCATTTGTTTTCTAAATTGTTATTTAAAACAAAAACAACATAAGATGTAGTAAATCAAATTATTCTTTTGACTTTATTTTGGATCAACAAAAAAATAAACAAAAACTTACAATTTGTTCTTTTAATTCTTTAGTGCAAACAGGTCCGAGCCATTGATGTAGTCCAAGATATCTTTTTGGTATCATTTTTAATGCAGGTGCACCCTGTGCATATGGTCCCCCCAATAGGGAACCATTAATAGTCGCAGCATCCAGAACGACCATTTTTATATGTTTTTGATTGTTTTTAATTAAAATAATGTTTTTTAGGCTTTAATTTTATATATTGTCTTTATATATTAATTATTTTTATTCACATACTTTATTATTTATGGTCGAAAAAAATTCGCTCATAATGTTTTGATTAAATTATTTGTTTTTGTCGTATTCCGTAGGCGGCCTGGCAGCTGAATCACAAAGTTAGAATAAAATAAAACAGATATATCTTGGAAAAATTACAATAGTATGTAAAAATCGATTTATTTTGTATAAAAAATAATAAAATTGCAATTTTATCAAAAATATTTTGTTTCTTTTTTTGACGTTTGTTTTCACTTAAAATTTACACATATATTTGCTGTTTCACAAAAAAAAACGTAATTTTAATTACAGATCTATCTATGCATATATATATTTATGTTTATCAATATGTACTAGATTATATGCGGATTAGATTATTATATTATTATTATGTAGGCATATGTATTTCATTTACTTATTTGTATCAATATGAATTCAAGCACATCTTTATATTATTTGATTGTTTTTTTATTATTTATTTCCAGTAAAACAGGGAAGGAGTATAATAATGTTTAAGGCGCATTTCGGATTAACTAGTATTCAACTTTTTGGTCGATAAAAAATTGTAAGTCTTTTTTTATTAAAAAATGATAACACAATTTATTATATTTCTTTATCACCAACTCTAAATAAAAGTAATCAGGTAAAATTTTATTATTTATCAATACAAATACAAAAATATAATGATTGTTTTATATTTTGTTTGTATTTTATTAGAATTGTAGAAAAAGAAAACTAATTGTATTTTATATGACAATAAAGTAGGAGTTAATATTTATATAAAAGAAGAAAAAATTATAAAGTATTTAGTACAGAATAACAATAACAATATACAATATACAAAACAGGGCAACTTTGTTTTAATATTTTATTATTAATTTTTATTTGTATTTGTATTTGTATACTTTAAATGTAGGCAAAAAAATTATGATTGATTCTGAAACAATGGATGACAAGGATTTTTTATTTCTCAAAACCAGACGACATCCACCCCTCACAAATGCATTAATTTTATTAAATTTTGTTAATGAAACTCGGTAAAAAATATTATATAGAACTTGGTAGTATTGAAATAATAATAATTATATATTAAAACAGTGTGTCAGTGAAAAATAGTTAAAGGGAAACAGTGCAATAATATGATATTCGTTAATTTTTTTAATATAAGTACTATATGAATAAAAATAAATGTGGATAACGATGATAATATGCAATTGATTCGAAAGCAAAATCTACGAATCGGGAACAAACATATTGTTATTATATTATATTATCAAACATATTTTGATTCAATTATTTTCTTTTGAATTTTTTATATCTTTCGATATGAATCTGATTTTCGTTTAAAAAATAAAAGCCTATTTTATTGACTTACAATTTAATATAAAAGAATAAAAATCATCTTTATAAAAAGATTTTTCGTGTGCGAACTAATTTAATTGTAATTGAGTTTTAATAAAAATAATGCTATAATAATTTTATATGAACAACACCAACAAAGTTCCCGCATCCCCTACACTCAAAACAAAACCATGGAACAAAAAATTTATTACAAATTGGGTTGTATGGATGCAATATAGAAATTATAAATATAATGTCATATAGGAATAACAATTTTTTGAAATAAATTATGTCTCTTTTTTAATAAGAACTATTTAATCATTTCTTCATATGTGTATATGCAAAATGGTGTTTTATTAATCATATGTGTATTCACTGCATGTATTCTATTTTGACATTTTTTATCATTTCCGTTTATGTGATAAAAAACAATAGAAAGAAAAAACTGTTGATTTTTTTTGTATTTTTCATTTAAGGGTCATAGGAGCAAAGAACATCGGGGAAAGAGACGAAATTTAACAACAGTATAGCAAATGATTATAATTTTTCAGGAAGTTTTGACGGTCGGCCAACTTATCTTAGGCTGAGACCATGAAATTCTCAGATAGTTAGTGTTTTTTTTCTAGTTTAAGTTTTGTAATTTTTTGATATAAAGTATTGTTGAAAAACATAATTTAAAATTCAGCCAAAGCAAAAAATAAATAAATGACTATTTGGAATAAGAATACAAACACTAAATACCAAATTAAGTTTTAAACTGGCATAAAATTAAATTAAATATGTTCAAACATTTTCTTTATATTCCTCTCACTCAGAAAATTTCTTCGATAAATACTAAATTTAGTATGTATATTGGAAAAAATATATCCATTTATGTAAATTTTTTTTTTTTACAAAGTGAAGAATTTCATTATTTTATATAATGTTAACAAAAATTTAATATGTGTGTAGGACATAAGCATAATGCCAACTTGGCAAAGGAAATTATTAAATAGGATATCATTTATTAATTATCTAGAATGAAACAATAATACGACAAAAAAGATTTGTATATTTGTTCTTTTTTGGCAAACATTGAGGGTATTTTGAATATAAATCCAAATTTATAATATAATTTATTTTAAATAGTATGTATTCTTACTCTAAAGTATTCCAATTAATTCGTACAAATTGTGATCAATAAAAAAAAAATACAAGCATAAAAAGGGAAACAATCCAACTTCTAATTAGTGTCTTAGGTCATACCACATAATAAAATTATATTTTGTTACTTTACACACTGTTGCTGCGGCTCTAATTTCAAAAACAATCAACAATATTATCCATCTCGTTTACAATTTTATTGGGCACAGAAAATATTATAACAAGAAATATAAACGTCAAACAAAGAAAAAAAAAACAAAGAAAGAAAGACAAGAAAAAAAAAAGAGATGAGGAAGAAATTGACGTTCCAGAAAAAAGAAATATAAAAAGAAAGGTTCAACGAACTCAACTAGTTTTAAAAAAATATCATCTTCCATATATTTTGACTAGACCGTGATTTTTTTTAGTCTATGAAATATGAATTTTGATATAATAAAAAATGGAATTCTAACGCTCCAAAATATTTACCATTTAGTAAATTAAGTAAACGGTATTTCAGCATATTAAATTCAAGCCAAACATAAATAAATAATTTTTTTAATTTGTGAAAATATTAAATAATTTTTCGCTAAAAAAAAACAAATCATACAGTTTATAGTAATTAAACTAAGATTTTTAAATTTTTTATGTATAAAAAAATTAATGGATTTACACGAGTGAAAAATTTACAAAAATTCCATTAAAACCCCACTAGAAAAAGCTCACACAATATTTTTTTAACCTTCTTCGTCTGCAGAAAAGTAAAAATTTTATGAAACATTGCAACCACAAAAAACGATTAAATTGTAATTCACGGTGTTGCCACTGGGATATTAATGAATTTTTGCTTTTCCCCCCTTGTCCTTACATTTTTATTCAAATCAAAAAAAAAGTTAATGAATTTAATTATTTCGATGCGACATATTGAAATAGAAAATGGGAAAATTCTTAAATTTTTCTATAAAAAAAAGAAGAAAAATACATTATGGTTGTTCAAGAAGATGGTAAATATTTAAAAAATTAAATCAATCCATGTAGTAAAAAGGGAAAAAGGGAAAAAAGTAAAATTTTAATCAATTTATGAAAATTTAAAAAAAAAATTTGGGGTTTGCTTAAAATTGGAATATGCATATTGAAAAGTAAGAACATTCAAAGTTTCACATCAACGATCTTTTGTGTCAAAATCATTAAAAAAAAAGAAAATTTGAAGTAGACATAAGATTAAAAATGATAGAAACTCAAAATATTATTATGATTTATATGATCTTCAAATAATTCTATTTTCTATTGATTTCTATTTAACTATAAAATACTTCAGAGATATTTAAATCGATTATAAATTAATCCTATAAAGAAAAATGGTTTTTTTATTTCTTGAAAAAAAAATTGGAAAGAAAATCTTGGGATATAAAAAGCTCTAGCTACCGGACCCAATTAACATAATCTAATTGAAATTCATCATTCAGAATGGTTTTTCAGGTAACATTCTTCAAAAATATGGTTCGGTCGAGACAAATAAATAAAATAATCCAAAAACCACTTGTTACAAAAAAATAAAAAATAAATAAAAAAAATAAAGAGAAATTTTTTTCATTTTCCAGAAATTTTCCAGTTCTGATTTAATTTTTTTTTAATTAAATTTATATTTTAATTTAGATTTCTCAAACGAAGTTTAATTGATAATCCAACAATTGAAAAATTATGATTTTGTTAATTTTTAATTTATATTTTCTTTTAATTTCCACTATTTTTCACCTTTTCTATTTAAAATCACAATAAATATTCTATTTAATTGCACATAAATAACACAAATAAATAAAATTCCTATAATTTTATTTTATACAGTTTTTTATTTGACGTGTAAAATCCATCGTTTTAAAAAATAACTGTTATTAATACACGCAACGCGATAAACCCTCAACGGCAGTCAAGAAACGACTAACAAGAAAGTTATACCGAGTCACATCAGAAACCCTATTTTCTGTCAGTGTTGCGCTTTCAACAAAAATTGAGCGAACGTTTTTAAACAGTAAAAGAGAATATAAAATAAAAATAAAATGTGAGAGAATATTCAATTGCACACATTCTTAGAATATATATTAATGTACGAATATGTAAGTGTATTTTTTTTTTGTTCTTGAATAGGAGAAGTGCAATCAAAACAAAACTACGCCACTGTTCTTATAATATTATTTTCTTCTATTTTTTTTATTTAAATTGTTTTTTATATTATTTATTCTCTCGTCTCTAACATAATGTAAATATAAATACTAATACTTCTTTTATAAAAAGCACCACCAATTCTCTTTTCTCTTTTCAGTCTCTTTACTTGTGTTTCGTATCTTGCTGTCAAAATGTTGAGTTTAAATGTTAAAGCTTTAGTGAAGCTTTCAGACTAATAGGAATCAGCTGTATATATTTTTGTCGATATTGTACTTGGTGGTGAATATATAAGTGAAGAAACTGTTGGTCAGCATGAAAACAAGTGCATCGTTTATTATATATTTTTGCATAGGTCAAATAGTATAATTCATAATTATACTTAGTTATAATTAGTATAGTTCATAATTTGAAGAAAATAAAAGTTTTTTAAAAAGAAAAAAGAAACAAAAAAACTTAAGTAATATTTTTGAAAATAAGAAAAAAAAATTAATTTTAAAGAATTTATAATGTTAAATTATATCGATTTTACTTTCACGCTTTTTTAATCCACTTAAAATATTTTTTTTTCTATTTGCATTACTCATCCGCCCATCATAATAAAACAATTTACAAACTTTATATAAAATTGACCCTATTTTTCTTATATATACCTATGCATAATATTTTTATATATGTATATAAGTGTAGTTTTCCATAATGTACCACCACCAATCAAATTTTATATATACCTTTTTTTATTTTAGTTCTTTCGTTCATTGGACGCTTTTATATTTTTCTTATTTTGCTTTTCGTCGTCCTTATCATGGGAATGCAATAAGGAAATTTTATAAATGCTTAAATATACAATACAAATACATATCACGTTGGGCAATATAAATTTTCTAGGCATATTTAATTTAAGGAAAATCCAATTTACTAACACAATCACTATATTGTAAAACGCATACATACAATGTATAAACATTTTCACATAGAAAACGCTTGAGCCTTTACAACTTTCAGTTTAAATTCCATAATATAATAAAGTGAGCCTCCATATTTATAACGAAACAATATACACACATATGTACAAAATAATATATACGTACATAAATATAGGATGAGTTATATGCTTTATACATAAGTTTGCACAGCAATGTTTTTGTTTGATTCGATTTTATTTAATTTAAGTATAAGATATGCATTGAACTTTAAAATTTAATAAAGGAGAATGACGTATAAGAATATTTTAACGTTGACCTCTTTAATTTTGTTCGAAAGCTTTTACGCAATTGAGTTAGTTTAGACTTATTAAAAAAAGTTCAAACTAATAATTAATATTAATTATAATTTGTATTACCTATTATTATATTACAATTTAAATAAATGAAATAATTTTAGGAGACTCCAATGCAAATGGTATTACAAATTTAAAGTTTAAATAAAAAAAATAGTTTCACAATTTTTACCTTTTTTTAAATAATTATTTCTGTTTTATACCCCCATGTATTATACATATATATATAATATTTTTAATGTCCTATAATAATTTTACAAAAAAAAAAAAAAATAAAAGGTTCGACCCTATTGCCAAGGAAACTAAGAATCAGAAGATTAGTTACAAAAATTGAGGGATTGAAAAATAATTAAAATGATTTTAGTTTAAATATGATAACGTACGAAAGAAAGTTAAAATGCAAACAACGCAATAAACTTTTGCTTTTTATATCCAATTCGATTCATAAGATCGTTTTTTCTTTGTTTTAAGACCAATGAGAAAAATATATTCCATCAAAAATATTTAAATGAAGTTTAAAATATCTTGTTTCCCGCACTTTCTCGTGAAAGCCTATATATAAAAATTTCTTTCTAATAAAGTTATAACATTTTAAAATAATCAAAAAATTGATTCTTAAATGCGTGCAATCTTTGAGGTGAAATGTTTATTTGTAAACATGCTCAAATATATTAAATACAAGTATATAAAAAGAAAATTAAAATTTCTATTCTGAAAGTGTAAACCTTGTTGATAATTTAAGAAAGAATAAATACATAATATTTATGATTTCATAAAATTGATAAATTTCCGTTCAATTTTTTCAATAAAATTGAAAATAATTAATAGAAAGCTCTGTCTTAAAAATAGTCTACGAACAAGAAAAAGAAAAAAAAATAAGTTTGATAAAAAAAAACGAAACAATAAAGAATAAAACAATTTACAAAAATTTTGGATACGTTTTTTTTACATTATCACGTACAAAAATAAAATCTTATTTTCACCTTTATTTTATTAATAGATATTTTGTTAAACAAAAAACAAAACCCTACATTTACACAATTGCGGATTTACCTAAATCCGAATAATTCGTGAATATTTTTAGTTAAACGTCATTTCTAAAATATTTATATTGAATTTTTGAAATTTATATTGAAATTTTGACAAAACAATCTGTTCTATTGTGGGGAGAATAAAAGGCAATTATAAATTTTTTAATTTTTTAATCAACTACATGAAGCAATCCTCACCTATTCAATTCTATAAATATTAACTTGGTAAAATTTATTTTGTATGGTATCTCTGGATGCCGAAATTCAATTAAACACATGTGCATACATATAGGAATGATGTTAGATCTAATTACATTTGGTGTTTATTTAAGGGAATTGAAAGGATTTGGCTTCTGCTGATAATCATATTATATTTATTTCCGTATATATTTAAATTTTAAAAATTTCTATTACTTTTTGAAAATATAAAATAATTAAGTATAGTGACCTCAATGATTGACCATAAAAAATAACTATATATATATAGGTACACAACTTTCCCATAATGATATTAAAAAATACATTTTTTATATTGGAAATTGTGGATTTGAATTTTTTGTATATTCACGTTTTATTTTGACTTGCTTTCAAAAAACGATAATAAACAAAAAATTTAAAATGTGTGATCACGGATATCATTATGTAACCTCAATCCAACAATTAAGACCAAAATATAATTCAATTCGCATACTCTTAATACTCATTAAAAAAAACCCTTTTATTATCAAAGGCATTCCTTTTTATAATTGGTTAATAAAAATAGAAAAATAGGAAAAGGTAAGAAGGAAATTTAATAATCAGAAAGCTCGCATCCTATCTTTTCAAAGAAAAAGTAATTATTTTGTTTGAACTCTTTTATTTATTGCTAAAAGGCGGGTAAGATTAGGTAATTGACGATTGTAACTTGAATTGTTTTAATTTTTATTAATTGTATTATATTTATAAAAGAGAAATTTATTTGTGTGTACCAGTGTGAAGCCTAGTGTGACAAAATTACTAGGAAATTACTTACTTCAAATTTTATAAACAAATTAAATAAAATAGATAAACATTATGTCGTGTTCATAGATATAATAAATAACAATCAATGAACCCACTTAAAGAATGATTTTAGAAAATGAGAGGAGCAGACAAGTATCTATTTTGACTATCATTAGTATATCACATTTACAAATCGTCCATTTTTGCAGTGTGTTTTTGCAAAACGCTATAAAAAATTCCTTGAACAAATTTTTATAATTTTTACTTTTTGATTTTCCTTCTTCTTTATATTTTTAAATTCATAATAAAAGAATGAAACAAACTTCCAAAATTATTGTTATAAATATAGTATCTTGAATATATAATATCATTATCCCGAAAAAAAAAATAAATATTCAGAAAATTATCTTTTATTATAACAAAAACCGGAAAAAGACGAATACTGATCAGTTTATTTTGATATTTACTTGTACTATTTATACACTAATTTGAATAGAAAAGCAAAGAAAGCAATACAATTATACATACAATCTAATCATAATTAGTTTATTAAAACATGCATTTAAAAAAAATCATTTATTAATTTTTTTTAATTAAATATTATTTGCTATTCAGTTTAATAATATATAATAACAAAAAAATTGTATTTGGCCAAATTTTATGAAAATTGTATCGTGTGTATTGTCATCAACATCAATTTTATACACTAGATCTTACTAATTTTTCCAAAGAATTATGTATAGCTCTCAGATTTTAGATAACTTTTATATTTTGGTGGTAAAAGTAGGTTACAGTACAACAATTTAATATAGATGTGAACTTAACAAATGAATTATTCTTGCTAATGTCAATATCAATTTAAAAGACGATATTAATACGTAAATTGTAAATTGTCAAAAAAAAATTACAATAATATTTTCCATCTTAAATTATTTAACATGAAATTTTATACGTTATAATTAATAATAATAATATTTTATTATTTATTATGTGAATTTTTTTTAATTTTAACTATACTCATTTAAAGATCAAAACATTTTGTTTGCATTTCATTTTGAAAAGAGAACCAAAAAAATTTTAAAAAAAACTTTATAAAAATAGAACAATTAATTGGCACAAAAAGAGAAATTGAAAAACTAATCACAAAGGAAAATATTACATTATATTATATTCAACTACAAAATCACTCAGTCTCAGAACGAAGAGGTGGGTCTAAATTCTAAAATTAATATAACAATTATTGATAATAGTGAACAGAAAATATGTCACTTAATTTTCTAACAATAATAATAAATAAGTAAAATTTATTTTTGATTTTTCAGAGTTTTTCGCATTCATTTGAGTTTTATCAAAATCAATTTTTATAACGAATACAAAAAAAAAAGACTTTTTCATTTATTCTATTCTAGATAAACACATGTATACACAAAAATATACGCAAACAAAAACGAATTGAACAAAACAAAAAAAAGTATAATGGATTTGATTGTGCCACCATTTTCATATCACGAATGTGATTTTCAATTTAAAATCAAAAAGAAAATAGATCAAATACTATAACCAATTTTTTTAATAAATAGTTTCCGCTTGTGTTTTGTTTGAATTTAATTGAATTTATAAAGTCCAAGGGAAAGAAAATATGTATTACCCCTTTTAAATTTTTCAATATTTTAGTGTTTTTAATAATTGATGTATCTTTTTCATTATGAAATATAGAGGGATTATTTTTTTTCTAAAAACACATCAATTTTATTATGTTGAGAAAATATTAATTAATTTTTATTCAATGAATGGAAAAAATATAAAAATAATATAAATTGGAAAATCATTGAATGTTTAATAGTAATTTAACTAATACATGTAAGATAATCGTAGCCACGGAAAAAAATTTATTGTATAAAAATATCGTATATTTTACAATATTTATTTTAAAAAAATGTGCTAAAAGTTAAAGTCATTCCATTTTTCTTCAATAAATTATAATTTCTAATTAAGTGAAATTGTTAGTTTAAAAATGTTGATTTAATAGCGCACTGTTGATGTACAAAGAGTCAATTTTCTAACACGTTTTTACCAGTTTCAAATAAAAAAGGTAAGCAAAATTCCTGATTTGGAAGATTGAAATTGAGCCGAAAAAAATGTACATTTACTTTTATTGAACTTTTATTGAGTTGTAAAATAAAATTAGACGTCTAATAGGTCAAGAAAGATTCGTAATTGTATTTTGTGTAGGGATGAATCGTCATAAAAGCTTATAAGGTTTTATTAATTGATATAGATAGAAATTTAAAAACAATACATAAAACTTTACTGTTAACAAGTAAATCGTAAATCGTACATCGTGTCGCCACTATTTATTTATAATTGAATCTGCCAAAATATAAAATAAAATTCAACTTGATTGGATAAAAAAAACTCTTACTCAACATTGATTAAAAATTTGTTTATTTATATATTATAAATAACAATAAGTAAAATTTTGAAATGTAAAACAAATTATGTGTCAATGACTTTAAAGATTTGTTTCTATTTTAAAAATCAAAACCTAAAAAATATTATGTTTGAGATTTTTGTTTCTATGAGTCTTAATTCCGAATTTGGTTTTCAATATATTTAATTTATCCAAGAAAGTTTTGATTATTTTTCTGAATTGTTCGTGAAATCTAAGTTAATTGGTTAATAAACTAAATCACATTACACACATGATAATATATAATAGATTGGTTGAAAAATTTTTAGATATATATATCAAAACTAAAATTCGTGAAAAAATACAAAAACTAAATTGTGAAAAAAACTGACAATTTTTTTTTCTTTATTCAAAGGAAAACTTAATCACAGTGTTTTCGGAACGTAAATAAATAAAATAAAAAAAAATTCATGCATGTAAAATTAGAATATAATTTTTCATTTTCTTTATGTTTTTGATAAATTACAAGTAGGAGGAAGGAGCTATAAGAGGCATGTCACATTAACTCTTAATTCTAACGTTAGCGCAGTAAAAAAAAAAGAAAGAAGAAACGTAAATTGGAAAAATTATATTTAAAAATCGAAGAGCTATAAAAATAGAATTTGGCAGGTATCGTCATACTCCCGATCTAGGATTGTCGTGTTGATGAGTTTTGCTGTTCTTTTTTCGGAAAACCACAATAAATGCATATCAACTTCCATACACTCGTTTTATATTTTTTTTAACCAGTCTTATATTGAACTGTAATTAATAGATAAAACTAATTTCACATACCTGCACATCGAAGTTATGTTGTTGTTGTAATAAATTAGCAGATGAATCAAGCTGATTAGGTCCCTGCTGTTGATTGACCATTTGGTTCTGTTGTAAAAACTCAAAATTAATTCATCGAATTATGATCTAACTAAAAAAATTAATAAATAAATACCTGTTGAAGTTGCATACCGCCCACACCATTCATAACTGGCCCTTGCATTGGATTCATTTGATTCATTTGCATTTGTGGATGATAAGATCCTAAATGATTGCCTTGGTGATCCTGTGCTGAACTCAACATATGTTGAAGATGATGTTGGGGATAGGAATTATGCTGTGCTTGAACATCTAAGAGAGTATTCGGTCTTGATATTGATTCCTCAGCAGGAGAGGGTTGGCGTGAACCAGGAGTTCGACTAACGAAGAATCTTAATTATTTATTTATTATTTTAATTATCATTATTGACTTTAGTTGTTGTTGTTTTATTTGAATGCTTCATATATATATATATATTGAAAAAAAATATCATAAACGTATAAAAAAATACATGAATCTAAATATACATAAACAAGAAATATGGAAAATAATTATATTATCCATTTGAATTTCAATCAAAATATTTATGAATAATTAAAAACTCCATTAGCCTTTAATCAAATTCATATAACGATCACCATGAATAAATTAATTTAATTTCGCATTTACACTCATCCATCGAATAAGGCGGCCATTTTTGTCTAAAATTTCATTAAATTACAATACATACAACATTCACACATAGATTAAATTGGGTAAGTATTTTGTGTATGCAATATGTATTTCATGTTCATCCTAAACTTAACTCATTTACTTGTTGAGATTAAAAGATCTCGTATTACGTATATTACTCTAAATCGATAGCTTAATCGATTTTTTATTGTACTCATTCCAGAAGTTGTCTATAAAAAGCATAATATATGATTTTAAAAAAAGAAAATCGATTAGAAAATAAAAAAAAATTATAATTTACGAGAATTGTGACCACAACGAATAAATTCCAAAGAAAATTTATATTTTAGTCAAATTAAAGATTGACTAATCAAAGACATGAACCGAAAAGATTTTAATGTTCTTTTATAGATGGCGCGTAAATGTGTTGAAAGAAGTTTGGTATTGCCAAGAAAGCATTTCTGTGTTAAGCTAAAAAGTTTTAAAATTAAATTTAACGAAAAAGGATGATTTGCTTTCAATTCTTATATATCATTAAAAAAATTCCATAATTATTTCATTTGAAGCTAAAATACTTAATCAAATTTAAAATGAATACCACAATAGCTGAGTGAAACAATAAGATACAACTACATTGAAATAATATGAAAAGACTATAGAAAATAAAGTTGTAGAGTAAAAGAGAAAAATACATGTTTTGCAAATTATTGTAACTATTGGAAATGCTTTGCTCTGTTCACGATTCACGAGTCCAATGTCATTCACCGGCTTAACGCTTTATACTATATTACAATGCAAGGTAACGTAAATTTTTCTCATGGTAAAAAATAACATAAAAAAATATGGCGTCTACATAATTTTTTTTTCGATTTTTAACTAAATATGGAAGAACAAAAAAAAATGTTTTTGGTCTTTAACATTAACATTCACCAAAACATCATCATTATGGTAAAAAAAATTATCATGTATCAAATTTTATTTGTTTCATTAATTTATTGGTTTGATAACCTTAGTTAATATTAAATTAGCTAATTTTTGTTTTATATATAAATTCAAATTTTTTTAAGAAAACTAGATACCGGAAAATATGAACATAAAAAATTATTATTATCAACAAGGAAACATGGCCGTCCCTTTCTATAATAACAAATCGAAATGTGTAATTTTATTCAGAATTGCACAAAATAAATAAAAAAAACAGAAAGACGGCAAAAAAAAAAGAAAAAAAAGTAATTTAAGATTTACAAAACTAACCTCAAACTTGCAATGAACTGAAAAAAATGAAAAAAAAGAATAAAAAGAAAACATCTTTTCGTTACTGAAATTGAAAATAAGTAAAAAAAAAAAAGAAAAGGCAGCATTATAAAATTGTATTATACAATTACTCTCACTCAACTCATTGAAGTACACTATACAAAATAAGATAAAAAGAGACAAAACTATTTATGGAAAGTATTCAACTTGTGGCATTGACATTAAAATGGCGTAACTGGTTTATCCAAGGCCTCAGACTCGGTCAATGCATGTACGGGATGTATATATGTGTATGTAAAATTTGAATATGTGTACATATACGATGTGTATCTAGGTATATTCATTTATTTTGATGCATGAATATTTTTATATAGAAATGATATATATAGTTATTACAATTTAGCCATGTATTTTATATATAGCATAAAGTTTTATTGTATGGGTTTTAAAATTTTGTCGAACATTATATTATTTTGTTTTATTTACAATGAAACTAAGAGCGTAATAAAATTTCAATGGATTTCTCTTAAAATTCTCTATCATTCTCGCATCTCACTTTCATTACCCAATGATTAAGTCAAAAACAAACAGATTATTCTATTCACATTATAAAACTAATACATTATTCAAATTAAAATCTAAACAAATATAAACATAATTTAAATACTTACTTAAAACCTTTGTCATCGTCGATCCCATTTAAAACACCATTTGTATTATTTACTTGATCTTCTTTCTTAAGACCATTTGAGTCAAACGCTGAATTGGTTTTCTCTTTTTCATCATTTGACTAAAAAAACAATTCTTTTATATACAAACTGAAGCCAAATATTAATTTTAAAAAGACATACTTTGTTGGTATCATTAAATTTCAAATTTCTAAGTGTAGGTTCAAGACTTGTCAAGGGACTTTCCTTATTTGGTGAACCCCCACCCAAAACATACTCAACCATTTTAACCCCTAATCCACCCGTCGAATCTCTGGGACTATAAAAATATATATTTGAAGCAAAATTACATAATTTTAAAAATAAAAAAAAACCTTAAAATTCCTGCACTTCCGGTTGGGTTTGTGTCTGATCCTTGTGGTTGGTAAGTTCTACGTGGTGCTAAAATAGGTTCTTGTGTTGACCAGGTAGAATCACGCCACACCTGATGTTCTGGACCACTGTGTAATTGCAATGGTGCTAAACCCGATCCATGAGTTTGGACTTTTACATCGCCACCAGATTTTTCCCATAATTTTTTTGCTGCAGATGTTGTAATCTAGTTATGATATGAATAAAATAGGAACAAATTAGTAAGTATATTATATCATATTTATTTAAAGAATAAAAATAACTCAAATAACTTTTGCAGCCTAATTTCATTTGAAAAAATATAATAATAAATATCTTTAAAGAAAAAAGAAAGTTCAATAGCTCTTTTACAAGATTTTGAAAACCTGCAAGTAAAATAAAATGAAAAAAAAACAACATAAGAAAAAAATTGCAATTGTATTAACTAATGAGTTTACAATACTTTATCACCCCTGTGTTTTGATGTTTTTTCTTTCTGAAAGATTCAGAGAGATACAGATTTTTTGCATGTTTTTTATTTTTATTCTTTTCGAATTCATAAAAGAAAAATATCAATTAAGAAAAAAAAAAGAAAAAAGGAAAAAAAATGTAGTTAACCAAGAACAAAATATGTCATATAAATGTTTAGTTTTAGCTATTATTTATGATATAAATAACTATAAAAGATGAAGTTTTAAACCTCTTTATTTCTATATCTTAATTATTTTTGCGATGTAGACACAAACAGAAATATTCTTCTTGTAAATTGTTTTTAAAGAACACTATTTTTCTTACAAAACAAAATCCAAAAAAAGATATAATTTCTAGAAATACTCGAATTCTGTCAAAGATTTGTTATCAAATATTGGATTGAAAATATTTTTCTATTGAAAACATAAGAACCATTTTTTTTGGTTATTTAATTACATTAATTGATCACGGCCAAAGCAAATTATGAAACAAAAGTTTGAAAGTTATTTAAGCAATTATTTTACAGATTTTTAGTTATATTAACTACTCATATTAAATTATAGAATTTTAATTTTTTATTCTACAAAAATTCAAAATTTTGATTTGTTTTATTCTATAGATTTTTTTGTTGAAGTTTTGTATTGCAGTCTAGGTACAAAATTATTGAGTTTACACTGTAAAGGCCATTTACTTTAAAAAAAATATATTTTGATCTCCAAACATAATTCCTGCGGGATAAATATGAAACATTAAAACAGCCGTTTTACAAACATTTAACGTTTGACAATTATTTTTAAATAATCAAATAAAAACAAAAATTACAAAAATGATTTAAAAAAAATTGCTGGGAAAACTTAAAAATTCACAGAAGAACAGTGGAAAAAACGTTTTAACTTTGTAGGTAGATAACGTCAGACAAAAAGTATTAGTGCAAAAAAAAATCGTCGTTCGTATAGATTTTAAAGTCGATTTAAGCGGTAGTCAAATCATATCAAAATTACTCCAAACTGAAATAAACTAATGAATGTAAGGAACTGAGAAGTATATAAATCTACATAATTTTAACTTTGTTTCAATTTTTTGATCGTGTGAAATGTGTTGTTTCATCAACCATGAATTCATGGGACTAAACCAAATTTAAAAATTATTAAACATCAAAATGTCAATGGCACTTTAGTCGCTCTTGTTTTAATTAAATTTTTATATTCCAAATAAATATAGTTTTAATATGTTAGATAATCAATGTATGTGCCTAAGATTTGAAATAATTACAAACAAAATAAATCAAAAAAAATAGTTTTTTTTTTTTAATCTTTATCTTAAATATTTCTATTTAATTAGTTTAACGTCCAATTTTTCACACCAGGCAACCAGACTACCTGGAAAACCCCTTATTAAGTCAAATCGGGACGAGACCTACTATTTCTAAGGTGGGCTCTGAACCACCTTGCATCTGCATATGCATTTTTAATTCCATTCGGCGCTCTTAGGAAACATGCAGATTTCCTAAGAAGAATAGTTCGGTTTAAACCTTGTCCTGCACACCAACCGGAGGGTCATATATGTTATTAATCATTGCCCACTACTTTATGTGTGTTTAGTAAAAAATAGTTAATAAAATACATAAATTGTTTTCGCAATCGATCTATCTCCATCCTTACGTAAATTTAATTTGAGTATTAGTATTGAAAATACTTTTTGTGTCATGGAATCCTACTGATTTTCTTATGAGACATCAAGGTCATATCGTATATTTATTAAAATAAAGTTTAAATAAAAAAAAATTATACAAAACAAAAATTGTCAACCATAAATTCTTATTAGGCTGCAGACACCAAAATAATATTCTGAGTTAACGATAATTTTTATTTATACAATACGATTATTACACACACTTGCCAATTTTATTTCAGTGCGAATTACCTCACATTGAAATCAAGAAAAATAAATAAACAATACTTATGGATGGGAATTACAAAAATTATGTAGTGAAGTTCATTGAACACAAAAGAAGAAGAATATCAATCGAAACGTTTAAAAGTTAATAAGGCAACATTTTTTTATTGTCATCTCATAACATAATCACAAATACCTCTTTTAAAAATAAAAAACAGAAAAACAAACTCAAACTGATGTTTATAAATCAGTTTATTTGCAATTTTTGTATTCATTTATAAATCGCCATGAGATCATGCTAAATAAATAATATAAGACGTTCTATTATTTTATATTTTCAAATACATACACATATATATGAAATAATTTAGTGAATATTTTTGATGTGATTTCGTTTAGTAGGGATTTAGTTGAGAAAACCCATGTAAAAATAAAATTAAACAACAAGAGATTAAATTAATTCCGGTTATTCTTAAAAAATAAAAAAATAAACTAAATTCTATGAAGCGAAACCTGGTTTAGCTGATAGGCGAGATCCAGTGAGCCAGAAAAAATTTTTTATGGCTTTTAGTATAGAATAATTTAAAACCAACGAAAAATATACATACATGAAATAAAATAAATGAAAAAACCGGAAGAAAAATATTATTCCGAATAAATTGAATAAATAAAGTAGAAAATTAAATTAAAATGAAAGATGGTGGACATCCTCTTAAATGTTTAGTTGTTGTCATTTGTTTATATAGTTAAAGTTACCCAAATAAAAAAAAAATCAAAACAAAAAAAGACAATTCTGAAATTTTAAAAATTATGATTTTATTTTTATGCCAAATTTCTCGATTGTGTGTGTAAAACAGACAAATTATTAAAGTAATAAGTATAAAGGTATTCTTACAATTTTATAAATTTTGTTTTCATAGAAAGAGCAAGTTCAAAATAATATAGAAAGAGAAACTATATTATATATGTAGTAGTTTTTGCATCAATTATACTTATTCATTTTACATGAAGGGAAATATTTTCCCAAACATAATATTGATCAATAATTATATATATATATATATATATATATATATATATCTATATATATATGTAATTAAAAAAAATAACAATAATAAGTTGTTTGTTGTTATGGTGTATTTGTCTATTTTTGAGTCCATTCAATGTTCCTGTTTTTATTGTTGTATATTTATTTTATTTGCTTATTTACTATATTTTTAGTTATAGTTTTATTTAAGTTTTTTTTTAATTATGTGTTAATTTTTTTATATCTATAATTATTAGTATGATTTAAGTAATGTTCTTTGTATTTAAATTTTAAACAAGTGTAATATGAATAATGGTACAGTTTTATATGGGGACCTTTATTTTAACATTAAAACAACTAAATCAAAATGTGAATAATCGATTGAATATATATAAAATATTTATGGTTTCCATATTGAATTGTCTACACAAAAACTAATTCTATATTACATGTTCCACTGAAACCGTAATATAGTTAACTACTTAACGTGTAGACTTTAGTTGAACTAACGTGTGGGTCTACAATTTTCAATCAAATATATTCTTTTTAATATTTATTTTTAAATTTTTTACTTATATTTATTATTAATAAATGATTTAAAAATTAAAATCACAATTTTTACATTTTTATTTTAATTTAATTTTATTTTATTTAATTAGAATAATTATATATTATTTATTTTTGGCGGGTCTTGGTTTTATTATTTTTGTTGTTTTTTTGATCATTTTCATAGTTTAGCTATCTACCACTTGACTTTCAGAGCCATTTTTTCCTCCAAAACCACTGAACTAAAATCTCTAGTTAAAGTGCGAAAATTTTCGAACGTTAGTTCAACTAACAAAAATTCACTACCTAACCATTTTTCGTTAGTTGAACTAACGGAGAGGTGAGAAAGAGCGATACATTTTTACGCGAGGCGGATAGAGAAAAAACATAACAAGTTAACTATTAAACGTACGTTAAGTAGTTAACTATATTGCGGTTTCAGTGTTCCTCTTAGAATTTAGAATTTTGTGTTTCCTTTTAACGAAAATTATATCCGATATAACAAGTACTTTTATAGAGAATTAAGCACCTTAAATAATCTTATTAATCATATTCAATCCGAGTTGTGAAATAACTGTAATATCTTTATCATCATAATTATTTTAGAATGTAAAATCGGACTACATACAACACACTTGCTATTTTTATTACTACTAATTTCTCAGTTGCAAATACTTTTGGTATATCAGGAAGTCTTATAATATAGGTATAAATGATAATTAAATAATAAGTCTAAAAACCAGATCTACCTGATACAATAATCCATTGGTATAATTGCTATGCATTCACAGCACAAGTGAACAAATTATTTGCTCTTGTAGTTTAAACAAATATCAACACTATAATAATCGAATTCTGAAAATGTGCCTTAACAAATACTATTTTGTAATTTAGTAAGATTTAATTTCATAAAAAAAGTAAAAATATTTGCAATGTTACAACATTTAAATTTTCTCTCGCAATAAAAAGTTTTTATTTGTATATATTTTCTTATCAATTTCGTAGATAATAATAGAAAAACCATAATCGATTTGGTTACTTTACCAAAAGAAACCGAAAATATTTGTTTTTTCTTTAGGAATTGTTTAGATTTTATTTATTATAATATTTTTGTCCTAAAGATTTCCTAAAATATGTATCCTTGAACTTGATTGACTTTGCGTATTAAATATGTGTGTGATTTTGTGTAACTGATTTCTACTTTTAACCAAATTAATCTTAAGCTCAAAATTTATAAATTTATAAATAAAATTCAAGAATATTAACCCAATGTTACAATTTTTTTCGGCTAAGAAATTTAAGACGCATTATAAATATGTATGTAGTATGTACATAACTGATGAGTAAAAAAAAAACTGCGTACTACGAAATTAATAGTGAGCTAATAGTTGTTATTAGTTTTCTTATATTAAATAGGAACTATACAATTGAATTCTGTTACTAAAAATCAAAGAAACTTTACAATAATAAAAATTCCTCATCAACAAAATATAAGTAAAATTACCAGTATTAAATGCTTGTACATAAACACAAATAATACAATCACAAATAATGACAAATATTAATTTATCACATTTTATTTCAGAGTAGGTGCATACGCCGAAAATACACAATTTTTATGCAACCACAAAAGCTTTTATATAAGAATCAGACTAAGAAATAGAAAATACTAAGGACAAGGAAATCAAAATATTTGTCGCGTATTTAACAATAAAATTATGTAACACACCGGGTAATCTATACAAATTTTGTTTTTTTTCCTCTTCGATTTGTTTACGTTTATTATTTTCTTTGTTTATGTTTTGAGATAAATGTACCCTGTTAAAATTGTGATGATTACATTAGTGTTACCAAGCATCAGATCTTCTAACAATAATTTTAACATTTTTATTTTTTTTAGAAGATGAAAATAATAATTGATTGTAATCATACCTACTAAGTAAATTTAAAAATCTAATAAATATAATTCCAAAATTCCAAAAAAATTTGGTTTGTTAAAAATTTTAACGTAAAAATTCCAAAAAAAATTGGTTTGTTAAAAATTTTAACGTAAATTAAGAAAAAAATTAATTAAAATATATCTGCTCAAATTTAATTTTAATGAAAAAAATGTTTTTAAGTGCATACATACTTATATGAAGCTTTTTACTAGCATTATTATATAACTTAAGTAAATTATTTAAAACTCAAACATAATTCCACAATTCTTCATGTTAAAATTTGGTCTTAATTATGCGAGGAGAGATAAACTTTTATATTTCACCTAGTTTTTAGAAATATGAAAATGCGTAAAAACTACTAATAAAATAACGATAACATATTCTTTATGATTGTTTTTATAAATACTGGCTTAGAAGTAATATTTTAGTTGAAAAAAAAGACAAAGGGGTAGAATTAATCATATGTCGCGGTAACATTATGTTATTTGGTCAAAGTAAATAAAAAATTTTCATTATTATTAAAAAACGAGTTATGTATATATTGTTTAATGACGATTTTAGTTTAAAATCTAATTGGACCTTTAGATACAAATTTTGACTAATAAGGGGTAGTCTAATTTATTAATTAAAGATAAGTACAGGAAAAGTTCATGCCTACAAAACAGTCATAAAATTAAATAAAATAGAAAATATAATTCAAAAATAACGTTTCAAAAGGGGATTTTTTTTATAATTTAAATGTCATAATTCATAATATTAATATAATAGTTTTTGTAGGCATTATGATTAATATAATATTAGGTTATATAATATGACAAGGTTGTCATAAAATCTCCGAATAATAAAAAAAATAGTTACTTAGTAGTGCATGTTTTGGTTGTTTTATTTGAAAATATTATTATTTCATTAACGCAAAAGTGTCTTTAATTAAAATATTTCAGCCAAAATTTATAAAAAATTAAGTCATCACATTGTAAGGAAAATTATAGAAAATTTGCATAATTACATAGTAGAATGGATAATAAAGGCAAATAAATGGACAATTCTTCGATAATGTTTTCTATAATTGCAATCAATCAATTTAAAATAAAAAAAATTAAAAGTTTTAGGATTCATTTTGCTTTCCATTTTAAGAATAAAAAAAAGAATTGTCTGCTTTCTAATTAAATTAAATATTATTAAGGAAATTTCTTATAATCAAAAAATGTGTGTCCAAAACGAGAATAAAATAAATAGACCAAAGCTATAAAATCCATAATAAGATAAAACTTTTAATCAGTCAGAAAGTGATACATTGACTCTTTATCCATTTTCTCGAAAATATAACATCCAATTTTCATATTTCCCATTAAACGTGGAGAAAATAAATTGAATTTAGTGGAAGTACTAAATTAGATTAATTTTAATTTGTTTAATTTTTTTAAATGCTGGGATTCTTTATCAATATTAAATTTAATATTTTTTAATTATTATTTTCTATTTCATCAAAAAAAACCAAAAAAAAAAACAATTTAAAAGGGCAAAAAAAAGATAAAAACATTCAATAAATTTTGTATTATTTAGTGAGATATTATACAATAAAAACTTGAAAATAATTTTTCTCAATATCTACTATTTATATAATTTTAATATTTTATTAAAAAATAATAAATTAAGAAAGCAGACAAAAACCATATTTTTTTCTAGCATTTTAGATTACAGTTTAATTTTGACCACCTAGTTATTTTTAGGCCTTTATTTAGAATTAAATAATAAGTAATTGAAAATGAATTACAGAAATATAGCATTTCTATTTAATGTATTTTTTACGCTTTAAGGTTTTTTAATTTTACTAAGCTTACATACATACATGTATTTTTTATTTTAAAAATAAATAAATTTTGTTTAGGGAAAAAAACTAATAATAATTAGGACAAATACACAACTTCAGCAATAAAACTAAACAATCCGAGATTCTCTTTGGACTTTCGATAATTTAATTATATTCAATTAAATTCTTCAACTACGTTCTCTTCAAATTTTCAAACTTAAATTCATAATTAGGCTAGGCACAAATATAAATCGTCAGAATTTTTACAGGAGAAAACTAAAACATAGTAAAATAAACATTTTTTATAGTAATTAATAAGTATAATGATTATAGACTTATTAATTTTGAATAAATTTGAAATTTGTAAGGATGAAAATATTTTCTGTTTTGTTAAATATGAAGAGAACGAATTTTATAGTAGTTAACATTATATTTAAAAAAATTATATTATATATTAAAAAAAGTCATAAAAATTTTGAAAAACAAATCTAATAAATAATTGTAATTTTTCATTATTAACAATGTTTTATCATTTAATTTATGGTAACTAGTTGGTTTGCTGAAGGATATATCATTCCTAAAATTTAGAGCGAAAAAATAGCAATAATTTATATACCTAATAAATACATAGGATACATAGGTATGCTGCATTAAGTTATAAAATGAATAATTACATTTACTTATAAAAACAATACAGATTCAGTTCAATAATCAAAAAGAAATATTTTTTATAATTATACAAATATCAAGTGATCGAAATTTCAAATTTAATACCAAATATTTCGTACAAATTATTAAAAGATTAAAAACCTAACGTGGGAGAAAAAAAGAGAAGGGTAGGCACAGAGATAGTTTGGGGTAAGGTGAGAGATAGTGTGAGGTAGGCAGAGAGTTAAGGAGAGCGAGTGTTAAGGAGAGAGAGTGAGGAAGGGAGAAACAAAAGAGATAGGGCGAGAGATAGGGCGAGAGATAGAGAGAGAAAAGAACTGAGATTGAGAGACTAAGAATCGGAGAGTGACATTTCGAACGGGTGAATTAGAGAGGAGCAGTAAAAGGGTGGACGGAAGAAACATAAGAACTACTGAAAGTTGGAATTTCTGATGATTGATTAAAACTTTGTCTTTTTTTAATTTAATTACACTTCGTTTTGGGCAAGATATACCGATTTCTATAAAAATTATAAAAGAGGCCTATTAAATATTTCCTTCTAATTTTGGCCTTTTCATTTCATTAATCCTTTACCTTTAAATACTAAAAATTTATTTAAAATCCAATGGTAGAAGACTTTAAAATCCAAAATAATGTTGAGATAACACTTCAATATCGTCAAAATTACCCTTCTTAAGATATAATTAATTAAATGGTGGTACATTTTTAAAAATATATTCTTTTTAGGTTTTATGTTTATTATATTTTTAATCAGACCGAAGCATTCTCTCTTCTCTCATTTTATATACATATTTGAAATGTACATATTATGTTTATTTTTTTATTTTTTTTTCAGTTTCACACACATGATATCATCAGAGCAACATAATCAACATCATCAACGAAGCATAACAACAACACAGTCTCTTCCTTCTGACTCCTCACTAACAACTTTTTTTTATTTTTGTCTAACATGTCCGACCTTGACTGAAACTCGACAAAGCCAAAAACCTTTTTCAAAGCCAAGACAATCGGTTTTAATTTGGTTTTTCTTAATTTATTTCTTTAAAAAAATTGTAATAATCCTAACATTGTCACAACTAATTATTTCCAGACATTCATGCGTATTTGTGCTCTTAATCATTATAGTTATTTCTGGATATATGTAATAATCAAACATCATATACATTTAAAGATTGGTTAGAAATCATTATTGACTAAAAATTCAACTTTTCATGTTAGATTCATCATACATTTGAAAAATTACGTTTTAAATAATTTTATAAATAAAAATGTTATTACCATTTCAGATGTTGCAACAATATCAACAACATCCGAATCAAAAAACTCCTGAAGGAGTTTCATTACACAATTTTTATCAATTTTTCCAAAATATATACAATTTTTAGCCTATAAAATAAAAAAAAACTTTCCACTTCCAAATAAATAAAATCAAATATAAAAACAAAATATAAAACATGAATCAACAAATGATTTTGTTTATTTAAACATCACTAAAACAACTTAATTTTCATTGTAATTTGATGTGTAAAAAATGATTTTTAGCAACACAAAAACTTCCTTGCCACTTCCAAAAATCTATAATTTTATTTCACTTTTATTACACTACAATTAAATAAATTTAAGCTTGACTCTATGCTTCTACTCCAAACGTCTTTTACACAATGACGGTTTTCAAGAGCATTTTAATTTTCTGTACAATACCAATACAAAAATATTAAGCCAAAAATAAATTATCCGAGATGGTCAATAATATATTAAGAAAAATAGAAATACGAAATACAACTATATCCACTATATAGTTTAACTTTATATTGGAATGATATTTCATAGTGAAATGAGAAGAGCGATGAACAAAATTTATTGAAAACTTTACAAACACGTATGCGTATACATCCACACATAATGAGAAGATGGTTTAAAACATTTTTTTATTGAGCTTGTTGCTTTTATATATTATTCATTTGTAGTTGTGTAAGGTTCAATACGCTAGGGTTGTCCAAATATAAGATATGAATCCGCATATTAGATTTATTATTAAATTATTCAATGTTGTATCAAATATAAATAAATTAATTATAAATTTAAGCATTATTATTATTTATATTCATAAATTTACGTATGATAATACATACAAGATGCATAGAATTTGTTAATTGATCTGTTAGCATTAAAAGAAAATTTGATTTTTAATCAGTAGTCAGTCACTAATGCAATTGCATAAAATATAATTTATTTATAATATGAACGTCTCCTACGCATTATTTTATGTGATAAAATATCACCGACACATTTAAAAAAATGCAACGTAAAGAAATTCAACGTTACATGAAGGAAAATTGTAATTTTTTATTTTAAATTATTACAAGATGACTTGGAAAGTCAAAACAAAATATTTTAATGAAAAAAATAATACATAAATAAGATTATAAGAAGTTCTAAAAATAAACACCAACATAAAGGAAAATAATTAGTTGTCTGTTAAAAAATGAGAAAAAGAAGTATATACGAGAAAGAAATTTTTTAAGTAATAAACGATTAAATTATGATTGTTATTTTGATTCGTAACATACCAGAGGAATACCATAGAATATATTGCATTATGATATATACATAATTCAACACAATACTTACTTAATTTTTTTTTTATTTTGAACTAGTGATCTGACTTTCATTTTAAGCTTAACGTGGTGTGAACAGAAACACGAATTTCTTCTTATTAAGACTAGCAACGATAATTATTGTAAATTTTCTTTCAATTGAGCTTAAAATTATTTTAATGCATGTTTGTTTATTTTTTTCTTGAAGTTTATAAAAAATTTTAAATTTCCCTAATTTTGTTTTTATAGAAGTAGGATAAATTTCAATATAACATTGAGTAAATTGGAAAAAAGGTACATATATACCAAGTCATACTATGCTGTTCATTTATTGGCTCCTGTTTATGATAATAAATAAACTGAAATCTGTTAATTTCACATGCACGGGAAAAGTACAAAGTTGTATTAGCAAGCCTAGAATGTATATGATTGAAATATCAAAATTATTTTAATTTATTGTTAATAGGTACTATTTTTTTTGTGACAAACAAAAAATTGTTAAATGAAACTTCAAAGTTGTACTTTATCCATTACAAAAGTGATCTTTCACCTGCAAAGAGATAATAAAACATAGTGTTACATTAATTTTAGTGTTGCCACTGCAAAAGTGGGTCCTATTTTAAAACAAAAACATTTTGTTTTGTACAAGGAAAACCAATTTTTTTTTAGTCTTATGTGTAGGTGTTGTCTTCGCTTGAACAGGTCTGCATTTGTTTGTATTCAACTCCAAGTAAATATGCATATTAAATACGTATGTGTGTATTGTATTACAAAAAGGTAACGTCGCATTGCACACAATCATACAAACTTAATATCCATTTACATATGTCGAAAAGGAATGCACACGCCTATACATATACACACTTGAGACTATTTTCCACGCAATATTACGAAGGGAACGCAACACATAAAAAATTCATCAAAAACGACACTAATACATATGGTCATATGCGTCTAAATAAACAAAGAACGACAGTGATCTAAATATGCGCATGCGGAAACGAGATAAAGATATGACGTTACTCGGGAGTAGAGACTAAACAAAATCAACCAACACTAATAGAAAAAAAATATTACAATTTTATTCCAGCGAAACTATTTTTCAAGACCTCTTCTCAACTGAAACTCAAAGGAAGAACAAAATAAATAGAAATAAAAGAATGAATTTCAACAGAGTAGTCAAAGATACAGAAAATTTGAAATTCAGTTCTTCCTCCCTCTGCATAATTTAATCAATTCGTCAATGCTGTTAGGAAAATAAAGTAAACATTTATCGAAATTCATTTCAATTTGTTTTTATGGACGGTCGGAGATGGCAAGCCCATTTATTTTAATTTTTTACATAAAAATCCATTACTTTATGTTTTCTTACATCAATTTTTTAAATTTAATAAAATTTGCTATAGAGCATTTACTCTTCTCCATCTACATAAGACATTTAAAATATAGTAATAAACATATACAAAAACTAAAATAATGATTGAAATTAGTTCATCATTAAAAATATAAATGAAAATTTCTTCTCACCATCATTATAAAGACATTTTTATAACCATTTGGATAGAAAGTGCCTATTTAGTACAATAATTACTAATAAATAACAATATATTAAAGTTTAACAAAACACAAGTAGGCTAAAAAAGAACAATACTATAGTGTAATATTCTTTCTTTTAATAATTTGAGTTTTATATTTTGTATAAAAAAAAGTATAGTTAAATCTACATACATATAATACTTAGAAATACTTTTATCCTTCTTTCCCCTAAACACATTTTAAAAATATTTAGACAATAATTTTTTAAAACTACATATTGATATAACTTAGGCACCAGACATTGATAAAAATACGAACATTAATTGAATTTGGGATTTTTGGTTTTAATTTTTAGCGCTGTAACACGTTATTTTCATTAGTGTAAATGATTTTCAATTAGAAAAATAGATTTATTAATTATTGAAACATAAAAAAATCGAAAAGTTACATTCATTATAAAATATAGAGAAATAGATAAAGAAGATAGTGGGAAAGAAAGAGGGAAAGGGAGAGAGACAGTATGTTCCCAAGTAATATAGATTTATATGAACTAAGGCAACTACATCATTTCTTGTGCCGTACCTGCGGGTTACCTGTAATTTATATTAATTTCAAAATGGCCGAATAAAAAAAATTGTTTAGAAAATAACAAAAATAAACTTACCGCAGCATTACGAGCGGCTGTCATATACTGATTTTGTGGCGCTAAAACACCCATTGGCGGTTGTCCACTTAAATAAACAAGTTGTTGTTGTTGTTGTTGTTGTTGCTGTTGTTGTTGCTGTTGTTGCTGCTGCTGCTGCTGCTGATCTTTTGTTATTCCATTTATATTAGGATGCATATGATCATACATGCCACCCTGCATTGGTGGCATTTGCATTGTAAGACCAGCATTGTTCAATGTATGATTTAACATTTGTGTATTCAAATGATTTTGGGAATTCAAATGATTTTGTAATTGGGATGGATGATTCATAATAGGTGGCGGTTTTGTTATTGTAGTTTGCATTTGCATACCACTCTGTGTTGATACTGAATTAATTATTGAAGGATTGTATTTCCATTTATCTTGATTCTAAAAAAAATTACAAAAAAATATTAACAAATAATTTTCATTTCCAATAAACTTTTCCCTTATTTGTATATTTTCGTTTCTGGTAAACTAAAATTAAAATGAAATTTTGTTATTAAACCGATAAAAAATATTTAACCAAAGAAGGATTTTATTAAAAAGATAGATAAATAAAAATAAGTACCAAACCACCCCAGTTGAAGTAAAATACATATGTTACCTAAGAAAATGTGGTCTGGCCTAGAGAGAAAATCCTCCCCTAATTTACAACAAATACAACGCATATAAACGAATACAAATAATAATCGATTTCTCCAATGAATTCAAAACAATTAATCGATAAATAAGTAATTTTCACAACAAAAAAAAAAATGTCAAAACTAATTTTTATGCAAAAAATTTCTTCAAAAATTATCATATTTTATTCCCAAAAACTAAAATATTTTACTAAGGTGAGTAAGTATACATTTTTTATATAACATCATCCCCCCATACATTTGCGCAGGGCTGGTAAAATACCGGCATCATCAAAGTTTTTTTTTATACTCACATCAATAATGGCGTCATCTCCTGTGGCCCATCTTTGCTGTTTTTGGGCAAATTGTGTAAATTCCTGATCATGAGAATGACGCTGGAATACATAACCAACAGCAGCATCATCTTGCGTTCTAGCTGGGGGATGACCCCCACCATCATCAGTACCACCGAGTAATTTCATTTTGCTATGGTATCTTTACTTTTAATCCTCTTCCTTTTTTTATTTAAAGTTTTTTCAATCTTTTTGTTAAACTTTTATATTTTTTGTTAAGCTGGAAAAGTTTTCATAATTATCAATAATTCTTTTATATGATTTTTAAATAGAGTATTTCATCTAATAAAATGTTTTTTTTTTTTTAATTAAATTTAAAAGATAGATTAATAGTATATTTCACAAAAATTAATTTATTTTAAATCATTTTCCTTTAACTTGAAAATAAATGGCGTTTTTGACAGCCGCAAAGCCGAATCCAGACAAAACACAAAGGAATTATCATCGTTGAGACGTTAACAAAAAATAAATATTTTATGAATAAAACAATAAACTAAAAATACGTTTAAATTTAATTAACTATTTACCTGTATTAACTAATTATAAATACAAACATGAAATGAAACTCTTATTTTAAACAATAAAAAAATGTTTCGACGTTTAAAAGACGTCGGCGTCAATTGCCTAAGAAGGAATTTATAATATTTTTTAGTCTTATATTGATTGGTACACTAAATAAAACAAAAACGCAAACACAATGTTTTAGTTTTAAACAAAAAACTAAATTAAGTAAACTATACTTTATGTATATTTAATTTTGGTTCGATGAAAAAATGAACCTAAAAAAGAAGGAAAACCGCACAAGAGAAAAAGAGAATTTTACACTTTTTTTTTCTTTTCTTGTTATATTCTTTGTATGCACAGACACCAAATTATTTATTTTAAAATTTATAAAAACACAGAACTTTATTATCACTAACTATACACAAAGCTATTTACAATAAACGCTAATTTACAGAATTATTCTTACGCCATTTAACAGCGCACTATATTTTCGCGAATCTAGACGTCCGTCATACCTTTTTTAATATAATACCGCCATATTGGATTACTGCGCGCGCACACCTGTCAAACAAAATTATTTTTGTACTAGATCTTGGGCTATCCATTTATATAGTTGTTTCTTTCCAACATACGCCGGCATCGTTGTTATTATCATTCTGTTTCAAAATTATGCAGTTTATTTTGAAATGAAAATGGCGTTATTCATTTCAAAATAACATTGGAAATTTCAATGAATGCGTTCATATATTTAAAGGGAAATTTATTACATTTTGGGATACTTTTTTCACATATTAATTTTTTCAGGCAGATTTAAAAATTTTTTGCAGTATAAAAAGGCTGATAATTTTTTTTTATTATTTTGATTGCATTTTTATTAATTGTATTAATTACATGAAAAAATATTTTTAACTGATATGTGTCCATTTGTTTAATATGGCATTTGTGGACAAAGCAACATTATACATAATATATACTTTTCTTTAAGATTTTATATTTTTTCTCTCAAGTTAAATTTATATTATAATTTGTTCGACATTCTTTTTATTGTTTTTATTTATAACATTAAAGTTAGCTAGTGTAATATTTCTTAAGTACAAGTATAAGCTTGCTAAAAAAGGTATTTTGCTTTATTCAACTCTAGGAAAAATATCTGAAATAATTAGATGATTTTATTAAATCAGAATTTTCTCAAAAAACTTGCAATGATTTTCACAAAAGATTTATTTCTTAATTTTTTTAACATAAAATATTCAACACTTTTTCTTTTTTTCTAGAATTAAAAAAAATTTACTAAACAAAACTTGTACTCCTTGAAATTTAGAAAATACAAAATTTAAAATAGTAAAATATTAAAATATAATTTGAAGAATCACAAATTCATATTTTTTCTCGTTTTGGTTTTCATTCTTTTTTAATCTTTATTTTATTTTTTAACTTATATTTAAATATAAGGCCTCTCTAGCAAACAAAACATAACTCAGATCACTTTCATTCTGCGCTCGGTTCTAAAATTTTTGTTTTCAGTTCGATATTATTTCATCAGAGTAACTATATATTTTTGTATTTTGTTATTATTTTATTAAAAATCATAAACAAAAATTTAACTAAAAAAACGTTTTTATAAACAAAACCTCTCTTTTCTTCCCACTTAACTTAAAGTGTTTTAAGTTCGGAATATTTTTTCTGGGATTATTTCCTTTTATAATTAAAAAGTTTCTAATGTCTTAACATAGTTTGTAGTATTAATTTAATTAATAGAATTAATAGTAATTTTTAACAATATTTTAAAAAAGATGCATTGCATTTGCATCAAATATTAACATCAAATTTCTCCACTCTCTTTGTTTAATTTGATATTATAAAATATATTTTAACTTTCTTTGCTTGTATTTTTTTATTTATATGAATAAATTTCATTCATGGAACAATACAATTAATAAGTCATTTCCGGAGCTAATCAAATTATGATTGGTTTTTTTATATCATATATAAATTATTATAAATTGTAATTATAAAATACATAAGTGTAATATTTGTATTTTGTTGTTTTTGTTTAATTTTATTTATTATTTACATATTTTAATTTATATTTATTATTATTATATTATTGTTTATAAAAAGACACTCAAACAACAATCCCCTAATTTTATTAAATTGAAAAAGGTACACATTGTAGTTTATTTTAATTGGATTATTTGTTTAAATAAAAAATTACTACAATTAAAAAAAACAAAAATTTCTTGGAACTGAAATATTTAATTATTCGAAAAGTATATAATAAAGAAATATTATTTTAAAGTTTTCTACTATTGCACTGGGTTTAAATTGTTTATTTTAAAATTAGATTTTCGGTTTGAATATTAATAAAATAATAAATAGTAATGAATTATTTTGTAATTTTCTGTTTTTTATTTTTGTCAGTTCCATATTTTGTCTTTCCTATGTTCATAGTTTTACTGAGTTTTTTTAGTATTTCGAAAAATTCTTTAAATTTGTCAAAAATTATTATTTATTTCACAGGCACAAGTCTCTTATTTTTCCATTATTTTTAGAAAGAAGACTTATTTTTCTTTGTTTAATTTAATATTTATTAAATTCTATTTTTTAGATATGAGAAATAGAATATAATCAATAATTCCTGTATTAAAAGTTTGGTAATTTTAATTTAATTTAGAATAGTAACTGAAAAATTCCAAATTTTGTATTATATTCTCTAAACAGACAATAAAAAATTTAAAAGTACGGAATTAATATTTTATTGGCAATATTTTTCTATTTTGTAGATAAAATATTTGAATGTTTGTAACCAATAAATGTCTTTTTCGGGATTTTCAGCGCAAATTTTTCATCACAACAAAATGGGAAAACATGAAACAATAAATTGAAAAAAGTAAAAAAAAATAGAAATAATTACTTATTAAAAACAAATTATTATTTTTTATTAATTTTTTTTCTATAAAAAAAACAACACTATAATTTTTGTGTTTGATTAATTAATTATTTTGATTATGCAAATCTATAGAAAAATTATTTAAAAGACGCGCGCTTCAATTGCACTGCTTTGAAATAATAAAATAATATTACTGTCAAGCAAAAGAAATAATGCAGTTATATTTTTTTTAGTACAATTTTGTAATTTTTCTTTCTACTGAAAACATGCTAATTACAACTTCGCTCCGATGCGAGAAAAAAAACTGACCATCGCAAAAATTTAGGCACGTGCGCTTTATAATTATAATTTTCTTTTTAAAGAACTTCCGCATTATTTTATAATTAATAATTAATTTAAATAAATATTTCACATATAATAATGATAATAATGTAAACAAAAAACACCTTTTCATTTCAAATGTACGAAAAGGATAAATCAATCAATCTTTTGAATATACTTGCACTGAAAATATATAAATTTTGCATTAAGTTATAATTAAAATTAATAAAAGAAAATCAATTAATTACATTTTAATTAATAACAATTACCCTTTTTTGCTTTTTTTTCTTCTTAATCTCTAATATGTATAAATTGAATATTATTAAACGTTTGTTGTTTTGAACAATAAAAGGATATTTTTTCGTATTTACACAAAAAAAATGGTTTTAAATAAGTCATATAATTTTTTTTTGTTTTTTGATATAAATTATTAATTAAATTGATCATTATTAAACTCATTAAAATCAAACAAGTCAGACAATCCTTCAGTTTGTCCAAGAGAATAATTGTAGTCTGTGTCCAAAGGTGGTTCAATTGGCATAAATTTATCAAATGCATCAAAATCTAGAATAAAACATATTACATAAATTATATATTTTATTAGTGAGAAATAAAAGAAAAAAATCATCCTAAAATAACATATTTAGTAGCCATTATTACTTGTGTTATAAAGTAATTTACACCAGAGCTGAATCTCATGGTGCTACATATGTTGGTTAAATAAAATGCAGACCCACAAGATTTCAGTACCAGTGCAAATTTAATATTAGTCTTATAGATAGTTGACAACTAATTTTTTTGGTTAGTATTATGTTATTATAAATAAAAACAACTAAAAATTGAGAACAATTACCAAAAGCTGTTCGATTTTTTGAGTATCACAGAAAAAAATATATAAATACTATATTTTTTAAAGAAAAAAAAAATCCTGATTTACTCCACACTTTTCTCGTATTTACCTAATTTTCAGTGTAAAAGAAGCCATCGCTTTGTAGCTGTGCATCAAAAGTACTTTTTCAATTACACTAATATGTTTGTTTTTTTAATTTTAATTAAATATAATATTATTGACTTTAAGCTTTAGATCTTTAATTATACTAAAAGGATTTTTCAACCTCAGAGTTAATATTGAATAAAACGCGATTGGATAAAAAAAAATCATATTTTTATTTACGATTTTATTTACTATATTCAAATTATTTGTTTCACTATTTTTAATCTTGTTTAAAATTTAAAATCGCCAAGCAAGAACTCAGACTGTGATGCGAATATCAATTAATAAAAACGCAGTCACAATCAGAGTTCCCGCTAGGAAATTTTTTCGTGTTAATAGTAAAAGTAAAAAGACATAATTGTACATTGTTATTTAATTTAAATACGACAGTTGATCAAATTTTGGATTTTATCCAAAACTTGGAATTCAAATTACATTTTCATATTTAACCGGAATTATATACATAAGAATTATTTGATTTTCGGTGCATTAATTTTTTAAAGCTTTTGAAAATTTAAAAAGCGTTTTTTTTTATGTCCCAATTTTACTCAATTAGTATATTGATTTATTAATCAACATCATGCTGTTTTGTTAGTTATCTGATTTATAGCCGAAATGTGATATATTAATGAGCATATTATAAGTATTATTACTTATTTGTTAGTAATAGTAGTACATCGCAAAATAACATATGAACGTTATTCACATTTTTCTTTGGTGTAATTATCAGAATGTAATATTGAAGAGATGTAATATAAAAGAAAGAAAAGAACAATAAATTAAATGAATAATTATTACCATTATCATTTTGTAGCCAATGCGTTGGGCTACATCTCTCAAACATATCATTAAATGCATTACGTATACCATCCTTTTTACTTGTTGATGACGAGTGATGATGATTATCATTATTTGGATATGGACTAAACGTCAATACAGAATGATTACTTAACTTCACATCATTCATCAATCGTACACTGCCACTTCCACTATCTCTACTACTACCAACACCTTCACTTATATCACTATCCGACGATGATGATGATTGCTTTTTATTTTTATCATCACAGATTTCTTGTTTTGGATAAAAATATGATTGTTGTTCTATGATGCGTTCATTTCCACTCGCTTCAAGTACATCTAACTCATTTTGAGTTAAGATTGGCTTTGTAGTTGTTTGAAAAATAATTGGTGGTTTTTGTACCAAATTATTTGTTGTTGCGGCTATTGTTTTTTCCGGCGCCGCCGCCAGAAATGATTTATTTAAATTTCGTTGGGCTGAACCAATTGGACGAGCTAATAAACCTAAATAAAGTTCATAAAATTATTTAGTTTTTTCTCGTATTTTGATTACTTCTTACCTAATTTTTGTCGAGGGCTTAAATATTTTTCATTAACTTCTGTTTTTATTGGTTTTATATCCTCAAGTAATGGATCGCATGATGATAGCAGTTGTGTATTATCATTTGTTGTATCCGGACATAGAAAAACGTCTATTTCACCTTTCTCAGACTTTAGATATATTTCTCTTGCTACATTTGTATCAGGTAACTAAAAATTATTATTAAACCATAAAATATATGTCATTTGTTGGTTTATAACTTAAACGTAACTTGCGCGACTTATATTAAAAATATGACAAAATCAATTAATAATTTGTTTGAACCATATTTTAACAATTTTAACGATTCGAGTTTTTCTTAATTTAATAAAACGAGAAATCCATAAACCCGTGTTGCAGGAAAAACTAATTAAAAATGTTCTATCTACATATTTAACTATTTTATTTAAATATGCATGAATTTTGGATACTTAATATCTTACTTTTTTATTTAAAATTTATCAAAGGTTAATTTTGTCTCAATTTTTATTTTCAAATTTGTATTTTGTAATCTACAAATTAATTACATACATATTAAACCTTTATTTTCAATTCGCATATACTAAAAATTGAAAAAATTAACAAAAAATAAACCTTACCACTAATTTGGCTTCTGGTGGTGCCTTTATAACAATCACAGTTTGATCCTTAAATATATCAATTGATTTAAGATCTTGGTGCGTTAAATAGGCATATGTTGTTTTTTCGATTTGTGCTTTTAATATATTCTTTATTTTAACTATATTTGTGTCTAATTCATTTTCTTTTTGTTCTAATAAAACATTTTCACGTTCCATTTCTTTAGTCATTTCTATACTAACTAATGAATTACCACATTTCCATTGAATATTATTTTTTGATTTTTTTTCTAATATACCAATACCTTCAAGCACATTAGTTATATCATAAATACGACGTTTTTGTACATTCAGTTTTTCTGACGCAACATTCAAATCAACAACACCATCTGTTGATTCTTTGAGCAATTCAACAAATTTTTTTGTTAACAAACCTAAGGATGTATCGTATCTTGAATAGAAATAATATAAGATTATTAGAATGTAATGTAAACTAGCTTAAACGAGGGAGATTTGTTTTTTTCATCTGACCATACTTGTAAATGAAGAAGAAAAAAAACGTATCGGTACAAAAATAAAAAAATGCGTCTCTTATTGAATTGAATAACTGAATGTTTCTCATTCATTTTGAAAAATGAAGATTTGTTAATTTTGATATTGTGTGACAGTTATTTTTATTATTTTTTTTTTTTGTAAAATCATAAAAAAATATCCTGTTTAACAATTTAATATAATTATTTTGTTGATTTATAAATACAAATTAAAATTCCATTTTATCCTAATATTCATCATATCGTAAGCCGAAAATTTAAAAAAATATCCTTTAATAGCATGAATAACATAAAAAATATTCATGCTAATTTATGGCAATTTGAAGTTAGTGCGAATAGTATATGTCTCTGATAAATAAAGACAACGTGTACACATTCAGTTTTTCATTACAACAGAAAAAGGTTATAAACAAACCTTGTGCCCTCCGAGTATCGTTTTTTCGAACTAGACGCTTTTACTTGTTTCATTTGTTTTGGTGGTGTGGGTGACATATTTTGCGTTGGTGTTGTCATTGGTAAACGACGTTTAACAGCCTTAAATATAAAAAGAATTAACTAAAATAAAAATCAGATTTATTACTAACCTTGTAATAATTTGTTATACGAATTTCAGAAGATTTAGGAGGTACTTTTGGGGATTCACAAACAAAAACATTTTGTGGTGTTGCCCCATAACCGTGATCTAATAAATGTGAATTTATCTTCGTATGAGTTTGTTCAAACAATTTTCTAGAACTCATTGCTTCTGCTGTGATATTTGTACTTGCAGAAGAAGAGGATGATGGTGTTGCTATTGTTGATGTAACAGGGATTATTGTTGCTGTTGTGGTAGTTTTTTTTATTATATCAGTATTATATTGATCAACACTTGATGCACGCAATTCTAATTGTCTATTAGATGTACGATGTTCGTCTATTTGTTGTTGTTGATTTGCATTTTGTGTAAAATAAATACTTTGTGCAAAATATTTTGGCATTTTTTATTATATACAACCAAATTAATAATTTTATTTTTGAGGTTATTATTGGTAATGCTTTGATGATGTTTCTTCTTCCTACTGCTCCTTTTATTTTATGCTTTATAAAATAAAATGTAATAAACAAATTCAGCACCAAATTTTATGCCTGAAAAAAAAAAAAAAATTGACAAAAAAATCTACTTAGTTTGACTGTATTTTCTAGTTCAAAATTTAAAAAAAACATATATGTATAAAGAAAAATGAAAATCCTGATTTCAACTTTTTATAATTTGAATACCTATATTCATTTATTTATTTTATTTATTTATTTTTCTGCTTTGGTTCATAACAAGGGATGTCAAATAACCACATAAACGCTGATGCGATAAAATAAAGTCCTAAAATATAAGATAATCTCAAAACAATAATGTCATATGTCGTTGGGTCTAAAACGAAATATTTTTAGTGAATTCATACCACTTTTCTTTTCGGTTGAAATGAAAACGAGTTTTTTTCTTTAAAAAAGGGTTGGATTATAGTAATATTTTCTATTATATTATAGTATTCTATAATCTCCTCTCTCTCTCATTCTTGAGATTGGTAAAAAATAATATTATTTTTTTTAATTTATTTATAAAAATCAAAAAATATTTTTTTTGCTTACAATAAATTTTATTAGTGTAAACTCAGATAAAATTATTTTGATAACGCATACCAAAATAAAAAAAAGCAAATGTTGTCTCCGTTTAAATTAAAAAATTTCCCTTAAATAAGACATGAAATAGTAGCATTAAGGTAAAACAAGTTATGTATACATAGACAAAAATTTGTTAAGGTTGATGACTGACTAATATAATATAATTATCCGTCAGATGAGACCAATTCTTTTTCAATTTTGATAAATTTTTAAATTAGCAAGTTATTATTAATTCTTATTATTGTGTATATTATTCTTAATAATTTTAGAATTGAAAGCAATTTTAATAATACTTTGATTGAAAAGTGTCACCACAAAGTTCGATGTCCGCTAAAAATTTCCAAGCAGATCAAAGACGAGAATGTAAAACAAAAGGATATTAACAATTAATGTAGATAAGAGGGAAAATTAAGAAAAGAAATATAAGTGACAGAAAGAAAAATAAAAGGTGACACGACAACTATGAGGGTACTTTTTTAGTCTTTACAGAATGAAACTAGATAGATAATATATGTATTAATATTGGAATTTTGCATTATTTTACTTTAAATTATATGGTTTTTAAGAAAATATAAATGTAAGCAGTAAACTTACCTTTCAAAAATAAGCAAAGTAAAGATATTTATTTAATGCATGCCTTATAATTATCAAAAAAAGGGTAAGAAAAAATATAACTTTTCAGGTTATTATTTGACACATTATTTACAGATTTTGTGGTTTATAATTACGACAATAAAATACTATCTATGATCTAATGTAATTTGTTACAAGAATTTCTGAACACGTTCTGGTTTTTCAATCGTACCGACAACCGATATAAAAAAAAATCTTTTTTGGGTTATGTCCGGGACGCGATGCGTCGATATTTCAATTGACAAAATTTAGGTTTTATTAACAATAAGGTTCTTTAATATTTACTCACTCCTGATTAATAAAATCAAAATAAGATTTACAATAAAATCTACTTAAAACTATTACAGTTCGGTGTAATCTGTCTATAGTGAATTCATTAAAAAATAACTCAAATATCTTATTAATTTTATAAAAAGTAGAATTTATATAGGCGTGCGTCATTTTTAGTTTTTTTATGCAAAGAAACAGAAGACACTGCATTTTAGCTCATTATAAATGGTAATTGAAAATTTATGATAGAATATGTACTATAAAAAGCATAACCTTTAAACTCTTATCCTTTATAATTACAATTTATACACTTAGATATTTGATGTTACTCACATTTGATTACATACATTTTTTTCTTTTTATGTTTTGAGAATAGAACGAAACTCCATTCCTATTTAAACACATCCCTTTTATTTATTATTTTTATCATTTTTCTTGTTTATTTTTTTTTAACCTATAATTAAACAATAAAAACACACACTGATTGAACAATAAATATAATTACATTTATTTTAATTCCATTTTTAATATCGTCATGAAAAAAAAACTAAAAAAAAAGACTAAAAATGTCTGCCGCTTTTTACTGAGCACAGCTGCAGTATGTGACTGTATGAAGAATAGAACGCGTCAAAATAAAATGTCGATTATTGATAATTAAACAATCAAGTATTTTAACTTATTTCAAAAATTTATATTTTACAACATTTACATTTTAAAAAAACACTAAATTTATAATTAAAACACTTGTTTATATTAGCAGCAAAATGATGGTCTTTAAAAACAGTTTCTTCTGTTCGTGTTGCGCGCAAATGACCCTCTCATCTCAGA
Organism: Pedicia rivosa; assembly: GCA_963082725.1. NCBI lineage: Eukaryota > Metazoa > Arthropoda > Insecta > Diptera > Pediciidae > Pedicia > Pedicia rivosa. The sequence continues at coordinate 24,290,866 of OY720153.1, forward strand.
CAGACATCAACAGAACGCTATGCACTGTGAAATTATTGTTATAGATTTTAGTCCAAAATAGTAATTGAACATAGTTTTTGCCGGGAAATTTTCTTTTAAATTTCTTATATTATTTAGAATTAAAAACATAAACTTTATTTACATATTAAAAAAAATTTTACTCATAGAAAATCAGTAATTTATCAATGAAGTTAAAAATAAAAGGAATAAAAATTTAAAAAATTGTTGTACATGTAAATTACGTACTACGAAAATAAAGTATTAAAATAAATATATAAATTTTTATTATCAATTTTTATTTTGGAAAAAAGTATTGACTATAACTTATAAACTTTTTAGAAAAAATAGAAAGAAATAAAAAATTATTCTTATAATAAATATTTGTATGGAATAATAATCATAATAATAATTCATAAATAATTACTTTTATTATATTTATTTCATAAAAAAAAGTTATACAATTGAATGTGTTTTCATAAAATATATTTTTTTATTTTCTTAAAATCTAAAACATTTTAAATGCTAAAAATATATGTACGCACTACATAGTTATGTTAATTGTGAACATACATAATTTAAAAATTTTAGTTTTCTCAAAAAGAACAAAAACTTTGAATGTTAATATTTTTGATTAATTTTAAGAAATAATTAATTAGATAATTATTTTAAAAATATATTTTGTTAGTACCGTATAGGCACTTACAATTTGTGAAACACAACAAAGAAAAGTTTTAAATTAATGCAATAAAATCTTATATGCGGAACTAACTAAAAATGGACTCTGTATATAAAATTCTTTAACTTTTTTAATAAATATACAAAAAATCAAATTAAATTGATTGAATTATATACTAAATATCAATGATAACATAAATATCGTATTTTTCTATTTCAGGTTTTTGCACAATTTGCATAGCAGAATAGGTAATTGCTTTGACTTCAGTACCTTGTGGATGTTTTGCAAGATCAAAAGGTTCACCATAACATAAACATTCTATTTTAAAATTATCTAAATCTAATAAGGATATTTCTAGTTTTTTACAGATTAAAAATGGTTCGGCCGAAAATAGAAACAGTAATTCATCTAAATAACGATAAAGTAATCCTTCCAAATCATCACTTTCAGCTTCGATTTTGTAACAATTTCGAATTTCAACAGTTTCCAATTCTGTCATATAGCCAAACATAGCAATACCGTTCTGTTCGAAAGCCTCTTTTAAGGTATTTCCCCAGGAGTGTAGCCTGTAAAAAAAAAACTTTCAATCTTAGTATATATTTAAATAATTGCATTTCTAAACTAATAGCGGGTTTCACAACAATTTAAATGGATTGTAAATAATTTAGCATATCCATTAGTATTTTTCTCTTTTGTGCTTATTTAAATCCCTCTTAAGATGTTTGTGAAGCCCTTTTCATAAAAAAATTGTAATTGGTTCCAATGAAAAAACTTACTGAACATCAGCTGTATGATCAAGATCTAAAATTAAACAAAATAATAATTACTTCTTAAATTTTCACAAATTTAACATAACCCTCAAAATTTTTGTTTGAACTTACATTCATATTTAATTTGTGGAATTATTATGTTATTTGTAGTTTGTAATTCAACTTCCATTTCTAATCCACTTTCAGCTCGACAAAGATATTGAAATAATTTTTGCAATATTAATTAGCAATATAAAATACGATGATTGACCAATGACAAATCAAATTGTCCCAATAAACATTTAATTAAAATTAAACCAAAAACAAAAAACCGACAAAACGATGTTCTTTAGATGGGAAAAAGCTATAACACCATTGACACACCAAAAAGTTAAACCACTTTTCGGAGTTATCTTGTTGCGTCATCTTTTGAGAAATAGAGATAAATGCGATATGAAATATGAAGTAGGATTAAATATATTAGTCGTGTTTTTTAATAAAATATTCCGCAGAATAATTTTCGAATTAAAAAACGCTCCGAAAATACGCTCCGTATAAATTGTAAAAGTTGGCAAACTTTACTTTAAACAAAGTTCATTGTTTTTGTTTTAGCGGAAGAATAATTAAATATCAAAAAAAATATCCATGATAACAAACATTACTTTTATGAATTAACTTTTTAAATTCTATATTTGTTTATTTACAGTTTTTTTATATTTTCACATAAATGTGTATATTTTTTATCAATTATTTGTTAGAAATTTATTATTTGTAAAAAATACTTGTTGGATTATGCAGAATCAAAAATTCTGTCGAATTTTTGGAATTAAAAAACGCAACTATGATCAGGATAATTTTTTAAATTTACTGCAAAAGAAATATAAATGACTATACAAAATGATGATAGTAATAATAACAATAATAAAAAAAATTTAAATAATTTAAATGCGATATTGGTGTGTCTACCTATATTTTTTATCCCGATAATCTTTTGGTATGTCGATGGTACAATGTCTATTAATAACTAAAGAAAAATTTAAATGTCTATACAAAATCATAATAATAATGATTATAGTAATAATAATAATAACAATAATAATAATACCAATAAAAGATTTAAATAGTTTAAGAGCGATATTAGTGTTTCTACATTCTACGTACTAGATTAAATTATAGTAATATATAAATTGTTGCGAAAAACTGTTGTCTCAAAAGTGTTAATGTTTTGCAACGGTCGCGCTCTGAAACAAAATCAAAAAAATGTGTTATGTCAAAAACGTGTTTATATAGTTGAGCTTAAAGTTGATAATCGCGTAGAAATGTACGTTTACGACCAGAACTGACGTCGCGTCGCGCTCGGTGGGCTATGGTCTGTAAGGGTATTGCGCAGCAAGCGCGAATTCGCGTCGCAAGAAAAAAATTTACGGGAAAATATACCTTATTTGGAAGGAGTAAGGTCTATTATAGCAAAGCAGATAATTTGGATATTGTTCGCAAAGAATTATTCGCGCGAATTTAATGCCCACACTTTTACGAAGAAAAAATTAGTTGACGTTTCATGTTTTGTTTGAACATAATCAAATTAAATTTGTACAAAATTTAATTTTTCATAAAAAAATTAAATATATTATCAGCTTTGATGAAATTGTAATAGATGAAATTTAAAGAAAATCTATAATTTATAATAAAGGGTACGTTAATTATAATATAATATCGCGTTCGGTGTGCGATAGTAGGCGAATTTAATGCCTAATTCTTGTTTGCGACTAGAATTCGCTCTTGGTGCGCTATACCCTTTACCCATGATACAAATATTTCAAGATATGTTTGACAGCTGTTCCATTTTCGTTCAAGTTCGCCCATGTGACGTCACCCAGCATGGAAAGAAGAGAGGGAAACATGCGCAAAAGCATATCTTATAATATTTCTATCATTGTCTTTACCATTAGTGATTAGTCATTCTTATATCTCTTCAAAATTCTTCGTTATGCAATAAAGTCGGCTGAAAACGAGTAAATCTTCCTTATCCTATGAAATCAGCTGATTACGAGTTAGTGTACTTTATGAATCTGGTTGTAATTATAAATTTATAAATGGTGTATCAAGAAGATTATGCTTAGAAGATGGAAAGTGTATTAAGTATACACGACAAATTATCTTAATTTAATATCATATTACGTGGGCAGAAACATCTTCCATTACATTGTTTACCCTTACAATATGTTATCATTGGTATTTCATTAATTTTTTCACAAGGTGAATTCCGTCGATCGGCAGAATATCCATCAGAACATTCACATTAATAACCACCAAAAGTATTAATTAATTTTGTTTTATTAAACATATATAGCTTAAACATTTTTTGCTTATTGGGTTTAACAATAATTTTTCGATTTCTAAATATTTCGGTCTTTATTCTATAATCTTTCTCAATAAATGACGTTATTAATATTGATGCTATTGGATGTTTTAATACGGGAGCATGATAACTTAATTTTATATTATTTAGATGAAGTAAAATTGCACAATAAAAACATATTATTACTCATTTGTGAAAGAAGTGTTTTGAGAAGTGGAAGTGTTTTTTTTAATTTGTTTAAAATATAATCTCTGCGCGAAATTCATATAAATCAATTATTAAATTGAAATTAAAGTGTTTGCAATAAATAGTTTGTCAAAGAATTATTGAAGTTTGGTTAGTTTTTACAAAAAACCAAATTATTACTACTGCGACGTAAGTAGTTACTTTCTTTGGAATTGCGTCATACTTTGAAATTTCAATAATTTTCAATTTACAACAAACCTATACATTATGTGGTTTTATTCCTAGGTCGAGAGAGTTAAATCTCTCCACGTTATTGCCGCTTGGTCAGGTGACAGCTTAAAGATTAACTTAGAACAAACCGGTGATATATCTGTAAGATTTACTGAAATTCAAAGCTTTGAAATATTTTTAAACCCTATATTTTTTTTAGCCACGTTTGAAATGTCTCCTGCCAGTAACCAAACTAACTGCCCATCTTGGCGAGAAAAGTATATGCCTTCCTTCGCTATATCAAGAAGGTGCTCAAGTACCTTCCCATACAGTCGAGGGCGAGAAGAGCAATTTACAATTCCGCCGAGGAATCGATACATTATTTCAGCGAATCAAAAGCGAAAAAATTCGTACAAGCAATTTAGAAGCAACAGTACCCAATTTGAAAACTTTGGAGTTTTTACACGATCCAACCCAAGAGGGTATATTGAGCAACATATTTATGTACTCACCGACACACATAAAACAAGAGAACCAGAACAAAATTGGAGAAACTTCCAGGAAAGACCTCCAAATATTGAGCGACAGAAATCGATTAATTATAGATGAACCATTAAACACTCCAATTATTGGTAAATTGAAAAAAAAAACTTTCTTTGTTAAAATAATAAATATTAATTTTACTTTAGACATTCACCGGGCTTCACAATTTTTCAAGACCTTGAATATTGAAAACCAACCAGTCTTAAATAACAATACAAATTTAAATGATCAATTAGATCAAATATCAATAAATAACTCATATGATCAGTTAATCAAAATTCAGAAAAATCTCGACCATTTTACTACTTCGGAGCACTTAATATCAGAATTATTTAATAAAAACCAATATTATCCAGAAATGGAATCTTCATATGAAGGTGAAATGTACAAATCTTTAAATATAGATACAAATCTGGAAGAATTAGTTATTTTTGATACTGATAGAAATATGAATATGTTTTTCAATGATTATTTTTCCGAAGACGACATTAAAGAACATAGCAGAAAAGATAGTCTTTTTAGTTCCACTGATCCTAATGTCTTAATAACCGATATACATAAAAAATCAGATATTTTATATAAGGACATTATGATCACTGGGCATGAAATTCCAATACCCCTTTTGGGTGAAGAGATTAATTTTGAATTTAATGATGCTAACATATATGGTCATACAGATTGCATTAATACTGATGAATTACTTAATAAGCAATTAAATGAAAATGTCACTTCATTACCATTTATCGTGAGTGAAAATTATTCATCAATTGAAGAACTCCAAATAGATGCAACTATAAATAATTTAAATGGATTTGAACAAATACTAAATGTATCTGAAATTAATAATATAAATTTTAATAATAAGGTAGAGGAAACTAATATAAATATTGATAACAACCCGCAAATAAAATTAAGTCAATCTGACATAAAAATCAAAATTCCTGACATTGAAGATATTACTGAAATAAAACCTCTTATCAGTACCCCAGAAATCAATGATATTTTTTTAAACTGTAAAAATGATCATTTTGATCTTGTTTCATTTATCATTTCTGCAAATGTAAGTTTTCAAAAATGCACACAAAGAATTTTATCACTAAAATCTTTTTCATTTATAGGACAAAAAAGAAGATATATCTGTTGAAATTAAACATAAACGGCAACATGACAATGGAGAAAAAGAATTTCCAAAGAAGATACGATTGACTGATAGTGATAATTTTTGTACATCAGCAGAAAGCTCTCTTTCAGTGTCTGTTCCCACAGTAGTAGCTCCAAGAAGAAGAGGACGTCCACCAATTACCGAGAATTCTCTTCCAAACCCTACACATTACCAACATTTGAGCGAAAAAGATGCTAAATATGTTGAAATGAGAAACAAAAATAATTTAGCATCAAGAAGATCTAGAATGAATAGAAAACATAGGGAATTAAATATTGAAGATGAAGCTCAATTATTGGAAACTAAAAATAGATCGCTGGAAAAAAAGGAACAAAAGTTAGAAAAATTAATTAAAAAATGGGAAAAATATGTTATGGATTTAGCTTCATTGTAGGTTGTTATTTAGTTTAAGTTGCATTATGTATAATTATAACAATTTTTTGTATTAAAATAATATTAATTATTAATGAATAATAAATTAATAAAATAAATAAATAAGTATCTAAATAATGATTTCATTTAAGTAATCATTAAACTAATAATTGCATAATGGTGTTTATACTACAAAATATATAACGTTTTGTAGTTTGGTGTTTTAAAGCAAATTTATACAATTTTAAGAAATTAATTTTTTATAAAAATAATCAAAAATAAAACTTCTATGTTCTATTTTGCTAAGATTGTATTCGTACTTTTACTAGATTACACATTTTTCAGACATTTAACTAGGTAAAATTAAAAGCAAATTAAATTGTTAGAAAAATCTTCAATAATAATAATAATAATAATAAAATATGATTATTAAAATTCGAATAAAAAAAATATATAAATGAAGATAAATAAAACTGGTAATCAAATATAAAGAACATTTTCAACCAATGTAACAATAATAAATGCCTAAAATTAAAATTTTTGTTTTTACCTACTATCTTTAATTTACATTAAAAAATACCCATACATAATAATTTAGAAATTTCTATTATTTAAGAATACGAATAAATCTTATCTAGTAGGATTTATAGGAATTTATAATCTCGGGGTTTTTGTTTTGAAATAAAAAACCCCATCACATAACATGAAAAAAAACAGGGTCTGTTCGTAAATGTTACAGGGGTAATATGCGTTCATAAAGGGCATCGCGCACCAAACGCGAAATCGCGTCGCATACATGAATTATCGCCATACCCCATCCAGTGCGACGCGACGCGATTTCTTATCGTAATCGAAGCTTGCTACGCGATTATCAACTCTAATTACAACTGCATACAGATGTTTTTGGCATAACACATATTTTTGATTTTGTTTCAAAGCGTGACCGTCGCAAAACATTAACGGTCACACCTTTGCGACAACAGTTTGTCGCAACAATTTTTGAACTATCAAATTAAAAATAAATATAATAAACATGAAAAGCCATTTTATGAATTTCGACGAATTGTTGATAATTGAAGTGAAAAAAATATATACTTATGTGTTAAAAGAAATAGTGAAGTTTTAACAGTTTCATACGACAGAAAATAACGACGCGTTCGATGGGGGATACTTTACGCTTTTAAAAACCAAAATCTGTCGTGTCGCGACCATCGCCAAAGTTTGTTTTTATAATTAGCGTACTTTTAATTATAAATTATAGATTTTCTTTGAATTTTATTTATTAGAATTTCATCAAAGTTATTAATAAAATTCATTTTTCTATGAAAACATGAAACTTCAAATATTTTGTACATAATTGAATTTGGTTATGTTCAAACAAAACATGAAACGTCAAAATATTGTTCGCAAAAGTGCTGGCATTAAATTCGCACGAATAAATTTTTTGCGAACAATATCCAAATTGTGTGCTTTGGTATAATTGACCTTACACCTTCCACTTAAGGTATATTTTTCCGGAAATTTTTTTCTTACGACGCAAATTTACGTTTGGTGCGTGAGAACTGTCTCGAAAAATAGAAACGTTATCCCTATATCCGTTGCAAGATAATGCAAGATAAATAGTATCTTTATTTTTTCTAAATGTGTTCGTTTTTTGCGAATGCCGTCACTGATGACAAATGAAAACTCTAAGTAAAATTTGTATTGAAGCATGAGTTTTAATTAAATTAGTATTATTAATTAAATTATTTAAATTTCTATTTAATTGCAATGAAATTTTATGTTGATTATAATTTTAATTATTTATTGTTTATAATAATTTAATTATGAATATTTTTTATTAGTATTATTATTTTCATAATAATTTTTACAATTACTTTTACATTTTTATTACATTTTTTAAAAATTTTATTGAAAAGCTATTATTATTATTATTACAATTAAAATTAGCAGATAAAACAATTTTGACAAAAATTTCATATTGGATTTATTTACTGCCAAAACGAGTTGACACCAGTGACGAATGTAAGTTTTAAGGTAATTTAATAATTATAATATGAGTAATATTACATAAATAACGGTGTGCTATTTAATAGGCGCCTGATTTACCTGATTTAGTGTATTAGTTTAATCATTTGTTGTTCGAGTTGTTGTAAAACTTTTGACATTTGTATAACCTAAAAATTTTGATGTTTCCCTTTCATGAAAACATGTTGTGAAACTTTTCATTGAAAAGTAGGTTTTAATGAAACGTTTCGTTGAAAACTTTTCAGACTCACATCACTAGTTACATGCAGTTTAAAACATGTAAAGGCCATAGTCCGAAGGAAGGGACCGGCGCGCCATGATATCTTGATGCGTCTGAAACTTGATATACGAAAACAAACCTTCTGGAAATGGTATAAGTTCTATTTTAGTATATCACAGTTTTTGTAAATTGTAATGCAAGGCATTATATGTCACGACCGTGGGTCAAGAGTCAATAACCAAACTCGTTTAAATACAATTTTGATGTGATTTACAACAATGGCATTCAGAACAATTACACGATGTTAAAATAGACAAAATGAATTTTACTTTTAAAGTAAAATTAAAAAAAAATAAAAAGTTATGAATAAAAAATAAAATAAATTTTTGTACGATAAAGAAAAACAAACCAACAAAAAATAAGCAGAAGCAACTTTTTTTTAATATTATTTTTAATCATTTTAATTTTGATTCATTTATTTCACTATTTTTTTAAGTAAAATTAGCGTTAGCCTTAACAGACATAACATAACATAAAATATATTTTATTAATTAAAAACTCTAAAAAACTATTTTCTTTTACTTATGGAATGTTTAGTGTGCATTAGTCCAGTAACATTTTCATACATATATATATATATATATGTATGCGTATGCAAGTTTGTTAATAGGGATATAGCTTATAATTTTCGAATTGCATTTCCATCGTAATGAAGAAAATGATTGATTACTGGCAACACTGTCCAACATGGCTACATCAGGTTTGTAATATAAATTAGTCACGTGTATTATTTTCTAGTTTATTTCTACAGACAATATAAATTTGCTATAAAAATTTGTATATTTACATTTACAAAAATATTTACATTGTTTCAGTATATAATATGTGCCGGTTAATTTGTAGTTAAATAAATATTTAAGAATTAAAATTTTGACTTTTATAACCGCGTGGCTTATTTTAGTGATTTCATTAAAATCATTTAATATTGGTTATGTGTTTTTATTATATCGTTAAAACTTATAATATATAGTTTTATAAAAATACATAATAAATCCAAAAATGCATCTATAAAATTAATTAATTTAGTTTATTTTATTAATTTCATAAGGGAAAAAGGGAAAGAAGAGTAAAGGAAAGCCAGTACCTCTGCAGGATTTCTTAGCTACGAATACGGGGACTGGTACTCCTGCTGTTCCACAAGGACAAAAGAAAGTTACTAGTTGGGCTGAAGATAATGATGAAGAATATGAAAGAAGAACAATATCATTACCTACAGCACCACGCGCGAGTCGAATGCTTACTGATGAATCAATACCACAAAATCCACCATACTTGGCATATGTTTCTAATCTCCCGTATGATGTAAGTGAAAATGATATACATGAATTCTTTGTGAATTTAAGGATTGAGTCGATAAGATTACCAAGAGAAGATGGTGATTCTGGACGATTACGTGGATTTGGTTATATAGAATTTCATAGCAGAGATGATTTGATAGATGCAGTTCGTATAGCAGATCCATTTATTCGTAGTAGAAGAATACGAATAGATATATCAAATGAAAACGACCAAAAACGTATGACAGGTGGCAATTGGCGTACCAGAGGTGGAAATGATAATTTTAAAGAAAGAGATCCAGAAAGTCGAAGGGGATTTAGCTTTAGAGATCGTCGTGAACGTGATGGTGAGGGATCAGAAGAATCAGGAAATTGGCGATCAGGTGATAGACCAAGAGATCAATCTCCTCCTCCTAGGCAGGAACAACGGCGAGGAGGCTTTGGTGAACGTGAAAATTTCAAAAGACGTGGGTATGATGAAAGATCCAAAGATGAAGAAGTTCAAGAGCGCCCAAAATTGAATTTAATTCCAAGAACTTTGCCAATTAAAAATTTGCCCCCACCGTCTGACGAGAAAGAACCCGAGGTCGTTTCAGTAATTAAAAGCGAACCAGTGCCAGCAGCAAATATATTTGGAAGTGCAAAACCTGTCGACACTTCAGCAAAAGAACGAGAAATAGAAGATCGATTGGAAAAATTAGAACAAGAACGTCATGCAAAAAAAAAAGAAGAAAAAGAACTAAAAGAAATAATTGAAATCCCAGTAGAAGAAAAAAAGGTTGAGATTATTAGCTGGAGAAAACCTGCTGATGAAAAAGAAGAAGAAACGACTAAATCAATCCAAACAAAAGAAAGGAAGTACAGTCCTAATAGAAAAGATTCAACTCTTAGACGAAGAGATGAACGTGTGGGTATGAGAGATAATAGGGATAAAGATTATAGAGATCGTGACAGTAAAACAAGAGATTCTCGAGATAAAAATCAAAAAGATTATCGTTATCTTAACAAGCAAGTTTAAAAAAAAATCTATTTAGTTTCGTTCTAATTTTACTTTATTTTTAGAGATAATGATCGCAACTCTCGAGAAGCAAAAGATAATAACGAATTAAGAAATCGTAATGAAGCGAATCGTCAAGATAAAACAAAAGAGGACAGCCGTGAGCCAGAGGATCGCATGCCTAAATATTTACCACCACAAGGGCCTGTGAGTTTTTAATTTTAGAATGTTTGACTTCTATTATTGATATCTTTTATTTGTTGCAGAATTTATCCATGTCAAATAAATATGCTGCATTTCTTGATGAAGATGTTTCAGACTGAGTTGTTTTTGGTAATATCAAGATAAATAAAATTAAAATAATCACTCCATAAATAAAAAAAATTGACTGTAATTAAATAAATTATATTAAATTTTCTATATTTAATTATTATTTACAAATTTATTTTTCATTTTTTAAGCATATTCTCGCGCTAAAAGATTTTTTTTAAACAAACGAATGAAACGAGTTTAGTATTGGTGTATAAATAAAAAATCATTTAATGTTATATTTTGTAAATTTTGTTGCCAGTAAAATTCTAATAAATTTTATTAATATAATTTACAAAGTGTGATTAACATCGAATTTTTTTTAAATAAATTCAAACATATTTTACTGGGTGTCATCTAAATTTTAGAATATAAATTTTGAATTAAAACAATAAATTATTTAATTCTATTTAACATTGATGGTTTTACTTAACAAGCAATAATGTTGGGCAATATTATTGTCTTAACAGAAAATTTGAGTTGCTTAAGTTTGAAAAGATTTGTAACACAATTAAGTTGTATATATATACATATATAGTTATTTTGAGTAACTGACTCTTAAACTCAACGAAATTCTTTGTGTACCAAGTTACTAATAAAATAAGTATGTAAAAACAATAATTAACTGATAAAATTATCGTAAGTAGTTCATTATAAATACATATGTGTTCTGCATGATTTAAACAAAAATTATTTGACCATCAGAATAATGATCTCGAACAAAATAATCCCTATAAGAAATTTTGAAAAATGGAATAAAGTTAACTATTTTATTCATATGGATTTTTGTATATTTTCATATTCCATTAAATGCATATAACGTTTTAGAAACCCTAATTAACTTTGTTTATAGTATTTAAAAAAAAGTGCAAAATCCGTATAAAATAGATAATATGTAAAAAAAGACATTTAAATTGTTTAGTGAAAAATCGTATATATAAGGAAGTAAAAGTGCTGCATTTGCATTGGAATAAATGAGGAGAATATTTTTGGAAATGAATTCAAAGTGAATGAAGAATTTTTAAATCCATTCTATTCAAAATATATATTGCCCATAAATTTGTTCACGTCTTGTTATATAATGAATTCATCCTTATACCGATTCTTTACATTAACTATATTTATAACAAAGATAAGTATTGCGACGAAAGGTAACTATATGCTACCAAATATCACAACCTGTTACATATACTAACCTTGAGGACAAGCAAAAAATGTACTCAAGTTTAAAAAAATTAATTTTAATTTAATCTCAACATTAATAATCTCTTTAAAATAATTAAAATTCAGTAATAAAACCCATGGTCGATTTTGCATGCAAACAGAGATGTTAAAAGTCATGTAGAAAACACATTTATACATTCTGGAAAAATATGTCGAAAACTAAAAACTCACTTCACATCACTGCCATATCTTAATATTTAAATAAATTTTTATTGAAAGAATAATGATCAGTTTCTTATTTTTTTTCCTCGTAGAAAACTGTTGAATACGCAGGTTTTCTACAACCCAGTGGCGGCTCGTGGTGTTCAATTAGTCAATTAATTTCGAAAACATTTAGTAATTACTAATTGCAGTATAACAGTTAATCCGTAATATATCTAACTAGTTAAAGTAGTTAAAGTTTATGTAGCCTCATAAAATCGAATAATTTGTGATAACGGTAATTAAACATATACTAAATAAAATATCCAAGCTTTTATTTTGAATAAAAATAAAAATAAATAAATATCAGTAAAAGCAAAAATTTCACTGAAAACAATGGACAAGGGAAGTAAATGCTACTCATTATTTTTTTAGATACTAGACCGATAATGGAGTACTTTTGTAGAATAAACATTATGTCTAATAATTTTTTTTCATAACTAATTTTCCAAAAGAAAACTCAAAATTCAGACATTATAGGACGATTGGACTTATGGTTCCATTTGGCAATATTTCAAATGTGACGTCATTAAATTTATATGTTTGTCTCTTTCTAAAAATATAGTTTACCCTGTCGAGTGATCAAAAAATTTCCCCTGTTTGGGCAATTCACTTTTGTTGACGATTTGACATTTGTTTACATTTTTTGACAACTGTTTTTTTGTGAATGACATTTTATGTTGAATTTCCGAAACTATTTAATTATTATTATTTCTAGTTATGTTTATGCAAATTACTTCTTAAAAGAAAACAATTAAATTGTTAATATTTAAATTTAAATGACAACTTTTTCCTTCCTGAATATCCACATCTTAATTTCTTAAATGCAAATAAAATTTTCTTTCATTTAAATTTGAATAGCATAAGAAACTAATTTAATGATTTAAAAAGAAATTCCATTCAATAATACTTGATTTAATTCAGCCTTGTTCTAGCAACAGTTACAAAATTCATAAACTATTTGCATTATTTATATTTTAGTTAGTAAACTAACTAAATTTGAGATTTACTGCAACAAAAAGCTCATATATATAAGTAAAGTTCACGAAAAAATTGTTTTAATATTATATTATTTATTCTGTTTATTCCAAGCATTATAATATTTAAATACAATTATTTTTTTCATTTTTATAAATAAAAAAAAACACTTTTATCTCTTATTCTTGTAATCTGTTTAAATATTAAGTATATGGGCTTTTAGTTGTAATTCATAATTGATGTTTTATGCACGACACCGTTCCAAAAAACTAGGATATGATAGCTATTCAACAGCCAGCATTGAGTTCCATAAAGTCTTTGATCTGTATACGAAATAGTATGGTTTTGGATCGATTCCTTCACGTTTATATCCTAAAAAATTACAAATCGTTGTTAATTTTTATGTACAACAATATTGTTTAAATATATTTACCATCATCTTTTGTTACATTGTAATCTTTAAGCCATTTAATAACATCACCAAATGATGGATTCAATTCATATAATAAATTACCTTGTGGCGATTTTAATACTCGATCAACAACATTACACACCAGCGATTCTAATCGATTTAATATGAATGTTATGAATGGATATGTTTCTAAATAGTTGCGAGCTTTGTGTAAGAAATGCCTCTTCACTAGAAATTGAAATAGTTTTAATAAAGAAGAGTGTTTTTATAAATCAAATATTTAACCAAAATAATCCAGTTTGAAAAGAGTGTCGATGGTGTTACTTCTGTATAATCCAAATCAAAATAATGACTTCTAAAAGCTTGCATGGCAACGCTACGCATTTTAAGAATTTTTGATGTATTTTCTCCGCGAATACAATTAATGTTGACCTTTCAAATGCTTTACCTAAAATTTAAAAAATGAAATTAGAAACGTTTTACCATCATTGTATTCAGCATCACAATAAATATGAGAATTAATACATTTTGAGTCACTTTCCAATTAGCCATCATATCATCATTTGCTGAAACAGCATCTTCTTTCAAAGCTTCGCTTTTGCAAATTCTTCCGTCCTTATTTATGTTACCTAAAATATTTTTTTTATTATTTTTTACATGATTAGCTTTTTTGTTTTATTATTTTTAGTTAGAACATCACACAATATAACATGATTTATTTAAACTTACCTTAATATTACTTTAAACAAATTCCATTACTTTGAACTGATTTTATTTTATTTATTTTCACAACCAAAATATATATATGACATTTAACAAATTTGTTGTGGGAAATTTTTGTGGTCATTATTTTTTTAGTTTTATGTCGTGCAAATATAAAAACGCTACAACGTTATGGAAACATTAACTACAAAATTATTTAATAAAAAAAAAACTTATTTCTTTAATAAATACTCTCAGATTTAGTTTTAAATATTATTTTGAATATTAAAAAATATAAATTTTTGAATATACATTAAAATAAAACATGTTATATCAAATAATGTTTAAATATATCGGTTGATTTTTAAATAGCATTATGGTAGAGCATTGCTGTACCATCTATGATCGAAAAGCAAAACTATAAATTTCCCTAAAAAATTTTATCGTGCTATTCACTTTACTCTAATGGTTTCATACCTGTATGAAAAAGAAGGAAAATTCATTACATTACCAAAATTCTGGTAATGGAGTTTTTTTAACTAAATTGGATATATCTACATCACCAGATTTTTTAAAAAATATTTAAAAACACAGAAAAATCAGAAATTAATTCTAGTTTATTGGAAAAATACTCAAAACCCTATCCATTTTTTACTTCCCTTCTCCATTAATAAAAATTGTGATTCAAAATCATTGCAAAATTATAAATGTCCTCTTTTGTGTAGAAAGGAAGAAAAATTATGAAACAAAGCAAATATTTCTTATGAATAAGCAATAAACGAAAAATCATATTCCGTTTCCTCTTTCTTGTTCTTTCTATGCACGCGTTCGATTTTTTTTTTCACCAAACTTCCTTAAATATATTTGTCGCCTTTTTCAAATACATTCTCTCTTTCTTTCTCAACGCAACTACACCAATAAAATACATATTATGGTTGAACACCATGATAGAAATATTAGGCGTGTTCTATTCAAAAAATATTTGCGCTAGGGCAGCGCAAATATAGCATTTCTGTAAAAAATTCTGTATTAAAAATACTATACTTGCGCCAATTCTAAAGGGTATCGCGCACCAAGCGCGAATTCGCATCGCAAACAAGAATTAGGCATTAAATTCGCCTACTATCGCACACCGAACGCGACCATCGCAAAAGTTTGTTTTTATAATTAACGTACCATTTATTATAAATTATAGATTTTCTTCGAATTTCATCCATTGCAATTTCATCAAAGTTGATAATAGATTTAATTTTTCTATGAAAAATTAAATTTTGTACAAATTTTATTTGGTTATGTTCAAAGAAAACATGAAACGTCAACGAATTTTTTGTTCGCAAATGTGTGGGCATTAAATTCGCGCGAATATTTTTTTTGCCAACAATATCTAAATTATCTTCTTTGCTATAATAGACCTTACTACTAAGGTATATTTTCGCGTAAATTTTTTTCGTGCGACGCGAATTCGCGCTTGGTGCGCGATACCCTCAACACCAATTCTTACGCCAACTGACTAGATGGTGTATAGTATAGTATTTTTAATACAGAATTTTTTACAAAAATGCTTTATTTGCGCTACCCTAGCGAAAGTATTTCTTGAATAGAACACGCCTATTATAAGATATAGTTTTGCGCATGTTTCCCTCTCTTCTTTTTTTGTTGTGACGTCACCCAGCTTGTGTTCATTTTTTTTTTGTAGAAATAAAACACATATTTAAGATTTGTTTGAATTTTATTGTATAATTTCTTTCATTTTCCGTTTAATCTTTTATAATAATTTTTAATTAAATTTTTATTTAATACTCTCAACTTATAAATATAACCTACATCTAAAAAATAATTTTTTAACATCTTCAGAAAGATTAATGCTATAAGTATCTTTAAGATGCGTTTTCATAAACATAATTTTTGTTACTCTGTCATTATTCTTAATTATATTTTTTTCTAATTCAAGAAGCTTGCTTAAAAATTCTTCAGTTGGTTTACGAAGTCCCCCTTCAGATAAATGATCAACCCAAGTGAAATTTGTTGACTCAGAAGTAGGATAACCTAGTTCAGGTTCTTTATATCGCAGTTTATGAGCAATAAAACCTCCAAGATTTTCATCAGGAATTATAATGAATTCTTCTAAATCAATATGTTGTGTAACACTTTCATCTTCATCAATATGAAGACACATTGTTGGTGTAATCACAAAGGGATCATCAACAATATTGGGCAATTGATTTGGGAAACAACTTTCTACTTCTATATCATCAGGTTCTACATTGGTTGATGTTTGATATAAATGAAATGAATTATTTCTACCTATGATATGGAAACATGAATAGAATTGGAAAGACATAGATAGATATATAGATAAATAGATTTAAAGAATAGTATTAATTTGAAATACCTAATAAATATGACCTTAAATGATATTTAAATTCTAGTGCTGTTGGGTGATCAAACCCCCTTTTGCTCTTATAACACTGAAGAAATTTTCTAGCACATCTTGATTGAGACGATATTTTAGAGTGTATTCGATGCCGTACATTTCTTTTAAATAGAGAGAATAGATTTTTTATTTCCAACTCGTAACAAGCTAGGTGACGTGATGCGCCAACTTGAGTGAAAATGGAACAGCTGTCAAACATATCTTGAAATATTTGTATCATGGTTGAACGCATTCAAAGAAGCGTATATATGCACGAGCGTTCGAAATTTTTTCCGCACACCTTGTTTAAATATATTATACGCTCTCTTTAAATATATTTTCTCTGTTTTTCTCCATGTAATGCAACTACACAAACAAAATGTATGGTAGAACCCATTAAAAGAATTGTATATATCTGTTTACGCGCGTTCAGAATTTTTTCAGTACACGATTGAAAAAATAATATAAAATTAAATAGATTACTATGACTTTCTTAATAGAAGTTCTTATTAGAATAATTTATATTTTTTTGAGAATTTTTTGATTTTCGTCAGGGTTTGTATTGAGTGATAATAATAACATAGGAAGTAATACAAATTTTGCTCGTATACTTATAGGTATGTAAGTTTTCATGAAAACTTATTTTGTTGAAAAGTTTCATTTAACTTTTCATAAAAACTTCCTGAAAACTTGTGCAATTATTAGACGATTTTATCATATTCTTAACAGCGTTTATTTGCTTTAGTTTAGGTTATTTATGCTTTTTTTGACTTGATCCAATCTACTCGGAGCGATCTTTTTCTAATCTTTCAAAGAAGATGGAGTTAAGTAGGTTACTTGTCTAAATGACAATTAAATCTTACAATTTTAATAATATTTATTTGAGAATAATTTATTATTAAGTTATAAGACAAGCTTTCAAGACAAAAATGGTAAAATTATATAAATATATTTTTATAAACAAAATTTATTGAGATTATAATATTTTGTTCAGATCCCAGCAAACGAACAAAAGATGGGTCCTAACTGACCTAACTTAACCCAATTTAACCTAACCTACCCTGTGTACGTGACCTTACCAGGGAAACGAACAGACCTAGTTGGTTATGTATGCATATCATTTTTATCCGCGCATTTAACTCTAGCGTTACATGACTCTAGTCAAATTCGCTATCAGAAGCAAATAACGCTACGGCGTCAACATTTTTGTTCTTTTATGACCCGGAGTCAACATCTGTCAAAATCAAAATACAATAAAATGGCTGAACGTAATAAAATTGTTGTCGCTGTGTTATTATTATTAAGAATTATTTATGAAATATAAATAAATATATTTACTTTGAAAATGAGTTTCAAGATAATGATGATGATCAACGCAATAAATGGACCAAAAAGAATCACTATTGGCGGTTATAACAACAGGAAAATCAAACAACAGTTAATCATAATCATCTTTACTGTAATTAAAATAATTCTAGTTCTTGATTTAAATAAAAATAATAACAATAAGTAGCAATTTAATATATTTTGATTATTAAACAATCATATTAATTATATTCATAATTTATCAGTGTATTTATTATATTTACCACATATATATTAATATAGTTTGTAATCTAAAAACAATTTAAAATAAATTCTTTGTTTAAAATGAATAAAATAACGTCCTTTGAAATACTATAAATTTAAGATCTATCTTTTAAGCCTAGTAATTGAATTATTCCTTTAGAATTGCAGTTTAATATCATTATTGAATATACATTTTCTCCAACAACTTCATCATTATAATTTATTGTGTTCATTTTCCATTCTCTTTTTTTAGTTGTTAACATGAATTATATAAACCATAATTATATAAAACATAACCGTAAAATTATGGAAAATATGGATTATTATTATTATATTGTATATTAAAAAAAATTAATATTTTAACTTTTATTTTATTATTTATTTATTTTGTTTATTCCGTCATTTTGAATTGTCAAACTTAGAGTAAAATGCTCCCAAGAAAAGCTTGAGTCAAAGGAGTTAACCCTAGAGTGATAAAAGAACAGCATGGAGTCAAGTTTTGAAGTCACGAGTTATAAAAGAACACACTTTTTCGACGCTACGTGTCAGGAGTTAACTCCGGGGTAATAAAAGAAAACACAGTATATGAATTTTCACAACAAATATTTATAACACAAAATGACTGTCAGATGATGATCAAACACGAAAAATGTAAATAAACATGAAAAAGCATTTTAGAACAAAAAGATAAAATTTTATTACCGACATTTTAAAGCCAAAATTATATCGACCATCATAATTCAAAATTTCCTATATGGATTATTTGCTACTGTTAATAAAAGAAAACACGATTTATTAATAATACTCATAAACCAACATATTTGAATTTAAACTGAAACGTAAACGTATGATTGTTGCTGTCAATTGCCTGAATAGTAAGTATATATGTAAGCTTAATTGATGCAAAAATGAGTCTTTTGAGTTATTTAAATACAAAAACAGACTTTTATATTCAACACTCTGTGCGTATATCATATATTACAAAATTAACATCTGTAAATAATGAAGTTATTTTTATTTGCAAAAAAGTATGTATGCAATAAAATTATTTATTAATGTTTTTCTTATTGATTAAATTTCTTCTTCTTTTAGGAAAATAATTCTGCAATCAACTCCATTAAAATTAATGCTAATAATGATTGCTTGGATACATCAACCATAGGATCTCCTTTAAAAGATGTTTGCGAAATAGATACTGAAAATATATCGTTTGATCTAGAATCTATAAAAAATCACACTAACATTATTGAAGACTATCAATCAATTTCGAAAATTGAGGCTGTGTAAGTTTAATTTTTATTTTGTTTTTAATAATTGTCTTCAGTTTAATTTAAATTTGAATTCGTATTTGCATTTCCTGTTAAACTTTTAGCCATATTTTAACTGATGTCATTAATTCTGATCAATTGAAATTTGAAAATAATTCCATATGGGTTTTATGCTCTGAAGAAAATGATAATACAGTATTATTGGAGATAAATTCTAAACAGAATTATAATTCACGTGGATTTGTGAAATATGTTGTAAATATTTTTCATTTGAAATTTCAAATATTTAGAATGCACATTATTTTTCTTTTTAGGGCTTTTGTAATATGAAAAATATCAATGTTAATGAATTATTTGCGAAACATTTTTCTTTTATTAACAATACAAAAGAAGTTAGTACTGAAATAGATACATTTTTTAAATTAAACAAAAATATTACATTGAAACTATCTCAAAAATATGAATCAACAAATGTTTCACTGACAAATTATTCGAATTCAAAAATTATTCTTTATCAATCAATTGAAATTGATGATGATAATTCAATCCTAAAACAATTATGGGATCAACTTATATTATTACATAAACTTAAAGAACATATTGTAAAATGTATTGATACAGATGAAGATGAACATTCATTACATTATTGCGAAATGTTTGTATTTTTTTCAATTCAATGTTTAAATGTTGATTATATTCAATGATTTTTTTTAAGGGGATCGGAATTTGAAATATTTAAGCAAAAAATAACGAAAATATTTATTGGCTCATATATTCTTAAAAATGAAGCACCAAATGATATTAACAATACGGAAAATCAAGATCTTTCCTCAGTCATATCTGAGATATTAAATATGGATTATATTGATATTACTGATAAGTTATTTGATATTCTGCAAAGTAAGGTTTTTGTTAATTATTTATTATAATAAATAATACTAAATTCTTTTTTATAGCTTGTTCATATAACAAATTGAAACCAATATTTTGTTTCATATTTCAATATGTGGCAAACCACACAGTGCTGGTAAGTAATTCCTTTAATTTTAATCTGAATAATTATCTTAATTAAGTATTTTTATGAAATTAATTAAATCATAAATATAGCTATATTAAATTTTTTGTTTCATTTATTGATAGCAAAATTTGTACTTATATAAAATCATTGCAATATTATTTAGTCCTAAATAAAAGTTGTTTCTAATAATTTTTTTTAATATAATTTCAGAATATGCCAATAAATTCTAATAGACTCTCAATATTAATTCAAGATGTCTCACAACGTCGTAATGGAATTCCATATTTGACAAATTTAGAAATTTATTCAATGTTTTTAGATATTGGGTTGGAAAAGATTACAAAACAATATGAATTAATTTTTACCAAGGCAAAGATTTGTAGTTTATATGATTTCAATTTGACCGAAATGTAAAACAGATTGATATGGTTTTATTTTTGCAAAAAAAATTTTTAATTTAATATCATTTTTTTTTCAAAATTAAACTGTCCTTTAATTATAAATAGATATATTGTTTCTAATGTTTTTTTTTTATTTTTCAGTGTAAAAAATAAAAATATTTCGGTAAAGCAAACAACTTATCCATTGATTGGTACTCAAACAAGTAATGAAAAAATTAAAGATGAACGAAAAACTCTCTTATACAGAAAGCAATCATCTGCCATTCCAATTGATGATATTATTAAAGAGTATTCCTTTTTCAATAGAAAAGAAATTAATTCAACACTGAATAAATTAGCAAATATTCATATTGTTGTTGAACATTTGTTATTGATACAAAATCATCTGAAATTAAATAGTTGTAAGTTCTTATTTAATTCTTTTAATGAACACATTTTTGTTCAGTCTGTTTTTTTCTCATACAAAAACATTAACGTAAATCATATTAATTAATTGGTATGGAAGTCTCTTAATTCGATTTGAGTTTTAAATTAAAGAAGCAACTGAATTTATATTTTCCCTTCAATCTGTTTCAGTTTTATAAAATTTTCGAGTTTTGTTTTTTTTAATAAAAACATTAATTCAATAGATCTTTTTGCCTAATTTTAAAAACTATTTATATTACAGTTCATTCTTCAATTGTTCAACAATTGTTACAAAGAACTCCAATAACATTTGATAAATTTCTAACAATGAAAAATGATAAATTAGAATTATTGCTTTATGATACAAGTATTATGTTGGAACTTGCCAAGTAAGCTAGACTTTTATAATATGATCTAATTATCTATAGTATATAATTATTTTATTTTGTTTATTTTTTTAATTATCTTATAGTAAGGACTTGAGTGCTAAACGTATAAGTATGTACAGCCAAAATAAATTTAAAAATGTTTCCAATGTATATTACTACAGTTTGGATTCGATACTTCCGGTTAAAAATTTGCCAAAATGTGCACAAGAGAACGGTAATTTTAATTGAATATAAAATGTTATTTCCGTCAATTCATAATACAACTTTCTATTTCAGAAACGAATGACAAATACATGTGTCTTCATTATTTAAAACTGGACTCAAAAAAATAAATAATTATAAATAAAATTGAAATTTTGTCTTGTATATTTAAAATTAAATTCTCGTTTCTATGCGTTTTTAAAAAACGTGAATTTGAAAAATATTTGATTCAATTATGTTTTTGTATTGATATTTAAAAAAAAATATAATTCATTTATAAATAATTGCAGAATATGTACATTTCAAAAATTACACATTAGAAACATAATTCCAAAAATATTCTGGAAGTACATAAATTATGGCCAATCTTTGTGTGTAATATTTACGGCAGTAGTATCAACTGAGTACCATGTTAAACCATTTCCTTCAGGTTTATGGTTTGATGGAAGAAGAACATGTCGCCATAATTTTCTGAAATTGTCTTCTTTAATTAATTAATAATTATTATTTTGTGATTTCTTACCTTCCTCTAACCAAACCTAAAAAAAGTTTCCAGTTTTTTTTTCTCCCAAAATCATAAGGATTTGTATAATCTTTACCTAAAGTTTTTAATCTTTTTGCTTCAGATTTATTTATATGAGCTTCAATACTCGTTTCTCCTCTGCTAATAAGACGCCCGTGCCAAATTGATAATCCACCCAAAGCAAATACAACAGCTTTAATTAAAGTAATATATATATTTTTGTTCATTACGGCTTAAATTTTGCTTAAGCTACTTTTCTTTCAAATTCTATGGTCTGCGCAATATATCTAAAGCTAAAGTTAAAATATCTGTAGATATTTTATTTAAAATGCGATATATTTTGAAATAACGATTCTTTAACAGCTTGAACAACAATACTTATAAAAAATTCATAAAAGATTCAGCTGATATTAATAATATTTCTTTATTTCAACCAACTTTAACTAGTTAGATATAGTGCCTGACCACACACGTGTATTGACAAGAATGAGTTTAGGTCTCTGATTTCAATAATTACTTACCAATATTAATCAAAGCCATAAAAACAATTGCTCTATGTTTAGCCTTGCTATTTGAGAGCATATGAGGTACTGGGAGGTCATGGTTTACAGGACTTAATCCATTGTCACTATACTCCATTTCAGTCTAAAAGATTTTTTATAATTATTTCCCAACGAAAAGAGAACACATATTACAAAGTTTTACCACGGGAATAATATGACCAGATATATTGAAACGTACTGGATGTCCAAATAATGGTTCAGTTTCTAACCAACCGTCACCTTCGCCCAACCAAATTGATCTCCAACCAATTTCTAACCCAAAAATGATTATAAAAAGTGATCCAATGGCTGTGTATAACATGTACAGAAAAAAGAATCTATGATTTCCATAACCAACACAATTATTAAGCCATGCTGGAAAAAAACCTAATAATTTAAAAGCATAATTTTATAAAATTTAATGTCTTACGACAATGATGATCCATTTTGAGAATACATTTGGTACAAATTGAGCAATGATGAGTTCGAGGTGGTTTCGGAGCTATACATTTTTTACAAATACTTATTGCTTCAACAATTAGTTCTCCCTGAAATATACAAAATTACAAAAAATAAAAGAAAAATACAATATATTTGCCTCGGGTGGATAAGATGGTGAAGTAGATGCAGCCATATAATAATGAAAAACCACATTTACTAATAACCAATTTCCCACTATCATTAATAATATTGTTATTTCAGGGCTTTTCTTCCACCAAAATGGGAGTCCAACCCAATAACTTATAAAAACTACAGTTGTCGTAAGTCCAGCAACGGCAAAGACAAAAAACTGTAATAAAATGATTAAAAAATAAGAAGAAAGAAGTTTAAAAAACATTATACCGGTCCTAGTAAATGCGTAAAATTATCAACAAACCAAAAAATTGGTTCTAGCATACAATCAGAAAAATAACTTTGATTCATATGTTGATTGTACGTAATTGAAGAAAAACATAATTTAATATAGTTTAGACGTTCTTTGATTTGATCTCTGAAATAAAAGGCTTTAATTATCAAATATGTATTACAATTCAATTCCAAACTTACAGCAAAAGTCTGGGCAATTCACGAATTCTCCATCGAATTCTTCCCATAAATCTAAACATTTTAGTTTATTTTATAAAATTTTCCTATATGTGCATATATTAGACTATTATAACTATTAGAGAGATCTTTTATATTTAGTAGAAAACTTTAAATTATGCTCAATAAATGAGATCATGAAGATTCCTTTTTACGGTTAATGTTGTCTTATTTGGGAAGTTATTTCTTTATAAATAATAAACATTTTAACGAAATTTGCGTTGAAAAACTTCAAAAAAACAACAAAAGTCTATATTTTTTACGCATTTGATTCAAATTAACAATATATGACACATATTCTTATTTAAGTTTTATAATTTAAAAATTGATATATTATTTTTGTTATGAATTTTGACACTTGATAACTAATACACGTCGCTAACCCCACTCTACCACTAACCGGGTACTAAGAACATCAGTAATGCCGGTATCATAACCAAGATTATCGGCGGTTTTTGTAGCGTTGCAGTTTTTTTGTTATTCCTGTCCCTCTCTACTCATGCAAAAATCATCTACCATCTTTCTCTGCGTTTTTTGCTCATATGCTTGTTTGATTGAATAATGAGCCAAAAACGCTGGAGGTAATTCTAAAATGGCGCATATTTTGAAGACCGTATGCACCATCGCAATGTAGTTTTCTCTTTTACTTTCATTGAAAAAAAATATTCTGTTCTTTTCTAAAATATTTTTCAAAGAGCGGTTAAATTTGAAATTCAATAATAATTTTTTTGTCGTGTTTGTGAACAATAAATTTTGTTTATATATTAAAATAAATATAATTGTTCTTATATTTAAAAATTTAACTATTTTTCAGTTATGTTTTTAATTTAATAATTTTTATTTTTTATTATTATTTAATCGAATTTAATATTTCAAAAATTTATTTTAATTCGTACAATATTAATATGGAAGAATTGCATAAATTTTTTATATTTTAATTTTATTAAATAATTTTTTAGAAAAAATAACGTTAAAATTCAAAATAATGAGCAAGAAAATGGCAAGAAAAAGACCAGGAAAAAAAATAGCAAAAAACTGATACCGGCATAATTGAATATCATTGAAAATGAAATCTGACACTTTGAAGATTTTTGATCTGAGCGACGTCTGAACATAGCCGTTAGTGTATGCAACTACTCTACTAACCGGAAAAAATTTAAATTAAAAATGAAGAAATTTAGGTTCAAGAATTACGCTACGTAAATATATAATAAAATTCAAACTTCAGATGAGTCACTGAAAGAGCATCGAATTTTATGCCAAACGGTAGCAAGCGCAGCTGTTAAAAATTTAATCGAACATTCTCTCTAAATTTTCATTAAAAAATCCACTTTTAAAAATTCCAAAACATAAAGGTAAAACAAATAAGTAGTGAAAATGTAAAAAAGGGTTCGTTAGTTTGGTAAAATCTACAATAAAACGATTTGGCGAACCTAGCGGAAATATTCAATTGCTTACGCCAAGAAAATAGGTGGTGTAATGATTGGTGTAAGCCTTTTTAGTGAAAAAATTTTATGTTTTAATTAATACTACTATTTTTATTCATACTATTAGTAATATAGAATATGAAAAGTGTGATAAGTTGAAAAAATTTATAATACTCAAAATTTCAGATTTTTGTTATGATAAAAATGTGGTGAAATATTGAAAGGTGAATAATGAATAATGACAGTGATGTGAAGTGTGCGTTTTTAGTTTTCGCAATATTTTTGTTTTGTACGTCCAAAATGTAGCAAAGTGTTTTCGACATGACTTTTAAGTTGAGCATTTAATATGAAACCCCATATATAAACGCAGCTTATTTCTTGACAATGGTCAAAGCCTGGCAACACTGTAAGACTTGGATATAAAGTTAAGGTGGAAACAGAATGTTATACATTAGCTTTTGCGTTAAAAGAAAAGTTGAATACACATATTCAATTAGAGTGCACAGAACCAACGCTAACAAGACGCGCTGAAATTTTGAAGTAGATCTACTTTCTACTTTTGACGGGTTGATTTAACCAAAAAATATGTTTTTAAAAAAAGAAGATGAATTTTGAAGAGTGTGGTCCAAGGAATTATTTTGATAAGATAGAAAAACTAAATAAATTGTTAACAATTTTTCAAAATTTGCCTCATACATTTTTACAATTTGACAGTTTGTTTTAAAACGCAACGCTAGCATTCTGTTAAACTTCTTTTTCAACGCGCCACCGACGCAACACCGAAACAAAGCTGAAGTTTACTCTGACGCAACGCGTATCTTCTGTTTTCACCTTTAGAGTAAATATTCAGATTTATTTTTTTTATGAAGGCGCAAATTATATCTTGACATATTATTTATTTTTTCAATATTAATAATAAGAAAAAAAATAATACTACATTATTATTTAGTTTCATTTAATTGGAAATGAATGGTGAGAGCTTTGAATAATACAAATTATGAATAAATTTTTTTCTATCAAAAAAGTTTTTAATAACTTTTTGTATATTTTAGATCCTAACGAGAATCAAGATTATGAAAGTTCAAGTAACAGTCTAAATATATCGCCTGTTGAAAACAATGGTGCTATTTTTTCTTTAAATACTGCATATGATAATAATAAAAATATTTTCAGAATCTTCAAGTAGCTCTGACGAACAATCTGAAGACGGATGGCTTGATTATGTTTTAATTTCTGATGAAGTAGTATTAAGAAAATCCCTATTAATAAATAATATAAAGACTAATAATAAATAAATAATATTTGCTGTAGTTAGCTATTGAAAGAACTTCTTCTGAACCTGAACGAATTAATGAAGATGAATTGTTTGAAAACTATTTACGTGGAGACAATGACATGGATTCTGAAAATGTAGAACGTTTTGATACAGATTTGCCAGCAGAACATTCTGTACTTACATATAATACATATTGTATAGTTATGAATTTAAATTACATATATTTTTCAATGTTTTTAGTACTTTGGAACAATGTCTCGTGTATCTGGTGTTAATTATTTAGAACCTGACAAAACTTATCGTATACCAATTTGTACACATCATTCAGTTGTTTATCCAGGTGAAACGTTTCCAATGCTTATGACAGAGTTCATATTTGATGGTTTAGAAAATTCAACTGATGGTTTAGTTTTTGGTTTATTATTTCCAAGTATATGGTAAGAACAGAACATTACTTATCAGTATTAATTAAAAGTAACGGAATAGCAATATAAAACAAATCCAAGACAATATAGTATGTTTTGCTGTTGCAATTTCGTAAGTAGAATGATAAAAAATCAATTATTAAACTACATATTATAATTTCTTATTGGCTTGCGATTTTATTTAAAAACATTTATGATAAATTATTAAATTAGTTACTGTCTGAATGGGAAATTGCTTGAAATCAAAGGATTTGGTATATTTAAAAAATATTTATTTAATATTTAAAGATATTAAAAAACTATTGTTTTTAAAGTTTATAATTTTTTTATATAATAAAATACAAAGCGCGCAAAACATTTTAACTGACCCAATTTGGGTAAATTTAATTAATTTGAAAACTGCACTTAAATTTTATTTTCTTTATTATGGATTAAAAATAATTTATTTCATTGTAGGCCACAAACCAAACCGAAAATGTATGGAGTTACATGTCAAATATATGAAAAAGGAAATGATGGCAGAGGAAATGTTACTATTAAATCAAGAGTTTATCAACGATTTGTAGTAGTTGCACCAAACAATGATTTGTAAGTGGATATATTTTTCTACCCAAATGCAAAATTATATTAAATAATTACTTCCAGATTATTACCATATGTATATATTCAAGGAGGGTAAGATATTATTTTATTAATCAGTTGTCTATATATCAATTTTTAGTATAAATTTGGCATACACACACAATACTATTCATGTGTATGTAGCATTTATTCTCTTTTGTTAATCTAGAAGAACTTCTGCTGATGTTAAAATATTACCAGAAATAGTCCTTGACCATCCTCTTCTTGGATTCAGTGTTGCTTGTTCAAATAAATTCCGTACCAATTCATTAATTAATAACAGACAGAAAAAGATTATGTCGTGTTTATCTATTTGGCCAAAATTTGTGTATGAGCAGTATGATGTTAATGAGGCTATGGAGAAAATAAAGAAATATTTGGCGACAGTCAAAATTGGTAAATTGATAAAAATATAATTATATGTCATATTCCATTTGCTTTATCATGTATGTATACTTTTAATACTTACTTATCTTTGACGTTCAAAATGATATACATTCAAACAAATATTGATTTTAACAAACATAACTGGTTTTAGTAAAGATAATGATAAAATGTTTATTTTAAAGAATCAATGCCAAATGATCCTGTACTATTATCATTTTGGCTTGGAAGGAATATTCCCTTGGAAAGTAAAGACAAAACAAACATTTTTTTAACAAATTCCATTACTCATAGAATTCTTCTGATTGGGAAATGTTTAAATTATGTTAGTATGAAAATATTATATAATATTAATAATATCATTAATTATATTAAATTCTTCAGTTTTGCTATTTTCGATGCCAAAAATGTAAACAAAATATTGCTAATTACAACGTAATTTTTGCAATGTCTAAACATGGAATACAATCAAATTATTGTAATCCAGGTAATCTAAAAAAATTATATTTGTAGATTGTACATTTTTACGTTATGTATTTTTTAGCTGGATATGTACATGAAACCTTAACTGTTTATAATACTTTAGAGAATTCAGTTTACATGATAGATAAAATGCAAACTGAGTTTAGCTGGTTTCCAGGGTAAATATTTATTTATAAAGTGTTTAATAAATATAGTAGTATATAAAAGTTAATTTTATATTCCATTAACTAGTAATATCATAAGGACTCATTAATTATGCTATATTTTTATGTTGTAGTTATGCATGGCAAATTGCAAATTGCAAAAATTGTCATCATCATTTAGGATGGAGATTTTCTTCTATTAAACCAAATATGATTCCAAGAATTTTTTATGGTCTAGCTAGCAGAAATATTACTGTTGGCGCCAATACGAGTTTGGTGGTAAATGAAGAATAATATTTTACTATCCTGTTTCAATATTCAGAATTGGTGCAAAGCTTGTTGATAATTTCTGTAATAAATATGATAATAAAAATTTATAAAAAATACCAATTTATACTTCTGCAATTTTATTATTTTTCATACCTCTTTACAAAAAGGGCATGTCCCCATAGTTACTTTTAAAAATGTTTTGCTATTTTCAATTGTCGAAAACCACTGCAATGCAAAATATACAACTTACAAGAAAAACCATATTAAATATATAAAAATTACTTTTTTTAAACAGATTGTATGAAAAATAACATCACATTTCTGATTATCACATGTTATTATAGGCATTTCATTTTCTAAATAATGTGAATAACATATACCACATAAGTTTTCATTTAACTCATTTTGGCTATTTGATTTCATTGGAAAATACATCAAGTCTAAAAAAAAAAATTAATGAAATAAATACAATGAAAGAAGCTAAAATTATGCTAGTGCACAATGAAGGTAAGAAAAAATTCTTGTTCCCCAATATTGCTATTCTTTTCTTCTACAATTTTTTAGTAGCTCGCTATTTTTCGGAAAATTGTAGACAATTTAAGGGGAAATGTTTACAATATAATTCTATTTCTTCTTCCATTGTAATTAATTAATTTTGTTTTAAAATTTATAAAATTTCCTTTTTCAATATTCAAAACAATTCATTGCAGTATTTCCTCATTCGTCGCCTTTATTTTACATTTTGTGTGTGAAAAAATGAAATAAAAATTTTATATTTACCAAACATTCTTAATAGATTTTTATAAATATTTAATTTTTCATCCCATTCATGTATTCTTTCATTATATCTTTGTCGTAAATTTTCTATTTCGGAAGATGGTCCTATAAAGTTTACAATAATTGATGACGGTGAAATTGGATCTATTGTTATTTTTAAATAGACCTGTTTAGCTAAACAATAAATATTATGTATTATTATGTAATAAATGTTTTATCTACAATTTAAACTATATTATTATAATAATTTCTCTTTATCTTACCAAATTTAAATGTTCTTATTTTAGTCTTGGTTGTGATAATAAGTGGTTCAACAACAAAACATAAATCATCAATTATCTTTAAATTAATATAGAACTCATCTAACTTAGTCAAATATCTTAAAAATGTGGTAATATGAGCTTCAATATTATCATTCGATTTAAATATTTTAAATGGATCGATGCCGCTCATATCTGGTAAACTATAATCTAAGAAATTTAGATTGCAATTATTGTTAATCGACAATTCTAAATAATGATTCTCTTCATACGATGAAAAATTTGATATTTTCAAGCGTGTGTAGTTAGGGTTAATATGAATCGTGTATTGATCACTGAAATTTAAATATAAATTAATATTATTGTGAATTTCATTTACACTTACGCACTTAATTTACCTATAAATTTTTCTAATTTGTTTAGTGATTTTTGTCATTCTTTGTATAAAACATTCTGAACCCATGCTTAAAAGTTGTTTATACACTCCTATTCTGCTTGAATTTGATCGATTTCGATGATCGCGATATATATATATCGAACTGTCAAACCCTTGTCAGATAATTGTCCTTGAAGGTTTACTGATTAATTCTCAAATAAATACAACTTCACTTTTTATATAACATATGCATCTTTTTTAACGTTATATGCCTACATTTTTTCAAAATTAATTTTAGATTTTGATTTTAACAACATTGGATATTGATGTTTTTTTAACTTTAGTTTCTAATACTTACCCATTTATTATTTAAATTACCTTTAGTTTTTTCCGTTACATATTTTTCACATTTAGTCATGAAGTGATTTCAGTCTCCTTATTACACTTATCGCATTTGTCATATTCTTCCAACTTGCCTCAACCATCAGACTAGAGAATAATTGGCGAATTATCATTACAGAGTGTTCAGCTAAATGTGTTATTATTTCTAGTACAAAAAATTAGCCAATAGCAAGTTGTTTTTTTATAACAGATAGTACAGGGTGGAGTTGATCAGTTAGTTACTTTTGGATTTTGTTTTTTATCGTATTCTTCATCCAGTTCACTATAATTAATCACTTAATCTTCAATAGGAAACTCCAAATTTTTATTATTTTAGAATGGTTTCGTAGAGGTCCATGTCTTCACAAAGTTATAGATTCCTTGATTATTATTATAATATAATTACAGACATTAAAATTGTAAATTAACTTTAGAGACTTATAACGATCGTAGTTGAAGCCCCATTTATTTAATCCTATCTCTGGATACCATTATTAATCAATAATTTTTCTGGAAAAAACACTTATTTTATTTTTTTTCAGTTGGTTGTTAAAATACCGAATCACAGCAGATATATTAATGTTATTGACATTAATAATTTTATTTTATGAACACTAATTAAGTAGGAATATATATTAATATATATCATAGAAACATTTTTTTAAATCAACTAAATTTTTATTTATATTAAAGAAAATTCGTGTTAATTTATAATTAAAACACATTTTATTGATTTCCTGAACATTTTTCTTGCAGATACGACATATTGGTTTTGGAACGTGGACATGTGTTTCAGCATAGAATAATGTAATTCATTATTTCGAAGCTCATATGAAGACACGAAAATAAACAAGACACAAAAATACGCACATGCAATAATAATCTTTAAAACATTCGTTTCAATTTAAGTCCCCTAAACGCATTTCACCTCAAATAAACAGTTTAATAGCACTAAAAGAACAGCATATAAGTTGCACTGTTCTAATTAGTTTTTATAATATGCCTATTAAAAATCTATGTTCAGCCTAACTATATTAGGTTAAATTATTAAGTATTTCATTAGCTCATTAAAAAATTATTAAAAATAAGAATTTTAAAAACAATTTTTTCTCATATTTTTATTATTATACCCGATAAATTACATTGTTACCTTCTCAAAAGAATATTTTCTTTTAAAATATGTATTTGATTTTATTTAAAAAAAAATTTATTTTAAAAATTATAAGCTAAAATTTAAAAAAAATTATTATACATTGATATTGTGATATTATTGATGCATAACATTTTTAATTTAATTTGATTGATTTATTTAAATATTTGCGTTTTTGAGTTATTTTTGGCTGTTCATAGGTGTTTATGATGTTGACTCGGTCCTGGCACTGGAATATCATCAGATACTCCTGTCTGTCGACTATTAATGATAACATTAATTGTATTTACA
Source organism: Pedicia rivosa (assembly GCA_963082725.1). NCBI lineage: Eukaryota > Metazoa > Arthropoda > Insecta > Diptera > Pediciidae > Pedicia > Pedicia rivosa. The sequence continues at coordinate 24,323,607 of OY720153.1, forward strand.
TTTGCATTATTTCTATTGTTAGTACTAATAGTATTTGGTTCTACAACAAGAGCTTGTAAGTTTTTTATTTCAGTAACAGATCGAAGACTGGCTGATAATCCTTCACTAGATAATGACAGTGACAATGGTGATGTGTGATCTAAAGAACCAACCATATCTATATTAAAAAAAATTATTAAATTATAAAAAATTTAAAAGAATTATTAGGACCTGTTCTATCAGAATCTGGAGATAATGCTGTTAAATTTACAGCTGTTTGATTTTTGTATAGCTCTAATATATGTTCTTCTAATCTTAAAATTATCGCCTTTTGTGCCGCATATTTTTTTTCTAGTGACTTAAAATAAAAATGCTTGTAATGTTAATTTCAAAGAAAAAAATATTTTACTTACATTAAATTTTTCTTGATATTCTTCTTTAACAGCTTTTAATATACACTTCAACTCAGTAAATACACCATCACGTTTTGATAATTGCGATTCTAATTCCGAAAGCCTGGCTTTTGTTGTATCTAATTGTGAGCATTTTATATCAAGCGAATATTTGCAATCTATATGAAGAAATATATATATATAAGTTAAGGAAATATGTTATTTTAAAAGTTTAAATTGTAAAAAAACTAAATTAATACCTTTTATATCTTCAGCATAACTTTTTTGAATGATATCCATTTCTATATCTCTTGCTTTTAAATTAGTTAATTCACACAATTTTTCTTTACATTTTAATTGCAGTTCACCCATTAAAATCATTTCCGATTGAAGACGTGTTAATTCATCTCTGTATTGTTGGCCCAAATCAGCTTGATATAATGCCTGCCTCATATCATTTCTTAAATCAAATAGTTCGCCTCTTGCTGTTTCTATTTCTGTATTAATTTTTTTTTTAAGTTTCATCTCTTCAGATAAATTTAATTGTAAATTTTCTATTGTTAAACGCAATTTTTTAGTTTCTTCAATTTCATTTTGATATCGAATTTTCCACACATTTAATTCTTTTTCTAGGTCTTGTTCTTTTGAATTAAATGATTTTCGTATGTTATTCCAAACATTATTTAAAAAGTTTATTTGAATAGAAAGACGATTTACTTGATCTCGTAAAGTTTCATTGTGTTGTTCTAATGATCTTTGGGCTCTACTTTTACCTAACAAACGACGATTTCTTTCCGCGTGTACTTCACGACGATGTCTCTCGTATTGCAACTGTAAATTTAATAATTTTATATGATCCCTGTACATTTCCTCCCAATTACGATTTTCCGTTGAATATTTTTTTTTTATAGAAATATTAATATTTTGTTCCAGCATTACATGAGGTGTTAATAAATTTGAATTTTCTTGAAGTTTCTTAATTTTATTTTCTTCTGAAAACATTGTAAAAAACATGTGTTCATATATTTGAGGCCATTGTTGAATTGTTTGTGTTGATACTTCTTTTTTCATTTTTGAATTTGTTACACATTTCGTTTTGTGTTGTAGTTTATTATTAATAGTATCAGATATACCATTTTTATCAATTTTATTTAATATAGGAAAAAATGATGACATTTTTCTTAAATCCGGACAAGAATTAAAACGTTTTATTTTGTGCCTGGACAATTTAATCAAATTAATTGCATTAGAATCAGCTGGACTTGCAACTGCGCTGTAGCAGGTATCACCTAAACAATGACTATACATTCTTATACGATTACGTCTTCTATAATCAATCATTGAACGTGTATTTGGCATATGAAGTCCTCCAGCTGTACATGTCCCCTGATTTTCACAATCTTTACAATCACTTGTAAATTCAGATGAATTTATTTCACGAACTTCTTGATCTTCTTGTGAAATTTCAGTTTGTAATATAATTCCCGCTTGTATTTTAAGTTCATTAAATTTTAATTGTTCTGGCAAAGGGCTGTTTGGAATACTTGATATACTTTCAACAGTAGCAACAATTGGGTGACTGTGTACATTTGGCAGGGAATGGTTTTGATCGTTTACAATACGTGTAATTTTTTGGGTTGAAGAATATGATGAAGCATCAGTATTCACATTGTCAGGAAAACGAAAAGGAGAAAGATCTTTTTTCATTGGTGATGATGGTTGCGATGTAACACCCCATATTGAACGTACAGCAGACGAGCTTGAAGGAAAATTTCTCGTTGATTTTATATTGTCTTTCATTGGTGTTGTTTCTGGAGTTGCTTCAATTGCTGCTTCTGGGGGTGATGAGCTGTCTGTTAATTGTAAATCAGAGATTGACGAAACAGAAATACTTGAAATATTAGGTGTTTGTGGTGTATGAGGTATGGCACTAGTTGTTGGAGGTGGCGTTGCTAATATCATCACACTAGGACTCCATATATTTTCATGCCGACTGTAATCTAACAGTTTTTGGTTCTGTTCTGATGAGGTAAAAAATTGTGGTTTTCCCGACAATGAAAAATGACGGATTGATGGTAACGTTGCTGGTGTTTCCATAATTGTAGAATTATAATTTACGGTGCGTACTGTGCCTGAATTATGACATTGACAATCTGAAGTTTCAGCTCTTTCAAAATAATCTAAAGAAAATTTTGAACATTCAAACACAACATCATGAGGTTCCATTTTTTTCCACCTCATTGGATTTAATTCGGAATCTTTATCTCCAGTTATTAATAATGGATTTATCTTTACAGTATCTAATAAAGGTTTTATAGTATGACTAAAAATTGCAGTTTTCTCTTTTACTACATACTCTTGACGAAGAAATACTAAAAAGTTGCAAGGAAACATTCCGTATAAGCGATGAAATAATCTATACAATCCTATTTGAAGATGAAATAAAATATCCTCTGATAAATTAGTTGATTTCTGACAATTCCAAGCAGCTAAATGTGAAAATACTTCAAAAATATCTGGTAAAAAGCTCACCATTAGTGATGGAATTATTGGTAATAAGTTTATCAAACAAAGAAGAGCGCTCATTATTGAAATTATATCTTTGTCAGTCTAAAAAAACACATTTTAATTATTAGATAAATATTAGTAAACAAATTAATATTTAGTACCCTTAATAATTTAAGAAGATCTTTCATTAATTGATGTTGAGCTATTTTATGTAACCACGTAGGATGTTTTCTAACAATATGACCAAATAAATTTAAGGCATGTTGTTTATTTGGATTTCTTAGCCATTCACACAATCTATCAAAAATATGACGGTCATGAGGAGACTGCACTTTTACTAGAATATCTACAATACGAATTGAATTCGTTTGACCAAAATACTCCATCATTCCTTGTACAAGCCATGGTTCCTTTGCTATAAAATTTATAAAATATTAACATTTGATATTAAAAAAATAATTTTTTTTAAAAAAATTTGACATAAATTTTTTTTAAGGTTATGTTTATTTTATATGTAAAAGTCACATAATTCTGTTATTAATTTATGTACATCTGTTCTTATTTTTTGATAAGAATATAAAAACTTACTTAACGAGAAATTTTCTGTTAATTTCTGTTTTGTGTCTTCAACTTCTTGTGAATTATTCGACTCGAGATCATTGAAAAGTTTAACTACATCCATGACTTATTTTTATCATATTCTAATACTTAAAAATTTATAAAAACTACTGTATATAAATAAACATTATTATTTAATTCCTTTTTCTTCCTTTGCAAATCAACTTGAAACTCACACATACAAATTTGTTAATGAAAAAACGAAATAAAACATCAAACGATATATTATAGGTATATATATAATAATGTCAGTATATTGAAATTAAATCAGTGTTACCGTTTTGTATTTTGGAAATTTTCTGAAGGATTTTAAAAAAAAGTACTAGAGGGTCAAAAAGGTACTGGATGCAAAAATTTTTGTTTTGTACAAAAAAAAAAGTAATAAATTACTCCAGCTGTTAATTTAAAATTTTTTGGTCAGATCAGAAACTAAAAAGTAAAGTAATGAATCAAGGTTAGTACCTGCTAACTGGTTACGAATATTAAATTCCTGAAGATAGTTCCCGAAAATTACTTTTAGACATTCAATAAATGTTGTGAAACAAAAAGGTAGTTCTAATTTTATAACTCTACACATTATATATGTGTATATTTAACAGGTTGCGACATTTCGAAAAAGAAGTGTCGCTTTTATTTTTTAAATTTTATAATTTTAAACATTTTTTTATTTTGAATTTATTTCCTTTTCTTAGAATTTTATTATAAAAAACTTAATAATTTTTTCAGGTATGTCTGGATTGTTTTCGTTATTTTTCAACTAATTTTCTTGTAACTTTTTTTGTCACATGACGAAATTTTTTCTACTGTATTTTTCAAAGTCAATTTCAAATGACTGTGCTAGCTTAAACTTTCAAGTTAAATTTTTGTTACAAATTCACCTTAAATTGGTTGTCAAAATTTTAATTAGCTGAGTTAAAAAATATTGCAGTAATTTCAAAAAACAAATATTTCAGCTCAACCTCATTTTGTTATGATAGTTAGGGGATTATTAGACGATCTCTTATATATGATATGTACATAATGATTTCCATAAAATTACAATGTACTTGGAAACTACATTTTATAATTATTAATTTTAATGTACTTGGAACCTACATTGTATTATATTAATTAATTATAATAGTAATTTTATCATTTTGACTGACATCCGGGTTATAATACTAGGCCTGTTCTATTCGAGAAATATTTGCGCTAGGGAAGCGCAAATATAGCATTTTTCATAAAAATTCTGAATTACAAATACTATACTTGCGCCAATTCTAACACCACCTCGACAGTTGGCGTAAGAATTGGTGTAAGCGCAACTGGTTTAAAAAAATTCCGTATAGGTTCGCACGTACGTTTTATTGCAGTTTTCCCTATGTCAAACTGACTTTTTTGACATTTCTTGTTTACATTTATGTTGACATTTTCTGTTGATTTTTGTGAGTGTTGTTCATTATTTTATTATATTAAATTAAAATCGTAATTTCACTTTTCTTCTTCTTCTTTTGTTTGAATTATATGATTTCTATGAATTTATAATTCTATAATTTTGGAGCAAATCGAATTTTTTTATATTTATTTAAATAATTTCACTTTTGATGTTTTTACATAAACCATTTGACAGATAAATTATGTTATTGTTGGGTTTGCGCTTGATTGGTGCTATATTGGTCGTTTTGGTAGCATTTTTGCGCTACCCTAGCGCAATAGATAGGCGAATAGAACACGCATACTATAACCTGCTTATTAATAATGTTATGATAACGTGTAGTAAAAACTATATAACGCGTTATAAATAAATTAAAAATAATTTTCTTAGTATTTAAACGTCAAAACCTTTTGCACAATGGCAACGGGCAAAGAAATATTCACAGTTTTTGTTGTTTGACATTTGTTATTTTAAACGTTATTTGTTCAATTGAGTTTTTTTATAATTCACTAAAGTGTGAAGATTAGCAATATTAATTATAATATTTAGTTATTAGCAATTTATATAAAAAATGTCTGAAGTTAGAATAAGACAAAAACCCTTAATATGTATTGTTATATTAGTATGTTTAGGATTCTTTTATTTAACCACTATTAATAATTGCAATAACAGCCAAGATTTGAACAATAGTTTAGTTAGAATTTATGCAATCACACCGACTTATTCTAGACCTGTACAAAAGGCTGAACTTACAAGGTAAGAATAATATTGAAATAGAATAATTTTTCATAAGATTACGGAAATATGATTTGTTATTAAATTTAGATTGGCACAAACATTAATGATTGTTCCAAATATTTATTGGATAATTGTAGAAGATGCGAATGAAACTTCTAAACTTGTAGAAAATATTCTTAAAAGGACGGGATTATATGAAAGAAGTACTCAACTTAGTGTCAAAACACCTGGAAATTTCAAAATAACTGGTAAAGACCCAAATTGGAGTAAACCGAGGGGAGTTGAACAAAGAAATTTGGCACTATCATGGATTAAAAATCACTTCAAGGATAAGCCTTATTCTCATTCAGTTGTGTATTTTATGGATGATGATAATACTTACAGTATAGAATTATTTAAAGAAATGTCAAAAATACAACAATCTAAAGTAGGAGTCTGGCCTGTCGGATTAGTTGGTGGACTTAAAGTAGAAAAACCTTTATTGAATGAACAAAATCAAGTAGTGGGATTTAATAGTGCCTGGCGACCAGAAAGACCTTTTCCTATTGACATGGCTGGATTTGCAATTAGTACAGACCTTATACTAAAAAACCAAGATGCCGTTTTTAGCTATGAAGTGCAAAGAGGATACCAAGAAAGTGAAATTTTACGTCATCTTACAGTTATTGAGGATCTTCAAGCCATGGCAAATTTATGCAAAGATGTTTTAGTTTGGCATACACGTACAGAACAACCTAAATTGGATGCCGAAATGAAATTAGAACATAGATCTGATGATGGAATGGAAGTTTGAATAAAAAAACAAAGCAGTATTATTTTAGCAAAATATGCAATTGGTTTTCAATCGTCAAATTGTTTTCTCTTATTTTGAATATATTACATTAGGTACTTAATCATACGGTATAATCTTCCTAAGTATTTCATCTATTTTATTTTGTGCTCCATATAAAATATTCTAATATTATATATATATATATATATATATATACATATATATATATGTTTTTAACAAATAAACAAATTAGTTTTTTAACAAAAACATTTGTACATATACAGCAAAAAAAAAAATAGGTTGAATTTAAAGTTGTCAAAACGGAATCATTTTTTGTTTTGAAGACTTTATTATACTGTGTAACGTATGAAAAAACTGGCAATTGATAAAGGTTTTAGTGTAATTAGTATTAAGAATTTAATCAAATTTTACAAATTTAGACAAACGAATGTTTAATTTTACAAAATATTTTTTTTTGTAATAAACTTTTTTAAGAAAAAATAAATATAGTTTTCCATATTAAATCAACTTTAACTTTAATTATAAACATAAATAAACGATCAACTAATAAGAATTAGTTAGTTATTGAATCAATATATATAAAACAAAAATCATTTTATTTGTATTTAAAGAAAACATTTCAACAAAATATATAAAAATAAAACATTTTAATATAAATTATACCATTTTATCTTAAAATTAATTCGAACATTGTTAATCTTATCTTATCATTATAATTTTAGTTTTACTATCCTGAAATTTTTTATGAATAATACTTTTTAATTTCAGATGAAAGATTTTCAACGGTAATTTCATTAACAGGTACAAATTTCTTTGCGGCTCGACTAAAATAATAAATGTCACCTGTATAAATATCAAACCATAATGCATGAATATGTAAATCGTGTTGTTCTAAACGACGTTTTAAAAAACCATATGATGCTATATTTGATAATTGTTCTAATGTATTAATTTGTGATAATTTATCTTCCCTAGAAAAATTATTTTCGGGATCAATATATGCCACAAATTTTCTAAGTGGTGTTTCAGATGAAAAGGTTAATGGTTTTTCTAAACCAACTGACTTTAAGTATTTATATTTTGCTAAACTGGAAGCAGCATGGGTACACATGTAGGATCTTAATGGTGACGTTCTTCTATTATCCTTTAATATAAAAAACAAAAATTAAATATATTGTCAAAATCTGTTTTTTACTTTTATCCTGACATTCATAAAAAATTATTTTCAGAAAGATTTACCTGTGATGCAAACTCAGGATCTTGTAATTGATATAAAAGATTAATCGCTTTACAATCACTATGCCCGCAAACAATTATGTGTCTTATATTATTTACAACACATCCTAATTCTAATGCAGCTGGTTCACAACTAAAATATTCATCTTGGAAATGCTGTGAATGTGGTATTAAATTTCCAGGATTACGAACTAAAATTAAAATAATGAAATAAACTTATCATATTTATGAGCAAGTAGTTATATTATTATACCAACAAACATATCACCAACATGAGTTTCAGTAAATCTAGTGGGTATCATTCTAGAATCCATGCAAGTAAAGAACACAGCTTTGGGCTACAAGACCAAATAAAAATTGCATATGTGTTTTTTTAAATAAAAATAAACAGTTTAATTTTCTAGTATGATACACAAAATCTTCCAAACACATTTAAGTTTAAAAAATAAATTTATACCAAATTCAATTTGTTTTGTAATTTTAGTTTTCATGCATTTTTTACATATATGCAAATGAAAAAAAATTCAAACCGATTTTAAAGGATTTAAAATATATAATTACTGTTTTACTAAACTTGTATGTACTTCAATAAACTGATTTTGGCAATATATATTGCCATTAGTTTCGATCTTATTCTACAAATATTTTATTTAACCAAAGAGATGGTATCTCAAATTTATGGTACGATATTAAGAAAAAATCGTTAGTAACACCATAGACAAACTATATAATTGGTCTATTGTAACACTTAAGCACAATAAATAGTACACTTAAAATTTATATATATAATCGTTAAATATTGGTAGCGTTTTATGAACTCAATTAAAATTTAATATATCCTTTTACCATCAATATAATATTATTTATATTCCCTTTTATTCTTATAAAATTACATTAAAGAAAAAAAAAATTAATTCATAATATTTACTTAACAATGTTTGCAACAAAACATTTTAAAATTTAGAACAAAATAGTTGGTGTTTAATGAGTAAATGTTAGTTCACACTGCGTTATTGACAAATTGCATAAAATGTAAATGTGTTTGTAGCTTTTTACTAGATTTTGAAATATATTTTTGTTGTGGCTAAAAAAAAACATTGAAGAAGGTAAAATGTTTGAACTTTCTAATGATATTCGATCCACTGAATGTATGTAAAAAAATATAACGCATTTTGATTGGCGCAATTTAATTACATAATCTATGCAATGATTGTGAAAACAACGAAGAATATAAAAAATTGAAAGATCTGACGTCTTCCATATACTTATACTGTTTTAAATGATGAGTGTTTAAGTTATAAGGCATGTATGATAATTATAATTATAATTAATTATAAAATTAGAAATATTAATTGATAATGTTGTTTAGGATCCTCATTTTTGATTATATTTAAATGTGCTAAAAATATATCTAATATACTTAGAATCTACTTAAAAATGTTAAAATTAGAATTAAATTGATATATGAAAATAGAATTATATATTTTCCAAAACACAAATTATTTAAAATAAACGAAAAAGTATTTTCTTTAAAAAATAAAATATATTTTATGTCGATATTAACTTGGTTTGATTATAAATTGTATAATGTTTTTAATACTTTATTATTATTAAGGTTTTCTAAAGAATAAAGTATAAAGAATTTTATTATTATTATTTTATATTTTAATGTTCTTCATTAAACCAATTTCACTCTTAAATTTTGTTTTACATTGAAAAATTAAATATACTGATTCTTATTTAGTTCTGTTCTTACAGTATAGGTACTTTGTTTTATTAAAGAAATATAGAGATTTTTATAGAAAAATTAAACATTTTATAGAAAAATAAGAACCGAACTTCGAATATAGGTATTATTTTAATATTTAATCTTACAAACATTTAAAAAAACACTTGAGTGGAAAAAAATATTATTTTTCAAAAATTAACAGCTAGAAAACTTGTAATTTCCAAATATTAAAATTAAAAATTTATTCTAATAAGTACATACTAGTGATAAATAATTGATAAATCAAATCATTCAAAAAATGTAGTAAAACTACAAATTATAAGGCATCAAAACAAACTGACGTCTTTAAACATGTGTGCGTCAGAAAAAATCTCTTATTTTTATTATACTACAAAACTAATTGAAACAACACATAAAATATATTTTGATAATGTTTATTTAAATCTTTATTTAGAACGTGAAAGTAATTAATATTTTGTATTTTATATTAAAGTATGTAATAATAATAATAACAAACAATATTACCCTTGGATTATCTTTCACTTCCTGAAATTCTTTAACCATTTGATCCATTGTGGTATGTCGATATCTAATTATTCCCCTCAATATTTTTTCCATTTTAGCTAACTAACTAAATTTTAGTAACAACAATCTAAGAAAATATTCACTAACTACAAAACAAAATTCACAAAAATCTTTGACACTTCAGTTTAAAAAACTTGATATATACAATCAAAATCGTCTGACCTTCGTTCGTTATAATTTATATTTTATTCAATTGCAAAATTGTACTATTATTATTTATTAAAACCTAATTCAATTTCTCAATCGTGTATTCTACAGGAGGCATTTTTTAAAGCACTTATTTAATTTAGAAACATTAAATAACTAACTCTACTATATATTCCTCAATAAGAAATTCGTTACATATTACATATATCTTTTTCTTTTCTGCGATTTGAAAATATTAAACTAATTTCTATTAAATGATCAGATTAAAAAAACTTTATAATTTCGTGATTAGGCTTATTTTGCAACAACTCTAAAGGCTTGTCTTATCTTTATTGAATTACCTAAAAACTTATATTCATTTTATGATCAAATTTATCGTTAGGATTTTTCGAGTCTCTTGTTTTATTGTGTGAAGACTTTATACATGATTGTTGACAGAGATTATATTGCGTAAATTTCGCCTATGAATTTATCTCTAACATAACATTTTTTACCGTAAACTCACCGAAATGGGTTCCCAGCAGCCAGGGATGGAAAATGAATATTTTGAATTGTACCTAAAGTTGAAAATAAATTGTACTAAAATGGATTCCATTGTACATTGCACAATAAGAAAACTTAATTTAAGGAACATTATACGTATACCAAAACAATTTTGGTTTAAATAATGTAAAGAAAATATATTTTCAACGTTAATAAGAAAAAATTCTGATACTTATATTGGTATGGTTTTTTAAATTTCTTCAGCTTATCTCAACTGCGAGAACTCGGAAGTCGGATCTCATTCTTCGTACTTTAATATGTACTATATTTGACATCTAGGAACTAAGCATTAAATTCGTCTACTATCGCACCATGATACAAATAAACAAGATTTGATTATGAGCATGTTTCACTCTGTTTTGTAAGGACTGGATGACGTAATATATTTTTGATTCGTGGGAAATTTAAAATACATATTTTTGATTGGTTTGAATTGAAAAAGATACTGGGTGACGTAACATGCGCCCACTTGAACGAAAATAGAACACCTGTCAAACATATCTTGTAAATTGTATCATGCTATCGCACACCGAACGCGACCATTGCAAAAGTTTGGTTTATAATTATCAAACCCTTTATTTTTTCGTCTTTGAAATTCTACATCAAAGCTGATAATAGATTTCATTTTTCTATGAAAACACGAAACTTCAAATATTTGGTACAAAATTTAATTTGGTTATGTTCATACTTTCAATTTTTTTGCGAACAATATCCATATTATCAGCTTTGCTATAATAGACTTTACGACTTGCAAATAAGGTATATTTTTTTCTTGCCACGCGAATTTGCGCTTAGTGCGCGATACCCTTTAATGTTTTTTTGTAATTGCAATATTTTTTCAGATAAAATTTCGGATTCAATTAAAATATTTTCGACATGACATCTCTGTAGGTCATTCATTACATTATCATTACTAGTTGGAAATTAAACATGCATCCATGGTTTTGGCCTCAGGTAATAATATTATATCCTGTTTTTTGGTCCAAAATATAAAATATATGTATACATATCTTGAAATATTTAGAGATCTAGGTCACTTGATTGCAATCATTTTGACATACCTTAATCTTAATTCTTCAAGGGCAAGGAGATAAACGGCTTGAGTACTAGTAGAATTAATGGATTTACTACCATAATCTACTCCAATATTATATTAAAACAATCTAAGAACTTTGCATTCAAAACGAAAAATTTAATATAAATTGTTTTGTTTTTTATGCTATATTTTGTTTTTATTAATTCATTTTTACTACTGATTTTTGCTGTTGGATATCTTTATAAAAAACTCAATTCTCAAAAATAAAATTAAAATGCGAATATAAAAAAATAATTATAAATAAACTAATAACTCATTTGTTTAAAAATAATAAAAACTAAAGATAACAGAAAAAAATATTTTTTTTCAAAAATGATAAAACATGAAAAAATAGTATAATTTTTAATAAAAAGTAAAATTATTGAAAATTAAATGTAAGTTCGTTAATATGCTTGGCTTAATCAAAAGCCGTGTTGGTACTACTGTGTTAAAACATGCGCAACGGGAGACTGATGCGGGGAGCACTTTAATTATTTATTTATTAATTATTTTATTGTTTTGTGCGACATGAGAAAGTTTTCTTTGGTTGAAGAAATATCGGATTTAAATATTATTACGAATATGCACGATGTTACAGCGAATGTAATTTTATATTTGTCTGGTATTTCCCTTTTTCAAATAATTTCCTATTAAGGAAATTTTTCTTTTTCATTGTCACTATATGTAAGAGTAGTGTGGCAATATATCTCTTACGTGCGCATTGGTCTTCCAGTAAATTACTGACTGTCTTCTGCTGCATGTTGATTAATTTATAATTGTAACACATCATAATCACAAATAAACAATATGGTCAATAATACTTCGTCATATTATTTTATTCTGGTAATATAAGTGGTTAGGGGAAGGAGAGGTATTTTGACCCATGTACAAAGAGCAAAAAAAAATTCAAGCTATAAACAATTTATTGATACAAACTATTTTTTTATAGTACAAAAAATACAATAGTGTAGTAAACAAACACACTTCACATTAAGCCAGAAACATTTATAAAAAGTAAATTAATTTAGGAGACCATCCTTTTATTCACTTCTTAAAACTGAAAAATTATATATTCTTATGACAATCATAAGAAATTCTTAATATTTTATTTTGTTTTCTTTAGTTTGTTTTTATCTAACTTCGGCTAAAAGTTAGGCAATACCTTATCAATCATCACATACATACCATTCAATTAGACTAGATATCTTAACAGCCAATTTAATTATATTATAAAGAAAAAAAAAACAGTTTTTTTAAATTTTCTTTTTCCTTTTTTTGACATTAATTTGTTTTTGCTCTGTAGTTTCTTTGTTTATAATGAAAAAAACCCTTTGTTCAATCATTTTTCATTTTAAATGTAAAATATATACAATGAAATTCATTAAGGTTAAAATGGATTTATACAATACAGAAATTTTCCTTGCCTAAAAAAATACAATTAATTCAATTTATTATTTTCATGTGATTTGTGAACTCTTAAAATTTTCTTTTTTTTTTTACTTCACAAAAATATATTATATGAGTTCATTTAAATCGGACTAACATTTATGAATTGTTAAATAATATTATAATTAATTATGAAAAAAGGAAACTAAATTCAGTTTAATTACTAACATGATATGTTTTCTTTGTTTTACAATACAAAGTTTCCAGTCAATAAATGCCAATTTTAGTAAGTTTTTGCATATGTATTTGGTTTATAAATTTGTAAAAATAAAATCTTTTCTTTTATTACTGTCACTCACAACATCCTGAAATATATTTAAATGCTCCACAAAATAAAAATAAACCGAATAAATTAACACTGAAAAAAATCCTCACATAATTTGAAAATACCATTGTTTATGTGAGTGGTGTAAGCATTTCATGTTAATTAGAGATCACACTCAAATCTAAAGTAATCCAATTAAACTGGTTTAATTAAGAAACCAATCGCAAAACTTTCAATATTTTATTGTTCGAAAAGTGAAATTTATAAAATTTTGAAACATCAAAAATGGAAGAGAAAAATTTAATCAAATTGGCGTGCATTTTAAATAAATAAAAACGGCGTCCAATTGGTCAAACCTTATTTTATTAGTTCTGCCTTTTTTTGGACTGCAAATGCAATTAATTAATAATTATATATTTTTTTACATTGTATTGTATGACGCTGTATTAAGACGTTGCTTCGGTAAACCCAATCTCGCTAAGGGATGTGTTTTGCCATGTTGTTGAACTTTTTTATTAACAGTTTTTGTTACTATATTATTATTGTTGGTACTGATTGGTATATTACCAACAGCATTCTTTACAGTTGGTGAAACAGGCGGTCGACGAGATTCCTCAGTTTTTGTTGTTATAATTTTTGAATGATTTAACATTAATGGTTTTGATAATGACTGTGTTTGTAATTGAATTTGTTTTGTTTCAAAAACTGAACGAGGTCGTTGTTTTAACGGTGCTGTCGTATTTATTCTCATTTTTGTTACCTCATATTTATCAACTAAGCCCTTAACATTAATAACATCACTATTATCTTCTTTAATATCCGTTGGAAATTTATCTAGAGTTAAATCTGTATGTACGGCCACTGGCGACGAAGGTAGTGATCTTCCTTTATTATTTTCAGAATTTTTAGCGGTTGCTTTTGCTTCAAAATTCATTTTTAAATTCCTGACAATTCCAGCCGCTCCTTGAAAATCACAATCCTCTTTCTTTTTATTAGACTCATCAACAGAAAAGCGGCTTTTAAAATTATATCTTCTCGATGGTATATTATTTTTACCATCAATAAAATTAATTGCCGAAGTTTCCGGTGCAGAAGCAGATAAACGACTATAATTAGAAGAAGATAAACTTGTTGTACCAACTAATATCTCTTCACTATTACTTCGGCTTTGTTGTATTCTACTTGGTTGAGTGGGTTTATTTATTAGACACATTTCTATGATACTAGAATCAATTTCTTTCGGTATTATTTTAGAACTTCCGCCATTAACTGGTTTATTTTCATCATTTGTTTCACCGCGTAAACGTTTTGTAACCGATAACTCTTCAATTTTTTGTTTTGTACGTCTAACTGTACCAGGATGCCATGGTATTTCATCTTTATCATAAGGAAATATTCCACTGCTACTTGTACCAATTAAGATTCCATCATCTTTCATTAATTTATTATTATTATTATAATTATTTTTTTGTGGTATTATACAATGATGGCGCATATCGTATGAACCCCACGAACTATTTCTAGATGGTATTGTACGGTTATCACCAGAACCCCATGAAGAATGGCGTGATGGTGTTTCACGAGTATCACCTAATACAACAGCAGAATCAACGCTACTCCATGAACTTTGACGAGAAACCATTGATGAAGGTGTTATTAACTCAGATATAGTTAATGGTATCGGTGGAACTATATTCTGTTCACGACTTTGTTTACGTTCTTCACGTTCAAAAACACGATCTAATTGTGATGAAAATAAATCACCATCTTTACGTTCTTTGTTATTACTAGCTATGGATGCTGTTGTTGTAGTAGTTATTATCGGATTGTTTAATATAGTTGTAGTAATATTTGTTGTTGTGGTTGATAATGATGTTATTGTTGAAGATAAATCATCCTTAGTCTCACTTATTGATAAACTAACAATTGGTGTTTGATGAATTATTTGTGCAGAAGAGGTCCATACTGGACTATCACATCTTATTATTTTTGAACATTGATTTATGTCATTATTATAGTTCAAATTTTGGCTACTTGTATTATTTACATTATTAATTTTATTTATTATATTTATATTTTCCCCTGGATCCCATATTTCTTTATGCACCTCATCTGATTCATCATCATTTAAATGTATATTTAATGATTTTTTATCATATTTAATGCGTCTCTCATTTGATTCCAATTCACTTATTATCAATTTAACTGATGGTATTGGCATTTGACTTTCTTCTTGTAAATGTACTGCTTGATTTTGTGATACACTATAATTTTGTCCATTACTACATGGAAGTCGTATGTTTTTTGCTTCTTTTTCTTCTTGTTGCGGACATAAATGTTCTAATGATTGCGATTGTGGTTTTGAGAGCATTACTTGTGATGTTTCAACATTATCGGGTGACCAACTTTTGGGGCGATTACCAATTTTACGCAAATCCTTGCCAGATATATTTAATAAATTTGCTTTACCAACATTTAGTGCTTGTATTAATGGTGTTGGTTCACTACCAGGTAATAATCTAGCATCTTTAGGACTTTTTAAATTTGTTTCACTTTTACTTCTTTGCAATTTTTCTTTATTTTTCATTGCATCCAACATACCCTGATAAGTTTCTAATTGTGTAATAAAACTTTTATTTGGTTTTATACAATTACGTTTTTCTTTAACATGTTTTAATGCTTGACTAAAGTTCCAATTATATGCTTTCATTGCATATGCAATAACAACAGATGCTGATCTACTAACACCCATTTTGCAATGTACTAATACTTTTGAACCATTTATTTTTGCACGTGTAATATATTTAAATGTATTATCCCAATGTTTTAATAAATCAGTTTTTTCATCATCATAAACACGTACATTACAATAATCAAACATTCCAGGGAAAAAATTATCTATTTCTCTTGTAACATTCAATATATGATGGACTCTGCAAATAAATCATTTGTTTAATTAATTTTTAATATTTTAGATTTGAAAAAATAGAATATTTATAAAAATTAAATTACCCATTTTTTTGTAGTTCTTCTAAATTACTAGCATTCCATTCCGAACCAAGGTAAACATGATCAAATACTTCTGTTGGTGCATCCATTTGTCCTAATATTGTCAACATTTCTTGATCAATAAATGATTTAAATTCTGCTAAATCCATATCTAAATGTTCTTCTAAGCGGCTTCTTATATATTTTGATGTAACTTCATCCAAATCAACAACCATCATTATTTCTTTTAATGCGGTCCTAATTACACGTTCTGTTTCTTCTCGTTCTGTTGGTCTAAAATAAAGAAAAGAAAATTAAAAATAAAACAAAGGAAAAATTAAATTAGTGACAGTTTTCAGTAAAAATATTGGCTAAATAACTTTGTTGTTATTGAATTTTATTCAATAAAAAATGTCATAGACCAACAAATTTCAATATTCTTTGTAGGGCTAACACACTTTATTTTAATTTAAATTAAGCAATGCAATAATAATTATAAATTCTTACTTATTTCGAATAGTATCTGGTGACGGTGGTCTTCTACTTTCCAATGAATCCATAGTGTGCCATTCATTAAGACAGGATCGGTCTGATTCAATATGACGTTCATAATATGATACCCAATCATGTGATGGTCCACCTGGATAATAATTTTGTTCTCTAGCTTTTGACGATACTTTATGCAGAGTCTGCAAGGCTGACCTATTTAACGAAACCGATTTTGTTTTTTAAAATTATGAATTATTTGTTTACAAACTGAACATCAAGATTTTTAGTTATTTAAATAGTTATGATTTTTAAATGAATAAGTGAAATATAAAAATGTTTATTTATTTAAACAAATGACGGGAATCATGTGCCTTTATTATTACCATATCCTTTGGTAATTACTCCTGCGTAAGTTTTTACCAAAGACTCAAATCACAAACGGAAAACTTAAACATTCCTAAGTTAATATAAAATATGTTACAATTCATATTTATGTGGAAAATCAGTTGAAATAATATTTTAAAATCACTACTCTATATTGAATTATTTCTTTCTGACCTAAACTAACTAAAACTCAAAACTTCCTTCAACATTTTTTCTTATTATGCAGTTTCCGAAATCCTACAAATAACTAGTTATCGTAAAATCTATTCTTAATTTATATTATGATATATTTTTACCACTAAATTATCATTAGTGTCTTTTTCTGATTTGCGAAACTACTCTTTTTAACTCTCAGCTAACAACAAGTCTTGTAAATGTTTTTTGTAAATATTTTTCTCTAATAATTTTAACGTTTTATATTCTAAATTTACAAAAGAAAAACAGCATTAGTAATAAGAACTACTATAGAATTGCCTTATTTTCCAATACATCACAAAAGAAATAAAAACAAATTTTATTAATGCAATTAGCTAGGCGAATGCCCTGTTTCTTACATATTCTATTTGTCATGAAAAAAACAACGGTTGATAAAAAAATTTCGAACTCGTACCGATTAGGCAACGAATAATGGTAATATTTACATAAATCAATGAGTATTCAAAACAAAAGAAAGAAAGAAACAGGGCAATAATATACAAATTCAAATTATAAACAATAAAGCTAATTTTAATTACCGGCCGCATGAACCAATGTAGCTTAAAAGTTTTTCAGGTATAAATATAAAACGCAGCTTAATAATATCTAGGTTTAAATTTTTGTGATTTGACGGTATTCATTAACACGGTTTAAAATCCTAAAACGAGTAAAATTTACTGTCCACTTTGATTTTTAATATTAGTTCATTGCTTAAATGTCTTTTACAATTGGAAGTGTAAATTAATTAAGAAATAAATTAAAGTGGAAATTTTGATAAAATTATTAATAAAATATAAAATAATTGTATTAGAAATTTTTATAAAGTATAAGTCAGTACTAAAAAAATAAAATTTTATAAAAAATAAGAGTAATTATAAAATTATGATTAAATTTAATATTTAACATTTCTTATCTAAATCAAAATAAAATGGTAATGCAAAAAAAAAAATGGTTGTAAATCGGTTTAAATAGTTCTTTGATTAAATAGAGGATAATAAGTGTTAATGTATATCAAAAATATATGACCCTAAGTATTAGATCCGCACCATAATACTAAGAGTCATAGTTAGAGTAGTTAAAATAAAATGTTAATCATTTTATTGTTACTGTTAATTTATGTATAAAACTAAATATACAAGCAATACTTAAAAAAGATACTACTATTAAAAAACTATAAAATCTAGAAGAAATTTCTGAGACCTACTTTTTGTTAAAACGAAAAACAAAATAAATAAAAAATTTAAAGTCATAATAAAAATGATGGATTTTGGATTGAATATTTTGTATATGAATAAATGAGATTTTACTCTCTACGAGCAGACATTTTCTGCGTTCCTATTTTTATAAATAAAAAAAATTGTTGGCTTTTCTTCTTTCATTTTTTTTTCATTCATCATCTGCAATTTTATAATTTTTACCAAAAGTTGTAGATACATTTTTTATTCTTAGCATTTTTAATGATCTAAAAAGTGTTATATCAATTCATAACATAAAACACTAACCACATAAGAACATTTGATTATACAACAGAAAAATAAATTATTCATTTCCATTTGTCAAAACGTAAATTTTCTCTAAATTGGTGATTTTTCAGTATTTGTTTCTCCAAAAAAACAACGAATATTTTTTAATCTCCGATCAAAAAAAGAAGCTAAAGAAAACAAATCAGAATGAAACTATTTTTATGTTATAGAATAGAAAATAGAGAATATTATTATATAAATACATAAATTGATTATAAATTTATAATCGATAATAAATAACAAAAAAAAAACATTCATTGAAGTGAATCGAGATTTAAAAAAAAAGAAGAAAAAAAATCGGAAAAGTAAATTATGAAAATCAACTCAAATTGAATAATTTTAATATAATAGGATGTTAGAGTAAAGCAAAGATGTTATCGCAACAATTTTAAAAGAAAGTTCAAAAAACTAAGTTCATTAAAATTAAAACACCTACCCCTTAAATAATAAATAAAACTCATTCAATTTAGTCATTTTTTATAATAACACTCTCCAAAGTTAATATCGAAATTTTTTAAAACATTTGATTGAAATAATAATAAAAGAATTGTTTATTATTGCGTTATTCATTGATTAAACTTTTGTTATTTAAAAATTAAAATGACTTTTAAATATAAACTTTCTTTCTTTATTTATATGAATTTAAAATATAAAATGTAACGAAACTAATAATAAAATACACGAAAACAAAAAAAAAAAAAAAACCAGAAAAATGAAAAATAAAAACAAAACAAGAAAGTTTCATATCAAAAATCACACTAATATGAAAATCACATAACTAAACTCGACTAAACTATTAACTCTAAAGACATTACTTTAATTACAGCCATTTAAAGTCCTATTTCACTTTTCATTATAACCTCTATTCTTATATTTACTTTTAATTGCTTTTAATTTATCTACTTGCTTTTATATTGTAATTGCAAAATGGAAAAACTATTTAAAATTCTTTTACGCATCCTTCCTTTAATTATTTTCGAAAGTTACAAAAAAAAAAAAATTTAATCCAAATTGTTAACCTTTTTGTAACAATAAAAATTTGATTTGGAAGCATGAGGCACAAAATTAGATCAATACCTAACATCTCAAGACAAAAAAAAATGTAAGCATATTATTACTAATAAGAAATTAAATTTAATAATAATAAAGATTTACAAAATGATTAGAATATGATTATAACTATAGATTCTTCCTTACTCAGAAAAAAAGCCTTGAATGTGAAATAATAGACACGTAAATTAAAAGAATAAAAATAATTATTAAATATAAAAGTCAAAATATTACAAACTTAGAAAAGGTTATTAGATAGATTACAAGGCCTACAGCAGATAGCTTTACAACAATATTTTCAATAATAGAAGAAAAAATTAAACACAAAAATAATAAAACATTAAATATAATCCCTACACTGGAAATTACTGTTATTAGGGTCTGAATGTTATTAATTCCCACTCTCTATTTGAAGAGTTGGCTAATTTTTTTTGTTTACAAAAAAAATATTTAATAAAAATGCAATAATTGTTTTTTTCGACAAAAAATATTTCCAAATGAAAAAAAAAAGTATACTAAATTTCAAAAAAAAAAAAAATAATGAAGCAATCGCATAATAATTATTTATTATTATGATAATAATAAAAACAGGAAAATAATAGGGAAAAAAGAAAATAGATACTTTCCTAAAACATCTGACAATCAATGACTAATTCAGTGAAAATTTGAAACACGTAATAAGTGAGGATCAAAAAATGTATAGGACAGAGTCATACAAAGAGCTTTACGAATTGTTATAATTCTTGTCTAGTATAAAGAAATAATAAAACGGGAAATGAAAAATATTTCAATTTTGTTTGCGATTTTGATAGTGAAAAAAGTAAATAATAATAATTTTTTATCGGATTTAACTTATGTTCGCAATTGAAGTAATTATTTATTCAACTATGTGTAAACACACACACAGATATTACATTTTCATTTATTTTGATTGGCAAATTTTTTGATAAATAATTAAAAAAAATATTAAATTATTATTTTTGGATAATATTTTGTTTTGTTTGAAAATATTTGTAATTAAAATAAAAACGAAAAAAAAGTGTCAACATATTGGTTGTGTTTTCATATTTTTTTTGTCAAATTATTCATGTTTGTTTAATTACTCCGGTGACTGACAAAAAAGCATCTTAAGGAAAATACTTTGCCATATTAGCTTATTCAGATTTAAGTAGGTTAAGGATAACAGTTAAAACTAATTTATTCATGAAAAGTAGAAGAAATTTAAGACAAGATGAAGATGTTGAAGAAAGTAGCAAAAGAAAATTTAATTTGGGAATGAAATTAAAATTGATGGGAAAAATTAATAACAAGAAGAAAAATTGTATTGAAAAATATGACATATATATTTTTTTAATAAGACTTTAATAAGTCAAGTTAAATATTATTGAAAACACTTTCTAATCACTTTCCGCTTTTCTCTAATGTCTCTATATTTTTAATAATTTATAACTAATGCAAATATCATGTGTGTTGAGTGTTAAATATGTATGCGAGTATTATTATTTCTGACTTCGATCTTTTTGAATTGTGTCATAATGCTCTTGTTGTTTTTCCGTTTGGAAAAGATTTAATTCAAAAAAAGATATAAAATACTAAAAATCAGGTCAATAAAAATCATCTTAAGCACTCGCATCAAAAAAAAACATGTTTGTATGTACCTAGTGAATTTAGATACGAAATTCAACGAATTTAAACGAGTTGACTATAGAAAAATAAACAGAAACTTTAGCGCGTACGATTTTCGACTTCCTAGCTTTACATTCAAACTATATATGTATGGCGTTTTTCTCTATTAATTTGAAATATTAATGAAGATGCATTGTAATTATAATTCAATTGTTAGATTTGACACAATCTAATTTGGATTTTTTTTATTGGTTATTTTATTTACACATAGTCTAGACTTATGAAATTCATACTCAATCGTACATTGTCTGATCAAATTTTTCTTCTAAAATATTATCGCAGCGATTTATTTTATTTTGGGAAATAAAAACGTTAAAATTAAATACTTTATTATATGAGTGAATCGGAACAATTTAAGACTAAGATTTACCTTTACATTTACAAAAACCTTTTTCAAACATAAACAAAAACACACAAATCCAAATGATATTTATAATTGTCAAAAAGTAGTCGACTTGTAGTTTGTTGTATCAATCTACGTAACTATTACAATAATTTTTTTTTTACAACTGCATTTTATTGATAACAGCGCGAGACTATCGAGTATATTTGGTTTCATCCATACCAATAGGACATTTAAAAATTTAT
Source organism: Pedicia rivosa (assembly GCA_963082725.1). Taxonomy (NCBI): domain Eukaryota; kingdom Metazoa; phylum Arthropoda; class Insecta; order Diptera; family Pediciidae; genus Pedicia; species Pedicia rivosa. The sequence goes on from OY720153.1 coordinate 24,345,978, forward strand.
ATTTAATTATCATTTAAATTAAAATTTTATATTTTTATTTATTAAGAATAAATTATTCGGCAAGAACCCAGTGTTCGACATTAATTTTTTTTTGTTTTTTAACTGAGAATGTACTTAAATAAATAAATGTCCATCAGACAATGTTCGATTAGTCTAGATCCTGTGTTAATAATGTTAAAACAAAAAATAAAAGAAAATATGACATTAGTTGTAATGAGAAATTAAACTCAGAAATTAAACTAATTATAATAATTATGGAATACTCGAAACGCCATTAATAACAAACAATTTAATATTTTAAACGGGGATTTTAATTATTGAGTTCAAGAAATTGTTGATAAACTTGAGAAATATATAATTTCTCATTATCATATGTTAATTTACTTTACACTTTACAGTGTATATCTTTCTTGTTTCTTATTTCAGTTTCTGAACAAATATAGAAAGAAAAAATTTTTACACACAAAATGATCGAATACTTTAATATTTCCCTAAAAGGTCACTTCATAATAAACCAAATCAACCGCCAACATAATAAATTTTTTTTTCACAATTTGTAATACGTTGCAAAAAAAAAATTCTTTTTTGTACAAAAGATGTCTCTTTTTATGTAAAATAATTTTTTCTAATCTTTAAATATTTTATTAAAGAAAAAATATTTTCATAAGATTGACCTAAAAACTAAATTTAATTGCATTTCATTAATTTAACCATTGTTGTTGTATTTAGGTGTCGTAACTCAACAATCATTTCCGCATTTAATAAAATAAGAAAAGATCAAAAGCAAAAATTATTTTTAATTTTCAACTGAAAAAAGAAAGAGAAAACAAGAAAACGAAAAAAAAAAAATCTTACCCAATCAGCATTCCCATTTTTTTTTATCCAATATTAATAATTAATAAACTATTTTTTATTAAAAAGTGTAAATAGAACCACTTTACTTTTTTTTAACTTAATGAAATTATAATTTTCCATTTCACAAAAAAAAAACAAAATTTTATGTTCGCTTATCGTTTTCGGTTTATACTTCTGTTCTTTCTATCATGTATGTATCGTGTTACTTCGGATATCCATTTATAGTAATAATAAAAACACAAAATAATAATTCTTTTTTTTTTAATCTTCTAACGCAATTACTACCTATGCAATTTCTGTGCACTGTTTCTTTATGGTTTTCACTTTTAACTTTACTTTTAAGTAAATTAAAAGAATAATTTATACAAATATATCTTTCTACACAGTTTAAAAATAACAAAAAAAAAAATCTTTTCGATAGTATTTTAAATAATATTTTATACAATAAAATATTAAAATACAAAGAAAAAACTAAAAATCTTTTTTGACTTTTAAGCTCAAAGAACAAATATCTACTGAAGAATAAAATTTTATATTAAAAATGACAAATAAATTTTTATTTATTTTTTACAACAAAAAATAAGTCAAGTCAAGTCTTTTGTAAAACGCCAACAGCGAAACGTATTTGTATATTCATAATTATTAAACGTTTCTTTAAAAGAAATCGAAAGTTCGGTTAAAATGTCATCGATATGTTTTGTTTGTGTGCTTGTTCTTCATTTCTTTTCTTTTTTTAGTGCTTATGTTTTCATCGTGACACAGAAAATTTGTTTTACAATCAGAAATATCGTCAGTTTTTAAAAGAAACGATGCATTATTTAATAAACAAAAACCTTTCCGTTTGTTAAAAAAAAACAATTTGAAAAAGTACAAATGAATTTCATGTACTTGTGCAAAATATCAATTTTAACCTGTTTTTATACAACTTTTAAAAAATATACTTTTATTCTACGTTAATTAATCTTATAAAATGTAAATAAATATAAACAAGTATTTACTGATAAAATACAATAATAAAAGAAAAAGAAGACCTAATAAATTCATCATAAATTATTCTTAACGAAAAAAAATATCATCATCGTCATCATCATTAAAGGAAACAATTTAAAACATTATGAATACCAAGAGAAATAAAAAATAATAAATTATTTGCAACAAATCAAAATAAAAAATCGAAAATAAATACAATTCTTCTATGAAAATAATATCTTTATAGGATCCTGTTCTATTGTACCTACTTCAATATGTTTATTGTCTTATATTTTATATACGTATTTGTGTATGTGCATGTGTTAGTTTTGAGTAGTTGTATGAACAAAAAAAAAAGTTGTTTATTTTTTTCTCATTCTTTTTCTCTAAATAAGAATAAAGAGATTGGTGAATCAAGTTTTTTTTTCTTCAATATTATATTTTTAAGGTTAAATTATCAACTTTTTTTTTCCACAATTATACATTTATTATAAAGAAATATACACTTTTGATACACACACACAGTCTATAAAATGAAAGAAATATTTAAAAATCATACATAAATAAAACTTCGAACAAATAAATTCATTGAACAAGATGAAAATTAATTTAGTCAATATTTGAAATAGAAAAAGATGAGTTTTGATTTTAAATAAATATTAATATTTTCTAAATAAATTGATCAAATTTTTTCCGATTAAAGTTAAGTCTGTGTTTCTTTTATATTGAAGTTATTATATTTTTTAAGAATAAATGCTACTGTTTGATATTGTACGATAACCATATTTAGACTTTGTAGCAACTACACGTACGTATTTATTGTTGTTCTCTTTTTAAATATAAATTTTTTAATTATTATTTGTTATTTATTATTGAAATGAGGAAACATTACTCCATTTTTGGAGGTTAATCATCGTGTCTTTGTAAATAGTTTTTTTTTATTATGGTAATATTTGTATGATTTTGGTTTCTTTATTGAAGAAGAAATTTGTCATATTCGATATGGTTGTAACTTGTGTAAATAAAAAGTTTTAAAAAAAATAGTATCAGAAATATAACAAAAAACTAAAATAAATATAGAATAAGTCTGTATGAAATTGTTGTGATGTTTATTTAGAATTATAAAACTCTGACATGAGACAGAATTAATTGAGATTAACTGACATTTACGATATTTCCATGGTTGGATTTTATTCTCTTCACTAATGATAATTAAAATAAATATAATATTTTGCAATAATAGGATCGACAGATATAACAAAATTGCATCTTATGTAGCCATATATTTGTTACTATTTATAATAATAATAATATCTATTTAACAACAACAATTATGTTTTTTTTTCTTTTCTTTTGTAGCAGCCACACACACACACAAACTTAATAATATTTTTAATCAAGTTTTACGCCTTCAGTCTATTTAAAACAAAAATTATAAAATATAATTAATCTCATTTGATTTTTTTTAGTTTTCGAAACTTTAAAATTCGGGTAAAATCTTGGATGACGTTTATAGACAGCACCTAATAAAAGCTGTTACTTCCATTGAAGTCAAAATTTTAAGAATATGCAAAACAAATATTAAATTGTAACTTTAATTACAATATTTTTCATGAAGCAAAAAATACTTTTTTATATAAAATAATATTATTACTATCCCTTCACTGTGGATGCGTTATGAGTCGCAAAATTAACAATTCATTTCTTAAACGATTATTATAACGGTTTTCTTTTGTTGTTGAACTCACGCATATATTTTTGTTAAAACACAAAATAAAACTTTTTCGAATTTATAACTTCTGTCTATTTGTTTTTCTGTTTTCCGTCTGATGAGACGCGCGAATATTTTGATGAATCATTTATAGTTGAAGTTTCATTTTTTAAATTTGATATTTTTTCCTTGAATACTTTTTCTTTATTTGACTGGATCTTGTCTTAAGTTCATTTATTCCATTATAAGAACTTTTTTATGTTTAATTCTGAGCACACAACCAACATTACCAAACAAACAACAAAGATGATGAAAAGAGATCGAAAAATTAAACGGTTTTTGTACAATTTTTTGTTATTGTTTCTTTACTTCTTCTGCTTTTTGTTGTCATATTTGATGATAACGGGACATGGTCTAATTTAAACAATAAACAAAATAAAATGTAAGAAATAAAAAGAGAACGCAATTATTTTATAAAAAAAAGGAGAAAAATTACATGAATTATTTATAAATTTTTAGATTGAGGACCAATTTACGTTCGTAGAAATCAGTGACGTTCTTGATCAGTAAACGGGTTTTCACAAATTTCGTCATCAAACTATAAAATCAATATTCCATGAAATACTAATTGAAAATGACGTTTTCGTTTACTGTTCTTATTAAAACTAGGTCAAAGTACATTCATAAAGAAGAAACGCCTTAACCAAAAATATAATTTCAATGGTTTTTTTTTAAGTTTACTATTATAAAATGTATGCTTACCGAAAACCTACACAACTGATTACACGATTCAATCAAAACTTAACATTTTTTTTTCTTTCATTTATTTAATATAATGTTTAACAAACAAACACATAAAAATAAAGTTTAAATTGTAAAATGTTTTTTCAAAGAAGTTTGAAATTAAATTAAAGTGTTTGTTTATAAAATAATTAAAATTTGTTAAGGATTATTAATAAAAGTGCTTTTTATTTTTACACCTTCATTATTATAAGAAAATGTGTAATAAATATCCAAAGTTACATTGTCAAGACAAAGATAACTAAAAACAAAGTGCCGAATAATTGTGCATAATAATATTTAGTTTAGTTTAAAAAAATACAGAATTTAATCTAATTATTTTTTTGTACTTATAAAAAATGTAAGTGATTTCTGTCATCTTTTATTTGCAAAATTTGTTTTTTTGTTATTTTGTTTCTTCTTCTTGTTACATATTTAAAAATTTCTAATGATTTTATTAATATTTTTTTTTGATTGATTTTATTTTACAAACATTTAATAAAATTTATTTTAATGTTTCATCATCATATTTTTATCATGATTAAGCTAATACAACTTTAATTTCAATGTCGCGTCAATTATGTTGATTACTACTTTATATATTTTTTTCCATTTTCTTTCATTTAAACATATATTGAAAATAAACGAATAAATTAAAATAAATGGCAAGAAAAATTTACAACCATTGAACCATTTTTTTACTACCTATAGGAGTATATAAAATTGTTGTTTTATGTAATAAGTGATTTTTTTCAATACGTTTATGTCATAGACTAAAGATAATTTATCAGATGTAAAAATAAATGGGTCTACTCTCTAAGTATTGTATGTTTTATATTTTTTTAGAAAACTAAAATTAAATTTAAAAGCAGCTAACTGAATATATAGATATTTTATTATATATTTATTTAATTGTTTATGTTAGGCGAAATATTTTCTAAATTATTATTATAACAAATTCATACGTTGATGATTCTTAATTCCAGAAAAAATTAATATTTCTGAGTCTATTTGACCAAAGAATATATATGACTAAGTTACATATAAACTGCAAATTTACTACGACTAATGTAATTTTGGGTTTATTTTATGTTATAATTATGAAAAAAGACGAATTTTCTAAATATACACTCACCACATAGCCTGAACAGAAACAGGCTTAAATATATGTGTACGTCCACAAACGCTGACACTGAAACCACTATAACAAAAACAAAAAAAAAAATAAAAATAGATTTTAAAATAAATATTGTTAAATTTAAGTTCAATATTTTTTAATTTAATTATTAAAATAGAAAAAAAAACTTTTAATAGAACTTTCTTAAAATTGCAATGCGTATGGACTTTAAAATTTGATTTAATCAATGAAGAAGTATTATTTTACAAATTTTTTGCATTCAATGAATATAAATTGAAAAATTCGTAAAGAAAATGTAAAAATTACATTTTTAAATAAATATTTAAAATGAAAGATAATCTTACCCATCTCCATCCAATCTTATTGTTGTATCAGCTAATATTCGTAATACAAGACCAACTGTTGTTTTTTCATTACAATCAATTCCTAATAAACATGATTCTTCACGTTCGCTACCATTAACACTTGTAATATAACTATTTTTACAAAAATCATCAGAATTTAAATATTCCGATGTTGTTGGATATATTAAATTAGCACTAGAGAAATTTTTTTTTTTTTTATTATCATTATCACCATCATAACAATAATCATTAAAAAATTGTAATTGTTCTGTATTTGTATTAATATTACTATTTATATTTGTTGTATTTATCATATTGTCATTATTATTTAAATAAAATATAGGATTATCATTATTAGGTGATGCAATACTGATATTATTTAACTTATCACTAAATGAACACGATTCATCTTCTTTTATTGATGGTGGACATATTGTATTTGTTGTTGCTGCTGTTGCTGTTGTAAACGTGGTTGGTGCTGTCGTTATTGTTGTTAATTCTGTTTTTGGTTCGAATGTTACTGCTGTTAAATTTTCTTGAATACTTTGAGCATCTTCAGTCGACTGTTGAATTATATTTTTTTCAGTACGCGAAACCACTACTAAATATCGAGTGCGTCCAGCGCGATTTGATTCTAGTTTAACAGCCTATAGAAAAAATAAAATTACGAAAAGATATTATTGTTAAAATTAAAAATTCTTAAAAAGTACCTCAAAAAATATAACGAAACAACAACAGCAATGTAATGAATCTTGATTTCATGAAAATACAAGAAAGTAAAAATCTAACCTAATAAAAAAACTGGTTTTTCGTTGTATGTGTTTGTGTAAATTCGAAATAATTTTTTTGTCCTAGGAGCAAAAAACAAACGTGAATCTGTTTATCGTTATTAAAATATTCAAAATTTTGCGTTGAGGGATATACTTATATATGGATGTATTTCACAATAATTTACATCATTTTAATACCAAGAATTAATAAACAAAGAAAATTAAAAATACCCAATTTCTAAATACAATACTGAGGCGAACTAACAAATTGAGATGAACACTAAATTAGCCTCAAAGGCTTTTCAATTTTAAAAAAATTAACAAAAACAACAACCAAATAAATATAAATTTTGTTTTTTTATGTGCGTTTTGAAATCTTTCGGTAGTTTTGAAAAAAAAAATATATAAAAAAACTTTAATTAATAATAATTATAATTAAATAAGCAAAGACAAAACAAAAACATCAGGTTTGTATTTGCGTTTTATAAGAGATACACAAAATTTACATATTTTGCTGTCAAAATAGGGTAATTATACATAATAAGATTGCGCAATTTTAAACACAAGTCTTGGAAATGAAACTAGAAATATATAAGTTATGACTTAATTGTTTTTTTATCTTTAGTTTTTTTTTAATTTTTTAAAATGTTTCGTACTTCATATTTTATTAGAAAAATATCAATTAAAGAAAAAGGCACACAAAGAAAATGTTTATTAAGAATATTCTATTCAAGTATTTCTGTGTATGTGAATTCCTTCATCTGTTTCTCTCTGCGCTAAAAGCAAAAGCATACGTCTTTATAATTGTATTTCTTTGTGTGTTTACACAAAAATCATTTACTGTTTTTAAGAAAATAAAATAAAAAAAGTGTTCGTTGTTTAGCCACGTTGTTGGTCGAGGTCATTAAAATATTTATTTTTTTGGCAATTTTCCAATATCAACGGAACTGAATCGGTACATTTATGGTGCGAGGAGACTTATATACTTTATTATACAAAATATTATTATGAATACTAAAATAAGTAAAGATGAAGAAGAAAAAAAATTACGCAGAAATAAATTAAATTTGCAAAGAGCATATAATTTCTTTTGTTTTAAAAGTTTGAAAATCCAGAAGAAAATCATATATTTTTATAAGACGTATTTCTCATTATACAGACAATACTAACATCATTCTTATTACCATTATTTATTGTGTCAATTTTTAAATTGAATTTTAAATCATATAAAAATAAAAAGCCTACATTAATAATAATATAGACGCATGGTTTGGTACTACCGTTGACCTTGAACGTTATATTTATTATTTTAAATAAGTTATTGAATTCTTACTCTAAAATAATTTTCTTTACACAAACACAAATAGTAATAAATGTTTTGATAAAAAAAAGTTGACTTGAAGGGGTCATATTTATTTGATTGAACGATTAAACTACAATTATTTATGAATAAAATTATTTGCTTTTTGTTTTTGTATTGCTTTTGTTGATTTTAATGGCTTTGTTAATTCATATTCTCATAACAAATATTATTTTCAATTTTCCTCTATTCTTTATCTTTATCTCTAAAGAACATTTATAGGAGGTCCAGTGAAAATCACTGTTCTACTAGTTTTTTTCCACGCGCACAATTTTTTTTTTATCCTTCTCTCTTTAACTAACGCACACTTTTCAACTCATGTAATTTCAGCGAATTTTACTAGAGTTTGACGATGATGTTAAACTTTCAATTCACTTATCCGAGATTTTTTATGCTTGAACTAAATGAAATTCTTGAGTAAAGAATTTTCCTGAGTTGAAATGTTACTTTACGCGTTTAAAACATTACTGGTAATTATTGAAGTTTCGATATTTTTTTTTATAAATGACCCTTAATTGTCTAATTGAATCATAATTTGTATACACTGAATTAGGTTAAATTTGGAGATGTGATGAAAGTTTTTTTATTTTTATTTTTATTTCTATTAATTGTTGTTATTAGTTGGTGTGACCAATTATGAATCAGAAGAAATATTATTCTATATATGAAATTATGCAAATTAGTTTTACATTTTGTTGTTGTTTTTATAAAAAGCAAATTAAATAAGCATCATGTTAATTAATTATTGAATTATTGATGATAGATTTTCTCTAACCGTCAAAAATTGTGGTGTTTTTTGGTTAGACTGTTAAACTTAATAATATTTTTTACGTGAGCATTTGCTCAATTTCTTATAATCAGAAATTTACGCGATTTTACAATTACAATCTTAAAACAAAAAGAATTATGCCTAATTTGTAGAAGAAAATTTTAACGAATTTTGAGGCATTATTAAAATTAATAATATATTCGCTATATTTAAAGTTTAATTTATAATTGTTTGTTTAAGTTTCATGACTCAAATTATTCGTTATAACTAAATTCTACAAACAAAAAATATTTTTGATTTTTTATATTTTCAGTTTTTACCATTTTCAATGTCTCCTCAGGGCGTAACAAATAGAACATTGATTGTAGATGTTGTTGTATATCTGACCCGCAGGTATTTGTTTCTGATGTAATACTAGACGATACATTATTTGTTGTTGTTAAATTCAGTCTTGTACCATCCGATAATGTTCTTAAACTCTCACTTTGACCAAGTACAAGAGCCGTACCTTTGCCAGCAAAATAACATTCGCTTAAACTGTAATAAATATATAATCATCAGCTTCCATCATCCATACAAAAAAAAAATTAATTTATAAATTTCACTTTTTTAATTAAATATATTAGTTCAAAAAATAGAAACAAACAAAAAAAAAACTTTAAACAACTATTTACATTGTATCCAAAATATACTTTAAATATAAAATTTATGTATAAAACTATTGTACAACTTAATATTAAAGTCATGTACATGCCAGGTCTTATTGTTATTACTATTACTATTATCATTATCATTATTATTTTTCCAATGTGACACCGACGCGATATTTAATTGAATTTTTATTGATTTTCTACATCGAACCAAAACAAAATAATACAAGATAAAAGCAAAAAAAAATAGCAACACAACAACAAACTATTTATATTCACTTTTAATTAAAAATCATCTCAAATATAAAAATAATTGTTAAAGAGGTAACAACAAAAACAACAAACTTGAAACCCAAATTGAAAAAAAGCAAATGCATCAAGAAGAAAAAATAATAAATAAAATTAAATCAATAGAAAAACATAATAAAACTGCTGATTTCAATTAACATTCAATTAATTGCGCTCAAATATTATATAAGATTATTAACTGTTTGAAATAATTTTTCCTTGTACTAAAATTCTTCATAAAAGTTTGGTTATCATTATAAACTTTATCATCACGATAGACAAAGTAAAAAGCGAAATTATTTGAAGAACAAAAAAAAATTCCTTTATAATTTGACCGCATTAAATGTCATGCGAAAATAGTATTTTTGTTTATTAACGTTAAAGTTCAATTTCGTGTTTTGCGATGATGTGATGAACAAATAACAAAAAATACTTAAGAGGCGAGGCGTGTAACCGTATTTTATTTAATTATTTAAATCAAATGTATTTTTTGGTTTTCATTAGTTGCATTATACAAATGTTGTTCTACGTAATACATTTCACTATTTTATTTGAAAAGAAAATCAGAAAATATAAATGAAAAATAGCTATGACGAGGAAAACAGTAATAATGAAACCAAATTTTTTTAAAATCAGTAAAAATCTCGACTTCAATGTGCAAATTATTATGAACAAAACAAAATTATTACAATTTCAACTAAAAATATAAAATATAAAAATATTAATCTTTTACTTTTTCCTATATTTCATTTATAATTCGGTAATTTTTATTTAATTTTCATTCATTTCGATTTTTATGAAATGTAATAAAGTTTATAAATTTATATAAATTTTTATTTTACTTGTCAAAATGAGAATAGCGAACTTTTTTAAAATGGACAATTTTACATTTTTATTACATTAATGTGAATGAAATTAATAATATAAAGTTCTTTAAGAATCAACTTTTTTATAATATACTTATTTCTATTAAGATTTAAAGAAATAAATAAAATGTAGAAAGAATTATGATTTATCCATATTGGTAAAGTTATTTTAAAAATTCTTTTTATACTTTCATTGAAAATTACAATTATTGTCACAAATAAATAATAACAAATATATTGAATTTATTTATAAACATTTTTTATTCAAATCACATCGTTAAATAATATTAAAAAAAAAATATGGAAATTATCTGGAAACATTAACAGTCTACCAGTTTACCTTATGTAATATTGTATTTATTTTCTTAATGTAAATTATAAAATATACTCGTATTATTAACTGTTATTTATTTTATTTTTTGGTTTTTCTTTTCTACAAAAAAATTAAATAATAACAATGTATGTTGGGATTGAAATGCAGTCTAAAAAAAATGTAAATTAATTTTAAAAAAAGAAGTTTTCAATAGATTTACAAAAATTGTAAAAAAAAAACTATTCTTGGTTTATGAATTTTATTTATTAGGTATAATTTTTTTATGTATTTATAAATACATAGATATTAATTAAAATATTATTTTATAAATTCAAACACATCCATACATAATAATAAAAATTACAACAAAAAACATTCAATTACTGAATTAATTTTTGTTTTATTCAAAACCATAATCTTGTAAATCTCTAAATTTTCGTATGCTCTAATTAATTTTTACACCATACATATTGCAATATAATTATTGCTCATAAATTATGATATATGATAATAAATAGGAAATTATGACGACTTTAAATCAAATTATATTGTTACATTTTTCTTATTTAAAAAATTATAAAAATTACGCTTTTATGGAACAACAAAAAATGTTTGTAAAAGAATCTTATTTATCCCAATCAATATTATAACAACATTCTTGCACAAATCAGGAAAAGTAAATTGTTTTTTTTTTTTCAAAATTATTCATTTTTCAATAATTTATAAAATAAAATTTCAATCAACAAACAGTTTTTATTATTTTTTAACCTAAAACTAAACTAACATGTTGATTTTAAAACTGGAAACTTTCATTCGATTAATCTATTATCTGACTTTGGTAAAAAAAATATGACGGTGAAACTACATTAATTGGTTATAGAAGTGGATGGATGTCTGATATTATCAAACTAATAAATGAAAAAAAATTGTCACAAAAAATTTATAAATTTATAAAATATTTTACAAGAGAAAAAAAAATGTGGTAATAAAATAACTTGAAGAAAGAAAATTAATTATTGATTGATTGATTTATTATTAATTATGTTTATGACGATTCATAATGTGATGTGATATTTTCATTACATAATTGGAATAACAGGGAAGAAATAAAATCTTATTTAATAGTTTTAAAAATATTTATATAAATATTAAATAATTAAGTCTGAATTATTGTTGATTGAACATTTTCTTTTTGTTGTTGTACAAAATCGTAATAATAAGAATATTAATAAAAAACATTATTATTATTTTTGTAATCATTAAAAACTTCCACTTGTAATTAATTTCTGCTTTTCTTAAAAAAATTAAAAATTTGTTTTTTTCTTCTACAAATTCATTAAATTGTACAAAAAGAAAAAAGAAAATATTGAAACAAAATAATTTGTAATAAGTGTTTATGAAATTAAAACAAGGTATTTATTCGCATCAAGAAAAAAAAAATTTCGTGACTTAAAAAGAAACAACCAAAAAAATTTTTTCACTTATTATATTTTAAGGCATTTAAAAATAGACTTCACTTGAACTACTATTTGGAAATAATAATTATACTATTCGTGAAGTGACTGGAACATTATTTTGGTGTTCTTTTTTTTTATTATCTTTATAATTTCATTTTATTTTATTTCTACAAGGTCATTTTTTTATGTACTAAGCCGACATTAGTGTCACCAAATCTCTCTCAACACAATTCTTATTAGTTGTTAAAACTAAAAAAAAATTGGTTGTTTTCTTCTTTTTTTTGTGTTCAAATTAATTGACGTTGACTTTTTTGTTTTCATGACAAAATATACAAAAATAACACCAAACGATTCCACACTTTACTAATAATAATATTATTTAACATATAAAAAAAATATAATTGTTGAGTTAAAATACATTCTTTTCTCACAATATAAAGATTGGTTTAGTATTTTGCTTTTAGCTTAGATACAAAACTCATGTTTAAATTTATATAAATGTATTTATGTATATAAATATTTATATTTATAGAAATGCAATACAAAAATATTCATCTATTTACGATTTGTGTTTTGTAAAAATAATTGTGTAATAATTGAATTGTATTTTTTGCTTTATTATTTATTATCACATAAGATATTACATATATATTATATTGCGGGTTTCGTGTCTAATCATGAAAAATAAAAAGAAAAAAATACCAACAAAATTACCCATCTCCGATCTCTGAACTAATCATTGTTAAAGAAATGAAAAAAAAAACAATAACTAAATATTACGAAATACAAAACAAATTTAAAATACATTCATTATATAATTTACGACTGTCATTTTCATCTATGAGATGCAATTTGGTGTAATCAAATAAGATATTATAATATTTGTTTTTTATTCTTTTCGTTTCGATAATAAATTGTTAACTTAAAAATGCCAAATAAATATAAAAAATGACTGTCGAAAAGTTTATTGTTATTTTTAATTCTTTTTTCTTAATTTCTTGTTTGTTTAATTAAGTTTCGAAATAACAAACAATTAATTTAACTATAGACTTAATACTATAATATATAGAGTTAGAAAAAATATTTTGGCGTCGTTACGAAATGACATATTAGTGCAATGAACTATAGTAAATTTTTAACCAATTGATCACCATAGAATGGTTACAGTTAATATTAGATAAATTAATAATAAAATATATGACTATATAACAAGCAAGCAAAAAAATAGTGCGTTAATTAGAAACTATAACAGATTCAGTGAAGTTTTTTTCTACTTTATTTTTATATAATTAATAAGGCCTGTAGGTACAGAGATCTTATAAAGTTTATCAGTTATTAAGAAATTCATTTATCTTTATATTATGGCTTGTGATTGTGACACAGAAAATATTGCGTTTGAAAAAAACAAAAATAAAGAAAAACTAAAAATATAATAAAATCATGTGTTTATTTTTCTGTCGTTGTGACTTTTGACAGATTGAACTAAATTCAAAATCGACTCAAGATTCAATTTATTTTTTCTTCTTTTATTGAAGTTAGTCTTTTATAGATGTCATGTTACAATGTGTAATGTGAATGCATGTTTTTCAGTGATAGTATCTTGCAATTTCTAATAACGTTTTTTTTTAATGCTTGATTGACGTAACAAAATCACATAAATACTTTACAAACAAAAAAAATAATTGCCTTAAAAATAGAATACTATTTATACACCAAATTAGATGCGTTTCTAAAATCATTAACTTATTATTATTAATACAAAAGCAATGCGTGTTGATGATTATAAAATAAAAGTAAAAACATAACAAATAAACAATTAATAATTTACCTTTTGCATGATTTTGTACTTTCGTCTTCATCTAGTCCAGCTGAATCCTAAAATTAAAAAAAAATATTATAAAATAAATTAAAATTTAGAATTAAGTAAAAACATAAAAGATACTAAATATAATTATAAAACATTTATTTAACATTGAAAAATTCACCATCAATTGTTATATTATCAATATGCGCGAATTGCATTTGTTTTTTTTTTTGTTTTGCTTTTTTTAAAACGAAATCTAGGTTAAACTTTATATTTTTTTTTTATTTCTTTCTTTTTTATTTATAAACGTAATATTATATTATATATATTTTTTTTAAGAATAAATAATTTACATAAACTTTTTCCTCTCTCTTAGATTTTTTTTTCTTCAGATCATAATATACGTAATATAAAAAAGAATACAATAAATTACACAATTTAGCCAGTAGGAATATAATACAAAAAAAAATGAAATAAAATTGGATTGTTGATTGATATTCAATAATGAACTTTAAAGTCTAACTAAAAAAAATATCTTAAGATTTGTTCTTTTTTCTTTTATTTTCTCAATAATTTTTTTTCCTTGTAAAAATAAAAGAAAACGAAAAATTATTTTACCTAAGCAAAAATAATATTGAATATTATTATACATACTTTAAACACTTATTTCCAAATCCTACACAAGAAATATTGATAGATATTATTTCGAAAGTTAAATAAAAGTGTGTAAAGGAATTAATGTCAAATATATTATTTATTTCTTTATTTTATTATTTCTTTTTACAGTATTTCTTGTGTTTAAATTTAACTCTAATCTAACAAAAATATATAGTATAATTAAGACATTTTTTTTTATTTCTGTCTTGGACAAAATATACTACATAAAATTTATTATGTTTTCATTCAGCAAATCATTTATATTGGTGCAAGTTAATCAAAATATGAAATACAACTTCATAAGTATAATTGCGAGTCAATTTCAAACGAACTTTTAACATCATTAAAAACATCTTAATTTATCATTGAATGACATATTTTCGCATTTTGTGAAAATAGATAAGAATTAAGTAAAGTCGTCAAAGCTTAATAAAAAAAATCAAGCATAATTTATATGGAAATAAATAATATTTTTTAACAAACAAAAGTTGCATTTCACTAAGAAATTCAACCCGGAACAGGATTCAATACAATATAACACCAACAAGGTCACTACACTATTATAACCAATTTTTATGAATAAAATTATAACAAAATATATTATTTTGATTTCTTGTGTTTTATATTATGTGAAATTTAAAACCTCTCCTAAATTTCATAAGTTATTTTATAGAGATATTTTTCTAAATTAAAATAAAACATTCAAAGATCATCATCATGACATCGACTTCATAAATATTGCCTAAGAATCTTTTTCAAAAAAACCAGAAACGAATTAATGTTAAAAAATTAAATAAAGAAGAAAACCGAAAATAATAAAAATAATCATTTAAACTGAAGTAATTCTCCTGAATTTCTGTAACTTTTTTTTTTGGATTTTAAACAATTTTATAAATAATAAATGAGCAACATTATTAAATTATAACAAAAATACGATAGAAATAAAACAAAAAAATTTAATAAAAACAGAAACAAAAAAAATACTTTCAATTCCATATATGGATATGATGAAATGAACTTTCAGTGTAGAGTAATATTATTAACGATGCGTATAAAATTATTTATCATTTTCTTTTTATTTCTTTTCTTTCTTATAAAATTATAATAACTAATAAAAACAAGAAATTGTTACAAATTGGTTAAAAATATTCTATAATTTAGTATTCAATTATAAAATCCAGACTTCCTCCTTTATGAATTTAATTTAATTAAAAATACAAATTAAATTATTCTTATCTGCCATTAATGATACATTGACACTATTTAGTAACTAGTTCTTTAAAAAATATTTTAATTCCCGTTTTTAAACATACATATGTGTTTACACATTTATATGCATGTATATATTTATGTGCATGTATAAAAATAAATATATACCTTTATTCTATATTGATTTGGTTATATAATTAGAGATCATTAATTTAAATTAAATAAGATTTAAAATGCGACAGAGCCGGAGAAATAATTATTATTTTTTTTTTCAAAACAAAAAAAAAACCAAAATTTCGTGAAAGTTTTTTTTAATCACATTAATATTATTATTGTATTGTAGTTTCCACCCATATTAAAAAAAAAAATAACAAAATTTACAAGTTTTAAAGTTCAAATAAATGTAATATCTTCTTCAAGAGAATTGAGATTTATTTCGATGAAATATTAAGATTAGTTTTGGTTTAAGAGAAACTAAAATAAACTAATATAAAAATGTAACATATTTCATGTTATTACATAATTGATCAATAATCATTGATGATTTAAATTCAACAGAACATTATTGTTTTTTTTTTTTTTTTATTTGATTATTGTAAAGATTTTCCAATCTCATAATAACCTAAGTCATTTAGTATCTTCAAAAGAAGTAAAGTCAGTTTTTATTGATTTCGATTTAATTTTTTTTTAAATTTGCATTCCAATTTATTTAGTCCGGAAGAAGACAAAACCCAAAATTACCCGAACATTATCTTATTCAATATACTTAATATGTATGTATTAATTTGTGTAATCTTTTGAATTCATAAAATATCTCCATCTCAAGTGCACCATCTTAAGTAAAAAAATCCTCATTTCAAATGTAATCATTTGTCACGACATTATATATTACACATTATAATTTGCATTTTATTTTTGAGGTCATAATCAACTATCTAATATTTTTAACAAAAAAATAATAGGCATAAAATATAATCTAAATTTTAGTTAAGGAGTTATAGTATGAAAAAAATAAAAGATACACGAAACATTCAATAATTTATTTAATAAGTGACAATTGATTTTAAACACAAAGATTTATAGTGATATTTCTATAAATTAAAAATAAATAAAGAATTAATTTGTACATAACTAATTTGGATTTGGTCAATTTATTTTAATAATAAATGATGCTTAATAATAAAAATATATCAATTAATTTTTATTTATTTTGAAATTTATTTGAGAGGATATTTAATTGATTTGTAAAATGTTTTCGCCTTTAAGATATATATATATATATATATATATATATATATATATATATATATATATATATATATATATGATAAAGAAGTAGTAGTTGCTTTTCATACCAGATAAAAAAAGACGCAATCGAAAATATATTAATTTAAAAAAGTGATTGATTTTGATTTGTTAAATTTAATTCTTTACTCTTCAATTTAAAACGGAAGATTATTTAGCGTATGGAGAAATTGATTAATTGCTTACTTTAAAAGTTGTTCATGGGCACAACAAAATTGGTAATACTAATCCTACATATTTCTTTTATAAATAAAAACGAAGACTTTAAACACTATGCCCTACATTATCACAATGAAAAGACCTAAATGGACTGTAGTTTATTAATGTTCTTGATTGTGAAACTAATGAAACAGTTACAAAGACAAGACAAACTCAAGACTTAATACATACTCCAGACGACATATTTAAAACACCTCATAAAAGCAACATAAGAAAATATAGATACATAATTATTTTAAATAGTCAAAACATTTCTTACTTGCTTTTTTTTTTATATTAATTTATTTTATAAAATTGTCATCATAAAAAGTCATGAATATGAAGACATGTTTATATAATAATGTGGAAAATTCAATTTAATTTAAATTGTACAAAATAAATATATTTAGGCTGCACCTAATTTAGGTGATCATCTTAAAAAACATACAAGATACAAGTATATAGATATATGTATTTAAATTTGTACAACACTACAAATATTATTAAAATTATTCGAAAACCTTTAAATAATATTAAAAAAATACAACTAAAACTAAAATGCATACATATGCTACAAAAATTATTGAATAAATTACTTTCGTTTTGAATTTTGTAATAATTTACGACCATTCCATAATATTTTAGATTTGTTGATGGGACAGTGCAAAACATGTGGAATTAATCCTTCTTTTTTCGGAAACAAAACAACCATTATAATTCATGACAAATTTATTCATTACGAAAAATAACAGATAAATTCAAAAAACCAAATAAAATGATCTATGTTGTTAAAATCTATATTACACTCGTTCTTTGTTTTTACACGCTGTTTTTTACACGATTTTGAAACAAAAATAATTTAAACCTGTTTATACACGATTTTTTTCTTTACACGAAAAAAAAATTCGAATTTTAAAATTTCTATTTCAGTGGATCTATTTTGTGTTTACTGTCGGCTGAAAGTAAGTTTCAGCCAATTCAAAATTAAAGAATGCGCTTACAATCCGAAAGTGAGTTAGAATAAATTTATATTTTAAAACTGTTTTTTAATTGCTTTTTTCTACTTCTATGTAATTATAATTTATATTTACAGAACATATTCACTAAATAAAAATGGTTGTTCTTTTGGTATGAATTCTTCAATTCTACTGTGTAAAAACAAGATGGGGTGTATTCAAAGAAAGTTCAATAATTATAGTGGAAAACAAAAATATCATATTATATATTTTTTCTATACTTAATTGTTTTAATTAATTAA
This sequence comes from Pedicia rivosa, assembly GCA_963082725.1. Lineage (NCBI taxonomy): Eukaryota > Metazoa > Arthropoda > Insecta > Diptera > Pediciidae > Pedicia > Pedicia rivosa. Next base: position 24,364,679 of record OY720153.1, read on the forward strand.
AAATTAAGATTGTGATAAAATTCGCTAACTAGACAGGACCAAACGTGACTAACTATATGAAGGAGTGAATTAAATCTGGGGAAACAATAATGAAAATTAAATAAAAACTGAACTTATTAATAAGAAAACAAAATTCTAAGACTAATCACAAGAAAAAATGTAAAATAGAGTAAAATTTACTTTTTTTTTTTTTTAACTGTTTGTACTTGACTTGCATCAAGAATTGTTTTATTTAACGTCCACTCTTTCACACCAGGCAACCAGACTACCTGGAACACCCTTATTAAGTCAAATCGGGACGAGACCTACTATTTTTAAGGTGGGCTCTGAACCACCTAGCATCTGCACATGCATTTTTAATCATGATTCGGCACATTGCCAGCTCTTTAGGAAACATGCAGATTTCCTAAGAAGAATCGTTCGGTGTTAAAACCGAATCCTGCACACCGGCCAGAGGGTCATAGATGTTATTAAGCATTGCCCACTGCATATGTGTGTTTAGTACATGTAAAATTTACTTTGTGATTTATTGTTATGTTTTAAATACTTTTAACAAAACGGTAAAAAAAATACAAAATTTTTCCGTAAACTAATAATTCTATGATTTAAGTAATCCATTATTATTATTTTAATTATTTTTCATATGCAAGTATTAATTGCTTTAACTTTTAATTTCACTTTTTAAACTGAAATAACTGATATAAATGACGGCATTACACAAATTTGCACTGAATATCTTCGAGATTCTGAACCCACCTTCGCTACCGGAAAGAATTAAATTCGTGATGCCTTTTTAAAATTCAAGATAAAAGAATTCAAAGTTTTAATGAATACGGTTCAACATAGTTAGTACTCCATACCATAGAGTACTTTAAACAAGTATCATTTGTATAATAAATTACAATTAGAAAATAAATAAAAATAAACATTAATTTTGCAAAACAAAAAAAATTCCAAGGAAGAAGTAAGTAACTACTAACTTCATTTCTTTATAATAGATTGTCGTTAGTTTTAAATTGGTAATGATAACTTCTGTGTAATCATGTTCGGAAGTCATTTCGTAAACATCATTACAATTTCAATATTTCATACTTATTCAATATGAAAGGATTCTTTAATATTAGTGCTGATTCCCAAAATTATCGTTCAATTTCTAAACGTTCTGTAAAAGCAAAGATTTTTAAGAAGCCAATGGTATTAGAGTTAAATATGGTTTCCAAAATTATAAATACGTAACAACAAATACACATGAAAGGTCAACTATGAAAATTTCTATAATCAAATTCAAATAGATTTTATTTATACATAATTTTGGATCGCGTAAATTTTGATGCGCTTATTTATAAATTGGAAAGCTCGAATTCATGGTTAAGGTACGTCAAAAATCAGCACATAAGAATGAATGGCATTTTAGGTAAATCTATTAAAGTTACACCTCAAGGATCTCACATTTAGGTTCATTTCTATTTAAAATTTCCAATAATGATATTTGGAATTTACTAAGTAGCAATACTGAAAATTAGAATCCATTCCATTCCTAAATACACTTACAAGAAACTATAATTTAAATAATATAGAATTACTTTATTTAATTGTAAAGGTTAAATTAAAGATCTATTTCGTATATGCATATTAATACTACAGTAGATGAAGCGTACAGAATGTTAAGCTTTGCTTTGCACTTGTTTTTATTTCTTATATAAACATAAATTTTTAATGTCAAGTAATTTGATTTTAATGCCTCGATTGCATTACAAATCAGGAGGCTTAAGTGGGACTTTCTATTTGTTTTCAAAAGTTTCAATAATCATGCATCCTAACATCTAATAATTCAAAATCTGAACTAGTTTTAATAATTGTGTTATGACGTTTATAACTGTAAAAGTTTTGAGTTTCGATTATTTTTAAATAATTTAACTGTGCTTTTTCATCTAAAATTCTAAATAAGTAAGTACCTAAATATATTAGATTATAAAAAAATCTGGAAAATATATTAGAATTAATATAATCATGTAATTTTGTGTGATGACAGAAAAGAACTTATAAATTCAATGATTTCCAATTTCATATAATTTTTAAGTTTTTATTTATATTCATATTTCAAATTATTCTCTGATAAAAAATTGTTAAAAATTTCATTTTGTCCATAATTCCTTTTTAATTCATTACTTAAAAAGTTAAAATGCAAACAAATTTAGTGATGGATGACTCATTAAAATAAACAAAAAATATCGATAATACCAGCAACAGTTAGTTAAGTTTGTTTTAACTGATAGCAAATGATTGATAAGGAAATGTAAAATATTGATAAGACCGAAAATAATAAATAGAAAAAAAATGTAAATATTCAAATTTATTGTAGATTGTGCGCAATTTTATTTTTGGTTACTAAAAAAATATGTTTATGATGTTTAGTTAAGAAATTGATTCATAAAAAGGCTCAAACATTTGTATGAGTTAATATTTTAAACTCTCTAGTAAAGTAAATAAGCAAGTATAATAATTATAAATACAAAAATAACATTATTTGAATGAACTCATTTTGATTATTTAAATTCAAGTAGGTACGGCACCGTAAATCCGACTATTATCAGGTTTTTTTCTATAAATTTTTTTTTATTGAAATATAAAAACACAATGACCAATTTTTTATAATCACTTCCTGTAAAAGATTCTTTATTTATTTTTAATTTTTTAAATTTTTTAAACTCATTTAACGTAAAAAAAACGTAAATTATTATTGTTTTTTTTTCTAATTCCGACCCAATTTGTTTTTTAAACGCACTGTAATATAGGCTGTGTGAGACTTAAATAAATTTTTTATTGTTTGTTTTCTTAATCTTCCAAAAACACTTTTAATTTTTATCAAAATAAGTAGTAAAATAAGAATTAATTCTGCTTAAATTAGATCGGTCAATACTAATTATAAAAATTTATTATTTAAATAAGAACATACGTATAACAATAACTAAACGAAAAAAGATCATAAAAAATAAGTCTAAAGTTTATTACAATTTTATTTTCTTTTTTTTTTCAATACAAATCACAGATGTTTTATTGATAGACCTCTAACATTGCTTAACAATTTGTTTGCGTAATGTTAACATTTTGTTTTTGATTGAAAAAATGTAATTTTGAATTAAAAATAAATTTAATAACACAGTTATCATTATAATCATTATCATTATAAGAATATATAGTAGAATTAGATTGATTACACCTTTTCCTACTAAATATGTCTAAAAAAAATTTTTTTGCTGACTTAACTTTACCTTTAATGATAAATATATTTAAAATTTGAATATATTTAATATATTATTATCATTATTGTATATATTTGACTTATAGTACAACAACAAGAACAACAAAAACAAAACAACATTTTAATACATTTTCCATAAAAAAAAATTTAAATTCAAAGAAGGATGAATAAATAATATGTATATGAATGTATAAACTTCAATTCAATTTTAAAAAAAAATTGTATACGTGTTACTTGTTTTTTTTAGTTAATCATAGATTAATATTAATGCTATCATGAAATTCTTTTTATTACCTTATTTTTTTATATTATGATAAATAATATTCACACCTTAATATTTATGCGAAAAATGTTATTTTTAACAATTTGCAGTTTTATAAAATACAATAATTATGAAGTGTACACCACACTTTTCTTTCAAGATCTGTAAAGCTAGTATTTCATCAACTTATTATTATAAATATAAACAGAAGAGAAACAATTAAAATGTGTTTTTTTATTACAAAAAGAAAAGTGTAAAATACAATTACACAAGAAGGCTAAAGACATCATCATCATAAGAACTTACAACTTACTCTTTATATTATACAGTTATCTATAACAAGAAACTTATATAATAAAAAAAAACTACAAAATAACAATTCCTAAATTATGAAATAGTCTTGTTATTATAAAACATTCTATTTTGTATTAACCGAAGAAAAATACAAAGATTTTAGTTAATGATGATAACTATACCTATATAAGAATGTTTAATACAATTTCACAAAATTAAATAAAAAGTTTCATAAGTAATTAATTTATTTACTAGCAAATTGTTACCCCAAGTGTTTGTTGATATACCCGAGAGACATGATACGTGATAAATCCTTATAAGAAAAATCTAAATTATATTCACTCGTTGTGAACGTAACTCTTACAAACCTTACTTAAAAGTATATGTAAGTAAGTATGTAAGTAAGCTTAAAGTATTCACTTCATTTTTCTTCCAATTAGCATACCAGAAAGTAATTTGAAGAAATTAAATTGAAATTTTTGATTAACTTAATAGATTGATATGATTTTGATTGGTATTGCGTTTGTATTCATATATGACGACAATTTGAAAAGATCAGAAACTATGATGAAAATAATACCGAGTAAATAACCCCAAAATAACTAAATAGTTTATTCGAAAAGCCATTATTGCACGCAAATAAAAAAAAACGGAAAAAATTAATCCATAGCTATTGATATACGATTTTACAAACTCTGTATTATTATAGTAAAAACAATGAAACTTCTTTTCTATTTATAAATCACCATTTATAATTATATAATTACATTTATAACTCATGTTATTTCACTTTTAGTTTCACCTTCGTTAGATTTTATAAACCTTTATGAAGCAAACGCATTTTTATTGTATAAATGTCATCAAATTTATGAATCAAGATTTTGGCAAATTAATAAAGTTTTATTGACAATGTAATTTAAAAATGTTAAAGAATAATATCGCTATGTGTATGAATCTAAAAAAGTATAGATAAATCTTGTGTCACACTGGTGAGACCAAATGTTTAATTTAGTGCGAAATTTTAATTCAATCACAATCAAAATTTTAAAAATTAACACCTCCGGCTAGACTGAGTGCGGATTGCATACGTATGTGTATGGTATACGTCTAGATAACCAAAGTTTACAATCATATATACTTCTCAAGGGCCAACAAAAAATGGATAGTAATTTATTACTTAATTATAAATAAAATAAAATATATTTATATAAACTTATAACCAAAACGTCATCCATATAGGGCTCTTTTTTTAATTTCAATCTAATGTTGTAATTGAACTAAACTTAAAACTAAGTTAAAACAGTTAATATAGGCTTTCAAATAGATTACACATATCATTCAGATAAATAATATCATATAGTTTGAATATATAACAATATAAAACGTATGTAAGTATATGAATTTTGTCCAATAATATAGTTTCAATATAAAAACACAAAACTTATGGATATGAATTTTTTCAAGTAATAATTAATTAGTTGACGGGTTTATTTTAACTGTTTTACGAATATTTTCAATAAGAAACATGATTTTAATCTTTCTCTTTATTTTCTTTCTATCAAAGAAAAAAATATCTACAAAAGAGACCCAGCGATAGAAATATACAAAAAAAAATTAATTCAGATGAAAAATATTAAAATATTCGGATCATCTGCTGTAAAATATAAATAACTAATATAAAAATTTATTATAAATTAATTATAATAAATTTAAATATTTTTAATAAAGAAAAATATTAATAGTAGGTATCTATATATCTATATATATATATATATATATATATATATATATATATATATATATATAAATTATTTTGTCAAGTTGCTTGAACAGAAGGTCATTTGCCTGTGACAAATTTTCATTTTAACTAAAAAGAGTTCATCCATCAAAATAAGAGAGTTGATGCCAAAATAAGAACAAAAAACCTTTGTCATATTTTGTTTTACATTTATATTGAAGTATTCTTGGAATATACACTTATTTTTGTGGTGTATGTATTTAATTATTTATGTCGGAAGTTATTTAGTTTCGTGTTATTTGTTATTTCAAAAATTATAGATTTTTATTATTTTTAAATATTACTAATTATTTTAAATTTCACGAATCCCGTTTCCATAAATTGAAAGTTATTAAAATAAGGAATTATTAATAAACAAGCTTCTTTTCTTCAATATAGAATATTATATTTTTTACAAAAAATATCACCTATAATGAGTATGACAAATCTATGAAAAATTTTGTGACTCTTAATTTCGGGTTAAAAAACAGAATATTTTCTTTATATATTCCAGTTCAACATAAACATTTACTTAAAATTAAAATTAACAAAATGTTTAACTTATCCTCAACCCTTCCAGTATAACTTTACTAAATAACTTTATTAATATAATTTAATACTTTGATTTGTATTTAATTTGTTTTATAGGTACTCACAAAACGATTTTTAAATTTAAATAATGCACGATATCTGGAACGTCTAGGTGATGGTCGTACATAATTAATCCTTGTACTATTGATATGTTGATTTTCAAATAATATTTTTTTATTATTATTTTGTTGCTGTAGTAGTTGCTGATGCTTTCCACATACAATTGAGTTCCATGGAGTCGGTGGACTTGGAACAATTGGTGGTGGTAAAATATACAACATAACTAAATATGTTGAATTCAAGTATGTTTTTATTATTACTGAATACTTCTTATTTTTTTATATAACATTATAACATTATTATACTTTTCTCTTTTCTCACAAAATATTTATTAAATTAAATAACACAACAGAACACACTTATTTTTTTTTTTTCTAAATAAAAACTAAACTATTTTATAAGCAAGTAACTTTTTTTTTATATTTTATAAATATATATTCGCTTTTTTCACAAAATCTAATTTAAAAACTCTTTAAAACTCCACAAAACATTAATTATCAAATTAATATTTAAATATTATATTTACTATTTAACTTTTTTTTTTTTTAAATTTTTTGTTTCAATTGCTGCACAAAAAAATAAAAAACGTGGGCAAAGAAAAAAAGAAAAGGTAAAAATTAATAACCCGCTTGTGTAGGCAACAACGACGAGACTATGGTAAAACTAAAATGCAACTACTCTAAAATGAAATTTGTAGGCTGTGAATTGCTTACTAGCCTGTATATTCTGAATCTTTTGAATCTCTTTAAAAAATGAGAAGAGATATTTTCATTCTTATTTATCTTTTGCCAAAATGAGTGTTTTATTTTTCTAACCTAACCGAACTTAAAGAAAGAAAAGAGAGAGAAGGAGAGAGAAATAATATATTTTTTATAAAAAAAATATAATACATATGTACAAAAACAAAAACATCACACGACTCAAAGAGGAAATCATATTGTTGTTGCTGTTTTGTTGTGCTCTTAAAAAAAGAAAACGAAACATTTCAGAGAGACTTATTACTTCTAAAGAGAAGATTTTGAAACCAGCTGGTTAGTGTATAGAGTAGGGTGATGATTAAAAAAACGAAACAAATAAATAAATAATAATACTGAAATAACATAATAATTTTTCTTGATTTTTTTCTTACTTTTTTATTCGAAAAGTAAATTTTTAATTTGTAATGAAAACAGAAGTTCATTTATTTTTTTTAAAGTTAAAGTTTTTTTATTCTTTGTTTTTACAAAGCCACTAGTGTATTTGTGGAATAAATATAAAATTGCGCCATTTAAACTGAAAAATTGCGACTGTTGTAAAAAAGAAGAGATGAAAAATAGGAGCATGAAAGTTACTTTGAAATGTTTCTTTCTTTTTGTGTGCCAAAAATAAAAACAAAAAATATTAGGAGAAAAATGAAAAAAAACTTAATAAAGTGGGGATAATATTTCTCCATTTTTTGGTTTTTTATAATTAGGTTGATTTCGTTAGTGCATAATGTTTTGCTTTCTTAATGCAATAAAAAGGAATAAGATAAGAGTAATCAAAATTTTGTGCTTAGGTGAAGAGAAAAACAATACAAGAAACCACGAATTTATAAATTTTATATCTTTAATTCATTACCTAATTTCTCTATTTTACTAATTGTTTCCCTAAACAGGCGAAATGAATGTCAAAAGGATAAAACTTAATAAACGTAATTTTGTTTTTGTTTTACTCTTCTTTATAATAAATAAACGTGTCTAATGAATTTTTGAGATATAGAAAATATATTTCTATTTCTTAGCATACAGAAAAATTAAATTAAATGTTTGCGAAGGACAAAATGATTTTTTTCGTCATTGTTAAAAATAAACATATTGTACAACACAATATTACAGCAACTATTTTCAGATAGAAGATTGATATTCTATTTATACAATAAAAAAAATTAAATTGGTATTTGACACAAACATAAATGGCAATCATTGGAATGTTTAAAATACATTTTTATTATATTTTAATGCTTATCTAATGACTAATGTTTTCTAATTATATTACTGCTTAATGGAGTTTAATTTAAAAAAATGTAATAAAAGAGGAAAAAACTAAACTTACCGAAATAATAATGCTTTGTGAAGAACAACTTGCAACACTAGGAGATCTTTTTATAGTCACTAAAGCCATTGTTTATTTGTCATACAAGTCCTTATTAAATATTAGTCCTTATATTTACTTACAAAACACTTACACAATCAATAAAGTCTTTAAAAAAAATCATTTTTTTTGCTTTACGGAACGTCAAAATTTCAATTCCACCATTTTCGACACACTGGAGACAGACACTTAGCAGCTAAAACTATTTTAGGATTTTTGAATCGAAATTCCTATGTCCGAAGTTTTATCTTTTTTTTTTTATGAAAATACAAAAATTAAGAATTTTTAATAGCATTTAATTTGGGTTTTATGTATTAATTTTATTTTGATAAACAAATACAAAAATAACCAAATATAAATTTTGAAATCTGTACGAAATTTATGTCTACAAAATTGACGAATTCTTTAATATTGAAAAATTCTTTATAAACGCGGTCAATATGCTGATTGCAGTGGGAAGTGCCCAGCAAGAAAACAGTGATAAAAATAAATGAATTATGTATTCTGGGCAAGACAAAATGTGACTGTTTAAGTTACAGATTTTCTTATATGCGATGTCCCATTTTGTCACGTAATAGAGTTTTATTTAATACTCTGCAGGAAATTTATTAAAGTTGAGAAGAAATAATTTTTTTTATATTATAATAAATTTTTATACCTACTTCAATTTTAAATATTAATAAATTTTTGATTTAAAATTTAAAGCTTCTCCTGATGTTGAAGATACTTTTAACAAATACTGATGTCAAGTTTTATAACAATTAAAACCAGAATTTGGCCGAATCATTTTTTGTAAAGAAATTAACACAATATATTAGTATTGAAAATGAACAATGAATTTACAAATTTATAAATAGAAATACAAATTTCAAACTTATGAGCAAATATCGCTTAAAATGAAATTATTGTTTGGATAGTTTATTCATTTCTAACAACATTTTCCTAATCTTCCAAAGCTAATTCTTTCTCAAAAAAGACTAAACAATATTTTAAAATTAATTTTAACAACAATTTATTAACTTTCAATTCGAAAAATTCAAAATCCATATATTGCATATACAATATATACTATACATACATACATTCTCACTGTATTCTACATTATTATTTAATTAAAAAATTTGAAATTATCTACAGGTATAAGAAAAGATTCACACATAATTATTTATAATGGAAGTTTAATGCCCACACTTTTGCGAACAAAAAATTCGTTGACGTTTCATGTTTTCTTTGAACATAACCAAATTAAATTTGTACAAAATTTAATTTTTCATAGAAAAATTAAATCTATTATCAACTTTGATGAAATTGCAATGGATGAAATCCAAAGAATATCTATAATTTATAATAAAGGATACGTTAATTATACAAACAAACTTTTGCGATGGTCACGTTCGGTGTGCGATAGTAGGCGAATTTAATGCCTAATTCTTGTTTGCGACGCGATACCCTTAAGACCGTATGCACCATTGCAATGTATCTTTCCCTTTTTTTGCTTTCATTGAAAAAAAAAACTGCTCTTTAAATATCGTTTTTATACAACGCAAATTCACGTTTGGTGCGCAATATCCTTTAGAGCATTTGTCTTTGCTTGTAGGGTCTATTAATCAGACGACTACGCTTTCGATTTTTCTACTGGGATGGATTTTATAAGTGAAGTTGTACACACACGAAAACTATCATTCTGTCAAAAGTCAAACACAAAAAAATATAAGTTTGACAAATCATTAAATAATAGGAGAGAAGAAGAAATTTTTTTGTTTTAGTTTTAGCAAACATGTCTAAAATATTTACCCCAACAAACCAAATTCGTTTAACAAATGTTTGTGTTGTACGGATGAAAAAGTGTGGTATGCGTTTTGAAATTGCATGCTACAAGAACAAAGTTATATCGTGGAGAAATAATGTGTAATAATACTTTTTATAAACTATCTAAAGTTCATTGTAATTTTTAACGTCACTAGCATTTTTTTATAGTGAAAAGGACATAGATGAAGTTCTTCAGACTCATACCATTTTCTCAAATGTTTCAAAAGGACAAGTTGCCAAAAAGGAGGATGTATTAAAAGCTTTTCAAAAAGAAGACCAAACAGAAATTTGTAAAGAAATTTTGTTAAAAGGGGAACTTCAAATATCTGACAAAGAGCGACATAATCAATTAGAATCCTTATTTAAAGATATTGCCACAAACGTTGCTGAGAAATGTGTTAATCCAGAAAGTAAACGCCCATATCCTGTTTCAATGATTGAAAAAGCAATGAAGGATTCACATTATTCAGTTAAACCAAATCGGAATGCAAAACAACAAGCATTAGATGTTATAAAGTTACTTAAAGAAAGTATTCCATTGGAAAGAGCACGCATGCGTTTAAAAGTAACCTTGTCTGGGAAAGGATCTAAAAAATTATGTGAAAAAATTGTAAAATTGTCTGTTGATGTAGAAGAAAATGATAGGCAAAACGAAACATTGATCGTTACTGTTATCATTGATCCTGGTCAATATAGAGAAATAGATGAGATTGTGAGATCTGAGGGAAAGGGCTCTAGTTATATAGAAGTACTAAACTTAAAAGAAATCACTGAAGGTGAAGAAGTCTTAGAATAACATGGATTTTTAATTTTTTCAAGATTGGATTACGCAATTCAAACTAAATGAACTATAACTTTATAAAATGTAAATAAAACTCATATGAAAAATTTTATTGTCTTTGTTATTAACAACTAAATATAAAAAAATTGCGTTGATTTAAAAATAAGAATTTTTGCGTATCCATTTTTTATAAAATGTCAATTTCAAATAACCTCCAAAAATTATTAATAAGGAAAAGAAATGCAATCCAGCAGACGTGTTGTTATTACCGGAATTGGAATTGTTTCACCATTAGGCTGTACAACAAAGGAAGCATTCAGTAATATATTACAAGGCAATTGTGGGATAAGGAAATTATTAGGAAGTGAATATTCTAAACTGCCCTGTAGAATTGCAGCACACATTTCAAAAGACACATTAAATGTGGAAAAATATTTTAGTAAAAGTGAACTGCGTACAATGGCACCATCGACTATATATGCAATGATTGCCGGTATAATTTTTTTTATATCATTATAATATTAATACTAAACGAGTTTAATTATTATATAAGTATAATAATTTTAGCTAAGGAAGCATTAACAAACGCTGACTGGTTTCCCAAAGATAAAAATGAATTAGAAAGAACTGGTGTTGCAGTTGGTGTTGGCATGGTTGACCTTCAAGACATTTGTGACTCTAGTAAAGCATTGGAAATGGGATACAATAGAATAAGTCCATTTTTTGTACCGCGTATTCTACCTAATATGGCTGCTGGCCAAATAAGTATTAAATATGGGTTTCGTGGTCCTAATCATTCAGTTTCTACAGCATGCGCAACTGGAGCTCATTCAATTGGAGACGCTTTTAGATTTATTCGTTACAATAATGCAGACGTAATGGTTTGCGGTGGTGCAGAAGCTTGTATAAGTCCATTGGCAATTGCTGGCTTTTGTCGTCTAAGAGCACTTAGTACTTCACATAACGAGACCCCAACAAAAGCATCAAGACCCTTTGATCGTGATCGAGAAGGATTTGTAATGGGTGAAGGCTCAGCAATTTTAGTTATCGAAGAATTAGAGCATGCTCTTAGCCGCAAAGCAGAAATAATTGCAGAAATCTTAGGTTACGGTCTTTCTGGCGACGCATCCCATCTCACAGCACCTAGTGAAGATGGCTATGGAGCGTATCTAGCAATGGAACGTGCATTAAAAGATGGTAGCATTAACATTGATCAAGTTGGATACATAAATGCACACGCAACGTCCACCCCAATTGGTAATTTGAGAAGGTGGTCGTTATTTTATATTTATTTAATGAGTTTTTCTCGTATGTAGGAGATGCAATTGAAGTGAGAGCAATAAAATCCTTATTCGAAGAATATTCAAAAACAATTTTTCTCTCATCAACAAAAGGAGCGCATGGTCATTTATTAGGAGCTGCTGGGAACATAGAAGCAGCGTTTACAGCACTAGCATGTCAGAGTGGACTTTTGCCACCAACATTGAATTTAGAAAATTCGACAGAGGGAATGGAAATGAACTATGTAATTAATTTAAAAACTAAATGGGTTGGTACTAAACGGCGAATAGCAATAAAAAATGCTTTTGGTTTTGGTGGTACGAATGCATCAATTTGTATTGCAGAATATCAATAAATAATATATGTATTTCTAATAAATTTTTTTGTGTTTCGACCAAAAATTGCAAATATTCTGACTGGTATTCACATAATGATTTGTGTGAGTGTTCAAACTGATTATGATGACAAACATTTTTATTCTAACAATAAAAAGATAAATTTGAATTTAAAATAAAATACAAACATGAAATATAAAATAATGGGTTTCAATTGATATTCGAATTTTAAAAGAGAAATAAGGAAAATTGGGTGAAACAATTATCGAAGAATATATATTACATTTTCTTTGACCATTTTTTTTTTAAATTTCCTTTGTTTTCAAATAAGAATTTTCTTACACAAAGGTACATATGAAGAAGAAATACAATAAAATCATGAGACGGAATGTAAAAATAATAATATTAAAAAAATTACAATTTGTTTTATTCAAAAAACTTTAAGATTTCCGAATGTATTTGTTAACAATATTTTTTAAAAATAATATAAACAATAATTAAATATCAATACAAGAAAATAAGCCCAACCGTTTTTTGTTAATTTTATAAAGAGAAAAAATTTTATTTCTGTAATATATTTTTAATTTTCTCTTCCTTCTATTCTCTGAGATGATTCTTATTTTTAGATTATTGTATTCAATTTTTGCCAACTAAACGTTTTTTAAGACAAAGCTGAGCAAAATTATTTCTGAGATTTTCACGAAATTCTTCTCTAGTCTTTTCTATATTCTTATGACGTGATTTGAATGATGTAATAAATTCATCAGGGATATAACTAACATCTTCATCATCTGATGGTGAATCCTCCTAAAATACATACATAAAAAAAGTTTATAATGTATAACAAATAGAAATAAATAAGCACTAATAAGTGACTAATTAATTTAATGGAAACTACCTCAATTGATTAAAAACAAATTAGAATACTTTTTTCTTGCTTAATAACAAAATTAGAAAAAATAATATAATATGGGTTGAATTTTAGTAGATGTAAACTTAAAAATTTCAAAGCAAATATTTTTTTATATGTGAAAGTTAAAATTAATATTTTAATTAACAATTTTAAGAAGAAAGAAATCATTGATTTCTGTTATGATATGATAAAGAATTAAATATTCTTATATAAAACATCAACTTACCAACATCTGTTCTAATGACAATGTTAATTCACCATTTTTATGACCATATCTACAATCATTTCGATCTGTTGTACTTTGAGATGTTCTAAATAGATTATGTGAAGAATCATTTTGTTTTTGCTTAGATGTTAAATTATTATGATTATGATTTTGATGATGATGATTACAAAAACCATCAGAACATGTGATTTCAGAACACTCTGGTGAACTAGCAATACTAGATGTTCGTGAATTTGTATTTGAGGATAGTAATGAACATCTACCACCATGATTATGAATATTAAATGATGGTTCTGATACATAACCAGCATCAATTGATTTTATACAACCATTTATTATATTTTCACAGGAATGACATGATGATGACGATACTGATAATGCATCTTTAATAACATCAATATTACTACTACAACAAATTTTGATTGGTGTTCGCTCATTTATAATTGTACCATCACACATAACAACAATATTATCATCTACATCAACATCATTATCATCACATATTATATTATCATCTGAATGATCATCATCGTCATCATCGCCATCAATGTCAATATCGTTATTATTTAATGTATAAGCAAATTTATCTGGTACTGGCTCTGCTTCACAATTATGACAAGAACGTGATATTTCCATTATTCTTTTTTCTGATTTCTTTTTTTTTTTTTTTAATTTTTTTTGTTCTTTACGTTGTTCTTTTGCTCTCTCTGCACGACTAATTTCAACATATAATAACTCAAGATTACTTATACCACGTTTTGTTTCAACTGCCATATCAAAACTACGACATAATGCGTGTACAGCAACAGCACCTAATACTTGACACGCATTTTCTTCTTCTTTTAAACACATATGTATTCGACGTAATCTTTCATAAATACACATACCGATACATGTTAGTACTTCTTCTTGTGCTATTTCTAGTGTTTTTGCATGTCGCTCGCGATGTCGAGAATTACTAAAAAAAATAAAATATGAAACAATTTGGTAGAAAAAAGTAATAAATTTAGAAGTATTTATTTATTTCTTTTCTCATTTCTCAAAGAAAGACGAGATTTAGTAGATTAAACAAACTAGGATATCATATTGAAATACCTTCCATTTAATTCTGGTTCGGCACGTTTTATGAAACAATCAATAAATTCCGCTTTTGTTTGTAAATGAATATGTTTATCTGCCAGACAACGTCTTATGCCTGAATACAATGCAGCAACATAACCTTTTTCTTTAGCCGGATTATAATCACTCACCAATAAAGCATACGCTTTTTCAACCTAAAGAGAGGGAAATAAAAAAAACTAGAAAATTTAGTAAATCCTGAAATTCATTTCAAATGAAGTTATTATTTACTTTGGTACGACATTCCTGACAAAATTTATGTTTTTTTAGATAACTATCAAGTGTATTATGTAATTCTTGTGCTTCAACGACAGCAATTTCTTCTTTACATTGTGGTTTCATGCAATTCCATACTTCTTTCCAAATTTCAGAGAATGGACGTGAACGAAACGAATCCAATGAATGTAAACCACAGCGTGAATTTTTTTTATTTCTTATTTGATTTTCAAGTAAACTGTTCAACAGTATATTATGTTTGTGTAGTAATGTACAAATAGCTTGTGGTGATTGCAATTTCTCATCAGTTACAGTTAATATACCTTTATCTGTTATAACAATTGGATCTAATGTTGGGTGACCGGATAACATTAATTGATAAAATAATCTTTCAACACTACGGCGACAACCAACACACGGTACACTTTGACTTAATACAGATGTAAAATCACCACTTGATACTTCTAATGATTTTTTTAATTCATCTGGCGATAGTATTTGATATTTCTGTGTAAATTCTTCTAATGTTTTTCCCTTTACTTGTGGATGATCAAAAACAAGGCCTTTACTATTTAAATCCATTAGCATCTGAAAAAAAAATTAGTGTAAGAAAGGCAGAAAAATTTTCATTCACACAAATATAGTATACATTTTTTATTTGCTAATTAATAAACTTTCTAAAAAATAAAAACAAGGAAAAAAACAACATCATTTTTGTTACATATTTTTTAAATAATTACTAATTATTTTTCTTGCATTTCACTTAACAGAATTGCGTTTCCGATCATTTATTTTAAATGTTTCTTCTTCATTTTAAATTGGAAGATTTTGTCTTAATATGAATTTTTTTTTACAGATGAAAGAATTTTGACCTCATTTAGAACTTTGTAAATGAAAAAGACTATTTTCTTCTTTTTCGAAAAAAAAAGAATCAAACAAAAAATTTGAGTTTAAAAAAACTTTGATTTATAAACTGTACTCCTTCTTTAACCATAACCGCCCTTTATCAAAGTATTCAATAACGAAATGTTTATTATATTTCTTATATTTTTATAACGAAAGCTGGGATTTCTCTAGAAAATTTAAAAATGTATAATTTAGTTTTTTTTATTATTATTTTGTAGTATCCCGTTAAATAGGAGAGAAATTTTTTAAATAAACTATCTTATTCCGCATTACTTATCTTTTAAATATATTTTATTTAATTTGACATGTTAACTTAAATGAAAATTATATTTAATTTTTTATGGACAAATTACATTTATTTGGAAATCAAGGTCTTTAAACTCTGTACATAGAGAAGTACAGTCGACGAATTTATTTTATTTAAATAAATTGTAAATTTAGATAGCTAAACAATAATATAAATAATATTATTAGCATTATGGAAAATATTAATGCTTGTTTTGAATTTTTTTTGGAGTAGAAGGAATTTTAAATACATACATTTAAGTTTTCACCACCAATCAAACTCAATTGCCTTCTACCAATTTTTACACATGATATTTCATCTGACCGATAAACGTACACCAATTTAGCCATTTTAAATGACTAATATGATATTTGTAATATATTTTTATGTTTTATTTGTTAGCAAATGAATATATAGAACCCTTTTTTTTGTTTCTGCTGTCACACGTTTTATTTTCTATTTTTTTATCTTATATTTTATATAGAATATAATTGACACTGAACTGTAAATAATGTGTTCAGAAAATGAAATTTTTTTTTTCTGTTCTAAAATTATTTCGGGAATGATCGAAAATTTTGCCGCAAAATTTAATTACCGAATAACCAAGTTAATATTTGTTTGATCAATAAAACAAATGTTTATTGTTTAATTTAATAAAAACAAAATCTTAAATAAAGAAAAGAGCAATGCCTATATTAATAAAGAATTATACTTGGTCACAAAATAGTAATGAAATTATTTTAAAAGTTCCTATTAAAGGAATAATTCGAGCAAAAATTGATATTTTTATCTTTGAAAATTTGGTCAAAATAAATTTTTCTCCGTATTATTTTGAAGTTTTTCTTTTAAATTCGGTTGATGAAAAAGAGAGCCGATGTCGTTTAATGGAAGATGAAGCAATATTTTACCTTCGAAAGAAGGAAAAGATTGATTGGACAAATTTAGAAATAAATGTTGATAAACTGGAAAAAATTAAAGTTAAGGAACAAGTTCAAAAACAAAACGAGGAACGCCTCATAACCGAGCGGAAAGAAAGAACTTCTATGAAAGAGGAAATAAAACGAGAAGAAATTCGAAAACAAATTGAAAGAGATACAAATACACGAGAGGCAATTGAAACATTTAAAAAATCTGCTTCCAATAAGGAAATGGTAGCAATTGATAATTGGTCTAAATTTAATTTAAAAACGAAGAATCAATCTACAGCACAAAATATTACTATGGGAACACGTCCAACTAAATCTAATTCGTTAAATGAAGATATAGGAAAGTCGAAAAATATTCCAGGAATTCGAAATCCTGGAAATATAACAGTGACGTTTAGTAAAAGAAATTTTGCAACCGTGAGATTGATAACAATTTATTTTTCAATATTACCTATTTATTTTTTCAAATCGTTTCCAGCCGCAACGAGAATCTCAAGAATCTTTGGAAATGGAATGGCTAACAAAACAGCATGAGGCTCGAAAATCGGTTGGTTTTATTGAGGAAGACTTAAGTCCTGAGGAACGCAATCCAAAGTGGCTTAAAAATAAAGGTGACGATTTTTTTACAAAGAAAAACTATTTGGCGGCAATTTCGGCATATTCAACAGCAATCAGAATTACAGATAAATACTTCGAGTTATATTTAAATAGATCTGCAGCACATTTTGCTATCGGAAATTATCAAAGATGCGTAAGTGTTTTTCAAAATTCTAAATCATTGTTTTCACAAATAAATTTAATTCTTAGGTTGAAGATTGCACTAAGGCGTATGAACGTCTTACACCCGCAGTTCAATCAAATTTAATTCCAAGAATTCAATGTTTAACTCGGCGTGGAAATGGACTTTTCAAATTAGGTTTCATAAAGCAAGCGTATCAAGAAATTGTTGAAGCTTTAAAATTAAGTCCTTTTGATGAAATGCTAAAACGCGATGCTGAAATGATGCGCTGTACATTAGAACGTTCTGTAACAAATTAATTGAAAAATAAAATTGTATACTTAGTTAGTCATTATGAATTAAGTTTTTACAAAATAAATAAACCAAATAATTAAAATGCTTTTTTTATTAATAATTTTTTTTTACAATTAGATAACTTTTTATGTTGCCTTTTATATTTAATTCTACAACTATCGGGCAATAATTGCTTTGATATTTTGTTTTTGTGAGAGTTTATTTTAAGAGAACATTATTTTGCAGTATTATTCTTTTTAAAAAAAAAATTATTTATCGTTGGAAGATATTGACGTTGTTTTCTGTTTATTTAACCCTAATGAAGTAATCAATGCTTTCGGCGAAGGATCTCTACCTCTAAATTGTCTAAATACTTCAGCTGGTGCACATGCTCCACCCAATGATAAATAAGTATTACGAAACCTTGTTCCTATTTCTTCAATTGTTTGCGAATTTGCTCCTGCTTCACCGAATGCATTAAATGCATCAGCAGCAACAACACGTGACCAAATATTACTAAAATATGCTGCACCCCAATCACCTGAGAATAATGATGTCATTGAACAAGGATGAGAATCCCTCTTGTCTAATGGTAAAACATTATAAATTGGCCATAATTCTTTAACAATATCAAGCCAATAATCTTTTTTTGTATGTAACTTTAAATCTAATGACGCAATGTAAAGTTCTCTACACAAATCATAACCAGTAAAAAATGTCCTATGGTGTTGTATTGCATCTAATTGGGTTTGAGGTAAAGGATCTTCAGATGCGTAATGTGATGATATATCTTTTAATATATTTGGCTCAAATAAAAATGCAGATAACACATGTCCTGGTATTTGGACTGCATCCCATTCAATATTTGATACACCCGCAACTTCACTATAGTTTGTAGTTGTTAATAAATGTTGTAATGCATGACCAAATTTACTAAATAACATTTGAACATCTTTGAAAGTTAGTAATGATGGTTTACCATATAACGGTGCTTGAAAATTATAAATTAACGCTGCTAAGGGTGTGGTATTTGTAATACTACTACGATTTCGAATACCAACCATCCATCCAGGATTTACTTGGATACGAATTTTTTCGTCTTCACGAGAATATAAATCAACATAAAATCCAGCGATTGGTTCTCTACTGTCTGACTCATCAAATATATCATAAAATTTAACCTCCTCGTGCCATGTATTTACTCCCGATCTTTTTTGAATTTTTATGTTAAACAATTTTTCCGATAATTTAAATAAACCGCTTAAAACTTTTGGTAAAGGAAAATATTCTCTTAATAATTCCTCATCAAAATGAAATACAGATTTAACGTATTTTCGTCTCCAATAGGGAATATCACAATGTTCGATATTCCCAATAAACCCATTTTTATTAGCATAATCTGAAAGATTCTTTAATTCCTCTTCATGCGCTGGCTTGGCACACTCTGTTAAACTACTAAATACATTCATTACATTTTCTAATGATCCAGCCATTTTTGTTTCCATTGACATTTGTACAAAGTTTTCATATCCTAACAATTTCGCTTGTTGATTTCTGAGCGCACGAATTTTTTCCAAATGAGTACTATTTTCTAAATTTGTATCATTTGATCCAGATGCTTTACGTGTTTCTGCTTGCCAAATATTCCAACGCATTGTTTTATCACCGCAATATTCCATAAAACTGTTGTATATATTGGGCTGAAGGGTGATTTTCCAAGGCCCTTTTGTGGGTTGTGTTGGATCGACACATGTTGTTTGAAGTAAACTTGGTGGAAAATCACGAACTAAATTATAATCATCTATTTTCTGAGAGAATTGCTTTATAGATGTGTCTACTTTGCCCTTAAATGTTGCTCGTTCTTTGCTTAACTTCCCAAGAACTTCATTTAACTGAAGTCTTTTAAGCCCTTCTAATTTAATGCCATTTAATTTACCTTCTAAAATAAATTTATTTATTAAACGTTTTTCTTCTTCAGTTCTTACTTCAGCACTTAAGCAGGAATTTTCAATAGCTTTATATATTTGCAAATTACTGAATTTTGTGGACCGAGCTCTTCTTGCACGATCATGAATAGATAGATAACTTTTTGTAGGCATTAATGTACTGTTTCCTAAATAAAGTGTTTTTGCCAATCCCCATGTTGTTTCTAATGATGAACTGTAATGTTCCAATGGATCAAATATATCCCTAAATATATCCTTAACATGTGAAGTTTTTAACAATGATTCTTCAAGAACTCGAACATTTTTTTCAACATCAATTGCTTGCTTCCCAATGGACGCTACACACTTCTCAATTGTTATATTATTAAATTCGAGTAGACCATCGTCTCTTAAAAGAGGATTTTTATCAGGAAGATCTTCACCAATTTCTGGGACGCTATAATCAAATACAGCTTATTTAGTTTTTAATATTCCACAATATTGACTAATACTTACAGCACTATGTAACCATTTCTTTTCTGATTAATGCACAAATTGGTCCTCGTTAAAAGAAACCTTTTACCACAAAAAGACACCGCCATATTTAATTACGATTATTTGTTAATACTTGAACTTTGCAAAAATTATCATAGTACTTTCCTCGTTATAAGAAATAGTGAATAAAAATAAATCCAAAATTCTGACAGATGATTTATTCCAAAAACATTCAAGTTCAAATGTAATGCCTCAATCATAACCAAAATTATCTAAGGTTTTTGTAGCGTTGCAGTTTTTTTGTTATTCCTGTCCCTCTCTACTCATGCAAAAATCATCACCAGCTTTCTCTGCGTTTTTTGCTCATATGGTTGTTTGATTGAATAATGAGCCAAAAACGCTGAAGGTAATTCTAAAATGGCGCATATTTTGAAGACCGTATGCACCATCGCAATGTCATTGAAAAAAAATATTCTGTTCTTGTCTAAAATATTTTTCAAAGAGCAGTTAAATTTGAAATTCAATAATAATTTTTTGTCGAGTTTGTGAACAATAAATTTTGTTTATATATTGAAATAAATATAATTGATCTTATATTTAAAAATTTAACTATTTTTCAGTTATGTTTTTAATTTAATATTTTTATTTTTTATTTTTATTTAATCGAATTTAATATTTCAAAAATTTATTTTAATTCGTACAATATTAATATGGAAGAATTGAATAAATTTTTTATATTTTAATTTTATTAAATAATTTTTTAGAAAAAATAACGTTAAAATTTAAAAGAATGAGCAAGAAAATGGCAAGAAAAAGACCAGGAAAAAAAATAGCAAAAAAACTGCAACGCTACAAAAACATGCGATAATTTTGGTTATGATTGAGGCATAAAGTAGGGCTGTAAAATTATTTTCTCCGATAATTATAATCAGGGATTTTAACCGTAGCAATAATATATAAAAAATATAAAAGGTGTGATCTTTCTAAAATTACGTATTAAGGTGCTACCTCAACCCAAACTTGTAATAATCTTGATCAGAATCTTAATTTTCGGTATATAAACTGCTAGAAAGTCAAGACGATAGCTCATTAAAGTAATTCGAGAACCAATTAATTCTAGAAAAATTAATGAGATATTGTCTTGATGTTTCAACCGCAAAAAACCGCCCAATAAATAAATCGTTTAATTTTTTGATTTAGCATAATTAAAAATATTTAAAAATTCATTTAGAACATTTTTAATATTATTTAATTGAAAAATAATCATATTTTGTCATTTTATTTTAAATAATTTCATTTGTTTAAATACGCGCGTTTTAAACTGCAGTTTGCATTTTGTGTAGTTGTTTTTATTTTTTGACATTTTTCGACTAAAAACATAAACAAACAAACAAACAAACATAAAAATGAAAACCATTGAAATTAAAATAAGTAAAACTGAAATATATTAAAATTAAAATAAGTTAAAGTAAAAAACATTAAAACTAAAGTAAGTAAAGTGAAAAACATTGATAAAATGTATGTTATATGTTTTCTTTTTGTTGTTCTATTTTTGTAAAGTGGATCCTTTACACACCATATACTTTTTTTTCTTTAATTAAATCAACCTCCATCTCCATAGTCCAAACAACACTAAAATTAAAAATTGTAGGTTATGTGTTGATATTGTGAAAATTTTTAAATTAAATTGCAAAGGTTTAACTTACTTGTTTTCTTTTTTGTTGGATATATTTTATTATTTTGATTTTTTTTTAATATTAAGTATTTGTTTTGTTTATTTATTAACTTTTGACACTTTCAATGAAAAATTTATGTTTGCCTCTTTCTATCAAAATTCAAGCAGTTATTTGATTTGCTCGCCACCTACATTCGATTTTTAAAGCTCGTCAAGATTCTGATCAAGATTATTACAAGCTTGTGTGAGGTAGCATCTTAACAGGCTTTTCGGGGGAAGATTTTTATGAAAAAAGTATACGTGTTTGAACGATCTCACCTAAAAAAAATTTAAATCTGTATTTATTTTTTGGCGACATTATTATTTAAATAATAAAAAAATTTTTTTTTCTATTTGGAATATATATTAGTATTTTATATAAACTTCATATACATTTTGAATTAAAAGCGAACAAAAATTTATTAGCCCAATCCACTATCTGTTAAATCGTTAATCCGTTAAAATAACATTAATTCTGAACAGCAATAATGCTCGTACCATAACATACCATATCATCACGACGCATAGCAATTCTTGATTCTTGCAGTTAGCTGATTCTAGCCACACTTTTGACAGTAGCCATCCACACTTTTGACAGCTAGGGGAAATTGTACGGTGGAGTGGGGGAAATGATTTTTTCATGCTACCATACTATATTTATTATAAATATTTTAAAAAATTATTAAATAAATAATAAAAAGACAGTAATTTCAAAATAATTTGTTTTATTTATATTTTTAGTTCTTTCAGAAATGTTTTTTTTACAGCAAATACATAACAAAATAATGTAAATGGATATGAAGAACTTTAATGCTTATCCGTGACCACTTTTCATAAGATTTTAATTTGTTTATAACTAAAGGCTGCACGGTAGATTTTATTATTTATATAGATTCCTAAAGTTCCAAGGAACACTCTAAAATATAGTTTGATTAAGTTCACTGGTAGATCTCCACAAAATAAATCCATTTATGTCAGTATCACATTTTTCCGAGGACATTTTTTTTTATAAACAATTCCATTTGTTAACAACTAAATTATGCACGGTGGATTTTATTTATTCTTTAGATGCACTGGAACTTCTGGAACACACTAAAAATAAAATTCTGGTCAGTTCATATTTTAAACTTAACAAATTAAATACTTTTATGACTGCAATGCATTTGACAGTTGCTTATCCGTGAAGAAAAAAAATTTATTAACAAATGAATTTGTTAAAAACAGAACAGTGCACGGTCTGTTTTATTATTTATATTTAGTCACTGGAACTTTAGACAAAAATATAGTTTTATTTAGATTACTTTAAATTCATACACAATAAATCATTTTATTTCAACAATATTTTGACATATCGTTATACGTGCAAGAAAAAAATTTAATAGTTTAATTTGTTATTAATTACATATTTTCAAATACTGTAACTTAAAGAACATACGAAAAATAATTAATAAATAATTAATGTTTAAAAAAAAATCAAAAAAAAATATTTTTTTAAAAATGTGTAGTAAAATTTTTTACTGCACAAAATTTGAATTAAACACAAAATTTTTTTTTTAACTAACATTAATTTATTGGCTATTCTTATACTAATTCAAATTTATTTACATCATTTAATCTACTATTAGTTGGTAAAATATCTCAAAATTAATCATTTAATATAAAAAAATATCAAACCAAATTTTTGAATGCGCGGCCAATTTTAGTTTAACATTTTAACACAGCGCCATCTAACATACAATATACCAAACTTATATGACGCCATCTATATTTTTATCTTGTAATATGGATACTAATGCATATGTTTTATATTACATAAAATATGTTTTATAACTTTTTATGTTTTAAATAATATATAAATTCGTTATTTATTTTATTATAAATTCAATTTTCTTTTAAATTTATGGACACAAATTTCACACTGCCTTGCATGGTTTTTATTAATGTAGAAAAAAAATGCTATAACAGTTTTTTAAATTAAACTACGACAGAATAAAAACAATAAAATATTTTTTTATTTATTTTTTTTATTTGATTTAATGCACTTATTACATATTATATTATGTTATGCTATCATTTGTGTAGGCTAAGGGAAAACCACTTTGCGTATTGAGCTCTTTTTGTAAAATGAAAATCATAAAAATAATAAATAATTTATTAAAAATAAAAAAATAAATTGTTCATCTTACTATTGTTATTGGGTGTGTATGGAATATCACACAATATTTCTTTGCATTGGCATAACAAAAAAAAAATAACAACAATTCAAATTTTAATTTAAATTAAATATCATTTCAGTATAATTTGGTGATACATATACTTACCATTCCATTACTTACCACCCTATATGAATCCTTAGATATAAATCAAACAAACAATTAAAAGAAAAAAAAATGCAAAACCAATAAATTTGTCTCAATCAAATTTATTTTATTAAAAAATCATTAAATTACATCGATAAAAAATGGTACAAAAAATCTTATTTTTATTTTGTCTGAATATCGTTTATCCTTGCGCTCGGAAACGAGCCCTCCTGATGATTTGGAATTTAAATTCTAAATCATCAGGAGAGCTCGTTCTGAACGCCAACTACTTAATCTAAATATACTTAAAATTAAACTTAACTAATATTACATACATACACATATTCAATTATAGTTGGTTAATTGAATATGTGTATGTACATAATAATCACTTAAAACTACTCTTACGTTGCCTTTGAAAATTTAAGGCACGAACATCTTATGAAAAGGTGGTACACAGATCTTTTAAAAGTCTTCCATCTTGTTCTCTTCTTTAGTTGAGAATCCGAACATTCTGCTTCAACATTTACTTCTTCCGTTATTTCTTCTGTATGACAAGGTTCTATTTCCAATGAATTAGAACAATGTCCTAAAGAGTCTTCGGATGCAATCGAATCAGAATCTGATGTTGTTCCACAACTGGACTTTAAATAATCAAAATACGTAAAAGCATCAAGAATTTCTTTTGAATTTTCAGCTACGTCGAATTGAACTAGTTTTCGTCCTTTAAAAGATCTGATAAAAGATTTTCTAACTGTTTTTCTAATAAGATCGTTTATTATTTCACGCACATTAACAAAACTTTCACTTTCACAAGGAACTATAATGTTATTTGCAGTGTTGATAATATCTTGAATTATTTCGCCAACAATTAAAACATCACACGGAAACATAATATTGCCGAACTCCATTCTTAAATTTTCAAATGACAACTGAAAATTAATATTTGTTTATTTACTTTTATAGACTTTTTTTTTACTTAGCCTACTTTGATTTAATTTAGAAAAAAAAATTAAGAATAAAAATAACAAACAAGGTGGTTTTCTTTCAAACAAAATAAAATAATGTTTAATTTTTAGTTTTAGGAAATCTGAGACTTCGAGAGTTTACAATTAATATCGTTAAGTCTTTTATTAAATTTAGAAAAATATTAATAGAACTTTTTGAAAATTAACCGGCGACATAATGTTTAAATATGTATAATTTGTTGCCATCTAGGCTTTCATACTCAAATTAAGTTTTAACGTGTTGAAATGTCAAAACTCAAAATATAATAAATTAAAATCGTAAATGTGAGGTTAAGATTTAAGAATATATTTATTTATAAATGTGTTCTGAAAATTTTAAATAAAAATTAAAACATATATAAAAATGGAAGAAATTAATAGTGAAGTTAAAGTTTCGAATGATAATGAGAAAGTTTCAATAAATAACAAACGTTGTTGTGACGATGATCAATTTATACAAAAAAAGAAAAACGTGATAATAAAAGAGGAAATCGAGGACAAAATAAAGTATTATCATCCAATCTACATAGATTAATGAAAATTAAACAATAATTATTTTATTTCAGTCACGTCCAAAACCTTTTAAGGAATCCCGAGATGTTAAATTGAGTAAAACATTGGTTGAAGGAGAAGAAAATGCTAAAAATTGTTCCTACAAGAACAGTATTTTTATTCATGATATTGAAACATATTTAAAAACAAAAGGAGAAGATATTGGGCCTTCATGTTGTATTTATTCAACGCGTGGTTATTGCCATTATGGATTAACTTGTCGTTTTGCACGTTCTCACATGGATGAAAATAATCATAACAAAGTCTTGGATACATATGATAAAAATACTAAAACTCAAACATTTAATCAGATTAGTTATGGTAAGTTGAGCAAAACCATATCATGACTATTTTCTTACTTTATTTTTCTAGGGTTACAGATGAAGAAAGAAATCATACAATTTTGATATCTCTAAGAAACTAGTTAAAGAAATGGAACAAATTAGAATCAGTGAAAAGAAAACTGATAATGACGAACAGACGACAAATAATGATGACAAAGATTCTTCAGTTACAAAGTGTATTGGTTATTCTTCATACGCCGATATTATCAAAGATGAACATGAAAAGAAAAAAATTGATTTTCGAGAGAAACTTTTATTAAGTCCTTTAACAACAGTGGGCAATTTACCATTTCGGAGAATTTGTAAAGAATATGGTGCTGATGTTACATGTGGTGAAATTTCTTGTTCATGCCGCACAAGAATGGGCATTTACTAAAAAACATGTGTCAGAAGATATTTTTGGTGTACAAATCTGTGGACTTTATGTTGTGCTTTTGCTGCACAACTTTTAAATGAAAATGCAGAAATTGATTATATTGATTTAAATTTAGGATGCCCAATTGATTTAATATATCAACAGGGTGGTGGAGTGCTTTGTTTCGTCGACTGAATATTTTAGAAGTATTGATTAAAAGTTGTTCGATATTATTAGGTGATAAACAATTAAAACTCGTTAAAGAATTTATGCAAATGAAAGTGTTGCAGATGAATTGGTACCAAAGTTTGAGGAATGGGGGCAAGCATGGTTACAGTAAGTATCTTTACTTTTACAATTAATTAGCCACAAATTGCTTTTTATTTTTTGTTTCATAAATTCATTTGCAATTTTATATATTTTTGTTTATTGGAATTTATAGGTTCATGGTAGATCGAGAGAACAAAGATATTCGAAAACAGCGGATTATATACAAAAATTTGCTGAACAAGCTAAAAATATTCCAATTGGTAATAGTGATATTCTTAATGACGAAAATTATAATGAAGCAACAGTAAGTTCCTTCATTAATTCAAAATATATTTTTAAATTAATTCTAATTCTTTCAATATTTTTATCAATACAGAAAATTTCTTCCATTGTGTTTCTGGTGTGATTGGGCGTGGACCTTTAATAAAACCATGGTTATTTCAAGAAATAAAAGAACAAAAATCATTAGATCCATCCAGTAAAGAAAGATATGAAATGATGCAGAAATATGCTAATTATGGTCTTGAACATTGACGTAGCGATACTAATGGAGTTCAAATACAAGAAAGCAATTATTAAGTAAAATTATATGTTAATAATAAAGCACAACAAAAACCATTACAATTAATACATGCATTAGTTCTTGACAGTAAACATACCGGCCAACAAACAATGGGTGCTGAAACAATTGTTGAAATGTATTTAGCTGATACAACAGATAATAGTCATTCAACAGTAATGAAAATAAATGATAATTTACAAATGCATACAACTACAACAACAACAACTACTACAGAAACACAAGAAAATCAAGAAGAAATTCGTACAAATATGAATGAATATTTATTAGAAAATGGTTTACCAAATTTCGATATAACAAATTCAAATTTATTAGACGGTAGTGCATTAACATTTGATAATGATTTTTTTTAGTATCAATCCAAATATAGCAAATAATTTAGGTTTTAATATAAACGATTATATAAATGAAAATATAATTGAAGAGGTTGTTATAGAAGATCATAATCAAAATGGAAATTTAAATGATTTTATCATAAAAGATGTAACAAAAGAAAAACTTGATCATAATAAATTAGAAAATAATAAAATTCTAACAAATAATATAAGTAGTACAAAAGAAATAGAAAAACAGAATATTATGAAAAATATAAAACAAGAAAATATAGAAAAAACTGTAACAAATGGAATAACATTAAATGGTATAACAAAAGATATAAGTAAATTAATGTCATCATCGCTATTGTTATCATCATCAGCACAATCATTAAAAACTACTCCAACAAAACACATTAATAAGCCTAGATTGCTTAACTGTTTACCTGCAACAACAGCAACAACAACATCAACTACAACTTTGCCAATTATAAAAACAGGAACAGAAACAATATTGCCAAAAGAAAATTCAACACCGATAGTGAAAAATTTAAAGAGACACTATAATATTGTACCAAAATTACAAAAGATCTCAACATCAACATCAGCAGCAACATTTGAACGGATATTATTATCAAAAAATCAAATGATTAAAAAAAATGGACATATATTGTTGATCCAACACAAAAACAAAAAGTAAAACAAATGAGTTTATTAAAACCAAAAAGTTTATTAAAAACAATGAATAACAAAGATTTAATATCAATTAAAAATAATCATAATTATTTAACAAAATCAAATTTTGAACATACTGATCATGATTATGCGAAAAAAATTATGTATCATAAACAACAACAAATGAATAATTCTGATAAAAATCTTACAGTAAATAAAATAAATCAATTAACTGATTCAGTAACTATTCCAAATAATATAAAAATTATTTACACAAATAAATTGGAACAAAAAACAAATAATAATAATAATAATACTAATAATAATTTATCAACAAAATTAATTGAAACAAAATCAATATTTCTATTAAAAAATAATAGATCAATGGTAAAGAAACCAATAATAAATTACCGTAAAATATTTGAGACAACAGGTAGAGCAGTCACCCGGATAGTGAAAGGTCCTGAGTTCGTGTCTCAGTTGTGGCATAGAAGGTTTTTTCAGTCCATCAATTTTTCCTTAAATAACTTTAATTTAAATTGAAAAATATTAATCATTATGATTAATATAGCCTAATGGTAAGGAGTAAATAAATGTTATATCTATTTACTTCTAAAAGAAATTTAATTTGAGACAATATTTTTAAAAATTGATTTTCTAAATGTACGTAATGGTGTTGAATATTTATTAAAAAAATTACCATTAATTAATTCATTAGCAAATGATCAATCATATCGTACAAATTTTCCATTTATTGTTGAAACAAATGAACAATTTAATAAAATTACAAAATCAAAACAAATTTGTTATGAATGGTTTCGTGCAAAATTAATAAATCGTATGATAAAATTACATCCAATATTAAAAAAAAAAGATTTATGGACAACAAAAGAAATATTATTATATGCTAGAAAATTTGCGTATATACCATTAATAAAATTAAATCAAATAAATTCTAATATAATAAATAATGAGAATATTAAAGAAATTGTTGAAAATGAAATAAAAAGGGAAAAATTAAATAATATTACAACAACATTTAATCATGATATATATGAATGGACAAATGATATTATAATAAATAAAATGAATAATATAACAAAAATTGATGATATATTTGATGTTGAAAATGATGATGAACATAATGATGATAATGGTAAATATAATTATCATAATAGAGTGAAACAAAAAAATTTTGTATCAGAAATAAATAATAAAAGTAAATTACAAATATGGATTCCATTACCATATAGTATTGAAAAAGAAGGACAATTTATAACTGAATTAACAGAAGATATTGGTATTAGATTAAAACCAGAAGAGATTATTTCAGGTGAGATTTTATTTATTTTATGTTTCTTCTTTTTTTTTCTTTGTTTATTCAATTCCTATGAAATCATTAAAATGTTTTCCTAAACAACTTAATTCAATAAAAACCCTTCAAATGTTTTCAAACTTTTTGGTTATTATTTTTTTTTATGTATTTCTTTATTTCCAGACGTATTTTATCCAGCTGCACAAAATATATTGGCCAATGTATTACAAAGTTTCACCGAAAACTTAATACGTCTTGCTTATGGAAGTAAAAGGTAATATATTTTCATATATTCTTTAACAGATACTTTAAAATTTTTTTTTTTTTATGTTTAGTTCATCGAATGAACAACCAATACAACCGGCTGATATAAAAAATGCAATTTTAAGTCGTCCAGAATTTGATTTTCTTACAAATAAACATATGGATGTACCAATATTAAAAGACGATTACCAGGAACAATAGATACACACACGCAGATATAACAATGCAAAACAAAAATAATAAACAAATAGAATTAATTGGTGCTATTAAACTTTTATTTTTCTTTGTTTGTTTTTTAATTTTGCTGTTTTTATTCCTTTTTTTTCTTTTATGTGTATTTCTATAATTTTACAGTTTTACAAATAAAGAAAAAAAGTAACAAAAAAAAAATAACAACAATTCAAATTTTAAATTAAATATCATTTCAGTATAATTTGGTGATACATATACTTACCATTCCATTACTTACCACCCTATATGAATCTTTAGATATAAATCAAACAAGAAAAAAAATGCAAAACCAACAAATTTGTTTCAATAAAATTTATTTTATTAATTACATCGATAAAAAATGGTACAAAAAATCTTATTTTTATTTTGTCTGGATATCGTTTATCCTTGCGCTCGGAAACGAGCCCTCGTTCTGAACGCCAACTACTTAATCTAAAAAAATCATTATCAAATGTTAATGCACTACCGTCTAATAAATTTGAATTTGTTATATCAAAATTTGTTAAACCATTTTCTAAATATTCTAAATATTCATTCATATTTGTACGAATTTCTTCTTGATTTTCTTGTGTTTCTGTAGTAGTTGGTGTTGTTGTAGTTGTATCCATTTGTAAATTATCATTTATTTTCATTACTGTTGAATGACTATTATCTGTTGTATCAGCTAAATACATTTCAACAATTGTTTCAGCACCCATTGTTTGTTGGCCGGTATGTTTACTGTCAAGAACTAATGCATGTATTAATTGTAATGGTTTTTGTTGTGCTTTATTATTAACATATAATTTTACTTAATAATTGCTTTCTTGTATTTGAACTCCATTAGTATCGCTACGTCAATGTTCAAGACCATAATTAGCATATTTCTGCATCATTTCATATCTTTCTTTACTGGATGGATCTAATGATTTTTGTTCTTTTATTTCTTGAAATAACCATGGTTTTATTAAAGGTCCACGCCCAATCACACCAGAAACACAATGGAAGAAATTTTCTGTATTGATAAAAATATTGAAAGAATTAGAATTAATTTAAAAATATATTTTGAATTAATGAAGGAACTTACTGTTGCTTCATTATAATTTTCGTCATTAAGAATATCACTATTACCAATTGGAATATTTTTAGCTTGTTCAGCAAATTTTTGTATATAATCCGCTGTTTTCGAATATCTTTGTTCTCTCGATCTACCATGAACCTATAAATTCCAATAAACAAAAATATATAAAATTGCAAATGAATTTATGAAACAAAAAATAAAAAGCAATTTGTGGCTAATTAATTGTAAAAGTAAAGATACTTACTGTAACCATGCTTGCCCCCATTCCTCAAACTTTGGTACCAATTCATCTGCAACACTTTCATTTGCATAAATTCTTTAACGAGTTTTAATTGTTTATCACCTAATAATATCGAACAACTTTTAATCAATACTTCTAATATATTCAGTCGACGAAACAAAGCACTCCACCACCCTGTTGATATATTAAATCAATTGGGCATCCTAAATTTAAATCAATATAATTAATTTCTGCATTTTCATTTAAAAGTTGTGCAGCAAAAGCACAACATAAAGTCCACAGATTTGTACACCGAAAATATCTTCTGACACATGTTTTTTAGTAAATGCCCATTCTTGTGCGGCATGAACAAGAAATTTCACCACATGTAACATCAGCACCATATTCTTTACAAATTCTCCGAAATGGTAAATTGCCCACTGTTGTTAAAGGACTTAATAAAAGTTTCTCTCGAAAATCAATTTTTTTCTTTTCATGTTCATCTTTGATAATATCGGCGTATGAAGAATAACCAATACACTTTGTAACTGAAGAATCTTTGTCATCATTATTTGTCGTCTGTTCGTCATTATCAGTTTTCTTTTCACTGATTCTAATTTGTTCCATTTCTTTAACTAGTTTCTTAGAGATATCAAAATTGTATGATTTCTTTCTTCATCTGTAACCCTAGAAAAATAAAGTAAGAAAATAGTCATGATATGGTTTTGCTCAACTTACCATAACTAATCTGATTAAATGTTTGAGTTTTAGTATTTTTATCATATGTATCCAAGACTTTGTTATGATTATTTTCATCCATGTGAGAACGTGCAAAACGACAAGTTAATCCATAATGGCAATAACCACGCGTTGAATAAATACAACATGAAGGCCCAATATCTTCTCCTTTTGTTTTTAAATATGTTTCAATATCATGAATAAAAATACTGTTCTTGTAGGAACAATTTTTAGCATTTTCTTCTCCTTCAACCAATGTTTTACTCAATTTAACATCTCGGGATTCCTTAAAAGGTTTTGGACGTGACTGAAATAAAATAATTATTGTTTAATTTTCATTAATCTATGTAGATTGGATGATAATACTTTATTTTGTCCTCGATTTCCTCTTTTATTATCACGTTTTTCTTTTTTTGTATAAATTGATCATCGTCACAACAACGTTTGTTATTTATTGAAACTTTCTCATTATCATTCGAAACTTTAACTTCACTATTAATTTCTTCCATTTTTATATATGTTTTAATTTTTATTTAAAATTTTCAGAACACATTTATAAATAAATATATTCTTAAATCTTAACCTCACATTTACGATTTTAATTTATTATATTTTGAGTTTTGACATTTCAACACGTTAAAACTTAATTTGAGTATGAAAGCCTAGATGGCAACAAATTATACATATTTAAACATTATGTCGCCGGTTAATTTTCAAAAAGTTCTATTAATATTTTTCTAAATTTAATAAAAGACTTAACGATATTAATTGTAAACTCTCGAAGTCTCAGATTTCCTAAAACTAAAAATTAAACATTATTTTATTTTGTTTGAAAGAAAACCACCTTGTTTGTTATTTTTATTCTTAATTTTTTTTTCTAAATTAAATCAAAGTAGGCTAAGTAAAAAAAAAGTCTATAAAAGTAAATAAACAAATATTAATTTTCAGTTGTCATTTGAAAATTTAAGAATGGAGTTCGGCAATATTATGTTTCCGTGTGATGTTTTAATTGTTGGCGAAATAATTCAAGATATTATCAACACTGCAAATAACATTATAGTTCCTTGTGAAAGTGAAAGTTTTGTTAATGTGCGTGAAATAATAAACGATCTTATTAGAAAAACAGTTAGAAAATCTTTTATCAGATCTTTTAAAGGACGAAAACTAGTTCAATTCGACGTAGCTGAAAATTCAAAAGAAATTCTTGATGCTTTTACGTATTTTGATTATTTAAAGTCCAGTTGTGGAACAACATCAGATTCTGATTCGATTGCATCCGAAGACTCTTTAGGACATTGTTCTAATTCATTGGAAATAGAACCTTGTCATACAGAAGAAATAACGGAAGAAGTAAATGTTGAAGCAGAATGTTCGGATTCTCAACTAAAGAAGAGAACAAGATGGAAGACTTTTAAAAGATCTGTGTACCACCTTTTCATAAGATGTTCGTGCCTTAAATTTTCAAAGGCAACGTAAGAGTAGTTTTAAGTGATTATTATGTACATACACATATTCAATTAACCAACTATAATTGAATATGTGTATGTATGTAATATTAGTTAAGTTTAATTTTAAGTATATTTAGATTAA
This sequence comes from Pedicia rivosa, assembly GCA_963082725.1. Classification (NCBI taxonomy): domain Eukaryota; kingdom Metazoa; phylum Arthropoda; class Insecta; order Diptera; family Pediciidae; genus Pedicia; species Pedicia rivosa. Next base: position 24,398,796 of record OY720153.1, read on the forward strand.
GTAGTTGGCGTTCAGAACGAGCTCTCCTGATGATTTAGAATTTAAATTCCAAATCATCAGGAGGGCTCGTTTCCGAGCGCAAGGATAAACGATATTCAGACAAAATAAAAATAAGATTTTTTGTACCATTTTTTATCGATGTAATTTAATGATTTTTTAATAAAATAAATTTGATTGAGACAAATTTATTGGTTTTGCATTTTTTTTTCTTTTAATTGTTTGTTTGATTTATATCTAAGGATTCATATAGGGTGGTAAGTAATGGAATGGTAAGTATATGTATCACCAAATTATACTGAAATGATATTTAATTTAAATTAAAATTTGAATTGTTGTTATTTTTTTTTTGTTATGCCAATGCAAAGAAATATTGTGTGATATTCCATACACACCCAATAACAATAGTAAGATGAACAATTTATTTTTTTATTTTTAATAAATTATTTATTATTTTTATGATTTTCATTTTACAAAAAGAGCTCAATACGCAAAGTGGTTTTCCCTTAGCCTACACAAATGATAGCATAACATAATATAATATGTAATAAGTGCATTAAATCAAATAAAAAAAATAAATAAAAAAATATTTTATTGTTTTTATTCTGTCGTAGTTTAATTTAAAAAACTGTTATAGCATTTTTTTTCTACATTAATAAAAACCATGCAAGGCAGTGTGAAATTTGTGTCCATAAATTTAAAAGAAAATTGAATTTATAATAAAATAAATAACGAATTTATATATTATTTAAAACATAAAAAGTTATAAAACATATTTTATGTAATATAAAACATATGCATTAGTATCCATATTACAAGATAAAAATATAGATGGCGTCATATAAGTTTGGTATATTGTATGTTAGATGGCGCTGTGTTAAAATGTTAAACTAAAATTGGCCGCGCATTCAAAAATTTGGTTTGATATTTTTTTATATTAAATGATTAATTTTGAGATATTTTACCAACTAATAGTAGATTAAATGATGTAAATAAATTTGAATTAGTATAAGAATAGCCAATAAATTAATGTTAGTTAAAAAAAAAATTTTGTGTTTAATTCAAATTTTGTGCAGTAAAAAATTTTACTACACATTTTTAAAAAAATATTTTTTTTTGATTTTTTTTTAAACATTAATTATTTATTAATTATTTTTCGTATGTTCTTTAAGTTACAGTATTTGAAAATATGTAATTAATAACAAATTAAACTATTAAATTTTTTTCTTGCACGTATAACGATATGTCAAAATATTGTTGAAATAAAATGATTTATTGTGTATGAATTTAAAGTAATCTAAATAAAACTATATTTTTGTCTAAAGTTTCCTAAAGTTCCAGTGAATAAATATAAATAATAAAACAGACCGTGCACTGTTTTGTTTTTAACAAATTCATTTGTTAATAAATTTTTTTTCTTCACGGATAAGCAACTGTCAAATGCATTGCAGTCATAAAAGTATTTAATTTGTTAAGTTTAAAATATGAACTGACCACAATTTTATTTTTAGTGTGTTCCAGAAGTTCCAGTGCATCTAAAGAATAAATAAAATCCACCGTGCATAATTTAGTTGTTAACAAATGGAATTGTTTATAAAAAAAAATATCCTCGGAAAAATGTGATGCTGTCATAAATGGATTTATTTTGTGGAGATCTACCAGTGAACTTAATCAAACTATATTTTAGAGTGTTCCTTGGAACTTTAGGAATCTATATAAATAATAAAATCTACCGTGCAGCCTTTAGTTATAAACAAATTAAAATCTTATGAAAAGTGGTCACGGATAAGCATTAAAGTTCTTCATATCCATTTACATTATTTTGTTATGTATTTGCTGTAAAAAAAACATTTCTGAAAGAACTAAAAATATCAATAAAACAAATTATTTTGAAATTACTGTCTTTTTATTATTTATTTAATAATTTTTTAAAATATTTATAATAAATATAGTATGGTAGCATGAAAAAATCATTTCCCCCACTCCACCATACAATTTCCCCTAGCTGTCAAAAGTTTGGATGGCTACTGTCAAAAGTGTGGCTAGAATCAGCTAACTGATTCTTGCTGGATAAAGCTGTCTTCTAATTCTTATAATAAGTTGTTCATATCCATTTCCATTATTTTGCTGTAAAAAACATTTTTAAAAATAGTAAAAATATAAATAAAACAAATTATTTTAAAATTACTGTCTTTTTTTTATTTATTTCATCAGTTTTTAAAATATTTATAATTAATCCCCCCACTCCCCCATACAATTTCTCCTAGCTGTCAAAAGTGTGTCAACTAATTAAATTGATTTTTTTTAAGAAAATGCAAGAATCAACACTAGTTTCAGTGATAGGATTAGTTAACTTAGATCAATCTTTCATATGTATCGAATATCCAGGTCAAGTAAAGGATCCTGATAATGTAATTCAAACATTGGGCGGAATCTCAAAAATGTCAGGGGTTTGTTGTTTGAGGTTAAATATAATAATTTTTTTAGTTTATTTATGTTCAATTTGACAGACATTTGCTAATGAGAAAATGCGACTTGAATTGAAATTTAGACCAGATGATATATATTCAAAAGCAGCTTTTGGGGATAGAACCAGTACAACTGGAGTTCTACTTAAAGTCAAAATTCGACGGCCCAAAAAAGATACTAAATCGAAAAACTCTACAGTATCTGTAGATGTTTTGGGACGGATCATTACAAAATATAAATTTGATAGTAAGATTTATTTAAATTATGAATTTTCATATTCTTTTTAAATATTGAATTTTAGGTTTGTGTGATTTTCAATATCTGGTGCTTCATAAGAAGAATGAACCAAATGCCGAAACAGAATTTATATATAATAAAATTGTTCCTGAAGGCATATTACCCTTGGAATGGATTGAGTAAATCATACAATATTTAACCATATAAATATTCAAACTTACTTCTTGCTCCAATTTATTTCAGAGAAAATAAGAATGCTCCATACTTTCTTCCTCCAGCATCATTTACAAGAATTGATTCAGTTCAAGAGAATTTATTCAAAAAGGAACAACAAAGGGATATGAATATCGATTCAAATACAATAATTGGGCGTACAAGAACACGTCGTTATGTACATGCAACATATCTCTCATTTGATTTAACGTCAGTTGTGCCGTCAAAACCCCATCAATTTGCTCTAAATTGTTTAAAAGCAAAATTTATTCCTCAAGATAATTATGAAAAAATTAAGGCGGTATAACAACAAAATAATGAATTGTGACTTTTTTGTTTTAATATTTTTTGAATTTCTAGTTGTTTCAGAAAAGAGCTATTTGGTCTAAAATGGCACTACAATATGAATCAAATGTCCAAGCAGATCAACTTAAATATATACTTCCTACACTAGCTTACTATTATACAAATGGACCATGGAGGGTAATGTGGGTGAGATATTCATATGATCCTCGAAAAGACTTTGAAAGTAGATATTTACAAACTTTTGACTACAGAATTAGAAATGGAATTGGATTAAGAAATAATGTATAATAATATTTTCCCTTGTTTTCTATGGAATATGTTTCTTTAAAACTTTAAATAATTTTTTAAGGTAAAATTAAAACGAGGACATACAATTCATAAACCAAATGTTAGCCAAAAAAATAAAGTCGCTACTTTTATAGATATTTCGCAGATGGAGGAACCGAGTACAAGTAAACAGTTAAAACAGATTTACAGTCCTTATTTTGAACCTGGAATGTTTCCTCAATCTAGACAAACATTTTATCAAGTATTTTCAAAAACAATTTTTAATACTCTAAGACATTTATTATTTTCCGTTCTTTAGTATTGTGATATTCATGTCCCAAAAATTCAAGAAATGCTAGATAAAATTCCTACACCATTATCAGGTGCGGTGTGCAGTGAAAGAACTGGTGCGTTTTTAATATATTATTCAAATACAGTATTACATACAATTTTTTACATTCACACAATTTTAGGATGGTTTCCGCAAGGTTTTGATGACCTCTGTAGAGATTTAATCTCTGAAAACATTAAGGAACACCATAAAACAACACTGATGAAAAAAGAGGAATTTGAAAATGATGATGAAGAGGTGGTAACGAAATGAAAATATGTGTAAAAATTACTATTCTTCTTCATTACAGGAAGACGAATTATCCGATGAGTTCGATTACAATGATGATACAAATCTGGAAGACCAAATTGAGGATATGGATATAGATGACTTGAGTTAAATGAAATGGATTTTTTGGCTCATTATATATTTCTACAAAGTATGATACAAACTATATTAACAAATGAATATAAAAACACTTTCATTTAATTCTCCCCCTATTTTATTGTTTAAAGAAATATTTCATTTTATACATATAATTAAAAATAAAAGAAATGTTTTTCATTTTATATTATTTAACGTGTTTACTGAAGTCTGAATCCTTAAGTATAATATAAAAGCAAAAGAAGAAAAATGTAAACTGTTATGAAAAAAACCTTCAATATAATTGATTACGATTGAAAATTTCATAGAGATCTGTCTGTTGTCAGGAGAGTAAATTGAATAAAACCAAAGCCATTACATAAAGCAAACCATAATTATTTTTTTTTTTTGGTTTCATTTTCTCTCCTCACAACAGACAGATCTCCTTGAATCCAGATTTATAGCAGAAGTATGTGAGTTGCTTGTTCAAAAATTTTACCAAAATGTTGTTTTTCCAACAACTATTGGAGCTATGAACTTTCTAAAAGAAATTACGAGAAAAATTGTGATCATAATACTCATCTGATAGGTGACAAGCGGTATTTCTCAGAGCCTTGGCTATTTACTTCATTTCTTAACCCTAAACACAACTCACCGGAATATCTATTTAACGTTCAACATACGTCTGCTAGAAACGTTATAGAAAGAACTAATGGAATTCTTAAAAACAAATTTCAGGTGTTTGTTGAAAAACCGTATTCTACATTATCATCCTGCAAAGGCAGGTCTAATTATATATTCATGTATTATACTGCATAATACAACAAAAAAGAATTAACGGTTTCTATATTTTTACACTAACATATATTTTTATATTTTAGACCAAACTAATGATGATGATGGCGATTTAGCAGAGTCACCTTTAAAAATATTAAATTTGGGAATAAAAGCACTAGCTGAATACATCAGGAATAATTATACATAGTTAAATTTTAGAGATGAGATATTCAAATCAAATCGATTAATTTTTTTGTGTGTTCATTTATACAATTGAAAAACATATTTTCAGTAAAAGTTTAATTCATTGACCAAAAATGAAAAACCACTTTTTTTGTTAGATTCTGTGAAATTATTATTATTTAGTTTAATTAAAAATATATTTTTTAAATATTTATATAGTATATATATTTTTTTCTAATAAATATTTTTTTCTAGTTTTTTTAGTTTGCATTTACAAAAAAGAAATGATTTTAATTCTCGATTTAAATCGATCAATTTTTTTTTGAATCGATTTCAAAATTCGATTATTAACTAATGCGCATATTCCTGATTTCGATTGAGTTCTGTATATATGACAATATTTTGATTACCACCATTTTTCTTAATAATGTTAAAAATTAACAAATAGTTAATTTACAAAAAATTTTACGAAATGAAGTAAATAAACAATATCAATTCACAAAAACATTTAACATAAGAACGGCGTCTTTAACATTTACTGAATACTAATATAATCATTAATGTTATTTGAAACTGTTATTTAAAATTAACATTAACATATACTTAACTATTAGTGAATTGCGCCATGTATGTCATAAAGTTAAAAGACCCCACCGATATTGTAATATGGAGTTTAGGTACTATCGGCCGCCGCGCGTGGAAAAATTTCACTTAATGAAACAGTGAAATAAAAAGTTAAAATGGTTGAAAATAATATTAAAAAGAAAGTTCTTGCTGCTTATTTCTTTTATTTTGCATTTTTACTTTAAGAGCATTATGTCTACTTTTACAAAATGTAATTGTTCTGCAGACAATTGTTGTAAATATCAAATATTTATGGTAAAATTTTGGTTATATTCACAACGACTGATTCTTGACGCGCAGCTGAGCCATAATGTTTTGTGTCCTCGTACGTCCAAAGATCTCACAAACTACTAAAATAGACCATATCTAGCAATCTGGACTCTTTTTCTCACGGGCAATTGTTACCATGCCGCAATGTTAAGTATACATTAGTATATATAAAGAGTAGCGACATGTGGAAGCATATGTTATATTTTCTATCAGAGCGCGAGAGGTTGTTGAAAATGAAAATATTAGAACAAAAGGATAGTTTGTTGAGAGCACAGTATTTACAACAAAAACACGCTCGGCACCTTCTTTCGTCAATCGTCCATACATATCATATTATGATATAAATAAACAAGATATGATTATGCGCATGTTTCCCTCTCTTCTTTATTCCTTTGGTGACGCTGCATATTTTTGTTTGGTGGAAACTTAAAAAAAATAATATTTTTGCTTCGTTTAAATTTAAAAAAGGATAATGTGATGTCAAAGATATCTTGTTTATTTGTATCATACATTTACTTATAATCCGTTATGAATAAGTGTTGTTCTAGGTTTAGATAAACAGACCATTTTTTAAAGTACACCTCATAAAATAATAAAAGTAAACAAAATCATACGTTATTTAAATGTCTGTAAATTAAAGTTTTAACGCGCTTATGTATGTATTTGTAACTACTTTGAAGTCCAGGGATAGGTACATATTTTGTCAGCCAAGACGATTTAACTAATTTAGATGTTCTCATACCAAGTTATTTTATAATTAGAGTACCTCATAGTCATTCTAGTACCAGACGGTTTCAGAATCACAGAATATTAAAAAACTAAAGCTTTATAACGAAATTGAAATGATTTACAACAATGAGAAAAATGAATTGCAAAAAAAGAAACAGTTGGGGATGTTCAACTATTACTGAAAATTGAGACACAATGTAGTCATGCATGAATCAAATCAAACATACGTACCGTGACAAAACCTGGACATACTCAATGTAAAAGTAACACAATTTTCACATGAAGTGTAGCAACACAAATTTCAAGCGAATGTCGCCATTCACTCGCCCAAAGGTTTAGTGGAGTTAATTAATCGAACTAAATTCAGGAACTGATATTTGAGTCACAGTTGTTTCTGTGGAAACATCAACAATTTGCTCATACGGTACTAGGACGAATTGTCAATTGTCATAACAATAACATATGAAAACGATTCTTGCAACAGAAAAAGGAAGGAGAAATGAAATTATTAGAATCCCAAACAAAAAATCACTGTTTCCAAGAAAATATTCTCATCTCATATGCTCATTTAAATTTTTTTTTTGTATAGTAGTTATTATATTATTCATATTCTTTCATGTCATCACAAATCTGTACCAATAAGACAATTTCCAATCTGGAAACAACTTGACAATCAATTTGACATTATTTTATTTTATTTAGGCTGATAATAACAGAATTTTGATATTGGACATCTATGTTAAAAAAGATCACAATTTTAAACCTTTTAAACCTTCCGAAAAACCGGACATTCAAATTTTCACTAATTTTTTTATGTTTTAGTTCATAATGAAGTAACCTTTTTACGTCATATCGTCTTCTCGCGTCTTGAGATTTTGAAGAAAATCATTTTTAATCACATATCTTCCTATTATGTTCTATACTAAATAAATAAAATTCTTTGAACATATTGTTGGTTTGACTCGACAGTCGACACACATAATCTATATATATATATATTCTTTTACAGAACTGAACCGGAAAGTAAATAAAACTCATATTGAAATTCATGTTACTAACTTTTTATATTTTAATTTTGGAAAATGGAGAAGTTGAAATGTGCCTATTTACCTACATTTTCTTATCAATATGCTCTTGACTTTGTTACATAAATTAATTTTTTTTTTTAATACAAAAATTTAAAAAAAAATTGACATCAATTACTTTGACAATCATAAATTATAATTAGAATATAATCTCATGAATTTCCACTTTACTGAGTTTTCAAATTTATAATAGTAGTATAATTGTCCATCCTTTAAAAATTGTTGAATATTTTTGATTTTCAAAACAAAACCATATACATTTACCAATTCCCATTTTTATTTCATTTTCATTTCATTCAATAGAAATTTCATGTTTTAGATAGAAAACAACAAAAGTTTTTCTTTATTTTGTAAAGTAAGAAAATTAAAATTTAATTGAATGTATTTATGTGGAGGCTGTGTAAATCATTTTTTTGATAACATAACTAGAACTATCAACATCCATATTTTTAATCTATACATGAAACCACAATTTAGTGATAAAGCACAACCTTCTATATAGAAGGTTGTGTGATTAACACATGCTTGCTTAGGTATGCATACGAAATATATTCTCTATGCTTTCTCTTTCTTATATATATTTATATAAAAGAAAAATAAAAATTTTCCGTAAGTACTTATGGATCTACCTAGCATATAAAAAGCAGATATTCATACTCGATAAACATCCCTTTTTTTTCTTTATTTCTTTTATGCCTTCTTAATAAAATCTTATATGTAACATAATTTTTTTTCTTTTTTCTTTTTCATAATAACAAAAGCAAAAAGAAAAAGTAAATAAAAATCTCTTATATTTTTCTGTCTTTTAATGATTGCATATATATGTATGTGTTTTATTTTTCATTTGTTATAGAAAATGTTTAACTCTGTTTCGAAGTATGCATGTGTGTAAAAATACAAATACTCATTTGGTAGTGTGTTTATAGGCCATGTTCATTCGCATTTTTTTTTATTTATGTGTGAGTTTTGTTGCGAGTTTTGAGAAAAAGCTCTCAGTCAATCTAACTTTGCAACAGGTTGTGAATGGGTGTTTTTTTCATTGCTTGCTTGAAAAAATTATATTATTATCTGAACGTAGAAGAACATAAATCATTTTTTTTTATTTGTAAAGAATTAAAGTCATTCGTGTTCTGTAAAAATAAATATGTATATAATATTTATATAATCATGTGAAAGTGAAAAATAACTTAAAAACTGTTTTATTGTGTGCAGACTAAAACTAATATTTTCATCTCATTTTTTTCGTATTATAATACGAATATATTCATCAAAATTTGATATATCATACTTAAAATCAAGTGAGTTTAAATTTTATTTTAATGCTATTTATATGTAAGATATATTAATTATATTTTTTAACAAAGAAATAATATTCAAATAACGACTGTAGTTTGCAACAGGAAAGTATTGAAACCAGACAATAATTTTCTATAAAGTGAATAATAATAAAAAATATAAATTACGTTTTTGGTTTGAGGGGTAATCGATACTATAGGGACTTTATTACAGTACAATTGAATTATAAAGAAAATATATATGTTCTCATTGCAAACAAATTTTTTAGCATCATAAAATATTTTATTGAAGTTTTTGAGAGTGGTGGGGATTGGAATTGATTTAAAAATATTCCTTGAAAAAATACAATTGATAGAAAAGAAGAATAAATAATACTAGAAAATTCAATTTATAAATTTAAATACTTTTATATATCTACTCATATTTATAAATTAAAATCCAAGCGGAAAAATAGATTAGGTTTTGTTCTAAATACAAGTTATAAGTTATATAGTTGAATAGTTATTTTATTTATTTAAATTAGTTTTCCTATAACTTTTTATGTGCAAATCAAATAGGGCAAGGTGAAACAAGGAAAGAGTAAAAATATTAAAAAAATCTAATTGTGTAGGTATAGGTAAGAGAAAGCAACCTCACCTCCATGAAAATGAATTATCTTCTAATTATGTTTATAATTATAATTAATATTTTGGCTCAAAAGTATTTTATCGCTAAACTTTGAGCAGAGTGGCATTGAATATTCTTCAGAGTTATTACGGTTCTAGCGTTGATTTTACCACTCCAATTGTGAATTGAACATTATTATAAATAGACATATTGGTCTACTATAGAACTTATTTGATTTAAGTTAACGTGTTGCCTCTTAAATGAAAAAAATCCGTGTTCACGCCAGAGTTTTTCCGTCTGAATTATTTTTAAAATAAGGGGGTATTTCTGGTTATATTTACCAAACGGTTAAAATTTTGACCAAACTTAGACACCTATATATATATATATATAATTTTAGACACAAAAGGTGCAATGTATAAGAGTGGGTTGGTTGAATATAAACCCTTTACCAAAATAAAAGGGTGATTTAAAAACAATAGGGATTTCATATTATTCTTATGGTATGTGTCTGATCAGTGTGTGTAGGAAAATTTAAAAAGATATGAGACATAAAAGTGAGACCTGACGTCATTCAAAATTAATCAATAACAAAAAAGTGTTAATTAAACCTACTTTTTTTACATTTTATAATAAGTGACTTTATAAATGTTTACCGTATTTTTAATTAGTTTTCATAATATTATCTGGTGTTATTTTCTTTTTTACATATATTTTCCAATTTTGCAGTTTTCTTTTTAAATTCTTAAAATCCAAACTTAAGGAAACTAAAAAGCTGATATCTGGAAAACTGACAATATTATATATTTAATTATCTTTTATTCGCTTGATATTTTTTTTGTATAAATCTTTATAAATATTACGTATATGGATTGAATCACTGAATTAATTTAACTTATCAACAATACGAAATATAATCAATAAACCTTAACTCAATAAAATAAACTTCCGTTCTGTCTTCGACATTAATTTATTTTGTTCTGAACTTTATTTCCGTTAATTAGTTTTGATTACAGAAATCTTTATCATTTATAAATAAATATTAGATGAACAAATAATGTTTTCTCACTTCTTTAAAATTTTTATTCAATTTAACAAAAAAATATAAAGAAAAAACAATCAAAATTAATAATTAATTGAAAATTGATTTTATTTTTTAAGCTTTATCCAAAAAATATTTCAAGCTAACCTGCCAAAATTCTTTTATTTATAATAAACTCAAACCGATATTAAAATATTTCGATTAGAGGAGGTAGGAACGGATAAACAGATTTTCCCTGAAATAATTGTCATGACTTTTCTATATATGTTCATTTTCTGTTACGTGACTAAATTAATAGAATGCTGAGATGAGAAAAGAAATGTCTTTGACGGTAAATTTTTGGTACTTATTTATTTATTTATTTATATAGACACGCCAGGTGGTAGTATATTTTTTTGATTTTTATGGGAAAATAGATACGATAATTTAATTAATAATTTCATATTTAATTTACTTGTTAATAAACATTAGTAGATATTTTTAAAGTCAAGTGGGTTTTCCATTTAAGTATTAGTCAATAGAAATTGTCTGAAGATAATGAATAAAAAAAAGGGTTTTTTTTCAATTTTTTTTTTGTATAATTTATAAGAAATAAGCCAAATTTATGTATATTATATTATAATGTTTCAGTAAGTAGTAATGTAATATACCAATACCTACATGTATTAACTTTTTAAATAATTAAGAAAATAGTGATTTTTGTATATTATATTTATATATCTATCATGCTAATAATGTCACTAAATATAGATAACAAACTTTATTAAATTTTTTATTGCATTAAAATTATTTCCATCATACCTACTAATAATAAAAGTAATAATAATAGAATATTATTTAATTATAATTTTTTTTTTAGATATTTATGAACAAAGAAATATAAATAAATGGCTGCAATTGATTATGATTATTTAATAAAGTTTCTGGCGTTAGGAGATTCGGGGGTAGGCAAAACCAGCTTTCTATTTCAATATACAGATGGTATTTTTCATTCACGTTTTATTTCAACAGTTGGTATTGATTTTCGTGAGAAACGTGTTGTAAGTATACACCTATTATATATTATATATATATGTATATACAATACAAACGATTTTATATATTAAAATCTTTTGACTTATTTCAAATGAATTAAATTTTTAATGAAAGCTTGTTTATACTAAATTTGTTTGTTCTTTTAATAATACAGATTTATACATCTAGAGGAATAAATCATCGAGTTCATTTACAACTATGGGATACTGCTGGACAGGAAAAGTAAATAAACTTGAATTTTAAACGTTTTTAATTCTTTAAAAGGTTTGATTTCAAAATTTAACTAAATAAGTATAAATGTTTCTTTTTATCTAATATAGATTTAGAAGCCTTACGACTGCCTTTTACAGAGATGCTATGGGATTTATTTTAATATATGATTTATGTAATGAAAAATCATTTCTTGAAGTGCAAAACTGGATTGAACAATTAAAAGTTCACGCTTATTGTGATACACCTGATATTATTTTATGTGGAAATAAATGTGATTTATTAAATATGCGTGTTGTAAGTGAAGATCGTGGTAAAACTTTAGCAGATAAATATGGTTTAGCATACATTGAGACTAGTGCTTGTACGGGACAAAATGTACGTAAAGCTATTGATATATTATTAGAACGTGTTATGATGAAAATGGAAGCGGCTGTTGATAATTCATTAGTGCCAGGTAGACGTGGACGTCCTCGACAATTTGATGAGCCAGATCTCGCTAAACTGGATTCAAAAAATAAATTAAACAGTTGTTCTTGTTGATTAATTAATGTTTGTTGGCTAATAATTTGAAATGTTTATGACACTTCATGGTTTTTTTTTTGACTATCTTTTTAAAATAAACCCATAATAATATTGTTAATTTAAAATTAATAATGGATAAACTTAATTGTGTCAGAAAATTCTAGCCCTAATAAAGCCTTTCAATTCTATATACCTTTACCTATGTACATTAAACCAGGGTGATTTGAATTACCGGCTGATCGGGAGATAGCCCAAGGAACCAAAACTAGAGACTATTTTAAAACAATAAAATAATAATTAGTTTTTATTTAAAATAAATGAACTGACGATCTATGAATTTAAAATTTTTAAAGAATTTTTACATAACTATAATGATTGTAAGAGATCAACAAAAAATTGATTGAAAAGATTTTTTAAGAAATTATTCTTAATTTTAAAGTTTTCTTGACTAAAAAACAAATTTAAAAAATACATATGCGTTGGAATCATATTCAACAATGTTTTAAAAAGTTCGCCAACAAGTCTCTCACCGGCCCTGATGAAAAAATTTCAATATACCTACTGTTATTTATTCATGTAACTCTTACACAATTTTGTATTTATCATTTTGTTTTACAGCATTACAGGTATGTATTATAAACTTTGAAAATTACAAATTTATGTACAAAACTGTCAAAAAACACCGCTGTTATTTTTTTTTTGTATTTTTTTGCTATTGTTATTATTTATTAAAAATAAAACAATATGAAGATGTACGCATTATGTATTTAATCATATCATTATGTACTTAACTTATAAATGTGTGGATATTTATAGAATGTAAAGGTATTTGATGCTGTTGATACTTAAAAAAATATTAAATTATGTAAATATGTATTATTAATGTTAAAATGAACTAGTTATGTTTATACACATAATTAAATTATTAAAGAAAAATAGATTATAAAAGTTTTCTTTACAGAAAAAAATAACTATAAAAGAAATAATAATTAAAAGTAAGCCAAGTTCAAAACATATATTATACAATTAAAAAATGACAAATAAATAAAAATATGTGAATTTATTCAAAAATAAATAAATAAATTATTTTAAGTAAAACAATAATATTATATTGAAAAATATGAATGGAGAAAAAAAAATTTAATTTACAAATAAAAGAAATATTATAAAGACCCACATTGGTATACTTTACGTTTACATATATTATTTTATATTCTTTTTTTGTTATCTTGCTTTTAGTAATTTTTTAACACAACGAAAAAAAAAATGATAAGAGAATGATTTCATTTATGATATGATACTTTTTTTTGTGTCTCATTTTAAGTTAAAGTGTTGAATATGAATAACGCATATCTAAGAAGGTTTTTTTGATTAAGTAAAATTTGATTTAATTAAAATTACTTTCTAAAAAAGTTATTTGTGTGAAGTGAATAAAATTAACAATTAAAAAGTTATTTATATATAAAAAAATTGAAAATATCTATTATTGTGTATTTTAATTCGATTTGATTCTATAATATCTGTGTTAAACATATTTAAAGAAATATTTTTATTATTTAAATTTTTATTACGACTAACTATTAAATCTTAAATTTTACAAGAAACATTATGGAAGGAAGTAAAAGACAAATTACATTTAATAAAACGTCTTGTTATTTTTGCAATGAATGGCTAGAAAATGATTCATTTAAGGTTTGTTTAAAAAAAATAGAAAATTGATACAAAAACACATCAAATTATTATCTTTAAAATATGACGCATAATAAACAAAAAAACTTTAGATTAAATAACTGCGACACGAATTTCCTCATTTGAGTCTACTTTACAGTTTACTTAATTTTTCTGTGGATTTACGTGAAAAATATTATAAATATAAACAAAAAACTTCTCTATCAACATTGTATTAATTTTTAATTTATTTCAAATAATATAAAATAATATAAAAATGGTCTTGTTGACTTTTTGTTCGGCGGCAGCTTTTTTGTTCGTATGTCAGTTAGATTAGTAATATTTGGTCACTATATGCAGTTTAATAATACTGTAGGAATTAGTAATTAAAACGTACAGGTTTAAAATATGTAACATAACATTAAATAATATATGTATAGTAAAGTAGATGTATTTAAAAAAGCGTAATTACTATTCGATTGAATAGATAATAATTGTAGTAACATAGGGGAAAGCAATAAAAACTGTATTGGCTACATATATGTTTAATAGAAGGAGTCATTTACCTCATGAGCACTTAACGATTAGATAAAAGAAAAAACAATATTCAAAATATTTGGACCATTTTTATAAAACATTTTTAGTATCATAATTATTTTCGCGGAAATAACTTTAAAATATTTTTAATAAATTGTTATAAAATATTTATTAGGTATATCTACTTCATAAAAAAACTTTTAGGTGTGTACCCTGTGTTTACATTGATTAAAAATTGATAAATATTAAAAATTGGTGTATAACTTACACCTGAAAAGCACACACTACTTATTATGACTTATTTAATTATTATAAGGCAAACAAATAAAATTAAAGGGACAAGAAGAATGAACCGCTATCCATGAATATTTATTTTTCTAACATGATATTTTAGACATGTTTAGTTACCAACAAGTAACAAGCAACAAAATTAATTTTAAGTTAAAAAATTTTATTCTTATTAGTGAATTTCACTGTGATTTAAAAATATGTGGATTATCAAATATGGTATACATATTATCTATAAAAAAATGGCACATCTACTACTCCAAGGGTAAAAGGGTCGATAACATGAATATTTAAATTTAAATCATATGCTATATCGAAGCTTTTAATCGATCACCATTCACACAAACTTTCAATTTTTAATCGATCCAGGAATCATAAAACTTAAAAATTGGTTACCGTACATAGTATTTTGTATTTGATCTTCTTCTTCTAAAATAAAATTTTAAATCTTTGCGATTGAAAATTCAATTATCAAATCAGCTCCGATCATTATTTTAATTAACTGTAAAAGTTTATCAGCATAGATAAAAATATTGTTAAATAATTGTTCACAAACAATCAAAAATAATTATTGGATTTAAAATATAACCGTTCTCTAAAAAAAATTTCATAAAAGGACCGACATTATTATAATGCATTAGAAAAACGATATATTGTGATGAAGCATGCGGTCTTCCCGCGTTTTTTTTCTCATCAATTACTTATTGGCAAAAAAACGCAGGACTGAAAGATCGAATGTGACACAAAACAAACGCATCAAAAATTTTACAAGATTCGTAGAAATTCTAAATGACACTACTCAATAGTACTAAATCAAAATTATGTAAATCAAAAATACTTATAAATAGGTTAGTTGAAACAAAAAAACCTTTATTTTTTTGCACGTTGTCAAATACAAAATTAAGAAAAAGAACACGTCGTTACGAAACCCTTTTTATTGTTTGTCTAGTCTTAATTATAAGACTATTAATTAAAATAATAATGACCGTGCATTTTAATTCAGACCTTATTAATTAGGGTATATTTCCTTCTTGAATCCAATTTTGTTTAAAAAACAATTAATGGGTTTTTTTAAAAGTTGGAGAAAAAATTGGAAATGGTTATCATTTTAAGAAATGGAAACATACAACTCCCCTAAGCTATTTACTCTCTTTTCATAGATCTTTTGGTATTTTAGGATCACATTCTTCATTGTGGTAAAGTTTTAGAAAGATGTCCAAACGGCTGCTTGGCGTATGTTCAACGAAGAGAAATGGCAATACATTTACATGAATGCCCAAAATTGAGAAAAGATAATTTGGTTTTAAATCAATCAAATGATGCAACTAATGTAGAGGTTGTTGAACTTGAAAAGAAATTGGAAAACTTAGAACAGGATATAAATTCGTTGAGATCTATTTTAAATGAAGAAATTCGTCAGAGACTTAAAGTAATAACTGATGTTGGAAATTTAAAGAAAAAAGAGCAGGTAGGTAGATTTGTTTAATTATTATTAAATTTTAATTAATTTATTATAAAAAATTTCAGGTCTCTGATGAATGGACTCTTAAAGTATCAGATGTGTTAAATGCATTAAAAAAATGCTTAAATGAGGAAACAACAAGTAGGTGTATTGATATGGAAAAATGTAAAGCAGATATTGACAAAATAACAATACAATTACAACAATTTGAAAATTTGAAAATTGATATATTTTTACGTATTGATGAAATCCAAAATTGCGTATTGCAAAATAATGCCTTTCGCGAACATCTAGATATCCTTATTAATGATAATGGCGTTCATATTGCGAAAATCAATCAATTAGGTTTATAAAATATACGTAATTTTAACAAATTTGATTACGAAATTTAATTTTTTTTAAAGAAACTGCTGTTGAAGAGTTAAAATTTGAGCAATCAGAAAGTCAATTAGAAAAGGATAAAAGTACTATTGAGTTAACTGGAAAGTTATTAGCTGTAAGTCTTTCATTAGATGGACATAGAAAGGAAATTAGGTAACTAATACAGGCACTTTATGTATACATACATTTTTCTTTAATAATTTTAATTATTTTTGTTATATTTTTATTTCACAGAATTTTATCCAATGATATAAATAATAGAGTAGATAATCTCATATCAGATCTCGAGCTAAGAACAAATTCATTAGAAGAATGTGTCAGTAAACAAATGACAATGGATTATGAAATAAAAAGCATTAAACATATAATACATGAAACAGAAGACAAATGTGATAAGTTAGAAAAAATTGTTAATACTTTTAATAAAAAACTGTCAGAAGCACAACAAAATTTAGATGATTTAAAAGTGCACTTACAAAGTCAAAATAAATTAATGGCAATCCATAATATGAGAGGTAATTTTAATTAAATATACTGAAATTTTATAAACAACTAGTTTTATGTTTAGGACAATTAATCTGGAGAATTGAAAACTATTCTGAAAAAATGAAAGATTCTAAAGAAACGGAAGTTACAATACGAAGCCCAGTGTTTTGTAATAAACAATATGGGTATACGTTAAGAGTAAGAAAATCAATAATCCTAGAAAATATGTAATGTCTGAAATAATTTACTTATGATTACAGTTAGATGTTAATTTAAATGGCATTGGAACATGGAAAGGTAGAAATTTAATTGCCTGCTTAACAGTGATTAATGGTGAATATGATAGACTTTTAGCATGGCCATGCAAATTAGAAGCTGATATTGTATTACGTGATCAACCAGATGATATCAGTCAAGCTAATAATTTCTATAAAACAATAATAGTCAAAAAGAAAAATGATAAATTTGAACAAAATCAGTATATTCATATTCCACATAAAACCATTGAAAGTCAAAATTTTATTAAAAACGATTCTATATTTTTAGAAGTACGAGTACATTCGTCTTCTAAAAAATAATAAATGATTAATTTTTAATTCAGAAATTTTTTTTTTTGTAATTTATAGTAGACATTAAGTACATGAATTATTTGTGATAGAAAAAGCATTGAAATATATAGATGGATCTATTGAATATTATTAGATTAAAAAATTTCATGATATAATGATAAATTTTAGAAAAAACAGCGGCTCTAACATTTGTAATGATTCTGTATGTATAATTCGCATACATATAGAATCAACTCGAGTAAAATTAAGAGTTATTAACGAAAATAATTAAATTGGTTGATAACTATATGCTTAATCCAGATTAATCTCCTTTACGGTGACATTATACATATATATTAGACACAATTTTAGGGCTTATCAGTATTTAGCAAACATCTACTAGATATGTATTTTATTTTCTTCAACTGAATCATCAATTTTACACTAGTTAGATATATTGCGAATGGGACATATAATGGATAACCTGTTATTTTCAGAAATTTTGCTTATATAAATGAAATTTATAGATATGTGCAATTTACTATAATTTTGGACTTTTGGAATTTGAAGACACAATTACATATTTTTAAAGCAAATAAAAGTAATATGTGATATATAGTTTTTTCATTTCTATGATATATTAGAATGAAATATTAAATAATACTAATTAAATATGATACTACTTTATCATCCTAAGAAATTATTGGTCAAGATCCAACTCGAGTCAGAATTAAAAAGTTAAAGTTTTGATACAGAAATTATTTTTTGATTTCGATTCACGAGTAGGATCTATGAAATATATAAACATATACAAGATTTTTTGTTTTATTTTTGTACATAAATAGTTTTTATTAAATTTATAATAAAATAAAATCTACAAATCTAATATACAAAATATTTAACAGTAACATAAAATTTGGACTATTAATCTACTTTATATTTTCCATTCTTTGCTCTTTCAAATAAAATATTTTGAATTTCATTCTTTAAATGTTATTGTTAATTTTACAATCATTGTAAAAAAAAAACCATTATAATATTTTGATTTGATTTTTTAATTATTTATTTAAATTAACATGTACAAAATTATTATGCCCAAACGGATGAAAACTATACTTAAATGAATTATTTTTGTATTTTAGATTTGTATTTTCTTTAAAACGATTTGCGTTGTTTTTTTATTTGTATTTTCGATGTAAACTTTTCAAAATTTCAAAATAACCATTCATATTTTTAATATTAGAATATGTAGGTATAATTGTAACTATAATACAATATTTTTTCATTCATATTAATTTATATTTATAATTTACAAACACACAAAAAAATAACAATTAATATTAATAATAAGAATAATTCATATTTGCTTCTATTATAGCAATTTTGTCTTGAATGTAAAGATAAATATAGATTATATTATGTATATAATTAATTTAATATATTAAGTTAGTATATTTAATTAGAAATATATGTGCAATGAACAAAAGATTTATAACAATACGTTTAACTAAATATAACCATATAAAATATTTATAATATAATAATAATAATCTTTTTTGGCTCTGTACAATTAAAAATAAATATTTGTGTTTTGTTTTTCCTTTTTTTATATCACTTTTCAAACATAAAATATAATAATTTAAGCACCTAAAATTTTTTTCACCGTATAACCCGGTATTGAATAAAAGAATATAAGTAACATAATTGCAATACCTAAGATAATTAATCCTTTTATAATTGTCCATTTATAATTATGCCAGACAATATAACGTATTGATTTAAGAGGATTTAGGAACCACATAAATGATGCGTCAGGTCGACTATAATTAAAATATATTTTTATAATTTTAGAATTATTAATAATTATTATTTATTTATTTTTTAAAAATTAAAAAATATTACTTTGGTTTTTCTAAAGAATCTGGTTCATTTCGTCCATATCCTGCAGGATTTTTCTCAGCTTCATCTTTAGTTAATAAATGTATTTCTGCTTCAACTTTGCCAGTCAATTCCATTTCCTCATTTTCTTTTTTTATAAAGAATGGCCACCATCCACGTACACGTTTCTGTTTAAATATATTTATAGTTGGCACATTATCAGTCTTCAACATATCAAGTGTACAAAGCTTAGATGATTTTGCTCCTCGGGGAAATCGATTTAGATTAAGTGAAATTGCACCTAAAATTTGCATTTGTTAATAAACAATGTATTTTGTGTTGCAAAGTAAAATAAAATAAAATTTAAATATAAACCTAGAAAATCATCAGCTGAAAAATGGTCAGCATCCCAAACTTGTAGTTCAAGTCTGGCAGGTATTTTAACTTCAGTTTCATCCCAACTAAATAATGATTCACGCCTGAAAGCAAAATAAATAAATATGGTATTAAATTGGGTAATATTAATTTATATCCTTCTACAGTGTTGCTTTTTAAAATATTTTATAAATAAAATGTGTATTAAGTTCTTCATGTACTAATTTTTGTACCGAGATAAAAATACATAGCGTATAAGTTAATTTATTTAGAAAATGTGTATCACATACACAGCTATTAAATGAGAACCGGTTTTAATTAAAGATAAATATTTAAATAAAAATTTAACCTGGATAAAACGATTCGTTCTTCAGCCGCTAAATAATCAAATGGAAATATAAATCTCCAATTGAAGTTACCTTCACCAGTAAGTGATCTGTAATGAATATCTGTTGACTGCATATCTTGTGGTCCTTTTAACCAACTATATTAAATTAATATGAAAAATAATTAACTAATGCTTTAAAGTTGGTCTTATTACTCACCCTTTAACATAAATATCCGACATTTTTTCTCCAGTAAAAAACGCATCATCCTCCAGAACAACATCATCTGTGTTCCAAATAACAATACGTAACTCATAAGATTTTGGCTTTCTAGGAGAAATATCGACAGATGACCCAGGTAATGGCATGTCCATTGGAAACATGTCAACCCACATTTCTAGTTTACCTTGTTCAATTCCCGGCTTATCGGGATTGTATAATGGCCTTGATTCAATATGTTCGGGAACAATCTTAAAGAAAATAATATAGTTTTGATATTTGAAATATATTTTTTTAAACCAACCTTGCATCCCACTCTTGGTATTTCTGCCCAACGATGCAGAACTTCTAAAGCTAAATGTTCATCTCTATTACGGTTTAAATTTGTTGTGTTCCAGATTAGAACATCGTTTTCGGAAAAAGAGATAATATAACGACCAATGACAACTCTATCCTGAATAAAATTAGACGCAAATTATTTTTTACAATTTATACCACAGTTTTAAATTATAACTCACTGGAAAATAATGTGGAGCCTCCAGCTTATTATCCTTACACATTTTCGACAGAATTTGTGTTGGTTTCATAGGATCACGCCATCGATTATATCCGGTACTGTTTATAAATAGAAAAATAACCATATCTTTAATAATTCAAATTTCAAAAGTCATCTTAATTTTACTCTTCATATTTATAAGCTAATCCACATGTAGCTCTATGTTTGCTATAAAATCTATTTTCCAAATCAATTTTAGTTTCTCCAATTAAATCATCAGAGCCAACTAAATCCCAATCGAGAACTTGTATAGTTAACATTGAATCTTGAGGAAATGTGGCTTCGATTTCAAAACATTTCCCAAAAACTGGATTTAATTGTTTGCTAACATAATTTTCTTTATCCGAAACACGTTTAC
This sequence comes from Pedicia rivosa, assembly GCA_963082725.1. Taxonomy (NCBI): domain Eukaryota; kingdom Metazoa; phylum Arthropoda; class Insecta; order Diptera; family Pediciidae; genus Pedicia; species Pedicia rivosa. The sequence continues at coordinate 24,420,443 of OY720153.1, forward strand.
CACCCAAATGAAGAACAACGTATGGATCTGTTTATTTTATCCCGTTTATCCATATAAAGGTCGGAGATGCAAACATAAATACCGTTAACAAAAATTCAATTTATGGAATACCAAACAAAATACAAGAAAAAATACAAAACCTGCTTTTCCATTTAAATCCATTGGATGTAAATCTGTTGCTTTAATAATATAAACTCGCACCAGAACATGGATAGGATCGTTTAGGGGTAAACTTGGAGCAAATGCTGCATCTAATCCTTTTTCTATTGGTATCTTATAAACTTTAATTGCACCTTTAAAATATCCAACAATTCTATTCTCATCTTCCATACTATCGCCGGTTTTCTTGCCTCTATATAAAGGAAACGATAATAACCATTCCTTAAAGTAACTGTATTCTGCTTGTGTTTCCAGTTCATTAGGATAAATCTATCAAATTATGTTAGTTGTTATATTAACATTAACAACATACAACAATTAAAATAATATTAATACATACGTGACATACAGCAGTTGTGTTTGCAATAGTTTTTATACGTTTCGGACTTAGTTTTGCAACTAGTTTTGATCCTTTGACGCCTAATTTTTTCTTTTCATCAGTTTGATGTTCCGTAATTCTAATAATTACACCTTAAAGCATTATAGTCAACAAGTTAGCTAAGTAAAATATGAAGTATTTATTAATTATTACCTTTGGTGTCTTCAATTAATTTTTCATAAGAATAAAAATATTTTGTCCACCAATCTTTACTATTATCATCATCGTCATCATCCACTTCAACACTGTCTTCCGGTTGCGTAATTTTCTTTTTTGTTTGAGACTTTTTTACTCTTATAAAGAGGAGAAAATATAATAAACATTTACAAGAGAAAAAACCATTAATTTCAAATATTGAGATTCTTATTTTTTTGTAGAGGCAAATTAGAGCACACATTATAATGTATATAAACGTAAATCAATATTTGACCTAAAATTAAGTTAAACAATTACTGTTACTCACGTTTTAGCAACGCAGGCTGCTCCATAAAGTGTTAAGTTTTCATTGGTTACGCTATTATTAAGTGAATCAACAATTTTTGCTGGAGTAAATGTAGAATCATGACTTACTGGCGATAACAAAATTTGTCCACCGGCATTTTGCATTTTTTGAAAGTCATCTCTAACACGATGCATATATCTATGTATTGAAGTTATTTGATGAGTTCCTACTAGCGTATAACGACCAAAAGATCTAAAAATAAAAAAAAATTATAAATAATTTTTGTGATTAATTAATCTTGGAAATATTATACCGGCAATCAACACAACGAATTGTTATTGGTGGTGCATAAACTTCTTCAACTGGTAATTCCAAATCAAAAAATTTGAGCATATTTGGAAAATTTGGATTTTTCTTTGCATTTTGAATAATACTTGAGCTTAAAATTGTTCCAGAACATTCAACATCAATTCTGGGTTTATCGACGGACATGAAATGAACCCGTTTTAAATCTCTCAAGCCCCAAAATAACACTTCTATTCGAAATTTGGATAAATTTGGACGCACATCTTTTGGAACTGGTAAAATTGTTTGATTAGGTGGAGCCGATCGATCTAAATAAATTTTTTTATAAGTAATTTAAGTGTAAGAAAGAAAGAATAAATATTTTACCAAGTTTTATTTCTGGTTGAATATATTTTGGCTCTGTGAGCCTTGGCAAATCATCAGATCCCAATTCTAACATTTCAAATGCCGCTAATAATTCCCCAGCATTATCAGTTCCTCGAGTTATTTCAAACCTGTAATTGAAATTTTATAATTATATTTTTTTTTCACATTTTTTGCTTTCATGTTACCATTCAAGAGAGGGTGTCGCATAGTTATTCTCTTTTAATTTAACTCTTGTCTTAGCCACAGCTCTACCAATAAATTCTGATTTTCCTACTTTATCTTGGTCATAGATTTCAATGATTACCGATGGTGGATCCTTTTTAATAACATCCTTTGATCCATAGACAAGAATTTCATCGAACAATAATAATTCGTCCCAAGTTGGGCTTAAAGTTTCCTCAATTACTTGTGTTGTCTTAGCAAATTCTGTGATATAGACTGTTGCATAAGGATCACTAAGTCCAGAGGCATCTGATCCAATTAAAGATCGTGCTTGATAAATATGTGCACGCATTTGGAAAACCTTATGGAAATATTTAAAATTGCAATTTTTAAATGGAATAGAATAACTTACGTGTTTTTCAACATAATGAATTGTGGAAGGTGCTAATGCTCGTGGTCTTTCTGCATTTTTTAATTCTTGTGACATATCGTAGCCCATTGGTAATCCACTATAGAAATGTTTCTTTTCTTTTATAGTTCCTAACCATAAATAAATTGTTAATTTTGCTTGAACCATCCATCCAGTCGGACCAGTAGAATGTTTTCCTGGTAATTTTAAAAAAACATTTTGTACTTCTGCACAATGAATACCACACTCCTCTTCGATTGGTGAAAAAATTGCATCTTTAGCAGGTATTCTATGATATGCAATACGTTTGCCATTTGCTACAAGCCAAATAAATATATCTGGGAGGCCATGTTGAGGCTATAAAAATATATGAGTTATATATATACATATTAAAGTTATACGAGCTGTATTTTTTTAGTGTCTCACATCATCGATAAGAAAACGTAATTTTTGTAAATAGGATTGTGCTGTTTTATATCTTTCCTTCATACTACTTCGTGTAACAAGCGCACGTAAATTACGAGACATATTTCCAATAGATTCCTAGACAATTTTGTTATTATATTATAAAAGAAAAAAAGATATATTGTACATATATATGTATATATATAATGAATTACAATTTCACGTTGACATAATTTCATTCTTTCTTTATCTAATTTCGTTTTTCCAGAACCAGGACCTAATATATTTGTTTTAGTTATTGATAAATATTTTGCACAACTTGTAGCAACTTCTTCAAGACATCCTCTAAGTCGAACTTCTGCTCTTGTATCCTCCTCTTCTATGAACGTGTTTGTTTCTACTAATCCTTCTTCCTAAATAAAATAATTAAATCAAAATCATGATACGTATTAATTAGTTAATTCATAAAAATGTTTTAATTGTAATTTGTGTATTTGAAATAAAGATTTTCCCGTTAAACTCTGATTCTTGGGAAAATCGTGTCGTGCGTGATATAATTTTCCCTATATTTTCCCTGCGTATTATAAAAAAAGTATTGCATTCTAAAAAAATATTTTTATTTTATTTAATCCAGTTACTTGCGTTTTTTTAAATTTATGTTATCATAATATAAAATCAAGAATGATGTTATAAACATAAATAATTTATACAAGCATAACATTTTATAGAAATCCATATAATATAAAAGCATACAGTCAGAGAGTTAAATAAACTTAATTTTTCATGCTTTTTATATATGTTAATCTTATTTTCACAAAAGTTAGAAAATATAATTTAATTTTTTGATTCGTTATAAGATTTTTGTTTTAATTTATGTAATTTCATTCATTTTTGTCCGATTCATATATCATAAATATATTTTTTCATTTAAAAACATTATATTTTCAACAAGAATTTGTGTAATCTAGAATTTAAAGTCAAAGGAAAGCCAAATATTTTAGATATTTTTAACAACCTTAAAAAGTTATCTAAAAGTAAATACGAAATAGACGTAAACGTATGCCAATATTTGTTCAAACTGTGGACTAACCAAATATTATGAATGAGCAATTTCGTTCTAATTTGTTTGTTTTGTTTCACAAAATTATGAAACAGTTTTGATGAACAACATTGTTGTGCACATGTTGTTGCTCCACAAACGAAATCATACCTTAGATAAGATTGTTTATTTAATCCAAAAACAGAATAATTAAGCGAATTAAAATACATTTAAATTTTGAATTAAATATTTTGATTTAAAATTCAAGTAGTATAAATATATTAGGATTTTTATATGCACTAGAACGTTTTTTTAATTAAATAATGTTAAAAATTTAAGAATATTTAACTCGATAAAATTACAAGAGGCTTCAAGTATTTGCAAAGAAATCAAAATTATAAATATAAACGGGTAACTCATAAACTTGATTTCTCAATCAATACCGATGGTTGCATTATCAGAAATTACAAAAAAAAATATTATAATATATTATTTCACGGTTCTATAATGTTATTTCAGTAAGAATTATTTTATGGTAACTATTGATAAATTATTATTTAATTAATTAAATTATTATTAAGAATAAATATAAAGAAATAGATTAGGACAATTTAATTAAAAAATATCACATGTCAATATATATGAATTAATATTGTTATATATTAATATTTTTCTCACCATTTTATCACTTATTTTAGAAATCATAGTGCTGTTATACATCCTTCTTCTAAGATCAGGAAATATACATCTGACATCCATACAAGGTTTATAATCCCAATATGGTAAAAAATAATGAGATTTATCATGTGAAATTGGTTTACATGCACTCGTTGTACTATTATATGATGAAATATCTACACTTTCTGTTGTTGAAAAGAAAACATGAAATTTATTTTTTAATTGGTAATAAATATTTATTGTTTTAAATATAAAACGAAATTAAAGAAAATTATGAAAAAACAAGAAAAAAACAGAATGAATAAAAAAGACAAACCCATTTCATCATCATCACTCATATTGCACTGTGTTTCATTTTGACCGTCTAATGAATTGCCTGCGTTACCCATACTTAATTCAAAATACACCGGACGATCACATAACTTTTTATCAAGCATTGACGCCTCCAGTATTGTACTATACAAAAAAAATTCTTCATTTTTTGAATACGATGATTCTGAGATCGGAAATGTTTCCTCTAATTCAACTATATGACGAAAAAATTGAAAATCAATTTATATACAGAAATTAAAATAGTATATGAATTAATTTTTACCATTTTTATCCGGACAAATTTCCACATTATCCGTTATTTCTGTTCTAATTGCAATCAATAAACGCGCCCTAAAGTTCAGAGAAGTATTTTTATTATGCATGGAAAGTTTATAATAATTTGACTTCAGTCAAGTTTTATATATTTTGGTATTATTGCTCTTTCCTTTTTTATTCAATTAAATTTGAAACAAAACGTTTATAAAAATTTAATTTAATTTTAGGATTCAATCCCGCAACAGGAAATACAAGAAAAGTATTAAAAAACCAGAAAAAAGAGTGAATTTACCTGTAACTGACTCCTTCACCCAATCCTGTGTTTAAATTTGAATGTTGATCTAATAAACTATAATCTCTTGTAGATCCGTATAAATGAATAAATGATGGTCCAAATGTTGGCAAAAATCCTTTTTCACCATCATTTGAGATTTGTTTTAAATCAATATAATGTGTACCAATTATTGATGGTTTTACTGGATCAGCATCACGCAATTGAATCTAAATAAATATTTCATCGGTTTTTATTTTAAAAAAATACATTAATAAATTATATTAATTTATCATATAAAAAATATATAAAAATTTAATATACTTTAAGCCTTTGACAAAGCGGTGGAAACATTTCTGTAAAAATCAATTGTTCATTCCATATTGGAGCGTACGAATTTTTCTTCACTGAAGTTTTACCCTAAAATAAAAATTCATTTTCACTTTTCCAATAAAGGTAAAATTAATTATAGGACAAACAAATCTTAGCACTCACACTTAATCCAGCAAAAGAAACTTGTACATAAGGACTAACTAAATCCTTAGCCTCTCCTGTAAAAGCTCGTTTTACATTTGCCATAATGGAAGAATTCATTCTTGGTAACCCATCCGCACGATAAATTTTAACAACAAATTTTGCTCGTTGTCTTTCAATTGGTACACCGTCTGGTAGAAGAAGATTTCTATTTTTTTATAGTTATTTGGAAAATTTTTTTTTGTTAATTCTATATTGGAAATTCTTTTTAACTTTGATTGTTTAAAACATACGCTTCGATATCATCCAAATCTTTTTCCGATTTTTGAGGTACTTTGACAGAGTCGCCTTTACCAATTATTCCTATATCACATTTTAAATATCCTTTTGGTCCGCTTATAAAATCTTCAGGATCGGTAAGCAGTGCCCATTTATGATAGAATTGATGATCTGATATAAATAAAATGTTGTTTTAGTTATTTTAATTGTAGTAAAAATGTTTAAATATTTAAAAGAAATTTGTTAGAGAAAGTAAAGATATAAGTGTATTAAGCAGATCTAAACAATTTAGAACATATAAAGTGACTAAAAGGAACAGAAAAGAAAAAGGAAAGCGTGCAATTATATATAAAATAATAATAACATATTATTAAATTATAGTAAAATATACTTGTGTTTTGTGGATTAAATGTTAATGCGCGTATTACGAATAAGTCTATAAAATGTACTTCAAAAAGTTTTGATTTATTATTAAAAAAAATAAACACAAAAAAAAATGAGATTTGCGATGAAGAAATTATAAATATATGACGCGAAAAGATTACCGTCAACTTATGTTTTCTATAAATTTCACTAAATTATATAGGATTTTCTCAAATTAATGTGTATAAAAAAACATATCTTTCGTATAATAAAGTAATATAGAATTAAAGAAGGAATATTTTTTTCCCTTTAATCAAAATTCATTTTCAGAGCTCATTACTATATTATTTCTTTTTCTTTTACTGGGCTTTGATAAAATAAATAATGAACCTATCTCTTTATGGTCATAATGATCTATTATTTTGGCAGCAATAAGAAAAAAGTATAAAACACTTTTTTGGTTAGATTAGAACGATTTAACAGAAGAGTATCAGACATAGAAGGACACAAAATTCATCAAAGCAATATACCTACTTTATTTTTATACGATGTAATATGCTTTTTACCCTTTTTTAAAGTAAACATCATTCTATTCGAATTATTATAAGAATCGTATCTCGATACAACATATGTTTCAATTTTAAAAAGGATACAAAATAAAATCTTTGAGTGGTGAATAGTAACCCAATTAAAGTTCGATCATTTTCCCTTGACTATAAGAGTTTTTTTCTAAGAACAATACTTGGAAACAAATATAATCCAAAATGTATGTATTTAATGTAACCCAAATTCTAATCATTGGATCTATGTTAGAAAATTATACTTTAAAAAAATTCTCTTTAAGTTTTCGTTTCATACAATGAGAATATGAAATTGTCAAAAAGGGAAACAGAAAAAATAATGCAAATCTCATTTTTCTAATTTTAAAACTTTGGAAAATAATATTTAATTTAAAAATATTATGTATTAGCTTAAATTTAATTCCTTTAAAGTTTTGTTTTTTAATACAAAAAAAAAGATTTTACTGGTTACCTTTGTGATGCCACATTGTAGCAATATCCAATTTAAATGAACCAATCAATTTATTTGGACGAAGTACACTTCTACTTTGTAATACCTTTTAAAGGTTGCAAGCCATAAAATTTTATAATGAAGAAGAAGAAAAAATGTAAATAAATAAATAAATAAATAAAAGAAAAAATTAGTAAAACAAAAAAAAAATAAAGTAAATTGTATTAAACAATAAATGAAAGAATAATAATAAGTTTTTAGATAGTAAATTTGAAATTATAGAGTATATATAAGCTTTCACTAATATTTCATTTTCTAATTATAATGATATACATACATACACACACACACAAATGTTTTCTTATATTTTTACTATATTATAATTTCATAGAAAGGGTACGTTCCAATTTCTCAAGATGTCAAATAAATATTAATGAATAATATATTTTATAAAAATGTTTCATGATTTAATTAAAATACGATATAATTTCATTAATAACTTGTATGCTTCCATATTATGAATTCTTTCCTTCATGCTTTATTGTATAATATGTAAAAATGTTTGTATCTGGACGCAAAATTAATTTAAATTTTAATTATGCTTCATAAAAATTGCAATAATACAATTGCAAAGAAACACATATAAAGACTTAAGTTTGAGAGCTGTATTTAAAGCTACAGCCATAGTATTGTTATTAATAGCAAATGTAAATTAGAAAGAGTGATAGAACCATAGAAAGAAATATTATTTCATTATTATTTAAAAAAGTACGTTCAATACATTAATAAAATACAAAAAAAAACAACAACTTAAAAAAGTTCATTTAGTTTAATAAAGAATTTAAGGCATCAACATATAAATATAATCAACAACAATATTGAGATGTATTTTAAGAGAAGAGAAAAAATTAAATAACTAAATAAAAAATTCTGATGTGTGGCATAAATATAAATATAATCAATAATATGTAAGAATATGTAAGTATATATATGTACCGGTAGAATCATAAACTGTTTTCAAATCGATCTTAAAGGAACCGATTACTGTGCCTGACCTCATAAATTTTCTTGAGTGTAAAACCTAAAATTTAAAAGTAATGAAGATGTATATCCAACATAAAAAAAAACAAAAGGATATGTAATTCAAATAAAAAAAATCATTAATTCATCGCTTGAACATTTTTTAAAATTAACAGCATTTTTAAGATGAACACTCAGTGCCTCAAGCTTTGTTTTATGCAATAAATAATTCTTGAATTACTTTATATTATTATTAATAATAAGATAATTATTAAGCAGGACGGTTTTTTTATTTAATCTTCATTTTCATAGTCATAAACTAAATTTTTATTGTTTCAATAAAAAACAGAAGGAAACTACAAAATGTTATATTTTCTATTTGTATTATTGTAATTTGCGGTTTAATGTTTATTTTGTTGATGATTCTGTATACATATATTGTTGCATTGCAGATTTACCCATAAGAAAATTTCATAAATTAATTATATATATTGATACATCATCATAAAAAATAGTAAACCAAACATTCTCTCAAAACTTTTATTCTAAATAATGAGTATTAATTTTTATATTTTGATTTCTTTTTTTGTTTGTTTTCATTTTTATTTTATGAGAATTTAGAAACAAAATAATATTTATATTAAAAAATAAATTTTCTAATAATTTCTAATCAAGTTTCCCTTTATATTTTATTATATTTTGTGAATAATTAGTACATTGAAAGCAATACTTACAGATAATGTCACAATTTTGTCAAATAGCATAATCGGTGGCATGTGAAAATCAAATACGAAATACTTTTTGATATAACAGAAAATTAGATGAGGAATAATATAAAAGAGAGAAAATTAATGATTAATATAATTCAATTTCTACTTGAAAATAAAGGTACAAATTATTTATATGTATTTATAAATAAAAATATACCTCATTATAATATGGACAATTTGTGCTTTCTTTAACGCTTGTATATTTTCTTTGATCCCCTACTTGAATGCATACAACTGGATCCATATTTAACCCAGGTAATTGTCTAGCTTCAATAATTGTTACACATACTTGGAAATCTTGTGATTTAAGATGATCATGTTCTTTAGATAATGGTTTGTATCTAATTCAAATATATTAATCAAGATCATTCTACTCTTACGCACTATTTTTGTTTTTATTATAATCACCTTTTGTTTTTATTATCTGTATTATTGCATTCTTCAACATCAGATGAGACATTAGATAATAAACTGCCAGCTTGTGAAATATTATCAATATTTTCATTTGTATTATTTTCTTGGGCTGATGTTAAACCACCTTCAGAATCACTGATAAGAGATCTACAGAGGGACATTAATGTATTCAATAAATAAAATATTTAATTAAACAAAAATTAAAATATTCAAATAAATGTAGGCGTGACAATAATCTAATTATTAATTAAGAAAGTTGTAGAAATTTTGTGCTTTCAACAATTTTTAATTTTTTTATTACAAATAATAATATTTTTACAGAATATGCTTTTTACCGTCCCTCATCATCAGTGCTGCTATCACGGGATGGATTCCTTTGTCTTCCCAATTTCATAAAGTTTCTGACAGCTTTCAAACTAACACGTTTATCTGCTATAGACGGAGGCTGTCGAACACTTGTTTTACCCTTTAGAAAAAAAAATGTTTAAAAAACAAGAAATTTTATTATGATAATGAACTAAAATTTAAATTTCTTGTATCAGTTGTCTCATTTTTTTTTGTTTTAAATAAAATATTTACCATTGTCGTTCTATTATCATTTTTACCGCACGGTTTTTCTGTTGTCCCTTGTGACATAACACGTTTTAAGATGTGCTTCTTTTTTTGTGGTTGCCCAGAATCACCTAACACAAATAAAAAATAAATGTAAAAATTTTTTCAAAAACATGTATGAATGAAGTCAATCAAACCTTGATTTAAACTTTTTTCTAAATTTGCTATATTTTGTTCAATATCCAGTAACATCTGTTGATCTTCATCTATGCTATTTGAATTTTGTTGTATCGATTTTATTAAATTTGTTGGTTCGAAATTTCCAGCTGCATCATCCGGTGACAAATACATCACTTCAAAGTCAACAATTACCTTCATAATATAATAAATATTATTACTCTATTCATTATCGATTAGCAAATAACAAATGTAAATCAATAATAATAATAGTAATTCAGGTCAAATTATTATTAAATAACAAAAAATTGTTTTTTATTTATTAATTGATAAATTATTAAATTGATATCGATTTTATATCAAAGAAATCAAAAAATTTATTATATTTTTCGTTTATTAAATTAGTAAAATGATTTGTTTAATAATAGGATCCTCAAAAACTTAGTAAAACAATAAAAATTAACATACCTCAATTGGTCTGTTATTTAAGTCAACTAATTGATCCTCGACATGAAGTTTTCCTTGTACCATTAAACCTGGTTTTTTTAAAAAAATATTCGCTTCAATATAAATTAATGATTTGATTATCAATTTACAGTGTATTTTGTAGTGACGGAATGTTAAAATTGATTTTGGAATAAAACCACTTGTAAAACGGGTATAATCAACAAGTACTATTTAGTACCTACTGTAAAAATTGAAACAAAAACTCAAGAATACTACGGACTTCTGGCAGAAACTATTATTATAAAAATTATAAAAGCATCAGAATTATATATTCTTTTAGCTTTTTCTTTTACGACTTGTTGAGTTTTTGATCAATATTAAACGGACGTGTTAAAGCTTATTTTTCTGTATATATAGAACCACAAAATAAAATGAAAATACATTTATATGCTTTCCAACCAAATTCTAAAAAAGTTTAGTTTCTAGAAAAGATTTTAAAGGTGAAAATGAATTAGAAATAAGTTAAAGGAATAAATTAGAATTGAAGAAGGAATTATCCTTTTCTTCTATATATACATGATAATCTTCATATTGTATTGTTTGACATGAACATTGGTGAATCTGTGAGGAGTCTTTATTTTTATACAAAAACAAATTTTTTTCCTTATTTATTATTCAAGATTAGTGCGCTCACAAAAAAATAATAAAAAGACAAGAATATAAAAAGATGATTTATCTAATATTGATTTTTATAATCTCACGACAGAAGGAATTCACACAAAAAACAATTTCTCTTTAATTTTTCGTAATTTTATTAATTTATTTAAAATGTAATAAAGGTTTCTGGGGGAGGTTTCTATTTTTTTTCTGTTGTCAAAAGCTTATACTTGAACTTTGAAAGCCGTAATGCTTTTTAGTTATTTTTTTAAGAGCTACAAAAAATAATTCTAATTTAAATTGAAAATCTAATTCAAGTTTCAAGTTTATGTTATTTTTTTTGTTGAATTAAAATTTTTTATACGTTCATGAAACAAACAATGTACGACCAAATAATTGTTAATATAATAATAATATATCATATAGCAAATAACTTTGAAACTTAAATCTTATAAAAACTATAACGTTTTCCCTAACTTAATATATAATATTATAATCCAAAATAAAAATCAGTTCATTAATTTAAAAAGTATATAGTCACGCAAGCAAAATAGATCAACTTAATTTGAACGTAAATATAAATCTTCCTAAGATATAAAACTAATTAATAAACAATTACTTCGGATGTAGAAAGAGGGGAAATAAAGAACTCAGAACTCAGAATTCAAAACATAATTTATATTCTGTACGGGTTAGAATATACAAAAGGAATTCTATTATTTATGTTACGGTCCTTTTCTTTTTTTGGAATTACGTTAAACGTAAATAATATAAAAATATTACTCACATTTGTGAAAATATTATTTTTTCCTTCTCAAAACAAATATGTATTTTAAACCGTAGAAATTTAAAAAAAAAAATTAATGGTTTATAAAGGTTGTCTTGCGGCAATAATAATTCCGCTACTGTATAATTAGTGTTTTATGTTCAAAACGAGTTAGATATTGAAAAAGTTAAGAGAAAGTCAAACATTAGGTATGTAGAATTTTACATATGAAAGAAGGGAAAGTTTGAGGTTAGGTATAAAATTATGAAATTTAGGTATAAAATTATGTAACTTTTATAAACTGTGTTGTGTTTAAATACTTATTTATAATTAAAACACTGGACATGGAACTTTATAGCTTCTTCTTTATTATCTCTATATTTTTATACGCCTGAGATTTACATTATCACACTTAGTGCCCTTGTTTAACTTCCCTAAAATTGCATATACTCGTCAGGTTAGAACATTATCATAACTCTGACACTGATAGCAATGTCATTAGTCATTATTAGGCTTCGGATTTTTAGGTAAATACCTATTTTTTTCTGAGCTATTTATGAAGATATGGATAAGCTTGAAGTTTGTGATGACAATTTTTATAAACAATGAGCCATATTTGTTAGAGAATATTTTAGCATATATTTGTATAAATGAATATTTTCACATATTTAATTATTAAGTGCATATTATACAATAATTTCATATTTTACAGAATATATCGTATTTTCATAAATAAAAAAAAAACAAAAAGAAATATTTTTTTCCTTTGCGTTCCTTATATGGTGTAAGTTCATTTTTTCCGTCTTTCTCTCCCTCTTTCTTTTTTTTTCGTTAATTATTATTGTGAAAAGTAACGACGATTTCACAACAGACGGCAAGGTTTTGAAAATAAAATAAAGGACAAACTTTTCAAAGTTTTAACTAAAAATATAAACCTTAATGTATTAAAAAAAATTTCCAAAATTTTAAAAAACAATACAACGGCTTCGTAGAAGAATATTCCATGGAAGAAGTAAAATCTTTCAAATATGCTCCAATAACATTCGTGGATGTTGAAAGATCTTTCTCCATGTATAAAAATTATCTACGGTCAAACCGTAACAAAAAAATAATAAAGTTTTTCCTTTGATTTTTTCATACCATGAATTTTCGTTTTTTGATATATACAAATTTTTAAATTTGCTAAATAAATAAAAAAAATTATTACAAATATTTTTAATTTTTAGGGAATATTTTCATTTTTATTGAGAATATTTTCGATTTTTTGATGATTATTTTAGGTACCTTTTTTTGGATTTTTCTGACCTAAAAGTCCGAAGCCTAGTCATTATCTACATATCTAAGAATGTGTAATCAGATTTTAGTTATATTTATAAAATTATCTTTAATAAAATAAAATCAGAAACATAAACTTAATCATATTTTGAACTTTAAATTGTAATTTAATCAATTTCAGTTAATTATTTTAGTTAGTAAATAGAATTTTAAATTTTTTTACTAATTTCAAAACTCTATTATAATTCTAATATCCTCAAAAACTGTTTAAAATTTTTTTGTATTCTTTATTTGATAATTTATTATTTTTATAATTTATCATTAAAAAAAAATGTCATTTCCAGATTTTTTTTCATCTAATTTATTTACCTTAATTTATTAAAGTGAAAACTTATAGAAAGAATTTATTAACTGAAGCCTAAATAAATTGAAATAAATAGAAATAAAAAACAAAGTAAAGTAGAATTGAAAATTGGTTGGTTTTACAATGACTTTTTCTTTATTATAAAATACATTTTAGTTTTTTTATTTTTTATTAATGCGGTTATATTGATCAATAATTTAATGTGCTTGAAGGTATTTTAACATTTTTTCTAGTAAATTATTTTAAAAGAATTTATAAATAACGCTCATTAATATAAATAATATAAATTTTCTTTTATAATTTCATCAATAATTCCATTTTAGTCAATTTTTAAAATGACTAAAAAAATTGATATGTTTTGTATTTCATTTGGTCTCCGTTTCATAAAAAATTTATAAGTACTTAGTCAAATTATTTATTTAGATAAACGCATCGTAAAATGTAGGGTGTATGCGTATAGGTATTTGTAGGTATCACTTCATATAAACTTCGTATAAAGTAAATTCTTTGAGAAAATGGATAAGTAAAAATAAAACAAATAGGGGAATTTCCATTGACTTATACATATCTATCTATAAGGTTTAACCTCATATTCAGAAAAATGCGTAACAATAAAATATTTCGACTATATAACCTTATAAAGGATCAGAAAATGTACGTTTATACATTATTAATTTATATAAAAATATTGAAAGAAAATAATCTTACCTTGCATTAACATTACATAACGTCCAATTATTTTACTATTACTTGATATTGTTCCTCTAGATGTTGATGTTGTTGCAATTCCCGTTTTGAGTAAAATTTTTGTTGTTTGTGTACGTAATTCAACTGTAATACTTTCTTCTTGTGTTGCTGGTCTTGCCAAAGGCCAAATAAATGACTGTTTATAAGAAACATATAGGTAATTTTATTTTACAAAAATATTTAAGTCACATTAAAGAATGTTTTTTTAAATGTTCTTTTTGACAAGTAAGAACAGTAATAAGAAGCGATATTCTGACCTTACCATCCACAATTAGACACGCTGAGGAATTTCAGGTTTAATATATACCTTACGTGTATAGAATAAAGGCAGATAAGTCTTTAAGAGAGCGAGATTTAGATAATCCTATCAAAATATAATTAAATTTTTTCTTCAGATAACAAACGAAATGTTTATTTCATATTTATTTTCAGCATTTCAAAAGCAGAACAATGGATATAAAAATATGTATACGAAAATGAAGACAAAATATTTCTAAGAAAAGCAAAGTATTTAACCTAAATATTATACAAAATTCAACAAATATATATGTAACTTGAAGGGTTAATATTAATATTGTAAAATTAACTCATCGAATACATTTATCGATTATCATTAGAATTTTTATATTTATTTATTTGGAAAACCAAAATTTTAATAATTAAATTCTCTTCTTATAGTTACTGAAACCCTCGCTCTATAAACATATATATTTATATGTATAAAAAAGGTTATGAGTATGATCCTCTATGGATATAAAGACTTTAGTATGTAGATACAGACCGTCAACATCCCATATAATATTATTTATCGATTTCAAAAGGATGATTTGTATCACATATTGAATATTTTGTTGGAAAATTGTGTAACAAAATATATTTACATTGATACTGATATATAAAATTTTAGAATTTGAATTTAACAAAATATATATGCATGTGAAATTAAATACAAATCTTCTAATTCTATTACCGAATGCAAACAATGAAAAAAAATTATAAAAATAACTAATGTATGTATTTAATTTACTTATATGTACGTTGAAACATATTGATGAAATGCTGAAATAAATACATTTTTATGACAACTCAATACCCCGTAACATATATATTTCATTTTATGCAAATTATACATGAACAAATATATTTATTTATTTCAATTATTGTATTTTCTTATCTACTGTTTTGTATTAAAAAGTCAAAGAAAAACTTTTCGTAAACTTTTTATAATCATACATGAGACGAAAGCTGTATATGTTTTACTTTTACATTATTTTTTGCTTTTGGCCATAACATGAACAACATTTATAACAGAAACTTTATTTTTATTTATTTTTTCTTTTATATTTCTTCATTGTGCTTTTATCTGTATTTTTTAAATATTGAAACAGATGAAAAAAAAAGTAAAAAGAAAGGAAGAAATAATTTATCTTTCTGCAAGTGTTGAGAGGTTTCTACTCGTACACTCCTTTTTATATTTCTCAATTGAAAATAAACCTTTTGCTCGTCTTAAATTTTTCAGGGCACATTAATTTCTGGGTTTTAGAATTTCAAAAATTACATCTTTTATTTTATAACGGAAAAGGTCAAAGTATTCTCTTTTCTCCATTTTTTTTTGTGTTTGTTTGATTTTGATTGGACTGAGTGGACGAAATAATATTTACTTTTTATTTGGTCGTTGTATAAAATCGATTTTAAAATCAGTGTTATGAATTTGAAATTCTTTTTCTGTTATGAGTATTATATTAATATATTTATTCATATGCTCTCACCTGATTCACTTCGCATGTTTCCAACTTTCCATTTAATTCTGGCGTCGTATGGGCTACACCTGAAAATATAATAAAAATAAATAAAAAATATTAATAAAATAAACAAAGAAATTTTGTTTAATGTTTACAAATATTGTAATAATGTTCTGTGTCGTGTTATATAATTAGATTTTTATTTTCTGATAATAATCATCAAAATATATTTCAATTGTGTATTACATGTACGGTCACATGAATGTGATAAATTTTATTACAAATAATTTACACGAGAACTATCATAATTAATGAAAACGTAAATTGAATCAATATTATTTTATAATACATTAAGCATTAATATTTTTGTTAAAGGTATTATTATTTTTAATTCTATCAATTGTTATATTTGTTTGTACAAAATATTTTCAATAAACGGATCTTTTGTTCATTTTTGATTTATTTGTTTTTAATGCTTAAACTTCCTATTTTGATAAAGAATTTTTTTTCTTCTCAAATGTATTTTTTTTCTTTTCATAATATTCATAATAATTACCTCTCTAGTCTACTCATTAATGCGGTTATAGGAAAATATTTTACACAATTAATCTTAAAATTGGAAGAAATATTGGACAATGTCCAATAGACATTATAGTAATTTCAATTTAATAATAAATAATAAATATAGTTTATAATTGCTATAAGTATTTCCAAAAAAATATTTTCAATTATTTTAAATATAAGTTCTTCAACTATCTGATTGAACTCTTAAAAAACTCAGTTTCATGGAAAATGATATTTAATTAGTTGTCTTATTTATTGAGAATAATTTTTAACTTAATAAATTGACTGTGTATAAAATATACATATTTTGCTGAATATGTATATAGGTTATGCCATTTTAAGTATATATATAGTGTTAACGTATATATTGAAACTGTATGTTTATCTTAAAAGCAATTAAAAGAAAAGCAAAACTTCCATTAGTTCCACCTCATTATGTATGAACATTTTATGGTTTCAAACGTATATATCATATGCTTGAAGCTAAGAGTATCTTTCTAATTGGAAACAACATTCACAGTTGCCATGTTCATTCATAAATAAATATGTCTTTCCTAAAAATATCATTTTATTTTTTCTAATTCAGTAAACACTTATTATTATAATCATAAATTTCAATATTCTAATCTAATGTTAAAATCCATACAATTTTTCTACTTTCATTAAAAATAAATGTAATGCATGAAATTAGGTCATAAAAGCAAAAACCCAAAAATTTAAAAACCCTTATCTCAGAAGTTATTTTCCAGAGAAAGATTTAAAATTTCGAGTAAATTTTTTTTCTCCATTAATAAAAAATGTAAGCTTGAAAATATAATAATTGAATACGCGAGAAAAAAGGGTAAATAAAACTTTAGGGTTTAATTGTATAATTGTAAATAAGCAATCATGTTTCCCTTTTAAAAGATTTTCTAACCATAACAAAAAACAACAAAGCTCCAATAAAAAACAACAATTTTTAACTATGAAAGTTAAGTACTGAGCAATTCAACTAAATATTTATATTTAATAATAATTATTCGTAATTTATAAACTGTAGACTCTAGAGATAAGTTTTGTATGATTTATATAGAATTATATATTATTGTTAACCATAATTTTTTTTGTTTAATTCAACCTTATTAATAATAATAATATAAAAAAAAATATTATTTTACTTAAAGGTACACTTTAGTATTTGTAAAAATTAAAAATCAAATAAAAAAAAGGGAAACGCAATAGAAAAAAAGTCAAACCCAGATTAACACAGAAACGTGATCCGTGACAAAAAGTGAATTATAAAAATGCAAATAAAAAAGGGAAAAAAAATATTATTATATAAGTAGATTAACACGTAAACCCTCTAACCCTTAATATATTGTTGAATATTATGAGCATTAGTTAAAATTATTTAGTTTTACTTTGCACATAAAAGTTATACACACATTTCAAAACAGTAATTTTACAAGTTCTGAGTTGAGTGGTGAAAATTTTTTTTTCTTTGTGTGGTTTTGGTTATATCAACCAAAAACATTCAACCAACTAGAGATTGATAATATTTTGTATGAAATGAATGTAAAAAAAGTATAGTACCTGGTAAGGAAAATTAATTCAGAAAAATTTATATGAACTGGGAATATAAAAATAAATATATAATTTTAGAAAAATACCTAGGTTGTTTTACAAAAATGGTTCATTATATTTTTTTACCCATATCTTTTAAACTTTAAAGTTTCATTTATGAAACAAAAAATATTATCCTATTACTGAAACATAATTAATATTAATTTACAATTTCGATTTATTAAAATCAGATTTCTGTGAAATCTCTTTTATTCATATTATAAGGAAATGAAATTCAATTAATTTGTTATTTACGAAATCAAAAGTAATTGAAGATGTTTAAAATATTTATAATATAAAATAATATGATTTTCTAGAAATAAATTCAATTATGCTAAAGGTGTGATTCTGTCAAAAACAAAAGAATTGAATAATCAATTGAAAAATAATTTATTTCAAATCTTTGTCGTGTTTTTAGTAATAATTGTTATCTCTTATACATAATATATAATTTATTGAATTATTGTTGAGCCAAACATCGTTATGGCTCACGATTTCATTTTTAACCACGCGATAGAAAATGTTATAATCAATATAATAGATCATATAAAATTTATGAATTATGTCAGTTCAAACTATCATAATAATAAAGCAATTATAAGAAGTTCCAATCATTTAGTATCTATCTTGTATTTATCCAATAACAATTGTTATCTTAATTATAATTTTTATAATTATTTTTGTGACGATAATTAATTTCATTTGAACAACAGCTTTTCCTTTTCTGTTATATTAGTAATAAAATGTAAAATAATAAATTGGTTAAAAAACGATTTCCAATAAGAGACACTTTTTAGTTTCACAAAATTATTTTTATTATTCATAAATGATAATCTTGTAATAAAATAAAAACATATTTTTACATACTCTCTATGTAATTGGAAATTCCATTTTAAAAAAGTTGAAAATATAATAAAAAGCGGTGAAATTCAAATATGTAATAAAATTTAAAAAGGGAAAATCAATTCTTGGTGAATACACCAAATATTTTCTTTTCTTTATGGAAAAACATTTTAATAAAAAATATAAAAGTATAACAAATAAAATTATAATATAAACAGGATTAATCGATTACCAATATAGTATTTTTAATTCAATATTTCAAATGATGGCTTATGACATTGTTCTATAAAGATTTTCAAAAAAATTCAGCTATACTTAATAATTTTTTTATAAACATTCTAAAAAATCTAGAGACTGAGTGTTACTTTTTGGATTTTAATAATTAAAGAATTCTAAATGACTTGTAATTAATTATACTAAAAAAGGTCGTTTTTTTGTGATTTTTTACTATTTATCCTATTCTTTTTCCGATGTTTTTAACTTTATTATGTTTTTTGGAGCAACCCTATCGAGTGAATTCGATTTATCTTTATATATAAATAATTACATTAAACCACATTCCTTATATATTAGTAAGTTTTGAATCGAATTTTGCTCTAAATTCTCTAGTTTCATGTCCCTGGATTTTTTCTTTATCGTATTAAAAGAACATCATTCATTCAATCATGACAATTATTTGAAGGTTGATCGATGTTTCTAATGTGTATATTACATATATAGAAAAGTATACCTCATAAAACCATAAATAAAAATAACTCATGTGATATATATACATATATAACTTTCTGTTAGCCGTCTATTTGATAATATATATTAAGAATAAAATAAAAAGAAGAAGTATAAGCACCTTAAAAAACTTTTGTTACTCCTTCAATTTTACCCTAACATTTTATCTACATCTTTCTAAATTCCCTTGACAAAGTTCCTTTAATGTAATATCAGCTTTTAACATGCGTAAATGTGTTTCTCCATATATATCAATATATGTATATATTTCATCTATAACATTTTTCACTTTTTATAAAAAGAGCATTCTTTTGTGAACAAAAATTAGAATCATTCATATGTGTCGTTTACACTTCCACATTTTCTTATAGGAATTCAAATAGTTTTTCACCTAAAGAATTTGTTTTTGTTTGACAATCGAGTTTCAGTAAAGAGAACTATTATAACTCATAAAATAGAAAAAAGATCAACTTGCCAAATGCTATTCTAAATACTAAATAAATGTACCAGACCATTAATGGCCTAACTGCAATATATCTATAATTATAGTTAAAGTGGATATTCTAAAAAAACTTATTTTAAATTCGTGATTTAGTCATTCAAAATCGAATGATTTTTATTATAATACATATAACAAAACTTTTTTATTCCACTTGTATACATTTTTAATTATTTTTCAATATTAATAAATTTTTGATCAATTATGTGTAGGTGTATACTTATAATTTTTTGTAAAATTAAATGCACACAAAAAATTTAATATTTTCAAAAGAAGGAATATCCTTCATGAGGTGAATTTCTTCCTCCATGTGTTTATGCATTAGTTTATTCATTATTAAATAGGAAATACATTTAGTGTTCTGCAAATGTATTTCATAGTATTACATTCAATTAATGTGAAAAATCCATAGAGAGTGTGGCTTAATTTACTTACAGAATCTGTTTTTTTTTTTAATATTTTTTCAAATTCTAAAATGTAAATAGATTTTTATTATAGAACATATAAGGAGCAAAATAATGATATATTAAAAACTAAAGATAAAATATTATTTGTATAAATACATGTAGTTACAATGTTCATATTATTATTATTACTTTTTATATATACAACAACAAAACTACACCACAATACTGAGTAGAAAATTGTTATTAGAATCATTATATCAAATGTACATTATTGATTATTGTAAAATTCAAGCACTTTGGGGACTTTGCCATAGAATTTAATATTTTTTTTTACAAAATAAAAATACATGCACATATACGCATAGTTAATAAATTTTTGTACTTGGATATTTCTTTCTAAAGAGTTGAGACAAACAAATTTACTTTATATAGGCTATGATATAAGTTAATTGCTTATTCTTTTTATTATATTTAATTTTTTTTTTATAAATTTCTTTTCAATTATAATATTGATATTTTATATTAATATATTATTTTTCCCTTTTACTGTTAATAAGAATCTAAATATTATGAACAACCATTTGATTATATTCTCTTTTGTTTTCAACCCAAAAAACATCAAAAGAATATCTTAAATTTGATTACTATTTTAGTTTTCTCTAACCCTTAATACGAAAAGCAGAATTTTCTATTTTTAAGAGGAAAAAAGAAATGCAAATAAAACACGAAATGGAATTAAACAATTTTTTTTTATTAAATTGAAATTTTGTGTACTTAAAAAAGAATTTCTTCTCTTCAATTTTTTTAAACATATTTCTTTTTTACGTGACCATTTTTTGGATCTTTTTATTTTCATTTTGACAAATATTTGATCACATTTTCTCATATAATGATAATGAAGAGAAAAGTTTAATATTTTATGGAAATTAATTTCAATATACAAATGTGTATACACACAAGCATATAAATAACCATGCAAACTGTTGAAAATATTTTAATAATAATATTATTCTCATTTTAAAATGGGAGGAATTCATATTTTTTTGTTGAACATTATCGCATTTTTTCACAAGTATAAGAAACATTTAATTTGAAATAAACGGAAAACTTAGATCATATTTGATGTTATTATAACAAAAGATTATTAAAATAAAATTAGGTCATTTAAAAAGCAAAAAATTAATACGTAAATGTAAGTAAATCATTAGGAGCATCATCATCTATAAAAATTTGCCGTTATAATTTCCATAACACAATTAAGATGTGAAATAAGATTAAGAAATAAATAATGTTTAGATATCCGAACAGAGAAAAATTTTTATAGTTATTTAATTATATGTAATACTATAAAAACTTTACCATAATAGTACATCTGAATTTTTAATTCAAATTATTAAAAAAAAAGACAATATAAAATCAATTAAATATAATGTAATTGGTTATTGTTTTTGTGTCTTTCATAATATTAGTATGATTATTATAACAACACAAAGGGGAAAAATGTAAGTTTTCATAATGGCATTTATGGTATAATAAAATATTTTCACTACACACGTTGTTGTGAAGTTTCATTACTTACAGAATATTTTATTATATTCAGATGTTGTGGTAAATATGATTATTTTATGGTATTGTAGTTAAAAGAATGCACTCCGCAATGTAATTCAGCTTTCGTTTCAAAATTAAGATAATTAATTTATATTATTAATACAATTTAGACTTATATTTTAATCGCTAATGACGCTATCATAATTTCCTCTATAATGTTTTGTATCCTTATGCTTTTGCTCATATGCAAGATTGAACAAAAAAAGCGTAACTTAAATGAAATCCAAAATTACACTTTTGCAGACAATGCATCATCACAATATAATATGTAATTATAATTCTCTGCAAAAACCCTTCGTTGCGTCTGTCTAATTGTTTCATTACTTACAGAATATTTTATTATATTCAGATGTTGTGGTAAATATGAATATTTTATGGTATTGTAGTTAAAAGAATGCACTCCGCAATGTAATTCAGCTTTCGTTTCAAAATTTAGATAATTAATTTATATTATTAATACAATTTAGACTTATATTTTAATCGCTAATGACGCTATCATAATTTCCTCTATAATGTTTTGTATCCTTATGCTTTTGCTCATATGCAAGATTGAACAAAAAAAGCGTAACTTAAATGAAATCCAAAATTACACTTTTGCAGACAATGCATCATCACAATATAATATGTAATTATAATTCTCTGCAAAAACCCTTCGTTGCGTCTGTCTAATTGTTTCATTACTTACAGAATATTTTATTATATTCAGATGTTGTGGTAAATATGAATATTTTATGGTATTGTAGTTAAAAGAATGCACTCCGCAATGTAATTCAGCTTTCGTTTCAAAATTAAGATAATTAATTTATATTATTAATACAATTTAGACTTATATTTTAATCGCTAATGACGCTATCATAATTTCCTCTATAATGTTTTGTATCCTTATGCTTTTGCTCATATGCAAGATTGAACAAAAAAAGCGTAACTTAAATTAAATCCAAAATTACACTTTTGCAGACAATGCATCATCACAATATAATATGTAATTATAATTCTCTGCAAAAACCCTTCGTTGCGTCTGTCTAATTGTAAAAAAATTAACTAATTTACTTAAATTTAAAGGAAATAATTCGACCGTAATCGGATTTCGTTTAATGAAATCGAAATACGACAAATTTACGTATTTTTCTTCTGTTTTAGTTTTTTTGATTTTGATATTTTGATATAAGCTTTGAAATTTGATTTTCAATATTCTTTTAGGTTTTTGAATTTCATTGTTTTTATTATTTTTATAGAAAGGAGTTATTTATTTATTTGATTATTATTTAAGCTTTTGTGTACTTATTTGAGAAATAAATAAACACACACATTTCAATGAATACACACATTTTGTCTCTACAGAAGTGTGTGTGTGTGTGTTTGTAAAACCAAATTGGTTTTAAATAGAAAAGGATAAATAATAAAAAAAAATTTCATTTGATTTAACAAAGAAACAAAGTATTTTTTCTCTTCTTTTATTTTTGGTTGAATGAAAATAAACAGCAACAAAAACAATGAAATAAAATATAATAAGAAGGTCAGCTATGAAACAAAAACTATTCCTGTTTCATTTTGTTTTTTAATTTTTAGAAAAATTATTTCATTTGTTCTGCGTTTATTATTTCTAGATAAAGGAGTCGCTGAAACAAAACAATTAGTATTTTTTTCTTCTCTTTATGAATGGAATATACAATAAAATAAATGAATAAATTCAAAACAGGAAGGAAAAAATTTGTTAGAGAAAGTTAAATGGTAATATAATTAAAGGGTTCTGCTTTATTTGTTCTATTATAATTATACATTGAATATACCGTTTGTCTACTATCTATCTTTATATTTATAAAACTTAAATTATTGTTCACAAACAGTCCTAACAAAAAATAATTGAATTTCAAATTAACAATAATATTTTAGAAACGAAAAGAATTTTTATTTATACAAATATGTATTGTGATAATGCCTACGGTCTTCAAACTGAGCCTTTTTTGGGTTTGTCTCACAACACATTTGGATATACATATACATTTGTGCAAAGAAACATACTCTGTTTGAGAAAGATGGTCGATGATTCTTGAAAACTTAAAAGATGGTCACAAAACAAATGCTCCAAAATCTCAACGGACATTTTGGTTATGATAGAGGTACCGGATATTTTATATGAAGAAAGTGGATCCACTTTAAAAAACTAAAAAGGAAGTGTAAGGAGCTCATCAATATTTTTTTTTCATAAATTAAATACAGCACTTTTAATCATTTTAACATTTATTAAAAATGTATTTTATATTTTTTACATTATAAAATCATAAATAAATAGGATCCTCAATTCAGTCTAAAAAAAAAATATTGGCATAAATTTTAGTAAAATAATTACGATTTACATTTTTCCTATATGCACTTCATATTTGTATATTATCCTTTGTTTAATATGTATAAACTTTAAAATGTTTCTATTATAATATTTTGTCATTTAAACATGAAGTAGAGAAACAGCCAGAAAGCACAAGCTGCCATCATTATAAAAAAACTGTATCGCAAATTCTATTTTAGATCCACTTTTTCATACAAATTTAACATAAATGCTTGAAGGTCTTTAAATGAGCCTGCTCCCTAAATATGCATGTTCACACACAACTTTTAATGAGCAAATTGTGGATCCTTCCTTTTTTTATATTTAATTATTTTTTATAAAATGGAGCAAGGCATTTCAATTTGATCTCAAATAAAAAAAAATTTGGATTTAAAAAAATTGTCTTTTAAACATTCGGATAAAGTTTCACAAACGTTAGGAAAAAGAAATCGTGACGCGCCGCATTTGGTGGTCTTACCAAAATGAACACAACCAAAGTGTGAAATAAAAGTTGTAAGAACAAAATATGTCTAAGATAAGTGCTAAAAGATTGTAACTCTTCTTTTATTTTTTTTGTAATAAAATTTTTGACAGACAGAGAGCTTGAAGTGATAAAAATAAGGTAAAAATTATGAATCTAAGAGTTGTTTATACAACCAATAAAGCACAAACACGAATTACAATGAAAAATGTAACAAAAAACAGACAAATTCTGTGTACTTTTTATTTGACATTTGTGGTTGGGTTTGTATACGCTGGTTTAAACAGAAAAGTGCTCACATCATGTAATTTCTTATATATAATAAAATTTTTGAAATAAGTGCATACTTAAAAATTATTTGCAAAAATGCTGTTACAACGTGCATTTACTAAGAACTAAAAAGAACTATTAATATTTTAAATTTACATAATTTTGATATGTAAAAAATGTTATTCAAAGAAATTGCATTTATTTTTCTTTATATTTTCTTTACAATTTTACTATTTTAAAGAGACATTAAAGTTCATATTAAACGAACAACATTTTAAAATATGATGGTATAAATATATTTATTAAGTGACTAAAAGTTAAACTACAGGAAGTATTAAAAAGAAGAAGGTTCAATTAACAGAATGATAAAATATTATTTTTTTATAGTAAGTTGTTATAGTTGCGCCAATCATGTCAGTACGCCACTAACTATTCTTTTTGTAACACTTTTTACTCAAAATTTTTAAAAGTATTTGTAAAAATAACACGATACGTTCAAAACCCATAGACATATTACTTGGATTAACTTTGTCATCATTTTTCTTAGAAAATTTTAGAAACTGTAAATTATAGTTATAGGTATGGTCATAATTCCTTAGATACATTAGATTAAACGCTCCCATTTGTGGATGTAATAAAAACCTCAAATTTCAAATAAGAAATTTTATTAATAAGTCAACAATTTATGGGTTAGTACTTATATACAAATAATTTCAAATGACATTACTGTTGAAATTCAGAAATTCCAATAAATTTATATTTCTATGAATGATTGAATATTCATATAAACCATTGATGTCAAAATAATATTAGTTTGAACGTCAAAAAGAAAGTTTCATTATCGACAAATCTTAATATCGCAAATTGAATAAAGGTTTTTCTGAGGATTTCAACAATTGTTGTTGTATTTTGAGCACAAAAACGCCAATAAAGTTTTAATACATTCTGAATTATTTAACAAATGATTATTATTAGTGCTATCCGTAATTATTAAAATAATTAAAAAATGTGGTTTTTTGTGTTAACTATTGACCTAAGAAGAGAGTTTTCTTGTTAAACCGCTTCTAAATTTTTTTTTTATAATAATAGTGATGAATTCTTGGCTGATTGGTAAATTTCGTAAATTTAATTGATGAATAATATTATTGATTAAGTGACTTTTTGTGAAGAAAATTTATGTACTTTATTAATTTATCTTTACTTATTTTCCTAGTCACATTGTTTTGAATTTTAAAATAACTTTGATCATTTAAAAATTCCTTTTGTAAATTGGAAAATATAAATTTTCCCTTATTTTAATAAATGCTGTGTCACAAGAATCAATAACTTTTAAGCATACATTTTACTTTATTAATTTCTTTATTCTAAGCTTCATGTAACGGGATTTTACCTCGTTTTCAAAAATGGCATTTAAAATTTCTGAATTTTTTCCGACGGGAAAAGTAGTATTAGTATATAACCCTGCATTTTATAATAGATTTGAACTTATTGATGGAATAGCCACTTTCTTTACATTTATTGACCAAAATTTAAAACAACGCAACATTATTTACTAGCTCTGTTTTGGCTGATTGTAAAATAAAATAAAATAAAAAATAAAAATAAAACATTTTTCCGAGAAATGTTCTTAAGAAATTTTAGAATACAATTGTTAGAATCTTATTATTTAACACATTTCCATTTAATTATATTTAATATTTTATATCTTCCTATGAAATCAAATAGGTACATATTTTATTTTATTTTTTCAATAACACGATTCTAG
Organism: Pedicia rivosa; assembly: GCA_963082725.1. Taxonomy (NCBI): domain Eukaryota; kingdom Metazoa; phylum Arthropoda; class Insecta; order Diptera; family Pediciidae; genus Pedicia; species Pedicia rivosa. The sequence continues at coordinate 24,447,796 of OY720153.1, forward strand.
GACTACGCAAGACAAGTCATTACCACAATTTTTATATTATACGAATTTTAATAATTAATAAACAATAAGATACCTACTTATTGGTTAACCGTGAAGTGGATACAAGTATACGTATCGTAAGAACATTTCTCGAACAGTTCTATTTTTAGAATATTGTTAAAATTCAAATAGAAGGAATAATAGCAGAAATAACAGTTTTATAGTTTGTTTTTTTAAAGTACTTATATCTTTTAATTTAATGTTTTGTTTCTTATTAATAATTTGAATGATAAAAAACAAAATTCTGATGTACCATAAAATGCCTATAGTTATTTTACGGTTAATAATAAAATAATAACATCATACCGTTAGATCCATTAACATTCAGTCATCAAAATTGATTTTTCCTTAAAATTTAAAATTAATGTTCGTGAACTTTTTTTTTCGAGCAAATATTAAAACATTACATTATACATTATATTCCTCATACTTTCACTCTTCACAATTTAGTTGTCTTATTCATAATAATTAGGTGAGATTATATCAAAAAACAAAGGTTTTCTTCTTATTATGTAAAGAACAAATATTGATGTTGTAGTAAGGTTTAAAGCTAATATAATTAATTAGATATTATACTAACCTCTGAATTCCACACGGCCAATAAGGTTAGATTTTGATTTTGGTAAATGAAACTTATTTACGCGTACAGTGAGTGACATTTTTTCTTTTCAGTTATCCGTACTTAACAATAAATAAATATTACTATTTTATATTTAAATTTTTTTTAAAATATTATATCGACTTTTTATTAACTTTATTTGATCACTTTTTACGTACAGAAACACTATTGAACTTTTAGTTATCTTTTACCACAATTTAATGGCATCACCCACACATATAATAAATTTCATTTTTCATTTAAGAACTTCATTATTGTTAAATTTTTTAAACAAACATACAATTAACACTAAACATAATAATTCCATGAGTTTGTCTCTGTGGTTTTCATTCTAAAAGAAAGCGGATATTGGTTAGATAACGAAAAAATTGTTTTCTTGTCTGTTTTCGGTTGCATTTGTTTTATGGTTTTTTTTAAAAAAAAAAAAGACAAAAATTTAATCTAATCAAATTGCAAAATAAGTTACATGTGAAAATTTATACTAATTTTTGGTTTTTTGATTTTTATCATTCTTAATTGTAACAATTATAGGAACAGCAGAGCTTTAGGCCAAAATCCGAACGTTCCTAATTAGTTTTTACAATTAAGAATGATACAAACAAAAACTTTAAATAAAGGACTAATCAATAATAACATAAAAAGTGTTGTTAAAAAAATAATAATTTCGTAAATAATATTGTTAGCACTTTTTCAATATAGATTTTTAAAATCATATTTGTATGTAAGAAAAGTTGGATATCAAATAAATTAAATCTTGTAAGAAAGCTTTTCACTTTTATGGCCATGAACTAAAACTCTTACATGAAACAGTAATTCATCCATCATAATAAAACCAATTTGAGGATATTATGTAGATGTAGAAATATTATATAATGCTCTACTCTTCAACTATACATACACAATTAACTTTACTTTCAACATAGCATACAGTATTGCCTCGTTTACCCTTCAAATCATAATAGAACGGAAAATAGAAAAAATCTGGAAAATCGCGTAAACTTCAAATTTAATTATATTTCTTTTCCATACGAATTTTTTTTATTTAAATAAAGAACACAACCATTTTTAAGGATTATGTCATTTTGTATAATTTGGTTTTTATATTTTAATATTTGAATTCCCGCGTTTAAAACATCCAACAAAAAGAAAACTTATATAACTTATCATTTTGCGTTGAATTTTCTTTACATTTTTTATCTCTTTACTGAAACCTAGATAAAATGAAATAGAAGAAAAGTTATTGTAGTTCTTATGAAAATATGAAAAAATAAACAAGGCAAATCAGAGTTACAACCAATTATTAATAATCAAGTTGATATGCGTGTAATTAGTAAATCGCTAATCAACGTACCTATCTCATAATTTATAAACGTGTTTAACATACTATACATATATTAAATTTTGTATATGTCATACGTATCCTTTTTTATCCTTTCAATAAATACTTGTATATCTATGAGAATTCAGAACATTCCAATATAAATGTTGAAAGCTTATTATTATTATTCTGATTATTATTTTAGAAAATTGAACATTTCAATGTGAACGTGAGGATCCTTTTTCAAAGTAGGGTAAGGTATAGTAAATTCATATTTCCATTTCTTTCAAGTAGTAAAATACAAATTTTTAAATATATGTACATTAAATAAATCCGTAAAAAATTTTTCTTTTGTTTTTATTATCATTACTAGGATTGGAACATTCTCAAAACATTGATGTATTTTCTATTTAATTTTTTTTTCTTTCTAGAAAATCTTTAGGTTTTTGCAAAGGAAGTGTGGACGGTTACTAATCCCTTCCCTTGAGAGTATATGTAAAAGTAATCATAAATCACTAGGATATAAAAAGTTTCAATTTTAAATTTTTTCCATAACAATTCAGTAAGTCCTGTTTGATTTGTAAGAAATTATATTGTTAAAAGATAAATAGAAAAAAGTTTTAACTTAAATTTAGCTTATTCATAATTTGGAAAATCAAATTGGTACTTTTATAAAAGTTTCATTTTCAACAACTAATACTTGTTCATTAGCAACCCTAAAAATAATTTCGTGGTTAACTTTATATTCTTTGTTCAATAAATTTTAAAATTTTCCCTTTTCAATATAAATTTTTTTAAATGAAACTTGTAAATTTGGGTGTATTTTTATAACGCATATAATAACATCATTATTGTGCACTAATTAAAATTTAAATAATTAATTAGTTTTTTACAATATCAACTATAGAATATATATATGTACACGAGTATAATTAAAAATAGCATACACTGTTACATTTCCATCGCACTAAAATAAATCATGCAACAGTTTCTATTTGGTTTTTATGATTTTTCATATATTAAATTTGAATAAAGCGAACACTTTTTTTCCACATAGAATTAAATTCAAATTAATTTTCATTTTTTGTACCGTATTATTCAAGAACAATATATTTTTTTCGTTTGTGTCCTTTGAATGCTCCCGTTTGACTGAACACTGAACATTTATGTACTACTACTACACGGAGCGCACGATTCGATTGTCGCGAGTTTTTTGTTTGTTTTTTACTTCTCTCTTTTTTAAAATGGGAAATAAATTAATATAAAAAATAAGAGAGTCTCAGAGAGTAGAAGAGCGAAAAGGTGGTGTATTTGGCCTTGGCGGACAAATGGTGGTTATAAGAGAAACTTTCTGTTGGAGTCATTTAAGCATAACTAAATGTATAAAAAAAATATACGAATAAGGTAAAAACTGAAATAAAAAATTTAAATTAGTTTTGAAAGCTGGAAATAGTTTCGTAGGTAAAATATACGAATAATGTTATTTTATGTCGAAAAGTTTTTCTTATAAATACATGTTTCAATATGGCGGTAAATTTAAAGGATATACATTTATTATTGTTTTTTACTTTCTTTCTTATTTTTTATAATAAAACCCAATACTGTATATACTTAGTTTAGTTTTGTTTGTTCTAAAGATGTTTATATGTTAATTTAATACAGAGTTTATTAAACAAGATAAAAAAATTTAATTAACATAATTTATCAAATATTAATACATATGTAAAAACATTTGAATCAGAATAATAAAACTATTCTGACAATATAATATTAAGCTTTTAAGCATTTTTGGAATTTTTTCTTCGTTTAAAACAGATGGTCCCTCAGGAAATCACGATATGTATAACTAAATAAAATATAAAGTACAAAAAACTTAAGATAAGAAAAAATTGTAAATTGTGGTTAAAACTTTGTTGGAGTTCCGAGGAATCTGCTTATAATTATTTTAGTAAATAGAACTTTATTGATTCCACCAATTTTATTTTAAATAATATAAATTTTATCAATATATTAAAAAACTTTTTACTAGTCTCGGTCAAAATTAGACCATCACCAAAAAATTTAATATTTGCAACATATATATGGTATATATTTAGGTACTTTATGTTTATATATGATAGTGATGATATTATCAGTTCGATACTCGATGATATTTCGCTGCCATTTTGAGTCGTTTCAAAACTTTGGTCATAATAAAATTGAAAAATGTGACCATGACAATCCTTGTTTAATATTAGCGGCCTTTCAAATTAGTATTTGAATTTATTGAAGAACACTTGCAAAATAACAGAAGAAATAAAAGCAACGTGAATTTCCTTTAATAATTATTTAATTCATTGATAAAGAAGTATGAGTCTTCATATTTTCTTTCTTTTTCTTATTAATTTTAACAAAGATGAATTTAGCTTATATTTTGACATATAGATTATATTTCATTTTCTTTTTTATTGAATGAACTTTTGTTTATTTACAAATCGTGTGTTATTTAGTGTTTTTCTAATTGAAATTTATAGCTAATGGTTTTAAAAATTTATTTTATAGGTTATTTAAAAAATATGAGATGAGAATTATTCTAATAACAAAGAATTATGTTAAAACCAATTTGCGTATTTTAAAAAGCCATTTAAACTGTTTAATGAAAAGTCATATTGAGAAAAAAATTAAAATATTGAATTGTCATCGGAGGAAATAATTGTTGAAAATGAATGTGAATCCTTCTAATCATGTGCCTATGATTATGTTAAACAGTTTGTCTTCTTTATCAGCATAAAAATTTAAAAAATAACAATAGAAAAAATTATTTCTGTGTCAAATAAAGTTCTACAACAAATGTAAGTTTTTATTACTAAACGTCAAAAGATTGATGTCATCCTTAAATCTGTAGATTGATTTCAAATATATATTTTCCATCACCAATATTTACTATAATTAGGATCATAATTACTTCTAAACAAAGAAAACCAATTTAGCACAACCAATGTTGATGATGATTGTTGGTATAATTACATAATTTGATAATTATAAACCTTATTAGAGTAATGAAAAAACAAATAGCAAAACAAATACTCCTAAATGAGGTAATCATGAATCATATGGAATGGAGATTTGAAAATAAATTGGCAAATGGAATTTTCAAGCAAAAATTAGTATTCATATTAATTCATACTGTGTTAAAAAATATATATTGATTTATCATTATTTCCCTCACAGATTAACTGTTTAAAAAAAAGAAGGAAAATCAACAAATTTTCCAAAATTACTTCGATCAATTTTAATGATGATGTAATTTTAAATTTCAATATGAAATTTCTTCGAATTTTTTTTTCTTATTTAAATATTTAGAAAAGGTACAAAATTTTCTTCAATTAAATAAAAGCTATTAATACTTTTGTATTCTAATCTTTACAGAAGCTTGGTTTTCTAACGATTTAGGTAAAATATATCTCAATTCTGAGAAAAGAAAATATTTTTAAAATTCAAAGAATAGAATGTACAGAAACAAGTATGCTTTTTTTAAAGCTAAATTAAGTTTAGCTTACTACTTAAGTTTATTGAAAATAGTTCTTACAATTTTTTGTGATTTATTTAATTTATTTTATTATCTTTATATAAGATTTATTTATTAATATCTATATATATAATGCAGAACCATGTTTCTCTTAAAATTGGTCCAGGAGTTGTATTTTAAAGTTTTGTTACACAATTCAAACGATCATTTTAGCAACAATTTTTTGGATTTCAATTCTCAATTCAATGATTGGCGATCTCTTTGAAATTTTCGCAGAACCTTTTTGGTTCCATCTAACATTATTGATAATCAATTATTATAGAAAAACTCTTATTTGCCTACAATTTCCCTTTTAATGTTCATAATTTTCCTAAATGTATAAAATTAAAAAAAAAAAAAGATTTGCTGCAATGCAAACAAATATATGTAGAGCGTTTTTTTTTGAGTCGGTATTTCTTCATTCTATGTAGAAACTAATAGATTTTTTTATTCCTTATAAATTAAAGCTGAATAAAGCAGCGAGTTATTGTTTTCCGAGAAAAACATTAGCTAAATACTCGAAAAAAGCATTGGAGTAAACCTGCCAATGTAGTTTACTAAAATTTGTATAATACGGTTATAATAGCACCCAAAAATCACATTCATAGATCAACACCTCAAATAATTTCATTCGAAAATGGATATATCAATTAAATTCTAATTGGTGAAAATGCATTTCTATATCTAAGATATGTACCATTGGAAACAAAGAAAACACTTTGAGGTAAGGAAAGCCCGACCCATACTAGTGTATTATTATAATGCATTATACAAAGATCATTCTGCTCTATCTTAATAAATTTCCTGTAAAATATTAATTAAAATGAATTAATCAAAGTCTGGTCAACATGTAGACAAACCAAAACATCCGATGTAAGAAGATCAGTTTGTTAAACATATACAATGAAGTACAAAAAACATTTTCAGTTCAGCACATGTTGTGTGCACGTTTTGTGTGTTAGGGCAATTGAAACATTCGGACGCTCTTTGACGAGCTGAGGCAGAAGTTTAGCGAATAGGAAATGCATTCGAGCGCAGCCTTACAATGTTTTTCTGTTCTTGCGTGCTTTTTATCGTAAAGTCATCAGATTTTTTAATCGGCGTTTTTAGATTTTGCCTAATTGACGGCCCTTTTTAAACTAAGTTTCGTAATAAGAGAAAAAATGTAGACGCCAGTTTTTTATACAAAGGCATAAATGTTTTCCGAGAAAATGGGTGTGTTTTTATTTTGTTATTTAATTAAATAAAATTAAATGCCACGAAATGTCGAGAAAAATCTGGTTTTTATTATTAAAAATTAAATATAATCTATTATTTAAGAGAAGATTCTAGAGAAAACATAATTCGGGTTTGCGTACATTTTACAAATCGACGTCGATATTATTGAATTCATAAATTTTGTTTTTATTATTCTCATCCACATTGCGGATTTTATATTTTGGATTATTTAAATCCCTTACTTATTAAATCCAATTTTTCTTCAAATTTTGAATTTCTTTGTGATATAAATAAATGTCGTTGAAAAATTGAATCATGATAACTTTTCGGTTATTTGACGGCTAAAAAAAACACAATTTTAACATGGTAGATAGAAATTGGAAGAGGTCTTGAACCAATTAGATAGGAAATAGGGAATTAAATCTGAAATAAGTTACAAGGGAAGGTAAAATGGGTATAAAAACTAGGTACCTATATTTGTCCAATTTTTTCCATCAATACGTAAACTTTCTGAAAAAAATCGTAAACATAAATTATCATAAAATTTTATTTGTGATATGACTTTACATATGTGATTATTCAGATAAATTGATAAATATATGATTTAGGTACTTAAATATTTCCTGATGTAAGTATGCGTATGAAATATTCTAGTTATAAGATCTTAGGTTTTTATAAGAAGTCTCATTTAATTGTATGCCTTTTTTTAAATTAAAAGAAATACGCAAAAAAACTGTAAAACAGAAGCTAGAACGTCTTGTATAATATAATGAATTTATTAAATTTTTTGCACACTTATATTAATTTTATAATTATATTTTTCCTTTTTCTCATCTAGTTGATTGAAGATTTTTATTTGTCCTTAGTTTTTTGTGCTTTAAAAAGATCTATAAAAAATTCAATTTTAAATAAATTTTTATGGTTATATGTTTGCCCTTCTAAGTACATATTATATTTCTCTATACATATTAAACAAATTCCATCTTCTACTTATGTAATTTGAGTTATAAATATGAAGAAATTTAATACTTTTTATATATATTTCAGTCAGTGTATTTTTGTAAGTGTTGACCAAATGTCAGTGCTTTCGATTATAATAATTTTCAATTGCGTATCGAACTAATCGATATTTATTCTGTGTAATTTATAGAAGAAAGATAGAAGTGCTTTGTAAACATTAAGTCGTAATAGAGTAATTGTTTAGAACATAAGGAATATAAATTAAAAAAAAAGTTTTTAAAGCTTATTAATTAAGCAATTTATATCACTCCAATAATATATATAAATTGCTGTTGTTTATTTTATTTTTATATTTAATTTTTTATTTAAAATTCCATCAAATTAACACTAAAAGTAACCATTTGGTATGTAATTTAAAAAATAAAGTAATTATTATTAATATATTTTTTGTAATATAGAACACAAAATTGACTGGAAAATTCCATTGTTGAAAAACGCGCGTAAAACTTTGTACCACCTATCGTGGAAAATCAATAAAATTTTCTTTATATATGCATGTAGTACATATACGCATACGCATATTTTGTAAATAATTGTATCAACGAATTAAAAAAAAAACTGTAAAAGAATTTTATTAAAAAATAAATCGATTTTTTTACAAACTAAATATTTTTCAAGGTGAATAACAATTTATGTCGGTATGTATAAACTTGACCTCATGAAACCTCATACACATAGTAGGTTATCATTGTTTATTATAAAAAAAATAAGTCAAATAAATCATGAAAAAAAGAAATATTATACGCATGCTAAAAATTTTACGTAGATATCAAGAGTTGACGATTATTTTAAAGCTTTGTTTTTTTTTTCTTCAAGTAGACTTAAAAATTGCAGCAACGATTCATTGATTTTGAAGTTAAATTTTATTTATTCCACAACTCTGCTCAATTTTGAAAGTGAGTGGCTTATTTTTTATTTTATTAGATTTGTTACTTGAAACTTATTACTTATAATAATTGCCCTGAACAGTGAAAGGAATCCCATACATAAAAAAAAAATGTTGGTTGATAATTGCAGTGTAATCAAAAAAAATATGAATATAAATATATATTTTTAATTTATATATGTGCAATTTATTTCGCCAGAGAATAATTAAAGTAATTATCTGCATACTTTATTAATTATGAATATGCCTTTATATTGGCTTTTATTTAATAAAGCCGTACAATGGAATGAAGAGTTGTTGTCAACTGATAAAAAGTGCTGTTTTTATCGTTCATCATAAGCTGAATTTTTTTGGCTGCTCTATATAGTATAAAGTCTTAAGGGTTCACATGTTCGCCACGCGATATAAAATAGTGCGTTTTTATGTGAAATATTTTTTGTGTGAAATATTTAGTTTTGTCGGAAAATAATCAAACAAATTTCATTAAATTTTAAAATGAAAAAAAAAAAAAAATTTAGAATGATGTTACTTTAATTTTGATTATAATTATAATAATTTTTTACTATACATTTTATAGTTTTTGTTTTAATTTAGTATTTAGAATTTTTTTTTTTTCAATTAAAATCTGATATTGTGGTAGTTCTGTATACTGTATACTTGATAAATGTGGTTTTATTGGTAAACCGGTGTGAAGTTGTAAGGTATTCGTTCATCGCGATCTAGTGTTACCCAAAAAATGCAGCTATATATAGATAGAACCCAAAATAAAATGTATGGCGCCAAAAATCCATTAGGGGCTATGTAAAAGGTTCTACTTTTTCTGGTACCGGATAAATATGTATTACTATAAATCGCAATAAATTGAGAAAAACTCATTTTAAGCATTTTACCACTTTTTGCGCCCTTAAAACATATCGCGTAGTTATATAATGAAACAAATTTTTCGTTAAATGCGCCAGTTCACAGAACATTGCAAATAGTATTTCATAATGACATAATCGTCTTTATAATTATCTTTAAAATTAACTGTGGATCACTTTGAAATTTTTGGTTTGGCCCAGAATGGGTTTAATTTAAAACTTGACTTAACGGTATTCAGGTCTAAATTTTTCAGAAATATATAAATATCAAGACAGTGAGAATTTGAAAAAATCTTAATAAAAGTAATTATAAAATTAATAAAGTTAATAAATTAAATAAAGTATCATTTAACTAAATTGGCTCTATAAGAAAAGTTTGTAGAATTATTTTATGTCAAATTTTTTTTTTAATTGTAAATAATGGAATAAAACTTCAGTAAACATATTTACAAAACAGAATATAAAAAATATATAATTTTTAATCTAAAATTCAATTTTATATATAAAAATTCTCGACCGCAAAAACAAGATCGTAAATCAAATCTAAAATATTATCTTGGTTTAAACAGATGTTTAAATAGAGGATAACACCCGTTGATTTGAGTTTTTTGTAGGTGCCTTGGTGTAAGTATCTTCTAATTGAATAAATTATATTAAATCCTATCCCACCGTAGTTCAAGAAAATTTAACTTGACAAAATAAAATTAAACATTGTTTCGTAATATCAAAGATACGGTTTCATCTCAAAGTATTTTATTCAAAGGAAGGTAAGTGCATTTCTTTAAAATTATATAAATGCATACACAAATTAATATTTCGAGTGTCCATTAAACTAATCTTGGTTAAATTAGATATTTTTAATTCGCTGAGGTGAAGTGTAGTTATAACAACGATTTAATGTGAAGAGATTTTTATGGCTTCTATCTACCCGATTTTTCTCAGACACTAAATTAATTTCGAGTTGAATAAAAAATTTTATTCAATTAATTATTAATTTGGTTGTTGACACAAGCGTTATTTCTAAAATCGTTACAAAAATTATGAAATTAATTATTATTTTTGGGTTCCACAATTTCGGTAGATTTTTGTTGGATCTCATTTGCTTTTTTTATTAAACTCGAAAAGTTTAAAATATTTTATCACAAAAGGTTATATTTTTTTATTATCTAAAGAATTCGAATTCTGTTTTAAAGTTGTGTTGTTTATAAATGAAAAATATTAAAAGGTTTTCCTATTTTCAAAAACGTGAAAAATTATCCCATGAAAATAATTGATTTCTTATGATGTAATTATTGTCATAGATATATGTACGCAATCTTAGCGAGAAAAAAGCACGAAACTTTTTTTATTGCTTCAACATACGCATTATTCTTTTTTAGTGGCCATTTATTTGTGTCATGAGATCTTCTGTCTATTTCAAGAATTTTTCATTAAATTTATTTTTAGGCATAAGTTTCTCTATTAATTATGTAAAATACCTTTTTTGACGAAGAAAATGTTTTTGAATGAGCTGACAACAAGATTAAAATGTTAAGAATAAAAAATGAATATATATGGTTAAAAAAATGTCAGTCTTTGATGTATTTTATCTGGGTTTTTTTTACAACAAATTATGTATATAACAATATAAAGAAAATTTAGACTCTACATCCATTATATTATTTTCGATATACGAGAGTATAAATGGATATAGAATGAAACACAAAAGAAATCCACCGACTATTATCGATTACTGAACGATATTTTTCTTTTGTATATGTATTTTAATTGTTTCTTTATAGATAAGGCATTTTCAATAAACATATACCTACGGATAAGGTTTATAACGCTTAATTAAACAAAGGAAAGTATTTCTTTCTATAAACTTTATTTTCATTTTATTTTTCTTACGAAAAAACAACAAAGGTCTTTAGTTCTTTTGTGATAAATAAAATTGAAATGTCTTATGTCCTTCATCTTGACTTTTCGCTAAATATAATAAAAAATATTACTACGGTTAATCCTTATTTACAGAAGTTGTTGAAATGTCATATAATGTTTAATATCGTGATCATCGAATCCAATTATGTAGAAAAATAATTTTATTTTATGTTTAGATAATCCAAGGATTATTTAAAACTAACAATGAGCAATGAACCCGAATGGGTTATCATTTGATAGTCATCAAACAAACTCTTTCAGGTAAAATAATATAACATATTTTTAGAATGAGCACAGTTCAGTTAATAATAAGGGTTACAGCAAAACGTATTCAATATTATTATATTTTATTAAATGCTTGACTTTATTTTAACAAAATGATATAATATTTTCTTCACGTTTACAAAATTCACTATGATTACTTTTAATTCTTTTTTCTCAAGCACGAATCGTTTTGCTCGATTTTTGTCTTGTTTCTTTGTCTCCTTTCAGTTTTTTTCTGTCATCCTCATCATTTACTTCCTGTTGGTCAGATAGTGTGGATGATAGGGTACAATATAAATTTCTTACAGGGTACAATTTAAACGTGCTCTATTTAAAATTTGTGTGCACAATCTTAGGTTATATATTTTTATTTATAATTATTGTTCACTATTTTTAAGATTTGTACACCAGTTTTTAAAGTTTTCCGTAGCAAATAGTAAGGATTGATAATTGAACTATGAAATTACTGAAGTTATTCAAAATATATGTAGAAATAATTTTGTTCTAATGCTCATTGTGTTTAAATTAAAACTATTATCTCAACCAAAAACTTTGGCTCTAATGAATTTTTCGTAGTCACTTTTTTAGTGAACTTAAATTATTTCTTAGTACACACAATGAATTATAGAGTGCAAATAAGTAGTAGCTTAATAAAATACCAAATATTAATATGGTAATATTTTTTTTTAATTACTTTAACTTTTTTTTGCAATTTAATTTTTTCAAACCTGCTTAATCTAATTAATTAAACTGCAAAAGTAAAACAAAGAAAGATACTTCTAGATTTTAGAAAGATTAAAAAGATATTAAGTTGGACCTGATTTAAGTATCAAAAATATAAAAGAAAGTAAATGAGTTAGTACACTTGAGACACATTATAAAAGTGATGAAAAATAAGAAAACGGTAATTAATTTTAATTTTAAATGTTTTTTTATTACATCAAGTATAAATGAATGACTACTTTTGAGTCAATTAATAATAAAAGAAACCTTGAGAAAAATATTATATGCATTACATTTATTGATTTTTAAAAGTGTAAACATTTCATCTATTATACAAATTAGAATTATAAATTAAAGCATGAGAATTTTTCTTTTCTTATTTTGTTTTTGTTTTATTGAACAAACTTTTTATGTATTACATTTTTGTATTGGTTATATTTTGGAAAGCTTTCTTTCAATTTTGAATTAACGGAAAAGTATTTTTTTCTTGGAATTGAATTTTTTATTGTATTATTATTAGGCATAAAAGAAAAAGTCAGTTATATGATTTAAGAATAACAAAAAATAAAATATATTGCAGAAAAAAATTGTATTATGTTCAGGTATGAATATAAAATTGAGAACCATATAATACGCAAATGTATATTTTTATTTATACAGTAGGTACAGGTAAGCCATACCTACTTTTTCCTTGATATAAGATGGATATAAATATATTTGATGTGTATAGATATTTATGAAGACAATTGAATAAAATCAATTTTGGTTCAAGAATGGATCTGATATTGGAATTATTTTTTCTATTTTCAATTGCGAGTTCTGTATGAAGACCTAGACCAAGACCTAGTTTAAGTTGATTTAAAAAATACATTTATCGAAAATTTATAAACTTTAAAATCGAATGGTTTGAGAGTATCTTGCTTAGAGATTACATTTTGATTTTATATACATAATTGAATTTGATTTTCAACTGGGACTATAATATAATAAAATAACCACGACCACAACCACAACCACAGTATCCTCAATTTCATCTTTGTTAATTATCTTTTTTCAAAAACAAATAATAATGTGGTGTGTATTAAGACGTAAACCTAATTTATGTTTAGTTAAAAATATGGTTTTCGAAAATATATAAACTTCAAAATCGAATGGTTTAGAGATGGCATTTGGATTTTATTAATAATTGAATTTGATTTTAAACTGGGACTATAAGATAATAAAACCATAATCACAATATTCTCACTTTATTTTTTGATAATTTTCTTCGTTTGAAAAAAAAATAATAATAATATGAAATTAGAATACTATATCCTATTTTCGTTATGCTTCAATTCTTCATTTCTTATCTCATTCAACATTTATAACATTAAATTCACTCGGTACGTTACGTATACCATAATGCAATCTGTTCTATTCGTACAAATAAAACAGAAGCGGTAATATGCTTCAACTTCCACTAAACTAATGTCGACCGCAATAACTAGAAAAAAGTTCTAAATATATATTTTTGCAATGAATTTTTAAGATTATTGTTAAAGCTAAACTTGAATTTCGAAAACATATTGTCACTTGGCTACAGCTATTTTCTTTAGTTCCACTTTAACTTGAAATGCCGTTATGTTTATTAAGATTAGAATTTCTTTGGTTAAAAAAACAACATTAGATATATACCCAAAAAAAAACCATATTTATACAACTAACTAGTTAATTTAGGCACTGGAATATCATACTTTATAATATAGTTATTTTTCTTTTATGTATAAAATTGCTATAATTATATAGGATCGTTGTACCTACCTAGTATGGTATAAAATTTGAATGGATTATATTATGTATAGTAATTTGTCTTGAATATATAATTATAGTAAATAATATATTCTTTTACAGATGGAGGTAAGAAAATTGAACCTATATATATATTTATATTATATTTTGTAAATTCTGTAAAGATTATTCTTTAATTAATTCCAAATATTTCGACTCTAATTAAATTAAGAGAATGAACCATTTTTTTAACAGTATTTTGGTTATCATTCAATATTTTTTAATTAAAATTAAAGGGAAAAATAAAAATTTTTTACAATTAAAGAAAAAATCAAAATTGAAATCCAAAGGAAAATATAAATTATTTTGTAAGGAAAAACATAAAAATTAATTTTTTTACTGAATTCATCATCTTCTAAATTATATTCTTTTTCTAAACAATAAAAACCCATTCTCACGTAATAATATGTGACAAAAGAAAATTTGTTCTTTGTTTTTTATTAGATACTAAATATTAAAATATTTTAATAGAACCATCAGACGTGTTTAAAATTATGTCATTCTCCTGTCTTTTTAAAGATAATTGTATTCTTAATGTTTGAATGTCATCATCTTAAAGTCAAGTCAATATAAGTTTATATATGACTTATACATTATTATTTAATGTGCTACACTGTATGTCTTTTAAAGTTCAAAAATGATACAATAATTTTGCTAATTTAAATTTATATTTCAAGAATTATTTTATTGTTACAATTTCTGACAGTGCTTTTGGCAGTCAGTAATAAATTGTAAGGAGAAAATTCATTAAGTACTAATTGGCTTTTTGAATTGTGATCGATATATTATTCTTGTGAACTATATTGTGTTTCACTTTTCACAGAAATTAATTGTGAGGTGTTTGAATTCTTCTTGTGTATATAATTTTCAATTATCATATCAATAGTGGCGTTTGAATTGAATTGAATTGAATTAATATCTTAAAGAAAATAAATTAATATACAAAGGAAGTAACAAGAGCTTACGCAGATCGTATATACTTTATATAATTTTTATATACATATCTTCCTGAGAAAACAGATGTTTGGAATTATATTTTTGAAATACAAAAAAAAATTCTTTCCTTGCTTTTTCCAAAAATAAAAATAAGAAAAGTAATTTAAAACATTTTTCCAAGAAAAATTGAGAAAAAGAATTCAACAAAAAATAAATTGATTGATAAACATTTGTCGTTATTAGAATAAAAATACTTATCATAATTTACATTTAACAGAAACAAATGGAAATATTATTTATTAAAAATTCCCTGAATGTATAATTTAAGAAATTATTATTTTTCAAAAAAAGAATAAAAAGTAACAACACTAAAGTTTATTTTTAAATAAAAATTAATATTCTGTAATCTTAAAAATATAACTAACCAATTTTTTGTGTTTACATACATTTTGTGAAGTAAAGAAATACTTCTTGCATATATATAATTTTATCCATAATTTTGATTTATGTTTTTCGGAAAAAGCTTTTATACATGTTTTATTTTTATAATCTATCTGTCACATAATTATAAAAGAAAGGTTTTTTATATACAAAACACAATTATTTCTCAGAATTAAAGAATAAATTGATAATGAAAATTGGTTTCCTCAACACATGTCTTCTATTAAAAAATCATATACATAAATGGGTTTTGAAAACGAAACAAAAAACTTTCGATACATCAACCTGTTTTATTTTTATCATAATTTAAGGGTTCGGTGGTCCTAAGTAATAGAAAGTCCTGCATCACCATCAATTATGTATAAAAAATTAATTCGGATTCTAACAGAAGTTCTACGAATCACTATCAGCAGTATTTTAGTCCTTCCATGTATTAAGGAATTTTTATAAATTTATTATATTCATTTATTTATTAGAAAATAAAGCAAGTAAACATAGAACAACATTTATCATTTTTAATTAATACACAAAACCATATTACACTTTCGAAAATATGTTTAAATTAAAATACATATGTTTATTTTATAGTTAAAGGATTAAAAGTGTATGCGAGAACTACAAAAGAAATATTGTATACCCATATATTTTCAGAGATTTCCCGTCAGAATTTAATGTATTAAATTATGTGTAGATTTTTCCATTACAAGAACAATATTAGATTTCTCATATTTATAATCTATATCAGAGATTTAGAATATTTTTACAAGTTTTATACATTATATTTTATAAATACGTGAATTTAAGTAGAGCGAAAATCTGACTCAAAACCACAACAGAAAAAAATAAAAAGAAAAAACATCCTGTAAAATTATTTTTTATCACGCAACGTTGCTTTATTTTTATTATTATTTTCTCTTTTTACTTTCTGTTTTTTTTTATTATATACAAAGACAAGATACATTTCTTATTATTATTCTATATATTAGAAGGTACATTTGTATTTCGCGTGTGTCAGGTTTTCAAAAAAGAAAAAAAAAACCAAAATAAAAATAACACAGAAAAAAATGATTCAAAGAAAGAATATAGGTATTCCCTGGACTATATCAAATCAAAAAGTTTTAAAAAAGGAAAGAAAAATATAAGAGAAAAAATAAATGAAAAAAAGCAGTAAAAAGAAAATGTAAAATAAATATAAATAAAAATTATGTTTGTTATTTGAAATTAATGGATGGAAATTGGATTTTACGGATGAAATTTTTTTTTTTAAGAAGTGTGAGACTTTATTTATTTCTTAATGTATTTAGTATTTTTTTGTTAACATTTTACAATTCATTTTGAATTTAAAATATTTATAAAAAACTATTTTTTGTTGAATAGATTCTCATACAATGAACATCATGTTTTTTTTTAAATTTTACTCTATAATTCTTTATCGTTTTAGCCCATTTAATTTTAGAATTTGTAACATTTATATTTTCACTGTATATACGACTTGATTTTAATACACCTTTAATTTTTTACCTTTCAAGTAACATGAATTTATCTTTGAAAACATTAAAATTTATGAGATAAATTCTTCTACAAATGTACAAATGGCTTTGGTTGTAAAAAATATAAAATTATAAATGAAAATTTAATATCATTAAACCTTTAATCTGTTCAATTCAAGAAAAAGTAACATTTAACAGATGGACAAAAAATTATAAGATAATTGTCAATCAATGTCAAATGAATTGTAAATTAAAATTGATAAAAAATATTCTTTTTTTCCACAAACATATAAATCACTTTGACTGATTACATGGTTTTTCAAGTATACCTTATATTTATTTGGTTTGTTACATGACAGAATATAGAAGTTATAAATTGATTTCTCAAACTTCTCTTGTTCTATTATTTTCTCACCAGTTCAAATAAATAGGACAACAAAAATAAGTTCAGACTTGAAGTGGGATCTTGTTAATAATGGTGTTCTAGTATTTTTATTTATAGAATATTTTTTAATGGAAACCGACTAAATTATAAATCATTGCTAAACTAATATTATCTTAAAAAATATAGGTTAAAGTCAGAATTGCGCTTAACCTTCATAATTTAATTTTGAAAACTTTTTTTAAATTGAAAATTGGAATTGAGCTTTATTCAATAATCCTACAAATATTTTTTTTAGAAACAATTATCTACTGATTATAACTAATTTATCGTTCACTTCCGATTATTAAATTATCTATTGTAGACCGCAAATTTTTAAATTTTTTTTTCAAAAATTTAAGAGTTTCGTAATAATTTTATATCTTTAAAAATAAACATAATGTAATAATATTAAATTTAAAAGCAGTAAATAACTTTAAATACTATTTTAATATTAATATAATTTAAAATTAAATGTTTTTTTTAAATAACTTTTTAAGAATAAATTACAAGAGTGTACGTATCACATATGCCGTATGGCTTTGAATAATTAATGCTTCTAATCTAAATTTCACATAATTTTAGTTTGATAGTTTTTAAAAATATGAAAAATAAAAGGTTAAAAAGAACGTTACGAGAAGAGACGAATGAATATTTTTGGGGGAAAAAATATTCTAGATTTATATGTTATAGAAATTTATACGAAAAGTCATGTATATATTTTTTTTATTAGAATTTTTGATGGATATAAATGTCGTATACTAAATCCAATAATTCAAACCTCTGTTTTATATTATATTGTTTTACGTTTTTCCAACCTATAACTTTAATTCATTTCGATTTATTTATTTATTAAAATAATGAAATGGACAAATTAAAAAAAAAACAGTATAAAGTAATTGCATTAAAATGGTCATTAATTCTCTGTTGTTTTTATTTGACATAGGTATTTTCTTTGGAAATCAAAGAAAGAGAAAGATTAAATTAATTGGATTCTTTTTTTTGTGTTTGTGCTCCTAAAACACGTATAAAATATTGAATATATTTTTTCCCTTTTTTTTTTATAAAAACAATAAATAAAAAAAAATTCGCTAACGATTATTTTTCACAATTTTTAATGTTTACGTTTTTAATTTAATATTTATGCAAAGAAAATATTATTTATTATTGATTGGTTTTTAAAAATACGTTATACACAGAAATTTTCAAAGATGTTAAGATTTATCTTTTTTAATTATATACGAATTCTACCATAAAAATACTTTCAGAAAATAAAATAAAACTTTTCACAGAATTATAATAATAAAACTTTCACGATTGTTTTTTTTTGCTTTAATAATGAAATAAATAATTATTTATTTAACACTTTACTTTTTGCACAAGTAAACTTTTGTGTTTTTAAGTGGCCATTTTGACCTTTGTATAATATTTCTTTTTCACAATTTTTACAACAATTTTAAACATTAAAATATTATTAATATTAATTTTTTTTTTTGCACAAACGTAAAATAATTCACCTATTTAGACTTCTGAATTGTTCGAAAGCTTACTCAAGACTGAAAAATATGGGTTGGTACCAGTAACGTAAATATAAAGTGAGAATTTAGAGAGAACTTTTCTACTCTAACTTTAAAGTTAGAATGAGAGAAATGCATGAGAAAAAGGAGAAAATTAAAGCACATGTAGGTACACAAAATGGTAGCTTATTTTGTTTTGTTTTAACACTCATTTTTTTTACCTTTTTTAACTGAGCAAATGTTATCCTGAAAGAATACTTTTTTTTACAGATATTGCCAGAGCCGTGCGGTGTTAAAATAAGAACCTGGTGCGATATTATGAAATTGTGCGTTTTCATAAAAAATTCACATATCTCGTTTTCAATTGATAAGTTTATACACACTTTTCTTGGTTCATTGTATAGCGTAAATACTTATTGGAAGATTCAATAAAACTATTTGTATATAAACAAATTTGTAATGATTTCTGGAAAGAAAATTTAAAACTTTAATTACTTTCACTTCTTTTGGTAATACTTTCGATATTTATTGTTATTTTCTCCATCATTTAAAAATAAATTGAGATCATCACAGTTCTTGGTTATTTAGTTTTTGTTTTTCCATGACTGCAATATAAAAATGTTATAAAAGAATTCATGATTTTTATTATGTTCCCTAAGTTGCTCAAATCTTTTCATATACACTACGAAATTATAAAAGTTAAATTGAGAATTTTTAATAGGGATTTTAATTGGTTCTTCTACTCTTTCATAAAAAAACAGTATTTTTTTGTGTTGTAAGCGGACTACTATACCATGTACAAAATTGATTCTGCAGAACTAAAAAAATAATGAAAGTTGTCTTTACCAATATGTGTTCAAGTAATGCATTACAGTCGGCTATATTTAGTTTTGGACTTTGCATGGTATTTGAAACTATATGTTTACTTTGGAATGGATGTCATTCCAAATAATATAGTTGCAAGTAAATTTATAAGATGATAAACGCTCACTTAAATACTTCGTCTCATGTTTTGGTAAGTTTTCTCGCCCTTTATCAAGTGCAACATCCACAAGATAATCATATATTTCTTTAATGGATTTAATAGCTGAAATTCTACTCTCCCATCTTGTGTTAGAGTTATGTACTGTTTGAGCACACTCCATCAACTAGGCAGAAAATAAAACAAATATCATCAGGTGAACGTAATCTAAAATAATTGTGTAACAATAATAATTTCAAGAATTTTGTCTTCGATATTTTTGGATATTATGAAAATTATTTCATTTTGAATGTTATTATGAAATATTGTCTCATTTTCAGAAATCCTTTGTAAATTATGTGCTGTGAATAATTCAAACAAGTTACCATTATCATGTTCTTATGATTTGTTAGAATAACCAAGAATAGCTAACGATATAGATATAATGTTTCGTTCCACTTATGAATTTGATTGTCCAATTTATTACATCGATTAAAAAATTAAAATGCAAAATTGAAAGCTCGTGTATTTTTAAATCTATATTGATAAATGTAATCAATCAGAAATACATTTTTCAGACAGATTCTATTATCCGAAACAGAATGAACTAACTATTTATATGACGTTTATAGTAAGACTGTGAAAAGTGTCATTAACGGAAAAATTAAAATCAAAAACTTGAACAGGACCCTTTTTCCTATATAAACTGTTAATTGGTCCATTACGTTTTGCCATTTATACAATAACATTTCTCTGAGCTAATGTTAGTCTGAAAATTATGTAATTGCTTTACAAGAGGTTACCCTTTACAATATTTTCCAACCTATCTAACATAAAATTTCATCATATTTGTGCTTATTATAAAACAACCGATTTCTAATATAAAATCTACCGAAATATAGAAAGAAAATATTTAATATTCTATAATTCTTACAACATTTTGCAACCATCTTGCATAAAATCATATATTTGTTCATATTATAAAACCACCAGTTTCTCATATAAAATCTACCGATACTTCATATAAACTCTTTTTTTAAAGTCTAAAAGTATAAGTCTATATGTTTATAACATTTTGAAACCGTCTAGCATAAAATGTCAACATATTTGTGCATATTAAACAAGGAATATATCGTTGCACAACAGCAACAATCAATGACAACTTGGGATTGCCCCATGCTCCTCATAAGGAGATTAAGGAAAAAGAAATTTATATGGATTAAATTTTAAACGCAAACAAATTCTGTTTTAAATATACATTTTTTGTATTTACAGGACATTGAAGATTTCAAATTAAATATAAAAACAAAATATAATATAAATTTGAATAAGTTAAAAAATATAACATCACTTTATTTTTTATAATAATTAAATACTATAAACAATACTTTAATTAAAATATCTTAAATTAAATAAAAATAATAAAAAACTATAATAACTACATATTAGTTGATTCCACATTTTGACAGAAAAAATCATTATTTTCATTCTTATCTTGAACACCAGGAAATATTTTCCCAATTTTTATATTTAATATTTTACATGTTTTCATTGTTAAATCCGGTATAAGTCCAGTGATCACAACTACGAAGGATAATAACCAAAAAGTAATTGATCCTAATAAATTATTATACACTTGCAACATGTCGCCATCATACCGACTGTTAAAAATAGAAAAAAATGATTTTTATTCTTATAGTGAGTTTTATTTTTAGTAAGTGCAAAATTATCACATAACATTCTATTATTGAAGTAACAAAAATAAGCAAAAGTGAAAGTATTGAAATAAATTTTAATCGACAATAATGCTGTTGAATTTACTTTTATTATTTTATAGAACATCCCTCCTCTTTTTATATATTCGATGTAAATTCCAACGAAATAGATATTTTTTTATAAATAACTCAATATTAAGTTGTGGCTATAAGAGGATATTAATACATTTTTCGCGTAACAAGGTTTGCATAATAAAATGAGAAGGGTTCTTTATTTGAAATAAGGAAAGATTAAGAGGCAAAATTTAACATACTTCAAATTTCAAATAATTTAAAAGATATTACAGATTCATATTCCGATTACAACGTTGACCTCATATTTTTGACCAATTTTATATATATGTACATGTTATTAAGTATACATGCTAAATTCAATCTGTCGATGATTAATGAAAATCCACGTTAATACTTATCGTTAATAAAGTGTTAAAGTGCTACTGAAATATATATTAAAATTACTTACAAATCAAATAAATTATAAATGAATGTTGTTGACATAAAAGCAAATATGGAAAACCAAATTGTTGCAATAAACATATAACTTTGATAAACAGCTTCCATCCATAATTTTATATTAACAAGTACAACAACGTTATGTATCATAAATGTACCGAAACAATATAATGACGCTGTTTGTGGAGATGTTAATATAACAGCATTATTGGTCCATGTAAAATAGCCAAAATAATAAATTATTGTACCATGATAAAGAGCAAGTAACATCCAACCAATAAAATATTTCCATGAAAATTGTTTATTACTTGATATTTCTTTATATAGTTCTGGATTACTGTGGAAGGAAAAAAAAACACAGAATTAGTTAAATTCAAATTGGTAATTATTGTTTGATTTTTTATTTTACCTCATTAACTTCTCTTCGGGATAAACTTTTTCAGTTAATGATATAAAGAGAATTGGAAGTGCTGAATAAACTAAATTATACAATGTTAAAAATACAGAATCATAAATAGATTGTGACGAGAACATACAGTGAATCTGAAAAAATATCTGAAAAAAAAGAAATAATATTTTTAATATAAACACTTGAATTCAAGCACTTAGCTAACACTTTTTTTGCTAATACAATTTTAAAATAATTACAAAATAAACACAAAGTTAGTGAAAAAATTCATCATAAATACTTTGCCAAAAATTTATTTAATGTTAAGAGTTTTCATGAATACTTATTTTTTTTAGTAAAAGAATGCTTAAACAATTATTAAGTACCAAATTTTAATAAATGTCGGTCTAGCCTAAACTTTATTAATTATGCTTTTTCTTGGATGATTTACTAACCTGTATTACCATAAAGACTAGATTTTTGTAGAAAAAATATAAAACTAACATTGATAGTCGTTGTGAGTAATAATGACCATGCACAAGGAGAATTTTTTTTACCATTGAAAAATTAGCAAATGCGTAATCTGCACATCTAAAAAATGAAATAATAGAAGAACTCATAACCAAAGAAAATCGATGTCAAAACAAACCTTGCTGCCTGTCTTCCTTCTTTTCCTACAATACCTAACCCAACGTGTGCCTCTTGTATCATAGATACATCATTAGCACCATCCCCTATCGCTGCAGTTATCTGAAATGTGTAAGTCTCAGAGTTAATTTTTGTTAAATAAACAAAAAACACGAGATGACAAAAATTCACATATTATTAAATACCTGCAGAGTTTTCATTAATTGTACTACTTCACATTTTTGTAATGGACTTAAACGGCAACATAAAACAGCACGACATTTTATTGTTATATCACGAAATTTCTCTCGACAACAACGAAATGCAATTGTTAAACTTGATCCATCTATTAAAAGTGTAAATATTCCATTAGAATTACTTTGTAATTCCGAATGAAACGTATCTAAATGTCGATTAATTTCTTCATCACTTTTACATTCAGTGATAAAATATTTAAAAGCATTTTCAGGAATGTGACCACAAGCGAGAGCAATATTGAGTGCAGTTTCAACCTTTAATTATTTCCAATATTGTTAAACTTATTTTTAATTTTTCTGTGAATAAAAATAAAATTTACTTTATCTCCAGTTAAGACCCAAACTCGTATACCAGCTTCTCTCAATGATTCTAATGTATCTTTAACATTATCTTGCAAAGCATCTTCCACAGCTGTTGCTCCCAATAATTCGAGATCTTTAAAACATAAAAAAAAAATAAATAAAATAATATTTTATTGAGTTTACTTTTTAATTTGTCAAAAATAATAAATGGAAATTACTTACTTGTTTCAATTTTCCTTTGACATTCTTCCACCAACTTTTTTCGATCGGTTAAAGAATTATTTGCCTGTAGCAATTCTAACAGGAAAAATAAGTTTATTTAGATTAAAATACATCTTATTTATAATAATTTTTTATTGAAATTACCCGATTTGAAATTATGAAATTCTTCATTTGTTAATTTTTTTCGGGCCACAGCTAAAGTTCTTAAACCTTGCCTAGCAAATTCATTGACGTGCTTTTGTGTTATTTCAATTAATGGTGTGTCCATATCAATACATAATGGTAAAACGTGACTTTCCGCACCTTTTGTATAAAGCCAGATCTTTAAAAAATATAAAAATAATTGATCAGATTTAGTGTAATAATTAAATTATTGAAATAATAAATAATTTAATTATGGAAAAAAACTCAGAATATATGTACTTTTCCTTTACGATCCTTCACAATGACACTCATCCTTTTTCTATCTGATGTAAATTCTAATACAGCCAATCTTTTACATTTTATTTTATTTGTATTGTCTGATTTAAATTTATTAAGAGCATCGTCAACAGTATCAAATCCTACCTGAGAAATAAAAAAACAAACTAACATATAATAATTCTTATCAGAATATTTATCAATGTTTACTTTTGAATTTTGATAAAAAGTTTTTTTTAATTTTATTGTAAGAATCTCATCATGATCACCGGTATAAACGAATCCAAGTTTGGCACATGCTTCTACAAGAGCTTTTTCATCTGGACTTGATGCTTGGTAATCAAGATTCCTACAAATAAACAAATAATGTAATGGAAATAAATAATTTAGTCAAGAATTTATACTAACTTAATAACATTTTTAATAACACCTTTTCTCATAACAGATTCTCTTCGTTCCAGTAAAGACGCTTCATTATACGATGGAGCAGCATAATATTCTCTGCTGGAGGAAATATTCTCTTGGCGTAAAAAACTTACTTGTCTAGAAATTGGTCTTAATCCGCTACTTAAACCTTTTTTGTAATTAAAAAAAAAATTCTATTTATTTTCGTTCATTTTTTTATATTCAACAAATTATTAATAAAAAAATTAATCACATTTCAAATAAGAATTCCGTTCAAATTATATAATTTCAGTTAACTAAAAATTTTGAATATAGTTTGGCTTTAATAAATAAGTTTCACAATTACAAATAAATATTATTCTCTCAAGATTTCAATTCTTAAAAGAAATTTATCTATTCAATAATTTTTGTTAAATATTTTTAAACAACCGATAAAATGCTAATTGTTTTCTCTGGTATTTTATATACCATTTCTTGAAAGACTTCAAGGATTAAAGGTGAAATATATATTTTAAAATGATATTATTTTAAATAAACGTACTTGGCTTAACAAAATTTGTAGTAGCTGATTGAGTTCTTCTATGTGTTAAATTAGGATTTGGTGGAATTGGTGCTTCAACTGATATTGCTCGCTTTAAATCATTCATACCAATTTGAGTTCTAAATGGCTTTAAATCAATTCCATCTGGTATAAAATCTGTGCTACTTCTTGATTCAATAATGGCACTATTTGGCCTTGGATATATTCGATTATCAGTTAAACCGTTATTTAACTGATAACTGAATGTGCGTCTATTCACTTGATCAAGTGTTCTTATACTTGGTATCTCTTGTATTTCATTGGGTCCTGCAAAATTATTTTTAGTAATATTATTATTACCGACATTTCTTTGAAATAGAAGAGGATTTAAATCACCATTCCGTCTAGTTAAATTATTTTTATTTGATATTCTTTCAAAATCTAATAAAGACAAGGGGCGTGATGAGTTTGATACGTTTGATGGACGTGCGCTTAATGTAATTAAATCCAAATCTTCCGGATCTGAATCATCTAAATCTTCTTCTCTAATATTTTTAAAATCATAAATTGTTGTTGAAAAACGATCTTCAGCTTCATCTTTATTTTCATCATCACAAACATCTTCTATTTCACCAGCAACTTGGACTGTATGACATAATGCAAGAGCTTCCATAAAATTAAATACATCTTCCTATTTAAAATTTCAATTAAATAAAATTAATTTTTGTACTAATATAAAATTTAGTCACCTTAAATTCATGAATTTTGATTTTTTTTTGAGTTCGTACATTCTGAAGTCCTGTTCCTTTGTGTATATACATTTGACCATTAATTGAACATTGTTGGAAAATCATTTCATTCTTAGTTAATGTACCCGTTTTATCAGAGAATAATATTCGTACCTTAAAAAAAATGTTGTAATTATTATTATTAAGTTGTTGGTCTACAAAAGCGTCTTGGTCTTATATTTTCTTTTAAATCATTTTAATAGGGATCAAAAAGACAATAACAGATTATTACAAATATTTTGTATGGTGATTATTATTAATTATTACTATTCGACTTACTTGTCCCAATTCCTCATTTAAATCAGAGGTGTTAACAATAAACGGTTGATTGGTTTCACGATCAAATAAATCTGGATCCCATTCCATAAAAAAGGAACCTTAAACCAAAAATGAATTAATAATTTTTAAAGTTCTAAACCCTGACAATACAAGTTCTGTTAAATTTTTTAAATTAAATCGGTTAATAATTAAATTAATGTTTGAACAATGTTTGATTAAAATATTTTTATTCATTTAGCAGAATAAAAACCAATTTAAAAACAATGTTTAAATATTAATTTATTATTAGAAAAAAGGGTCATTTACCTAAAAATTTATGCATTTCAATTGTCACATATAGTGATATTGGTATTAAATAATTAAATATAATTAAAAATGAAAAATAATTTTGTAAAAATTCCGTAACTGCATTAGTAGCAACTTCTTCACCCATATAATGATTATGTTTCGATTCATATAAATCATTATATCTACAAAAGGATAAATGTTATTAATAATTTTATATGAGAAATAAAAACAAATTAAAATAAAATCTTACCTCTTTACAAAATAAGAGCAGGTAACAATAACAATAAGTAAAACAAGGAAAAATACTAAAAATTTATTTATGAATGTTTCACTTGAACTTAATTTATTTCTTGTTATTTTACTGTTTAATGCTAATTTTGAACTTTGACCTTTAAGAAAAAATAGTAAAAAAATATAAAATTAAAGTGTCAGCATATATCTATATAATGTTGCTTCAAACAATTTTAGTTCATTAATTTAGTTTTGTTTAAATGTACCTTTATCAAATATTATATAAATTATTTCGAATTTACTTGTCGATAATAATAATTTTTTCATTGAAATTTTAGAATTTCAAATATCGTATATATTTAAATATAAGAAAATATTTATAGGTAGTATTTATTATTTACCCGTGTAAACGGCACAACCAATTGCCCAGTCAGTATTTTTCACTCTTGCACCACGTAACAGTAAATTTTCTGCCATTAATGGAAGTACATTATTTGGTGGTGTATTGGTTTCTGGATCAATTGTTAATGTTCTCCTTATAACAGAAGATAACTCAATACGTCCATTAAAGGTATATAAATCGGTTTGAGGTAATTCACATTCAATGATTCCCAATGTATGAAGTTTATCTAAAATGTATTTTTCGCAAATATGAATACGTCTTTTATTATGGTTTTATTTTTTTAGTCTTACTTATTTCCACATCTGGTAAGCCTTTTGGTGTTATTAGTGTTTTTAAATTTGTTTCACCATCCAAATTTGCCGTTGTTATATGACATTTTCCTTGAATATCAGATGATTTTAATAATATAAGATCGCATGGAACATCACAATCACGTGGCACTTTAACTAAATCACCTTGTATAATATCCTCACATCGGATATCTATTTCTTCACCATTTCGAAGTACCGTAACTAATTGAAAATGAATAAAAAAAAATCAGTAGAGATTTTTGCAACAATTAAACATTTTCTGAAGCCTCCATTTTGGTTCGTTGAATTTGAAACATTATATTTAATAAATTTATTATCTTTTTCAATTAAGTTTCGATTATAATCACATAAAATGCAATGTATAAATGTAAAAAGAAACTAACTTGTGGAAACTAACATTAGTTAGTTTATTAAACAAATATGATTTTTTTTAACTCACCTAATGAGTAATTTACCATATTATCAGCTTTATGCCTTAAAAAATCTTCATATCCTTGTTTTGTGGCTGTCACAGCAATAACAAATACTAAAGGTGCTAATGATGTCAAAGGTGTAACTGGACTATCTTAGAAATATATAAAAATTATAAAATAAAAATTCTTGTTTAAAAATTGTAATTGTGTTTTCCTTTTCAAAACTAAAATTAAGAATAAAGAGCAAACAATAAGTGATGGCATTATTTTACTATGAATCTATATATCATAACTGAATAAACAAATACAAATATGTATTTCTACATATATATATGTAAATTAATGTTTCAAATTTGTATTCAAATACGAAAAACTCCCAAACACAAATACAAGTAGATATTTTATAGTTATAAAACTTATATTTATTAATACGATTATATAAATTGTGTTGAGTTGACATTGAACTCGACATTTTAAAAAAAAAACAATTAAATCAATTCATATCAATGATTGTAGAAGGTTACTAATAAAAAAAAGATTTACAAGAAATATACCTAAAAATGTAATACTACAGACACTAATGCTGATTTGATCTTATATAATTAAAAATTAAAAAAAAAGTATGACTTACCTATAATAATTGCAATAACTGTCATGATTAAAAAATAAAAATTTGCTATTCTACGAAATTGTTCTAATAAATTTTGTGGTAAAAATGTTATTAAACTATATTTTGTTGATTTAATTTTATTTGATTGTTTAATTGCCTTTTTATCCTCTGGAATACCACCAATTTTAATTGTTAATGAATCACCGACAGTTGATACATGATTTCCCTGTTAAAAAAATCAAAACAATAAAATATTTATTAATTGAAGTGAGAGGAGTTAAAAATATTTTGATTTAATTCAAAACTTTTTTCTATAAAGGTAAACCAAAAATAAGTAAATGGAAATATTTTTTGTAATGTAAGATTAAATATGTAAAAAAAATTTAAAGAATTAAAAAAATAAGAACACAAATTGGTGAGTTAAATAATTAGCGAATATCAATATTTAAAATTTTTCATTGGTAAACACCTAGAAGAAACAAATAGTAAGAACAATATTAAGCCAATAGCACGCGTAATGTAATGTATAATAACAGCCGATGAAATTCTCGTAACCATAAAGCTGATTACCATATAGGTAAACTAGCAAGAAAGTCGTTACATTTAATTTTATTATCGCTATTAGTTAACAACAAATATAATTCCAAATCTGAAGATTTTACAATAATTTAAATTTTAATTTGATATTGTAAATTGATTTCTTATATACAACTATTTTATAGTAAACAATGTAATGAATAATTAATCTTAGTCAAAGTTTTTTTATTTTCTTATTTATATAATGTCTAATTCCCTAATTTCTGTTTCAAAGTAATTTGTATTGTAAACCTGGTGGTAATAACTTGTTACTTGTACAACATATTTTTGTACAATTCTACTAGATACTAACCTTTCTAAAAAACCATGCCTTATAGTAAATTGGTCCAACATTGAACATTTTTCTATTCTTCTATTTAATTTTTTCTTATACTTTATTATTTACATCGAATTATATTACTTGACCACCTTTTAATTTAACACAAATAAATTAATGAATAATATTGTTATTAATTGTTATTCCGTATTCAGTATTTTTTTAATAAAATATAGGTAAGGTAGATGAATATGTAATATTTGGCAACGCGACTGTACTATCAATATTTTTTACACTTTGTACTTTTACAATTTCTTTTTTCTTTAAAATATTTCTTTTTAAAGAAAACTCCATATTTTTAATCTGTTATTCTTTATTATTTCATTATAATTTAATTTTATTTATTATTGGATTTTTTCTTTTTGAGTTAAACATTTTTTTCACATTTTTTTTCAATAAACGAGAAAAGAAAATTAAATTAAATTCTTGTTTGTTTTTAATTCAAAAATTTTAATAATTCATAATAATTTTGAATCAAAAATCACAGTAACTTATAAAAAATTAATATCATTTTTATCGCGTTATCACTTTCACTTTAAAAACTATTTACTAATATATATTTTTTTAATCTTTTTTTCTGTTCTTCTCTATTATTTTTTATTTAATGCAAAAATAATATTAAAAAAAAAATCACAACGTGTGATATCGCACACATAACTATAATATTTTTTATGAATATGTAATCTCTTTCTATAAGTCCGAAACAAAACAAATATATACTTTTTTTTTTTTTATCTTTTTACTTCAATATTATTTGAAGGCGCCTTTTAAATTGATAACTATAGTGTATTTATGTGTTGAATCCTTTAATTCTTATTGAATTGGAATAATTGTATATTTTTGTTTTTCATACAATTGTACAACTGAAACCAATTGAAATTAAATAACGGCCATACGATAAACTTTTACTTGTTTCTATCACTAAAAGATTTCTTTTGATAAAAATACTATGATTGGAAAATTTTTACATTATCAATTAACACATCATATAAAAATATGTAAATAATCTGTTATACTTAAATATGGATATTTATACATATACATACATATATTTATATATATACTCTTCTAACTAAACTAATTATTTTTATTATTTAACTTAAAATCTTTAAATGAATAAATAAACTGATCCGCGAATCTCGGTAAATAACATTAAGATAAGAATGATACGATACACGTAAAAAAATATTAAATTAACAAAGCAAAATTTAAAGGGAGTCTATGAAACGCATTTTAAAGTGTAGTTTTATCATTAATTTATTGAAATGAAAAATTTTAATAAACTGATAAGATGATGTGTAATTATATCTTTACCTTTGATATTTAAGATAACATTTTCGCTTTTGTTTTATTATTATTATTATTATTTTCAAGTAATGAAAAAATATATATACCCATTATTAAAAAACACAATAATAATAATTATTATTGTGTTATTATTATTTTATGACAAGTTTTGGTCTTTTTTATTTAATTTAAAATATGTTCGTTTTATTCATAAGTAATTAAAATAATCATGTTTAAAATGTGTCATTTACAATTAAGAATTACTAATACAGAAAAAAATTATTAATAATATTATTGTAAATATGAATATAAATGGGTTGAATCTGTAAATGAATCCATTCATTCGTATTAATTAACAAAAAGATTTTAGTTTTGCTAGAAAAATTTACAAATTCACACGTTTTTTAATATGAATCGTTGTAATTTAATAATCTCTTATAAGAGATTTATTGTAAATTATTTTTTGTTTTTCTATAATGTTTCCAAAATTTATTATTATTAAAATGTTGCACAATGCACAAAATTTATAGCAAATAAAATATAAGAAATTTTTTGATCTTCAAAAAATGACATGAAAATCGTAAGTTTTTAAAAAATGGTCTTAAATTTCAATTATTAAAAATAGTTTACATTAATTAAATATAATTCTAAAAAGTCGTGTGTGTCGGTCAAACCGTAAATGAATAATATATAGTATGTTATATATTTAACACATTCATGCCTCATTTATTTATGAAAGAAATTAGTAAAATAAATATTTTGCTATATTATTGATATTTTTTTTTCTCTTACTCATTGACGTAGATATTAATTATTAATACCAATGAATATTTCTTTTTTACTGGAATTGTCTGTATAAAAAAATTTAATTAAATTTTTGGCAAATTATAAAGATTTTAAAATTATTTGAATTAAATACACAAGCTTCTAGTAAAATGTAAATCTGATGAGTGAATGTACATTATTATTTGTTAAATTTTCGTATTTAGGTTTATTAACCAAAACGTTAATCGTGCAGTATTTGTTTTAAAATTGTAAGTCTATATAACAAGATATGAAGTTCTGGTGTTATCAATCAATGAGAATTCACACTGTGGTGAAATAAAGAAATTTAAAAAATATGTATAGTTTTTGATTTATTTCGGTATTTATAGTTACACTAAACTAAGTTTAACGTATTCATTTCTAAATATACTAATACAGAATTATTTATTTTTTATAAAATCAATATAAATTAGCACGCAGATTATAATAATCTATAATTTTTTATTAATAATAATTATGAGTTCATTTTAATTAATCATAAGAAAAGACTCGTGCAATTTTTTTTTTTCATTCTGTCAATAATTATAAAACAAGTTTTGAAATCATATAATAAATAGATAAGAAATGAATAATTTGGATTAAAATTTTTTAGAAACTTCATGAAAATAATAAAGAATATAATGGATCAAAATCAGAGCTTGAGGCAATGTTAACACAATAGTAAATGTAATACTAAATATTTTATTAATTTTAGTTCATTCTTTAATAAATAAATTAATAAAATAACTGTTGTAATGTTTCAATTTTAAATTTTAATTTTAATTCTTAATTAAAAGGTCATTCTGAATTTTGTGAAAAGAATTTTAAATTAATATTTTACATATGGTATATTAGTAGATAACTGAATTAATAAAAATCTAATCAAATTTATTTCGTGAAAAAACAATTTAAAAAATTAAAATTTAAAATGAAATATTTCTTAAGTAGTATACCTGTTATCAGAAAAAAAAAACTAAATTTTTTACTTCACCTTTATTTATTACGTCAATGTCTTACAAACCCGTATTTTAATAAAGATAAGCTTAATAATTTAAAATAATATACCTAAATACCTAAATAACTAAATAATAACTAAAAAATGTAAAAGAAACCATTAAATCTCCATTTTATGTTTAATATTTAAGTTTTAATAAGCAGAACGTTAGTACATTTTTTTTATTCTTATAAATTAAGGCTAAGTAAACTCATTTTCCGGTACAGATAAAAATTAAACAAGATTAAAGTCTAAGTAAATATTTATTTAATATTATTTTATAAATAGACCGTGAAAATCATTATTTTAAAATCTTCAGAAAGTCTGTTGAATACATTGGTATCTAATAATCACAGTTTCTATAGGACAAGTATTTAAGCAATGATGTGTAATATTATTGAACTTACCTGCAAATAAATAAAATGACACTCTACTAATTCATATCTTATCTTTGTTTTTTAATAAGTAAAAAATTTTCTAACATAAAAGTTTTTTGTCAGCAAGGAAGTACTAATTGAGCGGATAGTGACGTATTTGTAAAACTTTATCTTGTTACATTTGTGGGAATTACAAGTGCTTGTATTTGTTTAAAAATGATTTTATATTACATAATTTATCTGAAGAATATTAATAATTCTGACATTCAATTATTGATTATGTAAAATATTTTCTGGAAAAATTTATTAACTTTGAGTAAACATAATTTGTAATTTAATGAATATTAAGACTAACTGAAGTAAATAAATATAATATTTAGAATGTACAAGTTTCAATTTTTTCCTACATTTTTTATTTTCCAAGGAATAAACGATTTGTAATTATATTAATTAAATTTCTAATTAATTAATATCCATATGAATTAACAAATTTTAATTTCATATTTATACACTCACCATTTTTTATTACTTTTTTTGCTATACTTTCAAAAGAATATTTAAAAAAAATCACTTATAAAATATGAATTTGCTCAATGAACTTTCATAAAACTTATATCTATTAATTATATTTTGCTTTTAATTATAAATTAATTATAAATAAATAATCACATTGTTCACATTTAATTTATTTAAAATACAATAAGTATGAAATAACTGCTAATTAAAATTTTGATATTGTTATAAAATAAAAATAAAAAACCCCGTTCGATATAAGGTAAAAATTATAATGTTTTTATTTTTTCTGTATAATTCTAATTCAACCTGATATCAGTTTTTTTTTACTGTGTTATCAATCATATTATATTTTTTTTTTCTTTATCAATCGATATCTAACAAACTTTTTGAAATTGTTATCTATATATTATTAGATTCCCCCCTACATTAGTTTCATCGCACAATAAATGACCAAAAATAATTCTATATACCTTTAGTTTAATTATATAATAATTAAAATTATAAACATGACTTATAATTGATCAATTAACAAATTGATAAAAAAACTAAAATTTAAAATACAAAATTACATATAAGTAATGCAAATTTCTCATGACTAATTATAATTTTGTATGATATTGTGTCTTACTATTTTGAAATATGAAGGCAGGACTAGATAAGAATGTTATCTTATTTAAAAATTTTAGATAGTTAATATTTATTTTTTAGTAATAAGAAATTTGATTTCATCAAATTACTTTTAAATTGAAATTTCATTAAGAAAGTGAAGAAAGTGGATGAATACATACAGACGTTGTTAAATTTTTTTTATCTTCTAAATTTCTATTGTAGCAATAACCAAATATACCAATATACTTCTTTTTAAGTACTAAAAATATACCAATGGTTAACATTTATTAGATAGAAAAAAAAATGTTTTTAAAATTAAACATAGATATTGTTTCTTTGATCGGATTATCTAACGTCAACGATAAATTGATTCTTATTAATATTATTTATAGATATTACTAACTACATATATTCTACATTAAAATAGATGAAGTGATATAAGTTCGATCTTTTGTAACATTATACACTGATGATATGGATGTATTACAGAATCACTATTGAAACTAAACAATTACTTCTATTAAATCTTATTATATATTTTATCTTACAGGAAAGAGATAAGCACAAACATACTTTATCACTTCCGAAAAATGCCTCCTAAATTACACTTAGGTACAGCTGTTAAATTTTAAATTGTGTTATCCGAAAACAATTTTTAGAATTTTTAGATTACATGAGAAACAAAATACTACAATATTATATATATCGGCAGACAACACAAAATATTATATTAATAAAAATTTCACTTAATTTTTAATAAATTTTTAATTTCTTGTTTATCCCGCGGAAATAAGATTAGTATTCAACAAATACAAAGTAGTAATAACTATTGTAAATTTTACCTATTTTGCGTTCTACAATGAACAATAAATTCTGATACCCGATTAACGAGACGTGAATCCTGTTAATAGGTCAAAATACAGAAAGTTAAAATTTTGTCCTGCTAGGAGGAATGGACAGTAATAACTTCACTTCAAGAACAGCTAACCCATCTAATTACATCACAACCAGGAAACAAATAATTATAATACAATAATAAAATGTGATTTTAAAATTTTTAAAGGCCATTAATAAATTCTTGTAAAAAATGTAAACCAAGAATTTACTGCTATAAACTATTTAGCAATTAATTCTGTAGCACTAATTAATAAATTTGTGAGTTAATACAAACAGCATTTATTTTTTTTTATTGCAATTGCTTCAGTCCAGTTTTATGAATTGTTTCATTCTAAAATAAGAAAACTATTATTTGATTCAACATATTGTTTAACATAAAAATTCATTAAAATATTATTAAAGCCTTCAAAAATATTTCATGTCGAAAACACTTTTATACATTTTGGAAGTAGAAATCTTGTAGAAATCTTAAATATTTCGAAAACTGTAGAAAACTGTGGAAAACTAAAAAAGCACAATTCATATCACTGTGTCATACCTTAATATTTATACCTTAATATTTAAAAAAAAAATAATGTTTCGGAAACGAAATTTATTAAATTTTTGATAACATTTAATTCTAATACAAATGTTAAAATTTTATATTAAAATTCATCCGTCAAAAATTTTTTTCAGGTTTTTCAGTTTTTTTTCTAGTAGAAAACTGTAGAATATACTCAGGTTTTATACATAATGCATTTTACATGTAATCTACATATTTTCTACAACGTCAAACACTATGTTGTTAACCTATTAACAACTATATGTTTGGCACACAACACTTGCAGAATAAGCGAACCAAAATATGTATTTTGATTTAAATTTAATGTTCAATTTATTTCAACCTACAAAGTCGATTAGGAGAGAATTTAATGAATAATAGCACAATTACGTATGTCAGGTGTATTATGTGTATTTCTATATACAAAGTTAATGCTTGAACATTATTTTGAATTAGATTGTATTTTTTGAATTATTATATATATTTTGTTGTTATATATATTTTGTGTTAGGCTTCATTTTTGGATCTTGTGCCAGTATTAATACTTGTCTATAAACAAATGTATGCTTTCCATGTCTCAACATTTTCTTAACCTACACCTAATATAATTAAATATTTTTCTTGATTATTCGGAATTAAATTTAAAGGCAAACATCAAAAACCTTAACACCTATTTTGTTTCTCAAACATAGCAAATTTTTATTCAATTAATTTAATAAATTTTTCATTTTTTGTACTTAATTTGTTTATTTACCTAATTTACTTAGTTTTTATTTTTTTTTGTATTTCATTTAAACAATATTTTTATTATTTTATTTATTTCAAATTTCTCAACAAAAAAAATCTTACAGCACAACAACGATTATGGATGGATGGTTAAAAGAAATTTTTATATGAATGAAAAAAAAACTAAATCTTTATTGGAAATAGAAGAAAATAATAGAAGTGTAATTAAATAAAAAAAAAATTTATTTCTTAATAAGATATTAATAATAAAGTAAAGTATAAAACTTATATTAATTATATTAAGTTAATAACATTTTACTTGAATTTTCAATCTGTATTTTTTTTTAAATTTAATTACAGATATTTATGTTTCGATTATAATTAAAACTTTGTTTGAAATTATTTGTTGTTGGAGCAGGGACAACAACTACTTCAAGATTTTCTAACTTGACTATCACCTTCTTCTTCATGCTCTTCTCCATCCTGTTTTACATTTTTTTCTGCTTCTGGATTATCTGTAATTATGTATTGCCTGTAGTAATAATGTGTGAGGAGAGAATTATTTAAAACGACACAACTATAAATGATTCTGATAGAGGTTTCAATATCGTACATTTATGGGTGTCAATCTAAAATAAATATAGTATAAATTAATGGCAATTAATATATATTTTTGCTGAAATATATAATAATATTAATTAAGAAAATGTTTCAAGGAAAGTGTTAATCAGAAATAGGCACTATAGTACTATAAACTACTAGAATTCTGAATTCTAAAACCATAAAACTTAATTAAATTTAAATAGCTGCAGAAATCATTTTTTTTTTAATATTTTGTACTTGACTCGAACATGAACTACTTATCTTTATTAGTTCCCATCTTCCACCTAAACTCCGCCAAACCACGAAGAGACCTACTATTTTTGAGGTGGGTTTTGAACCACGTAACATCTGCAAATGCAGATTTCCTAAGAAGAATTTTATCGGTTTAAACATTGTACTGCACACCGACCGGAGTGTCAAAGATGTTATTAATCATTACCCACTACTTTATGTGTGTTTAGTACATAATTAGCCGAATGAAAATTCCATTCCGCCTCCATCGAGATTCGAACTCCCCAAATGCAGTCATGCTGCAATGCTGCCACTTTGGTCGGTAAAAATCATTTTATATATTCTTTCGAATCTAATTTTATTTTTAACTTCCACTCTCATATATTATTAATTTATTTATTAATTTTCATTTGTTTTTATTTTTAATTTAGTAAAATAATAAACAGAAAAAAATTATAATTTTTGAATTTATATGAATTAATTTAAGTTCAACTTTTGACATATATTTTCGACGCGCGCTTTTATAAATTCGGAGTCTCACGAAGCTGGCAACATTTATTTTTTCAATCTCTTTTTCGAAATTAGTGAAAAATTATTTTTTTTTATAAACAAAATCTTTTTATTATTGCGTTAACATTTTTCGTTTGCTTCAGAATTTGAAATAATTTTTTTCTAATCTAAAGTGATATCGCGTATAGATATTTTTAGGCTAAATAATGTAAAAACCGTTAATGCAATAAAATATATTATTCTAAGGAATTTATACTGTATTATTTTATATAATATTATAATTTTATTATAATATGTATTATGTAATGTAATGTAATTCAAAAGGACTAGAATTTATTATGATATATACCTAATATATAAAAAGTGCTTCATTTAAATGCTTCAACGTTTATGTTTAAGTAACTGATTTTCTGATATGGGATGAAGGTACGTGACAAAATCTTTGCGGTACGCTGCCAAAATTGATAATCGACAGGGCTATTTTGGGAATTTATTAAGGAAAAAAATTATTTTATAATATTTCAATACTTATATTTTTTATTAATTTTCTTTTTATACATATACAGGTACATAAAACAGTTTTCAAAACCTATTTTAAATAAATTAAAGTAAATAAAATGAATGAGTTTTCATGTTTGGCAAAATTATTTTCTGATTCAAATTGGAGTCCTCGCTCGAACGTTATATGATTATTTTATTCAGGTACCCCAAATCCAATTTGAGTATAATGTTCTTGCAACTGGTTCAGGCGTGATGACTGAACGCTTCCTTCCACCTTTTAAACAATCGATCGATGTACGTATAAAAGGTATTTAGTTGTTATGTACAAAATTAAGGCAAAATCACTTGTTTTCTACGATTAAAATTATGTGGTCTGACATTAAATGGATTTTTCAACGCTAAACAATTTCTGTATTGAGTATTTTCCATTGGTTGATGTGTTTTCTTTTGGAAAACCCACTGAGTTATGTGTAATTTCCATTTGTTATATTATAATTATTTCTATCACTTAATAAGGGAGGTACTGAAACTCTGAGAAATTATTTGTCTTGGCTGGTAAAATTCTGCAGAACACACTCTAGCTAGATGTGGTATTTAAAATGGTTACTAACTCGAACTGCCTTGATTTAATAGTATTGCGGATGAATTTATTATTCACCTTTTGATATTTTCTTGATATTTTTCTATGCTGATTTATAGTACTGAACTTTTAGTTAGTTAAATTTTTATTATTTTTTACGGTTTTTTATTATTTTTTGATCAAATGAGAATTCTATTATTTTTGGTAAGTTTCCCCAAATTAGTTTTGAAAATCATATCTTATATATTTTAGAATTTAACGGAGTTTGTAGATAATTGAACAAAAAAACTCCAATAGCGACTTGATGTACATTAAATCTCCCATCGGTCTACTACTTATTAAATATAATATGGCGAATTATGCCTAACGATAATATTAAAGCGTTATATGAAGCCTATAACCCATACTATTAATATTGAAACCTTATTGATAATGCGTTATTACTACATGGTTAATTGATTCTTTATGATAACACAATGATCACGTTCTTCTAAAACGGTTTAATTTTAATCCATAACGTTATAATAACGTGTAATTATTTCAATATAACAAGTTATCAATAGCTTATTAATCATTTATAAATAATAATGTAATGCAATGACGTGACACGACACACTAGAAGCGAATTGCTACATTTATCTTACAATTATCTTAGATAAAAATCTTTGAATCTTTTACAATCATCTTCTATTTTATCTAGATTAAAAAATTATTATCTTTATCTTATCTAGATTATTTGAAATATTATCTTTTTGAAAAAGACACAACTATAAATAATAAATTCGTTTCTCTTTTGTTTA
The DNA here is from genome assembly GCA_963082725.1 of Pedicia rivosa. Classification (NCBI taxonomy): domain Eukaryota; kingdom Metazoa; phylum Arthropoda; class Insecta; order Diptera; family Pediciidae; genus Pedicia; species Pedicia rivosa. The sequence goes on from OY720153.1 coordinate 24,487,385, forward strand.
CTCTCGTTGTTTGCAACAACATTTCCGAGGAAATGTTTTTTTTTTAAATTGTTTTTTCTAAAGGAAAATACTTGTGAATTATAAATTATTTATGACTATAAAAAATTGGTATTCAAATTATCTTATCTTATCTTTCAAATTTTTAATCTTAATATTATGCAAGAAATAGTTTTGAATGTTATCACCTGTTTTCTCATCTAGATACATTTTCCGTCATCTTTTCCCAACACTGTGGACATAATATAACTTATAAAAGGTGCACTGAAATAGAAAACGGAGATTTTCCCAACATTCTATTGTAAAGCGTTTATTTCCAAAAGTTTATAATTATAACTTTAATTTTTTTCTTCATAATTATTATGAAAACTATAATAAAAATAATATCCTGTGGTTTTTTCTTAAATTTCACCTACGTTTTTCACCGAAATGGGTTCGAAAATACAAAACGGTGAAAAGGTTCTCTTACAGTGAGTGCTTTAAGTCACCAAATTAGCTTTTTTTCGCCGAATAGATGCATTTCGGTAAGAAAACATTGTGGAAGGGATTGCTATATGTGAAAAAATAAAAATTTGTGGATTGTATAGGTATTTGAATTAATACCTACTATAAAAATTAGATTGATTTAGTTAATAATAAGAGTAAAATAAATAAATTCTCGCCAAATGAATCACCAACAGCTAGTTTTTTGTGTGATTTTATCGTCAAAATTGGTATCAAAAGAGTTCGTTTTCTAGTAACTTTTCTTTCTTGACAATAAAATCACCTTTTATACCTTTCAGACGAAATCAAACTTTCAAGAAATAACCCTGGATATAACGATACTATATTTCAAATTTCAATCAAATTTTTCATCAACAGTTAAATTTTTCAAAAAATTTTTTTTTTGATGGTTGAAAATCGGAGTTCTTGAAACAGTAAATTTTCATATGCGAGAGTGGTTAAAACAAAAAAATTTACGTTCAGGTTCAATGCTTACGTTACATGTGCGTAGATTTGTTTTAGTTATGTTATTTTTTCGGAAGTATGTGAAATACTATTTTTTTCTTTGAACATTTCTTTTTGTATTTCATTCATTGGGCACAAAAGTAGTAATAATAATCTATTTTATGAAATTTTCCTAATATTTAATTGGCTTCTGGTAAAAAATATCACCCACATAATATTTTGAATTTATGGCTTTTCATATCAAGGAAAATTTCACAATATACATTTTTCCATTTATAAATAATAAAACAATAATAAATCAATAAAAATTATTCATCGATAAAAAAATTGATGACTAGAAAACCTTCTTGTTTTTTTGGTCTTAATTCTTAACATTATTAAATTTTAAGTATCTCGCGTATTGCATTGTAATGTGCTGTAATGAGAAATGATTTAATTAAAACATTAAGTTAAAACTTGAATTAGAAAATAATTTCGATACACAAAAACTTAGCTAAGAATATTGAAATTATTTTTTTTTGGTGTAAATTATTTCCGATATTCTGAATTAAGTTTGGTATATGCATAAATATTATGTCATTACAAAATAAAACTGTATTAATTAATTTTTTTCGTGTCCTTTGTTTCATCCTTAATTTGACCACGTCCAAGTAATTTAGCCAAACTATCCCATATTCCACCAAGAAATAGTGCACAGAAAAGATTCTCAAATGGTACAAACGGATCATGGATTCCAAGAAGAATTGATGATAACTGGAAATTTAATTTTGTTTTAAATTTAATAAAATTATAAAATAAATAATGAAAAGATTTTCGTTTTACTTTAAAGTAAACAAGGAAGATAACAATCCCAAAGTATACTAAAGCATGAGGTGCTGAGATCAAATCAGTCTTTTTATCTAAAACGAATATAATTGAGGCGACAATTGAAGCTTTTGTGTAACTAAAAGAAAAAACAAAATTAAAAAATATTATGATCAAGAAGCTTAATTTCTTACAAAGTAGGTTGCATAAATTCCATGGCAGTGGGGGTCCATGCTCCACGTATTAAGCGTTCAAATAATTTTGTAAAACCAGCGCCATTTCCTTTCAATGTACCAATTATGATCATAATAATATATGCATTTGGATATAATTTAGCAGCATGAGTAACTCCGTCGTGAATCTTTTTACAACGATAAACTTCTTTCATAGCACTTGCGACTACTTTAATAGGTAAAAATTTTCCAACTTTATAACCAATATCAAATGGGGTATAGAAAACAATATACCTGTAAATAAATTTTTAATTGATTAGTATATACTTAATTTTTTGTATTATTATTATTTATATTATTACAGACAAATTACACCAATTTTAGGAAGCTACTTATTTACAATAAAATTATAGCTCAAAAAAATAATAAAAAACATTTTTGCTCTAATGACAATTAAAAAACGTTTTCAACAAAGTGGCAAAATGATATTTTTGTACATAAAAACAAAAAGAACGAAAGAATTTAATTAGTCATGCATTAGTTTATCTTTCTGTCTTCATTTACCAATAACAAACTTAATGTTTATAGTGTTATTTCTGAAATACAAGATTTGAATTCAAGTTCACTCATTTACCAGACAACCGTGGCAACAAAGAGTTGTGGCGTATTTTTTAATGGTGCTAAAATTGGTTCACCTAATAAGCCATTAGCTACCATACCTCCCGCAAATATAACAAGCATTGTACTTAACCAACATGCCATTGGATGTTTTCTTGAAAATGCTTGCGCTCCTAAAAAGTTATTAATTTTAGTACAATTATTAAAATTTTTATAAAGATAAATCAATTTTTACCAGATCCAAGATCTTCTCTAACTGATAATGCACACAATAAGCTATGTGCAATATCAAAATAGGGAAACATTTTTAATTTTGTCACCTGATTGGCAATATCCAAAAATGCTTCGGGATCCATTTTTATTTTTGTTGTGCACTTTTATTTTCTTTATATTGTTTATTAGAATAAAAATTTATAAAAATTTTATATTGTTAAAAATGTTCAGAGTCTGAAATTAAAAATAAACTTGAATTAGGTATATACAATTTTCTGTTTGTTTTAAATTTATTATAGGTTTCTTAGTTTTTATTCTTTTATAGGTACAAATATTTAATTATATTCTATTCTTAGTCAATACAAATAATAATAACTAAGAAAACAATTAACAATATAAATAACAATAACAATAAATAAACTTAAAAAAAAATTGCGTAATTTGTTAAGTAATAAAAATTAGTTTAAAAGCATATGTATGTAGGTACACGTAATGTTTTTTGTAGACCGGTAAATAATACTTATATACTGATAAAGATAATAATTACAGGTTGTTATTGTAATCGTGATTTCTATTTTTGTTTTATCATTGAAATATTTGACTAAAAAAAAATAAATTTTTTAATACAAAATTGGAATGAAATTTGACCCCTACTTTAAACCCCTCCAATGGAGAGATAATTTTTTTAACTTATCTTCTATTCTATTTTCTATTCTAAAAAAATATCCAATTATACTTTTGCTCAAATTTTCAACTTTCCCAAAAAAAAAGTTTTAAAAAAATCATTTATTAAATTTAATTGAAAAAAAACTTACCTATAATTTTATTTTTAAACACAAAGACAACACAAGATTAAAGAATTTTAAGACATTAAAAAAATGTCAGAATAATAAAATCCAATTTTGGAGGATTTTTCTTCACATCACCACGAGTAACATGTTCGAAAGGAAAAACAAAATAAATGAAAAATGCCCTGATATATTTAAAATTAGAATGATTTTTCTCTTTCTCACTGCTGCTTTTGTTCCTTTCTCTTTATAAAAAAAAGAAGAAATCTTTTTACACGAGATAAAATCCGATGAGAAGACATTATATTTATATATTCTTCTCATTCTCACTCACAACACAATGACAATAGAAGAAAGTTAAAATGGTACTAGACTAGAAGATGCAGGGTATTGTAATTTTCATTACGATATTAACTTCTAATAATTCAATCATTTTCGAAACTTAATTTATGAATTAGTTTAATAACCAATAGGCATTAAAAAAACTTTCTTTTTGAAATCTTTAATTTTTTTTCTTCCTCAATTCAATTTTAAATCCAATAAGTTTTTGTTATTAGCGTTAATTTTTCTTTTTTTAATAGAAAGTTTAGCTTTTTATACAATAATAAAATGCACTTGCATTGCATTTTAAATGCAGAGGTAAACAAAACAATTTCATTAATTGTAATAAAACGCGGATTAATAAATTAATTAATCCTAAGGTGTACTGGAATACCCACTATACCATTTTTCATCATAAAAGCAATACAAAATACATAATCAACAAAACTACAAGATATTTATGTTAACTTGCAATAGTAATATTGTTTTTAAGTATTTTAATATTAAATCTTTTTCATTTCTAAACAGTATACTTTAGTAATAAAAGAGAATATGGTGTTTAATATAGTTTCATTTTCTTTTTCTATACAATAAATTTTTTGTTAACAAACATTTAGAATACATAGCATTTTTTTTTTTGTTTAGTAATAATATTGTGTCTGTTTAATATATTTAAATATTTAAATATTTTTTTTTGTAATTTAGATCTCAAATCCTAATTATTTGTTTTTATTATTATTATTATTTTTTGACCAATCAATACATTATAGGCCACCAATTTTTTTAATTTTTCTTTTAAGAATGCGTTGTTGTAATTTTTTTTTGGTCTTTCTTATCAAAAAAAAATTCACATAATCATTAACCATAATTATAGATAGGTAAATTTTTACATTGTAACATTTAGTTTATTTTTTCTCGAATTTATATATTTTTTTATTATTTAAATATTTTTTTATTATTTAAATATTTTTTTAATAAAAACGAAAAAATATAAATTTATAATTTTATTTATAATTTATTTATTTTAAATATCGCATTTTGTCTGGTAATTTAGATTATATTTTCACACATTTATTTATAGATAGGATTATAATTATTATTCTATTTATTGAGCAGGGACTTTTTAATATTTTTATTTTCTCTACATTCAAAACGTTATTTGGTGGTAGAAATATGAAATGAAAATTAAAATACGGAAGAAAAAATAATCTTATCTGGGGTTCATTGACTTTTGTCAGTCTTGTTTGAATTGTTTAAAATAACATTTTATAGGTATTTAAAATTTATATTTTTTTTAATAAAATAAAAAATTAATAATTTTTTTAAAAAAATTAAAAAATTAATTAAGCCCCCGAAAGCTTTAATAACTTTGTTTTAGATATTCATCTCAATAAAAGAATATCGATATTATTTTAACCAAAATTACAACATGAATTTGTTTTCTTAGCAGTTTTATAAAATGCTTTACTTTGTATGGACAACGATTCTGATTTTGATACTAAATCATCTAATTTTTCACCCCGGTCAAGCACAGCTTCAATTGTATTTCTTAATATAATTTTAGTTTCATCTAAATCACCTTGAATTTTAGTTAAAGCATCAGCTTCTCTCGGATCTTGATATTTTGATAAGAATGCGGGTAGCAAAGTAAAATTTATTGTAGCTTCCGAACCATTTGACCATTGATCTGTTGAAACTTTTGCACTAAAATCATCTAATACTTTTGTAAGTAGTGTGTGTGCAACACGTCCTGGATACTCATGATCTCCAATTAATACACCAGCCAAATTATCAGCACGTACATAAACATGGCACATATAAACATCTTGTTTGACTGATTGACGTGCAGCTGGCTGTGTACGTTCAACAATTGTTTTACTAGCAAAACTAAAATACAAAGGAGAAAAATTGATCAATATAATGCGTCATCTTGTATAAGATTAAAGTACCCTATGAACTCTTGAACTGAACCTCTTTGAAAAAATGAAAAACTTTGTAAATCAAATGCAGCCTTAAGTAGTTTGGCTTCATGTGTTCCCTTATAAAACACGCTTAATGAGTATAATTTTACCATATTGATAAATTTGTTTTTTTCCTAAAAAGACACTTCAACTAAATTATCATCTGATGTTGCCAATGACAAATCAGTGATTTCTTTTTGAAAAATATTGTAGTTTCATACATGCAATTTTAATAAAATAATGATTTTAAACGAAGTTCTGAACTAAATAATTATTAAATTTCTATTTAGAAAACAGAATTACTATAAAAACAACAATCGTACAAAACGCTACTATAAGACAGATACGTCACTTATAAAATGTTAATTTTTTTTTTTCGAATGTTAGCTGCAATGAAAAGAATAACCGATTATGAAACAATAATCTTTTGAACCGAAAGAATATTTAAACTCTAGAAATCCGGCAAAATGTTGTTTTGACAATTGTACGGTTCACGTCTCACGTGATTCAATTATACCAATCAGAATTGGTTATTTTTCAAACGTCGTAAGGCTTAGTTTACATTACCGTGAAGGTGAAAGTTCAGTTTTGAACACAAAAGGCTAAACTGTAAACTTTATAAACTTCTCTAATGTTAATCGATTATTATTCTCAATGTCACTTTAAAATTTTCAATAGTAAAATGCTGATAGCATTACGAATGAATTTCTTTAATGTATATCTATGTGTATCAAATAATAAAATTATGGTGTATTTTTTGTTTAAAAATTATAAATATTAAGGAGTGATTTCTTAAAATTTTGAACAATACATATTTCCTTATTTCTCATAAAATACACTTTTTTTTCATATACATATTATACTGAAACTCGATCGCTGATTAAAAAAATACTACGTAGGCATATTGTAATTCTTGAACTGTATGTGTAGAACTATATGTGTAAAAATTTAATTACTGGATCCTGGATCATTATTACAATTGTAAAAAGCGACGTTTCAGTTTCCATTAATCCTAACTCCTAAGCCTGGCTTTGTATTTTGACGTTTAAGCGTAAAATAAATGAAATTTATTCGATTAAAACTTGTAATTTGTAATCAATTGTTTTATTTAAACTACAAGAAGATGATAAATGGAATAAGTGTAAAGTAACAGAAGACTCAAATCATATAATAACTAAGTGTGAAAAATATATAACGGAAACAATATCAATATTAAAGAATAGAGACATAAATAATGTGGAAAAAAAATAAAAGATATTAAAGTTAAAATATAAAATGAAATAAAAAATAATAATAGGTGAATAAATAAAAATAATTTTAGAATAAAAAACAAAAATTCAAAAGACCTAAAATAAAATATTAGATGGTTATAAATGAAGTTGTATTCGGTTAAAAAACCAATCAACCCCAATTTGACTTACGCTGTCAAAAAACAAAAAGAGAAGAGGAAGAATGTATAATGTTATATCAATCTGAAGTTTAAGTGTTAAATTAGAAAACAAAACATTTAGTTTATATATAAATAAACAAAATACAAATTAAAAATAACTAATCTCAATTGTTATAGTCTTTATTTAATTAAATTTGTAAAAATGTATAAAAATATTGATGAAATTTGTCGGGTGTGTTTAAAGTATGGTAATTTGTCTTTATTTGATTCATCTCAATATAATATCCATCTTATGAAAATTGCTTCTGTTCAAGTAAGTAATTTATTTTTTATTACCGAATAACTTAATTATTGAAATATTGTCTATTAACAATTTAAACTAAAAGATTCATCCAAGCGACGGATATCCAACAGTTATTTGTTTTGAATGTGTTCAAATCTTAGAATCAGCCTGTGATTTTAGAAAAAAAGTAGAAGAAACTGATTTAGAATTAAGAAAAAATAAATCAAAAGAATCAAACGTGAAATATAAAAATGTTGAACAACCCAGCATAGAAATAAATGATTCTGAAAATATTGCATTATTGATTTCTAATGAAATTATAAAAGAAGAGGCCCCTAAAAACTATATTGATCTTCTGGTAACTTCAAATACGGCATTGTTGAAAACGAATAACACTTTAGTCGTTGGATATTCTGAACAAAATAAGTCAAGTAAAAAAGATAAAGACTTCATTGAAGCAGAATCAAACGAATTGACTTCACGATCTTATCGAAAAAAGAAATTGTTATCAATAGAACCTGCTGCTGAGCAAACGGTTTTGCATTCAAATATAAAACATAGTGTAGAGTACAAAAGTAAGCGAAATCAAACTCGTAAACATATGTGTCATACATGTGGAAAGACCTTTATATATCAAAGCAATCTTAATGATCATATTCGAATTCATTCTGGAAGTAAACCATTTATTTGTTCTGTTTGTGGTCGAGGGTAAGTTCGAAGAGATAAAAAATGTCAATAATTTGAACACATTTTATTTTAGATTTGCACAAACTGGCCACCTTTTGGTCCATGCCAGAAGTCATTCAGGTAATAACTCTAAAATACATTTTCAATTTATTTTTTAGTTTACATATTTTATTTTAGGTGACAAACCTTATAAATGTGAAATTTGCGAGAGATCATTTTCTATAAGACAAGGACTTAAAAAGCATTCGAGAACTCATACCGGTAATAAACCTAAGGATTATTCTTTTCTTATATTTAAGTAAAATTTATTTCTATTTAATAAAAGGTGAAAGACCATATCCATGTAATGCTTGTTCTAAAACATTTGTCACATCGTATCATCTATCAAATCATTTCAAAAGACATACTGGCGAGAAGAACTTTAAATGTGATTTTACTGGATGTGCACTAAGTTTTGTTAATATCAGTGAAATGAAAAGACATCGGATAAGGCATGAAAAACATCAAAACCAACATAAAATTTCTATTCATCAAACACCACAAAGTAATTCATAATTTACTATTTTTTTTAAGATTATGTAATTAGTTGTTTCATTTAATTTTAATATTCTTTTCTTCAGAAAGAAATATTTGATATTTTTTTTAATATGTTTAGTTTAAATTCAGTCTATTAGCCGATCACACATAAAAAAAGTTACATAATTCGTAGTAGCGAATTCAGTAACTTTTTTGTGTGTATTAAATTTCAGTGGGCCGTTTAATAAGAGGAACAACATATGTTTTTTTTTATTAAAACTTGCTTTACTTAAAAATTTATTACAAACGGTACGTAAAATTTTACATTTGAAAAATTGTTTTGAAACATGGAAAATTCTAAGCTTCTAAAAATTGTAAGACCTGAAATTAATCTATAGTATATATGTGTCAAATAACATAATTATTTATTAAAATTCAATATATTATTCTTCAATTACAAAATTTACCACATCTTTAAATGAATCTATTTACGTTTTTATATGTAGTTGGTATACATTTCTTTTGATGAAGCTAATATTTTTGCATTATGACCTTGCAAATATTCTCCTCGTGTAAAACAGGATTTAATGAAAAAAAAATACAATTTAAAACCACGAATTACTTGATGTATATATAAATCTTAAATTCCATTAAGGTGCAACTGATTTATTCTTCTTTGCAAGTTTGTTTTAACAACAATTTTTGAATTGTTGAAAAATTAAAAATTGGATGTCAATTCTATCTATCTATATGCACTTTGTAGAATTTACATATATAAAAAGTTTAAGTTCGTAAAATATAATAAATTAAATCCGTAAACACATAGTACCTATTATGTGACATTTTTGTTTCTCAATTGTGTTTATTCCCAATGAATATGATGTTTTTAAATCGTTCCATGTGAAATTTTCTTTAAAAGCAATGTTTTATAATCAATTATTATCATCAATTTATGATTTCAGACATTGGATATGAATTTAATACACCTTTTCTGATATACCATTCAATTGTTTTGTATGGAATATTAAAATACATTATATATTGGAATTTTTTTCTGAATTAAATAATCAACTATTTTCTAAAAAAAGCAGTTTGCATGAGCGTTGTTAAATGTATTGAAATTCTATTTCACAACTACTACAATTCAAGAACCTAAGAAAATATATAATAGAATTGCCTATTATTCACGGCGCTTTCATAATTATTAATTATATTAACAACATAGGATAAAACTTGGAAATATGTTTAAATAATATACTTTTGTGTTAACACAAACATCATATTTTTTTTTACTTGATTTTTATTATTACACAAATTTATTGAATTTTGAATCTAATTTGTAGTGTTTTACTTTTTCCTATGTAAAAATGTAAGCGAAATATCAGTTCAAAAAAAACACTTGGTTCACTTCTGTATCTGCTTATTTTCAATTAACTATACAACCAACAATAAAGAAGAAAACGCATGGTCCTAAAAGTGGTGTAACCTCAAATGAATTAATTCATTTTTTATAATAAATGAATTAGGAGGAAACATATTTTCTACAAAAAAAAAAATTTTTTTTTTCTATCACTAATAAATAATTGAGATTTATTTTATATTTGAATTTAGCCAAGAAAAATAAATTTTAATAGACTAGTTAAGTTTATATTTATTTTTTATTATTATTTGGAAAATAATGGATTTGAGCTCTAAAACAATTACTCTGTAAATGAATTTGATGTGCACGATTATTTGTTAATTATTTCTACATTTATAAATTAGCAACAACAACTGTTTATCATACAATTTTTGATAAGGATTATTTTTGATTTTTGGATTTTGTAAAATTGAAGAACTAAATGTCTATTGTTAAATCAGAAAAATCGTGCGGATTATTGCCTTAATTCTCAGATACATCAGAAATGATCGAAATAAAGAACTAAAATTCCTATTGAAAAAAAACACATCATATTTTTTTTTACTTGATTTTTATTATTACACAAATTTATTGAATTTTGAATCTAATTTGTAGTGTTTTACTTTTTCCTATGTAAAAATGTAAGCGAAATATCAGTTCAAAAAAAACACATGGTTCACTTTTGTATCTGCTTATTTTCAATTAACTATACAACCAACAATAAAGAAGAAAACGCATGGTCCTAAAAGTGGTGTAACCTCAAATGAATTAATTCATTTTTTATAATAAATGAATTAGGAGGAAACATATTTTCAAAAAAAAAAAAAAAAATTTTTTTTTCTATCACTAATAAATAATTGAGATTTATTCTATATTTGAATTTAACCAAGAAAATATATTTATTTTTTATTATTATTTGGAAAATAATGAATTTGAGCTCTAAAACAATTACTCTGTAAATGAATTTGATGTCCACTATTATTTGTTAATTATTTTTACATTTATAAATTAACAACAACAACTGTTTATCATACAATTTTTGATAAGGATTATTTTTGATTTTTGGATTTTGTAAAATTGAAGAACTAAATGTCTATTGTTATATCAGAAAAATCGTGTGGGTTATTGCCTTAATTCTCAGATACATCAGAAACGATCGAAATAAGTCTAAATGAAGAACTAAAATTCCTATTTAAAAAAAAGTGTTTTATTTAATCTCGTTCATGAGAACCTTTTCGTAGTTTACACGTAAGACACTTATTCAAACAAAAATGCCAGTTTCCCATTTCATAAGTTTACCTTACTTTGCATAAAAATTAATTAATTTCTGTCTAATAGCCCAAGAGTGGAATTTTTTCAACGTTGTTGTTCCACTCTTCATACTGGACAATGTTATGTGCAATAGAAAAGAAAATTTTTTTGATCTAAGTATAATTTTATATTAATAATACTTGAAGAAATAATTTTAATCTCTATTCTATCTTTTTTTATAACGATGCAACTGAAACTATATCGATACCATTCACATTTGAAACAAATTCATAAATAGTTCTCCGTGCATCAAAACTAAATGTCCAAACAAATGAAAATATTAACAAATAAGTTTAAGTGAAGTTAAAGTGAATATTATTAATTAAAATATAACTAAAATCATGTTAAAATTCGTTTTTTATATTAATAATGTTCATATTAAAACAACTAAAAGAAATAATTGTCAAAACAAATGTTTTGCACCACCGCTAAATACTTATTCAAAATATTTTTGTCTACAAAACGCGACTTCGATTTTTTTCAAAATCGGAAAAATGCGTCTCGACTAACCCTATTCGTTATGCAAGACACAGATTGCATACAAAAAATGGGATTTAGTTCCGAAATTTTAGGTTTTTTTATTTACGAGTAAACTGCGTTGTATAAGTACAAGGGTTTACTGTTAAAGTTAACGCTTGTGATGATTATTGTTAGAAACTATAGGTATACTTATTTACTTATTCAGGAAATTGTTAATGGGATACAAAACCATACTTAAATGTTCAAAAAATCTGCCATAATAATTTATTAGCCCCACAAATGCCTTTACTTCCTCTCGGTTTTGTGATCGAGCCATATTTTGTATAGCCTTTGTTTTGCAGTCCAGCAATATTTTGTCAGAAATACTCTGATTCCGGAAATGCCATATCAAATGAGTTCAATCTGATGTTGCCATATTGCAGTTGCACCACCCCATACATAAATCTGTTGGGTTGATATAAGCCTTTATTAGTGTTTAACGTTAGTATTTCTGTGTATTCAGGACAGACTTCCAGTTACTAAAATTTGGTTTGACACATCAAATCAATTTTTGAAAATTTGTCACCATATTTGACAAAACTCTTGAATTGTAGGTAAAGGATGATGTTCATATATCACTAAACTAGAATTTAACGTGATTTTGATGTTTTTCTGTTTCCACGACTTGAAAATCCAATTCTTTTTGGATGTTACCAGAAGTGACTTGAAATTTAATAAATGCGTAGACTCTAATATCGTTATTAGAGGAACTGTCCAATTGCATATCTGAATTCAATAATTCGTCCAGCCAAAAAAATACATCTCTATCAAATTTACTTATTAATGATACCGGAGCACCACTAGTAACTTCAAATTTAATTTCTTTATAAATTATATTTATATATATCGATCTTTTTCTGTCAATAACGTGATATGTGTGTAAACTACTGCTGCATAATCCTTTTCTGAAGCATCGCAAAAGCAGTGAAGTTCAGAGGATGCTGCATTTTCAATATCTTTTGTCCTACTTGGTATTTTAATTGCTTCTATTTATTATAGTGAATTCCTGTAGGTTATTCATATAACTGTTAATTCATCTGGTAGCTGCTGATACCAAGTGAGGCTCGCTAACCATAATTCTTGTAATAATATTTTAGGTATTATCATGGATGGGGCTAACCACCCTAAACATCCGAAAGTAGTTTTCTTTTGGTTTCTATAAGATTGACATTGAATTCAAATTTGTCTGTTGCATGGTTCCAGCCAATTCCAATTGTTTTCAACGTATCATTTGTTTTTTTTTTTTTTGAATTGATGATAAAGCGCGAGGTTTTTCCGGTAAATTCTTTAATATTTCTTCATTGTTTGTTGTCCATTTTCGTAAATTGAAACCACCTGCTTGTAACAATTTTGTTAATTGTTTTTGTGCATTTATTGCTTCGTTTATATTATCATTGCCAGACATGAGGTCGTCTAAATAGAAATCCTTGATGCGATTGGAAATTTCTCATGTTTTAACTGCAAGGTAGGTTTTGTAGCTGGTGTTGTCAGATTAAATTCTTGATTTGCCTCGGAAGTAGATTCTGCTAGTTTTATTTGTCCCAACATTTTTTCTATATCTGCAGTAAAAACGTATTTATGTTTTTTTATCTGTCTTTTGTTGTATAAGTTGTGGATTTGAATAAAACAAAAACAGCATTTAATTATTCAATTTATTTATTGACAACCGTCCGGTTGTTTGTTATTTATTAATATTATTATTATTATCTATTCTTATTAATCTACTTATTTGCTTTATCAGCAAACCCCACTAGAAAGAAAATGTATTCCTCTTAGCACATAAGCATAAATCTCACGGTAAGAATTAAATGAATTACAATTTCAATATATGTAATATCTTATCTGTGCTATATACATGGAATTAGATAATGAGATAGAGTAACAATTCATAACATTTTCTTCCCCCTTAAAGAAAAATTTTCATAAAAGAAAATTTTGTAATGTTACATAAAATATTAACTTTTTTTTTCTTAAAGCTTAACATTTTTTTTTTTACTATTTTTAGTTTAATATTATTAAATTTCAATAAAATGTTTAAAAAAATTCCTATGACAATATTTGTTATGTTATACAATTATTGTTTTAAAATTTTATTTTAACAATTATTTTTACTTTTTTTTTTTTAAATTTACAACTGAAATGGCTGTATTCTATAGGAAGAAGTTGGTACTTCTTCTTCTTCCAACTGGTTTTCATTCCTTTTCTCCATTTCAAATATTGAGTTTACCATTTTTATAAGTAATTTAATTTTTGAAAACTTATTTTTATATTAAATGAATGATTATTATAATAACAAATATTATGAACTACAAAGAATATATTGAATAGTAATGATGAACATCAGGATTATTAATTCTGTCCTCGTATTTTTTTTCTTTTAAATTTTCAATTCCTTCGCATATTGCACCTAATTCGTAGTGCTCTAAAAAACTAAACAATTTTGTTTTTTCTGAGCCACTAATATTAAATCTTTTACCAATTACTTGAATCATCTTGGAAATATTTACTAATGGCGTGTAATATTAATTAATTGTTGATTCTATGGTATTTAAACTAATTAAAGTGATCAATTTTGTGTGTAATAACACCCAAAATTTAAGGTTATTATACTTACCCGAACCTTTCAGAATTTCTGTGCTAATTTAATTGTCTCACCTGATATCATCCAAAGTGTTCATTTATTAACGAAAAGATTCAGGAATTAGCATTTGATAAATGAATCCAAATTTCAGAAATTGGATTAACTATAATTCTTATTTTACAATTTGATAGATCACTATTGTGATTTAATAATTTTATTTCACATTCCGTGTCTAATATTTTTTTAAACACCGGATTTGATTGCTTACAAAGGTAAATTCTTTCTTCCATCATTGAACATCTATTTAATTCTTAATTTTGTAGATTGGATTTGATCAGTTTGTAAGCCATACCGTGTCAAAGGCTTTTTCGATATACATGAATATTGCAATTGTCGGACATTTCTTAGTCCTTGGAAGCCTAAGTGAGAAGTTAGTCGTGACAATGCTTGGACAGCTGACATTTTTGCCCTGTATCCGAACTGTTCGTTTTGGATTATATTGTATGTTTCAATGTGTGCGGTCAGTCTATTGTGTATTGTAATTTCAGCTATTTTACTGAGTGAGCAGAGAAGGCTGATTGGTCTTGTGTTTTGGGCTTTGTTTGAAGTTTTTCCGACTTTTGGGATTAGGATGATTATAGCTTTTTTCCATGCTTCTGGAAAATGCTCTAGGCGGAACATTGCATTTATGATGTTAGTGATATTTTTGACACCATTTGGTGGAAGTTTCTTGATTGCGATCTTGGAGATCGTATCGAGATCAGGAGCTTTATTGTTTTTTAAGGATTTGATGATATATGAAATTTCTGTTGTGTTGTGTTTTGGGTTACGTTTATTAAAAAGAAATACTTTTATTTTTCTGGACCAATTTATTACCGAACTTTAATTACAACTCTTTTACAGTTTTTCAAATCGACTCTCCGATTCTTTAAGAATCAGACTATTTATGCTTTTACAAAAAATACATTATCAACAAAAATCCCCAAATTGTCTGGGCAATTTCCCCAGTCACGTATTTATATTCTAGTTAAATTTGGTTCAATTATTATTTCTTTGTTAAAGTTAAATTTAGTTCAAAATATTTCAATTTCTTTGTTTAATTATTATTTTGAAATATAATTTTTGGACGATATATTGGTAATGATTGTTGATGATGCATTTTTTATTCTTTGTTAATATTATTCTATATTTTAAAACCTACTTTTATTTCTTCATAATCATAACATTTAAATCATGTCAATATTTATTATTTCATATTTAATTAATATTATTGTAATTTTTATATTTATATTTTTGTAATTTATTCTATGTTGTAATATTTTATAATACAATTATAGTGAAGGTTTTCAATTCAAATTATCTAACTTTCGGAACAACTATAAATTCAATTTATTTAATTATATTTGGTTTTATTAATTTTGAGTTAAGGTGCCTAAATACAGGCACAACAGACTGTGTGTCACTACATCCTTCTCCCCCTTGGTGAGAAGTGTGCTGTAATGTATTATAATATCTATCATACATTATTTTTATTATTTTTTTTTTTTTTTTTATTAATTGGTACTTTTTTTTTTTTACATTATATGTTTACTTTGTTGTAATTACTTTTGTTGTTAATATTAATATTTTTGATTTCTTCATTCTTTCATTCTTTTGTAATCAGATTCTTTTACTAAAATATACATATTATAAATACATATGTTTATTTTTTTATGATTTTGAATTAAATTTCCTTATATTTATTTATATATATATATTTTATTTTTTTTTCTATATAAAGTTCATTTGTTATTTGATACATTATTTTTATTATTATATTTTATTTAAACATACATCTTTGAAATTTATTGTTTTAGTTTTTTGTTCTTTTCTTTACTACATTTATTATTGTTTTTGCAAAATTGCAGTTTAGCATTTTACACATTTTTTTTGTTTTTAAATTAATTTGATTCTTTAATATGAGTACGTTACAATTATCTTTTTTATTTATTATTATTATTATGAATGATTTTAATTTAATCTATGTTTTCTTTTTTTTTTTCTTTCTCTTTGGCTTTTTTCTTTTTATTATTTGTTTTTAAAATGTGACACTGCATTCGTAATTTTATTCATTTGTTTAATTTTTTCAAACAATATATATTCTATTATTTGTTGTTTTTATTTTTTTTTTCTTATCATTATTCTATACTAAATTAAAAGGAAGTGATTCTCTAGATTTATTAAAGTTTGGTGGTTTAGGTGGATTTGGAATTTCGGATTTTGATAAAGTTATTATTTCAGATTTTGGTAAATTTGATAATTCAGATTTTGGTAAATTTGAAATTTCAGATTTCGGACTTATTTCTTTCATTTGTATTTCAGGAATTTTGGGTCGTTCAGATGTCAGAGTTAATCGTAAAATTGCAAACTTTTTTTTTACTATTCTCATTATCCAACAGTTGCATATTATTATTGCTATTACGAATAAAGACGTTATGCCGATTGATGAAATTATTGTTATTTGATTATTATTAATTTTACTTGTTTGGTGGACTAATATACGTTCGTGTTCCGTCAAATTTAAATGTTTCTGTAAATGGTCCAGTGAAGGATTTGTCAATGTAAGTTCCTTGTTATAGAAATCTTGACTTAATTTCCGATATACTAGAAGTATTCCATTTATATGGTAGTGCATGTGATTCTAGTTGCATAATTTCTAATTTTTCTTCCCTTCCTCCTCTTACTGGAAATAACAGATTAGAAGTTTGTACTTCACAACTTGTATTAAAAGTAATAATTCCCTGTTTCTTGATATTTCGTGACGCTTGTTTATCGTGGCATTTTATAAAAATTATTCTCGAATGTTCTATTATGTACAACCATGAATTTTTCTGAACCATTCTTATAAATACATCGTTTTGGAATTGGAAATGCTTGCTTCCGCATGCGGCAGGTTCTTCTAATGGATTATTGAAAAGTTCCAAAATGCAATTTCCCTGAGTGCTAAGAATTTTAGGGCTATTTTGTTGACATAAGCGCAAAGTTGTTTTGAAGTTTAAGACAACCGTTTGACATTGATTAAAATCTGTTGCTGATAATATAATGAAATTGTTTTTATAATCAGTACTTGCCAAATATTCACCATTTATGTCGAATATATTATATGTATCTTTTTTAATTGAAAAAGGTAATAAATATATTTTGTGAATGGTATAAGTTGTTATTTCAGGTAATGGAATGTTTATCTTTATTAAAATTCTGTCTAAGCCTTCAAAGTATTCTATTTTAATTATTTGTTCAAGGTGATGTATATTTTTGAAGTCCGCATTTATTTTAAAATTTGTAGAAATTTTCGCCACTAAGTTAGATAAATCTTTAATTTTTATTACTAGGGGATGGAGCTGGTGATTTCGAAGGGATTGCACTATTGATATGGCAGTATTTTGATTTCTTTGTACTTCCATTAGTTTTAACAAAATGTATGTTGATATCTCATTCATTTTTAATTTTATTTCCACTATTTGTTGCAAATTATTAGATTGTTTAATAGCAGAATTTATTATTTTTTCTGATTCTTTAAATCTTTTTCTTAATTCCATAGTTTCATTCCGATTTTCCATAATTGGTTTCTTTAATAAATTATAATTTGACGTTACGACTGATATTTGTTCTTTTAATAACTTGAACGTACTGTTGTCATCTTTCTCTAACATATCTAATTTATCGTAAATATTTTTTGAATCCTCGTCATCCATTGTTCCAAATACAAATTTTGATAACTTACCAATTGCGTTTACAAGACCTCTTTTAACTCTTTTGGAGCTAAATAAGTGAGATAGTTCATACTCTCTTTCTTTAATATCATGGAGGAAAGTTTTCATATCGTCTACTAAATTTTTACAAGCTGAGTTTATCTCTGAATTTACTAATTCTAATGTTACACATAACATTTCAAACACGGAATTACTGTATTGAACAAAATCGATAGTTTCTGTAAAATAAGTTAATTTGATTGAAGTGATTACTTCCCATTCGTTGGTAAAGAATGCTCCACCGCCAATTTTCTCGAATAACACTCCATGTTCCTTTAATTCTTGAATGTTGTAGTCATTATCTAACTCGGCTCTTGTTGTAATTAGAAATAATCCCAATAAACAGATGTTTAAATACATATCTGTGAAGAACGAAAAATGGCCAGTTATATTTTACTTGTTTTTTGTACTTTGCAAAAATTAAATTAATCATTATAAATCTTTAAACGATTATTGTGCACTTTTGTTGTGTGATTTCCGATTTTAATAGTAGTCAACTGTCAACTTTAATAACTTCATATGGTCCTGTCCAGATTTTTGAAAATTTATTTTTTCGTGTAGCATTACGTAACAATACTCTATCTCCTACATGAATTATTATTTCATTTAAATTTTTATCATAATATTTTTTTGATGTTTGCTTGCTTTTTATCAAATTTTCTCTTGCAATTAAATGTGCTTTCTGTATTTTATGTTTTAACACTAAATAATAATCATCCATGTTATACAGTGGTGCTGGAGGTTTTTTCAAATTAGTTGGTATTTCTGCTGAAAATCCAAAAAGACAATCCATTGGGCATAATTTGGATCATGTATGGGGTGTATTGTTTCTTACGTGAACAGCTTGTCTTAGCCACTGATCCCAATTTTCGCCTGTTTGATCCACAAAATTTCGTAACTATTCGGCTAATGGCCGATCACTTCTTTCCAAAGCTCCATTTGATTGTGGATGATAAGCTGTTGTTTCAATTTTTTTAATTTTCAGAAATTTACATACTCGCTTAAAAAGATCGCTTCTGAAATTAGTTCCTTGATCAGTAACAAGAATTTCTGGTATTCTATACCGAGAAATGATCTCGTCAAAAAATATGCGCGCTACTTGCTGCTTCTTGATTTGGCATTGCTTAACAATCCATGAATCTTGTGAGGTCATCTTCAAATGTAAGAATATAACTATTTCCATTATAAGTTGTTTGAAGCGGTCCTACTAAATCCATATAAATTTTTTGAAATGGTTTTTTTGAAACTTCACATTTTGCTGAGTTTAGGTATTTTATTTTTTTGACATAAATCACATTTTTTTATATATTTTGTTATATCAACCATCATACCTTTCCACTTATATTGTTTTCTAATTCTTTTGTAAGTTCTTCTTATCCCCTGATGCCCTCCAAGTGGAGCGTCATGAGCGTCCTTCAAAATAGTATCAATGTCGTTTTGATTTGTTAGTTCTTCTACATTGAAATCGTTACTTATTTCTGAAAAAATTGAGTCACATTCTGAATCCGATTCATTTGATTTATTTTGATTTTCTGTTTTGTTTAATTCTTTCTGTATGTTGACTTTGTTTATTTCGTTTTGTATTTCAATTTCTTTTATGTTTTCTTCTTCTTCTCTGTTCTGTGCTCTAGTGATTGCTAAGCAGTTTTTTGATATTTGTTGTTTGTCTGTTACTTGTGCCATATGGTTGGTGTCGTATTCATTTTTAATTTTAATTGTGTCATTGGCACAGGAATTTGTATCATTTGCATTTTTTTCTTTTATTATTTCCTTGTTTTCGTTATCATATACATTTATTATTGGGTCAATTATTAAATTGTTATTTGTATCAGTTTCATTTGAAATAAAATTACGACTTAAAGAATCTGCTACTGTATTTTTTGGTCCAGGTACATAAGAAATTGTATATTTAAATTCTGATAATTTATGATGAAATCGCATTAGCCTTGAAGTTGGATCTTTTACGTTAAACACACCACGTAAGGGTAAATGGTTAGAAAAAACGGTAAATTCTCTTCCTTGTAAATAACATCTAAATGTTTTTGTTGCCCATACTATTGCTAAAAGTTCTTTTTCAATAGTTGAATAATTTTTTTCTGCTTTATTTAGTGTTCTGCTAATGTACGCTATTGGTTTTTCTTGGGATAACACCGCACATAATCCTTCATTACTTGCATCGGTAGTGAGATTAAATGGTTTTGTAAAATCTGGATAACTTAGAACTGGTGGGGAAATTAATAAAGTTTTTATTTTCTGGAAAGCTTCATTTCATTCGTCAGTCCAAATAAATTTAACACCTTTCTGTAAAAGTTTATTAATGGGGTTAACAATATCAGAGAAATTTTTAATGAATTTACGATAATAGTTTGCTAATCCTAAAAATGATTGCACTTGTCTGATGGTTTTAGGTATTGGAAAATTTTGAACTGCATCAGTTCTACTTGGGTCCGGTGACACTCCAGTTTCATTGTACAAATGTCCTAAATATTTAATTTCTTTTCTTAAAAATTGACATTTTTCTGGCTGTAATTTTAGATTATAGTATCTTAAACGTGATAGAACGTGTGATAGTTTTCGATTATGATCTTCAAGATTTTTTCCGTAAATTACAATGTCATCTAGGTACACATAACACTCAATCCCTTGTAATCCTGTCAAAATGTAATTCATAACCCGCTGAAAAGTTGCTGGTGCTGAAGTCAAACCAAAAGGCATTCTTTTAAATTCATAATGACCTAATGGAGTACTAAACGCTGTTTTTGCTCTATCTTCTTCGTTTACCAGAATTTGATGGTATCCGCTTGCTAAATCCAGGGTTGTAAAATATCTTGAATTTCCCAACTGATCCAAAATTTCTTCGATTCTTGGAAGTGGAAATGCGTCGTTTATTGTTACTTTATTTAATTTTCTAAAATCTATTACTACTCTCCATTTTTTTTTTCCTCGTCATTATTGGACCTCTTGGGCACTACCAACAGAGGTGAGTTCCATGGCGATTTACTTGGAGTGATTATATCATTTTCTAACATTTCTTGTTTTTCGATTTCTTGTTTCTGTGATTGTGGAAGTCTGTACATTTTTTGATTAATTGGGCTAGTATTTGTTTGTATTGGAATTGAATGTGTAATTACGTTTGTATAAGTTAGGGGATCACCTTTGAAATAGAATACGTCATTAAATTCATGACAAATGTTCGAAATTATATTTTTCTCTTCTTCGTTTAAAGTGTCATCAATTTGTATTGACTCAAATATTTTTTGTTTTCTCTTTGATTCTGCGTTATTGTAATTAATATTATTATTTTTTGTTATCGTATTATTATTTACATTAGTTTCATTAATTTTCTCTAGTATTTCATAATTTTGCAGAGGTTTTAGTTTTGGTTGAAAATTTTTTATTGTTGCTTCATTTGTTTGTGTATTTATAATTGCTGTGCATATTTTTCCGTTTTCTACTTCTACCAGTGAATTCACTATATATACTCCAGGTAAAATTTCTTGATTTGCGCATAGCATTTGTCCTTCAGCATCTTTTGATACAGAAAGTTCAACTATTTTAAGTTTTCGAGCAGGAATTGTTAAAAGATTATTTTCATTTATATGAGTAGATTCATTTTTATGAAAATTACTTGTTTCACGCGGAGTTTCTTCAGATTGCTTTCTAAGTACTATATCTTGAGAATTATCTTGTGTGATTTCTAGATTTGGATCCTTTCTAAGGACTTCAATCTTATGATTTATGCAATCAATTTTAACATTATCCCATAGAAAATCTCTTCCGAGAATTCCATCTGCTTCGATATCAACAACATCGTTTCTAACGACATGAAATTTGAACTTGATTTCTGCGGAATGCGAAAGATTACCGTAAGTAGTTCCTAGGGTTTTACTGACTCTACCTTGGATGCCTTTAAATGAAATTGTTTCGGATATATTTATTTTAGTATTTGGTTTAATATTGTTAATTTTTAGCATTGATATTTCGGCGCCGGTGTCAACTACCATTTTTATTGTTTCGTTTTTGGGTATGTCTAATGGTATTTCAATTGTTGCTTCCGGTGTTAATTTTTTTTCGTATATTTGATTATTTTTTAAATGTGCCCCTTTTTCTATTATTGTAATTGTTTGGCATCGACTTGGGGGTTGCAAGTCTTGCCCTGACAGTTTCCCTGACCGTTGTTTATATTTTCCCATTTTCTTTTTTGAAAACATTCGTCTACTGTATGACCTGTTCTACCACAAAATTCGCATTTGATGTGTTGGAATTATTTCTTCGATCTGGCATATGATTATTGTTATTAAAGTTAAAACTATTTCGTCTTTCTTGAGAACGATTATTATTGAAATTTGAACTACGTGCATTTTCTTGAAAACGATTGTTAAAATTTGAATTATTTACTCGTGCTTGGTAATTATTATAATTTTGCTGATTTTGCACTCTTAGTTTTGTTCTGCATTCTGAAATAGTATGCCCTAATTTATAACAAAAGTAACACTTTACAAATTGAAAATTATTAGATGGATTTTGTTTTTGTGAATTTAGTATTTGTGGCATTTTTTCAGGTTCAGTTTTAATTATATTCGGTTGTAAAGGAAAATTAGAATATTGAATGTTATTATTTGGAATATTATAACATGGTTGTTCATGTTGTTTTATTTGTTGTGGTGGCTGGGAAATAAGATGCATTAATGGAGGATTTTTGAGTTGTAATTGTTCGTAATTATTCATTGGTTTTATTTCTTGAAGATGAGAGTTTAAGTTTAAATCTTGGGATGGAAAAGGAACCCCAGCTAATTCGTACATTGAATTGTTTCTAGAATAATTCATTAGTAGTTCAGTTTGTAATGCAAGTTTTATTAAGTTTTCAAGTTTCGTTTCTAGAGAACTTATAATAGTTTGTCTAATTGTTGGGTGGCTCAATCCTAATTTAAAAGCGTTTGTGGCATATAGTTATAATTCTTTAAGGAAAGCGTCAGTTTGTTCTGTATATTTTCCTTTGACAGCATTTTTTGTTAGTCTGTCTGAATATTTTAGAACATTCTCGTCTGGTAATTGTCTGCAATTTATTAAGTCTCTTGTTAGCTCTATAGTTGTTTTAGATGGGAAATAGTGATCGCAAAGAAACGTCTTTAATTCCGCTAAGGTCTTAAATTTTTCTAAATGATTTAAAATCATAAATGCCTCTCCACGAAAACGACTATAAATATATGTCATAAAAATATTTTTAGAGTTCTCATCAAGATTGTCATAAATAATATTGCAACCACATAAAAAAATTTACAATTGTTCCGATAACGCTGATGTTCTTTCACCACTAAATGTAGGGATTGTTTGGACTTGCTTATATATTTCTAAGTGTGACATTGTTTTTACAGTATTATTTCTAGTTTCTAATTCTACAGTGTTTAACAAATTTTGAGTTTCTAATGCTAGTTTTACAATATCTTCAAGATTGTCGCTGCTAACACTGCTTCTATTACTGTTATAACTTAGTACAGTACCTTTTGATGGTTTCGATGTGTGCCAGGATCGAAAAGGGTTGATTTTCTTTTTAATCCTTATAGCTTTTCTCTCTGCTTCCTTTCTTCTCAAATTATAGAATCTGGTATTCTGTTCGGGTTCTTCCTCTGTGCTGTTTTCTTCGAAAACTTCGTTGACTAGATCGTCTTTATTCATTCACTTTTAGTATTATTTTTCTTTTTTAAATTTTTTCTAAATATATTTATTTTTTTCTTCTCTATCACTTTTCTGCTTTACTTATATATTTTATTTTTTCCTTTATTTTTCACTTTTACTCTGATTTTGTTATATTTTTATTTTTTCACTTTTATTTATTTTTTTTTTTCTTATTTCCTTAAATTTTAATATTTTTTATTTCTTTCAAGTAATTATTTCTCTATTAATAAACTGTACACAAAATTCACAAAAAATAATAATAAAATCTTTTACTATTAAGATAAGTTCACCTTCGAAAAATAGAATTTTATCGAGTTAAAATCCTACCGGCTGCGCCACTGTTGTGTTTTGGGTTACGTTTATTAAAAAGAAATACTTTTATTTTTCTTGACCAATTTATTACCGAACTTTAATTACAACTCTTTTACAGTTTTTCAAATCGACTCTTCGATTCTTTAAGAATCAGACTATTTATGCTTTTACAAAAAATACATTATCAACAAAAATCCCCAAATTGTCTGGGCAATTTCCCCAGTCACGTATTCATATTCTAGTTAAATTTGGTTCAATTATTATTTCTTTGTTAAAGTTAAATTAAGTTCAAAATATTTCAATTTCTTTGTTTAATTATTATTTTGAAATATAATTTTTGGACGATATATTGGTAATGATTGTTGATGATGCATTTTTTATTCTTTGTTAATATTATTCTATATTTTAAAACCTACTTTTATTTCTTCATAATCATAACATTTAAATCATGTCAATATTTATTATTTCATATTTAATTAATATTATTTTTGTAATTTATTCTATGTTGTAATATTTTATAATGCAATTATAGTGAAGGTTTTCAATTCAAATTATCTAACTTTCGGAACACTATAAATTCAATTTATTTAATTATATTTGTTTTTATTAATTTTGAGTTAAGGTACAACAGACTGTGTGTCACTACAGTTGTGTCGACTGGGTCAATTTGTTCATTATGCTTTCGCAGATGTTAATATCATTTTTCTTCAGCGAGTTTAGTTGTTCGTGTCTAATTTTATTTCGGAATTCGTTAATTTCAGTGTGAATTTCCTTATTCAGGACGTTTATTAGATTCTTGATCCTTGGGTCAAGATTTCTTTTCCACTCCATTTTTGGTGACCCAAAGACCAGTCACTGTGTTTGGCATTTAAATCTCCGCCGATTATTACGCATTTGCAAATGTTGAAGATTTTATTGAGATGGGATGTGGATATTTTGCCTTAGTTATAATATGATACTATGGCAAGTGGTCGACCTCCGTATGTCATTTTAATACCAGTGGCACTGCAGTCGGGGTTGTTACTGTCTTTTACTTGAATTTCTTTGTGGGCAATTCTTCTTTTAATTAGGATGGCTGTGCCGCCGCCTCTGTCTAGTCGGTCTGTTCTGTATAGATTATAGCCAGGAAATGCTACAGTGTGTCTAGGTTTTAATAATGTTTCCTGCATCAGTAGGATGTCAGGTTTTGGTTTGTTAATGAAAACTTTTAATTCGTTTCGTCTAGTGAGGGAAACGAGACCGTTTGTGTTTAATGTGATGATTCATTCATTTGTTAATTGAAGCAATGAATGTTTCTAAGTTTTCTAAGTTTGTCTTGTTCGTTATTGTATGTGTGCATAAATGTCTGGATTTTAACGTACATATATCCATGCAGAAGAGTTCCTCGAGGCTACTGATGAATGCGCCGAAATCTTCGTCTTGTGGTGTTGGGACTGCTTCTGGAGCTGGAGGGGCAAGTGGAGTGGGGATGGTTCTTTTGCTGGTAGTGTCGTTCATTGATCTGCACAAGCTGGCTTGCGCGTCAAAGTGTCTTGGACCGTTTGCACTTGTCGCTGGTTTAGATTTCTGTACATTTGAGAACTTCTGTGCTTCTCTTTTCTCCAAGATGTTCGTATAAAATTTACATTTTCTGTAATTGGCTGGATGATCGCCATTACAGTTAACGCAAGCTGGTAAATCCGCTAATTTGCTGCATTGTCCTGGTTGATGTCTAGTTATACATTTTATGCATCTGTACTCCATATTGCAGTTTGCTGATGTGTGCCCGAACCTCTGGCAACGCCGACATTGCGTCACAGCGTTTCTTCTTTGAAGTGGCACCCATTCGATTTTGTAATCACTCACGTATTCTATTTCTTTGGCAACATCGTTAGTTTTTTCACCTTGTTCGAAAATGACTTGAAATTTAGAGCTGTTTGCAAGTTGATTGTTGTTGTCTCTTGATTTGTACTTGATGTTCGTTTTGATGTGTTCTGGGTCGACTCTGGCATTAATCCCTTTGAGCACTAAGCTTTTGCGCTTTTGCACTTTTCGTGTGGTGCTGTGTAAGTGTAGAATATGTATTCTTTTTTGGCCATAGCTTCTTTGATGGCTTTAAAGTCAGCGCGCTGATAGGATAATATTTGTGTGCCTTGTCTTGTGGCTCTAAAATGTACTTGGGCCTTTGCGAAACTTTTGATGTATACCATGTCATCGTTGTAATTTGTCGTTTTGTCATTTAGTCAGTTTATTGGCGTAGTTAGGTTTTATTTTTTTTGTGGGCTGATTATCTTGAATTAAATTCTCTTCTGAGATGTCTTGTTCTGAAAGGTTACCGTACTTATTTTGTGTAGGTGCGGTGAAATTAAAAGCATTAAAGGGTATTGTAGTGCCCTGTCTGATGGATTTTCTTTTTTTTGATCGGTGGTTTACTATATCTTTGACCGAGCCGCTGTTTGCCGTAGCCGCTGTGTAGCCGTTTGCGTTGAAGACTGGTGTTTTGAGAAGATCCATTATATCGGAGCGGTTTAGCTCTTTGTTAAATATTGTGTTTGTGTCTTTGTTGTCACCTTTTTTGTTATTTTGGGTTATTCCGTCCTTTGCGGACGGAAAGTCTGTTTTATTGTTTTTAATTGTCTCTATTGTTTTTTGGGCAGAGCCTCCGGCAGCACTAATTGTTTTTTTATTACTGTAAGTCCCACTCACTTTGACTTTCACTTTTACCACTTTAATTTTGCACTTTAACTCAGGAGATGTTGCTCGAACGAAGTTTAATAAGATTACTGAAGATGGTGATACTGTGG
The DNA here is from genome assembly GCA_963082725.1 of Pedicia rivosa. Lineage (NCBI taxonomy): Eukaryota > Metazoa > Arthropoda > Insecta > Diptera > Pediciidae > Pedicia > Pedicia rivosa. The sequence continues at coordinate 24,514,456 of OY720153.1, forward strand.
ATGTTCGCAATAAAAGTGAAATTGTTGATTAAACATGTTTTTATTTAGTGCTTCTTTGTACAAGTTCAGATCAAGAGTGACCTTTTTTAATCATTTAAAGATCAATTTTTAATTATTATTCACTATCGATTAATATAATACAATAATTCATTTATATGTAAATGTAATCAATAATAATTCATTTATAATACAACGCATTATATGCGATCTCAGAGGCTCATTGGATGTATTGTCAATAATTTTTGTTGCAAGTCCTTCCTAAAGAACGACGAAATTTTCATTTCATTTATGGATGCAAGATTATCCCAATAGGTATTTCTTGCATAAGCATCAAAACATTCCAAATTTTTGTATGTACAAGTAGTTCCTGTTTCAAGCACAAGTTTACCTGTCTCTATGTTAAGGGCAGCCGATCCTTGTCTTATCAAGATGGTTAGTTCTGTGACCTCTACTGTTCTATCATAGTTTCTTCCATTTCTTGATAGTGTTCCCCCTGGTTCACAGGAACCTTCATTGTTCATCCACCCAAATGTTGTTCCTCTGTACTTAACCTGTTTGTTATATCCTGCTAGCTTGACTTTTATTGTCTGGGAGTACTCGTAAGTGTTGTACTTTATCATATCCTTACATGTCTCTCGGGATATGTGAAGCACTTCGGATATTAATCCTTCATCCTGGAATTGATCATATGTTTTTCCACACCGAGATATAATGTGCAATGTACTAACAAAACACTGGATGTAGTCGACATTATCAAAACTTTTTGGTTCAACCAGTTGTATTATTTTCTCTGAAGTTGTTATGTTGGGTTCGGCTACGTCACATGTTTTAATCTTTATTAATCAAATTGTAGCGTCGTCGGATATCTGAAGATGTTGAATTATTTTCCCCTGTTAGTATCTATCAGCACCCTGCTAGCATCCATCTTCATCCTGCTCGCATCTATCAGCTGCCTGTAATCTGCCGCCTGCCAACAGACGCCGTGTTAAAAAAATGAGGATAGAATCCTTTGTCTTTGTCTATAAGTGAGAACATTGAGTTAAATTTAGACAAAGGCATGGGAAGAAAATTAAGAGAGTCTATAAAAATTATATAATGATTATATGTTATAGACAACACTTTTAGTCCTGCCATGAGAGGCACTATTGGATGGTTCCTATTTGCAAGCTCCATCATAATAAAGTTACTGTCATACCCCTTAAAATTGTGGACTGTGCAATGAATATTTTTTGAATGTTGCTTGTACAATTCTACAAAATCTATAAATTTCTTGATGCAATTGCTATACTCGTCATTTTAAAAAATATGTTTTCTTTTTATACAGATAGAACATGATGTGTTGCTCTCCGATAACATGCAACATTGATTACAGACTAGTTGAGCAACTCACAAATTTGGTACGTGTAAAAAAGTCGACTCTTATACGGTAATATATTGATGGCCGAAGGGAAATAATGCATTTGGTCTTGATATGGAGGCAAAATGTTTTTCCTTTTCAAAATAAAATAAATAATTTTTTTTTGGCCTTTCTATTACCCGTATATAGTACACTTTTTAAATCATATTTATTATTGTGAACCGTGATGGAATAATCCGATAAATTTTTTTGGTATTTATATATGTGCTCTATATGCGAACCGCGAACAGGATTAATTATTAATTTTGCTTTATCAAGTTGTTTTTGCACTGCAGTATTAAGAGTATCTTTATTTCTTCTATATTTCCTTAATATGACTTTGTTTTTGTCAGCTAGACATTTACTAATGACTAGAGATCGAGGTAGACAAGTTTTATCCGTGTTATCCGGATCAAAATCATATAAATCGATTAGACATTTTTAAAATTTTATTATATGATTATTAGCTGTCATTGTTTTTACGTTTACGTTAGTTTTACCCCCTCCAGTTACTGTTTTTAAAATTGTTGTAGAGATTGTGAGGGCATATGTCGATAAAAATTCAGAATTTGATTGGGCTACCGAATCAAATAAATCTAACATCATTTCTAGAGTAAGACTTGATATAGGCCTGAAAGGCTATCGGGGCAGCATTATCAAAATTAGGCAGTGATATTTTTGAACCTATTAAATCAATTGAATTTCGGTTTCTTGTTACGTTGTTTATTATTTCTAAGAAGCATTTACTCAACCATTCATATACATCAACAAATTTCTCGTTTGTGTCTTTTAATTTGAAAATATATTCAGCGCTGTCCATATTGAATTTTTTATTTGTCGTATTTGGTTGTTGTACCACCTCCTACTTGTAAGTTTGACATTGGAGCCGACGTTGGAATTAACATGTTATTATTAGTAAGCTGTTAGTGGATACTTGTTTGAAATTACGTGGAACACGTGTGTAATTTTGTCATTTAAAGGTAATTGTATTTGTATGGAACATGTTCCTAGTGTTTCGATTTTATCACCTGTTATTCCTCTTATAAAAATTCGTTTTGATGTGGATCCTATTATTACTTTAATATTTATGATCGAGATTTCCGATCCGGTGTCTAATAAGAATTTTACAGGATTAACTTTTGCTATGTAAATCGATGAATATTAAATCGCTGGTTTCGGTCGTTGGGTTTATGTTATTTATTGAGTAAATTTTTGGTGCAACTCCTTCTATATTTGTAATTTTTGGGCAGGCATTAGAGATCCGATCTTCTGCCCCCTCTCGTTTCCCGTCACATTGTTAATTTCAGTAGTTATTTGTTGCGTTTGTCGTGTATTCGTACTTGGTGGTGACCAAGGTCCATACCTGTTTTGTCTCGATCGACACTAGCTTATTAGGTGTCCAGGTTTTTTACAATAATTGCAAGAAATGTTTACTTGGTTTTCCGTCTTGATTGGGTTTTGGTTTTAATGCGATTGGATTTCGAGTCCATATACAGGTGGCTGTAGAGTGCCCTTCTCTATTACAATTTGTACATGTATTGTCCGTTTTAAATCGACATTGATTTGTATGATGGCCTTTACGTTTGCAATTGTTGCAGTATTGTGAATTGAAGTTTGGCTTATCAGGGACATAGTTGGGTTTATTATAACTGAATTTATTGGGGTTATTTGCTTTTGTATACGTAAGTGCCTTTGACTCTTCAAGAAGAGCGGCTGTTATTGATTGTTCAAGAGTCTGGTATTGGCCAGATATCACAATTGTTCTCATGGGTTCTTTTAAATTATACTGGTTTGAAGAGCAACGAAACCGTTTAATTCTCGTAATCCTTTTGCTGTATCTCCTGTTGCGTTAATTTTTTCACTTTTTTCATTTAATTGGGATATATAACTTTGAATACGTGTACCGTAGTCCGAAACTGTTTCATTATTAGAATGTCGTGCGTCTCGAAGGTCAGCCTGAATTAGTTCGTAAGGTCTTTTTTCTGAATACTGGTTTTGTAGTTGAATTTTTACAGTAGGAAAATCTGTAATGTCATTACACTTGAATATTTCGTACGCGATTCCAGTTAATTTTGTTTTTAGAAGATCGAGAAACGATACTCGATCAGCATCGCTGTCTACTGTTTTATATATTATGTCACAGCAGGTCAAGAATCTGTGTAAATCCCTTGAATTCCCGGAGAATTCAGGGATAATGGAAGCAACGTGAGTAAAAGAGAACGGAATTTTATTTTCAGTAATATGCTTGGCTTTATTATTTTCTATGTACTCACCTCTTTCTGTATTGTTAAAATCTATTATTGTTGGAGTTGTTGGTGTTGAGGTTGGCGTTCCTATTGGAGATGTTATTGGTGTTGACGTTACTGTTGATGTTACTGTTTATTTTTTTGCTGATTTTGATGTTGATGCTGGTGTCGTTGTTTTTGTTGATTTTCTTGTTGATTTTGATGTCGGCGCTGAGGATTTGGATCATGTAACGATCCCAGAGTTTTTAGACTTCTTCTTAACTTCAGATCACAAAGATAGCTTCCACGTTGCGAAAGTTCGCCTACGGGGCTCGAACCTTTTCGTTTGGATCTGGAACTTCGGCCCTAAACTTGTTAGTTTAATGGATAACAAGTTTTATTTTATATTTTGTTTTTTTTGGTATTATTTTTATATTTATTTTATTTTGTTATTTTTTTCCTTTTATTTAGAAATTTATTTTATTTAAATTTATTTTTTTTTATGTTAATTTTTTATTTATTTGGATTTCCTTTTTATTTTTCCTTTATTTTAGATTTTCTTTTTATTTTTTTGGATTTTCCCTTTATTTTGGATTTTATTTTTATTTTTGGATTTTTTCTTTATTTTGGATTTTCTTTTTATTTTTTGGATTTTTTCTATATTTTGGATTTTCTTTTTATTTTTGGATTTTTCCTTTATTTTGGATTTTCTTTTTATTTTTTGGATTTTTATTTTCACTTTTAGGTGTATATTAAGAGAGATTGTTTTTTCTCTCTGAGTTGACACTTCCCTTTTTTTCACTTTCACTTAATTTCACGAAACTCGCGTCGTCACTTAACAGTATTTACTTAGTTTTTTAGATATAATCGTGCGAGAATATATCTAATTTTTCTAAGTATCCAAAATGCGCCAAAATGTTACAAAAGAAATTGCTTTCTTTTATATTATTAGAAACAACGAGAGATTCGGTTTTAAAATAAGTGTTTATTAAATCTTTAAGTCAGCTCGCTACAATTTTGAATTAACCTATATTTATATTAAACTTAAGCTACCTCCCAAAACAGAGTGGGAGAAAAGGAATAACCAATAATAATTGGTTATTGATTGGGGGAAAAATGCTACTTATCAGCATAGTTTATTGATCTTAATATTTGGTAATTTTAATTCTAACAATGTTGATTATAATATATAGGCATTTATAAGGTTTGTTAATTTTAATTGTTACAATGTAGGTTATAAGTGTCAGCATTTATGAGGTTGTTGCTTTCTGTTTTATTATTACATTGTACTACATATTATTATGCGATCTTGCATTTATGTATTCAAGTTTGACTTAGGTTACTTGAAGTCAAACCAAATAATGCAAGTCGACATAACTTAATTGTAGTACAATGTTGAAATATACAATTAATATGTTTTATATTATGGATTATGTTTATATTATTTATCTTAATGTAATTATGTGGTGGTCCACACTACTTAAAAATGAATTACTTGGCGGTAAAGGTAAATTAGCAATCGATTGTACCTGATTTTGGTTAGATACAGTACTAGGGGATATTGGAAGTGCAATTTGAGGCAGCGTTGACATTATCATGGTAGTTTCGGTTATGGAGGTACTACTTGTTATTGGAAGTAGAGAAAGAGATTGTACTTGATTTTGATGTAATACGTTAATTGTTGATGCAGGCGTATTTAATTGTGTAGCGTAATTTACATATGGATTGGAGTGCATAAAACGTTGCTTTATTATTATTATTATTATTATTATTTTCAATCGTTGTTCTATACTTTCTATAAAGGGGTTTATTGATATAATATATTTATTAATATATTTTTATGAAATCGTCCATAAACTTACAACATCCCTCACACAATATACAGACATCCTGACAGCAATATTTAATTAATTCTAAATGATTGTTGTAGATATAATTACTTTGTTGTTCTTCTTCATGCCAAATTGTATAATTATCGAGCTCTTTTTTAGCCATATTTTCTGTTGAAAAAAATTTTATATCAGGAATTTTTCCTATGCAATTATAATTTTCTTCAATGTTAAAGAAATGAGGATAGAATCTTTTGTCTTTGTCTATAATTGAGAACATTGAGTTAAATTTAGACAAAGGCATGGGAAGAAAATTAAGAGAGTCTATAAAAATTATATAATGATTATATGTTATAGGCAACACTTTTAGTCCTGCCATGAGAGGCACTATTGGATGGTTCGTATGTGCAAGCTCCATCATAATAAAGTTACTGTCATACCCCTTAAAATTGTGGGCTGCGCAATGAATATTTTTTGAATGTTGCTTGTACAATTCTACAAAATCTATAAATTTCTTGATGCAATTGCTATTCTCGTCATTTTCAAAAATATGTTCTCTTTTTATACATATAGAACATGATGTGTTGCTGATAACATGCAACATTGATTACAGACTAGGTGCGCAACACAGAAATTTGGTACGTGTAAAAAAGTCGAGGTTCCAATTTCAGTATTTTGGGTACTTTGTATGCCGAAAAATATTATTATAAATTTTGAGGGGGTACGTTTCTTATACGGTAATATATAACATTGATGGTGGAAGGGAACCAACCTGCAACAAATATCGCATATTTTCTCATCACAAGTATGTCCAAAATTTCGTTTGGTATTGTCTATAATTTTTGCACACAAATTACAACATGTTATTTGCTCACAAAACGTTGATTTAACGTTGATTTTGTGTGCGTCAAAGCAAGAGATACTTTTAAAGTTCCTATTGCAGTCCGCGCAAGTATATTCTGTAGAGACAGGATACACTATAATACATGATGGAATTGATCGACAGGAAAAGCACATTTCTCAACATTTATGAGAATATTGGTGTTTATAAATTATACTGCAAAATTTGCAAATATACCGTAGACCAAATAATTCATTTGGTCTTGATATGGAGGCAAAATGTTTTTCCTCTTCAAAATAAAATAAATAAATTTTTTTTATTTGCTTTTCTATTACCCGTATATAGTCCACTTTTTTAATCTTTATTATTGTAAACCGTGATGGAATAATCCGATAAATTTTTTTGGTATTTATATATGTGCTCTATATGCGAACCGAGAACAGGATCAATTATTAATTTCGCTTTATCAATTAGTTTTCCCACTGCAGTATTAAAAGTATCTTTATTTCTTTTATATTTCCTTAATAAGACTCTGTTTTTGTTAGCTAGACATTTACTAAATACAAGAGATCGAGGTAGACAAGTTTTATCCTTGTTACCCGGATCAAAACCATATAAATCGATTATACATTTTTTAAATTTTATTATATGATTATTATCTGTCATTGTTTTTACGTTTACGTTATTTTTACCCCCTTCAGTTACTGTTTTTAAAATTCTTGTAGAGATTGTAAGGGCATATGTCGATAAAAATTCAGAATTTGATTGGGCTACCGAATGAAATAAATCTAATATCATTTCTGGAGTAAGACTGAAAGACAGTCCTATCGGGGCAGCATTATCAAAACTAGGTAGTGAAATTTTTAAACCTATTAAATCAATAGAATTTCGGTTTCTTGTTACGTTGTTTATTATTTCTAAGAAGCATTTACTCAACCATTCATATACATCAACAAATTCTTCGTTTGTGTCTTTTAATTTGAAAATATATTCAGCGCAGTATTGAATTTTTTATTTGTCGTATTTGTCTGTTGTACCACCTCCAACTTGTAAGTTTGACATTGGAGCTGACGTTGGAATTAACATGTTATTATTAGTAAGCTGTTAGTGGATACTTGTTTGAAATTACGTGGAACACGTGTGTAATTTTGTCATTTAAAGGTAATTGTATTTGTATGGAACATGTTCCTAGTGTTTCGATTTTATCACCTGTTATTCCTCTTATAAAAATTCGTTTTGAGGTGTCTATTAATGTGGATCCTATTATTACTTTAATATTTATGATCGAGATTTCCGTTCCGATTTAATAAGAATTTTACATGATTAACTTTTGGTGCAACTCCTTCTATATTTGAAATTTTTGGGCAGGCATTAGAGATCCGATCTTCTGCCCCCTCTCGCTTCCCGTCACATTGTTAATTTCAGTAGTTATTTGTTGCGTTTGTCGTGTATTCGTACTTGGTGGTGACCAAGGTCCATACCTGTTTTGTCTCGATCGACACTAGCTTATTAGGTGTCCAGGTTTTTTACAATAATTGCAAGAAATGTTTACTTGGTTTTCCGTCTTGATTGGGTTTTGGTTTTAATGCGATTGGATTTCGAGTCCATATACAGGTGGCTGTAGAGTGCCCTTCTCTATTACAATTTGTACATGTATTGTCCGTTTTAAATCGACATTGATTTGTATGATGGCCTTTACGTTTGCAATTGTTGCAGTATTGTGAATTGAAGTTTGGCTTATCAGGGACATAGTTGGGTTTATTATAACTGAATTTATTGGGGTTATTTGCTTTTGTATACGTAAGTGCCTTTGACTCTTCAAGAAGAGCGGCTGTTATTGATTGTTCAAGAGTCTGGTATTGGCCAGATATCACAATTGTTCTCATGGGTTCTTTTAAATTATACTGGTTTGAAGAGCAACGAAACCGTTTAATTCTCGTAATCCTTTTGCTGTATCTCCTGTTGCGTTAATTTTTTCACTTTTTTCATTTAATTGGGATATATAACTTTGAATACGTGTACCGTAGTCCGAAACTGTTTCATTAGAGAACGGAATTTTATTTTCAGTAATATGCTTGGCTTTATTATTTTCTATGTACTCACCTCTTTCTGTATTGTTAAAATCTATTATTGTTGAAGTTGTTGGTGTTGAGGTTGGCGTTCCCATTGGAGATGTTGTTGGTGTTGACGTTACTGTTGATGTTACTGTTTATTTTTTTGCTGATTTTGATGTTGATGCTGGTGTCGTTGTTTTTGTTGATTTTCTTGTTGATTTTGATGTCGGCGCTGAGGATTTGGATCATGTAACGATCCCAGAGTTTTTAGACTTCTTCTTAACTTCAGATCACAAAGATAGCTTCCACGTTGCGAAAGTTCGCCTACGGGGCTCGAACCTTTTCGTTTGGATCTGGAACTTCGGCACTAAACTTGTTAGTTTAATGGATAACAAGTTTTATTTTATATTTTTGTTTTTTTTGGTATTATTTTTATATTTATTTTATTTTGTTATTTTTTTCCTTTTATTTAGAAATTTATTTTATTTAAATTTATTTTTTTTTATGTTAATTTTTTATTTATTTGGATTTCCTTTTTATTTTTCCTTTATTTTAGATTTTCTTTTTATTTTTTTGGATTTTCCCTTTATTTTGGATTTTATTTTTATTTTTGGATTTTTTCTTTATTTTGGATTTTCTTTTTATTTTTTGGATTTTTTCTATATTTTGGATTTTCTTTTTATTTTTGGATTTTTCCTTTATTTTGGATTTTCTTTTTATTTTTTGGATTTTTATTTTCACTTTTAGGTGTATATTAAGAGAGATTTTTTTTTCTCTCTGAGTTGACACTTCCCTTTTTTTCACTTTCACTTAATTTCACGAAACTCGCGTCGTCACTTAACAGTATTTACTTAGTTTTTTAGATATAATCGTGCGAGAATATATCTAATTTTTCTAAGTATCCAAAATGCGCCAAAATGTTACAAAAGAAATTGCTTTCTTTTATATTATTAGAAACAACGAGAGATTCGGTTTTAAAATAAGTGTTTATTAAATCTTTAAGTCAGCTCGCTACAATTTTGAATTAACCTATATTTATATTAAACTTAAGCTACCTCCCAAAACAGAGTGGGAGAAAAGGAATAACCAATAATAATTGGTTATTGATTGGGGGAAAAATGCTACTTATCAGCATAGTTTATTGATCTTAATATTTGGTAATTTTAATTCTAACAATGTTGATTATAATATATAGGCATTTATAAGGTTTGTTAATTTTAATTGTTACAATGTAGGTTATAAGTGTCAGCATTTATGAGGTTGTTGCTTTCTGTTTTATTATTACATTGTACTACATATTATTATGCGATCTTGCATTTATGTATTCAAGTTTGACTTAGGTTACTTGAAGTCAAACCAAATAATGCAAGTCGACATAACTTAATTGTAGTACAATGTTGAAATATACAATTAATATGTTTTATATTATGGATTATGTTTATATTATTTATCTTAATGTAATTATGTGGTGGTCCACACTACTTAAAAATGAATTACTTGGCGGTAAAGGTAAATTAGCAATCGATTGTACCTGATTTTGGTTAGATACAGTACTAGGGGATATTGGAAGTGCAATTTGAGGCAGCGTTGACATTATCATGGTAGTTTCGGTTATGGAGGTACTACTTGTTATTGGAAGTAGAGAAAGAGATTGTACTTGATTTTGATGTAATACGTTAATTGTTGATGCAGGCGTATTTAATTGTGTAGCGTAATTTACATATGGATTGGAGTGCATAAAACGTTGCTTTATTATTATTATTATTATTATTATTATTTTCAATCGTTGTTCTATACTTTCTATAAAGGGGTTTATTGATATAATATATTTATTAATATATTTTTATGAAATCGTCCATAAACTTACAACATCCCTCACACAATATACAGACATCCTGACAGCAATATTTAATTAATTCTAAATGATTGTTGTAGATATAATTACTTTGTTGTTCTTCTTCATGCCAAATTGTATAATTATCGAGCTCTTTTTTAGCCATATTTTCTGTTGAAAAAAATTTTATATCAGGAATTTTTCCTATGCAATTATAATTTTCTTCAATGTTAAAGAAATGAGGATAGAATCTTTTGTCTTTGTCTATAATTGAGAACATTGAGTTAAATTTAGACAAAGGCATGGGAAGAAAATTAAGAGAGTCTATAAAAATTATATAATGATTATATGTTATAGGCAACACTTTTAGTCCTGCCATGAGAGGCACTATTGGATGGTTCGTATGTGCAAGCTCCATCATAATAAAGTTACTGTCATACCCCTTAAAATTGTGGGCTGCGCAATGAATATTTTTTGAATGTTGCTTGTACAATTCTACAAAATCTATAAATTTCTTGATGCAATTGCTATTCTCGTCATTTTCAAAAATATGTTCTCTTTTTATACATATAGAACATGATGTGTTGCTGATAACATGCAACATTGATTACAGACTAGGTGCGCAACACAGAAATTTGGTACGTGTAAAAAAGTCGAGGTTCCAATTTCAGTATTTTGGGTACTTTGTATGCCGAAAAATATTATTATAAATTTTGAGGGGGTACGTTTCTTATACGGTAATATATAACATTGATGGTGGAAGGGAACCAACCTGCAACAAATATCGCATATTTTCTCATCACAAGTATGTCCAAAATTTCGTTTGGTATTGTCTATAATTTTTGCACACAAATTACAACATGTTATTTGCTCACAAAACGTTGATTTAACGTTGATTTTGTGTGCGTCAAAGCAAGAGATACTTTTAAAGTTCCTATTGCAGTCCGCGCAAGTATATTCTGTAGAGACAGGATACACTATAATACATGATGGAATTGATCGACAGGAAAAGCACATTTCTCAACATTTATGAGAATATTGGTGTTTATAAATTATACTGCAAAATTTGCAAATATACCGTAGACCAAATAATTCATTTGGTCTTGATATGGAGGCAAAATGTTTTTCCTCTTCAAAATAAAATAAATAAATTTTTTTTATTTGCTTTTCTATTACCCGTATATAGTCCACTTTTTTAATCTTTATTATTGTAAACCGTGATGGAATAATCCGATAAATTTTTTTGGTATTTATATATGTGCTCTATATGCGAACCGAGAACAGGATCAATTATTAATTTCGCTTTATCAATTAGTTTTCCCACTGCAGTATTAAAAGTATCTTTATTTCTTTTATATTTCCTTAATAAGACTCTGTTTTTGTTAGCTAGACATTTACTAATCGAGGTAGACAAGTTTTATCCTTGTTACCCGGATCAAAACCATATAAATCGATTATACATTTTTTAAATTTTATTATATGATTATTATCTGTCATTGTTTTTACGTTTACGTTATTTTTACCCCCTTCAGTTACTGTTTTTAAAATTCTTGTAGAGATTGTAAGGGCATATGTCGATAAAAATTCAGAATTTGATTGGGCTACCGAATGAAATAAATCTAATATCATTTCTGGAGTAAGACTTGATATAGGCTGAAAGACAGTCCTATCGGGGCAGCATTATCAAAACTAGGTAGTGAAATTTTTAAACCTATTAAATCAATAGAATTTCGGTTTCTTGTTACGTTGTTTATTATTTCTAAGAAGCATTTACTCAACCATTCATATACATCAACAAATTCTTCGTTTGTGTCTTTTAATTTGAAAATATATTCAGCGCAGTATTGAATTTTTTATTTGTCGTATTTGTCTGTTGTACCACCTCCAACTTGTAAGTTTGACATTGGAGCTGACGTTGGAATTAACATGTTATTATTAGTAAGCTGTTAGTGGATACTTGTTTGAAATTACGTGGAACACGTGTGTAATTTTGTCATTTAAAGGTAATTGTATTTGTATGGAACATGTTCCTAGTGTTTCGATTTTATCACCTGTTATTCCTCTTATAAAAATTCGTTTTGAGGTGTCTATTAATGTGGATCCTATTATTACTTTAATATTTATGATCGAGATTTCCGTTCCGATTTAATAAGAATTTTACATGATTAACTTTTGCTATGTGTAATGGTAAATGTATGAATATTAAATCGCTGGTTTCGGTCGTTGGCTTTATGTTATTTATTGAGTAAATTTTTGGTAGAACTCCTTTTATATTTGTAATTGTTGGGCAGGCATTAGAGATCCGATCTTCTGCCCCCTCTCGTTTCCCGTCTCATTTTTAATTTCAGTAGTTATTTGTTGCGTTTGTCGTGTATTTGTACTTGGTGGTGACCAAGATCCATACCTGCTTTGTCTCATTCGACACTGGCTTATTAGGTGTGCAGGTTTTTTACAATAATTGCAAGAAATGTTTACTTGGTTTTCCGTCTTGATTATGGGTTTTGGTTCTAATGCGATTGGATTTCGAGTCCATATACAGGCGGCTGTAGAGTGCCCTTCTCTATTACAATTTGTACATGTATTGTCCGTTTTAAATCGACATTGATTTGTATGATGGCCTTTACGTTTGCAATTGTTGCAATATTGTGAATTGAAGTTTGGGACATAGTTGGGTTTATTATATAATTATTTGGATTTAACCTAATACAATCTTTGATTTGCTTTAATACTAATTTACGTGTACCTGGATCCTCTCTAGTTTTGTCTAGAATTTGTGTTACAAAATTCTTTCCTAACCGTAAGATGCGATCCTTGATGATGTGTTCAAGCTGTTCGGCTATTTCCAATTCTAGTAATTCCTGATCTGCTATTTCACCGTCGGCACTATCGCTGCTGTCGTCGCCGCTGATGTAAGAAGTACTTGGCCTATATTCTGAGCCCGATGTATTTTCTGAACTGGTGTCCCGTTCGGACATTAATTTGTTATTATCTGCACATTTTTTTTTCACTTTTTTCTCTGCTTTTTTTTCAATTTTTTCACGTTTCACTTTTCTTTCTTTATTACACTTATTTCTTTTCTTTAAATTTTTTTTTCTTCTTTTTTATTCACACACTGCTAGATATTATTTAATTTTTTTTTTCTATTTTTCTCTTTGCACTTATCTTCTTTATTACACTGTTAGATATTATTTAACTCTTTTTCTATTTTTCTCTTTGCACTTATCTTCTTTATTTTTTCTTTTCGTTTTTTTTTTATTTTTCTTTATTTTTTCTTTTCCTTTTTTTTTTATTTTTATCTAACACTTTTGGCTATTAATTAACCCCTTTTTCACTTTGCACTTATCTTCTTTTTTTTCTTCCTTTTTTGAAGATAGCTGATCTTATTTTACATTGACCACTACACTTAACTCTGTAAACACTTCTTATTTTCACTACCGTTACGCGTTTTACTTTTCGGTTTTCAAGATTTATTCAACCCGTGCGAAGGGATTTATTATTCTGAATAAATTAACTTGTCCGATTATTTCGCGATTTCAAACTCAAAATTCTTTATTTCCTTTTTTCCGCGGTAGGAGGCTGCGCTAAAACTATGTTGTGCGTGGTTTTCGTTTCGAGGGAAAATCACGCGGGGTTGTTTAGGTTTATATCAAATGAAGGAAAAGAAGGCACTTGAGTTTTAAATTAAATGCGTAGAGTTTAATTTTAAATATTAAATTTATTTAAAGTATTTTAAAGTTTACAATTTTTAGTTATTAAGTCTTGTCGACTTTCGTGGTCAAAAACTAACTCCCTGATTCTAAGTGAATCAGGCATATTTATTACTTCGGATTAAAAGTCCAACATCAACAAAAATCACCGCCATGTTTGGGCAATTTAACCAGTCACGTACTTTAATTTAACTTTCCCACATTCTAATATTCTCTCGATCATTAACCCTTATCCATGACCATTTTTATAATTCAAGTAATTCATCTCTTCTTACTTTTTATTTCTATGAATTTGACTTAATCTCGTCTGGAATAATTTAGATGCTGAAAATGCGTTTCCCACAATTTATGACTTTATATCTTTCTTTAATTTAATATGATCTTCTTCTAATTGTTGATGATGCAATTTAAATCTTTGTTCTTTTCAGTTAGTCCCAATATTTATTTGAAATTATTATTCTTATTTTTATCATTATCGTTATTCTATTTATCTATAATTATTATTCTTTTAAATAGAAATCAGTCCAAAGTCATAGTCTCTTGGACACTTTGAACCTATTCGATTTTACATTAATAATTCCCTAATATTACCCTTCTTATGACTAAAACACCGACATAACTATTAGGTCATTCACCCATGTCTTTCGCACACATTTCTGTTTTACTCAAGTTGCATCATATCTTCCTATATATATGCAACACATTATTGTTTTATAATTTTATAAGTATTTTAATTTTGCTTTACGGACTAAATGCAGTTACAATATACTTTATTACTTCAATTAAATTCATGAACTTTTGGTTTGCCGAAATTCAGGCACAACAATGGCAATGAGTTTATCATCTCAACTCCTTAATAAACTAACACTTCTGAAATCTGTAAATACCGTTGATGAAGGTGAGGTGTTGATTAAAATATTATTTATGCAAAAAAAAAAACCGCTGTGAGGTGTATTCAATTGTATAATCATTACATAAATGAATAATTGTTAATGGAGAAAATTCTGGTGTACCAGAGATAGGGGAATAATAAAACTTCATACTTTGGTCTGTCTGTCGGAAAATAATTTAAGACGGTTGTTGTGTACAACCTTGGAACCTTTTTTTATTTGTATGGTGGTATTTTCCGCGGAATTAATTTTTATAACCTTATATAACCTTATCCATAATGGGGATAGCTTATTTTTTCGTGGTTCATTTTTTAAGAGAACCCAATCGTCAATCTTTAAAGTCAGATCATTTATTTTATGATCATAATATTTTTTTGAGTTTAATTTTTTATTATTAATTTCATGAGTGTGTATGCGGTTTGTAATCGCATTCGTAATTCATTCGCGTAATCGTCATAATTATACATCGGCTCAGGATGTCTTTTTATGGAAGTGGGGATTTCTGCTTTAAAACCATAAAGTAATTCATAAGGAGTATAATTTGTGGCTGTATGAACGGAAGTATTGTACACGAACATTGCGTATGGTAACCATGAATCCCAAGCATACGTATCTTTCGAGGAATAGTTGCGAAGGTATTCAGCTAATGTACGATCACTTCGTTCTAAAGCTCCATTACTTTGAGGATGATAAGCAGTAGTTTGAATTTTATTAATCTTTAGAAGTTTACAAACATTTTTAAAAATGTAACTTAAGAAATTAGTTCCTTGATCAGTAAGAATTACTTCAGGAATACAGTGTCTACAGATAATCGCAGTAACGAGACATTCTGCTACTGTATTGGCTTCGGCATCCTGAATTGCATGTGCTTCCGAGAACTTGGTTAGATCATCTTGAAACGTGAGGATATATTTATTATTAGAGTGACTGCTAGGCAAAGGGCCTACTATATCTAAATATACCTTTTCGAAAGGTTTTTAGCAGTACTTGTAATTTTCATGGGTAATTTAGTTAAACGGTTTACTTTATTCTTTTGGCAGGCTTCACAATTCTTTATGTAATTTTTTATATCTTTCGTCATGCCTGACCAATCATAATTGTTTTGTATTGTATTGTTTGAGAGTGCGGTGGTAACCCGTGTTCCACCTAAGGGATTATTGTGATAATCTTTTAAAATTTGTTACTTTTCGGAATCAGAGGTTATAATATTTTTCTGAGTGTTTTTGGGAATCGGTTGTAATTTAGCTTGTGTCCTTGTTATTGCAATGCAGCTAGATTCGGGAATGCTGCTGAGTGCGTCAGCATTAAAATTATATTTTCCCGGTTTATAGACTACTTTGTATTCATACTCCGAAAGTTTAATTTTCCATCTCATGAGACGCGAGGATGGATCTTTGATGCTGAACATCCATAGAATTGGTCGATGGTCAGTAATAATGGTAAATTTTCTTCCATACAGATAAGGGCGGAAGTTATGGACTGACCATACTATAGTTAGCAATTCGCATTCTATAGTGGAGTAGTTTAGTTCGGCTTTACCTAGTGTTCTACTAGCGTATGGTATTGGGAGGTCGGAACCGATTTCTCCTTGGGACAAGACAGCTCCAAGGGCCGTACCACTAGCATCGGTTGTTAGTAGAAATTCCCTATTAAAATCGGGGTATTGTAAGATCGGAGGTGTGAGTAATTTTTCCTTAAGCAATTTAAATGAGGTTTCACACTCGGTTGACCAATTATAAGTAGCTT
Organism: Pedicia rivosa; assembly: GCA_963082725.1. Lineage (NCBI taxonomy): Eukaryota > Metazoa > Arthropoda > Insecta > Diptera > Pediciidae > Pedicia > Pedicia rivosa. The sequence continues at coordinate 24,530,978 of OY720153.1, forward strand.
TCTTTTTTAATAAGTTATTCATGGGCTGTGCGATGAGGGAGAAGTTATTCATAAATTTTCGATAATAATTAGCAAGACCCATGAAAGATTTAATTTGTTTCTCATTTATTGTACGTGGGAACATTTTTACGGCATTAATTTTGTGTGGATCAGGCATGATTCCATTTTCGGTAATTACATGCCTTAAATAATTAATTTCCCTGCTTAAGAATTGGCATTTACCAGGTTGTAATTTAAGATTGAATTTACGTAAACAATTGAATATTTCAATTAATTTATTATTCTGATCCGTTAAGTTTCTACGACTACGTCATCCAAATATACAAAACATTTTATTCCCTGTAGTCCCCTTAATACTTGATTCATAATTCGTTGAAAAGTGGCTGGTGCACCTTTTAATACGAATGGCATTCTTTGAAACTCGTAGTGACCAAAAACTGTGCTGAAAGCCGTTTTATGCTGATCGTTAGGGTTCATCCGAACTTGGTGATACCCATTCGCAAGATCGAGCGGACTAAAATATCTGTAATAACCAAGTTGGTCCAGAATTTCATTGAAATTTGGAAGGGGAAACGCGTCGCCTATAGTCACCTCGCTTAATTTTCGAAAATCTACTACTACCCTCCAATTTTTATTCCCATCCGCGTCCGGTTTTTTAGGAACAATTAATAGAGGAGAATTCCAAGTGCAGATGATATCATCGTTAATCATTTTCGAGATTTGGCGATTTATTTCCGACTTTTGTGATTCAGCAAGCCGATAAGGTCTAATATTTACTGGAGCAGTGTCGGTTGAATGCGTTCCGACACTGGTATGAGATAAGCGATCTCCTTCGAAGAAGAACAGATCATTATATTTGTAACAAAGAACTAAAATTGATTTTCTTTCTTCGGGATTTAGTGATTCGTCAAGAACGATTTCTTGGTCCACTTTAGCAATTCTATACGGGTTATTATTAATTTTTGTAAGATCGTTATATGAATTTTCCGATTTATTTCGGTTTACTGTTGAGTTAAAACATTCATGTATTGTATTAACATGATAGATTGGTGTATTATTTACATTATACTCGTCACTAATTGTGTTATCATGTATTAAAGGAGGATCCGAATTACGAGATGTACTCGCTTGACGGCACGATTGATTATTACTTATATTTTTTAAGGAGAAGTCCGGATTACGAGATGTACTCGGTTGACGGCATGATTGATCATTATTTATATTTTGTAAGGAAAAGTCCGGATTACAAGATGTACTCGGTTGACGGCATGATTGATCATTATTTATATTTTGTAAGGAAAAGTCCGGATTACGAGATGTACTCGGTTGACGGCATGATTGATCATTATTTATATTTTGTAAGGAAAAGTCCGGATTACGAGGAATGCTTCCTTGACGAAATTCTTTATGTCTACGCTGTTTTCATTATTATTCATAATAGAAACTAATATTTGATTATCGAAAGATTTTACAGCGGCATTAGCGGTGAATACACCAGACTCTATCTCTTTTGAAATACACAGCATTTCTTTCTCGGATGCTGGTACATATACTCTTTTTAGAATTTCTATTCTCGCAGGTATTGTAAAATTGTTTAACTGTGGCGCTGTAAACGGTATTACAGTCGGTGGTTTTAATTTGTGAGGGGAAACTTTTAAATGTTGGCGTTTAAAATCAACGCACGCTTCTAACTAGGTTAACCCTTCTGACCTATTAACCCTTCTGCGGCTAGAGGATAGTTATCTTCGATTATATGGAATTGATGTTGCAATATATTATTTGAATTTATAATTATTTTAGAAGAACAAGTACCGAGGGTTTTCATTTTATCGCCCGTGATTCCCTTTATATTTATTTGATTATTTTTATTTATTTCACAGTGACCTATTAACCCTTCTGCGGCTAGAGGATAGTTATCTTCGATTATATGGAATTGATGTTGCAATATATTATTTGAATTTATAATTATTTTAGAAGAACAAGTACCGAGGCTTTTCATTTTATCGCCCGTGATTCCCTTTATATTTATTTGATTATTTTTATTTATTTCACAGTCATCCTTTATATGCCGTTTTTTAAGGATGCTTATTTCTGACCCGGTGTCAACTAGACAATTTGTTGTGTTATTTGGGGATACAGATAAAGTTAGTTCGACAAAGGATAATTCATTAGTAATTATTGTGGGATTATTAATTCGATACTCGACTGTAGGGGTGCAAGATTTTTTTATTGGGGTTGTTGATGGACAGGGGTTTCGGCATGCAACACCTGTCCTTCCACGTCTCCCATATTTACTGCTCGGGGTTCGGCAGTTCTTCGATTACTATTTTGACTCCGTGGGCTTTACGTGTTCGTATGTCTCGCTTGATAACTGCGCGGAGGATTATTATATTGTTTATTATAATTTCTAATTTTTGTGCGGCAATTATTTATGTGATGCCCCGACCTATGACAGTAGCTACAAGTTACCTGATTTTGTGAATTTAAATTTTCTTGTTTAATTATAGCTGACTGTGCGTTATGATTAGTTATGGGGTTAGGCCGGAAATTACAGGTGGAACTACTATGACCTGTTCTATTGCAGTTTGAACAGTGTATATTCGTGCGAATTCGGCACTGTCTTGAGTAGTGACCTGTTCGGTGACATTTGTTACAATACGGCGGATTAAAAGAAGGTGTTGCGGACGTATACTTTGTTTTGTTCGGATTATATTTATTGGGAATATTTATTTTTGTGTATATTTTAGTTCTGGACTCTTCGAGGAGGGCGGCTGTAATAGAGGCTTCCAAGGTCTGGTATTGCCCCGAAATTACAATCGTTTTCATCAGCTCCCTTAAGTTATATTGAAAAGTTTGTAGGGCCACTGAACTGTTTAATTCCCGCAAACCTTTTGCCGTTTCGCCTTTGGCGTTTATTCTATATATACCGGTCTCATTTAACTGAGCCAGGTATCGCTGTACTCGCGTACGGTACTCCGAGACAGTTTCATGAGGAGACTGTCGGTCATTTCGGAGGTCAGCCTGTATTAATTCGTAAGGCCGTTTTTCTGAGTATTGCGTCTGCAATTGCAGTTTTAAAGTGGGGAAGTCGACAATATCGTCATATTTGACGATTTCATATGCGGAACCTGTTAATTTTGTTTTTAGAAGGTCCATAAACGAGACTTTGTCGATTTCGGTGTCCACTGTTTTATATACTATGTCACAAAACCGATGTAGGTCCCGTGAATTCTCGGAGAATTCAGGAACAACTGAAGCACCGTGAGTAAAGGAGAAAGATATGCTAATGTTATTATTTTCAATATGTATAGAATTTTCAGTATTTTCTGTGTGTTTGGTATTTTCGGTATTCGTTTCGTTATCAATAATAATTGGACACTTACCAAGTGTAGGTTGGGATAAAACGGACACGGGTTAAATTATTTGGAAAATGACAAAGATTATATTTATTTAACAATTTGTTTTATTTGATTTAATTGATTTAATTTACACTTTATTTAATTAACTTAGTTTAAGTACAACTTTAACTATATTTGATACAACAATTAATTATATTTATTACTAAGAAAATCAATTTGCTCATAACGCATTTCTCACGCAAAAAGACGCGCTTGAAAGTCACGTAGACCAAGTGAAATATGATGCGTCTCGCAACATCGTAATTTGCGCGTGTTTGCATTTGTATGGGTCATTGGTCTTATCAGAAGACGAAAGAATGACAAAATGGAATAAGACAATACAATTAAGACAATACAATTAAGAATTATAATTAAAAGAATTATAGATATATGAATATTAGGAAGGGTTTACAATGAGGTGTACTCAGCAATTTTTTCTCTTTATATTTTACACGTACAAACTTGTTTGAAGACGAAATAATGTATTTGCTAATATTGAAATATTTACCTGACTCCGCATATGCAAATCACTTACACATTGATGACATTAAGATTTTGCGTCATTACAACAATAACATTTTTATTTAATATTTTTGCGTCGTCACAATATTTACAACAACAAACATTTTTATTTGCTGTTCTTCTTTGCTCACTGATATAGGTAAAATTTACAAATCTTGGCTCATAAATACCACAATATTCTCGATACTCTTCTCTCTCATTGAAATAGTGACTTTTATTGTACCCTCTACTACTTATATTTAATTAATGTTGTCCATATCTTCCTGTGAATTTTGGAATGGTAACCGAAGTTCTGAATAGGCGGATCCATATCTGTTGTTGGTATGACTGTCCCTTGTAGGTATGATGAATTTCATTTGTAGCGAAATTACCGCTTCTTTATAAAGATCCTCGATATTTTCAAATATCTCGTTTTTGAAATTGTTTGTTTGTTCTATTTCATAATTATCATCACAAGAAATGATTGTCTCATGTTTAATTTGACTTGTCGGTACATTTTCTCTATGTCGACGATTATTACAACAGCATGCGATTTAACCTCGTGAGTATTTGATAGATGTCATCTTGATTGGTTGTTATGGTTCAATGAAATTCCATGAACGTCAAATACGACGCACAGCTGGACCAATCGAATTAGTGGTTTGGCCACTAAACATCTATTGATGTTAATAATTAATTATAAATATTATTACTTACATTTATTTCACTTGTATTCATAGTTAATTAGTTTAATATTAGTAAACCTTTCATAGCTAATTTAATAATTATCATACTCTTTGTCGTAGATATCAAACAGGAGTATCTTCATCCCTGTTTTGCATAGTCTAAGGTATTCATGTGTAACGTCTTTGATTCCATGACGTCAAATTTACTGTTTGGCGCATCGGATATACGACGTGGAAAAAAATAGGTCAATTCACCCAAATCAGCCAAAATAGTCTCGCCGTAACCCGTCTTCAACTTCAACATTAGCACTAAACAGAAATGATCATTATTATACAAATATCATATTTTTTCTCCTTTTCTCTTTTGACCATAATCATTTTTTAACCAAATAACGAACGGAAATAATAAAAGAAGAGAACAAATAAACTGCAAATAAACTTTCTATAAGTGATAAAGACAAGAAAAATGAAAAAAACCTTTTGAATAGACAAATTTTTTTATTTTAATGAAAAATGATAAAAACACAACCATAATTAAATAATTTATAATATATTTTAATCTACTCTTTGTCATAGATTTCAAACAGCGGTACCTTCACCAGTTTTGGATTGTTCAAGGTATTTTATGTGTAACGTCGTTGGTTCCATAGTCAAATTTACTGGGTTACTTTAACAGCGCATCGGATATACGACGTGAAAAAAAATTGGTAAATTCAGGCAAGATCGTTTCGCCGTAACGCGTCTGGATTTTTGTCATCCTATATATTTTGTACTCCATTTCCTCCTGTAGTTCATCTGTTGATTGTTTCTTTGTACTCAGAACTACCAGCGGTGCAAAGCGCTTGTAATCCTAGAAGTAAAAAATAATAATATTTAAACATTTTATTTTTTACTTACCATTTTTAATGAGTTTTAGTAATAGAAGATTTTCAAAAAGACTTCAATGCTACTTAAATGTATACTGTGATCTTGTTTGCCGCAATGTTCCCTTATATAGTTTTCTAATATAAAAAAATAGCATAAAAAGTGAAAGAGCTTCATTATATTAATTACTTTGCATGCAATTATAAAATTATTGTCTAATGTATAATAATCGTTTTAAAAATTACAGTAATTTTTCCGTTATACATAAAATCATTAAATTTATATAATAAAGAAAAGTTACTTTATAATGACAAAACTTCAAACCTGTCACATAAATAAATAATTCTTATTGATAGGAAACACAATAAATGCATAAACACCGGAAAGTGATTCAATCATTATAAAACGGAAAAGGAGGTTAAGCGATTTACTTTATTCTTTTGGCAGGCTTCTTATGTTTTAATGTAATTTTTTATATCTCTCGCGATACCTGACCAAGCATAATTATTTTTTATGCATTTGAGAAGTGCGGTGATAACCCGTTTGATAATCTTTTAATATTTGTTGATTTTTCCGAATAAGAGTGTATAACATTTCTCTGATTATTATTGGGAATTAGGCAATACGGCTGCGTGCGTCAGCATTAACATTGTACTTTCCCGGTTCATAAATAACTTTATATTCATATTCAGAAAGCTTAATCTTCCATAGCTTGAGACGTGACGAATGCTAAACATCCAAAGATGTGGTCGGTGGTCAGTAAAAATAGTGAATTTTGTTCCGTACAATTAGGGACGGAAGTTATGATCTGACCATATACTATTGCTAAGAATTCTCGTTCTATGGTCAATAATTCAGCTCAGCTTCACCTAGTGTTCTACTAACGTAAGATATTGGAGGATCGGACTCGATTTTTCCTTTGGACAAGACAGCATCGCTTGTTAGGAGAAATCCCTGAGTAAGATCAGGATATTGTAAAATCGGAGGTGTGAGGAATTTTTCTTTTCACACTCCGTGTGAAACCAATTGAAAGCCACTTTTTTTTAATAAATTGTTCATAAGAGAGAAATTGCTAATAAACTTTCGGTATTAGTTAGCAAGTTAATGATTTGATTTGCTTTCCTTTTGGTGGACGCGGAAACCTTTTCATTTTTCGTGGATCTGGCATGATTACGTTTTCGATAATTACATGCCCTACGTAAAAATTGGCATTTGCTAGGCTGCAATTTTAAATTGTATTTGCAAAGGCAGTCGAATATTTTTTTAATTTTTTGTTTTGATCTGTTAGATGTTTTACCGTGGATTACTACGTCATCCAAATAAACAAAGCGTTTGATTCTTTGTAATCCCTTTAAGACTTGATTCATCATTCGTTGAAAAGTGGCTGGAGTAACCTTCAATCCGAATGGCATTCTTTTGAACTCGTTATATCGATGTTACTCATGTTCGAGATTTGGCGATTTATTTCCGACTTTTGCGATTCAGAAAGCCGATAAAGTCTAATGCTGGGGTGTGCAACCCCAGTATAGCTTGGCCCACCAAACATTTTAATTTTTTTAATAATTTTGTTATTACTTTGTATATAAAGCAAATTTTTTTTTATTATGGCTTTAAAATTCAAAACAATTAAAATTCTTTTAGTTGAAATGTTTAAATATAATCCACCTGTTGGTGTAAATTACAATCAATTTGGAGTAAACAGGAACTGATTGCATATATGAAGGCTGATTCTATTGCTCCTTAAAAGAAGAATTTGAAGTAAGATTCTCAGATTTTGCAAAGCATGAGATATATTTCAGTATATTTTCAACTCCATTCTCTGTTGATATTAAAATATTACCTATTAATCTACAATTGAAATGTATTGCTTTTCAATGTTTATTTATTTATTCAACAGGTCCAGTGATCCTTAATGACTAGATTCACAAAAAAAAAAAATAAAAAATAAAAAAAAAATAAATATATTAAGTACAATTAGATACATTTTCTAAAAATAATAATAAAAATTAAAATTAAGATTAAAATAAAGAAAACATCAGACATTAAACATATGAAGTGAAACCAAACCAATCGAAATAAAATCATGTAGGACTCTTCGAAATTCATTCCTTGAAGAATCGTAATCCAAAATATTAGACACAGCGTTAAAAATTCTACTCATAGCGGTAACGGGTTCATTATTACCATAATCCGTTCTATGAAAATCTAAATCCAAAGCCTGTTGGTTACGAAGTGAGCGCGATGGTACATGTAAATTGAGAGAACTTAAAATATTTGGAGAATCAATTCTTCCATACAAAATATCAGCTACAAAAACTGCACTAATTAGCGTTCGACGATCAAATAATGGCATAATATTCAGCAATTTACAACGTTCCCAATATGGTGGTAAATTTTGTATTTGCGACCAGAAAGGTAGATTCGGATTTTTTGCCCAACCTAGTCTTCTTAAGATAAATATCACGAATCTTTTTTGTACCCTTTCAATTCTCTCAACATGAACTGTTCTTTATGGTGACCATACCACGGCCGCATATTCAAGATGGGAACGGACAAAAGATACATACAAGTTAATAATAACGTTAGTATCCTTAAAATCCTTAGACATTCTTGTAACGAAACCGAGCATGGCCGAACCTAGTCTTCTTAAGATAAATATCACGAATCTTTTTTGTACCCTTTCAATTCTCTCAACATGAACTGTTCTTTATGGTGACCATACCACGGCCGCATATTCAAGATGGGAACGGACAAAAGATACATACAAGTTAATAATAACGTTAGTATCCTTAAAATCCTTAGACATTCTTGTAACGAAACCGAGCATGGCCGGTTTATAAATGTGCTTATAAATGTGCTTATTAAAGATTAATGACCGATCAAATAAAATTCCCAGGTCAAGAATTTCTGAAGTTCTTTCAAGCTTTGTATTATTGACAAAGTAATCGGAAATAATAGGGATTAACTTTCTATGAAAAGAGACGGTTTTACATTTTCTGACATTAAGATGAAGTTTAGAAGTATTACACCAAGTCACTAACGAATATATATCCATTTGAAGCAGAAAGACATCATTAATAGATTCAATCTTCCTGTATATTTTCAAATCGTCAGCATATATTAGGCATTTACTGTGGCTAATAACATCCACAATGTCATTAATAAATAGAATAAATATTAAAGGACCAAGATGGAAGCCTTGTGGAACACCAGAACTAACAGAAATATAACGTGATTTGTGTCCATCAATGATCACATATTGAGTTCTTCCTGTCAGATACGATTCAACCCATTTTAGGAGCCGATCATTAAATCCTAAATTGTGTAATTTCTTACATATGATGTAGTGTTGAATCGAATCAAATGCTTTGCTAAAATCAGTGTTGATAACATCAACCTGACTACGTGTTTCAACTACTTCAGTAACATACTTCGTGTATTCAATTAAATTCGTGGAAGTTGATCTTCCCGGGAAAAAACCATGTTGAGAAATTGAAATTAACGGTTTAACAATATGTAACAGATGCTTATAGATGATAGCTTCGAAGAGTTTAGGAACTGCAGAGAGAATAGATATCCCTCGGTAATTAGTCATATCATTACGTTTACCATTTTTGAAAATTGGGGTTATTTGAGATACTTTCCATTTAGTAGGAAAGACTCCCAACTTCAGAGATTGGTTAAAGATTATGCCAAGACGAACAGCAAGGGCATGACTAAATTTCGTCAGTAAGATTGATGGAATTTCATCAGGACCGCAAGCTTTGGAGACTGATTATTACGTCCTCAACCGATATGAAAGGGATCCGAATATCATGAGAAACTTCGTGGATTGAAGGATCGACAGCATTGTGTCATTCTTATAGATACTCTGAAGGAAGTCAACAAAGAGATTCGCAATGTCATTCACATTATCAGCTTTCGTGCCATTATAAACCATTGTGGAAGGATAACCAGATGTTTTCCGTCTAGCATTAACAAAAGACCAAAATTTCTTAGGGTCCATTTTGATGTCGTTCTCAATTCTCCTTATGTATTGATTAAAAGCAGTTTTATGTTTCGAATCAAACTCATGTGACATGGAACTTAAAGAAAAATCCGATCAAGTCAACTTATTAGATTTTTATAAATTGTATATTTCAAAAGAAAAGTATCCCGAATTAAGAAAAAATTATTTATTGTGTTCGTTATTTAGCAGCACGTTTAACGGCGAACAACTCTTTGTTGAAGTTTATACAGGGGCGTTTAATGTGAGAAAATCTGTAATATCGTCGAATTTGAAAATTTCGAAAGCGATGCCTATTAATTTGATTTTTAAAATATCAAGAAACGATACTTGCTCAGCATTTCACAACAAGTCTGTGTAACAAGTTCTGTTTTATTCATTTCTAAGGGAACAAGAAATGAATAAAATTTTGGTTATTATTATATTTTTTTAATTTAAAACTTTATTTTATTAAATTTGTTTTTTATTTTATTTCGTATTTCTTTATTTTCATTTTTCTTTCATTTGGATATTTCTAATTATTTTTATTTTATTTTCGATTTTCTTTTATTTGTTTTTTTATTTGGATGTTTTTATTTTATTATGGATTTTCTTTTTTTTGTTTTTTTTTTATTTTATTTATTTTTACTTTTTTTTCTCTGAGTTAACTCTTCCCTTTTTTATAACTTTTCTTTTTTTTCGTATATTTATTTTCACTTAACTTCACTTAATTTCACCAAACTCGCATCGTCACTTAACTAATTTTTAGATGTAATTGTGATTTTTCTACATAAGTATTTTGCCGGCTGCTACAAAATTTTACAAAAGAAATTTCTTTCTTTTATAATAATAAAAAAAAAAGAGAATTCGGTTTATTAGATCATAATTCAACTAACTACAAATTTTCATTAACCTATGATATTAAACTTAAACTAGTGTTTGATCGTAGACTTTATGACTTTCTGGATCCAATTTTTTTACAATTATGTAAATTATGAATGGATCCCATGTTAGATTGTTGATGACGTGAAGACATTCTCTTTTTGTGTCGAGCATATGCCGTAATCCAATTGAAAATTCCGTAAATTGATATGGTTGACGTAACAAAGAATCTAGTTGTGTGTTACTTTTGACCTGTTGGTCAACAATTTGCAAAATTGTAGTAACAGTCTGAGATATTCAAATGTTGAATTAGTTTTGCCGCTTCATCTCTAACACTGGTTTTTAATATTGCATTTTTTGTGTATCGCTTAAAGTGTTGTTATTGTGTATTAGTTTTTTGTATATATCATTAATGTTGTCGATACTTTCCTGTGAATTTTGGGATGGTAGCCAAAGTTCTGGATATGCGGATCCATATCTGTTGTAGTGATGAATGTCCCTTAAGGTATGCTGCATTTATTACTGAATTCTTGTTGTAGCGAAATTACCGCTTCTTTATAAAGATCCCTGCTATTTTCAAATACTTCGTTTTTGAAATTGTTTGTTTGTTCTATTTCATAATTATCATCACAAGAAATGATTGTCTCATGTGTGTTAAGGAAACTTGTTCATTTCTCCTTTAAACTTACAATTTTTTGTTTGTTATCAGCCACCGGTTTATTTTTTACATTTTGTATTGTTTTTTCAATATTGTCAATAAAATTTCTTATTGCTTCATAACGAGACGTTTGTAATATTATTTTTTCTTCATGCTCAGAAGAGCAGGTTTTTTAATGTGAAACTGCCTTATGATATTACAAATTCTCCTTTGGATTTTTATTATTTTCCGTTGACGCAAATACTAGTTTGTTCTTAATCCGTCTCGATTTTTTAAATAATAATCTTGGACCTTTTCAAAGAAATTATAAGTGAAACATGGGAGTTGATATCTGTCACAATTTCACAAATTTGCTGTTGCTTTTTCTTAAATTCATTCCAGATGTTATATAATTTCGTTGCTTTTTCTTGCACAATATGTTTTTAAACATATATCTATGTTTTTTTAATGAATTTTTCAAGGATTGCATATTATTGAATAAATTTTGTTGTGATTCAGTTAATTCTTCAAACAAGATATTTGAATCAAATGTTGAATCTGATTTAGTTTTTGTTTGAAGTCGATTATTATCTTACTGGCTTGACTATGTTCGTTGTTCTTGAAATAGTTATGATTATCACCCGTGAAGAGCAAGTATTCTATTATTAGAGCATCACGGGTATGTCATCCTTTGAGTAGTTCGTCGTCATCTTCGTGAACTAAAGCTCGTTGTTGTTTGACTGTTGTGTTACTTTTATATTTTCAGTAATTACTTTATTTACGAATTTCAATTACAACTCGCGAATAAATAAAAATAAGCGCTCCGATTTTTAGGGAATTTTTTAGGCATTCAAGTAAAACCCATCATCAACAGTTATTCCCAATTTGTCTGGACAATTTTCTCAGTCATGTATTCATGTTTTATTTAAATGGAGTTCAATTATTATTCTTTCGTTTCCAACGACGTAAAATTTTGAGGAATGTGAAAGATTACCGTAAGTAGTTCCAAGGGTTTTACTGACTTTACCTTGGATGCCTTTAAATGCAATTGTTTGGAATGTATTAATTCTAGTATTTGGCGCCGGTGTCAACCAATTTTATTGTTTCGTTCTTGGCTTTGTCTAATCGTATTTCAATTATTACTTCCGGTGTTAATTTATTTTAGTATATTTCATTAATTTTTAAATATGTCCCTTTTTCTATTGTTGTAATTGTTTGGCATCGATTTGGGGGTTAGTTTCGTCTGAGTTTCGTTCTATATTCTGAAATGGTACCCTACTTTATTGCAAAAGTAACATTTTATAAATTGTAAATTATGAGATGGATTCTGTTTTTGTGGATTTAGTATTTGTGGCATTTTTTCTGGCTCAGTTTTAATTATATTTGGTTGTAGAGGAAAATTAGAATATTTGACGTTATTATTTGGAATATTATAAAATGGTTGTTCATGTTGCTTAATTGGTTGTGGTGATTGGGAAATAAGATGCAATAACGTAACATTTTTGAGTTGTACTTGTTCGTAATTAATCATTGGTTTTAATACTTAAGAATGAGAGTTTGAGTTTTTGAGGATTTATTAATTTTTAAAGAAAAATTTTATTTATTTAATTTTAAATTCCATTATTTTATAATATAGTTTATATAATTTTGTTTTATTATTTTAATACTTTTGTTTTTTTTTTTTTTGTGTTTACTGTTTCACGATTGGATCAAGAAGACCTTTCCAGAATTCTCCTTCTTCTTTTTATTAACTTATTGAACTTAAATTATTTTATCTATTCAGCTTAAATTAATTAATTTTTATCAATTATTTAATAGTAAGGACATACACCACATCTTTCACCACTTTTATGGATTGTTTGGACTTGCTTACATATTTCTAGGTTTGCCATTGTTTTTACAGTATTATTTCTTGTTTCTAATTTTACAGTGTCTAACAAATTTTGAGTCGCTGCTAACACTGCTGTTAGCAGCGACTCTGTCTATTGCTGTTATAACTTGGTACAGTACCTTTTGAGGATTCCGAGGTGTTTAATCTTGTGATTAAATATTGTAGAAATTAAAAAAGACAGTTGTAAGTTATCTAATTTAATATTTATTTACTTTTTGTTCCTACAGTATTGTAAGTACTGTAAGAACGGTAGTCAAATGTATACACTTATTTTTCTAGTGTAAATAATTAAACTTTGGTAAAACCAATTTAGAATATACGACACCTGTGTCACTGGTAGTTTAATTAAATGACTGACAGTTGTTAGTGAAATTTTTACTAACTAACTTAAAATCTTTCAACTGAACGATTCTGTGTAACAGCAGAAATATTCTTCCTGTTCAGTTGAGATTTTTAAGGTTAGGTTTATTTGCAAGGCTACGTGGAATAAAAAGTTGTTTAATTCTAAAAGTGCTCTCATATTCATATAAGCTGCTAATCTTCTTGATCAGGTTCGTTATATGTATCTATTTACTTCGTCGATACTGAACTTTTTATACTTATGCAATATTACCTTATACATATTGCGTTTCTCGTGATTCTAATGAGGTAAATTTTCGTATATTGACGTCAGTTGAAAAATAAATACTTTGCTCTATTTAAAATTATTTTGAATTAAGAGAATCAAGAAAATATAAAGAATACAATTCAAACAAAATATTTAAAATTATTTTGATTTTGATTTTTATTAATTGCGTTTTTTATTTATTTATTCTACAGATTAATTTTATATAATTATAAAACGCTCAAAAATTTTTTAGCTTTTAGATTTTATACAGAATTCTGTATAAAAATTAAAAGTTGCCAAACCTTCCTTTGAACAATTTTTTGTAATTTTGTTATTTTCACATAAATATGTATATATATTTTTTATCAATTATTTGTAAGAAATTTATGTTATTTTTTTTTTGTTTTCAAGTAAAAAAAATTGTATTGAAATAAAAAAAAATTAAGTAAAAATATCTAAATTCCAAACCTATTTTAAGTAGTTTTAACACAATTTAAAAACAAAAAGTCTCCATGGGCTAAAAGAATAAAAAAAAATATTTTTTTTTTAAAATTATCTTTTTTATATTATATTAAAGAGTTAAGCAAAAATACGTAGTTTACATGTACATTTAATTAATTTATATTTTATAACAAAAATTCAAAAAAATAATAATAATTAAGCAATAAATGTAAATATTTTTTAAATTACTATTAAAATTTTGTTGTAACAAAAATAGTTGTTAAAATATAATAAATAATTTAATTACAATATCATTGCAGAATATTTATGTTGCATTAGATATATGTAGTTTTCTTGTATTTTATGTTATAATTTCCAAGAAAACATAATCTCGCATGTGTCAGTGATTTTGTATATTACCATTTTTTTCTTTAAACATTTTCTGTACATTATTTATAAAAAGCTGTAAAAATGATAAATATTGTTTTATTTAACTTTTCTACGAAATAATAAATTGTATTTTAAATTCATTGTCGTCCCTTATTATTGTGATTAAATTTGAGATGAAAATTGGTTGTCAGATACTAATAAATTTTATCTCTTATATAAATCTTATAATAAATTTTCTTATAAACAAAAATTTCCCTTGAAATTTTCATTGTTTATAAATATGAACAAAATAATTTTTTTTTTCCATATAAGTATCCAACTAATGTCTCTTATCAGCTAAATACTTTATTAGTTGCTTATGTTCTCTTACATAACATTTTCTTATAGAACACATATCTTGAGATACGCCTTGTTTTTTTGTTGCATGTTCTCTGCAAAAAATTTTAAATAAAAAATGTAATTGCTTGCTATTTATAAGAATCTTAAGAAGGACAAAATTATTATTAATGTCAATTGATATCGTGCTATCAATTTTTAATATTTTTATTCATTATTACCAAAATTTTGGTATGGGAGTCTAGTTATAAATAAATCAATGCATATCTAAAATATTGCTATGCGTTCGAATGCATTTGGATTTAATGAAGTGTCGAATATTGTATTTGAAATTAGCTACTGGTTGACCAATTTCTGAAATAATAAAAAAAAAATTACATATAGGTATTTTTAACTTTATTAGTCCAAAAATAATTTCATATAAGATAAAAATAATCATTTTTAATTTTAATAGAAATTAATAATTTTTCAATATATTTTTCTTTTTTAGAGCTCCGATTCAGAAATATTGGATTACTTGACCTTCTCTAAGTCTAAGTATTAAATTACATCTTAACCGATTAGAATATTTTTCGCATATTTACAATACGACTACATTACACACTACACAACTACATTTGATTATAACTACGATGATTAATAAAACTTTTATTTTGAATTTATTATTTCTTTACACCAAATTTAGTTTTCAATGAGTCTGACGTCATGATGAATATATTGATTTATTTCTTGTTTTAGCGAGTTGTTTAAAAAAAAAAGAAAATAATTAGATATTACGTGTTACATACTTAATTGATTTTTAAATACCGATATAATGTTAACGAAAAATTAATCGTTTCACAGTGATCATATTATTGTTTAAAATCGTTTAAAATGCGTGCTCCACTAAAAACAATTAAAAAATAAATACACATTATTGAGTCGAATCACAATGTTTTGCAGAAAAGACAAACAATCTGCGCAAAGCAAAAGTTACAAGCAATTTTTTTTAAATAAATTAAATTTATTTTAAAAAAAATTAAATAAGTCAAAACCAATTTTATGCGCTATAAGGTTTTGATTATATATAATTCAAATTTTCTAGAAAAAGTTATTGCCTATTCTTTTATTATACCTAAGTAATTATGTAAGTTAAGTTATATAACTTTGCAATTTATATATATCATGATTACGTTGCATTGCATTTTTTTTTTAATTTGAAGAAATTTATTATACGGACCAATAATAATTCAATTCTCTAGTTAATGGTTGATGAAACGAGACAATATTTTATCTTTTTGTTAATGTATATTTATATAAGTGAAACAAAAAGTATCTACAACAAACATAAATTTTACCAATTACATATTTCTACTCTTTTCAAAATTTTGCCGAAGTAAAGCAAGAGACATATTGTTATATTTTTGTGTCCAATCTAAACAATAAAAAGTCTTATATAAATACATTCATGTGTTTATATTCAAGTTAAATAAATACACAATAATAATATATAAAAAAAAAATGTTGAAATTTTAGATGAGAAAAATAAACAGATAATTATAAAAACTGATTTCTTAATTTTTATTATTTGACCAAAATACTCATTTTGGTGTATCTTTTTTTGATACAATTCAAAAATATAATAATATTGTCATTTTTTAACTTTTTAACTTTTTATTTTCATACATTTCAGTTTTTTTCGACATGTATTAAATTAATTAATTTATATTTAAAAATTCATCAAATTCACCTTTTGTTTATGAGAAAGTATTAACTTATACAACCAGTTACAAAAAAAAAAGCCATGGGAAAATGAATCTTATAATGTTTGAAATTTTACTTCATCTAATCAAATCTTTCTCTATTTCAAAAGATATAAACAGAAATAATAATTTACTATATAATTTAAAATTACTTTAATCACGTAATAAATGATGAGAAATCATTATTATTCGAACAAATTAAATATATCTTTTTTTCTAATTCTAAACATTACAATAGGTGGAAATCTTTAATAAATATATATATAAATATATACATATGTACCAGTACCACATAAAATTACTTTAAATGGACCAAAGAACTTTTATATAATATTTTCTATAATGTTATTGTTAATTGCGATATTACTTATAATTATAAAGAAATAATAAAATGTTAAAATGTTAAAATAATTTATGATTATTTTGTTATTAATTAATTGAAATGCTTAGTGACACTTCAATTTATTGTTTAGAAAAATAATTTCAATTTTTGTTTACATAATTAAACCATTTTATACTGAAAATTTTCTATTAATCCGAGACATAAAAATATAAACAATTAAATTAATTAAATTATAAAAAATTTTTAAATAATTTTTGAATCATCGTAAAGAATACTTTCAACTAAAATTGTTTTAAGGCACAAAATCTAAATTTATAACAATAATAATCATGATGGTCATCATTTTCATTCGTAAGAGGTAAACCTAAAGCTTTTTTAATGCCTGTAACCAACCTCACTGTCACTCAGGATATGCAATTTCCGCTACAATTTTTCATTGTATGTATATCAAAATACGCAAACATTTTTATTACAACAATATTCACGCCCGGACTCCAATCAGTGCAAGACTAGCACGCTAACCATTACTCTGAGTGGTTATTTAAAATTAAAATTCTTACAACATAGATACTTTAAGATAATGTCTCTTCAATTTGGCGAAAATAATTAAAAATATTTTCATGATTAAAATTAAAATAAGTTTTAATTCGACTTTTTAAAAATTATCCAAAAGAATAAATATTTTTAATCTTGTTTTTTCAATCATTGTTTTTGTTTCCTTTTTTCATTATGTGAAAAATAGAATCTGTAAAATAATATGATATTGTTAAATCTTTTTAATAATTTTAATTGTATTTATTATTCTTAGAAAGAATTTTAATTTGTGGGTTTAGATTAAATCACTAGGAAGTACAAAGTGATTTTTTTTCGCATTGCATTAAAAACATCCAGAATATAAAAGTGATGTATTAATTATATTATTTATGAGAATGATAAATAAAGAGCATTTATATAATATGTCATCAATCGCGTCTAACATCGTACATCGTTCTGCTTGACGTAAAATTATATTACGTCACCAAATTTATAAAATAATTATTCAGGGTCGAAACAATTACTTGGAATAGGTACTTTTTATTTTTTATTTTAAGTTATTTAAATATGTACATATTTTTTTTTCAAATAAAATTACTCGTAATTTTATAATATAGAAACAATTCAATTGCATTTTGAATTTTCCAATATTATGATTTCCTTTAAAAAATGTTAAAAGTGTAAATTAATAAAGAGAATATAAATTAACTATACGTATAATTATAAGTATAAAATAATTAAAAAATTTTATTATTGTGTATTTTTAAATATGAAAATAAAGCATTATTAAAAGCGAAAGTTTATTTTACTATTTTTTTTTTTTATCTGAAAGTAACATGGAAACTACTTTCTTGTCGATTTTTGAGAGTTTTACATGACTATTTGTAATATAATAGTTAATGAAGTACTATAAGTACATATAACAAAGTATAAAGTTTTATGTGATAATTCAAACTTATACGTTGCAAAAAAAAAAATCCATATTATCTTGTCACACTAATTGCTTTGACAAATATTTTATTATCAATTTATTAATTATTTTATATACCTAAATAGATTTTTTTCTTTTTATCTTAAATATATGAAAGTAATAGCTCATCTGGTTTTTAGTGGGATTTCCGCACGTAAACAAAAAACAATTATTTTTTAAATTACCTCTTAAAAATAAAAAAGTTCAGGTAATTTTATTATGAACTCATGGCGTATGATGTCAATTTATTTATAATTTAATTGGCATTCTAAACTAAGTAAAAAAAGTAAGTAAAGATGTGTTGGACTTTCCTACTAATGAAAATATTACTCTCTAAAACAAAGAAATCTGGTTAATCAAAGTAAAAAAAAACAACAAAATTATACCTTGAATGTTTTGATGAACTTAATTTATAGTTAAAAATAAAGCTCCTGATGATTAGTTTTACTAGTTTTTATGGGTTGACCGAAATTTAAGAAAAAATCGTCTGGAGATAGTGATGCTTAATATTGAAGGTTATATTTATTTTTTTCTTATGTATTTGATTGAACTCTAGGCATTCATGCATTTTTGATTTTTTTTATTGGAAAAATGATAAATCTTAATTCTTGTTTATTTGGTTTTCGAGACTATTATTTTATGAAAAGTCATGGTAATGAAGATTTTTTTTTGTTTCAAATCATACCGGTCACTAATATTTTGTATGTATACTTTTCGTCTGTTAAAACTCAAGTGTACCAGTTACCGAAACGTATGATTTGTAATTTCAATAAAATAGACAAATTGTTCGGAAAATGCTACCTGTTCGGAAACTGGTACACTTGCATTATTATTCAATTTTGACATTGACATTAAATAATGATTTCTTGTTATAAAAATTATCCAGGGACTTTTGTTTTTTGTTAGGTATATGCCAACATAGATTCTCGAACACTCCTTACGATTTATCAATAAATTTCTGCAATTTTTGTCTTATTTAATTTAAGACAGTTGTTTTTTTATCACCTACAATATTTTTCCCAAATTCAATTATACCTTTTAATGTTTTTTTACAAACAAGATTTATATTTCTTTATTTTAATATTCTGCGTGACTTCATGCAATTTACGAATTTATTAGGTGAGAAATTAAAATATTTGATAACCTTTTTAAATAATAGCGTTAAAAATATTTCTTGCTCTTCAATATTTTGTATCAAACGAAAAAACTTTTTTGCTTGTTTTCAATTTCCGAAATTTTATTATCCTTTAACATTTTTTACAAAAAAAAATTTTCATAATTAAAAATGTTACCTCAATTAAATTAAATCATCCTTCAGACGTTATTCAAAATAATTTCCACAATTATGCTGTAAATAGTCATTATAACAATTATACCTTTATAATTATTCCGTGGACTTTTACCTATTAGTAAAAAATAAAATATACATAAATTAATTTTGGTTATTAATAACTTTTTATAAACATTTTCTACAATATAATAAATATAATGGTTCTATTGAGAACCAAAAGAGTTTTTAATTAAAAATAAATAATATTTGTATTTTAGTTGCACTAAAAGGCATAAAAAAACTGTAGTTGTTTTTTTAGTTAAAAATATTTTTAAATTCACATGCATCCTATAAGCTAAGAATTATGAATGATTGATTAGTTATGGATTTCACAAAAAAAAACTAAATGTTATTTAATTAAGAACGACATGATAGAACACAGGGTGCAAAAACATAACCGATCAATTCAGAAGTTGTTTCAAAATTATTAAATACGAGATTATGATTTTTCTTTAATATGTGAAAAATTTGAGTTTATAATTAAAGAATTAATAGTTCGAGAAAGGTAAGTCAAAGCCAATGGCTTTTAGTACATATGTAAACTTAAAGGACGGATCAAACCAATTATTTTTTAATAATTTAATGTTTTCATGTATACTGTTAGTTAGTTCTTTTATCACTTTCATTTTTTATTGGACTATTGTGAATTACAATATTCTTTCATTAATTTTTTATGATTATGTTATGAATACCAAATTTTCAATTATTAAATTTTATATAAACAACTATATACAAAAAAATAAATGAGTTCTTGTTAAATTAAATTTCTTTTATTTTTCTTTTCATTATTAATGTTTTGTTCCCTTTGTAAAAAAATGTGCTTTAAAATAAATTTGAACTTTTTGGATAAAATTTAAATGTAAATAGTTGAAAATTTTATTGTCATAATAATATTTTAAATCAATTTATGTCATTTATTTATGTGCATTACAAAAAATTCAAAAAAGAAGAATTTTAAATAAATAATTAAATTAAAATATCTTTAATTTTTTACTGATATGTAACATCCGGATTAAAATATTCCGTTTAAGAAAACTTGTAAATAAATTGAAGG
This sequence comes from Pedicia rivosa, assembly GCA_963082725.1. Classification (NCBI taxonomy): domain Eukaryota; kingdom Metazoa; phylum Arthropoda; class Insecta; order Diptera; family Pediciidae; genus Pedicia; species Pedicia rivosa. Next base: position 24,551,569 of record OY720153.1, read on the forward strand.
AAAATTAGACGTTAGCAAACAATTAAACAATTAATTCAATATTAATGGAAATGGTAATAAAATTTTCTTAAACAATGAAATATATCGAAGTATTTTGTATCACCATACATGCAACCATGAACTGAACTTGTGATACATTTCTAATTACATAGGTAAATGTAACAAATTAATAACTCACAAATTTGTGAAAAAGAAAAAATATTTTTATTTATTTAATTAAATAAACACAACTAACAACTTTTATAAAATTAAAATACTTATTATTTCTGATGTGCCGACGTAACTCCGTTCCACATGAAATCGAAATGTAAACTGAACTAACTTTATAACTTTCAAAAGTTAAAACTGAAAACGCGGAATGAACCGACTGCAAGTAAAAACAATGTATTATTATTTCGCATTTAAAAAAGAAGAAGAAAAAATAGAAATAAGGTAATAAAAAAATCGCAAAATGAATAAAATATAAAAATAATGAACACGAGTCATGGATGGAGGGATGGTAATAAATTGTTGTTGTGTTTTTTTTTCTTACTTCGTCATGCGTTATCTCTAACTATAAAAAAATGCTATAGTTTATTTTGACAACCGGTTTACCACAATATTTGTAAATTAGAAATTATATTTCTGCTATATTATTTAATAAAAAAAAGTTTGGTTTAAGACAATAAATAGAATAAAAATAAAACTTAGTATTTATTTTATAACTACGGTCGGATCTACACGTTTTAAAAAAAAGTGTAATATTGTTGATTAATAAAATTGTTATTAAAGTTGTAGTCCTTGATTATATATACTTTTGTTACTCTTACGGTTTATAGTAGAAAACACAATAAAACTGCATTTAATTTTAAGTTGTATACCTAATTATAAAAATATAAAAACAATATTTTTATTTTTTTATTAATTAAAGTTCTCCTTACCTGACAACTAGTACGGTAATATCTTAAACAACTGATTCTAGAACTCTTTTTTTATTTACTTGTTTAATTTTTAATTTTTATTTGTTGCTTGAAAATATAATCAAATTCAAAACTGTTCAAGGACTTAAATATTAACTTAAACCGCATTATAATTTAGTGATCAATTAGTCATGTATAGATATTACAGTAAATTAGTTTTAATAAACAATTTATTGTGCCTAATTTGACTCTACATTTATTACAATTTAATTAACAAATAAAGAAAGTAATCTGTTCATAAATTTATAAATAAAATAAATGTATAATTGAAATTATGTGTCGGTATTTATTTAATTTGCATCATATAGTCTCACCTTTTGCTTTTTGTATGTAATAATTGAACTTGAACATGAAAAATAAATAATAACATTTTTTTGCGAAAAATATACAATTTTGTAAAAGGCAAACATCTAATTGTTTTTTAAATTATGTGTTTATCAAACGGAAATTATTTATTATTTTTTTCCGTAAACTTTTTTCTCAAGTCATGTTTTTGTTTCATCATTAGATTTTTTTCTGATACTTTTTTTTTATTATCTGTTTCAGTAACAAATTGTTTTAGCAATATATGTGTATTGTGCTTGCCTATGTTAGGTAGGTATAGCACATTAAATATTTAGCAAAGTGCGTCGTCCATTTATGTTATATTTATGTATGCAATATGTTTCTGGATATGTAATGTCTATATATAAGTGCTTCTGTAAGAAACATAACAATTTTTTAAAACCATATGCATATTAGATTCTTGATTCTGTACTGTTCGTTTAATGAGTACCGACCAAAGTGACAGCATGGCAATGTGATTGCGATTCGAGCAGGAGGTACCGAGTTCGAATCTCGACCGAGGCGGGATGGAATTTTTCATTCGCATTAAATCACAAATTAATGAGTAAACTAAATAAATTTATGAGAAAAGTCTTTGTACATTTGAGTACAAAAATAAAGCTGAATGAAAATTTAGTCTTCAAATCAAAAAGCAATTTTGACTTAGACTTTACTATATATCACATTTATCATTAATTTCTATTAAAGCTAAAAAAAATGAAAAGTAAAAGAGATTTTTATGGAAAATAATGAAGCATTTTGTCAAAAAAAAATCGATGATTCGAATTATTTTACAAAAACTAGTTTAAAATTATTCATAAAAACTTTATTTGATTCTTAAATTACTTCGGAATTAAAAAAGCTATACGCTTCGTGCCTGATTAATTTTAGCAAAGTAATGAATTTTAGAAATATTTATGTGTGTTTCTTATTTTAAATTCGTGAGCAAGATTCTAAACAATAACCGGAGCTGGCATGTAAGCATATTTTGAAAGTACGGAATTACCATAGTCTAAAACTCTAAAGTAAAATAAAATTCATGGCTGCAGATCGCAGAATGCATAATAATTTCAAGAATAGTACATTAATAGTTTTGCTTGACCCAACAATTTAATCTTTGTTTTATTATTTTGCTTAAGCAATGTTTGTTTTGAAATATGGTTTTGAAATTCTTGTTCAACGTATATCATAACTAACATTCTTTGTTTTATCTTTAAAAAAAAGATATTTAGGTTTTTAAATATAATCCACCTGTTGGTATAAATTTACAATCATTATGGGGAAAATATGAACTGATTGCATATAACTGCTGATTTTAATGTATCGCATAGTTATAACCGTGCAAACAACTCTTTGTTAGAGTGATAAATACAAAAAGTCACATAAGAATTAGAATTACCGATACTCATCTTGAAAGCTATCTTAGAATTGCTTCTATTGAAGCAAATATTGACTCACTTGTTCAGAAAGAGTATCAACTCTCACATTAGAAATATGAATAAATGTTATGAAATAATAAAATATTTGTAAAAAAGGTAAGAAAAAATCCTTTGGTTGGAACCCCTGTTCTATAGAATACGGTTAAAAAAACAAATTGTTAGTTAACTAATTTCAGGCAACATTTCAGGTGAATTGTGATTTAAGTTAATATACCAATTAATAAGTTCAAAATTAATCCCAATTTGACCTTAGTTCAACTTATGATAAAACAAAAAAAAAACACATGTAAATTGTGCAAAAGCAATACAACGAACATGAGAATACATTAACTCAAAAAACGTTTAATTGATTTCATGTGTAGAAGATTTTTGCGTTTGATACTGAAATAATAGATGAAGCACCTTAATTATATGTGTCATTATCAGAAATTAGAAGAGATACCAGTGTCAGTAAATAAATTATTAACTGCAACCTTATATATATTATTTATATTTATTTATTTCAACCCTTAAATCAAGATGAACTTCCCAATTCTCTATCCACTTCCAGGAATGAAACAATAGTATCAAGTCTGAAAAATATAAAAATCCTGCTTTTATATGTTGGAAATTTTATTCTGTTAAAGGATGATATAAATACACAACTTTACACAATCTTATAATATTTTCCATCGAATTGAAAAATTAATTATAGAAGGAATTTATAACAAATTATATTCGTTTTCATTTGAAGTAGTAAATTGGTGATTTGTCGAACCAATTCTTCACAAATGATAAATGTTTCTTTTTTTAATTATTCAAAATGATTTAAGGGTTTTGAAATTTTTTTTTGTGAAATTTTTAATATCAACACAAATGGTGCAACCAAAATTGATTTGCCTACACAAAAATTAAATTACAATATGTACATGATGTACATATTGTCTAATTACTTTATGATTTTTAAAAAACCAATAAGAAAGTATTAGTAATAAAAAACGAAAAAAAAAAACAATTAATTTTTTTTTCTCAAAAAATATATTAAACATATTTTTTTTCAGTTCATATCCATGAGTTTCGAAAGAAATCACCTCAACTTCTTCCTGTTTGTGCGATAAGAATAATCTCAAATAAGAGTAAATTTTCTAAAATAAAAAATAGAAAATATATTTATATTAAAATATGAAATCTGAACCATTTTTTTACCATGTTGGTGTTGAAAGTTACGATTCAAAAGCTAAACTATTGTTTGGAAACTATTGTTAAACTATTTATATTATTTGTTTCTTTTAAGTATTGTTTGTAAATATCTTTCTAATCTCAGCGTAACAAATAAAAGACGTTTACTTAAAATCTAAATTATAAAACAATTAAAATATTTTCCATTTGAAAAGTTTTTGTAAGAATTTAAAATTTGTTTCCATTATTAAAAAACTGTATTTGTTCCAGTAATATGATACAAACTTAAATAAATATTTACTTTATTATAAATCCACTTTTATAAGTATTCTTTAGACATTTCACATTCAATAATAACTAAAATTCTGTTGAAATAATTTCCAATAAATGCATATAAGGTCATTGATTCTTTAAAGTCTGTTCTTATGGATTTAGAAATATTATTATATCGAAGAATATGTCATCATATCAACGTTAGGGAAAATATTTCAATATATCAAGAAATCCAAATATTTAAAATAAAATGATAATTATGATAATTATGATAATTATGATACGTTGAATTCATTCCATAGTGCCTGTATAAGTATATTTATTTAAGTACCCGTATTATTTATGACGTTTTTAATTAAAAATTTTAAATTTTAATACGCCTTTGTGCTATACAGACTTTAATTTCATGAAAGTTGTGAACTTTTGAATTTAATTTAATTTATTAATAATAATTTTTAATTAATATAATTTTTCCTAGTTCCTGTTTTAATGTACTCCGTTATATTTTATTTATTTTAAAATTACAATATTGTTATTTATTTCAATTAATAGCACACAAGTAATAAATAATTGTTCATATTTTAACTTCCTGAAGTTCTATTGCCAAAAATTATAGACCTAAATTATGTTAGTCATTTATTAATTAATTAAATATTTTTTCATTATATTTGGTTGAAATTCAAATTAAAAAATTTACAAATTCGAGCCTTTAGCTTTATAATTTATTCAATTCACAATTATGGCACTGTCGTTTTCAATTCGCAATACACAATACAAACTAATAACATACAATAACATACAATTAAGAAATTATTTATGTTTTTGGTAATAATCTGGACAAAATTTAATACGTTTGAGTTGCGAATAAAAGATAAACCTTTAGTTGTTTGAGATTGATTATTGAGATCACTGAATATTGGATAATATATACAACATGAACATAAACCATACCTTCGCCGAACCTCTGACCATGAGAGGTCACACTTGAGACTTGACACATTATCAAAATGTTTGAAATTATCTTTCAGCAAAGAAAAAAAAAATTTAATATAATTTTAAAAAATATATAAAAATAAATGCAAAAACCTAGATATCATTGATTATTTATAATGTCATAATAATAAAAACAAACAATTCACTATTTTTTCAGCTGTCCCACAATATAATTAAAAAAGTTCTTGCATTAATTGACTGTTCCTCATTGTTTGATTACCGATAGTTTTTTGTAATTCTTTTGTATTTGCAATAAAAAAAAATTTAATGAATTAATTATTATGTGTATACTAATCATGGAGGTGGCAATAAATGTGTCACCACAACAGAACGGAAGTTAAAAACTGTGCGATAAGAAAAATACAATATTTTAGTTCTTTAACAAATTATATTAATTTTATTTAGTTAGTTTTGTAATGTCTTCTAAACCATACGTTGACAAAATTTTAAATATGAATACTTTTAACAGGTATATAAGTTTAACTAATTTTTCATTTTGAAACTTTCTAAATAATTTAATTTAATATTATAGCATACAATCTTTAGTTGATTCATTACTTTTGGATATTTACGGTGACAATGCTTTAGGAAACAGTTTTAAAACCTTAAATAAAAATTTTGATTCTTACAATAGCTCAGATAATACTAGTACTATTAGTTTATCTAATACAAATAAATTGAAATGTTCAGTGAAAATACTAGAGCAGCAATGTAAGTAATTTTTGATGTAATCAATTATTATAATTACAAATAATAACATATTTTCTTTAAACTATTTATAGGTTTGGATACTTTAAAATCAAATTTAACATCTTTAAAATTTGAAATAAAGATTATTAGTTCATATTTGATCAAACAGTTAATTTATAGAGATAAAGTTTTAAGAAAACGACAATTTCTTTGCAACTTAATCACAGAATTAATTGTCTCATCTAAAAAAGCGGGTAAGATTTTTTTTCTTTTCTAAAACATAATTTTTTGGGTAGTTATTAATTTATATTAAGTGAACAATCCATTATCTTCATTTTCTTCATATACTCTACTTAAAAATAAACAACAACATCAACAACAACATAATATCGTAAAAGCTCGAAAAAAAAGCGCAATTTATTGTTTGGAGTCGCCTTATGGATTTTTTTATTCGCTCTTGTGTGTTTATCTGAAACAGTACAACATTTTTCAAGTATATAATCAGAAATGTCTTCATTTGTAAAGTTATTCAGAATCAAATTAGTGGTTAAATATTACGGACTTATAGAGTTTTAATTGCTTTTCATATCTACAACTCTGATCGGATCATTCGCATAAATATATACCTAATGATGATGCGAAACTTTCTCTTCACTTAGAATTACCAAAAAACTTCGGCTTAACTTAATATAAAAAATCTGTAGTTTATTTATTCAAGGTTGACGTTTGGAGACTTTTGTTTCCTTTTCAAAATCTAATTATGTTTATGATTATCAATTTATTCTTTAATATTGTGTTTAGTATATAGGTACCATATCGTCAAAAAATATTGCTTCATAATTGAGTAGCCCATATATTATTAAGTTTATCAATTATAATTATCACAGGATTAATTGTAATTTTAACAGGTCACAAATCATTATCAATATATATATATATCAATATATATGAGAAAAAAAACATTCAGCGCAATTTATTTTGCATTCACAATTTATCACTGTTAATATATTCCATTTCATCTGTTTTATTTTATTTGGAAAAACAAAATAGAAATATTATAAAAGTTTTATTGAATGGAAAGAGTAACAAATATGGTTATATCTTGTACTCAAGGGTAACTAAAGATAATTTGTGATTATGATCTTTATAAAAACGGAGAAGAAAGGAGAGCAAACTCCATTTTTTTTAGGAAATTATGTAAATATTTTTACTAATATTCAGAAAAGGCTCTCAAAGAATTTTCTTAAGTATAATTCTTCTATTTTTTTCTTCTTTATTTTGAATTCAATTTAGTGTTTTAGGGAAGAACAAAAATTAAAATGGAATTTTGAAACATTTTTTTTGAATATATTTTCATCGCAATGATAAATTACCGTGTATATGTTTTTTTTTATAATAAATTATTGGAGTTCATAAATATGCTATAATAAAAGCTTTTTTCTTTCAAGTACCTTGAGATGTTCATAAAAAACAAATGTGATTTTATTTGTTTTTAGTTTTTTGTTTTATATTTTATTGTTTTATATTGTATTGAATTTTTAAAACTTTTAACATTTTCTTTTATTTATATATTATATATTATTATCATGATAGATAAGATAAAAATTACTCTTCATTATTTATTATTATATGAATATGAATGAAATATACAATTTTTTTCTATTAAAGGTAAAGTTTCTCATTATAATTTAATATAAAAAGCAGATAAAAAAATTAAAAAGTTTTTTAGAAATCAAAAGTTAAAAATTATTTTTGTTAAAAGTCGAAATAAAAAATTAAAGTCATTTTCTGAAGTCTTAACAAGCATCTCATATTAAAAAAGTTTTAATAATGTATTTTCTTACATAATCTCTATGTAGAAGAATAAAACAGACAAGGAGTCAGCCAAATAGACATATATGTATTTATAATAAACATATCCATTTTATTTCATTGAAAAATAATACATAATTTTCATAAACTAAAAAAAAATTTCCCCTTCAAAATTTATAGTAACGCATGCGCGTATAAATATTAGACAAAAAAAAATTATGTAATCCTGGAACTTGAAACATATCTATTTTCTATTATGTTTCATTTGTCACCCTTAGTATGAAAATATTATTGAAAATTAAATTTATTATGTAATGCGAATATTATGCAAAATAAAAATAAAAGAAAAATTAAAATTATTTTTACCAACCCTGAATTTTATTGAATAAAATAGAGTGGGAATTTTCGTATATATTTTTTGTTTCTCCTCAATTCAAGAGAAATTTAAAAAACCCATTTTCATTCTGACGTCGTCATAATCGTCAGTCTACTTTACACATTTGAAAAAATCACAATGAATATTTTCTTTTTCTTTTCTTTTTCCTTTTTTGTTGAATTTCTTGAAATAAGAAATAAATGAAAATTAGTTCTTTATTTTGCTTTTATTCTTTATATTTATTGTTAAAAAAGAATTGTAAATCTGTGAAATATTAAAATAAAGTAGTTATAATAATAAAAAATTAAAGTTATATATGTAAAAGAAAAAATTTACATAAAATCGGAGTTTTTCTTTTATTCTCGAAAACTTAAAGTAAAACGAAATAGAGTGAAAGAAGAAAATAAAAATGTTAAATTTAAAATGAAAATGAAAATGAAAATGAAACCAACGCAATTGTTTTTGTGATCAATATTGATCGGTGGAGTATCATATGAGTGAAATAGAGATGGATATAGAATAAATGAGTGAGTGAGAGTGTATTATTTAGAGAAAAAGATAGCAAAAGAGAAAAAGTAGCCAATATCTTGATAGAAAAAATTGTTTTCTATTTTTTTTTTTAAATCAAATTGTGAATTAAAAATTAATTTAAATAATATAAAAAAAATTGAGACGAATCATCTTTTAAAAAATATATATATAAAAATAGACAATAAAGCTTTTACAACATTTACAAACATTAATAAAAATAGCAAATCTAGGTCAATTTAAAACTTTTGATTTTTTTTTTAATTTAGTGACGTTCTTTAAGTGGTTCGTTATAAAACTTGGGTAGAGAAGAATGATAATTTACTTATTAGTTAGCACAAAAAGCAAATTTTCATATAAACACAAATTATTTATCGTACAAAATTTCCTTTACTTTTTTAAATATTTTTTCTGAATTTATTGAATAGAAATTATAAATTTGATTTTAATTTTTAACAATTTTAGGTTTTTCATATTTTAATATTTTAATTAAACGTAAAAGCATGTATAATAATTATAAAGACATAATAATATAATTAAGATAATTAAGTAAAGACATTCAATATGAAAAGTCAAAACATTAAAGTTTTAACATTGAATTAATAAAAAGAGAGGAAAAGGGTTAAATTTTATGCAAATAGTGTGTGTGTGTGTGTGTTTGATATGCATATGTTTATATATTTGCATTTGAGGATGCTGCACATGACAATGTCATATTCTATAAATTGTCAATTAAATACCGGATATTGGAGTTTTTTTTAATTTACCTACAAATTCTAGAATAAATAGAAAAAATTTAATTTGCAAATAGATTATTGATTTTCAATACAAAAGTGGGATCAAATTAGTGAAAAAAGTAGTGATGACCTTCAATATTTTTGTTAATTACAAGTTCATGTTTCATATTATCAAATGTTACGTAGATCAAAAAATTAATATTTATTCAGGAATTTAAGAATTTAAGGATTAAAAGAAATAATCATAATAGTCAAAATATTCTCAAAAAAAATATAAACAAATACGAACTTTAATTGAACTTCAAGAAATCGAAACTTATTTAGAAGCGACCTTTGATTTATAAAATTTGCATTAGCTTTTATGAAAATTTTACAATAAATTTTAAGTAACATGTTCTTGTGATGTAACACAAATAGAAAATAAAACATTACATTCCTATCTTCATCACCTATTTATAAAAACTCGTTTATTGTTATCGATAGAATGTTTTCAGTAAAAGTAATTACAGTAAACGAATATTCTAAGTATATATAATGGGTAAATATTATAAATATTAAAATAAGAAAATATGAGCGTTAATAATCTATTTGAAAAATGTGAAAAAAGAATACGTCAATAATAATAATATTTCCAAATGATTTCTTTTGCATTGTTTTGTCTTATTTTGCTCTGAAATGCAACTGACTTTAGTTAACCCAAAATCATAAAGAAATTGTCTATTTAGGAAGTTATACATAATCACATTCAATTGAATAAAATGAGAGGATAGAAATGCACCTAAATATTTATTTGTCTAAATAAATAAATCTGCTTAGATATAATATTTTTCTATAAATTCATAAAGACTATACCTACACACTTACAAAAGAAAATGGAATTAAATAATTACAATTTAACAATAAATTATAATTATAATTATTATAATGCAAGTAATATTATTAACATTAATAAAATAAAACGGTGATATTAATAATTTGGGATATGAGTTCCATATTTAATACTATTAAAAATTTAGCGGGTAGCCAAACACGAGACCTAACTGAAGAAGAAGGTAATTTTTTTCTGCTTTTTTTCTTTTTTATTTGTTCTCGTTCTCCAATTTTTTTTAAATTTTTAGAATTTTATAAATTTTTGGAAGATAAAGTAAAAAAATGTAGGAATTTTTTTCAATGAACTTTATTTTTATGTGATTTTTTTTCATAACTTTTTTAATTTTTTTGTACCTAAAACTGTAAGGTCAAGCCAAAGCCACATTGAAATAAAATAATAATGGTTATTATGCGTTATTTTTATTTTGATCAAGTTTAAATCATGAAAGTTAAAGTTAGGGGAAATGTACAGTGAGTAAAATAAGAATGTAATACATTCCATTTGTTAGGTTTCAAAATCCCTAATCTCTAATATACGGGTACGTATATATTTTTTTGGTTTTCAATACACGATAATCCACTTTAACCATTTTTTACGAAGCAAACCGTGTCCAGTGGACCCTAGAAACACTTGAATAGGATTTTGAAAATTTTATTAAATAGAATATTTTTAATTGAAAGGGTTTCTTGCAAATTTTATTTATCATGACGAAGTTAAGTCATCCAATAATATATACCATATGCAATGTAAGGCATGGGATCTATACTATTAAAATATGTTTAAGAGATTATTTCATTGAATTTGAAATTCAAGAAATGTTATTATAATTATATGTTTTTATTTAAAACTACCCTAGTTTTTTCCATGGTTAGCAAAATAACCTTTCTGAAATTTCTCATACTTTTAAAAAACATATCTACTCAAAATATTCAGCTATAAATATTCATAAATAAACTTTTATTTCGAGTGGTAAGAGGTATAAGTATAATGTTTTTTTTATTTTGTTTTTGGTCTTCACAATCAAATCGATTTAATAATTTTTTACTTAATTCCAATCCAATAAACAAGCGAAAGAAGAAAAGCAAAAGAAACGTTGTGTTTTTTTTTTCAATTGAAAGTAAAAGAAAAAGAAACATGAAAAACAAACGAAAGAAATGAAGCTCAACAAACAAAAAAACATGCTCTAATATCTGGTTTACTTTGATTGTCTTTATTATGTTTATTTATTTATTTGTTGTGCGTTGTGTTATTATAGCTCTGAGATTCCAATGTATAAAATAAAATAAATTTCTACATGTATAACTAAATAATAATATAATATATGTATATATGAATATAATGATATTATATTAATATATGCATATACAGTATCGCATCAAATATATTTCACTTCGAACCCTGGATAATTAAATTTAAACATCCAAAATGTTATCGTTGAATATATTTTAGATTTTTCATTGATAGGATTTCTATTTATTATTATAAAATTTCAAAGGTTCAAGGTTAAATAAGAACGTTAGAGATTCAGAAAAAAGGGCTTTTCGTAAAGAAAACCTTTTTTAACTGAAATTTATTTATTTATTTAAGAAACAACATAGTTAATGTTTCAAATGAAACAAAATTTTCAAAGCGAAATTGGCAAAATATTTAATTACATAGGTTCTTTACTAATTTAAAACAACAATTTCGCAATTACACAGAAAGATTATTAATTAATTTTTTTCTTCTAAATTCTTTTATTTTTCTTCTTAAAATTTCTTTTTCTTAGAATAAAACTCATAAAACACACTTTAGATAAATATCTAATGAGTGGATCTGTACCTAAACATAAATTAATAAGAAACTAATTTATTAATTATTTTTAAAAAAAATCATTTTGTCATAATGATAAATAAATTTCAAAGAAATGCCTTGTGAGACTTTTTTTACGACTCTGTTTAGAAGAATATAAAAAATATGATATGAAAACATAGAAAAATATTTGTCTATTGCAAATTTGTCACTGTGTTAACATATACGTATGTTTATTTAGTACTCCCCTATTTTATGTGAGGTTAATGGTAAGGTGGTTTCAATGTAAATTGTCTCTCTTTAATTTTTCATATGTTTCTATTTGTATGCCGCTATTCAATAAAAAAAAATTGTTAAGACAACAATCCCGAAATAACTTAAACACGCATTGGTATAAGGAGTAAATTCCATTCAAATAAGAATAAGGAGATATTTTAGATCTTAACGCATGTATATTTAAAAGTTTCAAGTTTCACGTTGAAAGTACCATCTAAGAGTATTTTATTTATTTAGAAAAAATTAAAAAGGCAACCAAAAAATGATTTAATAAACAAATTTTACTTTATTTGTTTCTTTCGATACATAATTAAAACCCAACTTCTTGTTTTTTGTTTATTTTTTATTCTTTAAACTTTTTCTTTATTTTCAAACCCGTATAAAAACAAATTATATTAACAAAATAAAGAATATTTGGTATCACTAATTTTGTGTATATATTCTTAGGAGAAATTGGCGAAATGAAATTTAGCTTATCTCCTCCGCCTTTATATAAAGAAAATAGTTCACATTCAACAAATGAAACAACAACATCATCAATGATGGGTCTTTCAACTGCAACATCTGATTTTAATCAATGGCTTCATGCAATGAAAATGGTAGCCCGTTTACCAGGAGGTAAATAACGTTTGAATGAAATATTAAATTGTTTGATTTTACTAACGATATTTAATTTATTAAACTTTTAAATATAGGCATGCCACCCGAATTTAGGAAAAAGGTAAAATTAAATAGATTTATTTATTCTTATGTCTTGTTTTTACATAAAGCTTATTGAAGATTTTAAAAAATTTCTAAACTATACCTAAAAAAAACAATTGGATTGTATCTTTTATTTATTTATTTATTTATTTAAAAAAAGAAAATTCACATTACATATTCTTGTTCTTTAAGGCAAGTAAAACATTATAGAAATAACAATATTATTATTAAAATATTATTAATAAATAAAAATAATTATATTCACGTCATAAGCATAAAAGTAAATATGTAAAATATAATTTTAGCTGTGGCTTGCCTTATCCGACAAACATATCCAAACAAGAAAGATTAATTGGAATCAAGAACAAGCTAAGTGCTTAAGTGAACAGTGGAGAGCAGATGATGAAGAATTGGGAGTGCAAATTGTGAAGGTAATACATTTTATTTATAGTTATAATGAAAGACTCTATTATATTCTTAAATTAAAAATAGGATTTACATAGAACTGGATCAAGTTTATGCTCAGGTCCAACTGGTTCATTAAATCAAGCCAAACTTAAACGGGTGTTATTAGGTTATGCAAGATGGAATCCTGAAGTTGGATATTGCCAGGTAAATATTTTAAACATTTCTTTTTTTTTCTCCGTTGAGCTTTACTTAGTGTTTAAATTAATTTTAAATTTCAAAATTAATATTTTATGACGAATCGCTAATGTGTTATTTTTTTTAAATTTAACTGAAATATTAATTATTAATTGTTTTATTAAAACTTTCGAATTTGAAGTAAAATTCCTAGAACCTAAAGTTTAATTTAAATTAATTGAATAAATATTTATTTTGAAGGGATTTAATATGTTAGGCGCAATTATACTGCAAGTTATGGATAGAAATGAAGCCGATTCAATTAAGGTATGTTTTAAACTTACTTCCTTAGTAATTTGATTAAATTTTATAAAAGTTTACACTATTATTAATAATATTTTGTGATTTATCTTAAAGGTTATGATTTTACTGGTTGAAGGAGTATTACCAAGTGGTTATTTTAGTGGTTCCTTAGGCGGATTACAGGCCGACATGGCTGTTTTTCGAGAGCTTCTTGCATCTAGATTGCCAAAATTAGCCAAACATTTACAAAAATTACAAGGATCTTCAATAGAAGGTATACTAAAAAATTACGGTTATTACTCCTTAATTGTAATAACTTTTGAAAAAAAAAATTCTTTACAAAACAAAGTAACAAAAAATTATACTGCAATATTGATATTTTTACATAGGGACATTTGAACCACCACTTACTAATGTTTTTACAATGCAATGGTTCCTGACATTATTTTGTACATGTTTACCAATTAATTGTGTTTTACGTGTATGGGATTTGATTTTAATTGAAGGAAGTGATATATTATTACGTACTGCACTTGCTATTTGGGGTTTACTTGAAGAGTAAGAAAACTTTTCTTATAAAATTTTATATTTAGTAAAATTAAGAAATATTTTTATAATGACTTTCGATTATTTAGACGGATATTAAATGCAAAAAGTGCTGATGATTTTTATTGTAAAATGGGATTATTATCAGGAGAATTATTAAACGGAAATTTGATCGATTCAAATGGTCTTGTACAAAAAGTTGTTGATCTGGGACCAATTGCTGATGTACAAAAATTACGTGATAAACACTTGTACAATATATCACCGTGGCGTGACAAAAAAGGGTTAAAGTAAAACTAATTTTAAACCATAATAATATTTATTAACTTTTTTTTGTACTTTTCTATTTCTATAGATTGTTTTATTCTGATGATGAAGGAGAATCAGATGATGACTCACGGTTAGCTGTAACAACGGCATGGGGTGTACGCATGGCCCGTCGTGGCTCACTGGCATTACCACCAATACGAAATGTTACAGATAATCGAGATCGTCTTGCACTTGACATATCCTTATTAAAGCAACAATATACAAAATTAAGAGAACGTCAACGTCAAGCACATATTATTTTAACGGCAGCTTGTGCAAGACAAAGTTCAAATACAGCGGGACCTACAATGCAAATGAATCAATTTTTATTGGGTAGAAATGCAATATTAAGTAGTAAAGGACGTCGAATTGGACCACCTTTAGGAGCAGTTCCACCAGCTAGAAAATTAAATTCACTCAAGCCAGTAGTAAAACCTACAAAACTCGGTGAAACACTTCATTGGAAGGATACTGATGCTGGGAAAAAACGAAAAAATAGTTTAAAATGGAAAGATCTTAAAACAGATACAATTGGAATAAACGAAGAGGAAGAACCTGTTGAAGGTTGTAGTGATTATCGAGACATAAGATCGTCAAGTACAACATCATCTTTAAGTAATTTATCAGAGAATCCAAAAAGTTCACCATCTAAAACAAGGCGAAGAAGTGAATCATCATCATACAGTGAAGAAAGTGATGCCAATTCAAGTACAAGTACAAGTTTATGTGATGATGAAAATATTAAACATAGTCAACCGTCCTCTGTTGAACATAGTCCGCTGAAAAAAAAAATCAGTCCTGAAATTGAAGTGCCTGAAATGAATAAGAATGAAGATATCCAAAAATATATAGATAATATTAAAGAAACGTTTCTTGAAAGCCAATACGAAGATATTGCAATGGATGAATTGTTATTAAATAAAAAATCTGATGAATTGGAAATAGCCGACAAAATAATAGAAGAATTAGCAACAGATAAACAACAACAACAACCACAACCAACCGAATCAATAATAAATTTGTTAATAGATTTAAATGTCGATCCAAAAATTCCCGAAGGGCATTTAGATAAGTTCCCATCGCTAACAATAAGTTCATTGACTAAAGATGAAATTATAAGTGAAGATTTTATTAAAAGTCCTGACCTTTTAACTGGAATTGATATTGAAAGTAGTGAAATTTTATGTGAATTACCAAAAATAATTATGTGTGTGAATGACGTACCAAAAAATTATAATGAAAATGTTAAACATAATTGTGATGAAATAATTAAAGTAAATTTTGAATTCAATAATGATTCATCAAATACTGCAATTAATCAAACAAATATTGAAGTGCCCACACAAACAAACACAACAAATAATAATGATCTACTAGAAGTTCAGGTTAATCACCCAGATATAAATATAGAATTATTACGATCTGATGAAGAAAAAATAAAAAATAAGAATAATAATGATAAATCCCCATTATTAAATATTAGCAGTATAAGTCAGTTATCACCGATCCCAGATATAACCAAATATATAAGTATGTCTAGTATAAGTCCACTACGTACACCGTCATCACATATTGATTACACAGACTATATGGGCAATATGACAACTACAACCTCATCATTATCCTCAGCTCTAACAACAACAAAAACACCAACACCAACAACATCTACCAACCTCACCAACGCCACAACCACCACTATCAGCACCACCACCACCACAACAACATCTACAGATGATTTAATACGTCATCATAATAGTAAAATAAATGAAAATTTATATGATGTTAGTGATGAAGGTGTTACAAATCAACTTTTTGAAAGAATGAATGCATCTATCGAAAGACCAACACGATTAGATTTATCTGGCCTATATGAAAAAACAAATTTAAAAGCAGACACAAATTATTCAAACATAACAGTGGGTGAGAGTATTTTTAGAAACGATAATATTGAAAATATAAACACAATCAGTATATCAAATCAATCAACATTTGCATCCTCTTATAGTCTTGAATTACCTTTAACTACAGAGCATTCTATATTATCGATATTGCCATCATGTACAAATATATCATCAATTTCTATTGATACACCTATACATAAAAAAATATTTGATGAAAATGATAATAAAAAAAATAATACAATTTGTGATCAAAATAATTCATCATATTTTAATGAACGTACAAATTTTTTTAAAGAAAAATCAATATCATTAGATGAACCAACAAAGGATAAAATCTCTTTCAAGCCAACATCTTGTCCAGAACCACGCAATGAAACAGTATCTGGTAAAAATAGTGATCGTGTGTTAAAAATAATACAAGAGAATTCATTAATACTTCATAGAATTTTACGTAAAAATTCCACAAAAATTGATGAGGGTGAAATTTTATTTGAAAATATATCAAAAATTAACGAATCACCTGTTCAAGAAATTACATCAAATAATATTCAATTAGCTATTACTGATTCCATTTCAGAACAATTTGACTCGACAATTTTTGATGTCAATATAAACACAATAAATCCTTTGAACCCTTCAATAGCATTATCAACAGTTCATCCGGAAATAATGATAAATAGTTCTGACCAAGACACAAAAACGTCTAATAAAAATAACTTAGAATTTTCCACAAATACAGACTTTTTTGATACGCGAGAGACACTATCAGCCACTTTATCATCAATTGAAAATACAATAAATTCAATAAATATTTTATGTGAAGACAGAAATCCGATCGAAAAAATTAAAAATAAATCATCATTTGAAGAAGAAATTTCAATAAATAATCAAATTGTTTCACAAAATAAAAATGTTGAAAAAGAATCCGAAATTAATGTTGATGTTAAAGAATTGAAAATTAATAATCCAATTATAAATATTGTAGAATCACAAAATGAAGAACCATCATCTGAAGTTAGTTTTGATGATGAAAGCTCAAATTCATTTGTACGGTTAGGAAGAGATTCAAGGCGTGAACCATCACCGCGTAGAAAACGTTTTAACGAAATTGAAGAAAATATTAATAAATCAAAACGAAATATTTCACCAAGTAACTTTAATAGAGAATTACCTTACAAACCTCAAACATTAGATAGATTATGTAAAATTGATGAGAATAAGAGAAACTTGGAAAAAAATTACTTGGAAAGTGATAAATTTGAAGATTATTTATTTAAAATTCCACGAGATTCCTATAGACAACAACAACAAGGGCAAAAATGTATATTTGAGGACCCTACAACAAATAATACTGAGGTTAAAATTTCAGATAATGATATTGAATCATATTTACCCTCAAGTTCTTATAGTAACCGCGGACCACCAGAAAAACCAAATATACGTCATACAACAGTAACATGTACATTTTATGACCGGTATTTATCACAAAAAAAAGAACAAAGTGCCAAAGTACTTGATAAATCACCATCATCACCAATTATAACAAAAGCATATTTAGATTCATTAAAACCATTTCCGGATAGAATAATAAAATCAGCTGAAAATTCACCATCCAGAATGAAATATGAAACATCTAACATTATAATTCAGCCTGTTTCATCACCCATTTTACCAATATTTTCGGATAAAAAAGATAAAATAGGAGATTTATTCAATTTTGATTATCATGTTAGAAGTTGTGATAATATTCTTGTTAAATTAGGAAAAGAAGTTAAAAATGATGATAATTTAGTAAAAAATAATGTTACTAAATCAAATACAACTAGATCATTCTCACCATTACCTACTAAACCAAGGCATCCAACCGAAATTGGATTAAAACTTGGTTTATATCAATCTGAAAATAATCAAAATAAATCAAGCCCAGAAAGTTAATTATAATCCTAATATGTTATAAATCTATTTAAAAACATTCTATTAAAATAATAAATAAATTTAATGAACAATTATTAAAAAAATCTGAATATGTATATTTCTATAAAATAAAAAAAAGAAGTTCTACATACTAAAATTTTAACTCTAAATATTATAAACTATATTGAATAGAATTGTATATTAGGTGAAATTTTGTTGTATAACATTTTTCATTCATGAAATTTATTGATGTAAAAATTTATTCATAAAAATTATTCGTCCTAGTTAAAAATCATAATAACACATAAAAAAAAATTTCGGAATTTAAGTTAAAATGAAGCGATATAGTTAAATAAAATCAATAATAAATAATTGTTACCTGGAAAAATTAAAAACACAATTTAAAGAAATAATAAATCAAA
This sequence comes from Pedicia rivosa, assembly GCA_963082725.1. Lineage (NCBI taxonomy): Eukaryota > Metazoa > Arthropoda > Insecta > Diptera > Pediciidae > Pedicia > Pedicia rivosa. The sequence continues at coordinate 24,570,475 of OY720153.1, forward strand.
TATTCAACTAAATAATAAAGAAATAGCATTTATAATAGTAATAAAACAAACCGACAATTTTAGACTTCTACACGCCCACCTATTTTACATAAACGTGTAGTTTTATGTTTTTCTATCCGTGAATTTGCGTGTATGGCGTAATAGAAATATTTACTTTCTGTATTTATGTATTTCATTGCATTTATGCATATAAGTACATAAGTATAATATCAATTTTAATACTTTTAAAATTTATTTAACATCGAGTTAAAAAACGCAATTGTTTTCTGGCCATAATATTTTTAATTTTTTTTTTTGCAAATTAATTAGTGAAACTAAAAATAAAATTAAAATCATGCTGCAAATAATAAAATGAATTGTATTGTTTTCAAAAAAAATTAAACAAATTTATGTTTCATAACAAGATACAAAACTCAAATTAATGCCGCTTATTCTAAACTATCGCCTTTTAAATCGTCAGGTATTATAAGGCTATGCAGATTTTTATTTAATCATATCAATATTTAGTATAATAATAAAATAAGCAAATTAAAAATATTTTGATTGATTATAGAAATCTGACGCCTGTTTAAATATTTAAAAATATATAAATACCTTATAAAAGAAATTGAATTATATAAAATATGTGTATGATGACTGATTATAAATTATATCGTATGTAGGTATATTAAATATATTGCAGAAAATTGCATTATGTATACTAAAAAAATATAAAAATATACTGTTGTTGTGTGTTAAAAACATATATATGATAGCGTGAATTATATTATCTTATGCATATAATTAATAAATATTGTACTGTTTTTCCTTTAATTATTAGATATGAAAAAAAATGTATATTGAATAAAATAAAAATAACTAAACATAAATTTATGTAAATTGTTTCTCTTTTCGACTTATTACAAATTACACAATATTCAATTATTCTAAATATACTTGATTTTTAATTTATTTAAATTAACTTTAACAACTCAATAAGTCCAATTTCGAACTTAAATCATTTCGGCCTTTTATTTTTTTTAATTAAATGTAATTGTAGCGTTTTGCCTGTATTTGACATTTTAAAACATTTTTTAAAACAAAACAATCTGATAAAACACGCTGACTATTATTGATCAAACATAATTTCTTTTGTGGAAATAGTGCTCAATAAAATAAAAAAATAATTATACTAAGAGTTTGAGCTAAATTTCATTAATAAATATGAAGATTGAAGAGGTAAAAAGCACTGTTAGAACTCAAAGAATCGCAGCACATTCTCATATTAAAGGATTGGGCTTAGATGAAAATGGGGTACCAATTAACATTGCAGCTGGTCTTGTTGGGCAAAAAGGCGCTCGAGAGGTAAATAATATTTCAGTGTTCGAAATGATTTATTTTGATGAAGATTGGCTCAGCCTATAAAAACATAAATGATGTGAATTTGAGGTTATGTGTCTTATTTTACAGGCGGCTGGAATTGTTGTTGATTTGATTAAATCCAAAAAGATGGCTGGAAGAGCAGTTTTACTTGCAGGACCACCTGGAACTGGTAAAACAGCGATTGCGTTGGCTATTGCACAAGAATTAGGAAATAAAGTGAGTTCAAGATTCCTGTTTTTAAATTGTAAATAAATTAATTGTAATGTAATCCAAAGGTTCCTTTTTGTCCAATGGTGGGTTCAGAAATTCTTAGCAGTGAAATAAAGAAAACAGAGGTTTTAATGGAAAACTTCCGAAGATCAATTGGATTACGTATCAGGGAAACGAAAGAAGTGTACGAAGGTGAAGTGACTGAGTTAAGTCCAGTTGAAACCGAGAGTCCAATGGGCGGTAAAACTTAATATAATTTGTTCTTTAAATTAGATAATCCATTTATTTTCTTCTAAGGATATGGAAAGACCATAAGCAATGTCGTAATAGGACTAAAAACTGCAAAAGGGACAAAACAATTAAAATTAGATCCAAGCATTTACGAATCATTACAAAAAGAAAAAGTTGAAGTTGGTGATGTTATTTACATTGAAGCAAATAGTGGAGCTGTTAAGCGACAAGGTCGGAGTGATACATTTGCTACAGAATTTGATTTAGAAGTAAGTTTTATTAAATATGTTGATTCTTCGTTAATAGTCCAATATTTTTTCTTTATTAGACTGAAGAGTATGTGCCCTTGCCAAAAGGCGAAGTACACAAGAAAAAAGAAGTTATTCAAGATGTTACACTTCATGATTTGGATGTAGCAAATGCTAGGCCCCAAGGCGGTCAAGATGTTCTCTCTATGATGGGACAATTAATGAAACCAAAAAAAACCGAAATAACAGGTAAGTTGATAAAGTTAATACAAAATGTAGTCGTAAAATTTTAAAATTAATTTTTTTAGACAAATTACGCATGGAGATAAATAAAGTCGTTAATCGATACATCGATCAGGGAATCGCAGAATTGGTTCCTGGTGTTTTATTTATTGATGAAGTACATATGTTGGATTTGGAAATATTTACATATTTACATAAATCATTAGAATCTACAATTGCTCCTATAGTTATTTTCGCTACAAACAGAGGAAGATGTGTTATTAGGTAAATTTTTGTTAATATCTATTCTATCATTATTTATTAATTTAATAATTTTAGAGGAACTGACGATATTATTTCTCCACACGGAATTCCACTTGATTTGCTTGATAGATTGCTTATTATAAGAACTTTGCCATACGGTGTATCTGAAATTGAACAAATTATCAGATTGAGGTCTCAAACAGAAGGTTTGCAAATTGAAGATGCAGCTATAACAGCTCTAAGTGAAATAGGAAGTACTTCAACTCTTAGGTATAAAAATGGTTTGGAATTATAAATGGAAGGTAACTTTAATAATTTGATTTTTAGATACGCTGTACAACTTCTTACTCCATCATATCAATCTTGTAAAGTAAATGGTAGATCACAAATAACCAAAGAGGATGTTTTAGAAATAAAATCATTATTTTTGGATGCTAAACGATCTGCAAAATTCCTCTCAGAGAAGAACAACAAATATTTGAAATAATTTAGTTTGTTCATTTTAGGTGTATACCATTTCTGTTTGATTTAATTTTAATTCATATAAATAAAATAAAATGCATTTTGAATTTAATGTAAAATATTTTAATATAAAATGCGTTGGAAACAATAATAATTGCTTAATTTTTTTATATTTGATAATACACCATATGATACAATAATCGTAATCAATTTTTCTTATTTAAAAGTTTAAATTACAATATGATATTTATATTTTAATATTTTGCGGGCAACATTTTCTTCTTTACTATTGTAATTTAGGTATAATTTTTTTTTGTTCTTGTAAGTTTACAAATAGTATTAATAACAATTTAAATATTTGAAATTTGAAAATAATAATTTGTTTTTGGTTAGAAGAAGCAAAAACTATTTTATTACAATTCAATTTGCTTCTTATCCTGATATCAAAGATTATGTTAATTATCATTAATAAAAGAAAATTTCTCTCGAATTCAAGATTTAACCAGTTAATGTAACAAAAAAATTAAATAAAACAAAAAATGATCAAATATTTAATAAAAATGTACGTGTTATAAATATAATGGTCCCAGTATGAAATTATCGGTTCTTTTCTTCGAATTAGAATAATTAGAATTATATTAGAACAAACATTATTCTTTCTATCCCAAACTTTAAGTTTATTTTTATTTTATTTTTTTCTACTTGCTGTACATTTGTATATATGACCAAAAATGGATTCTATTTATTGTAATATTAGTTAAATAAAAACACAATAAAATCTACAACAACCGTAGATTACGAAAAAAATAAAAGTGGGACAATAAATACATTTCTTTTTGGATAAGTTACAATTTCTGGATCAGTTTCAATTGCGGATTTTTAAATTTAAGGTCAACATCACTAAAAAGTGAAATCATAAACATATGGTTCGAAAGGAAAGTTGAATAGTTCTTTGTGTATTGTTTTGTATAATTTGATTGATAATCGACTCACAATAAAAAAAAAACAAATTGAATTAAATCCAAATTTCTGCATAACAAAATAATTTCTGCTACCTGGCCTGGCATATGAATTTTATATCTGACAAAATATTACACTACGAACTTACCTTTTAGCTAAAATAAAAATTATCCAATCTTGGGGAATGGATTGGATTGGATTGACAATTGAAGAATTAATGTTGAATAGAGTTGAAATTTTTTGTCGTAAAGTTTTTTTTAGTTCGTTTCTGGTAGAAGAATAAAAATATAGCATAATTGAATAATAATGGATAATTAAAGTGTTTAAACGAAAAAATATAAATATACGGTATTTAATACATAAGTTTTTTACAAATGACAATGTTAATTTGGTGCTTTTAAATGATTTAAAAAAACATCTGTGTTTTACGTCTGTGTTAATTTTTTCTTCTTTTTTTATATTCTTTTTGGTCTTCGAAAAGGTAATTTATTTTTATTTCCTACAAAACGAAAGCATTTTTATTTAATTTCACTTTGCTTGTGTTTGTATTATGATACCCATAAGTAATATTCGTTTTTTTACAGCCCACACTTACGAAAAATAATATATTAGTAGTGCATATTCAAAATTTAAAAAAAAAGGTTTTTTTTTTGTTACATATTTAGAAAAATAAATACAAAATGTGTGTCACTTTACTTTCGTAAAAATCATTAGAAAAAACGAAAATAATCCAAAAAGTAAACAATAATTAAATTAAAATTTGTATTTTTTCTCATCTTCATTTCGAAATTATTTAAATTTTTTTTATTCTATATAAAATTATTAATTTTACTATTAATAGTAATAGTTCACCAAAGTTAAAAATATTAAAGAAGATAATCCTTTTGTGAATGGTGAAAAATCTAAAAACAATTTTCTTTCAAAATCTTCAACTTATTCTTTAAAAGTAACGAGAGCAAAAATTTTATTATAGTTATTTTATATTTTATAGTATAGTTTGAATGTGGAAAAAACAAAAAAAGAGTAAAAGAGAACCACAGGAAGAATAATTTTATAATTTATAAAATGAAATCTCTATAAATAATCATTTTATACCAAACACATTAAAAGAAAACCATATTGAATTTTACTTTTGATTTACTTTGAAAGATTTTTTTTTACAAAAAATAAAATAAAAACAAGAAAATTAATGTATTATTGTCATATTTAAAATGTGACTTGGTATTTGCCGTATGTATTGTGCAGTGAGAATAATTGTTTTATTTATAAATTTATACATTTCACTAAATGTTGAATTATACTTTTTTTCAATACACTCACAATGTTTGAAAAAGGTTTAACAACATAAAAATGTTGCTGCTTACTCCTAAGAAAAATAATAATAATGGATGTAATAATAATTTTTGAAGAAAGAACATGTCTAAATATTAATGACTTCACCAGATAAATTCAAATGAACAAATAAAATAAATGTTGTTGTTTTTGTGTTGATTATTGTATTATGCCTGTTGTTTCTTCTTCTTTATTTTAAATTTATTCGTAACAACTGGGAATCGGAATTCAAAAATTTCGGACTTGCAAAATACTAATTTTAAATTCAAGAGAAGAAAAATAATAATCATAAATCGCATGCGCAACAATAAAGACGGAAAATAATTATAAAAAATCTAAAAATATTAAAATAATTAATGAAAAATAATTGTATAATTTTATTGATTTTTTCTGGGTCCCTGAAATTTACTCTTATTTTTACAAAGAAAGAACGAGGTAAAATTAAAATTTAAGACAAAACATAGATTTTCGGCTTTCCTTGGATTTGAACTTCCGATCCTGTGCTAATCACTATAAGAAAACATATATACCTATACTAAAAAGGATTATTTAAATAGACACGTTTTGGAAACAAAAATCAGCTGTTCGGATCTTCTTCATTTTAACGTAAAACCAATGTGTTTAAAAATAAATAAATGCGATCTCTGTTCTTTACGTCTTCTTTAATTTACTTAAAAATTTCCTACATTAAAGTTCAATTATGAATTCATGGAATGGAATTCAAAACGTGAATATTTATTTTGAAGAATAAAATTACAATTCCTATAGTTATAATAGTCTTCCTAATTAGGTAAACATACCAATATATCATGAAACAATAGTGACGATCAAACTGAATTTACACCAATCATTGATGACGATTACTTTATTTTTTTTTATTTCTTTGTTTTTTTTTTTTGTTTCTTACTCTAACCAAAATAAATAAATTGTGTATTATTTTATTTGTATGAAATAAAATTGTACTTGCAAGAGAACTGAAAATATATTGAATATGAAAAGTTAGTGATGACGTATATTTTGAAGGTGTTTAATTTGAACATCATCAATCAAAATTATATTACTTAAATTAATATTAAACAATCAAAAAAGAATACATTTTTTTTATAATTTCTTGTCGTCTATGAATAAATAAGTAGGTCATCTCTTTTTAATTTTTTAACATGTACGTAAATTAGTTGTTATGTTTTAAGTTTAGTTATGTTTTTAGTTATTTGTGTTGATTGGAAGCATATATGTACCTATATTTTTATATATTTATAAACATGAGGTGATTGATCCTAAAACAAAAATATAAAAGGAAAAGTATTTTAAAATGTATTAAAAAAAGAACAAAACAATATTTTCTAAAACAATATTCTTAGATATACCTACTTACTTTTAGCTATATACTAACTTAAAGTTATAATAAAGATTTATCAACACATGAGGTCAAATATAGTGGGTAGATGTGTTAACAGAAAATCTCCTTTACTTATGTATAAGAAAAAAATTTGTTTAATGTTTCTGAACATAACATTATTATAGTAGAACAACTGTGATTATTGTTGGCAAAAAATTTGACTATTCTTAAACATTTTTTACGATCCGGAAACAAAAAGCCAAGCCAATTGTTGATAAATCGTAGCTTACAAATACTATTTAAAAGATAAGATTTTATAGTTTAGTCATTAATTAATAAAATAAAAATTTGCTCATTGATTTTTTTATAATAAAACATGTGAAATGGTAACATATTAGGTATTTTAACCGCGTTTCTGTTTTGCTAATTTATGAATTTTACTTTAAATTTTTTTGCCTCCCTTTAATAAAATCAACAGATATTGTTTAAAAAAATGTTGGCGCATATTCTTAAATTTTGCAATTATAGTCAATTTTGATAAAAAAAATTGATGAATAGAAATTAAATTTTACAAGTAATAATTTTATTTTCTAAAGAGAGAAAATAATAAATTTATTTCAATTCAATGCAAATTTTTATTAGAACTTAGGCCTATGTTATTTTTGAATAAACACCTTAATTGAATCAAAGGTATAAAAATTTTGAAATATAGTTAAACTATCTACTAGTTCGTGGGCGATTTTTTTTGAAAATAATGACATTTGTATCAATTATAAAAATGGGTTTTCTTTTTGAAATTTAAATAAACAAAACAATTTTTTTCAAATATTTTTTTAAAACAGTATAAAAAGACTGCCCCAAATAAATTGATTTTGTTAATCGAAGAAAATCAATGTAAAACTGCTGATTCAAAAAACCTGTAATTACATATACATCCCTTTAATCTTAGCAGCCTCATGATGAATGATTATAAATACAAGATGTAGTAATTGTTGCAATTATTATTGACATAAATTATTTTGGTATTATTTATTTGTTTAAGATTTTCTTAAAATATATTTTATTTGATAAAACTTGATCTTTTTACCGTAAAGAAATTTGAAAAAATTTATTCAAGTAATTATTTTTATGGACAATATAGGTATTTCCCTTTTAATATGAAAACACATTTTCAAAGTTTTCGTAATAAGAAAATGTCAAAGTAACTAAATAAAATAAATTCTTATTCATGTGTTATAAAATAAAATAAAGCTACCCCTGTAAAATACTCCAGCCAAACTCAATATTTGCGTGAGTGAGAGAGAATTATAGGTTTTGTCTTGCATGTTATCATATTAACCACTGATGGAAAACATTTATTTTAAATAATTAGTTCTATAAGTATTTAATGAATTTTAATTTATTTCTCTATGCATTTACTAAAAAACTCGGTTCTTTTTCGATTTAGTTTTCCAAATTATTGTAATTTTTAAGTAGACATCGTCGTTATACTTAGATGTGATAATGAATTATGAACTAATTAAGTGTAAAGGTTAATGTACTAGCTACATATAACTATAGCAACTAAAAAATATTTGTGTTGACTGTAAATAGGTACAATTTTGAATATTAGAAAGCGTGAGAAGATACATAAACTAAGAATATTCTAGTTGCACGTGTGCAGTTTTTTTATGTTTTTAAATTTTTAGTAGATATTATTTAAGTTCAAAATATCAAGGCTAAATATTTTATAAATAAATACGCTAGCTACAAGTTTTCCTACAGTCATACATGTATTTTCTTATAAAAAATTATTGATTCTAGAATTTCTATTCTATTATAAAGTACATACATTTTTTATTAAATTGAAATTCTGATTTTCTTTTTCTTTCATACAAGTTCTTATACTTTCTTACCTAATATTTTTTAATTCCATTTATGTTCAGTAATATAATGAAATAAAAATTATATGCAGTATAAAATGTAAAATTTTCATCCTTCGTCAAGTCAAATCAAAAGTAAAAATACATTAATAATTTTGTTTATAACTGCACACTCATAGCACTTAATACAAGTTTTATGAATATTAAATGAAAAAAACTTCCGAATAAACTTTCAAGATTTTAAGTTCATATCGTCACGTAAATTCATAATTTTATACATCCGTTTTTATCTTTGCTACATATAAGATTTTGTTGATAAATATTAATTAGAATTAGATAGTCTCATTAATATTGAGATATTCTTTATGTTAAGGTAGAAGAAGATAAGTGGTTTAAACCCTTATTTATAAAATTGTTTGAAGTAACTTCAAAAATTTTGTACTTATTGTTGTATGTAGTAAGTTAAATTGGCTCCCTTCAATTCATAACAATATGAATCTACGAGAAACAGAGTACCAACGCCTAATCGTATAAAATATTGTTAAATATAATTAATTATTAAAAAAGTCGTAGTTTTGATTTGATATTTTATTCTTTTTTTTTTTTGTAATTTTTTGGTCGAGAGAATTATTTTTATAATTAAAAAAAAATAATAATGACAATGCACAGTTGTTATCACTTGTCAAGTAATTACAAATAGTAAGTATATAATATAGTTCCATTATTTATAATTGCAGATTTTATTGTGACAGGTTATTGTTTCATTTCATGCAGCAATTTTTTTGTGTTTAAATCTAATAAAATTTAATGGAGACAAACAAATATTTTAAGGCTTTATAAGCTATATATGAATACCAAACTCTAGCCATATTCACTAAATTTAAAATTTATTTAAGTTAAAGAATGCGTGAATATATCTGTAGTCTGTACGTAGATTGATTTTTGCTAATTTGAATTTTTTATGCAAACCTAATATTAAAGTATTATAGGTGTACAATAATATATATCCACACTTTCAATTTAACAAAATAACTAATTATTAATAAGAAAAGGATCATACGTAACGTTTAATAAAAATTAAAAATTTAAATTATCAAAATATATGTAAAAAATAATATTTGTTTTAAAAGTAATAAATCCAAAAACAAATCATTAAAAGAGATTTAGTATCACTTTTTGTTATCGTGATTTTTGGAAATGGTGTATAAGTACCGACAAAATAGGTATTTTATGTAATTCAATCAAAATTTTATCAGAACCACCATTGGTTGATCTCACAAATATTTTAATAAATAAAACAGAATTTGCAGTTATGCGGGATGCATACATAATTATTTATACTTATAGTTAGTTAATGTAAAAATGCAAAATTAAAATAAAAAAATAATATTTTTTATTTTATTGTTGTTTTTAAACAATATTTTATTTATTTATTTATAAATGTTATAAATTTGGAACATTATTGAATTTCGTTTGTTTTTTTTTTCGAGTTTAAAAATATTTTTTCACTTTGTTTATATAGAAGAAATTTCAGAGTTGAGGGAGGATTTTCTATTTTTTTGTATTTTCCCATTTACTTCGCTGTCCAGATCGAGTTAAAACTGTAAAAGTTGAGCATCAATAATTCTGTAAAGAAAGAAATATTTATAATTAGTCAGAACCATCATAATATTTTTCGTATGATTCATTTTTTCACGAGAAATGATTTTTTTTGTATCTTTTTTAATGACGTGACTATTATAATGTTAAAGAATATAACAATTTTTTGTACTAATTAGTTTAAAACTAAAACTAAGAGACTAACATACATTTAAATTTGTTTTTATATTTAACACCACTTTATTATTTTATATAGAAAATTTTCATACAATATTTTGTTTACCTTTTTTTAAACATCTAGAACAAAAATTTATATGAGAACGTCACAGTTTACCTACATATACAGATGAGAGGAGTGAGATTAATAATATTAAAATATTATTAAATTTTAGCTAGCTGGTTAAATTATTTTATTTTGGAGAGTAGAAAACTTTTTTTTCGAACAGAAATTTAAAAAAAAATCTTTTTTTTTTCACCTTAAATTGGGAATTTAAAACCACTAAGGCCATTCTACAATTACATATTATTTTATTTTGATCATTGTTTTTTTGTAATTTTTCACATAGTAAGAACAAAAATTCCTTCTGAATATTTTTTAGTGTTATATTTCATTCATAATAAAATTTTTTGGGAAATCAAGGGAAATTTTGTTTATTTATCTCAAGGGCATTCAATGAAAGTGTAAAGAAGAGAAACAGAATAGAGGAAACGAAAAATTGAAATTATTATAGAATTTTTGTGTTATTGGAAGTTTTAAATTTAAAATCGTTATTTTATTATGATTATAATTTTACCAATATATAAAATTTGTAAGCCAGTGGTAAATATATGTAATATGGTACAATACATATATTATTTTATTTATGTTTTGATAGAAAATTTCACCAATCATTTTATTATTTTATTAAGAAATTCAATTTCATTTTGATACCACAATATGATTGTAGTTGAAATAATGGAAATGCTTAAAAGAAAAAAAAACTATGGCAACGTCAAGGTCATTATTTTGTTTAGATAAAACTTGAAAATTATATTCTTGCTTATTCTTGTTTAATGCTTTCAATAAAAAAAAATTAGAAAATAAAACTTTTTTTTTCAACTTTTCATAGTCATCGTTCATCCTAAATTTTCACCATTTTTAATTATATTCAACATTTTTTTACTATTTATTCCTTTTTCTTTTCCTTTTCATTAATTTCCCTATCATTGTTTCTTTATAGCTCTGTCTCTTAAAGATAACGTGTTTCGAATAAAAATAGCAAAAATATGAAATATTTAATATTATTTATATTTTTGAGATTGATCACGTCAATACAAAAACGTCATTAAAAATACACACACACACACATTTGCATAAAAATAGATAGTTACACACAAAAAAACAATACATATACAATAACGAATCAAAGGCACTAAAAATATACCCACGCTTTTTAAGAAAAGAAAAAAAAAATAAATAAATATATTTTACTTCTTCAAAAGAATTTGATTCATTCAGTGACGAAGTTTTATAAGAAATTTATATGTGTGGATTGAAAACCAAATGAAAAAATAAAAATCTTTTTTTTTCCATTTTTCTGGAACATGGAACATGTGTTTTTATATTAGAATATTAATTCATTAAAATAAAAAAAGGTATACCAGAACATGAATGAATGAATAATTAATTTATAATACTTTTTGGGATTTTTTCGATTTTCATTTTCACTGTTCAAATTGGTTTGCGTTTCTTTAATTAATGAATGTAATTTTAAATAAATAAATGAACATAATTCAATTTTCTTTTAATTTTTTATTTTATTTTTTATTTTTTTGGCAAACGAAGGAAATTCTTTTTATTTTCAACGAAACAACGAAAATGTTCGTAATTCTCGGTATAATATGCATGAAAATGAGTGAAGTGTAATGTAAAGTTTAGATTCTAAACTAAATTAATGAAATGTGTGTGAACGGGACAAACTGATGGACGTGGAAAATATACGCGACCGCGACAGATTTTTTTACTTGCCGCACTACTCCCTGTAATTTTTATAAATTTTATTTACATGTGTGTATGCATGTGTGTTTGTATTTCTTATTTTATATCTATAAGGTGGTGCAATTTAAAAATTTAAAATATAAAAAAAAAAAATTTTTTTTACTACATGACGAAATTAATTAAACATTAGAAAAATTAAATTATAATTTTCTTAATTTATCAAAAAAAAGAACCGAACACACAAAATTGGCGAACAAATCATAACCAATGAACACAATTTATGTACATTTTTTAAAAGCGAAAAAAATATCAAAATGACACAAACATTTTTTTCTAATTATTCGATTGTTTTATGTTTAAATAAATGGTAAAAGTAATTGATTAAAATAAATAAAGAAAAAAAAAACAAAAAAATAATAAGTGATTAATCTTTTCTGGCCTCTACATATTCTTCTTTTATTAAAATTCATTTTAATTTTTTAACGACGTTTTGTTTGAAAACAACAAAATCACCCTGTATAAATGAAATAACAAAAAAAAACGAAAAAAAAACTTACACTCAACTCAAGATATCCCATCCGAAAATACCACATTCCCTTTCTATCTATTTTAGTTTCTTCTTCATCAAGTAAGAGAAGAAGAGAATCAAGTTTTTGTTCGCCTTGTCCACGCAAAACGTTTTTCTTCTTATTTTTCAAGTGTCAAAAACACAAAATTATATTATAGTAGTATTAAATTCAAACTTTCTTTATTATATTTGTCTGAATTGTGTTGCAATAATTAAAATCTAGTCAGTTATTGTATTTTTAATAACAAAATTAAATTATTAAACATTGGTTCAATTGAATTATTAATCACAGAAATTATTATTGAAACTTGTGAATAAATTACGACTGAATTAAATAAAAAAAATTGGGTGAAAATTGTTAAAATTATTTGTCTACGAAATAGACAGATGCTCCGATTCTAATATAAAAAAAACGTAAAAAAGGTATTAAATTTGGTCCATTTAGTTCGTTGAATCATTCAGAGGACATTTTTCTGTTACGTCACATATTTTTTCTTAAACTTCTATCAGAAATGATGTTGTTCTTATTATTAAATCTTGTTTTGTTTATTAATATAGGCTATTTTTGTTTTATTTTTTATTTTTTAGATTGATGCACAATGGTAATAGGAGGAGAAACTGCAGCTGCTCCCCAGCAGATATCAGCCATTCCACCAGCTACTATAGATAATATAATGAGCGGTATCGGTAATACTGGTACCGTTAAAATGAATAATCACAGGAAAAAATTAAGACAAAGGTTTTGTTTTTAAATATATAAACTTTTTATAATTTTATTATTATGATTTATTAAAAATTGTAGATTTGATATTATCAAAAAATTAGGGCAAGGTACTTATGGTAAAGTACAATTGGGTATAAATAAAGAGACTGGCCAAGAAGTGGCTATAAAAACAATAAAAAAATGTAAAATAGAAACAGAAGCAGATCTAATAAGAATAAGAAGAGAAGTACAGATAATGAGTTCTGTACAACATCCAAATATTATTCATATTTATGAAGGTTAGTTGTGTTTTTTTATTATTTAAAAATATGCAAAATTTAATATGTATTAATTATGTTTTACTTTTAGTATTTGAAAATCGTGAAAAAATGGTTCTAGTCATGGAATTTGCTGCAGGTGGGGAATTATATGATTATTTATCAGAAAGAAAAGTACTTTCTGAAGATGAAGCAAGACGTGTTTTTAGACAAATAGCAACTGCTGTTTATTACTGTCATAAACATAAAATATGTCATAGAGATCTTAAGTTAGAAAATATATTATTAGATGAACATGGTAGTGCCAAAGTAAGTTTAATATGTATTCTTTTATTGCTAATATTACTTAATGTTGAGAAAAGAGTAAAATATTTTTGGACGTCAGAATTTTAATTTTTTTACTCAGACAGAAATGTAAAATTGATTCAATTAATTCCATTCCAATCGCTCATAATAACGATCTCAAAGAAGTGTTAAAGTTAGACATCATTAAAAATGAAACAAAGTTTATATTGGCTTGTTTGAGGATGTCGTAGAATAAACCAAAGCGGTCAATGTAATATTTTGTTTACATTAATATTTATAGTCAATTTAAAAAAACCAAAACAACATTTTCGCCTCGATTTACGATCTTTTTTTTGAAGTAATAATACCATGAATAAGTTTTCGCTCTTAATTTATATGGAAATATATTTCACTGTGTTAATTGTATCTAATGTTAAAGAAATGTGCTGATTTCTGTGGAGTGTTAAATTTTACTAGTTTTAACATTGTTTGGCGTGCTAATGTATACAGTCCAATCATAAAAATATAAACATGTATATTTTTAAGCGAAGCTTAAAATTAAATCTGGATAAAGTTTTAGTTGTCAATGAATTTTATAATTGATTGATTTTCTTTTTGTAGTTGTATTTTTTTATTAATGTAAAAAACAAAAACATTACGGGTATTCAGTTATCTTTCTCTTTTGTTCTTTTAAATTTAACTTTATAACTTAAATTAAAAATGTGTGTTAAATTACATGTTTGTAAAATATTATTTTATAAATTTCCAGATTGCTGATTTTGGTTTATCAAATGTCTTTGACGATCAACGTTTATTAGCAACATTTTGTGGTTCACCATTATATGCGTCACCAGAAATTGTTAAAGGAACCCCTTATCAAGGACCAGAAGTTGATTGTTGGTCACTTGGTGTATTATTGTATACTCTAGTCTATGGTGCAATGCCATTTGATGGTTCAAATTTTAAACGTCTAGTTAAACAAATAAGTCAAGGTGATTATTATGAACCAAAAAAAGCATCACCAGCATCAGCACTTATTAGGGAAATGTTAACCGTTTGTCCTAAAAGACGTGCTACTATTGAACAAATTTGTAATCATTGGTATAAAATAATAAAATTATTTAATTAATTAATTAATTATTGCATCTAATTTTACTAATTATTATTTTTGCAGGTGGGTGAATGAAGGTTACCAGGAATCATGTTTGAATTTAGCAGAAGAATTAGCTAATCAAACGCCAGTTAGATTAGATGTTTTACTGTCATTATCACCTCCATCTGTAACTGCCGATCAATTAGTTGTACCAACAACTGGTGAGGAATCTAAAACAAATGAACGTGTTTCAAGAAGTCATTCAGTAGGTTCTGTGATTGATCTTGGAAGTACAGAAGCTGAAAGGAGAATATTAGATATGGTTGCAGGTTTGTTTATAGATTTGTTATACATTAAAATGCACAAATTTACTAATGAAAATAAATTATTTCCATGTATAGCCGGTGGTGAAGCTGCATTAATGCCATCACCAACGAGAACAATAACTCCTGCTGAAAGTCCTGTAAGACATGAACTTATTATTAAATATTTACTATTCACTAACCAAATATACATATTTTAGGCTCAAACAAAACGTAAGCTAGAACAAACTGTATCAACTGAGAATGCCACAGGCGCGGTAAAAAAAAAAGAAAAACCAATTGACTTATCTTCAGTACAAATAATCTCAGAAAATATGGATATTGAGACTGAAAATATATGTAAAGAAGAAGAAATAAAGGAACATGGTGAAATATGTGAACAGCCATCATCAACAAAAGATTTATCGACGGTTGAAAATATGTGCGATGAATTATTAAATACTTCAAGTGTACCAATACCAAGTTCGGAAAAGAAAAAAATTATTAAAAAGAAAGTACAAAACTCACAAGAAGGTGTTGCAGATATTAAACCAGTAAAAAAAATTATTACTAAAACCAAAACTGATACAATTTTGGAAAAGGAAGCCGATGAACCGAAATTAGAAACAAAACCTTTAACAGAAAGCAAAAGTAATTCACCGGATGACAAACCTGTTGAAAAACGAAAATCACGTATATTTGAAGTTGCTGAAAAATTCCAAAGTGGTGGAACAAATCAAATAAGTGATAAAGTAAAGAAATTTGGCGCATCCGGTGTCGTTGGAAATTTCAAAAAAGAATTCGAACGTAAAGCATCGTTACCAACATCAACGTTAATGATGGATAAACCAAATTTGGAACATAAAGGCAATGATGAAAAAATTACCAGTGAATTTTCTGATGATATTAAACCATATGAATCTAGAAGTTCCATTGCCAATTTCTCTCTAGAGGAAGCAAGAAAATCAATGGAAAATTCAATTGCACTTCTTAATAAGGTAAAGATAAATTATTGTTGCGTAAAATTTATGTTTTGTTTAACTTCTATTCCGTTTTAAAGGCCAAAAATGAATCAAGTAAGGAAGTCGATCAATTATGCGCCAAAACGGAAAATGTTGCTGTGTCCGAAAATCATGATCGTGAGAAAAAATTAAAGAATGCACGAGAAATTATTGGTAATGCAATACAACCAGGAAGATTATGTTTAAGTGGTCAGACTTAAATTTTCTTATTTTATTTTGTCTTCTGACTTATCTAACTTTTACAAATTCAATTTAATTTTTTTTAGGTGTTCGTAAACCACCAGTACCGTTTGGTTTAAATGGACGTTCAATCTCTGGTAGTGTTATACCAACAAATACAAACAATCCAGCAGATCGTAAAATGCGTTTACAAATTGGGCCAGAACCATCAGACACACGAATGGCAACAGTCACTGTATCAACACCAGAACATAGAACATATGAACATGAACCACGTAATTTTAGTATTAGGTTTAATAATAAATTATATAATGACTATTGTCTCGTTTCTTATTTGTAGCTATTGGAATCAGTGAAAATAATTCTGATATGGATGTAACAAAAACAAGTAGAGCTGAAATTACATTAAAATCAGCAACATTGCCACGTAGAAAACCAACAAAATCAGAAATTCATTTAGATCTTCAACCAAAAACAGAACGTGGAATGCGTTTTTCAACTGAAATGCAACATCAAATACCAGATCTAAGAAGTGCACCAATTAGAGAACATCCAGATCCTTATAGCCCGCTTTCAATTGATCAAAGAGCAACAAGTCTAGAACCACAAGCCAAAGAGCATATTATTGCTGTTCAGCGTCCACCAACTTACACAAAATTGGGTAACTCAATGTCTTATCGGTAAGATTTTTTGATCGAAACAAATAGAAACGCCACTTATCAATAAAATTATTTATTTAACAGATCCGGCTCATTGTCACGCCAATCAACAAATGATTCTGATACAGATACAACACTTAATAACTCATTATCACAAACATCAACCATTGGATCTAATTCTCAACCAATTAAGAAAAGCCCAAGAGAATTTATTATACCAATTGCTGTTGAAGGTGGTGGATATGTTACGCCTAGAGCTGGTAGCTTAGAACCATCTGATTCGTCAAATACAACTAATACTAGTTTTAGTAAATTTAGTCGGCCAAGACGAATAGGGTTAGATCTTAAATGAATTTTTAAAAATTTTATAAATTATAATTATTTTTATTTTACTTTCAAATTAGATCTCTTTTGAATGAATCAGAAGATGAATCACCATTCCAAAGAATCCATCGTCATACATCAACAATTGGAAGAGAAAGTGACAATGAAGAACCACGTTTTAATACAATGCATCGTCTAAGAAGTTCACGTCCAATTAAATCACGTTTACAAGATCCCAATGATTCAGCCAGTTCTGGTGAAGATGATGATGAGGATGGTTTTGAAATATTAACAGCGGAAAATTTATTCTCAACTCTATTATCACGAGTATTATATTATATAAAATTCATTTCCATTTCAAAAAAACTAATTTCATAATTTTTATAGGTGCGAGCTTTAACAAATCGTTTAAATGTTAATGATACACACAATTTTCCTAGTGCCCGAATCATGAATAATTTACGACAAGCACATAGTCCATTTTGGAATCATGATCCATTTGGAAGGTAAAATAATCATCTTATTTTTATTATTATTTTTATAAATTAATTTTTCATTAAATGAACTAATAAAAACAAAAGAAAAATCAAATAACTAAATGTTGCCAAATAAAAATAGGAAAAAGAGAGAAAAAAAAACAGAAATTTTGATGATTTTATTGAATTTTTTGCATTTGTAACAAAACTCATTTATTTTTAATATAAAACAATTATTAATAATTTTGAATGTGAAAACCAAAACCATTCTAAGATACAAAAAAAAACTAAAATTAAATCAAAAATCAAACATTAAATTTTAATAAAGCCCGCACTATAGTTATTCATTTAGGAGTGAAACGGTGGAAACTAAAGAAATGTAAGTCATTCTAATATTAAAACAAGATCAATAAATACAATTTAATCTTTTCATTTTATTTGCAACAATCCTTTTTGTTTATTGCATTTTATTTTCTTTATTTTATTGAATTAAAACGGCGAAAATTTTGCTTAACATTTTTTTTCTATAAAAAAAACTACACAACATAAATAAATCACAACCAAAATCACATGAATTTTGTATTATAATTCATTTTTGTAACTTTTTGTAAATATTTTTATTATAATTTTATTTTCTATTTTTGTTCTTACTAACAGAACGTGTCATCAGAAAGTCATTAAAAAAATCATTTAAAAGTTAGCAAAAATGAATGTACTTAATTTAGCTAGCTTCTATCCGTTCTCCTATCTGTAGAATATAAATTAACTATAAACTCGTTTATTGATTGATTATGATTAGATCAGGGCATCGTTTTGATTAAAGGAAAAATGTATTGTTTTTCTCTGTCTTGTTTTGTTTTGTATGTGTATTAATTATCAAAAAATATCGGTTAATAATTTTAACCAAAGCCCAGTTTCAGAAACTCGTAAAACTCTAATTGTGCTTAAACTTTGAGAGAATATTAGATGCTTCACGTTTTAAAGGAAGTGGTGATTATTATTATTTTTTTTAAATATAGTTTTAGATTTAGAAACATTATTTTTCAGCGGCGCTTTTGTTTCCGTTAATTTCGCTTTCAATACAGAGTTTTTTTTTTGTATTTTCCCTTATAAACAACGAAATGAATATATTTTCTGAATTACATCTTTAATATAATACTATGAAGTCTATTATCTCAATTATATAATTTCTATAGAATCAAATTTTTGTCGGTATATATTAAATGATAATTCAAGACGATGCCCATGATTATAAAAATTTCAAAGTCAAAACCGTTTAGCATCGTTTTTCACTTTTCTTTTCTTTTTCTTATGTTTTTTTTAAAAATTTCTCTTTTTTTTTGGACTTATTTCTTTTGTTTATTTTCTTTAATTTGGCTATATAATTAATTAATTTTGATTTATTATTTTGTTTGTTGTATTTTTTTATTATGAATTTTGTTTTTATTTTTCAACAACAATTTTATTTAAATTAAATTAATTAATTATTGTTCCCAAAAGAAAAATTGTAATAAAAGAAAGTCCTTTTTTTCTTCTTTTTTTTTGTTTAAATTTTATTTTAGCAATCTGAATAAATCATCAAGTCCATGGCGTCATACAATGTCGCGTGATCTTGGCTCGGATATTGATTCAATGTTTTCTCGGTCCGGAGCTACACTTCCTAGAGGTGATTATCACAATTTTTAAAAAAAAATCAAACAAAAAAATAAAACCAAAAAAAAAAAAAATACAAATTTGATCACGATAAGATTTCCGATAAAAAGAAAAATGTATAAATTAAAAAAAAAATTTTAAAGAAAAATTAAATACAAAGTTGCTAGTTTTTTTTTTGTTTATTTCTAATTTAATTTAAAATTTATTCAGTGGTTTTCTTTTTAATATTATTTTTGGATTGAATTATTTATATAGATTTTTTTTGTTTTGTTTTTTGTGTTCAAAGAAAAAGAATATTTCTTAATAATATTATTGTATTAGACAATAATTGAAAGAAGAAAAAGAAAAGAAATTATTAATTTAATCCATTTATTGTTTTGTCCTAACGTAATTAAATTTTATAATACATTTTTTTTGTAGTTTCAAACAATTTTACATTAAATTAAACTTAGTAGAGAAGTTATTGTTAAAACATCATTTGGATAGACTTTGCTTAAAATGTATTACTACATATGAAACTATCGATGAAACAAAGAAACCCAAACATTAACTAGATCATGTTGTCTATAAAGAACCATGTATGCTTATCTCATATATATTTTTATATTACTTCATCTACATTTTTTGAGCAATTACCCACGGTGACCTTGTGTTGATATTGGAGATTATTACCTGTATCAAAAAATTCAAAAAGTATTTTTCATTTTATATTTATTTTTTATTTAAATAATTTTAAAAATATTTTAATGGTAAAAAAAATAATTTATAAGTTTTTATTAATTATTCTGTAATTAAACGTAAACTACATTATTTGATGAGTTCCAATTCTGTAAATATATTAACAAAGGTAATTTAATCGAGCAATGAAGAAGAGGTAATTGATGTCTGCACAACATTAAGGCCATGCATTAAAATTTAATTTTTTGTTAAGGAGAATTTTTGTAGTACTTTTTTTTGTCTTTAACTTTTTTTCTCTTTTTTTTTTGAATAAATTAATAATTAATAATTTTTTCTTTTTATTTTAATGAGATAAATTTAATATGTTTTTATATTTTTCACGACACCACTTTGGAACAATCAATAGTCAACTGTCACTCTAATCAAATCATCTCTCGGATTTTACATTTGTTATTCGACATACAAAAAAGACTCAATTTATGTTTGTCTTTCTTGTTTTGGGCTTGATAATCTCTCAATTTTCAAATCAAATATAATTTTGGTCAATTTATGGTCAACGATTATTATGTATCGTTTAAAGAAATCTACGTACCTAATCAACATTAATAATAATTCCAAAGATAAATCTAGAATAATGAGCTATTTTTTGTGTATTATTATTTATTTAGAAAAGAATGAAAAATAAATAAAATATTGTATGAAGAGACCCGTGGGTTGTTGTGCTAATAAATTTAACATTAATATATTTCATCAACGAGAGAAAGGCAAAAATATAATTAAAAAAACATGATTAAGAACTAAATATATTATGTTGTTCAATATGCCCTAAACTGAAACTTTGTTTGCTTTTTTTTGATTGTTCTTAGCCAAAATATTCGTGAGATTGAGATGAATTGTTGATATTTTATTTTATCTATTGTTATTTAATTACTAAGAAATTTTTTTTAAAAAATTGTGACGTCTCAAAAATATTTATTTTATTATTCTTCTTCTTTTTTGTTTTGTCGTGAAATTATTATGAAATTACATTCTTTAGACAGTTTATTTATTGTTGATTGTAAATTATGGTTTATAAATAATTTGCTTTTCTAGTTTGTTTCTTTCTTTCATTTTCTATGAGAAAGAAAGAGAAACTATTTACTTTCAATTATTTAGTAATTTTACATGTTTTTTTGAAATATTCTTTTTTTTTTAAATGTTTATAAAATATAAGTAATTTTTTATTAGTGGTAAAATAGTTTTCTTTTTGATTTATTAAATAAAAATCATTCGGATGTGTGAGAGATTTTTCTTAAATTTTCCATTAATTTGAATTTTTATTCGTTTAAATTTTTTTTTGTTGGTTTGATTCAAAATGAAAAGAAATAAATATTTGAAGCTGTATGTACTGATATACGCGTTTCCATAAATATTTAAATAAAATAATTAAAGCACACATATGTTGGCTTTACTCAAAAATCTTCAATTTCTTGCGCATTATTGCCGCGCTGCTTACTAAAAATAATAACACGCGACAGAATGATACTTTTTTAAACGTTCAAAATTGAAGTCAATATTACGATAGTTTATTTATGTTTGTTTGTTATAGTTTTATCGTTTAAAAATACTTTTACATTAGTTTTTCGTAGATTACATTTTTTTTTTGCTTTTCTTCTAAATTAATTCTATATATTCATAATAAATATATTCAACATATTTGAATAAAAGAATAATATTCACATTCTCGCACATCGTAAAAACACGTAATAAATAAACAAAATTTAAGCTAAAAATACCAAAAAAAAAAAAAAATTTACCAACACTTATCATCCGTATATATTTTATAAATTATATTGACTAATTCATTTTTTTGTTAGTATCAATATAATTAAAAGTTTGTTTAATTTTTTTTTTTCTTATTTTGTTAATTTTTATTTTATTTTATTTTTTATTTTTTATTTTGTTTGTAAAACTAAATTTATGACCGTTGCTTGTGGTTATTTATTATGCTTGCAGTGGGGTTCCGCGTATCCTTATCGCATGCTCAAAATTCCCGCAGCCCCCAATCTGCCAAGAACAACAACAACATAATACAAACGGAGACAGAATATCATGAATGAAACAGACATAAAAAAAATCTATAAATCAAATCAAAAATCAATCAAAATAAGAAAAATACAATAAAAAAAAAATACAATATCAATATAAAAAAAATACAATACAAATAAAAAACACAAAAAAAAAAATACAAATTTAGTAATGAACTAACGCGCTCTTCTAACTACTACTACTACTACTACTAGTTACTACTGTGAGCAAATCAAAGCACGTGAGTTTTTGTTTTTTGTTATTAATTATAATTTATTTATTTTTTTTTTTAGAATGAAGAATTATTTGAACTTGTTGTTGCTGTGATTTTTTAATTTTGTTTTTTTTCGTACTAAAAAAATCATCTCATTATTTCGTTTAAAAAAAAAATCATTTTCTGAAGAAAAAAAATAATATAATTTTTTAATAAATTAATCAATAATCAGTTTTAATTTGTTTTTCTATTTGTTTTTAATTTAATTTTCTATGATGTAACGTAACACAACAAAAGTTTTATTATTTATTTATTTTTTAAGTTTTAATATAAATTTTTTTTTTTTAATATTGTTGTTAATCGGAATAAATGATACAAATTAATAATAAAAAAAGGGGTAAGTACATTTTTATCTAAAAAAAAATGCGAAACGAATAAATGAAATTTTTTGTTTTTATTTGAAAGTCAAACAACTGTTTGTATTTATGTGTTAGATAAAATTTATATTTTCTTGTTTTAAAATTTATTTTTTTTAAAAAATATTTAAGCATAGACAATTTGTAGTTAAAAAAAAAAGAAAATTGAATTTTCTTTTTTCAGCAGAAATGTTTTTTTTTATTCTTTATTTTTTATTATTTCAAATATAATTTATTTTACTTTTTGTTCTAAATACTGGATAATAATAATTTTTTTTTAAAAAACACTCTTTAAACTTTTTATTACAATAATTTATAAAGTTATAAATTTTTTTGAGAAATATCGTATTTTTTACCATTTTCAGGCACAAAATTTAAAACAAATACCAACAACAATAACAACAGCAATAATAACAACAACAACAATAATAATTCAACAGAATTAAATATTGATAATAATATTTTGTCGTCAAATGATAATGACAACAGTGATTTATTAGATCTTCACGATTTGGATTTATCACGTTTAAGATTAACAAAAAAAGATTTAGAAACATTATCAACATTAACACCAATATTACCAAAACAGGTACAAGAACATTTATTATCACAATTACCACCAAATCAGGCACGTAAATTATCACGTACTTTATCAATGCAAAATAGTTCAACACAATCTGAACCAATTAAAGTGTACAAACGTAGTTTAAGTGGTGGTAGAGATATCAATGATCCAGCTGCAACAATAACAAAAACTGATACGGTAACAGGATCATTATCATCATCATCATCTGTAAATAGTCGATTTTTACCAAGAGATTATGGTAAACCAAAAGAAACTGTTAATTTGTCATCAAAAACAGATATATTTGATAGAAACTCATTTTATCGTAGAAGTTTAAGTAAAAGTCGATATGACACTAATAATTCAAGTGAAAAGACTTCAAGAAGTTCAAGCAGATGTAGGGATAATATTGGTGATTTTGATGATGCACACAAATCCTATTTAACAGATGCTAATAAATATAAAGGTTATACAGATTACAGTGATAGTTTAAGAAAACCAATAACAGCTTTAAGTCCTACAAAAGATTATTATGGTAGTCTTCCGCCGTTAACAGGTTGTACATCTCCGCCACCATTACCATCAGATGCAACATTACGTCGACGATCATCTCAGCGTCGAGTGTCACGTTTTTTACGTCCAGATTTTTTTGATACACCACGTGAAGAAAGTATTTATGTAAATAAAGACAATAAAGATCGTGATCCTGAATCAAGACGTTTACTCAAAGAAATAAGAGAACGTAGTCGTGAACGTAGTATTGATCGTAGAGATAAAAGTGTCGATCGTATAACTTATTTAATGGACAAATATTCAATGAATGACAGTAATGTTAAATTAAATCGTGATGATTCACAAACAATTATAAACTCACGTCACAGTAGTGTCGATGGTTTTTCTGATTGCCAAGACAATTCAACTAATATTGATAATAAAATACGTAAAAATTATACAAGAATAAAAGATAACCAGGAGAATACAGATGATGTGCCAAATATTAATTCAAATGATAAGTTATCATTTACAGATAAAATATTAAATGAATTACAACAAATAAGTAAAATACAAAAAGCAACAATAAATAATGATATAAAAATAGATAAACGAGATAAATCTGATGAGAAAATATTTCAAAACATTAATAATAACAATAATAATAATAAATTATTACTAAAACAAGAAATAAATTGTGTTGATGTTAATGATAATGATATGAGTAAGAAACGTGATGAAATAAATGATGATAAAAAAATAAATACAATAACAACAACAACAACAACTACTACAACCAAAACAGATAATAATAATTTATTATCCAACAACAATGAAAAAAATGTAAACGATTCGAAAATGGTAACAAATTTAACAAATGAAATTAATTCAATTGGTTTATTGAATCATATTAATAATAATAATATTAATAATAATAATAATAATAATAATAATAGCAATAATATTAATAATATTAATAATAATAATATTAACAATATTAATAATAATACTGAAAATCAAATAAAGCAATTAAAAAAGGAATCAAAATTATCTCGTCCTAATTCTTATCCAAATAAATTAGTTGATAATAAAATAATTAAAAAGCAATCACCAAGTGATTCATCGTCTATTATAAATGATAATGATTATTCAGGTGATAATACAATAAGTCAATCGTCAAATGATTCAGAAAATTTAACACTAAAATTTAATAATGATATGGGACGACCAAAAAGTTATCCAAACTCGAAAATTACACCACCAAAAGAATTAAAAAAAGAGAAAACTCCGACGACAACAACAACAATAACAAAAGTTAAATTAATTAATAAATCTGATAAGGATAAAGAGAAACTAACACCGCCAAAAATAAAAGATAAAGAAATTAAAGATGTTGTTGCTAGTAAAAGTACAGGTGAAACAACAACCAAAACAGTTAAAAAAGTTATAAGAATTGTGAAGAAAGTTACACCTAAAATTGATTCTAATTCAACAGGACTTGTAGAAAAAAATGAGAAAAAAATTATTACTGTGAAAGAACCGGAAACAATACCTAAACCTGAAAATACAAAGGAAAAAGCAAAAGAAAAAGAAGTAAATAAAGTAAAGGAAGAATCACCAGAAAAAAAAATTGGTAAAGGTTTTTTATATAGCATTGGCCAAAAATTTGAGAAATTTCGAGAAGGAAGTAAAGGAAAAGACAAAAAGATTATCAAGAATGAAGAAATTGGTGAATTAGTTGGTGATGCTGCTGAGTGTAGTAATAAAGTTTCATCAAAAATAACAACAAAAGATGAATTATTAGAAACACACAAAAATCCAGATGAAGTGGTAAAAAAAAAGAAAAAAACTTTAAATACGGAGAATAAAATACCAGCAACACTAACAACAACAATATCATCAGAAAAAAAATCTAAAATTGATTTAATGATACGTAATTTACGTGAACGTTCTGTACCCAGAAGTCCAGTAATGACAGAATCGCGTCTTATAAAACGTGCAGTTAGTGTTGAAGATTTATCAGGTGGATTTAATAAATGTAGTGTTAATAAAGTACTTGGTTTATTTAAAAAATTTGAAAAAGATAATGTACCAAAAATTAAAAATACAAAATCAAGTAGTAATGTTGAAACAACAACAGGTGAAATAATAATAAATGGTGATAATAATGATATTAATTATAAAGAACGTCCAAAATCAAGTGGTTTTGTTATAAAAAAAAAGAAAATTCCATACTCTGGTGCCAGAAGTGATACAATATTAACAATAACAGATAAATTACACCAACAAAATATAAATATAAATAACGTTAATACAAAAATACCAAAATTTGGTTGTATTGAATGTAAAGAATTAACAAATAATGATATTGTTACAAAACGACATTCCACAAATGATACAAATATAACACCAATAACAACAACAAAAGAGGATAAGGAAAGAATAAAAAACAATCGAAAAGGGCTTATGTTAGATTTTACAAAATTAGAAACAAACCATCATAGTAATAAATGCGAAAATAAAATGGGATGTGGAAATAATTTTTCTTCAATCAATAATAATGATGCCAATTGTAATCAAATAACAACAAATAATAACCATTTAGTTTATTCACCAAATGAAATAAATCATAATCATAATTATCCCCCACCTACTTATGAAAATATTGCTAATTATTCAACTGATTTATGTAGCCCATATGATGATTGTGCTTCCTCTTCAACAATATTTTCACCTACTGGTGATGAACCAGAATTATGTTTTGATAATTGGTCAGTATGCTCAGATGAACATACACATCCAACATCATCACCATCTACATCTAGATTATCACGCCATTCACAATTATGTTCACCAATGGTTGAAAATAATACGGAGAGTATTGTTGATCGTATCAGACGTAAAAGTTTCTATTCACGATTTAATGAAAAAAAGCCAAAACGAGTAAGTAATATCGTTGGTCCTGCTGCTAAAGACTATTATAGAGATACAACTGGGCGTGTTAACACAACAACGACATCGAATAGTAATTCTAGTAATAATACTATGAAACCTATAGAATATAAAAAATCTGCAACGACAAATATACCAGATCATTCTAGAAATATACATGAATATTATCGTCCAATTAAATCAACATCGTCAACATTAAATAATGGCTACAATTTATCTGGCAGTCAAACAAAATTATCATCATATGAAAGAGAAAAAGATCGCGATAGAGAAAGGGATAAAAGTTATGAATATTTAAGAACAAAACCAATTAGATTAAATGATTATCATGTACCATTGCCAACAAGACATAATTTAGATAATGATTATAATAAATATAATTCAGATTTATCTTATAAAAAAGATGAGCATTTTTTAAAAAACCGTTCAACAATTTATGACCCAACAAAATTACTTTATGGTACGTATAATTCAAAGATAGCACCAACGTCAACACAACGTACATTATCTTATAGTAATGGTACAACATCAACAAACACATCCTCAGCAATAGATAGTTATGCAACATTAGGGAGAAAATTAAAAGCGTACGACCAACGAAGTATGTCTCTATTGGATTCAACAGCATCAACAAATAATAAAATTGGTAATTCAATAAGGGATCATCGAGCATCGACTGATTTTGGAAGCATTTCAAGGTACAGTCATATAATGTTGTGTTGTTTTATTAATCCTAATTATCACTTGAAAACTAATTCATCCAATAATCACAAATTTATTTAGTTGATAATAATTTCCTATCAAATAGAATAAATTGTATTCAGTCAATATTTCACTAGATACTAGATTTTACCCAAATTTAATTTAATAAATTAAAATAAATAAATAAATTTTATTTTCTTGTTTTTCCAGAAACAATATACGATTTAGAACTCCATCGATTCCTAAGAGTCCCACCAATATTATTTGATAAATGATTAACAAAAAATAAACTAAAAAGCAATTATTTTTTTTTATAGAAATTAATACATTTATTATAACCTAAACTAGATTTTTATAGAAAGAAATGTTAATTTTTTTCTATTTTTTAATAAATTCAGAAGAAAAAAAAATCAACCTATAACTATCCAAACTCTATAATTATTGAATTGAAATGTTTGCCAAAATTCTGTATTTTGAATCTCGATTTAAGAAAGTTATTAACATAAAATAAAAAGGCAATAAATAAATGAAACTCAATGGTTTAATAATAATTTAAAATTATTGAAGATTCATAAACGAAAAAATTTTATAAACGAATAAATTTATTACTATTAAATTTTTTTTATTTTTTTTTTTTTTATTAATGTAAGGAGAGAAAAAAAATATAGGAATGAACCATGTTGTTGTATGTTTTTTATACATTTTTTATTACAATTCTTTTTTCAATCTAAAAAAAAAAATCGAATCTAAAACTGAAAATCATAAATCATAAATTTTTTACTATTCATATTAAAAAAAAAAACGTAAAACAAAAATTATTTGATATCTTCAAAAAAAAAAAAAGTACACTCTAAATATGTTACTTCATTTCTTCACGCCAACTATACACCACAAAATACACAAACATTTATACATTACATGAATTATAAGTAAAAAGAAAAACAAAAACTCTTAATCATAATTTTTAATAAAAAATATATATTAAAAAATGTATTTACTTCCATGACAGAAAATATACAATATTTTAAAAAAACTTTACACTTAATAATATTATCCAACAAAAAAAAAAAATTTATAATTTCAATTCAACATTTGGATTTAGAAGATAAAGAAGAAAACACATACTAAATAAATGACTGAATCATTTTTTTTAAACAAGTGCGAAATTTTTTTTTTTTTTTGTTGAATAATTAAAATGAATAAAATAATGATAATTGTTAATGTTAAATTTATTATTATTATTATTAATTATGCTCTAAATATCAATTTTTTTTTTCGCAAAACTTATTCATTTTGCTTAAGAAACGGAGAAAAAATGTTAATTGTTTAATTAAGATTTAATGATTTGGGGACAGAGGTAGTAGGAAAAAAATAGAGAGAACTTATTCGTGAAATATTTTAAATTTCAGATGAAAACAGAAACATATAAAATGTGTAGATAAATTAATAAATAAATTTGTGGCGAATCAAATATACATTATTGTTAGACATTTTTTCAAAAGTTTTCTCATATTTTAACGGTATTTTGTTACTTTCTCTATTTAAATTTAAAAATACACATTTAAAACTTCATTTCTCAAATTAAAAACAAAAAACAAAAAAACAAATCTATAACACCTAAATGTTTTCAAATGAGTTCTCATTTTATTGGAATTCCCCTCTTTTTCCATTAATCAAGCAATCACTAAATAAATTAAAAATTACATTAATTTTGAATGTTTTCTGTTTTCATCATCATTATTGAATATATTATTATCGATTATTATTATTATTATTGTATTTATTATAAATGTTTTTTTTTCTATTATTATTATTAATTAAATAATTTTCTCTTGTTTCTTCTGATTTTATCCCCTTTTTTTTATATATTTATACTCATTTATTAAAAAAAAAAAAAAAAACAAAATAAAAAATTATATATTTTTCAAAGAGTAAGAAAATTATTAAAATGTCAAAAAAAAAAAAATAACTAAATTTAAATAATTATTAAAATTAATTTAATTCATTAAATTAGTGAGAATGTTTTTAAAAATAAAAGAAATAAATATTGGCATGCATTTTTTTTTTTTTTAAGTTTAAAAATATAAATTATGTATATGTTAATAAAAAAAAAAACAAAAATTGTTTTCATCATTAAATTTAAAACAAAAGAAAAAAAAAAACTTAATAAACATTTTATTTTAGTTGTAGAGTTTAAGAGTGAGTGAGAGAGAGAGAGAGAAACGTTAAAGAAATGAAAGATTTTTGAATAGCATAAAAAAAAAAAAAAGTAAAAGAATTTCTTATGATTATTAAAAAAAAAACGAAAGTACTAAATAAATTTTATGAATTGGTCTTCAAAATGTGACATTAAAAAAAAAGAAGAAGAAGAATATTATTACCTAATTATAAATTTGTTTTAAACAAATTTAAAAAAAAAAAGAAATTAAAGAGAAAAAGTTAAATTAAGAAAGAAAAAAAAAATGTTTATTGTTTTGTTTTTATGCAAAAAAAAAATTAAAAAAAAAAAAACAAAAAAGAAATATTATGCATAATAAATTAATAACTAGCCAAATTTCGTAGCTGTAATTTTTAGTCAAAAAAAAAAAATAAAAAAATAAAAGTAAAAAAAAAAAAATATAAAAAAAAAAAAAATTCGTGAATTAACAAAAAAAAAAAAAAAAAATAGAATAAAGGACGGAATGAATGTTGATATATTTTTTTGCTGTATTTAGAAAAGCAATCTTTTTCTTTGTTGAACCAAAAATTCGTTAAAAGAATTTTTTCTTTCTATTATTTTTTTTTTCTTTCTTTCTTTCTTTTCTGCAATTGCATTATTCTTTAAACAATTTTTACAAAAACAAAAAAAAAAATTTTAAAAATTATTTATTAACAAAAAAAAAAAAAATAAAAAAAATGGCCATATCATAAATAAAATAACTAATGAAAAAACAAAAAATCTAATTAAATTTATCTGCTTAAAAAACCAATTAAAACATTTTTCTTTTGATATATTTATTTATTATTTTTATTGTTATAATTACTCTGATGATGATTATTATTATTATTATTATTATTATTATTATTATTAAAATAAAAATAGTTTTTAATAAATTTTTCTTTTGTGTTTATTATTATTAAAAAAAAAAAACAAATGTATTTCAAACTATTATTTTTTTTCTAAATAAATAAATTGATTTACTGGCAAAATTTATCGTTTTATTTTTGTTTTTTACTGTTTTTGTATAAAATTTCATTTGAATTCTCATCAGCGTTATTTACGGATTTTAGTAATTTTTTAGTTTATGTGCTGATCGAATCGAGGTCATACCGGGACTTTATTTACCAAAGAAACAGTTGAATCGCCAGTAGTACAAACCATATCATGCTTCATTTTCTATTTTGTTTAAACAAAGATATCCATTTTTAAGCTGATTGTTAAAAACATACTATCGTTTATACTTATTTGTTAGTTATTTTTATTTAAAATTGATTAAATTTATTTTGTTCATTAAGTATCCAGAGTTTTTTTCCCATAAAACATAAATGTATTAGGACAAAAGATAAAGTTCTAGGAAAAAAAATAGAATAAAGAAGATCTTGTTTGAGAGACAGAAGGTTCTGGCTAGGGTGGTTTGGTGGAATAAAATTAATTTAATTTTTGATATTATATATAATAATAATAATTATGGATATTGTAAAAGTTTGAATTAACAAATCTTCAAAATTGCGAAAAAGAAACTAATAAATTTAATCAATCATTTCAATTGAACATTTCATTTTTGATTGGTTATTATTTTTTTCCATCTTCGTTACCTGCTCATTCAAATTGCTTTGAGTTCTGGTGAATTTTGCAACGAATGAAAAAGGGTAAAGAAGCCCTTTTTTATATCCACTAATTTTGACCTCATTCCGTCTACACTTGTAATATATTCGTCTAATTTTTGATCAAACATTTGATCTAGATTCGACTTAAGTATTCCTACAGCCTATTTAAGATGAAACTGACATCCGATATTCCTTTTTTTTAATTAAAATTCTCTAGTTATATTTGAAATAGTGGACATTGCAGGTTTGGCAAACTTGGTGAGTATCTAACTTAAAATTATTTATTCCTTTTATTTTCTTCATATTTTAATTTTTATTTATTTTATAAATTGTAATTATTCATTCTAAGTTTCACCGATGTGATTTCTACATCATTTTCTAATTCAATATTAAACTAATCATTATTCTCGCTGTTATATATTTTTCTACGCCACATATATCACCTTTTGTTCTACTTGCAATGTTATTGAAAACTGATATTTAATTTCTAAATATGTTTTCTACATGAACCTGTTATTGTTTCGATGCTTTACTCACTTTGTGTGTTATTTTGACTATTTTGTTTAAAGTAGGTTCTTTTTTGATGAAATAATTTTGTCTTATATTTCTGGCTGAAATTGAAAATCTCTCTCCCAAAATCAGTATCAATATTTCTCTTGTTATTATTTCCAGATATTTTATACTATTTTTTTAAGCAAATTCGTAAAACATCTGTTAACACTTCTAATCAAGAGAAAATATTTGATTTCTTAAATGGAAAGTTTCTTTTAGAAAAAATTATGTCAGTTCATAATAATGTTTTATTTTTTAAATAGCCAAATAGAGACACTATCGTCAGTGAACTGGATGTAAATGATCAGTCTGTTACGGGCAATACTTCGACCACGGGAATTGATGATTCACTATCATGATTTCTAAGTATTTTAATGGCATCACAGGTGTTAAAAAAATAATGTTATGTGCTAAATTCAATAATTCATGCAATAAAATCATTTTAATCAAAAAGAATTCTTTAATAATGATTGGTGCCATTATGTCTATACCATTAGTATTAATATATGAAAGATGACCGTGTGTTTATTATATATAAGCTATAACTTTTAAGACTGAAATTATAGCATACGTTAAAGTGACATGAGACTACACTATTTTTAATATTTTAGAGTCCACAAAAATGAAATCATTCCTTGTATGTTCGTTGGCTATTATATAAGTTGATCGATTTACCGCAATGAAATTGTCCATATAAAGAGGAAATGGGACTTTAACTATAGATGAAAATATGGAAAACAAGAAAGAATTCAAATATCTAGTGCAAACGCGATATCTGCTTTATTTCTAATTTTACAGTATGTACGAGTAAATTACTTAAAGTAATTACAATTGTCCGAACTGTAACATTTGTTGATTTAACATTATTCGAACATGCTACATCTAAGCATTTGTGATTTATATTTTTGTATAGAAATATATTTTCATATAATTATGTTTTTATTTTATTTTAAATTATTTTTTATTCTTATTAAATCGGAACTACTGCCTTACAGACATTTCTTACAATTAGTTGTTAATTCAGTTGTAGAATATAGAAAAGGCTTAAGATTTCCATTATTATTAGTTATTTTCTTAATTATTTTAAACACAAAAAACATAATTTTAGAGAATTTATCACGTATAATATCTATTAGTTAAATTTCAATTGCTTAAATTTTTTTCATATATTTTAATAAAATGTTCATTTTATTCAAAAACCAATTAAATGTAGATTTCGCGGACTTCCAACAAAGTTTTTACAATACTTTATATAATTATTTAATTTTGCAACATTTATATTTAAATCACTGTATCAAACCATCATTTCTGATGGACCAACATCCCAGTGAGATAAAATATCGGTGGGACTAAATCCCGGTGAGACTAAATCCATGTGGGAATAAATTAAAAGTGAGAGCAAATTCAAAATTTTATGTAATGAAATGATAGATAGATTTTCTGATGTTATGTATCAGATTGTTTTTTTTTATAATTTCAGTGTTTAAATTCTTAAAATTTATACAGATCTTCAAAGACAGTTAGAAAGTTGTTTTCTCAATAGACCGCAATAAGTATTTGTAATCATTTACAATGATTTTAAAACTTAGATTTTTAGTAATAAATAAATAATAATTTCGTCTACAAACTGATTTTATTTAAAAAGAACAAACTATTCTTGTATATTTTAAACCCTTTTATTTGTTAATTAACAAAAGTAAATCTAATTAAATTTAAGTATATCTGAAATAAAAAACGGTATACTAAACTTAAAAAAAAGACACATTTTTTCTTCATTTATATTTATTAATAACTTTATAAAAAAAAGGCGTTATTTATATACATTTATCATACAACCATACTTACAAACATAATACACATAATACATATACATAGTTATAATAATAATTATTATTATTTTTAAGCTATTACGCAATAATAATAATATAGGTACATTTACAATATTTTTATTAACAAATTTACTTTGCTCTTTTTCTCTTCTTATTTTTGTTTTTCCAGATCTTCGAAAGAAAAAGATTATCTCTTGAAATATTCTCAACACTATTAATGGTATGTTTTTATGTGGCAAATATAAGAAAAAGTATTAAAGCATAACTAATGTCAAATAATAACAATCCGATATCCCTTGTACAATTTAAATTTGCAAAAGTAAAAAAAAAAAAGTATTTCCAGCGTAAAAATAATCGAAACTTTAATATTTTTAATTTTGTTAAATAAAAAACATAGTTACCTATAATTATATTTTCTATTGCATTTTTGGGCAATATTTTTTTTTTTGGTATGTTCTATTGCTCAAAACCCATCTTTTTTATTTATAAATTTACCTTCTTGGTCATAATAGACAAATTATTTATTATATATTCTTGTACAAATTTGTTAAATAGTTTTTTTTTTGTTTTTTAATTTAAATTAATTTAATTTATTATTACACAAATTTTTTTTTATATATGTACATACATTTTTATTAATTATTAATTATAATATCGTCATATATTTATTGAAAAAAAAAATTAAAACAATAAAATAAAACTTTGGGAAGAAAGTAAATATATTTTGTATTGTGCTCCTTTTTTGATTTAATTTTTCAATTTTTCTTAAATAAAAACACAAAGCTGGGTTGAAAAAAAGTAAACAAATAAATAAAGAAGAAAAAATGTTTACACTTTCCTTAATCTACCTATATTTTTTTACTTTACTTATTGTGTAAGAGTTTAACTATCCCTAGCCTTGTATTTTTGTAATTGAATAGATCAAGATCTTCTCTCGACACAATTTCACTTTAGTCACTGTTCAACATTGGAGAACACGTTAAAAAAAAGAGAAGCTAAATGACACAATTTTATATTTATTTATAATTCTTAAATATAGTATAAAAAAAAAAGCTCAAGGGATAAAAAATGATATTGACAAGAAAAAATGAAAAATGGAAAAGAAATAAAATTTTTTTTTTTTGTTGTGTTTTGTGTTAAATATTTCTTATTTATTTGAGCAGTGTTTCATTAAACTAAAGAAAAAACAAAAAAAAAAAACAAACAAACAATATTTAAAAAATTATCATTGTAAACTCTCTTTTTTTTTATTTACATTATTTTAAATAATTTAAAAAGATACAGTGAAACTTACTCCTACTGTTCCCATAACACAAATAAAAGCTAAAAAAAAAAAAAATAAAACTCAACAATTTACAAGCGAAAAAAAATACAACAAAGAAAAATACACAGTAACCTGTGAAGGGCGGAATTTTTTATTTATCATATTTTCTTTTGTCTTCTTGTTTATTGGCTGTTTTGTTTTTTTTCCTTCAATAAAGATTAACTAATAAAAAGGTCTTTTATTTGTTTTTGCTGTACATAACTGATTCTGTTTTTTTATATAACCTAAATGTAATATTATGACTAAATTTGTAATAATTTATAATTTATTTATATTTTTTTTATTAAAAGAAATCCCATTTTAACCCTATTTTTTATATTATTTATTTAAACATTAAACTTTTCTTTTATATTTTTCTTTAGAAAAGAATTTAAAACAAAAAACCAAATCGGATTTTTTTTCCAATTAAATTAAAAATTATTTATTATTTACAATTAAGTTTAATAATTTTTTGAAAATTACTAACAAAATTTTTGTTGTTGACAATTAAGGTCTACGGATCAATATAGTTTAAATAAAAGGATTTTTTTTTAATATTTTAGAAAAAAAAATAATCAAAAAATCCATTATTTTTTAATTTAATTTTCTATTTTAAATAACGTTCATACATTTTCCTTCATCTAACTAATGACTTATTAAAAAATATTTTCTTCTGTTTACTTTGTATTATTTTTCTTATTTTTCAAACTGAAAAATATTAAAATTTCAAAATTTAAATAAATTTAAAGAAATTAATTAATTATTGAAAGTTAAACAAAAAAAAAACTAAAAATACAGCGCAACAGGCACATCTAAACATTTCATACAATATACAATCATTCAATGCGATATTCTGTTTGTTCTTTTTCTCTTTTCTTTCCTTTCCTTCTTTTGTTTCTTCTTCTTCATAATTATAAAAAAAAAGAAATTTTGTTCATTACTAACACTATTGTTCGCTTTTAACCTTTCACACAAATACACAATCAAAGACAAAACAATAACAAAAATTATAATAAACTATAATTAATTAATTAATAATAAAAAAGTTTTCGTTTTTTTGAATGTTATTTCATACGATTTGTAACCAAATCACTAACAACAATTAGTCCCTTTTGATATGGTGACTCTGATAATTCTTGTACCAAACGGATAGCTTCTATACAATGTTTTCTTGCCAAAAATTGTGTTTGTTCTAACCCTTGTGATTTATGAACTAATTCAAATGCTTTCTCCACATCACCTGGTTCTTGAAAACGACGCATTATCATTGGATTTAATTCTGGATACTGAAATTAAAATAAAATAAAAAATCAATATTAAAAATTATGCTTAAATAAAAATATTTAAGATTTTAAAAATTAATCCCATAATACTTTTTTTTGTAGCTTCAAGTATAAACCAAAAACTAATTAAAAATATTCTGAATCGACGGAACAATTTCATGGACAAACAAATACCGATGCCTATAAATTGAATTTTAAAATCTTTCCCGTTAGAGGAATTATTTCTCCCAATTCAATAATGTATCTTAAATATTTAAAATGTGGATATACTAATTATTTAAATAATTATAACTGAGCTTTTGGTTATTTTGAACTTTTATTTTTGTAAATATTAAAAAATGATATTTGGAGGGTTTAATATTTTTATCGTTCTTAATCGTTTTTTGTTTTTAATCGTAAATCTTCCTATTGTATAATTTTAGTTAATATGACATGAATAGGGGAAAAAAATATCCTTCGAAACGTCGTTAAAAAATAATACCAAATCAATAGACAAAAGCAATTAAATTATTAGGTTAAAATCCGATGGTTCTTAAAAGTGCTTCCGATTAAGAACGATAAAAATAAAATACATAAAATAACGGGCAAATCAACCGAAAAATAAAATCAAAAGAGTTAAAAAAATTGTAATTTCATCGATATTAGTAAATTGTTTGGAAATAAATATTAATTATTTTTTCTTTGTTTTGAAAATTTTTTATTTAAAACAAAAAAAAGTTAATTTAATTTTTAACGTGACAAATTTGATTTTATTATTATGAGAGAGATACAAAAAAAAAGAGAATGGAGAGTCTACATTTTGTATTTAAGAATATTGAATTATTTCATCCGAGAGAAATGATGATGATGGAATTATTTCATTGAAAGAAAACAAAAATTGGTTGGAATTTTTTAGGTGAAATTAATTCCATGGACTAAAAAATATAGTGGTTTGATATTTACAATTTTTTTTCTTTTCAATGTCATTACATTTAATGAATTTTTAAAACCGATATATACGTCATATGTAAAGCATAAATAAATAATAAACTTATAAAATGTGTTCAGAATTTGTAAATAGTTTCCTATTTTCAAAATATTATCGTTACTATTTGTTGTCGTTTTTTTCTATCACAAAATAATGAAAATGACAGAGTTCCTAATTTTAAAATTAAAAAAAAAATACATAATTATTTTTCAGTTCAATCAAACCCCTACCAATTAATATTATTTCATAAATATATGTATTTATATATGATTAATTACGTACCTTTTCACAAGCAAATAAAACCGGTGCAGTTGCTAAACCTAATTTTAAATCTGCTGCTGTTGGTTTACCCATCGCTTCAGATGATGCAACAAAATCTAATAAATCATCAACAAGTTGAAATGCCAAACCTATATTTCTACCATATTGAAATGCAATGTCAGCAACACGTTCTTCAGCACCAGCTAACATCGCAACCTTTTTTATTTAGATTAATAAAAAAAAATCAATAAAATATCTTTCTGTTTATTTTTTATTTATATTAAATTACCGCTCTTAATGTATTCGCTATTAATGATGCTGTCTTTCTATAAGTCTTTGTTAAATAATGTGCAAATCTTTCATTTTCTGTTTCCTTTGATCCAAGTTGCATAAATTCTCCTTGTACTAAATCGGCTAAAATCTAAAAGAAAAACAAAAAAAAAACAAAACAACAAAACTTAGTAAATGCTTCATATAAACTTTCAATTAAAATTCATTGTTCTTGTTCTCATAAAGCCTTTTATTGAATAAATAAAAAAGATAAGAACTTAATTCTTTAAAAGTGCTTCGATATTTTAATAAACAGATATGACTAAAACTTTTGTTTATCAACAAAAATTTTTGATTGCGTTCTAATTTTTTTTCCTATTTTTTAATAATTTAAGGAAACGAATATGTAAAAATAAATGTAACTGAATAATAATAAGATGAACAAAACTATGAATACTTTTTGTTTGTTTCAAAAAAAATGGAAAACAAACAAAAAATAATAATAATGGTTTTATGGTCATTTTTTTTTGTTACTCGTCATTTTTTCTTTTTTTATTTTATTTAATTACCATATAGTTATTATATTATCATTTTGAACACGTTTTTCTATTTACATACTCATTATTTATTTCTTTATTTTTTTTATCTTAGTTCTTTTATATAGAATAAAAACCATCTCACAAAAAAAAACAAACAGTTCTTCGCTTGTGAGTTGTGAATTATGATTATTTTTAATTGTATTTTGTCTAACAAAAATAGAATATTCTTGTTATTTTTTTTTAACTTTTTAAAAAATAAATCAATAATCGTGAAATCACAAATAATACATGTGGGACAAGTTTTCTCCTATAACTACGCATTTACTATCCTTATCTTACTCCTCCTCTTCCTCTAATATTAGTATGCGATTTTTGGGACAATGTTAACATAAAAATATTCGTTTAAAAAAATATTGTTGCTACACGAGATTAGACTCAAAACCGGACATTACCAATGCCAAATTATTACTTAACATCACTGCATTGATATGATGTTCAAAAGTTTAATTTGTTTGATTAGAAAAGTTTCTAAAAACACTGAAAAATAAAGAATTAAAAGAAGAATAACTTCAAAAGAATATTTTTGGTAGGAATGAGAAACGCACTTTAATTACTTCATATTTCTTCGATTTTTTTAAAACAGTGGACGTAGTAACATAAGAAAAAATGAACCAATCTTATATAATAAAATTTAAATAGGTAAATATTTACGCATAATTTATCTCCGCTATTTCATTATTAACTAGTGTACTATTTTTATTTATTTATTTATTCAATGTGTGCGAGTGTGTACTAATTGTTAAGTAGCTCACACATTAATATGTACAATAAGGAAATCTTTTTAAAGCAATAAAAACAATAAATAAAGAAAGAAAAAAAACATTGGATTAAAAAATGTCAAAAGCATAAAAAAAAGAATCAATCAATTTTTATTTTGATAAAATTTACAAATAAATTAAGCATTCATTCCAGTCAATGATTATTTGTTAACAACAGATGATAAACGTAAAAGTAAACAAATGTTACATAGTCAAACACACACGCACAAAAAACACCTCTTCTATCAATAATTGATAAATTTGAAGGCGGATTTTATTTATTTAAATAATTTTAAACATATTTTTCATCTTTTTTATTTATATTTTTTTTTCATAAATAATTCTCTAATTCTCTAGATTAAAATTGAATAAATATTTAAATAAATCATATTGTAAAGCAAAAAGTCAATTCTACTTAGTTTATTGTCATAGCTGAATAAAAATTATTGTGATGAAATAAAAAAACAGAAATTCATTCATAGATTGAGAGTGAATCTTGAAATAACATTTTTGTACACACCCAAGACAAAAAGTTCCACTTTATAATTTTTTTTATACAATTTCAATGTTAAAATGAAGTTAAATATCAGAAGGTGAATATTAAACATTAAAGTGTTTGATGTTATGTAAAATACAAAAAGCTACTGTTCAATTTATTTCAACAAAATTTCTTTTGTTATTAACGAAATTTTTTTTCTTGAAGTTTGAATAAAAATAAAATCGGTTTGCCATCAAAATTTGTATTCACCATTAATATAAAATTGACATTTAATAATGTTATAGATTCAAGTTAAAAATTTATAGGATTACTGAATTCTTTTGTAATTTCCAATCAATGACTAAGAGCAACGATCTTTGAAAAAATCTGTTCGCATGCTCTATGGAAAATCTCATATCTAAAGTATGCTCCAATTTACAACCTCCGCTTAATTTTGTTTTTTGTTCATAATTTAAAATATATTTTAAAGAAACAAAAATGAGTGTACTAAAATTTAAAAAAAAATGTCATTTAAAGAATGAGAGAAAAGAAAAATGAAGAAATAAAACTAGAGTTGGTTTTTTAAATCTCTCGGTAGATTTCATGCGGATAATCGAGTTTAATTAAACGTGGGACCAATTTGGAATATTATGATGAAATAATATTGTTATTCGAATGGACTTTAGTCCTGATTCAATAAACAAAGAATTCATGACGCAAATCATATAAAATAGTAAGTGGAAACTAAAAGGAAAGTGAAATAAATAAAAAATTAAAAACAACCTAAACAAACAACAACAATTTAAAGTTGTGGCCTTTAATACTTATGTGTTAATAAATGGCATTCATAATCCTAGGTCTTTGCACCTGACTAACTGGCTGACTAATACTTCATTATAATAAATGAATTCAAATAAGAAAAAAAAACAAGTTTTTTTTTTTCACTTTATATTTCAAAATTAAATATAAATTATTTATTTGTGTTTTTATAACATTATTTGTGATAATTTCTTCTTCTTCAAAAAAAATATGTTTTTTTTTTTTCAAATTTGGTTTGAATTCTAATTTTTCATTTAAAACTTATGATCTCAGATAAAAATGAAAAAGAAATGTAAGAATCTTTATTGTACAATTACAAACGTTTACAGTACAAATTATGATAGTATCATTTGATCGATACTTGTTTTTGTCGTTATCGTTTTTTTTTTTTTTGGGATTCTTTATGAATCATTTTCTATTTAATTTAAAAAAAGTACATTCATAAACAACATCATTTGATAATGTGACTACCATTTCTAAATTCAGATTGAATATTTTTTGTTCATTTTTAATGTATTAATTGTTTAGTTCTTCGTTTAGTTTAGATTAGAGTATATTAAAGGGTTTTGTAGAATGTCAATGAATGAATAAATTTAAATTATTTATCTAAATCTAAATTTCTGTCAATTAAACTTTCGTTTTAAACTTCTTCAAAAGATTAAAATTTTATGATCAAATCCAAACCTAAAATCAATTAATTTTGTGTTGTTGACGATATATTTTTTGATTAAAACTTTTCTAAATTATAAATTAATAAATTAAGAGTTTTTTTAACGACTTATCGTATTTTAATAAAAAATCTATTTATTTATATTATTCATTATATTTACACTATTTAATCTTTTAACTTCTGTCCGATTACGAAATAAGAAATTTTTTTTATATAATATTTGGTTAAAAAATAACGCACGCCCAAATATTATTTATTAGCTAATTTTAATGTCAATGTTATTTCTAATGGTACTTCACAAAATACATAAAATAGTCTTGAATGAAAATTTAATTAGTACTTAAAATAATTATTTCAATCATAAAATAGCGGTTTTTTTTACTTGTCTTTATTTGTTTTATTTTTTTATTGAGGATTAATTGTCAAGTGTAGTTTAACATTTATGTTAAAACATTTGGTTAAAATATCATTTAAAAAATATATATA
This sequence comes from Pedicia rivosa, assembly GCA_963082725.1. Classification (NCBI taxonomy): domain Eukaryota; kingdom Metazoa; phylum Arthropoda; class Insecta; order Diptera; family Pediciidae; genus Pedicia; species Pedicia rivosa. The sequence goes on from OY720153.1 coordinate 24,612,255, forward strand.
TATATATTACCTGACTGAGATGTATTGTAACATCGTCATTTTTCAGACGAGCAATCATCATTGAGGCAATGGATAGAACATAATCTCCTGCCATTGTAACCTGAAAATAAAAATAAATTAAGTGAAAACCTTTTTCATACATATCATACTTACACACACACGCATACACATACAAACTATACATATTTTCGAAAAAATATAATCGTTTTACAAAATATATTTATATATTAGAAATTAAGTAATCAATTTCTATATTCAGATTATTATTCAATCGGAATTCATTACAAATATTTTATAGTTTTTTTATATAAAAATTTAAAAAAAATATTGTCCGTTAGATGGAAAGTTGTCACTTATTTTTTTATTTAAAGATGTATTAAATTTTCTTTGTTACTTTACAACATTTTTAACAAATATATATTACTGAAGAAGAGGCGATGAAAGAAAAATATTTCCAAACATGCAATAATAATAAAGACAAAACAAAACAAAAAAAAAACAATAAAATAAAATAAAATAAATACTAAAGAATTTCACATAAAAATTTAACTATAAAATTTTTTGAATTATAAAAATTGATCCATCTAAAAATGATATAAAAAAAATATTTCATTTAAATAAGACCATCAACATCCACCTATTAAGTGGGACATCACACACATAACGAGGAATTTCTCTCTTCAATCAATTGATATGATGAAGAAATATATTTTATTATAAAATAAAAAGAAATAGAATAAAATTTCATTCAAATTTTAAGATTAAAAATCGTAATACTTTTATGTATTAAATAACAAAAGGAAATAAAATTTCATTATTAGTCAAATAATTAAATAAGTGTAATGATGAACAAAAAAAAAGAATTCCACAAATAAATAAAAGATGAATAAAAAATGTTTAATCAATAAAAGCACTTCCTCATGTATTTATAAACATGTGCTTTTATATAGTATTAGTAATGTATGCATTTAACGTCAATTTATTCATTCATGTGTTTCTGAAAACAAGTGAAATTTAATTTCAGTCAGTGAATTTACTTTCAGTTGCAGCTGTAAAATTGTAATGTTCTTTTTAAACAATCCTATTATATAAATTTATAAAAAATATGTTAGATGGCAGCACATACGAGTATTAAACAAAAAAGTTACGCGAATAATAATTTTTTTAAAAATTAAACGTTCTTTTTTTCCGAAATTATTTTAGAATGTTTTTTTAAATTTAAATTATTATTTTTTTTTTGGAATTTCCGGAATGTCGTGTCAAAAACCTCGAATACAATTTATTATCATTATTAATCATAATTTAAATGCTATTTAATTTGGCAGATAAAATAAAATGCATTCGTCATTCATCAGTAATTATAATAAATAACTAATTGAAGGGGCTATAGAATAGGGACTATATGCATAATTAACTATTGCATGTAATTATATATTAATTTTTACAAACAGTGTGTTTACGAATTGTTAAATAAAGAATAAATATTATTATATTTTTATAAGGTATCTAGGAAATCATTAACAACATTAATAGACTTTTTAATTTTTAATTAATGAAAAGATAGAAATGAAATGAAATAAAATGAAATATTTATGTATTTTATTCACAAATCACAAATCACAAATTATAAAAAAAAGAAAGATAGATATCTATTATAATCATGTTTGATTTTCATTTAATATTTTAACAACAGTAACATACAAACTAATATACTAATAGAAATGATAAACACATGTACATAAATTTAGTAAAAAAAAAGAAAAAAAAAATTCATTCATATACAAAGGCCTTGAATACGATTTTTTTTAAGAGACAAACTTGAAAAGAATTTAATCAGACGAAGAAAAAGTAAAGAATAGAAAGTAGGAAAGTGTTCCAAAAAAACAAAAAAAAACAACTGAATAATAAAAAATATAAACATGAATACCAGACGCGAAGTCAGTTATGTTCGCACATGTGCGTTTATATTTTCAATAATACATAACTTATAAATTTCAACACGCTAAATTATTTTTAAATAATTAGTTTATAATTTTTAATTACACGAAATAAAAAACTGTAACAGAAAATAACCACTTGTGCTAATTCCAAATAATTAATATTATTCATGCGTGTATTTTGCTTAAATGAAACAAGTAAAGTACGGACCTGTTCGATTTTTTCTATAAAAACTGTACATCAAAATCAACTTTCAAAGGCATACGACCGCGATGCGTGCGTTTTTTTTATTCTTATTTCTCTCGTGTTTTCTTTAAATAAATTCTCATCAATTTAAATATAATACTTTGTACCATCACTTACTAACTACACACATACATACAAAAATATAATGGCAAAGTAGAGACTACACAATCTTATGGACACATTGCTAAAAAAAAGAAAAGGAACTGAAAAGCTCACATTCCCAAAATCAAATTTATTTTTTCTCAAATTTTAAATTTTAAATGAATTTTATTTAAATTTTTTTTTTTAGTACAACCAATACAATGTGGGTCTGTGTACTCATCAATATTATTATTCATTTCTTTAATTTACACTTGTCTACTAAGTTGTTGAAGACGCAACATTACAAAATAGCATTATTGTTATTATTATTATGGAAACTTATGAAATATCCGCGAGCATCATGAAAAATAAGAAAGAAAAAATTGTTTCTCGATATTTTTATTATTTTTTATTTCTTATTCTTTTTCTTAATATTTTTATGCAATCACGATATGTGTGTAATGTGTGTGTGTGTGTATGACTGTATATATAAGAAACTAATGGTGTAAATGTGTAAATAACTATAAAAAAGATACAAATTAAATGAAACATCAAATCATCAATATCATCATAACGCATTATTATGTTAAAAATGTTATGACTAATATTTCATTTATAATTAACAAATTTTTTTCGTACCAATATTTCATTTATAATTAACAATTTTTTTTCGTTTCTATTTAAAAAAAATTATGATATTTTCTGCTTCGTTTTTGTTTTAAATTAAATGAATAAATGAAAATATTGTTTTCTTTTATGAAACTCAATAGATGTTTTTTAGTCCGGATTTTCTTTTTTTAATGTTAAAATTTCTTTTTGGAGTAACAAAAGAGAATAAAAAATATTAATATAAAAAAAGGGAGAATGTTGTTTTGACTTTATTTAGCGAAAATTTATAAAGCTATGAACTTGTACACTCAAAAATTATTATTCCATTTTTGTTAAACAGGTAATTTAAACGTCAAGATTTTGTAAAAAAAAAAAAAAAAAAAAACAAACAAAAAACCGTTCAAAAGAAAAAGCCCATAGAAAACACTTGTAACCTTTTTGAAAAATAGTCAATAATATTTAATTCGATCATAATTCGTGTTAGCTTCCCATCTTCACACTTCAATTAAAGAACCAACATAAAAAACATGTCCGCTCATTTATAACCCCAATTTGCGTTCTTTTTTGTATTTTTTTCAAATTAATAAAACAAAAAAAAAAGAGTTTTAAAAACTGACCAGAAAAAAAATTTCTTTTTTTTTTATTCTTATAGTTGGATTTAGTAAATTTCTGAAACTTTTTTTTTTTGGTAATTAATGATAATAACAAGATGTGTGTTCATTGATCTTAAATATAATGTTTAATAAATTATTAATATTATTATTGTTATTACTTTTATATGCTCTAAAAATTAATAAAAAGTATTAAAGAAAAAAAGAAAAAAACAGAACGAACGAACGAAGAAAAAAATAATTGATACTTGTATTTTTGCAGAAATTTAATTAATTGGGTCAATAAAGTTGTAGCAGTATTTGTTTACTTTAAAAATACATAATATAAATAAATAATACCACTCAATAAAGAAATACAGATGAAAGGAAAACAATTAAATATCATTGAATTTAAGTTGATTTTGAAATCGAAAATTTATATAAATGAATCAAAATCAACTAAATCAATGTATACATAACTACATCATTTAAATATTTAAAGATGCCTTAAATGTAAAAAAAAATAAATATTTAAAAAAGAATCAAACTAAAAGTACATATATGCTTGTGAATTTTTATTTTGTTTGCCTCATTATTGTTTTGTTAAGCAAATATTAGCTAAATGATTTTAATTTTTTTTTAAATAATGATTTTGTTCTGTTTCATGAGAAGCAAAGAATGAAAAAAAGTATAAGGGGAGTTATTGTTAATGATGTATATTTTTTACTTTTTGGTCGAGTTATTTTATTATTTATAAATAAAATATAAAAGTTTAAGTTAGTACGAGATTTCAAATATATTTTTTCTAAAGTTCTCCTTATAAACAACTATTAGTTCATTAATTTCTAAATTAAATATTATAGAAATTTTGAAAGAATAATTTCCTGAAATAACGATTACACGCACGAGTATCATGCTAACTAATAAATAGTACCTAAGTAGTTACATAAAAAATATACAAGGTTAAGTCAAAAGCTAATTCATTACATTAAAAATAAAATTTGAGCCTTATTGTTAATTTTTGGTACGTTATGTATTTTAAATTTGTAATTATATTTTCACCATTTTACTTGGTTACGTTAAAAATTATATTAAATTCTCGAAATTATCTACGCACAATGAATTCGTCACAAATAATTGATATCAAATAAAATACAAATAAAATGAACATTTTCTTACCTTTTTATGATTCCATAAAACATTAACACTAGGTTTGCCTCTTCTAAAGTTAGACTGGTCAATTACGTCGTCATGTATTAAACTAGCTGAATGTATCATTTCAGAAATAAGCGCAACTTGCCTTTGACAATAAACAAGCTCACTGAAAATGAAAAAGATAAAGATAAAAATTATTCCAGAAAGTTTAGAGTGAAAAAAAGAAGTTAGAAAATAAAACAAAAATCTTAAAGTTAATGAAAAAAATCATTATCTTCAATTACTTGAGTTATGTTCTTCTAGGGAACAAGAAGAAAAAAAAGGCAAAACATATTCAACTAACCCATTTTCATTTTGCATATGGTAATTAATTGCTCTGGCCATTAACATTACAACCATCGGTCTTAGTGCTTTCCCTTGACCATCGAAATAATATTTTGAAATGGTTTCAAGTTCAGCATTTGATGTACCATTTTGTAAGTACTGTTGAAAATAGAAACATAAAACAAACAAATAAAAATTAATATAATTATCCATTAGTGAAAAGCAGAAAAAACTTAAATTTATGTGTATTTTTCTTCAGAAGAAACAGAACCTGAAATATGTTATGTCGTAAATATAAATGCATTTGTGAAAAATGTAAAGAATATTTAAAACTTTCCTGGAACATTTCTAGCATTTTCTTAATATTTTTAATTTTCGATAATTAAAGCAATTTTTTAAGATATTTTTTGAATTATGACAAATAAAATATTCTTATAACAGAAAACCTTTCCAAAAAAAACAGATCTTTTCTTAGTTTGACATAAAATTTTCTCTATTACTCTTTGTTCTACATTTTTTTTTTAGTAAAAACAAAATAATTACCATTCTTATATCCTCAAAAGCATATCGTAAATCATCATCTAATAATGTATATGGATCAACTTTGTAATCTCTTAAAGGTCCCGCAGGTTGTTGTGTATGTACTGAACTGTATCCTCTCATGCATGGATGTACCATAGGTAAACTTGATGTATATAGCTGAAAAAAACAACAACAATAACATAAACAAATTGCACTTTATTAACGATAGATAATTAAGGAAATGATTAAAATTTATTAAAAAAAAAAAATTATGATTATTTTTGCATTAAAAATTATATTATGTTTTATTGTTAAAATTAGAAGGTTTTTATAAAAAATAAAAAAAAATGATGTGTAAGATTTTAAATAAAGATGTTAATAAATTATAAAAGAAAAATAGTTCTTATTATTTCATATTTAATTAATTAATTAGTTATTTTCTATTTAATTAATTATAAAAGTAAAATTTAATTGTCATGACTTAATGGTAAAAAATGATTGATCGATTATATTAAATTTGCTCACAATATTGCATTATTTTGTTTGAAAGTTTTGTTCTTTATTATTTCCGGTAAAAAAAATCCGATGTACTTTGTGATTTAGTTTGTAATTAGTAATAAGTATAATAATTATTGTAAAAGGACAAGATGAAACAGAAATAGAATTAAATGTTACTTAGTGAAATCTGATAGAATAATGCAATATTGTTATTTTGTAGAATAGGCTTTTTACCTTCTAAAATTAATCTTTAGAATCTTAAACTTAAATAGCAAATTATACGCATCAAAATTATTATAATCGTCAAAGCGCAAAATATCATAAAGAAACAAAAATCGTGAATTTTAGTGACCGTCAAGCATACAGTAATTTTATTGTTGTGTTATCATACGTGTTAGAATAAATGGAAATTGAACCTAATATGACATCCTAGCCATACATTTATAATACCAAGAAATTTTTATTATTCATGCTTCAAATATGTCCTTCTATTGTTTTTCAAACCCTATTATAATATTCAGTCAAGAGATAAAAAGAAAAAATTGCACATATGAAGAGCCATAACATTATTATTTTTTCTATTTTTGTTTTGTTAAAAGTATATAATTATAGCTCACAAATTAAAATACATAACGAAATTGTAAAAAAATTATAATAAAGTTTTTAAGTTTTTAAAAGACAAGTTTAATTATCATTTACAAATGTACTAGTAAATAATTTATAAAACTAATTTGCCTACCATATCTAACTATATAGACAAAACTATATGAAAACGAAAAATTATTTAATAAATTTGAGTTCGTAATAATAAGTTCAACCTTCAAGTTAATTATACTTTGAGTTAAATGCTTAAGTTACACAAAAACCTAATACAAATAGGTGCATTAACATTGATTCAACTTTTAAAGAAAAAAAAAACAACAGAACAAATTTAATTACAAAAATTTAATGTATACATTTATATAATCCTGTTTCTATATATTTTATAGTTTTACATTTTTATAGTTACTTTTATATTTCATTTTTTTTTTTCTGTTTCACAATTCGCATATGAACTTTATTATCGTTATATACCATTGACACCATACCATAATGTTTAAAGTGGAACACATATATGAGTCTGCTATAAACATTGAAGACATTTATATTTATATATATAAATACTTACGTTATATACATATACCTCTAAGCGTGTATAATTGCGTTTTTAATATCTTGTCTTTAAAAAAATTTGAACTTTTTATATGAGACACCAGTTAACTTTAAGTTATATGTAACAATATGTGTATTATGTATAAGTATGCATAATATTATAAAAGGTTAATAATTTATATAGGTCAAGAAGTAGACCAATACGATATTGACTGTATATTATGAAATCATATGAACAATTATAAAGTTTCACTAGTTTTTCCGCGGTTAAGTTAACGTAAACAATATTAACGCGTTTAACTTTTGTTTCAGTACAACCACACGAGTTCTGAATATTGAAAAATGTAGTGAAGAAGGGTGTATGGTTTAGTTTACATTAAAATTATATAGTTTTTATAAATAAGAATATCATTTAGATCAAAAAAAATATTTGGTTCTCTTATAAGTATTTATCCACACATAATATATACAACTTTGTTGTTATATACAGTTTAATATATTAAAAGGAAACTGGTTAGATATTTTATATTATTATTGTTGAGCTTTAATGCGTGAAAGTGCACGAGTGTAGAATTGAAAAAAAATAAACTGAAAAATATTAAATTAAAAGATTTCTGTGTTTCTTCCATATTTTTGAATTTTTTTAAAAGAATTTCTATTTTGTTTTTTTTTTATTAAATTTAAAACTGAGAAAATTATCTATAAAATATTAAAAACAATATGATTAATGGTAGAAAAAGAAAAAGCCGTAAAATGTATATATTATTAAAATATATGTAATTGGAACTTAAAATTTCAAAAACACAGATGCAGAACGAGAAAGAAGAGATTTGGACTCAAAATTAAAAGATCAATTTTAAGCGACAAACCTAAAAACTAACGCGTTAACGTCTTTCGTATAAAAAATTATTAATGAGTAGAAAATAATTATTTTGCATTTAATTAACTATATACTGTCTATATAGAATTTTGACATATATGTACACAAATATTAAATAATTTCATCTTAATGAAAAAATAAACGTCAATTAATTTTGAAGGTTACATTTTATCCATGCCAAAATTGAAGTTTTATGCTTAAAAATAGAAAAAACTCGTTGAAAACTAAACTTAAACAAACTTTATTTGAATATTAATCATCCTTGTAACAATTATCTTCTAACTAAAAGTACATATAATTTTATAAATTTCAAAACAATTGTTTTTTCTATTAAAAAAATATAATTGGGGAAAAATAATGGAAGTAGAATAGGAAGTAATGCGTTTAAAGTTTATGAATTTTATGTTGAACGAAAAACAATAAAAAGATTATTTAATTCTTTGAAATAATGAAATGATTTTTAGTGTCAAGGTTTAACAATTTACCAACATAATTTTTTATTATTTTGTCATCAAATTTAATGGCATTGAAAGAAATTTGCTTTACGCGTAAATATGAAATGTAAAGGAATAATCTTTTTGGTTGGCAATGAAAAAAAAAATAAAACTTTGTTAATTTTCTTCATCTTTCTTTCTATTTTTTTATAATAGACATTATAATTTAATAACTTTCTTTAAAAGAAAAATTAAGATAATTTATATTCAAAAATGAGTCTTTGTTATCATATGGGTATTTGTACGTATATATGAAATAAAAAAAAATTGATCATATATTAAGAAACGTTCAATATAAACAACAATTTTCTTATCGTCTAGTAAAGTTGAGTTTAATATCATTAGTAAAATTTCTCTAAAGCAAAAATATGGAAATTTGATTATGAAAATTAATATTTATTGTTTAAATGTAAGCGCGCGCACATTTATTATAAATCTATCTAAATAAAAAAAAAATTAAGCATCAACAAATTTCATTCGTAATCAAATGGATAGATAATGATATAAGTATTTATAAATTATAAATTATATATATATATATGTCTTTACATTTAATATAAAAAGAAAGTAAAACAAAAAAAAAATTTCTAAAAAAAAATTATATTGATTCTGTTCAATATAGGTAGATTCACACAAATTTTTTCCGTTAAATGTTGATGAAAGAATAAAAAAAAATAGAAATTTGAAAATGATTATTATGTTTAAAGACACAAGATGATTTATTATTATATTTTATTTTAATAAAATATTGAAATTCATCTTCATAAAGCGCTGAACTAGTTTTTTTTTAAAAAATAAAAAACAAAAAAATTTCCCAAACTCATTTTAGCTTCTTGAAAACTTTTTTTATTTATTCTAATATGTTTCATGTCGGAAACTCAGTGGCTGCCGATCTTTCTTATTTATTATTCTAATCTAACATAAAAACACACAAACACAATAAAATATATCAAAATTTGAATAATCTAAAAAAAAATGTGAAATATTACAAAAAGAAAAATTAACATTCTTCTCAACGAAGTCAGAAATATTAAAATTAGTAACGATTTGTATATGGAAAAAAATGACGATATTTTGCAAAGTCTTTGTATGGTTTACACCTAACACCTTATTTACAAACATATATATTTTTATATAAAATATAAGGTAAATAAATATGCGATGATGATGACAGTGATGATGTTGATGATGATGATAATAAAAAAAAACACTTTCACATCAAAATATATATACATAGGATACAGCTATATTACAAGAATTGTGTTAAAAAGATACCCGCAAGAATTTCATTCAAATCAACCATTTTTTATAACATTTAAAAGAGTTTAAACAACTGATATTGATTGTTGTTGTTATTTTGATTATAAAAAAAAAAGAAGTCAAAAGAAAAAATATTCGAAACGAAAACTGTCTGTAAATTTGTGTTTATTTTTCTTATGTATGTGTGTATTGCTATTTGTGTCAAATCAATTAGGATAGTCCGTTCCGTTTGTTGTATTATTTACATTTTATTTAATACAACAACAAAATTTACAATAAAAAAGAAAAACAGAATACGTATAAAGACTTCAAAAAACAAAACTTTAACGGACTTAATAAAATTAAAGAAGACATAAATTGAATTAATTTAAAAAGAAACAAAATTCAAATTTTTAATTAATTATTATTCATTGTGTATCATAATCGGATGAATATAACTAAATTGAATACAAAGAAAAACATTTAAGGTATTCATAGTTTACATTTTTATAAATCCAATAAATAATATTAATCTTTTTTTTACATTACAATTTAGCTAGGCAACAGTCCGATATTGTTTCTAAATTGATATATGATTTGTGATTGTTTGAATGCCATCGGCATTCTCTTCTTCTTCTCCTATAAATGATTATATCATTGAAGTAAAAGAAGCAACAAAAGAAATATACAAAAAATGATTGTAAAAATAATAACACCCTAATTAATACATTGAATAGACAAAAATTTAAATGTCGTTTCTAATTGATTTCCATTTTGTTTTTAAATATAATAAAGTAATTGAATTTATTTTATACTGCAAAAAAAATAATATCAATTCTCAGTTGATTTAAGTTTGTACTTTGTACAAAAATCAAAATAAGCTTTTTAGGACTTTTAAGAAGAGATGTTGGTATCAATATTAGGGCCATATAATCACTTTATTAATTTAAATTTTATAATAATAAGAATATGTGAGTTAAAATGTTCCACTGTAACGGCTACACCGAATTTTTTAAAAAGAGAAAGTCTAAACAAGAAAAAAATATTATTAAAAGAGAAAAAAAAATCCGTTTCTGTCAGAAACACTGAAATGATCAATACAAAAACAAAAGAAGAAGAAAAAATAAGAAAGAGAAAAAAACACAGGTGGTCGGTCTAAAATATAAGTACAGTTACAAACAGGTCCAAGAGAAGAAAGCAAAATTATGTTTTTGCAAGATCATTGATTAACGTAGACCGAGAGCAAGAAATGTATAAAAAGAAAGAGAGAAGAGAGAGTAAAATTAAAATTATAGTACATATTCTTAAATAATATTTCTTAATTCAATTGCGTCACTTCTACTTTTTTCTTATATATACTTTTTAAAAAATAAGACTTAAGTATTTTGAATTATTAATTTTCAGAAAATTAAATCACATACTTTTTTTTTACTGAATAAAGTCAATTGAAATTTATTTCAATATTTCTATATTTTCATACAATGTATTTTAATATCCTATTAGACAATTAAATGAATTAACAATAAGAAAGATAAAATCGCAATTTTTTTTTGTGTTGGTCAAATTTCATTGACCGTTGACTTTTAATTTTTTATAAAAATGCTTTCAATTTTTATAGAAATACTGTCTGCGATGTTATTTTATATATTGCTGTTATTTGTTATTAAAATTTTCAATTAAACAGTACCGATCAATCAAGAAAATTTAAATAACAAAATACTGCAATTTATTAATTTGTGAAATCATGTATAAAAATATTCAGATGTTTTTTTATGTAATGAGCATTAATAATAACCACACAACCCCACATATCGTTCAATACACAACAATAACAAATATGAAAGACAATAGTAACATATAATGCAAACTAAGGAAGGTAAAATTTTCCAATTTTATTTGCAACAAAGAACTAATTAATATGCTCGTGCGACACCTAACAAACATTAACTTTGGAATGTAAAAGTCACAAAAAAAGCAGCAAAAATTTGTAGGCAGAAACCGCAAATTTTCTCTTTTAACTCAAATCAAAGACTCTTTTAATCTAATATTTAATTCATAAACATTTGCTTTATATGATTTACAATTTAAATACGAATTAAAATAATCGGATATTTCCCATAAGATTTATAAAAATTGAGACTTTTGGTTGTACAAATTTAAACAATCGGTTAATCTTTAAAATTTAAAGTAATCATTTATGTAAACATCTAAATGTTCTTTGCAAAATATATCAATAATTGTATATTCTATTCCTAATAAATGCACCTTTGTTATTATTACTATATCTATATTAACTTTTATGTAATATCCCGCTCGTATGTAAATATATATATATATATATATATACATATATGTATATCACAGTATAAATATTTATGATTATACAAAAAATAAAAAAAATAAAAAAAGATTATTGAAGGTCTGGGATAAATATTTCACATCACATATATTACCTTACATTATATTGTCTTTATATATAATTATGTATACGGGTATGTTAATTATATATTTTATTTCTAAAGACAAAAAAGTGCGAATATTAAATTATTAAGTATTTTCATTATTATTTTCTCATATAGATGATATTATTAAATCCGTATTTGTTTTATTTTATGAATACAACGTGTCAAGTCAAATTACGATTATATAATTAATATACGTAAAGTTCATATTTATGTCATTTTTTCGTTTTTTCATAGTGGAATGTGGATGAATAAAATTTTAAATTGGCGTTATTTAAGTATATAAGTTGTATGTTAAATGACACATTTCTTATTATTACAATACATTTCATCAATTATTATAATTTTTTTTTTTTTTTACAAAATGTCAAATAATAATTAAATTCTGATTAAAAATTCATGCGAAAGAATTAATACAGAATTTTATCTAACAATTTGATTATTGGATAGTAAGGGCCATATTTAAGTATGAAGTAAACTACATATAATACATGTATGCAAAATGTTACATATATTTAAAACATTGATTATATCATTATTAAAATCATTGAATCAAAGAAAGCAAGGACAAATTATAACAAAAAAATGGTTATACATATAAGCATAGATGATTTCATAATTTTAATAGGATTAACAAATAAGATCAGAAAAATTTATAAAGTAGAAGTGCATGAGCCATGAACATATATCCTTCCTGTCAAAACATCAGCCTTAATATTTCCGTTCCAAATAACTTTTCTTTTTGTAATTAATTTTTATTTCTTGCCGATATTAATTTTAATTTATTTATTTATCGTTATGGACAAAAATAGAATGGAAAATACAATATGCAACATTTAAGATATTTGACCAGAATGAGTGAACGTGTATATATGATCATGAACAAACAAAATAATTATTATTCTAGAATCGTACAATAATTTAGAGATATTTTTCTATATTTTTGTTCATTTGTCAGAAAAGTCCCCTTTAAGAACTATTAAAAAATTTATAAATTCTATTTATTTTCTGTTTTTCCCGCAAAACTTAAAGTGTTAAAAAGCACGTAAATTATGAAATTTATAAAATTGAAACGTGAATATTTACACTAGCTAGCACATCTTTTTCCGTCCTTGTTAATATGGAATCCCCAATGTAAAAAATTATTAGGACATCAACCCCTTTTTTGCATTAAATGAAGATTTATCATGACATAAAAAATATATTGAGGTAAAATGTTTGAATATTAAATTTACATCTGTAAATTGATTTATTCTATTATGTAGTTTTGCTCAACAATAAAAATCAAGGAAAAAATATGCGTTCATATTCAAAAAAAAAAAAAAAAACAATTTATAAATCTTACAAAATGTGGAAATTATTTAATAAAATAATTTTTTTAACTTCTTATTTTTTTTATTAAAAATCAAACAAATGAGCTTGGAATTTTTCTTTCCTTCATAACTTAAAATTTTTTGTTGTTTATGGTAATATTCATATAATTTTTACAATATTATTGAAATTAAAAATTAGCACTGAAAATAATAAAAAATAAGTATTTAGACGACAAAAGAAACAAACAACAATCGAAACAAACGACAATCGAAATTTATGGATTGTATATTGTACTTGACTTCATTCACCAAATAATTTTAATACCTATTGCAAATCAACCAATATAATAAAATTCATAAATTTAATATTTTCTTCTTAATAAAACCTTCTTCATATAAAACAAAGTTTAAATGGACAAACGGAACGGATGATGAATATCCAAAGAGGTGGTGAGCCTTGAGTTATTATAAAATTTCATAATATTTTAGTAATGAAAAATCAAATATTGGTATTCATTATGTAATAAGTATATAAGTTTATTCTCTTTCCCCTCTTCTTATTCGTTGTATGTGCGTATATGCGTATATATTATTAATACTAATTTTACCTACATCTAAAATATTAGATGGATAGGCAAATATTAAAATATTACGCTAAAGTCTAAAAACTATCCTCAATTTAATATAATTTAAAATTTGTTTATTTAAGTATTGTAATTTCTGTATGTATAAACTATAAAGTCATGCATGCAATTTAAGTTAATTAACAATTAAATAACTAAGTTTTTTTTTAGAATAATAATTTAAATATTAAAAGGAAAATAATTCATGAAATTAAATGATTAATAATATTAATAATTACGTGGCAGTTCACAAATTTCTTCTTTTATAATCTTAAAGTAATTTTGTAAAGATTTTCTAAGATAATTAAATCATTATTTACAATGAAATTCAATAGCTTTTTCTATGTAACATTTTAATACAAATTTCGATAAACAATATTAATTAATAATAATTTTTGGTTTATTAAAACATTAAATTGATCGTATAATAAATAAAGATAAATAAAACTACATTGATATAATGTAATGTAATTAATTTTAACCTAGATTAGAGCCAAAAAAATTAACAATTATATAATAATAAAATCTAAGGAATAATGAAATTTATGTTTAGTGAAAAATGATGATGATAAAATTTATAACTTAAAGTAAACGTAATAACAATATAGTTAAAATAAGAAAGAACTTTTTCTTTTATTATTTATAATTTTTCTAAAACTAAAACAATAATTATTAATTTTCGGTACGATAATTGTATTCATGTAAAACTATATTCATGATAAATTAGGTTAAACTGTTTCAAAGATAGGAAACAGTGCCTACATAATACATTATTTAAATTAAGTCAACTATTTGATTGATTATCTCAAACAAAAATAAAATACTAGTATTTATTACAAATTAATTTACTCTTGCGCGTAAGCCTTTACACACGTTGCGGTTAAAATATAATAATAGGTAAAATAAAACATAAATGTCGACATTTAATTTAATTTTACTTGACTGAAATCTTACAATATTTTTATTATTTATTTACACACGAAAACCTTTTTTTCTTCTGGATTTCTTATTAAATTAAATTAAACAAATTTATGTTATTAATATGCGTAAAATAGTAAACAATTTTAATACGAACCGATTGTAATTTTTTTTTCTATATTTTTGTAGATCTTCTTAATACATTATAAATATATGGATATGAATATATCTAGAGTTTTGTATTTAATAAACTTTCACTCTATGTTGGCTGCGTGTGAGTTTTTTTATTTTTTGTTAATAGTATTTTTTATCTTTTACAAATTTATTTATACTTTAAGACTAAAAATCAGGAACATTAGAATTGAACAATGGCAAGGTTAAAGTGTAATTTATATTCTCTGCAATGAATAATAATTTTAAAATAAAATCTTCCAAGAGCTGGTAATGAACTATTCGAAACTTTTTTTAAAAAAAAATCAACATAATAGAAACCTTTTTTATTGATATTTATTAAATTAAAATTCAATTAATTCATTACTATATTTTTCGAAAGTATTAAATAAAAATTTTAATATATAATTTTAGAAAAAGATGGCGTGCAGCAAAATCTTTCATTAATTAAAAACCGAACGCATTAATTCGTTTTTTTACTAAATTTTTTTCACATCTCGATAATAAAATCTAATAATTTTTCGTTTAAAATTCAAAAAATAAAATATATAAATAAAAAAATTTACGACAGAAGTTGTCCCACTTTCCGTAATTTAAAGAAATCAAGGCCGTTTAAAAAAGAAATATTCACTATCGCAATTGTAATTGTATAGGTAAGGTATATACAAGCATGCAGATTTTATAAAACTCTTGACGTTAATCAAATATCAATTTTTATGAAATGCATTTTTACATACAAACACACAATCATAAATGCATTCAAACAGACAAGAATTATTTACCTTTTTTTTAAAAAAGTATAGTTTCAAAACGGATTTAACATCGACTAATGTCGCAACATAATAATGTTATCTTAGACTTTTTCTTTTGTTTCTTTTACAATTTCCTCTTTTTCTGGGTTGCCAAATACAGTAAATTGATAATTGATTAATCCTAACGTACATTTAAAATTTTCAACATATCTAAAAATAGCTTTTAATTTTCTATTGTCTAAATTTATCAATGATTTTCCGCATTTTTATAAAAATATGAAAAAATTACAATGAAAAAAATTTTTTAAGCTTTATAGATGTTTCAAAATTAAGAGTACACGAAAAATAACCTTCATTATAAATTGAAGGTTACGAAACACTCTTTCTTTTTCTTTCTCTCTATTACTACACGATAAAAAAATAAAAACGAAAAGGAAAAAAATTGCATAATCATTCACTATCCATCATCATTATTATAATCATCATCAACATCATCATCATCATCATCATCATTACCATTCATCAAAATCACCAACAAGTGTGTGTACGTTTATAAAGATCTAAACCTAAAGGCATTTACTATTCACTCACTCTTATATATTTACCTTGAAATAACTATTAAAATAATGCACAAAAGATGAAAAAAATGTAGAGGGTTTTTATGTTGGAATTTTATGTTTAAATACGTGAATAATTATTTGTTTATTCATTTAATAAAGAATAAAACTAACACTCAGTTATGGTCTCAGAATGATCAATTTAAATGATAAGTGATTCAATACCTTATATAAATAGCATCCTAAAATAACCCTAAAATTTCGATGCTTACATACAAATTACAATGTAAGTACAATAATTTGCGTAAAATTTATTTACTTTAAATTAATATATACTTTGTGTTGTGTGTTTTCCATTTTTGCTATTATCTATAATAATGAAAATAGCTTCACGTCTTATAAAATAATAATAAAAAACACAAGTAAAGTTTTTTTCTTCTGCTTTCTGATTGTAACATTTTAGGAAGAATTTTTGCCGTTACATGATTTGAATATTTAAAATATAATATAAAAGTTAATTAAAAAAATTGTCTGTTCCGGATATTTTTTTATTTCTTTGAACAAAATTCTATTCAAATAGTCATATATTATTGACAATATTTCAAAAATATACAAAAATAATATGCACACAAACACGCATGCACTGTGAAAATTCAAGTTGAATAAAATTTTAAATTAAAAATTTATTTTGTGAACTGTTGGTTGCTTTTTGTTATTATTACTAATCAAACCATCAGTAGTTAATGTTCAAGATTGCCTATTGGATTAACCTATTTTTTGTCTCTGGTTTCTGGTATGTCTTAATTCTCTTTATAATACTGTTATTCAAGAAGTTACATCTTCAAAAAATAAAAACAAGAATAAAAAACCATCATCGCGTTTTATTTTGTTTCTTTTTTAGATTATTTTTTTTAGAAAAGCTATATTGAATAAATTATCTAAAACTATAACATATTTGAACATTCAATAAAACCATCTGGCTAAACTCTAATGTAATAAAAACTGAAACTGTAATAAAATTGTCGATGAACTTTTCTGCTTAAAACCAAAAAAATAATTACAAATTTTTTATTCTTAAAATTTGTAAACAATGAATGAATGAAAGGAGTCTTTTAAAGATTATTATATATATATATTTTGTATTGAGGAGTGATTCAGGAGAAGATAACTTCTTAAATTTATTTTCAATTTGTGTTTAATAATATAATGAAAATATTTTATAATTTTGTCAAACCGGAATCTTGCAATATACACATACCTATATGTAAGACAGTCTGCGAGTGAAAGTGAAAGCTTCGCACTTGTGTATTCTTCTGTTTTCGTTGAAAATTAATCGACGTGTTTTTTATTTATACTTATTTATTTATTGTTGTTGTTATTTTCATTATTTTTTTTTGTTTGTAAATTCGATTGACAAATTATATTATTAGTAAAGTTTTAGAAAATTTATAGAAAAAAAATATTTTGGGAACAGAAAACAAAACATTTGTTAACAAGATAAAAAAATATATCTTAATTATGTTTTTAAATGAAAAAACAGGATAAAATATTTTATTAAAATTGGACTTAAGTAACAAAAATAGGAAATTTTTATTTGATGGGGGAGAATAAAAAGGATGCTTTCCAAAAAAAATATTAAAATTGGGAAATATTTCTTTTTTGATATACATATAAACATACGATGTTAAGAAGCCATCACCATCATATTTATTCCAAATGAAATAAAGAAAGTGACGACGAAAAATGTTATTTAAAATTGAGAAAGTCGCAATAACACACAAGACTTATGTGTATATTATTGTATGTATAAATATATCCATTGGGTATTTATGAAGTCAATATATATATATATATATATATAAAATTTATAACCTACTTTTAATACATATTTTAATTTTTTTTTCTTATTTTTGAATCAAATTCAACCTGTTAAATTATTATTGAAAAAAAGTGATTTTTGTTTTTTCTTAAAAGATGAATATTTTAGAAAAAAACATGTATGAAAAATTTCTTTCAATTATTTAAGTTTTAAGATAACTGAATTTAAATATCTTTAATATTTAAGATAATATATTTTTTTGTTTTTAAATATAAATAAATGTTTTAAGACGGATCTTGTTTTATTTATTTTTTATTATTTTTTGAATATTACCGTTAGTTAACTTTTTATGCCAATGTATTGATTTTTATATTTATAAATAAATATTTACATAAAAAGTGAAAGGAATTTATATGTATATAAATAATAAGAATACTTTAATTTAAAACTACTATATTCCAAAAAGATTTCAGTTTTACATAATTTATAATGATAATACAATATCATTTAATTATCATTGAAAATAATTTAAGATATTCCAAAAAGAAAAAACTTTTTAAAAAAAAAACTGATTCTACAGTCAAAAATAGAAAATTAAGTTTTAAACTGAACACAACTATGAAATGAGTGTCGATATTGCGATGAAATTTCTATGTTATTTGTAGCCGCAGTCAGAATAAGAATGTGAAAATAACATTAAATATTTTAGGTTAGAGAAAAATTGTTTTTTTTTGTTTCGTTTCTACAGATTTTTCCGTGATTGATCTACTTAGAAATGTAAACATTTATATTTGTTTAACAAATTAACATTAAGTTTCATTCACTATTATTAAGGCGTGTATTTATGATGTCCAGTATTGTGATTAAAAAATTTATTAAAATTTTCACAACTTTCAATGAAAACAATGAATTAGGTCGATATTGGATATGTCGAATAACGATTAATACTAAAGAATGTTAACTTTTTATTTTTTAACTGGCAAACATCAGATTTTTTTATTATTAAAACTGACAAATCACAATATTATACAGTTTAGTCACTTTGTTATGTAACCAATGATCCTGAAAACTTTTTTTAATCAGGTACCTGATTTCTTTGAATAGTCTGTCGTACTAAAGTTGATTCGGATCCAATAGTTAAACCTTTGATCTGGATGGCTGCTGGATATAAGACGGAAGAACTTATATTCCTCCTTGTTTGTTGATAACTGATTTTAAATAATAACTGACACAATTTTTCTTGAACACGGGCACAAACCCGATTTGAACTGATACACGCCATAGTCAAAACAATTCTGAGATTAAGATAGCATTTCACTTACACGACCCACCACATTCAATCTTTTTCTAGTATTTTGGAAGTGGTAATTTTTTTTAAATATTTTTTTGACTTGAATTCATTATGACATGTGAATTCGAATAATCAGCTGACTTCTGATCACATGGCTTTTCGAAAAAAATATTTCGAATTAAGGTCCTGTACCAATATTTGGACATATAGAATTTTTTGACAATTAATTATTACTTTAAATTTTTTGTCTGAATTTTTATAAAAATGCGCATTAAAATGTATAAATATGTTCAAAAATTAAATCTTTTAATATGGGAAATCGAAAATAGAACTATTTCATTAATATTCAATCAAAAATTCCCCCCAGGTTTGTTTTTAAAAAGTATGACAATAACCTAACCTCTAATTTATAAAATTCTCTATAATAGAATCATATAATTTACTGCACAATATCCAACCCAGCTCTTTTGATATGGTTCCGAGAAGTAGTTTTTCGCTGAAGGATATAGTCGGGGATGGTTTCTTATGGGCATCTCCAAGAAATCGAAGAACAATTGAAAGAAGATGGAGTAGAAAATTTGGTTTTCCAGAACAGATTTATAAATTGCTTACACCAAAAACCAACATTAGGGTATGCAAATCTTGTGGTCATGATCATGAAGTGGGAGTTCTCTGTCGTAGGTGCCTTTAACATAGTGTTAGGATTATCGTTCAATATAGTGTATCTATTTCATTTTTTTCCCCAGCTAATTGCTACCAAAAAGTTTTAGCAGAAACTAAAATTATACAAAACAAAATTGAAAAAGAACTTGGTTTAAATCCAGTTGAGCAAGACGTAATCGTATTATACGAAGGAGAAAAGGGTGAAGAGGTATTTTCATTTTTACTATAAATAATTGATAAAATATAAAAATTATGGGTTAATTTTACATGTTTTTGAAGCCAAATGAATTCTGGAAAGGAAAAAGAATAATTGAAATGAACAAACCCAGGCCAATGTGGTTCAGTAAAAATTTGATGCAGAAAACAACTCAGCCATCATCAATAAGTGAAGAAGTCAAACCTAATAATTTAGGTTAAATTATAATTATATTAGTCTTAATAGGTTTTATTAAAAGTAAAGGAATAAAATATAACAAACTGTAAAAGATTTCAATAGCATTTTACTCAATTATTTATGTTTTGAAACTTCTAATCAATATATTCTATTCTTAATTTAATTATTAAATTAGTGATATATTTTTGGTATTGTAGATTTTCTTTATTAAAGGACAAATGCATTTTGTAAATAGAAAGGAGTATTTCTAGATAAACAAATAAAAAAGAATGAAAGAATTTTGAAAGGAAAAGGAAAACTAACTATATGATAACTTTATTAATAAATTCGAGGGTGTAAACCATGGCATTATAATGCCAAACTAAAAAAAATTGAAATTAAAATTATTCTATTTAAATTTTTTATTAAACTAGTACATCAACTTTCCATGATTAGTATAATCCATCCCGCCTCGTTCGAGATATATCATAGTGTAATAATAACTAACTATGAAAAATATATAAAATGAAAGAATATAATATAATTTAAATTTTGATAATTCTATTAGTAAAACAATATATAAGAAATGCAGAAAAAATCACATCATTAGAAACTAGAAACATAAATGTGTTACTCGTTTTTAATTCTATTATTTAAAAAAGTAAAAGAATAAAAAAACTCTTTATAACTTTGATTCCAAAAATTAGTAGAATTTGTACAAAATCAAAAATATTAATTACAATTCGAAAAAATAGATGTCGGTAATAAGTTATTTTTGATTACAAAATTTTTGAACTAAAAAACAGCCTAAATTTCTTATAAATATATATATGTTACGTCCATATATAAAATAATTGTTTTTTGTATTTTTATAATTTTTGTGCGGTGGGTAAATATTAAAAAAAAATTAGATATTAGGGTTAGTATATTTAACAGGTTGCGACATTTCCAAAAATATTTTTTTTTGCAATAACGTAAAATAATATTCATACAAACTATCAACGAACTATTCTGTTGTTAGTTGTTTTAAAATTTTCATTTTCGTTTCAGCCGTCTTGCAACAAAAGATATCATAAATGTCGCAATATATAACCTAGTGTTAGCACCGACAATTATCGATACCACAACGATAGAATTTGAAGTCTAAATTAACTTTGTTATCCATAAACAATGGCGGAAAGTATACTTTGGATTGCATGCGAAACGACACGGCAACAAACATTAGTTTAGTATATTTTTTGTTATCGGATTTGGATAATATACAAAAAATGAAATGTCAATGATTTTATAACCAACAAAAAAATTTTTATTTTTTTTTTATTTATATCATTATGTACTTAACAAATAAGTTTTTGTGTTTCAGTAGGATTAAAATAAATAATTCACAGTATATTCAATGTTTCTCCAGTGAAGTCTATAAAAATCAAATTTTAAGGGTTTTGTTTTTTGGCACCGACAATTTTTCTCTTCCTAGTTTACAGATCTTAAATGAAAATTTGTGGGTTTTTTATTTAAATTTTTTTATTGTTATTTACTCTTTTTACATATAAGTTAATTCATAGGAAATCAAAAAAAAGAATAGAATTGGCTGTCGTAACATCAATAAAAACTCCAGCAAATCCTGTTCAACGTTTTGCAGAATTAGAAGAAATAAAAATATTTAATTGGCCAATTAATAATAATAACAAATATGACATTGGTGTTGTAGTATCATTTGGTTATATGATACCAGCTAGAGTTATCAATTCTTTCCCTTTGTATGTATATATATATTAAGTTAATACCAAACAACAAGCATTTTTATTTGTTTTTTTTTCAGAGGAATGATAAATGTGCATGCAAGTTTATTACCAAAATATCGAGGCGCTGCACCTATAATATACTCAATTTTAAATGGAGACAAAAAAACTGGAGTTTCAATTATGAAGATTCGTCCCCATCATTTTGATATTGGAGAGGTATTCCAATTATACTGTATTAATTAGTTGCATATTATTAGTTAATTTAAAAATTCTGTATTATTTATGTTTATCATTTTTAGCTACATATTTAGCATGTTTAGAAGTTTTCATTTAAAATTTGATATACATTCTTTGAAATATCGATCGCGTGGAAAAATGTCAGCTTAAAATTTAAATCCACTAATTGTCTTTTTTAGATTATAACACAACAAGAAATTGAAATCCCACCAAAAATTCTAATGCCAGATCTTCATAAAATATTAGCTGATGCAGGGTCAGAATTACTTTTACAATGTATAAATAATCTTCCGGGTTCATTAGATAATGCAAAATCTCAAAGTGAAGAAGGAGTTTCTTATGGTATTTTGAAAATAATAAAAGATTTTTTTTTTTTTTCTCAAAATTATATTTTAATAGCACCTAAAGTTCAACATGACTTAACAAAAATTGATTGGAACAGCATGACTGGAATGCAAATATTTAATTTGTATCGTGCATTATATTCCTATAAATTTGTGACAACAAGATACCATGGTCAGATTGTTAAATTAATTAAAATTGATTTTGAAAATTTATCAAAATGCAATCATATGTATAGTCCAGGTACAATAATTTATTCAAAAAAAGATAAATTCTTAAAAGTGTATTGTATCAATGGTGAATATATTAAAGTGTATCAATTACAAGTAGAAAAAAAAAAGGTGATGTCCGTGTTAGAATTTATAAATGGTTTTGTAAAAAAAAAATCAAAAGAAGAACATTTTTTTGATTAGATATGATTTAATTAGTGATAAAAATAAAATGAAAATTGTGTCTTTAAGCAAAATTAGAGAATTTCTGATACAATATAGAATCTTCCTTAGATACCATTTTGTTCTGTTACGATAATTTATAATTTTAAATGAATCCAAAAAAAAATTTAGCAAATGAAAATAAAATATGTTTAAAATTATTTAATTTTTTTTATTTCTATAACAAAATAAATTAATATTTAACATTTTTTAATACTACTTTTAATTTAAAATTTATACAACGAGTCGATGATTTTTCGCGAATATAATTTTTATTTTTTTCTTAGGTATAGGTAGTAGGTATTTGGTTATATATTTGCTACATAAAATCATATTTAAATTTAAAAATCATTTTGACAACGATGATTATGGTTTTTTGATTTCTCTTTTTAAAACTTTTGCCTGAAATTCGAATGAAAAAAAAATCAAAGTTAATATTTAAACAAGAAAAAGCTGTAATACATATATCAATTTTAAGGTTTTAAATAAAAGAAAAAATATGTGTTCTTACCCTACTACAAGTAAATTTCACTTTTGTGTTGACTATTTAAATTTTCTTCCTGAGAACCAACGTAGAACAAATAATGCATACCAAATAAATATTTATATACATTACATTTTTAATAATTAATGACAAAATTTTCTTCTATTTTTTTTTTTTTTTTCAGAATTGAGCATTTTCTTCAAATAAACATAATAATGAAAAATCAATTATCATGTAAAAAAATTGCAGCAAAATAGAAATGTAGAAGAATATAACATTTTGGATATTTTTTTCTTCATACTTACCTTTTTTTAAAGGGAATTTCCAATTTTTTGTCATTAGAAATTTTCTAACCTTTAAATTGTTCAAACTTTATATAAATCAATTTATTTGGTTTAAAAGAATTTATACACAAAAGTTTTCTTTTTGTGAATCTAGAAATATTGCCAATTACTGTTTATATTCTATATTGATTCTCAGAGTGGTATTCAGAAAGAAAAATATCTATCACAGATCATAACAATGAATTTTTAATTTTTTTGTGTTTTATTGAAAAATGAAAATAAAATTACATTGATGTCAGCAAAACTAATGATTTTTTTAATAATGAACATTTAAATTGTGTTATTTTTAATTTATTCCTACAAAAAAATATAATGTTTTCAGATCGGACCAAAATTTTTGCTTTGCATTCCTTGGATTGGATGAATTAAACAGAAGAAACAATCAATACATTTTTTCCATAAAATAGTGTCATATTTAATTAATTAATCATAATTTTGCTTTTGTATTGACAACCCTATAAAACAAATAAAATAATAAAACAAAAAATAACAAAACAAAACATAAAAAAAAATTCTCAAAAACTAATTACAAAAAAAAAATAATACAAGCTTGGTATAAAAATAGTTTTTCTTTTTTGATTTATTTAAATCGATTAGATAATGTATTTGTGTTTGTATCAATTAAACAAAATAAAAAGGCATTAAAAAATTATTCATACTAAATTAAAAAAAAAGAATTATTTTTATATAGGATAACGAATCAGATTTTTTTTATTACTTACCATAATATTCAAAATAAAAATGGAAAATAAATTAAATGTTATACAAATAGTAAGTACAATAATAAAAATTTTGATTTCTTCATTTACAAAATAAACATTCAAAATCTTCTTTCCAAAATATAAAATCAACGGAATTTCGAACCACATTCAATTTAGAGAGAAATAAGAGTAACTTCAAATTTTCATGCACAATCACAAAACCTCTTAAGAATTTTCTTTTAAAATACATTTTTTCTTTCAAAACCCAAGCAATCTTGTGGGTTGGAAACTAGAAATAATTCAAAATTTTTTTTTATAATTTTCAAAACAATTTTACTTTTTTCTTCGTATTTTTTTTTAATTACAAGGTTTTGGTTTAATAACATATTTGTATAGGTAAATTTGTAACAATTTAATAAATTTTTTGTTAATCAAAATAATTTCTACAAAAAAAATGTAGATAACAAAAAAAAATGAACATTAGTGTAAACTCTGTAAAGCTTTGTTTTTCTTTAATATTTTAATCAAAATCTATTATATTTATTAAATTCTTATATTTCGGGTATTAACTATAATAGATAGATCATTCAAATTATATGTTCAACAAATATTTAATCAATTTCCGAAAAAACTTTAGAATTTTCGACTGAAATTACATTCAAAAAATATTTTTTTTAATATAACCAAAAAATAAAATAACGTCTAATATTAGTTGCCATCAAACCCAGCACCAATAATTTGAATGAATTATCAAAAAAGGTTTCAAGGATAACAAAAAAAAAAATGACATAATAAAATTAACAGTAAATTGTGCAAACATAATAAATTATGAATTGTGTAATAACAACAATAAAATTAATAAATTATTGAAATAATTGAGCGTACAACAAGAACTTTAATTATAAATTACTAAAAGAAAAATATCCGAAAGAAATTTTGTAAAAACTTACATATGCTCAGGATGACTGCGTATACTATCTAAAAGATCAGTGGCCTTAAGTTGTCCTGTGCAAATTTTATTAATGGCGGTGAATAATGGAAATCTGAAAGAATAAATATATTCATAAATATATAAACATTTTAGTTTATGTTTATTTTTAACTCAAAATCAATCGATTCATTTACAAAAATATATCTTTATTCAGAAAAACAGTACCAAATGCATAAAAGGTTTTGTTCTGTCGGCATAAAATAACGAAAACTATTTAACAAAATACGACCGCTTATTTATTTTACCTTGCTTCC
The DNA here is from genome assembly GCA_963082725.1 of Pedicia rivosa. Taxonomy (NCBI): domain Eukaryota; kingdom Metazoa; phylum Arthropoda; class Insecta; order Diptera; family Pediciidae; genus Pedicia; species Pedicia rivosa. Next base: position 24,638,451 of record OY720153.1, read on the forward strand.
ATATTTTTATTTTTCAACATAAAATTAACTTCTTCAGCTGTGATTGGTCCTTGCAGTTTTTGTCCATTTAACATTTCCCCTTCAAGTGTAACTATTGATTTACCAGTTTTAACAAAGGCTTCACAAACACGACGATTACGTCCACCATAGCAAGTTGTTATTAAATCAGCCACACCGCAACTTTCAAAAAATGTTGATAATTTACTTCCAGGATAAAAGACGTCAACAAATTTTATCATTTCCATTAAACCCAAACGAATAACAGCTGCTTTTGTATTATCACCTAATTGTAATCCATCAACAAAACCTGCACCGCATGCAACAATATTCTAAAATCAAATTTGCAATAGTAACTTTTGAAAATCATATAAAATGAATTACAATTTACCTTTAATGCACCACAGACTTCAACAGCATCAACATCATCGACAACAACAACACGGAAATAATGCGCTTGCATAAGATCACGTAATAATGGTGCCTGTTTCATATCTTTACAACCAATTGTTGTTTCACAAAATTTTTCTTCAGCAACTTCATTTGCTAAATTAGCGCCCATCAATACTGAGCATGGGATTTTTAAATGTCTTGTTATGATATGTGAAATAAGATCAATACCGCCACCTTCAGCAATATCAAAACCTTTTATTAAGGAAATGGCACTAGCAGTTGGTTTTATTTTTCCTAACAGTGAAGCACACAAATTTCTTATAAATTGATGTGGAACAACAAATATTAGTATATCAGCGTCTTTTGCAGCTTCGACGACATCAGGTACGGCGACCTTATTAAAAAATAATAGTTTATTAAAGTATCACCGAACCATAAGAACGAAACAATATAAACTATTGTTATTGGTAGCTCATAAAAATAATATTATTATTATAATTTGAAATTTCAAATAAAATTATCAACAATGCAGGTTTAAAAATATATTTGATGATTAATCAGAGATAATTAACGCGACAGAAATGGGATACATATTGTATTGTAAAATATGATAGTTATTTACAAAATAACTTGGCTGTCCCAGACATCAATAGAATGTGTTCCTCTTCTGAATCAAAGCGAGTTCTACTTAATCCATAAGGATTTCTTTTAAATATATTTATTACTAAAACATTATAAATTTGCTTTGAAAATTAAATATTTCTAAAATAATTCTTGATTTTGGATATGTGTTTTAATTTATTATAACCTTGAATATAAATTCCCAAATATATTAAAAAATTTTTAAGCGTATTGTTTTTTTTTCGCATTTCAAATTACGTAATGTCAAATAAAAAGATGCTACTTTTTAGAGAGAAAAAAAAAAGATTTTTATGTAATTATACTTTATAAGTTCAAACTAAAAGATAAAATGATTTCATTTGTTTGAAATTCCAACCTTACAACAGATTTTTTTATTTTCACATAAAATTATATGCTTGTTGAATATAAGCAGTTTAGTAGAAAACTAAATATTTTGAAGTTCATGGTGAGTAAACAAATCATGAAAATGTACCAACAAAAAAAATAAAAAAATCAAGAAAATTAGATCAAGAAATAGAGAACAGTTTTTTTGGCAACTTGACATACTTATATAAATATTATGCGTTTTTTTTATTACATTGAAATGATACTATAAAATGCATACAAGGTTGAAGGTTTATTTTTTGTAATGAATTTAAAATTACAACTTTTTTGGCTAGAGGTAAAATTTTTATATTATATAAGTTTTTTTGTTATGTTTTGTTTTTTTTTTTAAATAAACTAATTCAACTTGTTTCTATTACTCTTCTCAATTTTTTGACGGAGAAAATATTCTATTATTGTATTTTTTTATTGTTTTTTTTTTATCTTTTTCTCTTAAAAATTAAGAAGAAAAATAATTTTAAAATACGACAAATGGTCTATGAATACATAACACAAATAAACATTTTAAACACTAATTCTTTTTTATGTTAGCTTTCAATAAAGCTTCGTATTACAAAAATATGAAAAATTATATTATATAATTTATATAAATAAAAACGAATAAATGATAATAAAAAAATGTCTATATAGATAACAGTTTTGTTATAAAACTGTTTTTGCTTAAATAATCCAATGATAATTACACGTATTAAATTGTTGTAATCTTGTAAAAAATAATTATAAATTTTCTATTTAATTTAAACGAAAATTAATCGATTAAGTAATTGTTTATTACTACTTTCAACAGTTTATTAAAAACAGACAACCAAGAAAATGGTTTTATATTTTGTTTCAGAATTCAACATCTTGCAAAAAAAAAATACAATCGTTCTGTATGTACTTATCTGTTTATTTTGTTTTCATTTATATTTTATACAGCCATACATACATACATTTATAATTATTCACACAAATCAACTGTCGGATTGGCAAAATTTCAGCATACAAATTGTTTGTATTTTTTATCTAAATAATTTAGTTATTTAAAAACAAAATTTAAAAATAATTTTAGTATTATGTCTTAAATACCTTTTTTTTAAAAAATTGTATGTCGTTATCTTTAATAAAAAAAATTATATAAGTATATAAATTAAAGATAAAACGAATTAATCGAAATTAATTTAAAATTTCGGGCGTTTTGATTGAAAAAAATAATCAATTTTAAAACACAAATTTAAAAAAAAGAATTTCTTTAAGAAATTAAAAATAATTATCTAATAAATTAAGTAATATTATTTTAAGAAATTATTTAACAGAACAAAAGCGGAATAAGATAGTTTAAAAATAAGTAGGCAAGATAGGTATATGTACTCACAACATTTGGTGGTAATTTTTGTCCTGGTAGATATTTAACATTTTCATGTGTTTCATTGATAATTTCTGTTAATTTTTTACCATTAATCATTTCTTCAAAGACATACATTGTTACTCGCTCATCAAATTTATCTAATGTTTTTGCATTAGCACCGACAATTTTTGCAATTGCTGAACCCCTAATTATAATAAAAAAAAAACTTTTAATGGATAAACATTTCAATTGAATTTCAATTAAAAAGTAGATCAGACAGGACACACAGGTGTGATTACAAGGTTAAATTGAAAGAAATTAAAGAATTCAATTGTGAACCTTGCAATTGAAATTATAAATAACAACAAAATAAAGTTTTTATATTTAGTAGATTTAAATATATATCTAGAATTTTTTCAATTTTCATATTTAATTATTAATAAACCACAATGTTTAAATTATGAAGTCGTACCAATTGCCTGAACCCACAATACAAACTTTCGTTGCCATTTTAATAAAACGAAAAATATTTTTTTTATCAATTAATTAACTAATAACGTTTAAGCGATATGACACTTTAATCAAGACTGAGCATTAAAAATTTGTAAGATGCGACGATTACAAACGTAATTATTATTTATATAATTCGACTGATAAAAAATTGAACTTTGGAAACAAAAACACTTCGGCATATATTATAAAATATAAATACGTTTGACATAACAACATATTAATAAAAAATAGAAATAGTATACTCCGTCTAAAATTTATTTTATAGCAAAAAATATCAGCCATAAAATATATATCACTTGTCAAAAAAGATAGAAGTTCAGTGAATTCTTGTAATAAAAACAATACTAAAAGTTGTGATCTTTATAGTTTGTGTGCGTATTAATTAGAATAATTATTATAATTATAATAAAATAAATGAATTAATTCTTCAAATGGGTTCATACAGTAGAAGTCGTTCCAATAGCCGCGAAAAAAGTTCGAAATCCAGTCGGAAACAATCTCGTTCTCAAACGCGTCAAGTTGACAAAAATAAAAATTTTAGACGTTCAAGATCAACTTCTGTATATGACAGAAAACGTAGTCCTCAACAGAACAGGACATATCAAAAAAGAACAGAATATAATAGAGGCTATTCAAAAAAACCAGAAGTAATAGATCAGAGAGATAACAGACGAGATAATAAAAATTACGATGTTGAAAAATGGCCAAATGATATGTATCTGGAACATAATTTCAACAAAGGTGGAAGCGCATCTAATGGTAATTACGGGATCAAACAAAATTTTAGAAAAAACCTAGAAGATACGTTTATGGATTCTCGGAGAATACAAAGAGAAACTATCGGCACAGTAGGTGTGGACTTCGTTTGGGGAAAATCACCAGCTCGACCACTAGAGTCATCAGACTCAGAATCTGATGGACCACTTAAAAAAAAAAGCAGTAAAAAGCAAAAAAAAGAAAAAAAGAAATCATCGAAAACAAAAAAAAATAAAAAAGAAAAAAAATCAAAAAAGAAGAAAAAGAAATCTCGAAAACAATCTTCTTCATCCTCCAATAGTGACGAGGAAGAAGGTAAATCTGAAAATGAATGGGTTGAAAAAACTATTGATTCGCCTAGCTCTAGAGGGGATTCTAAACCCTCTACATCAGTTAGAATGAATGAGGATGACGATGAAACTGAAATTTTTGTTGGGCCCGTTCAAAGGCACAATACATCACTCACGCAAAAAGATTTTGGTCACGCTCTTTTGCCTGGGGAAGGAGCTGCCATGGCTGCATATATAGCAGAAGGTAAACGTATTCCGAGAAGAGGAGAAATTGGGTTAACCTCAGACGAAATTGCTAACTTTGAAGATGTAGGATATGTTATGAGTGGTAGTCGGTAAGTTATTTGCACCCGTTTTATAAGAATAATAAGATTTATAATAAATTATATTGAATATTTTAGGCATCGACGAATGGAAGCTGTACGTATTCGTAAAGAAAATCAAATTTATTCAGCTGATGAGAAACGAGCTTTAGCAATGTTTAGTAAAGAAGAAAGACAAAAACGTGAAAACAAAATTCTTAATCAATTTAAGGATATGATAGATTCAAAACTAAAAAATGATAGAGGAAATTGAAATTGAAAATAGTTGTAGTAAGTGTTATTTTGCTTTTTTTAAATAAATGAAATTCATAAAGTTGCTCTGGATGTTTTTATTATTTCATTGTTGAAAGTTTGTTACTAGCTTGGAAAGGAAAATGAAATGATCCATCTTATCGAATTGCCTGTAGGTTTTTAGCTTACAATTCATTTCTCAATCTGTGTTTTACCAGATTTCGAAAATAAAAGTGCAGTTGGTATAGATTCTGATATGGCTGGTGCGCATATTTCTCTGTTTTTTTTGGACGACCCAATTGTTGTGAATTAGAAAAATTTGCGGCTTCGTTTGTTGCCCAGCAGGAAAACAGTGATTATAAAAAAGTTAATCATGAACGAATTAAGTATTCTAGGCTAGATGAACGTTTTTAATAAATTATTTAGTTTTAATTTCAGTAGAAAGAAGAGGATCCTTACAAAATTATTAATAATGCGTCATTATTATATGCTACTCCTTAAATTAATATTTGTTTAAATTAAATAACAAAGATGATATTAGTTTATTAGTGTAATTATAATGAGAAAGTGAAATTTTTGCTGACATCAACATTGATCAAACCAATTGTACTGTTATTTTTATCTTAATTAAATTTATTTAAATAAAATTGTATAGTAAGGTAAGAGTGAACTAATTATAAGTTTTTCTTATTTATTAACAGTTTAACATTTTTGTGATAGTTATAATTATATGTATGTTTTCCGTTCTTGTTTTTCTTGTTTATTTTCTATTTAGTTATACTGAATAAAAATAAGTTAAATTAACACCGAAAGGATTTAACATCAAATTGCTTTAATACCCCTGAAATGATTTTACATTGAAAGCAAACCGATGGCATCAATGCAGGACCTCGTAACTGAAATTTTTGAAATTGTGCAGGAGACACAAAAAACCAGTTTTCTTATGTATTCACATGAACTTTAGTTAAATTTTAATTTTTTTATTATGTAGATATCATTAATTATTAAAAAAAAGTATACTTTCTAAAGAAATTAAAGTATAAATTCAAGCTTCAATGAAGAGAATTATACCAAAATGTCAATTTCACAAAAAACACGATATAAGAGGTCCTGCGTTGACGCCATCGAAACGTGTTTAATGCCAAAACATGTAAACATTTTATTTTATTTATATTGAAAACTTATGAAGACGAGTTTTTTTAGAGAATTAAATTGTTTGATTCTTCTTATTGAATATGTGTAAAACAATCCTAAAATATAGATTCATTATTGATTGATTTCTAGTAATTTTTGTTATAAAATCATCACAAAAAAAAACAAACAGATTATAGTTATATGTATACTTAAATCAAATTAACAAAATAAATAATAAATTATAAATTTTTGGAACAACATTATGCATATATTTGATCAACGATTGTTTTTTTGATTGGTAACAAATCAATATAAATATATAATGCCAATAATTGTCCATTATTAAATTGTGTAATAAAAACATAAGAGGAAGAAAGAATACATAAATAAACAAAGGAAACGATAAAATATATTTTATTACAGCAAGAGAAACTATACCTATCTACCTATACAGATAAATTCTTTTGTCAATTATTTCTCTTTATATCATAAAGTTATGAAAATATCAAATATAAAAATGATATTATTAGCATAAAGAGAAAACCAAAAAAAAAAATTAATTTCAAAAATAAAGAAAAATTATAAGTTTTTCATTTGTTGCAATCTCTTTATAACAAGAGCACATAAGTTGAGTAGAGTTTCAAATTTGTTAAAGTTGTATTATTTATGTAGTGCATAAATAATTAAAGCCACTCTTATTTTATATTGAAAAATTAAATCATTTTTCAATTTATTTCTGTATTTGGAATTTTATTTTATTATTCGTCGATTATTTTTTACGTTTTTTGGATTTTTGATTTAGTTTTTAATAATAATAATAATAATAATAATAATAGATATAAACAATGATATTTATGATCTACTAAATAACTTAAAACATTATTTTGAATCCAACAATCTCTATCTAAATATTGATAAAACTAAAGAAAGGGTGGGTATTACGTTAACTAAATATGATATTAAATGTCAATGTGTACAAAAGCAATATTATGTAATCCATTACCTTTAATACAAACATTTAATCGTGATGATTTAAATGCAAATTGAAACAATACAAAACGTTATTTCCGTACAATCTTGGAAATGCTTACGCTTTGGTAAAAAATTACCAGAATTTTTAAAATCACAAATTCCTCTTAATGAAATATTTAGCGCTATGACAATAACATCATCAACACCATTAAATAAAGGTGGAAATAAATAATGATAAAAATAATACTGAAAATTCTTCCAAAAATTCAACTAAAAGAAAGTCAGATGTTGTACAACCAACTGAAGTTAAACAAACACTTGTTGATTATTTATCAGAAAATATGCAGGTAAAAATAAATTGCTTTCATTACTTTTATTTCTGTGAAGACGCTAAAATAATTAGTTGTAGTTAATTGTACAATTAACAGTTCTTGAAATATCTTCTCAACGACTCACGCTCATTAAAAACTTTCTTGCTAATGAAATGTTTGCAGTTGTTCCCTTAAAAACTTGCCCCCATTTAGCAACACTTGACCAAGATTCAGCATCTGAACGTAAGTTGAACATTTTTTCATTTGTATAAAAAAAATGTATGTTTTGACTAAAATTATTTAAGTTACAATTTTAGATTTAACGAAACACATAATAAAATTCAAGCAATATTTAATTTTTAAGTCAATATGAATTCTTTCATTTTGATTTTCTTTACAGAAATTATAATATCTAATCATAAATCAAATATTTATATTTGTTTATTCTGATTTTTAAAAAAAAAAACAATGTTTCTCTTTTCAGAAATAAATACAAAAGCACTATGTGAAAGTTGTGAGTCGACAAATGAAAATTGGATTTCTCTTGGATGTTATAAAATTCTATGTGGTCGTTATATAATGGAACATATGTTATTTCATCATTTAGAAAGGAACATCCATTAGCATTAAGTTTTTCCGATTTATCTGTTTTAAATGTGAAGCATATATTGATAATCCATTATTATATAAATATAAAAATTTAGCACATTTAAATAAATTTAATGAAGGATTATTTCGGTCATGAAAATCGTTATCATACAATTTATTTAAATTTAAATTTAAATTATCTTTTTCTTGCTTCATGTCTAGAAAAAGAATTCCAAATTTTACGAAGAACTTAAGTATATTAATTATAAAGTCTGGAAGTCACGCATTTCCTAACTAGTAAAATTAATATCATTAAAAAAACATTATTTAATATTGATTGAAAAAAAACAGAGTAAGCATTTTTACTAGTTGTTATTTTTATTTTGATTTTTTTTTTCTAAATTAAAACAAAAAGTTTATATATAAGAACAAAAAATAGTCAATTTCGAAGAAAAAGAGAAGAAGATCAAGAAGAATCTTTTAATTCTTTAAAATTTCGTTCTTGGTTGAAAAGTACGCAATTTTTTGGTTCTATTGAACCAGAAGATTTTTATTCAAAAATACCAGATCTTGCATTATTATTAGAATAAGAATCAGATTTTTATTCAGAAATGGTAGATATTGCATTAGAACAAGAAAGTTCTGGTTCTTTTGAATCAGAAAATTTTTGTTCAGTAATGCAAGATCGTGCATTAGAAAAAGAAAAATCTGATTCTTTCGAATCGGAAGATTCTTGTGTTTCAGAACAAGAATCAGCACATGCAAAAAATAAAACGAAAAGATGGAAGAATATGAAAAGGTCGTTCTCATCATTTTTTAGAAGAATTTCTCGTATGAAATAAATTGTAAATGTACTATATTTGATTTGTCATTTTATGATGTTTAAAAAAAATATATTTTATTAAAAAAAATTTGAACGTTGTCTTTTTTCTTTCAATTTTTTTTTTTGATTAAATCTAACGATTCCTCTTTTATAGGCAAATACATATAAGAAGAATCTTTTAATTCTTTAAAATTTCGTTCTAGGTTGAAAAGTACGCATTCTTGTTTTGAACTGAACAATCCTGAGTCAGAACAAGAAATTTCTGATTCTATTGAACCAGAAGATTTTTATTCAAAAATGCCAGATCTTGCATTATTATTAGAATAAGAATCAGATTCTTATTCAGAAATGGTAGATATTGCATTAGAACAAGAAAGTTCTGGTTCTTCTGAATCAGAAAATAATGCAAGATCGTGCATTAGAAAAAGAAAAATCTGATTCTTTAGAATCGAAAAATTCTTGTGTTTCAGAACAAGAATCTGCACCTGCGAAAAAGAAAACGAAAAGATGGAAGAATATGAAAAGGTCGTTCTCATCATTTTTTAGAAGAATTTCCCGTATGAAATAAATTGTAAATGTACTATATTTGATTTGTCATTTTATGATTTTTGAAAAAAATATATTTTATTAAAACAAATTTGAAGGTTGTCTTTATTCTTTCAATTTTTTTTTTTGATTAAATCTAACGATTCCTCTTTTATAGGTAAGTATAAAATTAATATTTGGTTGTCGGAATCAATTTTGTGTTGCATTTGATAATTCAGTATTGTCACTGTATGAATCTATAAATAAATAAATAAAAAGGAACATTATGTTTTTTCTTTTGGACAATGAAAAGAGAAATTGGATATGAATTCATATACGAAAAAGAAGATATTCTCTTTTTATCTTTTATCTCGCAATCTGAATGCATAATTAAAAATTCATATTTTTTTTTACCATCAACAATTTCTTTCACTTTATGTAATAAAAATTTAAAATTTGTCATTTCTGTTTCAATATTCGGTGTATTTGTAAATGTATTATTTTCTTTAAAACTTCCACAAACTGAACGTTTGATTTGCAACCACGAACTTATATCCCGTACTGATTTATTATTATGATCCAAATATGTTTTATTTACTTCAATTCCATGTACTGAAAAAAAAATAAGAAAATACAATTAATTTTATTTAAAACTTTTAAAAATAAATAAACAAACTTGATCGTGATAACGTACGGCATTAATCAATTGATCCTTTTCCACCACTATTATTATTATTATTCTGTTGCCTTCATGGCGTACTTGAATTTGGTATTAAGTATGGATTTAATCTTTTCCAAATTAATTTTAATTGTTTTATTTCATTTAAAATTTTACTATGATTTTCTACAAAATTGTGTAAATCCACTTGTTTTTTTAATTTTATTTGAATGGACCTTAAAAAAACAATAAAGCAAATTATGACAAATAAAGATAAATATATAAATAAATAAAATTCCTACTCATTTTCTTCACTCAATAAATCAATAATTTCCATTAATCTATCAATAACAGAAATATTATTACTTCCAGAATTATCAAAATTAACTGTTCCATTACTTATTTTGGACATTATAATTTCATCTTGATTAATTTCAATTGAATAAATATCCACAGATGAATCAATCAATTTTGTTTCCAAATTCATTGCTGTATTATGCGGACGATTATTTGATGTTGACATTGTTGTTGTTCATGATGTTGAAAACCAATTATATATTTTTGATAATGTTGTTATTTTATTACGTTTTTCATATTATTATTTGTATTTATTTCATACATTCGATGTGTTATATCATCGAAAAACATTTTAAACATAATGAAATTTTTTTTACAACGTTTATATTTAAAACTTAATCCTTGTGTTGGTATTACTTTGCAATTAATACAAATTTTATCATGTGAAATTTTAATACGATGTGAAATTGATAAAATATTCATTAAGACCAACAATTCCTGGACATTCAATAAAACTTTCCTCCACAATATTTTGTATCATTGCTAAACCATAACGTTTCCCTTCATGTAAATATATCATTATTTTTAATAAAACTTTTAAAATTGATTCAACTCCTAAACGATTAAAACAACGATTATGATCAGCACCCAATTAATTCCAGAAGTGTAATTGTTGTTGTTCTATTCATAAAATTTAAAAAAATTCATTAAAAATTTTATTACTTAATAATATTTTAGAAAAAGTGTGGTTACGGATCATTACTTTCCAAAAAATGGTTTTATTTGTGGTGATGTATCTATTTCATTCAATCTATGATGCAACCATTGAAAATGGAATGTTTATAGCTGAAAAAATAATTTAAAAATCAAATTTTAATTTGTAAAGCTGTTTGAAGTAAAAATAGTTTTTCAGCATTTCGGTATGTTGTATATTTTACTTCTTTATATTTATCCATAATTTCTGGTGGTAGGTATTTCTAGTAATTTTGGATTTTCATTTTGTGTTCTTCCATTTAATTTATTAAAATAAATAAAATATCCTTTGCTCGAAAAATAATAACTATATTTTTGCACTACAGTAATTGTGAATAACATTTATTATATAGTAATAATAATAACTCTTTAAAATTACACTATCAAACAATTAAGTGTTTTAATATAATGTTTTGTTATTTATTTAAGAAAAAGTTATGAAAAATGACAGTTAAACATTTGTTTTAATTTTTTTAAAGTGTTGTTGTTGTTATAAATTCAAAAACATTGAACGCGCATACTATATTTTTTTCATCTTTTAGTTGGCTATTTGGTAATATTTCAGAAACCTTTATAACTTCATTTTGTGAAATCTCATATGTTTATATTTATTGATTATTGTTGCCTGTAAAAACACAAACCTGTACCTAAATCTTTTTTTGAATAATACCGATATTTCTTCAGATAAGTTTAATAACAATAAAAAAGCTCTAGTTCACACATGCAAAGTGAAAGTTTTGTAATATAATATACGGTATATTATAAACCTATTGGAAGAAAACATTCTCATGACATTTCAAACTGTTAAATCACGAGCTATTGGGATGATGGATGGGGGTGTCGTTGAAATTCATCAAATAGCTCTTATCAGTAATTTTTAATTTTCTTAAATATATTTTTAATTCTATTATGACATATTTTTATTTTCCATGTAACTGGTTTCACATTATTCCAAAACCTAAATGAACCAAATCTTCCGTTGCCTCCCATTTTTGTCCAATTAATACGTTGAGAATTTGAAATGGCTCAGAGGGATTTTTAATTGATTACGTAAGCACTATGCAACAATACTTGCCAATAGTAATTCATTATTAATGTTAAAACTATTGTCCACTCATATTATTTGTAGAAAATCATCTCAATTTTTCGTTACTTTCAACAACTTCAACAATGATTTTTAAGGTAATAATTAATGAAACTAATTCAATCTTTTGCATTGCAATTATTTTATTTTTTCATTGTTATTTTTTTTAAGACAAATTTCAAATAATAAAAATATTAAAATTAAAGTTATATGTAGTTAAATTCTAAAAGCATGTAAAAATATTTGCTTCCTATTTTAATTATGCTATGTCTTGACATAATGTTGTTTTCTATACTAAACTATACGTTGGAACTTTCATAATATGTTTGTTGTGTTTTCACATGGATGTATAATGTTTATCCAAATTTTCATATAGCAAAATATTATCAATCAAAAAGATATCGCCTTTGTTTACTGTTTAATTCATTGTTTTTTCTTTAATTATTAATTTATATTTTTGGTTTTTTATTTCCGTTTTAAAACTTTATTTGTAACGTTCACAGAATATTTATTTGATGTTCCCACAGTAAAGTTTTCTTGACATTGTAAATTTTTTCGAAACTATACACTTTGTATGCAAACTTCACTACGTCAAGATATAGCATTAATCCAAATATAAAACGAAAGTATTATTATATTACAAACTTGTTTGTAAAATTATTGCTAATAAATTATTTTTAAATAATGAAATGTCTAATATACATACATCTAACCCAAATTTAATGTAGGATGCTCATTCGAGTTAAAAATTAAAAATTTAATATACAATTTATGTAGTTGTTTACGCATCTATTTCTAATTTATTTGTTTTGAAAATTATAAATAATCAAAAAATTAGAAATGAAAATAATTTCTTGGTCAACTTATAATAATAAAAATTATTAATATGTTAGGGCATTATATTTTTGTGCTTAAGAAAGTAAAGGAAATTATATTTAAACTTATAGTTATTATTTTGTAATAATTATACATTATCATTTATCGCAAAAAAAATCTCATTTAAATGGGTTAAATACTATATAAAAAGGCTTAAGGTCATTTTCAATGTCAATTTTAATTCAATTATGTATGGAAAATCATAATTTAAAAATACAAAAAAAAAAGATTGTTTACTTTTTTAGAGATAATTTTTAATTATTAACTTCCGTTTACGTTAACTAGTGAAATTAAGTGACAATTAATAAGATTTTATTACGACGTGTTAGAAGAAAGAGAGTAAAAAAAAATGTACAATTTGGAACGAATTTTTTTTTAAAAAATTTAGTAACTTAGATAATATTTTTTGTATCATTTTTTCAATAATTTTAATAAGAGTTAAATATATAATTTCGATTCGACAAAATATTATGTAAAATTTTTTTTGATTTAATTGTTTTCAGATTTTTTTGTGTTTATTAGCGTTGCATTTTACATTATATTTATTAGAAGCACTTGTGATATTTGTTTTACTATTTTTTAGTTATTGTCGTGGCCGGATTGAATTAAGCTGTCCTTGTTCGCATATATTATGTGATATAATAAATATTAATCTTACAAATATTATGTACTGTTTAAAAATAATTAAAACAAATTCATAATTCATTTTTAAAAGTACTATTTTATTAAGATGAACGATTTCCAATAATACGAACCATCAATTTTTAAAGCGAGATAAATAAAAAAACATAGATTATTCTAATATGAAAGGTCATTTGTCAAAGTATTTTAATTTTATCTGCATTGAAATGGTTGATGTTTTATAGATAGATATTATAAGTTTTGATTTGAATTAAGTTATATAGATTTTTTTTTGTTGTTGTACTGATAAACTCGATGGTATTTTTGTTTAAATATTATAATGATTTAATGTGTGTGTTTTTTTTTTTAAATAAATACTATGCAACTCAACAAATATTTGTGAATATCAATTGATTTATATTTGAAAATTTGGAATGTTTCATTGTTTTAATAATTATTAATGTTTATTATTATAAAAGCCTCATTTCTAAAATAATATTATTTCTTATTTTTTTTTTGTAAACATATTATCTAACTGTACCTACGCTTCAGCCTATTTTCCATTTTTTTTCTTTTTAAACTTATTATTTTTTTTTTTTTGGCAAAATAAACAAACAAATAATTTAATAAATGGAGTAAATTATCATAAAACTCTTTGGCTATAGAATAATAATATATTAAATTACATAATTAACATAATTATTATTTTTTTGTGTCCAGAATTGATTAAAAGATTTTTGTTTATAAGTTGAAAGTATTTTAGAAAGTATTAACTAATTAATATTTTATACGAATATTTAATTAAAGCTTTAAAAACATACAAAATTTCTTGTGTTTTATTACAAAAATGTTTTTTACTTTATTAATTAAAGTATTTATTACAGAGCTCTATATATTAATTGTAGTGTCGATGCCTTTTTCCACAAAATTGGTATTAACATTTTTTTTATTCAACAAAACGAATTAACATTTTTAGTAAAAACATCTTTTTTTTTTGTTTAATTTTTATATTAAAATCAGTTAAATCAACGATTAGACATTTATCTATTATATAATTATAACTCCATTATGGCATTTCTATTTATAAGAAATCAAATGGTACAAATCAATTTCAATAAGAAATTGTATAAATGTTTTTTTTCTAAAATTATCGAAATAGATTTAATACAAATTTAAATTCAAACAAAATTTTAGAATTTAATAAAAAAAAGTAATTTTTTAGACATGAAATAGAAAATTTTGTTTAAAAATAAAAAATATCTTCTCTGTTTTCTTATATAGTTTTTTTTATAAAACCCATTCAATGTTTATTTCTATTTTACTCAAAAAAATTCATAAGTTTTATTCTTTTAAATCAATTACAATCATTGTAATTGTAATATAATGAACAAATGTATTGAAAATATTTAGAGTTGTGTCAAATATGTTTTAAAGGTAAACATATATTTTTATATTTGTATTTAGAATACATTGAGAAATCATTTTTAGTCAAATTAATTTACAAATATTTTTCTAGGTCTATTCAAATAACAAATGCATGATACTTTTTAATACCAAATACTTTTTAAAGTAGTACAATGATGGAAGATTTTAGCATTTAATAAAAAATATATTCAAGTAGTGACACGTTTATAAACAGTATTTTATTGCATATAAATTTTATATGTTAATTTAACAGTAGTCTGTCTATGAAAAAGAGTCCATATCTTTATTAGGCACTGATAAT
The DNA here is from genome assembly GCA_963082725.1 of Pedicia rivosa. Taxonomy (NCBI): domain Eukaryota; kingdom Metazoa; phylum Arthropoda; class Insecta; order Diptera; family Pediciidae; genus Pedicia; species Pedicia rivosa. The sequence goes on from OY720153.1 coordinate 24,653,675, forward strand.
ATAAAAATGTATCTAAATTTTTTCATATTTGAATTTAAGCTCTGGTAACATTATTAATATTTTTGTTTTATAATAACTACGTAATAGATTGAATAGAAAATTTGTTTAAAGATTTATTGCTACAAACAAATATATAGAGCTTCTTTAATTAAAGTAAAGTAGATGAATTGTTGTATTGTGTTGCTGTTTTTATAGAAGAAAATAGTAAAACACTTAGTGAATAAAATATTTATATGATAATAAATTTAATTATAATATAATAAATACAGGAATTTTTGTCGTCTCTTTAGTTTAATGTTTAGTTGCAATTTATTAACAATTCAAATTAAATAAATAATAAAATTAATAATTAATTATTATTCTAATTTTTGAGGCATTTATTTTATTCGTAATTTTTAATTATAAAAATGTAGCTGATTACCTAACTAGTGACATCTATTGGAATAATTTAAGGACAACATATTATTTATATTTTTTGCAAAAAATTATAGTGAAAGCTGCTGCCTCTATAGGATTCAGAGTAATAATTATATATTGTTTGTTAAAAATTTTAAAGTATTAAATTTATAAACATCATCACATTTGATTAAAAAACAAAGAAAATAAAGTCAAAAATTTTAATCATAAAAACATAAAGAAAGGAATAATTAAAACTAAAAAGTTGCCTATCTTTTTAATGCATCACTCATAGATATCGTGTGATAATGGTGTGGTCCAAATGGTCTCCTTTGTTCCGTTCTAGTACCTCTTATTCCATCAACAGCATCAACACCATTGACAAATTCTTCTTGAGCCAATCTTGCTAGTTTTTGGCGTCGATGCCAGCGAACACAAAAGATTATACAAAATATAATAGCTGATAATACTGCAACGGTTGCACCACTAGCAATACTTGCCGTTTCTAGCATTACACGTGGACGTGTTGCTATAAATTAAAATAATAAAGCATTAAAAATTTTAAAAACCATAATCATAGTACAACACATACGTAAATATGAACCATCTAAATCTTTGTATTCACATCTAGGACCCATGTAACCATCTGCACACCTATAATAAAAATGAGTAAATACACAAGTTATTTATAATACAATCTTTTCATGTACGTGTGGGTACATAAATTTACAAACAAAAACTTACTCGCAATTATATAATAATGAATCGCCTATTTTAACAGTAAAACACGTTGCTTCGTTTAGACAATACCAGGCTGCATATGCTGGTGGACATTTGTATGTATGGAATGTTATATTTGGTCGTGGAGTTGGTGTAGGTGGTCTCGGTTTTGGTGTTGTTCGACTTGAGCATGCTTCTGAAAAAAAAAGCAAATTCAATATTATATTACAATATTAAAATCTAATTCTAATCTTATCTCGTTAAATTTTCAATTTATAAATATCAATTTTTTAACGTATTGGATGTCGCAACATAAATGTGTCATATTTTTATTTTAATAAATAGGGGATGGGATTGAGAAATTATTTATATATAATATATACATATGAAATATCTACAATTATTTTTAATAAAGAATAGTCCAGATTTACAGGCGATTTTTTGTCGAAACACAAATTATTTAAAGATCAAAAAAACGGCCATTAGTAATTCCTTCTTCTGCTTAGAGTAATATTTTGATTTGAAAGATTATTAAATGATGGTTAGTTGTTATTTTGTCAAAGCTTTATATAAATCACAACACATGCATGTACAAAAGATCATACTAAAATTTCTAAGTAGCAATAATAATAGATCATACTCTTATTTTTTTTTTGCGTGGTGGCGTGTGGAATGTTTCCCATGTTTTACAAGCATTGGTGTTGTCGTCGTTGGTGAAAAAAAATAGTTTGGTTTTTGAGATATTTCTCACACATCTTCATACTTTCTTTTTTACATATTTAACTGATTGTTTAGCCGCAATAACGTCTTATTCACAATATATCAAAATAGTTAAAGTGGATACTTTACTGAAACTAAAGGAATGATCTCTAAATACTTTCCACCTAATTATATGATTATATTATTAACTGTTGTGGTGAAAAAGCAATTAAAAAATCGGCATTTCCAAATTATATCATCATTTAGATGATACATATACTTTCTTTAGTTCAACTTTAATTATTTGGCCCATTCGCAATGAATGGATAAAGCATAACTAGGATAATATATTAGAAATTAAATGTTAAATTTACAAAAGTATATTTATATAAATAACAGATTATTTTGCAAATATTTTTTTTATTAATTATGATCAAAAAATATTAGTTTAGTTTTAGTGTATTCACGAAATCGAACCAAAAATAAAAAAAAAAACAGTCTAATTAAAAAAATTTGAAAACAAAAACAAAATCTTTCTTTCTTAATTCCCTCATTATTTTGACAAATTTTTATGTAAAAGGATTTTACAATATATTTCTACTGATTTAAAAACTTCATCTTTTCCCAATTTGTTTTTTTAACTGAAATATAACTGAAATTTAAAAAAAAGATATTTTCCTAATAAATCAGAATGAATTTCCGCTCTCATTATTCTACTTTGTTTTGAGGTTTGTGCATAACTTTTTTTTTATAATTTGGTTGAGAAACAAAGTATGCCGATATTTTCATTCAATTTCCTCGTCATATAATTTGTAAGGGATTTAATCTAAACTTTGTATTAGTTTTGCTCCTTATCGATTTTGATTTAGTTTTCGTTTTCATTATTATTTTCTGCTTTTTCAGTTATGTTCAAATTAGTTTCTTTTGTATCAACTTCAATAAAAATGTAGTTCAATAACTTCAACTTCCATATCTTCTGTTATTTTATTAATCTTATTTACAATTTTCTTTTTCATTTTTTCATTTTTTAAGAAGTTTGTTTCACAACAAAGAAAAATAAATGGGATTTCGAAGTGAAGTTTCTTTTACATCGTAGAAATAAAATTCTTGAATTGATTTTAATTTTTGATAAAAGATACTTATTACAAGAATGTCTAATCATCTAAAAATATTCAAAAGAAATTTCTTGTGGGATACAAATTTGGATATCTTAATTTTAAAAAAACTACCTCTAAAAATTTTTTATATTAATATTCGTATCGAAATTTGGTGGTAAAATAATGCTACAACTATATAATTTAAGCAAAGATTTAATAGTTAAACCTAATAAAAAAAAAAAAAGAAAGAAGAATTTAAAACATCCAAAGAGAAATTAAAACTTATCTTTTAATCTTTACCCACAAAAATTCAAATATTAAATGCAATAATTTTTGATGTTTAATAAAATATTAAAATTAAATAAAAATAGATAAGAAATTAATTAATTAATTAATTGATTAGTGACATCGTTTTTGACGAAACCTAAGAATTAAGCTAACAGAGAAAAAATTTTAATGTCGAATTAACGAAAAACGGCCACTAATTTTCTATTTTGTATAATAATTTTTAGTTTCTTGAAAAAAAACGTGAATTGGGTATTTAATATCCAGGACAAATTAATAAAAATAATAAATAAAAAACGATTATGTTATGCTTGTCAAAATAAAAAATAATAACAAAAAAAAACACCAAAATTATTTTACTCAGCAGTAAAATAAAAAAATGATTTTCTCTATTTTATAATATAATCTTGATTTAACGGAAAAACAGAAAATATCATAAAATTGCTAACAAGAAACCGTTTCATAAGAGAACTTACAATAATAATTAATGTACATTTCATATTATTATTATTATTATTATTGTATTTACGACAACACTTTGATGTTGATGTCTTATGAGGGTATACTTAGTTCAGTTTACGCCATCATTAAATATCCAAAAAAGACTAAAATAACGACGGTAGATCAGAACAATGTGATTATTATGTGTGCTCATGTCATCTGCATTTTATGTAAATCCCACAAGAAAATTTTGTTTAAGTTTTTTAAATTAGAAAAAAAGAAGTAGAAACAATGAATCTAAACCTTAACAACATTTTTTTTAGCTGCCAATGAAGTTAAAAAAATGATGGAATACTTATTTCATTTTCTGATTTAATGTTGTGCAATAATGTGCAATATTGAAAAAATTTTAAATTACAAAAATATGTGCAAGTAAATTCTTAAACTATTTTCGCTAACTTTCGCCAAAGTTCTTTGTAGTAATTATGAACTGATAATCTGTATAGAAAGAAAGTATCTCAATACTGAATGATGGAAGGATGATACAATGCATTATCAATTTTTTAAATGTAACTGTTAATTAAATAAAATCACTTCATTAATTTCAATTACATCATCAACATTAATAAATATTTTCTTTAGTTTTATTTAAAAAATATTTTTTGTTCATATAATTCAGAAACAGATTTAGGAACAGTCATAACTTTAAAACACAGTAAGTCAGGTAACTCAACGAACCAGAGCAAAATCAGTTTCCCGTTAAAATATATTTAATGTAACTCTCACGCTAAAATACAAATAAGTTTTAGTTATTTGTTTGTATTTAAAAGTATAAAAGTTATATCATCACCACATGGCTAAATCTCTGTTGTTCTATATATAAAATTTTACCAAAAAATCATATGGATAATATGCGAATATATTGCGATATATGAGTTACAAGAAAAATTTAAAAACCTTTTTGTTAATCTAATCTACCAATTATAATATCCAAACAAAAATTTAATATTTATTAAAATTTGTAACAAAAAAACAATACTTTTTATTCACTCGACCACAATACTTGAATGGAACGACAATTATGAAATGCTTATTGAATATTTTGTACATTTATTTAAAAAAATTTAATTATTTTATTTTATTTAATAATTTATAATAATTTTGGAAGTCATTAATAACTAAACACAAATCAAAAGTTTGACCAAATTCTTTTTTACTAGTGTGCAAAAAAAAAATGCAAATTGAACGAAAGTGGTACAAAAATATGAATACTTTTAATTTCATCGAATTGAGATTGTTAAATTAATATTTTTCTATATTATTTGATAAATAAAATACTTGACGAATATGATTTTTAAATCATAAAAACCAAGGCTATATTAGAAGTAAATAATCTTTATATTATATAGAACAACGAACCGAATAAAAAAAAACAAATGAACCGAAAAACAAAACAAATAGGAATTTTTCAATCGCATCAACGAAAATCAATTAAAACAAAATCACGATTGACTTCACACGCACTTAAAAAAAAAATTGATAATCACTTTTCAATTCGATTCTGTTCTGTTATGTCAAGCGAAAATGAAATAAAGAATCTTATAGCATATACAGGTAGGTAGGTAGAAATAGAATGAATAATAAATAATACATAACAAAATATATTAAGAAAAATAGAAAAGGGAAAATAATAAATAAGTATATCAATTTTTGTTCTAAATATTTATACATTTAAAAAAATAATCATGGAAGTCAATTAATAATATAAAAAAAATTAATGAATGTAAGATTTTTCAAATCCAGGGTGTGTTCGATAAATAACATAAATACATTGTGAAGATATTAGGGTTATCATCCCTACTATATTAAAGAGTACAGTATAAACTTTTTGAGAAGTAAATTTTTTACGAAATCTATTCTTTTTAATAATATTGATAAATCCAAAATTAATTATTCTCACTAAAGATTACTCTGTTTCTTTTTACAAAGCAAATTTTTATTTTAATAATTAAATGTATCCACGGAAGTTATTTTTATTCCTTTTTGTCTGAAACGTAACATGTGTTGTTTGCTGTGTGAACATTTTTTACGCTTAATTAGTTTTAAGTAAATTAAAATGAGATAGAATTTTTAGTAAAAATAAAAGGGTTATTTCGCAAAATAGAAGAAACATTTTAAAAATATTATGAATTTATTAACAATTTTTAAACTGACACATATGCATTCACTTTAAAAATTCAGGCAGGTAAACAGAGCTTGAAAAACAGCTCCGACGTAAGATGAAAAATACACGAATACGAAATGATTACGAGAGAAAGTTCTAGGTAAAGTTTGAATTTATCTTAATTAAAAATAAAAAATTACGCAAATTGAGATTTATAAAAAAGGACTCATTCCATATGATAAAAAAAATTCATAGATACTTCAATTTATTGAGTGAACTTAAAAATTAGTACCATTAAAACTTTTATCAGCTGCTTTAATAAAAGCAACACATCTTTAATTTAGGCCAAATTTAACCAAGTTTATCCAAATTTAACCAAATTTATCCAAATTTAACCAAATATTTCCCTTTTCATTCCGTAAATGTCTCGTTATTCACAGTCAATAGTTATTCACGAATATCAAGTTTTAAAATTCACATGTTTGATTTCGACGGTCAACATTAACGAATATTTCGTAAATAAAAACATTCAGCAGAAATTAAAACCGCTATTAAATCTGTTGAGTCACAGTTTAGTTCTTCAAATTTACTTACAGATTTTCGTTACCTAAATCCTTCAAAATTAAGGACGAGTTATATATAGGCAATATTGCAGTAAGTGATAACCCACACGAATTTATATAAATTTAGAATGATTGTAGAACAAGATCTGGATTCATAAAAAATTTATTTTGCTATTTTAATTATTTCTTATATTATTTTTAATAAATTAAAAATACTATGCATGATAAAATGAAATAAAAAATAAATATTTAAGTAGATATTTAAAACTTTACTTTGTTTTCATAAAGTTAATGTTCACGTTGTCTTCACTGTTTTGGAACGAAACTATTAATAATAGATGATAACATAAAACAAACCTCACGTAAATTATATAATGAATACATCTTTCAGCTATAACTATACAAACACATATACCTACACTACACCCATCATGTCGAGTAGAAAAGAGTTTATTGCTCGGTAAATCCATCGATTGAGACGAGTTATTTTTTATTTTTTTTATTTCGTGAAAAGTACTAGCTACTGCTTAAGAATTAGGGATCTCTACTACCTTTTTATACAAAGTCATTATTTGATTTGTTCTATAGTTTAAAAAAAAGGAACACGGAAATTATATCTAACAAAATGATATTACAGTTGTTGGGTAGTGATAAAACGCTTGAAATGTATTGCGTATTTAATATTTTTTGATAAAATGTTCAACCAAATTTCTAGTTTAATTTCATACAGACAAATATTTTTTATTTGCAATTCGGGATTTCATTCCTCTTTTAATATCATAAGGAATAGAAGTCATAAAAGTGATACAAGAAACCTATTAAATATAATATACGCGTAAAGGCGTTATAATTTCATATTAATTGAAATTAAATTTGCGTTTTGTAAAAATTGCAAGAAATAAACGAAGAAAAAATGAGCTGAGTTCGTATTTTTCAAACGTTTTAACGAACATCGCGCCACTGATGTTCGTTAAAATTGATTTTTTTTTACTGTCATACTAAAGTTGTAACGTGTACGCATTTGCTGCTAAGTACGTTTCAGATAGGGGATGACAAAAAGATAATATCATGAATTGGGAAGCCAAAATCCTTAACTCTTTCTTTGTCTATTTATTACTTGTCTCTGAATGATACGTAGCCTCAAAATTATGCTCACTCAAGATATGAGATCCAAAAAGTGTGTTTTTTTTTTACTGATAGAAATATTGTAACCATTGGTAGGATTACAATGAATTCAACTCTACACTACGATTTTGTGTATTACCTTACCAATTGATTAAGTCTAAATTAAAAATAATTTTATTAAAATTTCATTTTATAAAAATTAGTATATTTTACTCTTTCTATTATTAAAAATTGTTTCAAATAAACATGATTATGATCAAACAAGCTACGTTTTATACTTATTCACTAACACAACAATCGTAGAGTAGAGTTGAATTCGTTGTAATCCTACCACATATCTAAAAAGTAATAAAGAAAACCTTAAAAAGTAAAAATATTTCCTATATCAGTTACCATATCAGAGAAAAAGATTCAGTTTTTTCTTTTACAAAATTGAATATAATTTAGACCAAAAAGATGATTGTTTTATTTAATTTGAAATGATCAAAAAAGGATCTAAATCAGTCCCAAAGCCTAGATCCTTGGACGAGTTAGATCATATTTAAAATGATTAATTCCCAACGCTGTACGCTAATATCTTGAATATTTATACAAAAATGGTCATATCTAATTCAAAAAATTTTTAAATAAATTTTCAAATATATTCAATAAGCCCACTTAGTTTAAAGACTGAAGTAACTGACTAAGGCGTGCCAACCAATCTAAAAACAGCCAAATGTTAATTTAATTAAAAACATTTTCATTTCCAAATTAAATAAATCTTTAATATTTAAAAAAATACAAAGAATAAAAAATAAGACTAAGTAGGTAAGTTAAGTATAATATAATTTAACTGATTACATTTACAATTATAATATATTCAAAATTAAATTATTCATATGTCGCCATGTATCATCGTTCATCTATCATACTATAAGATGTTGCTTTTTCACGTAGGATGAATATAACTATTGTCTTATGCCTTATCTTTAAATAATTTCTACATACACAATAAAATATTATACTTTAACTTTAGTGGACAATATATATAAATATACATTCATATAACATATAAATTCGTCATTGAATTTTAGAGTCGGAGAAACGCAAAATTGATTTTAATACTTCGTCAATAGACTTAATTTCAATGCTCGAATTTTCTGCAAAGTTTTAGAATTTTTGTTGAAATTGATAACGAACAAATATTTTAATAATTCAAAATATGTATGTATATATGTGTATGCAATATGCATATATTTTATCTATCGAGATATATTAGATATTGATAACTTTGAAAAAAAAAATGATTTTATTATTTTGATATCAGTGTAAATTTCGTTATGGTTACGGGTATTAAACAAAAAAAACATTCGTAAAGTACGAAAAAAAAAAAAGTTAATTTTTCTATTTGAGTTAAAAATAAACAACAAAATAAAATTCTTCAATAATCAAATGATATTCAAAACTCGGAACTCTCAAAATTGGCTTTTTGTAATTAAATTGAAAATAACTATGAACTGAATATAACTGATAAAATATTTAGGAAAATTGATTCTTATAAGTGCATTTATTTTTTTAAATTGTTTTGTTAAAATATCGACTGAAATAACCATTGTATATGAAAGAAAGATTTAAATTCAATCACACAACGTATGTATTGATTTCTGGTAACTTCTTTAATTATTGTTTAAAAAATGTATACTATTGTATTTCAATTTTTTATTAACCTAGTACATCAACGACTAAGGTTATTATTAACTATGAGACCTACTTTTTTGAGGTGGGTTCTGAACCACCTAGCATCTGCATATGCATTTTAATTCGATTCGGCGCATTGCCAGATCTTAGGAAGTCATTTAAAATCGAACACAATTCAACAAATTTAAATATACTGAGGCCTTAGAGTCGAGTGATGTCGATAATGCAGTGTAAAAAGGAAATCAACATTGTTCATCAAGATTATATTTTCAAACAATTAATAATTTTCATATTTTCAGACTACTGTTTCAAAACTTAGATAGATTATGATAACATCAATTTCAATCATATTCAATTGAAAAGAATGTTGATAAATTAAATGAACAAATAATATATTGATAAAATATATAATGATAAAAACACATATTCGATTTTTGTAAATTTAATCTATATACATACCTAGATTTGTCGATGGTTAAGGTTTGTAAAGTTATTGTTATTTTTGTTTGTGGCAAGGATTAAATTAATAATATTTTGATGAGGTATAATTTATAAAAACTTCTTTACCGACTAAGCGAGTTATCCTAAGTCGAACAAATTTTAAAATATCTTTTTCTATATTATTTGAAATATTATTCAAAATCAAGAACTATTCTATATAAGAAAATCAATGATTTAAACATCCACGGTGAATAATTCATATGAACCACAGTACCTGTGTAGCACATTTTGCTTGACAAGGTATATTATCAAATTGGCTGCATTATATACTCGTTACCTTTTAGAAATTGTTTTTAATAAATATAACGACATCAATGAATTCAAATGTCTTTACTAAAAATAATTGATCAAAAAAATGCGTAATTTTATTAGTCCTGCGTTCTTCTTTGAATAAAAAATTTGACATAGGTTCTAACACGTTCTTATAATTCTGAATATTTTATAGAGTAAGGTTGCATATTGTATAGTGAATATGCAACCTTACTCTACTGATTTTCTTATGTTTCCTATGAGTTTGGTTAATATTTTTTTCAAAAAATTTCTATTATTTTTTTAATTTTCAATCCGGATTATATTGAAACGAAACTGATCGAAGCCGGAATATGAAAGGTTGTACTGTAACATTACAGATGCAATGCTTTATATGATTTTAGAGGTTTGCACATTTTATTTTATTAAATATGAAAGAATATATTTCATTTGTCCTAAATTTCGTTCTATGTTCGTGTCCCATTCGGTTAAATTTATTAATTTTGCTATAATATTTTCAACAATATTCTGCTAACTATTAAACAGCCAACGGAATAAATTTAAATTTCAAATTGTTTACTTTGAGCAGCAAATATTATTTGCAATTAACTTTCGGATTTTTAAAATGTTTTAATAATTTAGTTAAAAAATATGTCAAAGTAACATTTTTCAATATTTAATTTTTTTGCAAGTACTTGGAGTAATTGCTTTTTATTTTAGGTAAGTTTGTGATTATGTATAACTTTATTTACAACTGGTTATATATATATATATTATAGAATTACTTGAATACGTTTGAGAATACCAATTAGAATAATTTAAAAATTTTATAGATTCTTTTCTGTTTGAGGGGTGAGAAATCGTCAAGATAGTTAGTTATAACAACAAAAATTACGAGGTTTCTAAATTTTTAATATTGAGCAAGATCAACTCTCTGATTTAAACTAACATGATCTTATTGATAAATTTAGTGTTTGAAAAAGATAATTTGAAAATTTTAACATTACACAATACTGCAATTATTTTATTTTAGAGTTACATATTTTTTATTTTTTATTTTAATTTTATTTCATGAAATTAATAAATTCATTGATGTGTCATTGATGTGATTTATCCTTATTTCGATATCAGTTACTTGATATGACTTTTCTATTTCTTTTATACAATTTATACAATAAATTACAGATACTTTCTTTTTTCAATTCTCCAAGAAGTAAATTTTTGTAAAATCGGAAAATTCAAAATATTTTTTTCGACACCAAAAATTTATTGTAATTGGGCTAAGATTTCTTCTTCTATTTTTTTAAAATTGTTTTCTTATAATTATACTTGACAGAGTCTATACATAAATATTTGAAATTTATTCTATTTTTTGACATAATAACACTTTCATCATTATAAATTCAAGAATAAAACTAGTCGAATAAAAAAATCTCTAGAAAAGTTTGTGTTTACCCAATTCGGTAGTGACTTTAGGTTTTATTATTGCCTCTTTATATTTGACCTCGATTTTTAACTGACAAACAGAAACATTGAAGCAAAATTTCCTTCCAGAAATTAAGCGATAAGCACCTGTAAGTAAACGATGAATTGTATTTCAGGATAAATTCTAAGTAAAACTTTTCAATTGGTACCTATGTTTTTGTATAAATATTATCAGTGTTTGCTTGTCTTTTAAATATTTTCTTACTTCTTTTTATTAAAAAAAATTTACACCTACATAACACAAAACACGTACCAAATAATTTTTACGAAGAAATAACAACAAAAACAAAATATGCTAATAAAAGAAAGGTAGGTTTTCTGTTTGACAATTGAAATGAGGGTCTTTTTGATATGCATTTTGTTGATGATGTCACGTAGCATCTGCTCTGCTACACTATCGTAATATATATTCATACACATCATATAATCCTGAAACCATAATTCGAATCTTCAGTAATAACGTTAAAAGAATTGTGTTTACTTATTTTGTATGTTTTTTTGTAATTCAAATAATAATCCTTATACTTCGTATATTTTAATACACAAAAATATTTTATATATCATTTTATACATATACCATATGTATTCACAAAAATAGTATAATATGCAATGCGGCATATTTAAAATAAACCTCATATACACACAAAGGAGCTAGTCAAAATATGATCAAAACATAAAATAAAAAGAAAATGAAGGAGACAGAGAAAACAGCAGTAACCAAAAGAAACAGCAGCAGGCGGCGGAAGACTCAAAAATTCTACATCGGATCCTTTTTCTACTTTCTAAAACTTACACCTTGTCTTATTTTTTTAAATTTTATATTTTTTATTTCGAATGCAACATGACATGGCTTTTATTCTAACTTTTTAAAGAACGAACGAAGAGATGAAGAATTGAGATCATGCCGCCGCAGTAAATTATATTGAAACAAACGAAAAATACGTATATAATGTGTAAACCTACAATTTTTGTTCTTTTTATTCGTTTTTGTGCATTGTTTTTTGATCAATTTCTCATTTCATGGTTTTCTAAAAACATAATAACAAAACTAAAATTCTTCTAACTGCACTTTGATTTGAAGATACTCTTTGAAAAATAAGTACATATAACAAAAATAACAAAATGTTTTCTATACCTCTGAGACATCATAAAATGTACTTACTACACTACATTGACTTAAGCAACAGACAACGACCAATGTAAAGTCAATTATGTAACATTAGACGATATGTGTGTGGATATTGAATGATAATGAATGACACATGTTTGAAGAGACGTTAACAAACGAGTGAACTAATTAACAATATACGGTACATTTTTTTCCATGATAGGATTATAAAAATAAAATATTTCTTTGATAAAATTTGAAAATCAAACATACACATGATAAATTGTATTTCTTTCAATTTTATATATGCAGCAAACAGGATGTCGACAAGACGGCTGCAAATTTTAATTGTTATCCAAAAAAAAATGCATTTTAAAAGACCGGTGTGTTTGATATTTACATATATACATAAGTAGTCTATACCCGACCATATGCGTACACAGACCAAATCATTTTCTTTCTGAATATCATATAAATAAAAAAAATAGGTTTCGTTAAGTAGTCGCGTGGTCTAATTTAATATATTGAAATGTCTTATACTTTACTAAGTATTAATAGTTATTAATATTGTTCAATCACTCCACATATTTTATATAATTTTATACTCGTTTTTGCACGATTAACTATCGGATATGCTTTTCGGACAGTTTTGTTGTAATCGTAACCAAAAAACCAAGTCATTTATGCAAGAAAAATAAAGTATAACTTAAAACATATTCCTAAGGATCTTTTCTTTACCTAATATACAGAGATTGAGGTTATTGTCTTCTACCCATAAATTAAAGCTATGTACAAAATAATTTTTTGAAAAATATCTAAATTTTATAAAGTTTTGTATTTATATTATAAAAAACAATGAATTTTTTAATTGAATTCGAATTAAAATTCATTATTTTAAAAGCGTTTTACCAACATTTTGAAGAGTCTAATTTAGATACAGTTGAAATGTGCGATCGAACTAAAAAAAGAATTAAATTTAATTCCACGGTCTAAAAATTTCTAAAAGAATATCACGGAGATGTCTTTTAGATCAATCACCTCAGCAGATTAAATTTTCTTTAAATTCGGTTAAATTCCGATTATATTCATTATAATTCAATTTTCATTAATAAACTAATGTTAATAATACACGCGTATTTTTTGTTGAGAATTCGACATACAAAAGTTGATACTTTAAGTAAGAATTTACACTAGTTTTCATTCATATAAAACAAGGCTTCATTTTTTCGATGTGAATGTCGAGACGAATGTAATTAAAATGCTAGACACCATTTAACGCTAAAAAGAAAATTTCCATGGATTGGTTATTATAAATTATGGATAAGAAACCACATTCCTTATTGAAGCAAGGTGTATATAAATTTTCTAAACTAAAATCAAAGAACAAAAATTGAAAAAAACTACTATTGCTTCACTAACTAGCATTTAAGATTTAAAATGAACATTAATAATATTCCATGGAATTAATATTTCAAGCCAAATAACTTTGCGATTACTTCCTTTTATATTTGACTAAATTGCAAATTCATATAGAATATATAAGAATTGTGAAACAAAGAAATATTATTGTCCCTTTGAATATCTTTGTATTATATCCTATTTTTTGTGAGCGGGTATTAAAAACAAATCAAAACCCAAACATGTATATATTTTGAACATTTCATCATACTCTGACGGACTTCTTCGGATATCTTGATTCTAAGTTTTTATAATTATAATTTGAATTATATTTATTTATTTTAATTTACGTCAAAATGGATAATAACTAAGCAATACACAAGAAGCAGCAAAACTTAATATGCGTAATAATACCAATAAATATGTAGTTTTAATAAGAAAGTGCAGAAAACACTTGATTCAAGCATCTCATTTATAAATGATACCGAAAACTTGTTTTACAAAGAAATTTGTTATTTTTGTGTGTTTTATAATTAAAAAAAAAAAGGAAATTTTAATTTGTAATGAATTTATGACCATTGTAATTTATTTCCATCTATTGCAACATATTAAGACAAGTGTTAAAAATCTCTAAATTTTGGGCACTTTACGCAATAATTGTGTACGCTTTTATCATATATTAATATTTTTTAATAATAAGTTAAATTACTCATGTTGATCACATAAGACTTTTTTATTCAATAACTATTCTGCGTTTCTCGTTAACCTTAACTCAAATTATTTTTAAAAAAAATTGCTTAAAGTTTACCTGTAACCCTGCATACTGATGTTAATAGTAGAAAAATTGTAGCGTATGGAATTAATGTCAGAATATATTTCAGACAATATCGTCGTCTTCCTGGAATTAAACAATTAAATAACTCATTAATTAAAATTTCAAAATATGAAAGTAATTGTCATATAATTTGTGTTTGTAAATATAGAAGTATGAATATATATTACATCTAAACTAGGAATAAACTTGCTCCATTTTGTATTTATACATATTAACATTGCAAAAAATTATTAATTTAACATAACCACATAATAAAAGCTATTATTTGACATACGAAATAAATACAGTTCGAATTCGGCGTATTTGAATTACATAATATTTGCTTTCAGTTAGTGGAAACCATTATTCACCAACAATTAGGATTCAATCGCTTAGAGGAACAATCGCTTCAATATGAAGAAAAAAATTTGTTATTGTGTTACTAAATTTTACAACAACCTATTGTTATAAGACGAATTTCTCGCGGTAAAGTGGCCGGACACGAAAATTAGTAGTTTAACAAAATTAACTTGTAAAGGAAATATAAAAATGCAACTACAAATTTATATTTCTTAATAATATTTCGCCTACTCTACTGAATTAAAAACAGTTTTCCATACAAAACTCTTTAGCCGTATTTAATAATTCGAAATCTATTCAGAGATATTTTGCCATTAAAAAACGCTGAAAAATTCTGTATAGATACTCTGTATAATCTCTCTTAAGTTGATTGTTGCGAACTTCATACTTAAATTAAAGTATGAACATAATTAAATTGAAGTATATATCAAACCGAGAATTATTAAATAACAACGGCTGTCAACTTGCAGATATTAAAACATACTGAAAACATGATAATTTACTAAATACAGATTTGACAATACAGTATATTCTTGTGGTAAACTGGTAAAAATTGTTGAAAAGGTTTGAACCGTAGATACCATTTCTTCGGGAGGTACCGAGTTTGAATCTTGACCAAGGCGGGATGGAATTTTTCATTCGGCTAATTTATATACTAATCATATATAAGCAGTTTACAATGCATAATAACATCTATGACCCTCGGTGTAGAGGATAAGGTTTTAGCCGAACGATTCTTCTTAGGAAATATGCATGGTTCTTGCAATGCGCCGAATCGAAATAAAATGCATGTACAGATTCTAGGTGGTTCAGAACCCACCTCAAAAATAGTAGGTCTCCTAGTTACTAATAACCGTAGTCGTTGATGTACTAGGTTAATAAAAAATTGAAATACAATACAATACAATATATTAAACTTCTTAAATTTGCAATAGTATGAACTTAAAGCCTTTTCAAAGAAATATAAAAAATTAATGAACTGATATTGTCGAGGTATAAATATAAACTATATAAACTTATACACGTACAGCGTTACGGTTCTTAATTTGCAGAGTGTTCACCCTGCACGAACTTCTATTTACAAATTGCATGTTTTAAAATTTCTATTTGCTCCCAGAAATTGAAGGATATTTTTTGGTGAATTTGTTCGGATATGAGTAACCAAATTTAATTTCATCTCATTTTAGGTTTTTAAACATTTAAAACAGTACCATTTTATTATATATTCTCAATCCACATGTACTTTGTTTGAAGTAAGTATTTAGCGATGGCACATAATATTTATTTGATATTTGGCACTCATAAATTAAACAAAATAGTTTAACTAATGGCACGTTCGAAAACCCTATATCTAGAGAAGATAATATATCTAGAGAATTATTTTACGTTCGATTACTTAAATCTCGGGAAGATATTACGTTTTGTTAATCGAGAGAATATCTCTCAACGATATAGAACGAATGCCACTGAACTGTAGTTATTGAACGAAGTATAACAGAGAAGGCCTCTATTCTCTTACAAAATTGATAGATAAAGATGCATTCTCTGGTTTTTTGATATTTGTTTACAATTTTTATTTATATATTCATGGTTATAAAATTAGGTAAGGGTTTAAAATTAATAAATTAAAAAATTAAAACATATGAAAAAAAATAATTTTGAAATATGGCCAAAAATATTTAACAAAAATCGTACAGTTATATATATTATATTATATTATTATATATATATTATAAAATGTATTCTCGGAAAAAGATATTAGAACACTCTCAACAATATCGGAAAAAGATTTCAGATTTGGTTTTCAAACGTGCCATTAGATATTTAAATAATTTATCTCTCTCAGTAGTAAAAAATGTCTCCGAAAAGTTCGTGTTGACGTAAAAACGTCTCCCACTATCTATAAAAAGTACCTGTGGCCGGGCGGATTGTGTGCCCTATTAACGCAAAAAAAATTATCAGAAGAAAAATGTTTTTTGTATATCAGGACCAACCAATTAATCATATATGATATTTACAATTAAGAAATAATTATTTTCGATAAAGGAAACCAAAAATTGTCGATAATTTCTTTATCACATCTTATAGAAATTTTAATATTTATAGAAAAAAACATACTACTCAAAATTGAACAAAAAATCCTAAAAATAATTACTAAAAAAATAATAAATATTATGTATAGTATCTTACATCTTATCTTTCGTTTAAAATTATTATCATAGTACTTCATTCATAATTCCTAATATTTTTTGATTTTTTGTTAATGCTCTCTTAATGACAATTTAAGTTATATTTTTTGATTTGAAAAAGTATTTTTATCTGTCCGAGGTAAATTTTTTTTTTGATATGATAATGGAAATGCTGTTCTAAAACTTCCAAAATTACTAAAAAAAAGGCTTTGATCGTATTGATATCTCTTTTTTATACGGAACCAAATTTAAATTTTTGTTTGTACAATTTGATAGGCCCATAACTTTTCAAAAATACAAAAAATACGCATTTTCCATTGAAACCCAACAACTGCTCTTAAATGATTTAATTGTGTAATTAGTCAACAATTTTTTTTGTTCTACTAATTTCAAATGAATTCCTAATATTATAGTGTATTTACGATAGTTTCTCAAAAAAATCTAAATTTAAATTTGGTTGTTAAAACATGTTTTAAAATGTAGTCTCTCTATACAGTCTTGACGTGTGACGTTTAAAATATGGCTTTTATAATCGTGCATATCTCCATTGTTATCACAAATCTATAAAATTACAGTTGTGATATCAAAACCTCTACTACAATATTACTAATACACCTTACAAAACATTCATTTCATCATTTCAACTATTTTATTTTACTTGCTTATCATATCTTATGTAATAATCTTATCTAAGCAATGTTTGATTTGTCGTATATTATGTGATATATTTTAATTCTTATAATAGTGTCTTTACCATGTATATAACCAAGAAAATATTATCATATTAGCCATAAGATGTACAGTACTTTTATCTTAGTGTTGGTAAAATTGTAAATTTATGTACAGCGGTCTTTGAATTCTTGATAGATTTTCATTAATTAATTTGAAGAAATTAACGTTTAACTATAGAAAAAATACGATTTACTTTATAAAAGCATGTTAAAAGTAACGAAGTAACCGAAAAATTCGTATGCTTTTACTATATATTAATTTATAAGTGGGTAAGTGAATTTTGGGTAATATTTAGCTATAATTATGTTTTATTTCGGTAAATAAAAATAATATTGCTTCGTTATCAATGATTAAACAATTAATAACGAAAATTCAAGTTGTTTTTTCCTGTTATTTGGAAATTATTCAAATAATGTGAATACGCCTTCGTATGAGTAATACGATATGAGTTAACCAACTTATTTTATTTATGCCCAGTTTCACGAAACAATTAACAGTCTGCTGAAATATTAGTAAAATTCCCCATTGGAATTTTACAAAAAAATAAACTGCACTGAAATTATTTGTACGCCCTCTATTTTTATATTTTATAGTTTTAGTTTAATATTAGATACTTAACTTCTTATATATAAACATAAAGAGATTTACTTAATTTATTAGTCATATTTTAAGAATCTTTCTCAGCTTTTTGCTAAACCTAATTTCGACGAAAAGTTTTATTGGAAAACGTTGCCAATTGTTTATTACAACGATTTCTCTATTTTATTTATGCAATTCATAAATCTTCTAAGATTAAGAGAGCTAGACTTTCGATTCGCGCTAATATAAATTCTGGCGAATACTAAATTTTTTTTTAAAAACATACTAACTATTCATCTTTGAATACATATACTAATATTACTATATGTAAACATATTTCAATATAATAATAATAAAAATATAAAAAAAGAAACAAGTAATAATAAATATGACATGTAACAAAGAGTTTGTTGCATTTGCTACATTTTCATGTAGCAAATTTAACGAAATGTAGAAAACTGTTGTCAAACATTAATTAAAATAATGGTTTACGATTACAACCAATCTTTCGACGATAAAACTAATGTTTATTCCAGCTTCTTCTTCCCAACTAGAAAACGGCTTAGAATTTTAAGAAACTGATCGATATATATTATAATTTAAATCTTAATGAAAATGCCAGTAATGAATATAAATAATTAAATAAAATCGTTTTTAAATGTTTGTAATTAGAGAAATATATTTTCCTATCATCAAAACCAAATAATAGCAGTTTGTTACATGTAGAAAACTGAAACCACATAGTTTTTGCTGCCACTCGTATTGATCAAAACAAGCAGAAAAATTATTAATAATTTGTAAATTACTGCACGTGGTTATAACATTTTTAACAAATTATTAATATTTTTTAGAAGAGCATGTTTTTTTATGATATCATAACGGAATAATTTATTAATAACGCATTATTGCCTAACTCTGGAGATAATGTTTTTATATTAATGTTAGGTGTAATTCTTCATGTAACTACATATTTAATAAATACTCATATATTAATTAATTTTATTTTTTATTTATTTTGATTATTTATTAAATCACGATAAGAAATTTAATAATAGCCACCGTTCAATTTTTATTTAATAATAATATTTGAATTATCCACCCTAAACCCAAAAAGATCAGAACATTCGCATAATAATAACGCGTTATTAACAACTGTATTGATAGATTATTAATAATTTTGTAATGCGGAACGGAAAATACAAGTCAACACCCTGTGTTTTTGGCATAAGTACTGAAGTTCTGAAGTATTTATGAGAAACATACGTGTTGCCTGGAACACCTAAAATAATTATAACAGCATCACAGTTATCCAGCTGGGAATTCAGAAAATTTATATCGTTTGAACTTTACTCCTGGGTAAATTTGAAAACCAATACAAAAAAAAAATCCTAAATTTATGTTTTACAAAAATTATAATTAAATGATACATATTTACACCTAAAATCGCATCTGACTTTTAAGGTTAACAAAACAGGAATACAGAAAGAGTAAGAATTAGCAAAAAAACAAGAGTTTTTATTGTGGACTCAAACCTTTCTAACAATTATAAAAGGAATACAGCAGTTATTGATTATAAAAATACTCATATAAAAAGCATGGAATTTTTCAATGAGAAAATGATCTTATTTTGAATTTTATATTTATTATTGAATTTTTAATTATTTTTATTATCTTTTTTAAATATATAGGATATATTTAACTAACTTTGTTTAGACATAAAAACGCCAACAATGTCAAAAAAAATTATATTGCTTTTAGAAATTTTTTACAGAGTCGTTTAATAAATTTTGTAACAAATATTCATGCTAAAAACATTACTAATTATAAAATTAGCAACATTTGTAATTTCAAAATTTTGAACTAAAATTTTATAAAAAAAATAAAATAACAACATATTTTAGGATTCAATGAAATTGAATGTAAATTGTAAAAGCAATAAATAAATATTTTTGTATATTTTTAATATACAGAAAACAACAAGTTTTGAATTATTTTTTACCCTAGAAAAAATATAAATAAATTATTGTTTCCATTATTGTTTTTATCGATAAATTAATATAATAAAAATATCAAGAATGTTATGGAAACAACAATGGAAGCATTTATAACAATCAAATCCAATTTATCAATAATGTCTCAAATATACAAAAATTAAAAATATTTTTAATTTTGTAGTTGATATAAACGGGATAACAACTATTTAAAGCCTGATGTATGTACTTCCAATAAAATCGATATTTCTTCCTCTATAGTGAATTTCATTTCTAGATATATGGATGGCTCTTGTATTGTCCTATTATGCTATCGCTATCAGTCATGAAATACAAATTACAAGAACTTTAACGGTAGTTTCTCAACAGAATCTATTAAGAGGAGGTCCTGAGAAATTTTGATTTTATATGGTTTCCAGGCGAATATTTTGAGCTTCTGGTTAGTCAGAAATTAATGTATAAGGTAGATTATGAAAGTTTGGACTTTTATTATACTGGGAATACTTTTTCAATAATTTTTTTTTTTTAATTATTTTTTTCAATTACAAAATTTGGGAATTCGCTATTTTGACGAACCATGGTGATGTTGAAGCGAATTTTTTGTCTACAAATATTATATTATCCGATAAATTAATATTACGAATCAAAGATAAATGATGGATCTTTAAATCACTAGAGGGAATTTTTTCTTTTAATTATTTCACATTTTATGATTTTTTGAAAATGTCCCATTTTGTTGAAATTTGATAGCGTGTTAAGGGTCGAGACCGTGAGAAATTTATTGTGTTTCTAATTTATTATTAAAATTTGAAAATTCCTTTATAATAATTAATAATAAATTGAATTATTTGATGTAATATTTGTAAAGTTATTAAATGTTTAAAAGTTATTGTTTTTTATGTTTTTTTAACCGTAAAAATAATAAATTGAAAAAGCGGATTTTGAGTATTTTTATAATAAACTAGAATTAATTTCTAACTTTACTGTGTTTTTAAATATTTTTTAAAAAATCTGTTGACAATTTGGCGTCCATATCCATTTTGGCAAATTTCAAACTCAGAACCTCGCCTTAATCTATTAAACTAAAATAAATAATTATCAGAGATAAAACTAGAACTAGTACTTATATCACAGAAATGACATCATATGTAAGATCTATGATCGTACATCACTTCAGTAATATACAAAGCCAATAATATAATGATTATAACAAAATGTACTAAGTACTAAAATTAAACAAAGAAGATGAACACGAAGAATATTTACAAAAAATCAACCGGTTAATTTTGCAATTGTCTCTTTCCGGTTGTCAATTAATGTGTTTTCAAATGAGAAAAAACTGTTTATAAATTCTAAATTAGTCAATAACTTTTACGAACATAATTCTGAATTTACACGAAAAGATTTTTAAAATTTTATTCATTTCAAAAAAATTTAAATAAAATTTTAAATATTTCAATCAACTCTAAAATTAATAATTAATAATTTGTTGATTAATGGTAAATGAAACATTACCTAAAAGTGATAATCAACTACAAAAAACATAATTTTTTTCAGGTAATTACATAAAATTGAGAAAGTAAAGATTTTCAAGCACAAAAGACTCATGTTATTAGAAATATGTCTATATTACCGAAAGTATGTAACGTACATATGATATTTCATTTTGACTTCGCTATAGCTTTTTTAAGCCTTTTTTCTTTACACGATACCAACATGTTTGTCCGGCTTGGATACTGTGATGACCTAAATGTTCAAAAACAGTATTAATGAATAATATCACACTCGCGTGTTGCTCGGTTAAGTAAATGCGACTTGAATGCAACTAAAAATTCAAATATAATAATTATCAACCAAGGATTTAACTCTAGCCTATCGCAAAGGAAACAACGGAAATAAATAAAAAAAAAAACAACATCTTGTTAGAACATTTAACGGCTATCGAATATATCAAAATTTAGTCAAAGGAGAATGTATTTATTCTGACTAACAGAAAAGTGACATCACATCCGCAATAATTTAATATTAATTTTTACGAACTGCATCATCAAATTAACTCACAATGGAGAATGTATGAGACTTAGTTCTCTACAACATTAATATATAAAAATAATTTTATTTGAATATTGGTTTCTTGAGAATCGGATTATTCTAATCAAAAATTTAATATTATCAAATTTTTAGAAAACTAGTTTGAAAAGTAATTTTTTATTTTTCCTATGCTTAACATAATTTGTGAAATTTTATTTAGTTTGAAGATTTTAAAGTAAAAATGGTGAGAAAAGGTTTGAGTCTTTAATAAAAAAAATTGTAACGTCTGTTTGTTAATCTTAGGCCATTATTTATCAAAAACTTTTAACTTTTTTCATGTTATAAAAAGAATGTAAAGCTGGTACTCTCTATTTATAGTTTATAGTAATATTTTCCAATAAACTAAAATCTCTAAATTTTAATTAGTTACGAATATTGCGTTAATCTTTCTAAAAAATATAATTAAAAAAAAAACACAAATCCAAAAGGTTGTGTTATGCTGTCGCGATCTAGTTTCTTATATTCTTTGAAATTAAGGGTTTCAGCTTATCTATTATATATCTAACTAGTTAAATCACGTTTATTTCTCTCTTTTCGGCTTACACGCAAATTGCTTTTTCACTGTGTCACTTTAGTTCAACTAAAAAAAATTGGTTACAGTTTTCTTCAGTTGAACTGAAGTTCGAATGTATTCGATGATAGCGCAAAAAGATAAGCTTTTAAATAGTTAAATAAAACTCTTTGCTCAACAATACGACTAAGAAGAAAGAAAATAGTTGAAATATTTGTAATTATATTTTTTCACAAGAAAAAAAATATTACACAATTTGCAAATTCTCGATTTGTTGAGGACAATTATCTTAATCTTTAATTACTATTTAACGCTTTACGAATAACTTTTAAGTTTTATTAAGAAAATAAATCAGTTTTATGTGTAGGTACAGCACAGTAGCGGATTTACCTACAGGGATATTAGTCATAGATGTCTAGAATTTAGTGATAATTTATTGTGACCAAAAAAGCCTCTCTTTGAAATCACGGACAAACTAAATTTTCTAGTTAGATTAGCGGCTTATAGTTATTATTTTATTAATGATTAATTATTAATAATTACAAAATAGGGTTGAAAATATGCGCCTTTTGGAAATTTAGTAATTATTTTTACTATAAAATCGACAACACACTACTAATTATATTGTCGGAGGGGTAAAGAAGAGTAGGTCTACGTAGATAGGTAATTTAGGCTTATTAACATGTTTTGTGACAACTGCTTAGATCATGTAAGACATAGGATTTACTATTAGCATGAAAATTATACAACTTTTCTAAAGTGCATTTTGAAATTATTTTCCCAAACTTATATTTTATTGATTTTAGGGTCCGATTTCTGATGGTCATAAATTACAATTTTTCTTCTAACAGAAATTATTTCAACAAATAAATGTTTAAATTCTGTTATGATTTTTTAAATTCTCAATATAAAATTAGAATTAAATTTGCTGCGTAAACATTTTGATTCTTCCAATAAATTAACGATCAAAATTTCGTGTCAATATTTTTTCACATCCCAAAGGGAATTTTTTATAATTTTATGTTATCTTATCGCAATTATTATTATTTATTTTTAAAATAGCCATACTTTTTTCAATATTGAATTTTTTACACTTATAATTTAGTTTATTTGGAAAAGTAGTATTTGTTACAAAGTACTTAGTACTTTATACTCACTTGACAACGTCTTGGTACTTATTGTGGACATAAGTTGTAAATGAACTTCCCCAGCTCAGATTCTTTCATTCTAATGCTCCGTTTCTTTAAACTTTCTCTATATGTATATGTTTTGCGATGGGTCAGTCACTTTGTTGTGCAATCGTGTAAAACTTTTGTAATTGAGTCAAAGTTTTACCGCGAATATTGCTACACTCATATTTTAATAAATTCTGACAGAAAAAAATGAATCTTTTAATCAACAAATTTTATAATATGAGAAACTTTTTTTTGTAAAATTTAATATTCATCAAAGACTGTACCTACATTTGTTCCCTTAATGGGAATTAATGGGTACTCTTTTCACTCACTCTTCGAATTTTGATTCGCGTCCTTTTGGTTTCGTATAGACATGTTTTTTTTATCTATATACATTATGATTTTTGCTTCATTTTCTAAACTTACTAAATAATATTTGTAAATATTATAATTTACATAATATAGTAAATAATGACAATAAATATATACTAAGCCATGAATTTAAACATTTAAAAATATAAATGTATTTTTTAGCCCCAATCCTATAATATACCTAAAATAATTATCCATAGAAAATATCTCGATACAGAAATGGATTTAAAAAACACGGTTGTTACCATTTCATAATTTAGATTCGTTAATTGCAGATTGCCGGTAACAAAAATTCGTTTCAAAAATATTTGCTTTTCGTTATATATACTTGAATTCATTTTGTTTTTTTTCTATATGTTTGTGTGCTTTGCAAACAAAGTTTGTTATGTAAAAAAAAATAATAAGTTGTTTGTTTAATACTTTCAAATTGTACATTAAATATAAAAAAATTAAAAATATCTAATGAAAATATTAAACAACTTTAAAACACAATAATTATTTTACTGGCATTGTATGATCGAATTATGGTTGCGTGAATTTTCGATATTTGTAGCAAATGTATAAATATTTAATCAGAAATAAAATAAAAAAAAAATATTTGGATCATTGCAAAATAAAATGTTTAGTCGAAATATTTCATATTTTGGCAAATATAAAATTTCGATCAAGTACGAGTTGTATGTCTAGTTTGATGCTAAGCATAAAAAAGATTAAATATTTTCCACCTTAATCATTATAACCGAAAGAAAATTAGTAAGTAGGTATATATACAAAAATTGTTTTTGTTAAATAAAAAGTACTTAAGTATATATTTTTTAATTTTTATTATAAATATTTAAGAAAAAATTAATTATTTTTAACAATTATTAATAAGATCTAATTTTAATATCGTTTAAAGCTTTCTTAAATTAAACTTTTTTTTTAATTAATTGCTTAATTATAATAAAGTAAAATATAAAATATAATAAAGTAAAATATTTGAATTTGGACTACGAATAAAATTTACGACTTTCACAGTTTTGACCTTGATGAGGTAAAATTTATTTTAAAATTAATTTTAAAATTAAAGAAATAATAATTATACTAAAATGCTTTATAAACATATTTTTTATTATATTTTATTCCTTATTTTCATTTTGACATCTGTCAATGAAATCCACCTGAATAATGCGATAAATAAAAAATTATAAATAAAAGTGATTTATTTTTAAACTTAAACTTAAAAATCATAATCAAATCAAATGACAGTGTTACAAATATTGCGATGGTCATTTAAATTAAACACCATGGGGTATCATTTAAAGAAAAATAATTATTTATTTAAAACTAATTTTGCAGCAATAAGTGTGTGTGTCTACACAAATATTATTTATTTTACATTTCTATAAATTAAAGAAAATTATGATATTTACGGTTTAAGAGAAGGATATCTTCAAAAGAAAAAAAAAAGGTTTTCTATAATAGATACCTTATCCTAACTTTAAAGGTATATTAAAATCCCTACCTAATACACCAAAAAAATCTTATTTCCTCGAATGATTATAAATAACATTTCCGTTGTTTCCTTAAAATATGAAGATACAAAAACAAAAAAATGAGTTTGTGCCCTTCCCTTACATCTCTACATATTTTCTTAAGAAAAACATTTGACAATAAAAAGCGGCTTCGATCGTATATAGAAAATTAAGTAATAAGAAAAAAAGAAAAAAAAAGTCGTAAAAATTTAGCAGATCCAAGTAACTACATATTAGTTATACTAGTTTAGGATTTTAGATTTTTTAATACTGATCGATTATAAAGTTTGAATGAACCATGATTTTAATTAGAATCGAAATATTTTTTTATAACCCTTGAAGAAAAAATAAATAATCGAAGACTAATATGAAAAAGCGTAGTGATATTGTAAAACTTATTTAACTTTGCCAGATGACGCTCTCGTTAGAAACTTTATAGTTATTTGGATCACCCCAATTTTATGAAGTCTGCTTGTATTAAAAAAAACTATGTATGTATGGAGTAATTTCTTATTCTTAGTCGACAATATACAAAAATTGCATCTGTCGTATCTTTTCCTCAATACAAATTAATATATGAATGAATATGTGATGCAATCATATAATATTTTAAAACATCTTAATACATACTCATGGAAATACCCACACATAAGTTTAAAAAGGTGTAAGCACAAATCAAACCCATATTTTAAAATATGGATAGTCGATTTCGATACAATATTACACAAAGACTATCCGGCATGCCTTAATATTCTTATTGCCTTTTGTAATTTACTTTATTTACACTATTGTAGTGCTGTTTCGCATTAATATTAGTAAAAAAAATTTATTATAAGTTATACTTAGCTGATAAACTTGAATAGTAAAGCAAAACAAATGTAAAGATGCCATTCACTATCTGTTAATTTGCTATGTTACAGTGATTACATATTAGTTTAATCCAGAAAAAACTAACTTGCAACTGAAGCTAGACAATATCGAATTTACACCAAATTTTAAAACTGAAAATGGAAATTAACAAAATACATCATTCGAATAATAAAAACACCGTTTTGGTGCACCGACACAAACCTCTGTTATAGATAAATTAATATTGATATCTTATCTTCTTCCATTTTTTACTCAATATAAGACTATACCACACCCGTTATCGTTTCAATTTTCCGCAGAATTTATTTACATAGACAAAAATACCAATAAAAATCAGATAGGTAGGTACTTCTACTTAAAAAAATGTTATATCTAAGTGACGTAATAAAATGTTCTGATAAAGTCAATAATATTAATTTTATTTTCAATTAAATTTAAAGCAATTCAAGAATACTTATTTAGAATAAAAAATTTTTTTTTGAGAAATGTTGAAAATATTTTTAGATTGCTTGTTTGCAATTGTTTCATTAGATTTTTTCAATTCTGTGAATTTCTTGTTTGCGATTCACGTAAAACCTGCTTTTTTTATTATTATTATCACTAAAGAATTTATTGGAAATATTTGGATCTATTTGATATTATACATTTAAAATATATGCATATAAACTAAACTTATCTATACACACTAAAAAAAAAATCTCAATAATAACCATATGGTGCGTTACGATTGTTAACAGAGGACACTTTTTAAGTTTTCCCCTCGTTTAGTATATTTTGTTTCGTGAAACGTCAAACAAAATATCTATGAAATTTTTGTAATTATAACAATTTAAACGTAAATATACCTGAACTTTAATTACTAATATATACTTGATATAGATGAATCTAACTGCATAAATACTCAATATGACAGATCTTCGTAAAACTATAGGCTCTGTTTCCTTTTAAAAATTAAGATGAATTTGCGCTAAACCACTAGAATCGCTCAGACTTAATAGATTTAATCTTAAAAATTAAAATCAAAAGTAAAGTAAGGTAAGTTAAAGAAATTCGAAGAATAGTAACTATTGGATCCACATTCCCATAATTGCTCTCAAGTTATCAAAATTATAACAATTTTTAGCAGAGTGAATATATACATAAAACGTAAGGTATCCCAATCTCCTCATCGCTAAAGTTACATAATATACCTCTAGCGAAAACCATACCAGAAACCAATCGTCTAACACTAGAAGTATTCAAATTAATTAACTTACTTGCATCTTCTTATAAATCCTGACTCCACTAAGCACCTGTTTTCTACCGATAAAGAACAGTGGCAACGTTTAAAATATTGTCATTTACTAAGTATGTAATAATGAAATTTAGTATACCCGTATAACAACATATTTAGGTACGATATGGTGTACACTACCAATTGTAGTTTACTGTCTACGCTGTACTAGCTCAGGTGACTGTTAAGTTCGTATTGAGTGATGACATAACATGGTATCTATGGTCTAATTATTTAACCCAGAAATATTTACGACGTTACTAATAGTATAAATTATTATATAATATGTCATTACTCTAAAGCCTTGTTATGCCGCCATTTTGCAATAGATTTTGTTCCACGGATGCTGGTCAAACAATTTTTAGTTTTGGTTCAAATCATGCATAAAACACTTAACATGTATTTAATGAAATGATTTCGGTGATTTCAATTCATAATTTATTGTTTTTATTTAATTATTTTATTAGCAAATTGATTCAAAAAGAATTTGGTTGACCCCTAAGTTACGTATCGATCTGTCAATTACGCTAGCAGAACAACATTCATAGAATATTTTCTTATAGAAGTATAAACTATTATTACTTAGAACAATTCTATTTTGGCTGGATGTATTGCAACAAAGCGGTTAATTAACAAAACTTAGTTAGGTTGGCTATTCAAAAATAAACCATAACTAACTTACTCTCTTGTCTGCATTGCGAACGAATGTGCCATATTTATTTTTTTTATTCTCATTTCATAAATTAAGATAATTCTTTGGCCAAAAATAGTACTTCATTACAATATTTTTATACAATATTTCTTAATTATTCAAACACCCCTAGGGTTATTTACCCCTGATTGCAAACTTGAATTAGAACAAAATACAAATCACGATGTAGTAGAAGAGGCAGATAATAAAGATGAAGATGAAAATGTACAACTGCAACAAAATAGTAATGAAGAAGTAGAACGAGTTAACTAGCGTTCACAACCAATGCTTAAAATATTGTTTTTTTTTATTAAAATTTGTCCCAGCCAAGTATATTTAGTCTACAGAAATATATTAGATTAGATATTATATGAGATTAAAACAGAAACAAAAAAAAAATTAGTTTTAATTATGCTTTAAATTAATGACCGAGAATCTATTAATGTGGATGCAAATTTTTTTAATATTCACAAATAAATGAAAAAATCAACTGATGCATTTTATTAAAATTTGTAATGAATAATTTTATTAGTCCTGTGTTGATCAGTTGTTTAAAAAAATGTGATGTAATTCGTTCCACTAATTCTTTGTATTTTGTTATATGTTAATTACTATATATTCACATAGTAATTTAGTAAAATATTAATTTTGGGCTTAAGGTTATTTGATTTAAAAAAGTTTATGTTCGCGCCCACTAGTTTTTACCATCTAGTTATTTCATCATTGTTGCTGAGGTTACAGAATTATTACGAAACTATACAGTTTAATAAAATTGAAAATTTGGTTTTTTGTTTTCTTCCTCGATTAAAACTTTCGATTATTTTGGAGGAACGTTTTGTTAATATTTAACTTAATTAATTTTATATTGAACATAACTTAGTGAAAAGTTAAATGTATGAAACAATATGGAGATGTTGATGCCGTTATAACCTTTAATCACCACATAGCATACACAGCACAAACCGTAAATTGTACTACAGAATGTGTCTTAAGATATGTACCTACTAACTTAACGATTGTAATTCTCCTACAGCTTGTTTGCAATTAAATTTCTCATAAACGGAATTTAGATAAACTAATAAAAGAAAATCAGATAACACTAACCAGAATTACGTGAAAAATATAATCACAAAATATTATTTGATAGCCAAAAAATCAAACAACGAAACGTCAAATTTCTAAATGGATAAAATCAATGAAAAGAAACAGAAAAAATATAGTAAGTGAAATTGCCCAACTTTTACTGTGTACACGAACAAGTTTATATTTTAAGTTTTTCTATTTTTTGGTTTCACACTTGAAGTTATATTAAAAATTTTATTTTAATTGACTACCTAATAAAATTAATTGAAAAAAAACGAAAAATACGGACCTACTTATATATACTTAAAAGAGTATGAACCAAATTTAAGAACTTTTTAAATTACGGATTAAATTACCTTTCATGAACTTGCTTTTAGTTTAAATTTGACTGTACATAAGATTATAGATTGTTTACGTTACACGTCCTTACATGAGACAGACAGAGACAAAATATAAACGAAAAGGTAATAAACTGCTAAGAAATCAATATGGTAACACATTAATTTATTATTTAGACTTATCTTAATTACTTAAGTAAGTTAATAAAATTCATTACCTTTTTTTACCACTAGTTTTGTAATTAGACTACAAAAAAAATTCGGTAATTTTACTTGGAAAAATATAGCATCTGTTATTTTTCAGCTAATTTTGAAAAGAAGGTGAAAGTCAATTGATTTCAAAGTGAAACACAGTCAAATGATTCTTATCGTCTAAAAAAATATTACTCAAATGGTTTTTACAAACGTCAAAACCATTATTTTTTTGATAAAAGCAAAACAGTAGAATAGCTGTCTACTGAATGTATTATAATTTAAATAGGCAAGTAACTAAAATATAAACCAAATGAACCATAATATATATAAAATAAACTCACCTGAGAATCTCGCCAAGAATTTATGAAATCTTGTCGTCGTTGAAACTATTACACTTGCTGTTGTTGAAAAATATCGTCTACAATTAACTTCCATGTTATTGTTATAGAAATTATTTTTGTTTCAAAAAAGTTGTCACTTCTTTATTGTTATTAAAAATTTCCGGTAAAAAGTACTAAGTCGAGTTTTTTATGTAACACTTTTAAACAAATGTTAGTTTTTCTTATTTTTTTGCAAGAAAAACAGTACAACCAATGTTTTACGATTCATATTAATACCAGAATTGTTATTTAAAACAAATTAAAGTAATAAGAAAAATAAGAATATAAAGAAACAGAAGATTTGAAAATGAAAATAACTCTTAACAACTTTTTTTATATTTTTTAAAATTTCGCCGTCGTTTTAAATAACTAAATGACAATGCACTAATAGTCCAAAATGATGCTGTATTATTACTCCAATTGATTGTCAATTTTGAACCTAACATCATGTCACATTGAGATTCAAGTCACTTCACATTCGTGCGCACATTTCACATCACTCAAATAAATTGATTTTTTTGTAATTAAGAAAATTTTTAATTAACAGTTCTTTTATTTGACCACGAAAATATGTTTATATGTTGAAAATATTTTACATAATATTTTATTTATCAAAATAGTAATATAATTAATGCTATAGACAAAAATAATGCACTTGATTTACTCGTCTTCTAAGACACTTGTTTTTTATTTAGTAGCAGCAAAGTTTTCTTATGGAAAATATAAAATTTTTGGTTGATCACGTCATACTTTAAATCTGAGGAAAGAAAAGAAAGCAAAATACTCTTATTATTGAGAAAATATCTCATAATTATTTTTTATTTGCATGTAAGAATAAAAAATAATAAATTCCTAATAATCGATGGCAGCTAAACAATTTGAAGAATGTGAGGTCTAGAACAGATGAAATTCTTTGATTTCATTGCTTGTATTTAAATTCAATGCATGCATGTAAACTGTAATAATTCAATTATTATGTTTGATTAATTTATAATGTGCCTTTTCGTTAAAGTAAAATAATAAATAGTTAAAAACTGTTTTTCGTTAAAACAAATACAATGACAATCTAGGTTTCCAATGCACATCAATACACATTTTGACACATTGAGTCGATACGCGAGAGTTCCCTTAAAATAGTTTTCATAATTTTTTTTACTTGAAAATTTCAGTAAATATAATTATGTTATGTTGTAATTGTAAGTATTTTAATTCGGCCACAAATACTTCTTATCAACATCAGTTTCTTAAAATACGAAGTTTTTTTTATTAATACCTTAAGCAGAATATAATGAATAGAATGTGACTAATCTAGATTGATTATGACTAAAATAGGAAATTATATTCCCAAATTGTAGGAATTTGGAAAATAAACTTGTATGGAATTTAATAATGTGCAGTAAAAGTATTGCATAACTTTTCTTGCCTTAAAACTGTAAAAAATAGTTATTTCTCACAAAACAAAATGAAGAAAACATTAAAAAACAAAGTTTATGCCAGACATTCGGAATTACGATTCATAAATAGAATTCTCCGTTCTTTTCTTTTACATACTACCAAAATATTTGATTTTCAATTCACATTTCTTAAAAAAAAGATTAGAAAAGAATCACAAAAAATATTTTTAACATCAAAGTTAATATTATATTATTTCTTTTTGTAAAATAAAATCAAAATGGAAACTCTTTCCAAATGAAAACACATAACACAACACAACTAACAAAATAAACGGAAACGAAAAATATATAAATTTTATAAAATATTGTACTTAAAAGAAGAAAAAAAGTAAAATGTTTTTTTAGTGAAACAAGAGTTTAATGGAAAATAAATACCGACAGTGCAACAATACCATTCTATTCAATACTAAATTATTAGATGTATGAACATGGATTGAGCAAAAGCAACACAGCCCACACATTCTCATCCAACGTAAGAAAGAATAATGTAGTATGTATATGTATTTGAAAACAAATAAAATAATGAATTTCAAAATTTTTGGCTTGATGTGAGTGAGGGAATAAAAATTGACTTAATTTTTCTTCTCTATTTTCTCAACGATGATATACATATTCCATCACCTTATTCAACTACACTACTACTACTATTCAAAGCCCGAAAACATCCGATATGAATAACATCGTTGAATTTCGGCTTTGACAAAAAGCAGTAAGGTATTGGAAATGCATTCCGAGCTTCTTTTGGTGTTGCCAAAACACAAAGAGAATGATAAGTACCAACATTTAAAAAAACACGCTGAACCATTATGGTACAAAAGTTGATAAAACGTTAATAAAATACATAATAAAGAAATATATAAAAATTAAAGAAACGGATAAAATAAAAGAAAGCATACTTTTCAAATACAAAAATAATAATTCTCAGATGGATTAGTTTAAATAAAAACAACACCTTTTTACTACATATTTATTAAACTACAAAAATAATACACTAAAATTAGGTTTTAGAAATTATTTTATCTTGAAATTAATTAAATGCAATTCTAGCAACCATTTATCGAACATCAAAGTCCGACTTTGATGTTAGACGTTTTATCGATAAGACACTTCGTTCGACACATACATTTCCTTCACAATAGAAAATTTTGAAAATGATTGTAGATCGGGTAGTTTCGCTTTCAAAATTTCGGTATTAACTATTCTTGTTTACCCTTTATTGTATTTTGATTTAAAGGCGATCAGCATCGGACATTTTGTATTTTCCGGTGTTTTAAATATGTTTTAAAAATATTTGCTTATCAACAAATTCGTGAAGTAATAAATATCTCGTTCTTTTTTAACCCATATTATCACATTCAAGTGAAAATGTTCAGAGAAATTTGTATAGTTTCGATTTTCGATAATAGATGGAATTGTGTACCATAAAGTGGTAATTATTATTCGAAAAATTTATGTAAATTATGGTTTATTTTTAAGTTTAATCAAAAATCAATATTGTTTAATATTTACTAGAATATTTAAAACTAAATTTGAGAATATTTATTCAAGAAATATCTATATTTTTACTAAATAATTTTAAGGTTACCTAATCTTCAAATAACGTTGTAGCATTTTTATAGTTGACACAAAACAACACAGAATATATGGATTTAACGTATATAAAAAATAATTTCCCATATCAGCTGTGAGCTGTCACTTTGACAAATATCAAATAATCTATAATGAAAATAAATAAAATCAGTTTAAAAAATGGAATTTGTTCAAGCTAGGTCCGATAATTTACCTCAGATAGATTATCTGATGATTGAGGAATTTTTTTCAACAAATTCCGATTATAGTAACTCGGATTATCGTCAAAGTAAAGCAATGAGGTAAGTTTAATAAATTCATGTGATATGTGTTTTTCTAAACTTTTGATATTATTTAAGGTCTACTAATCAACAATATGGAGACTCTGATATTGGAAAAGTTAAAATAAGACGCGTTGATTGTATGTGTACCGTGAATGCACAAATAACACCAGATCATTGAGTTCGCCTGAAGCCCTATAAAGTAGAAGTTCTTGTGGATGAAGTCGAAGAAAAACAAAAAATAGTTACAGCAAAATGTTTTGACTGTGCAGCTTCTGAAGGTAAGTTTAACCATTTTGTTATAGTTAAATATTTAGTTTTCGGTTTTTATTTTATTTTAAGTTTTTAATAACATAAAATTTTAAACTTTCTAGGTGGCTGTAAACATGCTGTTGCTATTTTATTTTGGCTTCTTCGTAGATCAGAAGAACCACCACCGAATGAGATAAGGTGTTATTGGAAAAAACCAAATATTTCTATGATTGGAAATAATTTAAAAAATATTTCATTAAAAAAAATCAGAAGAAGACAAATTGTAGAAATTGAAGCAGACCAGACTGTATTAAACGAGTTCATAAACAACGCTTCACAAAATTCATGCACAATTTTGAATTATTTGAAACCCAAAATACAATATGTTGACATTCATCAATTAATGATATTGTATTTGGAAAGTAAGCCCACATTAATAAATGCGGATAATTTCCTAAACTTTTGTACGTTGAATATGACTGATAGAGTTTGTTATGAAGCGAACCAAAATACTATTGACCAAAGTAACTCATCTTTGTGGTATAAACTACCATAGGACGAGTAACTGCATCTATATTTTATTCTACAGCACATTGTTCTACTGGAGATGGAGTGCTTGTAGAAAATATTTTAGGGGGTATTTCATTTACTTTAACAAATGCAATGTTGAGAGGACAGAATTTAGAAAAAAAAGTATTTCAAATGATACAACAAAAATTTAGTAATGTAACACAATGTGGATTATATTTAAATGGAGCAATGCCAATATTTGGTGCCACTCCAGATTATTTATGATTAATTTGTGTTCGAAATTAAATGTCCAACAACAGAAAAAACAAAAGAAAACTATGTTCTTAATGGATTCATTGGAAAAAAGTTTTTAGCTCAGATGCAACTACAAATGTTCATGGCTGAAAGAAAAAAATGTATGTTTTGCATTGCTAGCCCAAGTTTTGAACAAGATCAAACCATTGACGTTCATGTAGTTCATTATAATGAAAATAAATGCCAACAGCTATTAGATGAATGTACAATTTTTTGGAAAAAGCATATTTTTCCAGCATTAATGAAGTAATAAAAAAAATAAGATGATTTTTATTAATTTTGTTTTATTCAATCATTATACAGAAATCTGTTTATTTTGATGATTTTTATTTACTTTTACAGAAACAGGTCTTATAGTATTTACTTTTGGGATTTAATTTTCAATATTTATAAATCCTACTAATACCTAATGGAATTTGGCTTCTTTAACTGGTCAATAAGTTTGCTTATTATTTAAATTCACATTTATATGTTTATAGTAATGAATTGATTTTTATATTATGTAATATAAATTAACAACTGAGTCCCCTTAATAGAATTCACTATTAATTTTTATTTTATTCTTTATTTATTATTCTGCTGAGTTTTTATAAAACTCATTGTTGTTGAACTGTAAAATTTTTATACAACATATTATTCGTACTCACAATGTTTCTGTGTGTTAAATTTCCTCTAATATTACAATTAACTTAGATTTAATATTTTTTGGGACAGTCTTTAATGTTATATTAATATTATTATAGATTTCTATTGCCTAAGTATATTGATTTTACTCCAAAATTTTGTGTTTTATTTATATTTGTATGCAATTTAGAACAAGCATCTGAACTAGGCATTCTAGATCTACAGGCAGTAATGCTCAAATCGTGACGTCGCACAAATTGTTACAGATATAAAATTCAACATTTTAAAACTTCATATCACATCAATTCAATAATTGAAGTATAAAATCAAAATAAATAATTCATTATCACAAACATATAAATAAGAATTTAAAATAATAAAGCAAAACTATATAAAAAAATGAACTTATTGACTAGTTAAAGAAGACAATTTCCTCTTATTTACTGATTGTAAATAAAAAAAAAATAGTATCGCGCCTAATTTTAGAATAATTATTTAATAAGATATTGCACCAAGTGTCAACACATTTATCAATAATGGTTTGTGAATTAGTTTCACATTTACATGAAAAATTACTCAGACTTTCTGTTTCGATACGTTCTAAAATAATTGCTTTAACAAAATGTTTTTGATTTAATGAATTTACTAGAATATTTTTATAATTGGCTAAAATTAATGTTTGAAAAATTTGATTGACTATTGTACCAATAGTTATTAAAAATTCTGAAGGATATTTCAAACCACCGCGACTTAAATTAGTTAAATATGTTAAATTTGGTGAAAATTCGATTTGAAAGTCTGAATCAGCTAATAATATTTGTTTCCAATCATTACAATTATTTCTTTCAGATACTTTCTTTCCAACATAACCTAATTTATACATTAATATAGATATTGTTTCCTCAGAAATTTCTTTTTAAAGCTATTCAACATGATGTCATCTATGTTTTCAAAAATTATGTCGTTATCTATATCGTATCATTCACATTTATCTACAAAAGAAATATAATAATTAATAAATAAAATAATGCAGAAAATAAATAAACAAACTCCAGCTTGTTGTAATCCAGATAATCACCAGCTGATTTTCATAGTCTTTCTAAAGAAAATGCTCTTATGTATCAAGCTCAACATCTTCATTTTCATATCCATCAATTAACCATGTTGTTAAATATATACTCTTTGTAGCATAACATGTTATCTTTGAAAGTCTTTCACGAATTGATTCAAAGTCACTAAAAATATATAAAAAAGAAATTGTATTTATAAAAGAGAATCTGGATAAATTTTACGTTAAAGATACCTACACCAGATATTTTTTGATTCATACTATAATCAATCATATTTGTGAGAATTCACTTGTGGTGTATTAATAATTCCAGATTGAATTCTGACATGACAAAAAATGGTGATTCGTTGCTAATATTGTGACGTCACTCGGTAAATTTCTTTTAGTATTTTGGACTGACTAAAATTCAGAGGGACTTGATCTGAACCGTAGTCAATGTTCGACTTAAAAGATATTATTGTGTTGATATGGATTTTTTTATATAATCCAAATTAAAGTTTTATTTTTCGAACTTTGAGCTCAATAAATTTATCTATAATATCTTCGTATTCCATAATAATTCTTAATTTTGTTCAGAATAGAAAAAGATCGTTATCATTCTGCGTTGCTCTTAGGAAAGACTAGTTTTTGTTTATTTTTATCAGTTTTAATGTTTTCTTCAGTAAATTAAAATCACACAACATCATTGTGAGTGTTAATGTTAACTCTGCTTTCTCTGATTGATATAAATAAATAATTAATAAAATATGAAAATATAAAGAAATCAAAAGATTCAGACGACGAACCCAGTATCGAAACTTAATTAATAATTTTTATCATAAATAAAATGAAGGCTTGCATTTTCACTTAATTTTCTTTGAGTCTTAAATCAAATTTTATTTTTAAATACTTATTAAAACTGATATAACTAATTATTTGTTTCAAAATTTCATAAAACTAAAACGTAAACAAAAAAAATTAAAAGAAGTAATATTATTCTTAAGTTAAATTATGTTGAAATTTGTTTTTTTTTCTTTTTTCTTTAAATGTTTTTTTAAAGTAATTTTTTGTTTAATGTTTGATTTACACGATTAAAGTTAAAATAAAAACGTTTGTTAAAAGTGTATCAATTTTCAATGGAAAATTCTTAGAAATTGTTGTGGCCTTTTTCCACTAATTGACCTCTGTAGGAAAATGATATTTTCTATTAATTCATTTGAGAATTTGACTATTTTCAAGATACAAAAATTTCAAATGAAAGATTATATATTGACAAAACTAAATTAATGATAATTAAAATAATATATCGATATGATTGTCAGGCAATGTTAAAAGTTGAAAAATTTGTTTATTTAGGGATTACAATACACAACTTTCTTGAATGGAATAGACATACAAATATTTAAAAAAAACTTTCATCTATAGCGGGTCTATTTTAGAGAGTGCAATTATATATAAATCTGTGGGTTCATTAGAATAGAAGAAAACTGAGTAGAATTATAGTTTGAATTAAAATAATATCTAAGACTTAAAAAATGCACTACAGTGAAAATATAAACGGATTATTGTAAAAAATAAAACTCGCAGAATGGGTATCTTAATCCTTTTAAAATAATCCATAAATTTCTCCTTCCTGAAACGATCTCCAACTATTAATTCCTTAAAAATATATACAGATACCGGCCAGCCACAGGTTATTTTGGTGACCACTTTTTTTCATCCGCTCGTTATTTCATTGTAAAATGCTACCAAATTCAGTGCAAATCGGTGTTACGCGTTAATTTTCTTTACAGCTGATTTGTGTTATTGTTTATTCAATTAGAAAAAAAAACAGGAAATTTAGGTATAAGAGTAAAAAAAAAAAAAATAAATATGGAAATAACTCAAGTAAGTTAAAAAATAATATTATATTTGAAATTTATGTGATGAATTCGGTGTTTTGTGAAGAAATTAATTAATTTTGTTATTTTTTCTAGACGAATCATCACTCTAAAGATAATTTAGAAAAAATTATTTCTTTCATGGAGGCTAATCTAATTTTATATAATCTGAAGCATCCAGAATACAAAAGGTTCGACAAACGATCAAAATTGTGTTCTGAATTTGATACTACAATTAATATGACGGGTAAATATATTTATATATAGTTACACATTTTTTTACAGAATTTATCAAAACTAATGTTTTAATTTGCATTTTCTTCTAGGTGACGCCATTTTGAGAAAAATAAAAATTAAATTTAAAATGTCTGAGCAATGTAGAATGTTAATTGGAAAAACCGGACTGGAGCCGAAGACATACCAAAAATGTTTATGTGGTATGAAAGGTGTTTGAAATTTGAAATTTTTAAAAATTCTTCTATAATAAATACTTTATCTTGTTATAGTAATTCGATTAGCCACAAACAAATGTTTCCTTCATTTACAACTTCTACTGAAGTATCAGATACTTGTCCTTCTGACACCAACCTAAATAGTTCCCTTCCTCTAACTTCTGACACTGAAATAGGCATCCACATTCATCCTCCAGCAACAGCTATACCAGAAGCGGACATACCCATTCATTCTCATGCAACATCAATATCAACAGATGACGTAGAAGGTATAGTGGAGGACCTAGAAATAAATTTTCTACAAACGATGAAATGTATTATGAAAGGTTTAGGACCAAGAGAATTGACTAACTTTATTAATTATATGAGTTTGGCAGGTGTAAATTATTTAAAAGAAAATAAATGAATTTGTATAATTTAATTATTGTGGTTAATTTTTTATGAAAGTAATTAGGATTAGGTGTTTGGATTTAATAGGCTTGTTTAAAATAAAAGAAAACAAATTGCAATTAATATTTTATTTCAAAATAACAATTATTTTTTATTTATTTACAATTGATTTTTCATTTATTGAATTAAATTATGTGACTACACAAATAGTCTTTATAGATATCGCGTATAATGTTTCCGATTTCGCTTGGTCTTCCTCTGGCTCTTTGTAGGCTATCAGCAAGAGAAACCGAATGATTAATCGCAGGACTAATTTGTGGGGTTTCATCATCCAATGTCATTCTAATATAATTATGTAATGTTACGGCTGCTTGTATAATAGATTTCGCAGTTACTGGAGAAGCAATTATTTCTCCTCTAAAAACTCTGAATCGATTAACTAAAATACCAAAAGTTCTTTCAATGGTGTTTCTTGCTGTAGCTAATCGACGATTAAAATAATCCTTATCACTTGTTAAATTCCTCCCACTGTACGGTCGCAAACGATGTTTTGATATAGGAAATGCTTCATCACCAATTAAGAAATAATTTAATAGGATATCTGAGTTTGGAATATTTTTATCTTCTGGCCAGGATATATTACGAGATGTTATTTTTCGACCCAACTCAAAATACCACCATACGTTTCCGTCAAATTGTGTATTGGTGTAAATGAAGTTGGTGTCAGCATCACACACAGCTAGAAGAACCATGCTGAGATAACCATTATAATTATAATACATACCACAGATTGTTTCTGAATCCTTACGTGCTTGCCATCAATAGCACCAATACAGTGTGGTAAATTATGCAGTAATTCAAAATCTTTAGGAACACTTTCATACACAGGCCATTGTATGTAAATTAGTAACAATATATCCCAAATTGCTCTACAAGTTTCTGGCATTATTGATTGAAGTTGTTGACTTTCAAAATTAAATAATCTAAAGCAATATTTGAATATTCTTCTTCAATAGCTGAGAATCTGAGTGTCACTAGAACTCTGGTGAGATACTAATTCGGAACAAATCACATTTTTCTATAGCAGGTTTAATCATATTAACAAGAAAGTCAAATTGTTTAATTGACATTCGAGTTTTTTCTTTACATTTTTCAGCTAAAATAATAAAAGAAAATTAGATTAATATTTAAACTTGTAGGTATATATTTTAAATTTCTAACGATATTTTTTTAATTCAAATATATTTGAATAATTGGTGTCGCGAAGTCGAGGAATAGGATGAACTTGTCAGCGTCGACCATGATATTCTGATGATTCATCATTCTCTGTTTGGTTTTTTTTATATCGTGAGTTGTTTGAAGTAGGTCACATAAATCCATAATAAATTCATGTTCTCTACAAAACGTATCAATATTGACAGGAAAATTTTCTTTATATTGATAATAATAAGCATATAAAACTTAAAATGATAGGTTATCAAAAACAATGAGCCGAGTTTATAGGTTCATCGTTGTCTGTGCGGCACAATGGTGGATTGTTTAATAGTATAATTATAGAAAAGAAAATCTAAAAGACCAAATATTCGAATATTTAGCTAAAAAGATACAATTAAAAGAATTCGCAGATTAAATATAGAATTAGTACAAGGGTTAAGGTTAGTGATATGTATGACCATCAATTAAACACTATTTTATTTTTCCTTTCTTAATTAATTTCAATTAACAATTTCATGCTCACTCTAGGAGACTTATTCATACAATGTTCGCAATTTTATTAACTCTCATATTTACTTAATTCTACTTACTGTACTACCTTTTCCCATACATTCATACCTTAATTACAATTCAATTTCGCATTCATCCCACTCCTCTCATTCTCTCATTAGCACTTACACATGCATACACTACAGTTAGCTTAGAACAAAAATCCATAGCTCAGAAAACTAATTTGTTTCCTATCATTTTTTTATATCTTTCGCTGAAAAATTTTCAAGTGAGATCTACTAAATAACTAAACCATACGTGTTGCTAACGGTGATTCTAGCAATTTTGCATTCCTCAAATTTAGATGCCAATTTCGCACGTTTGGAAAGCACGAAATTTTGTTTTCAAACTATATCTCCTATCTTATAATAATTGGTTGATATTTCCACGAACTTTTTCCCGAATTTTTAGCAACTTTTCGGTTCGTGAATTCGTAGTTTCTTCTTCAACCATTTTAGTGTATATTTTGTTGACTCATGAACATAAGCTCTTATAGCAAACCCAATTTGACCAACATACGAATCACAATCGTTATTGTTATTGATCCCCTTTTATATGGGCTGTAAGAGCTTCTCCTATGATATCTTTTCCGTTATTTTATTCTGCCAATGTGCCACATCTTCCCTAAATCGTCAACTTCGAAAAACGTTCGTTCTTCTTGTACTTGCCAGAAATTTATTAAATATTACAAAAAATATATACATAATATAAAACATTGTTTTTATGTTTAAAAATTCTCACAGATTAAGTTTTTAAATTCTATACATTTTTATTTAGGTTTTTTGTAATATTTTCATATAAATATGTTTTTTGATTTTTTTGTTTTTTGATTTTGTAGAATCCCAAGTCTCTCTGTATTATATATACAGTACGAAATACTCAAAAGAATTTTTCGAGTTACGTAATTTTACAAGAGCAGTTTCTGTGATAATTAAAATTGAAACGCACACATTTTTTTCGTTACGCAATAAAGACTGTTTTTAGTGAATATAATTGTAAGTTACAAGTTGGAAAATGTTATTAAATGTTCGGTGAATATTCATAATTATAATAACGCAAAGTTTTAACGTGAAAATGATTTATTTTATTGCATATAAGTGTAAAAGATAAATGGATTTTGAACATAATCCCAAATTTCAAACATTTAAAATGCTCTTTTCCTTCACATTTTTATGCAATAAATTGTTATGATCTATAGTTATTTCTGTTCTTATTAAACTATCATTTTAATAATAATCCCGGTTTTATTGTGTCTAAAATATATGTTTAAAGTTTGTGTGACTTGACATTGAATTTATGTCAATGACAATATTTTGATTTTTCCAGTAAACATTTTCTTCATTTGTAATATTAAATTAATACAATAATTTATTAAGTTTTATTGTGATCTATCCTTTGATTGATAAAATAAAGATTTGTAAGAAAATGCTAACTGGATCTTATATCATATCGTTCAATGTTTCTTCAGTTTTTTTCTCAAATGTGGTTTTGTTTCTTTCAAGTGCGAAAATGCCCAATAATTGTTGTGTTCCTGGTTGTTCTTTTAATGTGAAAAGCAAGAATAAAGCCAATAGCAATGTTCCAGTATTTTCATTTCCAAAAAATATTGAAAAGTTAAACAAATGGAAAAAATGCATTCCTTAAGAATTTGCTTTCACTAGAATAAAAATCGAAAAAATTAGCCTTGTTGCTAATTATGGTTTGCTTAAAATTAAATTTAGTCTATATAATATTATAGGAAGGATTTATTATTGAAACTATAAAAATAAATAAGTTCGGATTAACTTGAATCAGTTTTTATAACTGCATCATTTCTGAACGAGAATTTATTTTGCAAATATTGATTCTTACAAATTTCTCCGTTAGAAATATTGTTTACACATGATAAAAGGCTTCTTACACT
This sequence comes from Pedicia rivosa, assembly GCA_963082725.1. Lineage (NCBI taxonomy): Eukaryota > Metazoa > Arthropoda > Insecta > Diptera > Pediciidae > Pedicia > Pedicia rivosa. Next base: position 24,697,183 of record OY720153.1, read on the forward strand.
CCAGGTTATAATACTATAAAGGTTGTCTCATCAACGAGCATATGGGTATCTTTCGGTTACGGTCGTAAGAGGGGGGATGACGTCACACGATCCTAACCTGACAGATGTACGACATTTTTGTATGTAAAATACGCGAATTTATGTGGAATTAAAACAGAGATTTTTCAATAAAAAAAGACAAATTAATAGTTAAAATAGTTAAAAAACCATAATAAAGTGTGTTTTCATATAAATAAACAATAAATTTAGTTGAAAAACATTTATATAAGGTGATTTTGTGATATAATTTATTTAACCTAATTTAACATTTTGTCGTGTTTTTTTTCATTGTTTCTTATATTAAAAACAATTTTTTTTAATAAAATCAATTAATATTGTAAGTTTAAGATATTTAAATTAATTTCATTCTTCTAAATTATAGTTATGTAAACAGATTAATTATTGTAGTTTTTAAAAAATTCCTGGGAAAAACGCGTTGTGAGTTATTGTAAGAACAATTTCAATGATAAAAATAAAACTCTAAATCGTTAAATTTTATTGATCTTGAACAATTTATTAAAGATTGTTCTATCTTCAAAAAATAAAATTGACTTGATATTGGGTCAAAAAAAAAAGTTGTATGGCCAAAATCTGAAATTAGTAATGCATTTACTATGAGGTATTAAGAGTTGTTATATTTTCTGAAACAAAACTTGGAAATATAGATTACCTGACATTTCCTCATTAAAAAATAGTTGAAAAATTGTTAATTAATTTTAAGGAAAATATAAAAAAAATACAAAAAAGGAATTTATCAAAATTGTTTTTATTTTGTAGAAATGGAATATGGTCCGTGTGACGTCACAAATAAATTTAAAATGACGCGTGATTTTTGATGTAGACAACCTTTATAGTATTATAACCTGGCCTACACAGAACCTTTAAACACCTATTTTTATTCATTTACAATTACTTTTTTTTAAATTTAAAAGAACAATTCACATTATCCAAAAATTAAAAATTCCCTAATATTCATTCCTCGATTTTGTTAACAACTCCGCAAAAAGAAAGTTAGAAATTGAAATTAGCAATAACAAAACCGTTGTACTTATAATTTTGTTGTATTTTTCTTTATGATATTGGGATTACTTTTCCAATAATTATTGGTATGTGCTCGTTGATTACTTACACTTGCAAATTTATTATTGCAAACATGCATTCATACGGTTTTTCTCCTTGAAACAAATAACGAATTAAAATAATAATAGTAAAAATATATTTTCCAGTATGCATTCTGGCATGACGTTTCAAATCCCCATTTCGCGTAAAAACTTTTTCACAAACATGACATTTGAATATAGGACCTAAAAACGAGACCTTTAATTCTTTGTACCAGTTTTCTTAATAAAATTAATTACCGTTGTGTATTCGCAAGTGTATTTTGAGAGTAGCTTGCTGAATAAAACGGAAATTACAATATTGACATTTGAACGGTTTTTCCCCTATAAATAAAAATTTATTCATTTAAATTCATTCAATGACTAAATTATTTATAAACCGACCCGTATGTATTCTTTTGTGAATTCGAAGATTATAAGGAAAAGAAAAACGCTTAAGACAAATTTCACATTGATGACGCTTATTATCCCCTAAAATTGAACGATTAATAAATTTTATCGTAAGTAAGAACTAAAAAGTTACTCTTACCAGTATGCAATTTTGTATGTTTTACCTTTGAGGATTTAAGTCTGAAAGTTTTATCGCAATATTGACATTCAAAAGGTTTTTCACCTGAAACAAATATTCTTAACTAAGTATTTTCAATTTCTGAACAAAAATTCTACTAAATTAATTATTTACCAGTGTGTTTAAAGTTATGAATTTTTAGTGATCTTTTAAAAAAAAAACTTTGATTGCATTCTACACACTTGTGGGGTTTTTCTTTTAAATGGATTATTTTTTCATGTTGTAGAAATTCCCATTTAGTCCAAAATGGTTTACTGCAAATTTCACATATAAATTCTGGAGTTTTATGTCCTCTGATATGACGTTTTAAAGTTTGATTGTTGTTAAATTGTTTGAAACAAATGTTACATTGCAATTCCATTGTTTCTAGATAAAATGTGAAATAATTATTTACTTATGCTTTTATTTTTTTACCAATTATACTTTCAAGTGGTAATTCTTTTTCTTCAGAGATTCCAATTGAATTAATTTTTTCTTCTGCTATAATTTGTGTATACTGCTGATCAGATTTATCCAAAGGAGATATTTTATTATTATATGCACATTTTCCTTCTTCTTTGTGTATTATGGCTTTATGTGTTGCCAAACTTTGTTCATTCTCAAATGATTGTAAACTCAGTTTATCTTCTACTGATATGTCGACCAATTTAATTTCAAGAGAAACCTTCGCCTTCATACTCATATCATCAGTATCATGATCTAATTCAATATATGAATCTGTTTCAGTAAAATCAGTCTCGAAAATATTGTTGGGTCTACAACATTAAAAAATTTATATTACATAAATTAAAGAATTAAACAAGCCATCTTACTCTTCTTTTGATGCAATATCGTGAAGCAAAAAATGTTGCAATTTTTTCTCGGAATTCTCGCATTCTTGTTTGAAAACAAATGCTGCATGAAGCTTTTCAACACAATTTTTACAAATGGTTTTAAGAAATTCTTCAGCCACATTCATCTAAAAAGTTTTTCAATATTTGAAGTTTAAAATTTTTTGTAATATGGTTACGTACTTTCACATTTGTCAAATCTGAAATCATGACAACTATTAATAGATTATTATGTCGTTCAAATATTGATAATGTGCCATCGTTACTGAGACAAGCTCTACAGGAGTGTATTGTTATCGAAGATTTGCTTATCATGGGTATAGAATAATGACTATCTGAACTACAAATATCCATAGAGGTATCAGTTTCGGTGGAAGTCAGTCTATATTAATTTACAAAAATCATAACAAATATTTTTATATAAATAATTTGTGTACCTTCTTGTATCTATAATATTATCCAACTGCTTTAATATATCTGCATATTTTGGTTGAGGTAAAATAGTGGAATCATTAGAAAATACATTTTTAAGGCTATTTTTGTATCTAGTATAATTGTCTCGTAAAGGTCGCCATAAGCCAATTAATTCTGATTTATTAAAAGTACCATATTTTGATAATTCATCAGAAACTTCTTCCCATAACTTATCGATTACATCAGTTAATCTTTGCTTTATAGGTAAAGTGTGATCAAATAAGGGAGGTCTTTCAAATATTAAGTTTAATAAGGCGATCTCAAACTCCTCTTCAGTTCCAGTAATCTTTGAATATTTATTTTTCTTTCTAAATTTATTATTGGAGTTTAACTCAGATTTTGAATTTAATGTTGTATTAATCTCACAGTCATCAGATTCATTTAATCTTTCTTCATTAACGGATACAAAACATATTTCATTTCGCACTTCTTCCGAATCTAAAATAAAAAATGTTAGAAGAAAATATCTTAGCAGTTATACAATTTTAATAAAATTTAATTAACTAATCTTCAAATTATTAAAAAAAAAATTTATGATGATTGAGTACATATATGTAGAAAATCAAAGTTTGATTAAAATATTTCATTATTATGATTTTTATTCTAGTGAAAGCAATTTTTTACGAGATTTAAAACTTTATTAAAGATAATTTTTCAATCATCCAAATATTTCGGTTTTAGTAATAAAAGAAATAATACCTGATGTATAAGTGTCAGTCCATACGTCACTCCATGTTTCGTTCTTGAATCTTTTTGTACGTTCTGTCACTTCTTTTACAGGTTTATTTTGTTTACTTAATTTAACGGATGGGACTGAGCAAGGCAATCTAGATATTTGTAATGTTTTTGCCGGTGATTTCCTCAAAGCAGCTACTGATAATGATAAGTAAGATGGTAGATTTGGAAAAATACTTGGAAAAGCATCATCAGTTAGTTTTATGATCTTTCTTTGAACCACTAACACTGTACCATCTGAACGAGTTGCACGGTCTTCCCTAATTATTTTTATATGTTGTATATAAAACTACAAAAATTATAAATAAAAATTGAAAATACCTCACAATATGTTGTTCCGCAAAATGTTTAATACACACTGCACTATTTTTAGTTATTTCAAAGTCTCTGGGAATGCATTTTTTCCATTTGTTTAGTTTTACACTATCATTTTTTGGAAATGAAAATACTGTAACATAACTAGTATTTCTTTTTCCATTAGAAGAACATCCAGGAACACAACACCCATTTGGCATTTTGGCACTGAAGAAAAAACAAAAAAAAAACACATTTTAAACGAATATTATCTTTCGCTAGAAAATTGAAAAATAAATGTATAAACATTGCATAATTTAACATACACAAAATTTTTGATATCCAGATAATATTTTCTTAAGATCTTTCTAATAAATTATAAAATCTTTACTTCAATATAACTAACACAAAAACTAGATCACAATAACATTTTATTGATTATTGTAGTAATTAAATGAACAAAATAAAATAGAAGAAAATGTTCACATATCAAAATATTGGTCTTCTGTCAAATTATAAAAAGTTTCAACAGTTCTTTTTGAACACAATAAAACGGCATTATGGAAAAAATTTTAGTTCAATAATAAGACACAGTTCGCCATAATCACAACAAAACATAATTTCACTGAAAAATTTATTTAAGAAAACAATTTATATAAATAATTTCAATGTGCAAAAGTTGGGTTATGTTGACGACGCGGATTTGTTTTACACAATTTCACAATGGGTCTGTGTAACTTGGTTAAAAACTAGTTAAAAGTTAAAATTTTGACAGCCAATGTTAAATTTTCGTCACATATTCACCTCAATTTAGTTGTCAAAATTTTAACTAGCTTCGGGGCATGTTAAATTTTGACGTTTGAAGTTAAAAAATAATTTATGTTCAATAATTTTTATGAACAAATATTTCAGTTCAATAAACTGAAAAATAACCCAATTTATTCAAATAAAGTTTAATAAACAAAAAAAAAATAGGATTATTATTTTAATTGTTATTTTTCGTAAAGTTTAATTTAAATATACCATTAAAACTGAAAAAATACTAAAAAAAAAATTTATTTGTCTCATTTTAAGAGATTTATTTCATAAATTTAAATGTTAAATTTTTAACCAAGTTACACAGCTTAAAATCACCAAAGTTAAATTTTTCTCACCAATATTTTTTCACCTAATTTTAACTTATTTTTAACTTATTTTTAACCAAGTTACACAGACCCAATGAAATACATAATTTTAATGAAACAAACAAATATTAAATTAATAACAGATAATCACAGATCACTCTAATTACACTTTTATAACTATAACTTACATTTATATTAACTAAAACTCGTTTTCAGTTAACACTAAAAATCGTCTGACAGGACAAGAAATGGTGATTCGATACTATGATTGTGACGTCACAGACAAAATATCTTTGAACATTATACAGGGGTCTGTTCCTTAATGTCACCTAGGTGACTTTTTGGTAACTTTTTCACCGTAAAATCGCAAAAATGCGTTCGAAAATGCAAAATGGTGAAAAAGTCACCATCACTTTGATCGTTCGTTTAAGTCGCCAAATTTTATTTTTTTTCACCGAATATCACCGTACTTTTTAGTTAGGTGATTCTTGGCGATTTTGTAGTGTCAACAAAGAACTGTCAAAAAATAATAAATTATGATGTTAAATGAATAATTACCGTTTTATTGAAAGTAATAAAAATCAATACAGGGGTCTGTTCGTAAATGTCACCTAAAAAGTAAGGTGATTTTACGTCAAAAATAACGTCTTTTGAAATACTATAAATTTAAGATCTATCTTTTAAGCCTTAGTAATTGAATTATTCCTTTAGAATTGCAGTTTAATATCATTATTGAATATACATTTTCTCCAAAAACTTCATCATAATAATTTATTGTGTTCATTTTCGATTCTCTTTTTATTTATTATACATCCGAAAAAATTATTTTAATATATAAAACATAACCTCAAAATTATGGAAAATATGGATTATTATTATTATTATATTGTAACTCACAGGTTACAGGTATGCTGTAACATTTTAATATAAAAAAATAATATTTGAACTTTTATTTTATTATTTATTTATTTTGTTTATTCCGTCATTTTGAATTGTCAAACCTAGAGTCAAATGCTCCTAAGAAAAACTAGAGTCAAAAGGTGATAAACGATGGAGTCAAGTTTTGGACTCACGAGTTATAAAAAAACACACTTTTTTGACGCTAGGTGTCAGAAGTTAACTCCGGAGTAATAAAAGAAAACACAGTAATTCATTTAGACCAAAATACGCGGAACGTCAGGAATACAAAAACGTCAAATAAAAGATATATTGTTTTTCATATGGTTATTCTAGCTATGGTTAGACGGATTGAATGCAAAAAATTCAGAACTTTTTTTTCCATCTTTTTTTGATATAAATTTGATTCAAACATGTAAAGTAGAACATTTAAAAATTATTTATGTGCACGAAAAATTTCAAATGGTATTCAGGATGATAAGGAGAAATTAAAAATTAAATTATTTCAATAAAAATGTAAGTCTAATATCAAGAATTTCTGATAGTCTGACAAAGAAACTGCCAAAGCAATAATTGATTCGTTAAAATCAGTTTTTGAAAGTAAAAGTATTTCTAGTCAATTATATTTGCGAAAGAAAATGTTGGGAATGAAATTTCTCAATAGAAGTTTAGAACAGCATTTTCTGGATTTTGACAAAATTGTTAGAGATTTGAAAACAACAGGGCCTAAAATTGATGATACTGATTTTAACGTTACCAGTTATGTTTGATGGTGCTGTTGCTAAGGATGGTATGACATTATCTGGAACTAAAATTGGCAGTATTAATGGAATAATTATTAGTAATGGAATTAAACATGTAATGTAAAGTTACAAATGTTTTGTAAGATCCATTTTTAAAATGTAACTTATTTTCTGTGAGAAGATTGGAAGAACAAGGAATTAAAGTTGTATTTAAGAATGGAAAAGTTAAAATAATTACACATAATAATGAGGTGCTAGGAATTGTTTATAGAAAAGAAATATTATGTGTACTGGATATGGAAATTGATCGAATCAAGAAATTTGCTGCAGTAGAACTTAGTTAATATGTTGGAACTTTGGCATAAACGTTTGGGACATTTGAATAAAGTAGATGTTTTAAAATTAGTTAACACTGGAATGGTAAATGTAATTGAACAAAAGATAAATGGAGAAATGGATGTTTGCAGGTCTTATTTGGATGGAAAGCAGACAAGGAAGCCATTTAAGAAATTTATTGGAAATCGATCGTCACGACCACTTGAATTAATTTATAGTGATGTATGTGGACCAATTGTACCTAAATCATGGAATGGAAAACGATATGTTGTGACATTTATAGATGATTATACACATTTTGTTATAATTTATTTATTGAAAAATGAAAGTGAAGGTTTAGATAAATTTAAAGAATATGAGATAATAGTTAAAGCTAATTTTGAAAGCAAAATTTCTCGGTTAAGATGTGACAATGGTGGTGAATATTCTTTTAATGAATTTAAAGAATTCTGTGTAAAGAAAGGAATTCAGATAGAATATACAGTGCCGGATACACCAGAACAAAATGGAGTTGCAGAGAGAATGAATAGAACGTTAATGGAAAAGCCAAATCAATGATTATGGAAGCTAAAATTTTAAAAAGGGTTTTGGAATAAGAGCATACTAACAGCAGCTTATTTAACAAATAGAAGTCCAACTATGTGTTTGAGAGACAAAACACCAGCAGAAATGTGGTATGGTATAAAACCGGATATTGCTAATTTAAGGGTTTTTGGAAGTTTGGTATATGCACATGTACCAGTATAACAGAGAACCAAATTGGATGAGAAAACATCGGAAAATTGTTTGGTTGGATATTCAAAGAATGGTTATCGATTATGGAATTTGGAAAAGAAAAAAATTATTATAGCTCGTGATGTTATATTTGTTGAAAATTCTGAATCGAAGAATAAAGTACAGAAAGAAGGAAATGGAAATCAGGAAATAGAATATGAAATTAGGACAAGAGAATTAGAAAATGATGGAAATGTTTCAGAAGAAGAACAAGAATTAGAAAATGATAGGAATATTTCAAAGGAAAGAAATGGAAGAGAAATAATTGTTAGTGAAGATGATTTGGAGACATTATCGAATTTAAGAGGAAGAAGCAAAAGAAATATACAAGTACCAAAATGGCAAGAAGAGTATGATATGCAGAATTATGTGCGTGCTCTTAACGCAGAGAATTATGTGGAAGATTTACCAGGAAGTTTGAATTTATTGAAAGAAAGAACTGATTGGAAAGAGTGGAAGATAGCGGTTGAAGATGATATGGAGTCTTTAAAAAGACATTGGTGAAATTGCCATTAGGAAGAAAAATCATTGATTGTAAATGGGTTTTTAAAATTAAAAGAAATAGCAATGATGTAATTGATAGGTATAAGGCCAGATTAGTTGCAAAAGGTTTTTTACAACGGAAAGGTTTTGATTATAACGAAACGTATGCACCAGTGGCTAAGTTAACATCGCTAAGAGTTATTTTAGCGATTGTCAATGAAGAAAATTTATTTATTCATCAAATGAATGTTAAAACAGCATTTCTAAATGGAACACTCAAAGAAGAAATTTATATGAAACAGCCAGAAGGATTTGTTGAAGGTGAAGGAAATTTAGTATGTAAATTTGAATACATCAACTTATGGATGAAAACAAGCATCACGAAGTTGGAATGAATGTTTTCATAAGTGTATGATTAAAATTGGTTTTACACGAACAGAGAGTGATCGTTGTTTGTACATTAAGATTATAAATGGAATAATAATATATTTACTTCTTTATGTTGATGATTTAATTTTGGTTAGTAATGTTTTGGAAGAAATTGAAGAAATGAATTTGAAATAAAAGATTTGAAAGAATTTGATTGTTTTCTGGGATTTAAAGTTGAACGAGATTTTGAAAAAGGATAATAATAATAATAATAATAATAATAATAATAATCAAAAACAATATTTGATTAATGTATTAAACAGATTCCAAATGAAAGATTGTAAATGTGTTTCAACTCCAATGGAAACACATTTGAAATTAAAAATTTGTACAGATGAAAGTAAATTTACTAAGAAACCATATAAGGAATTGATTGGTTGTCTTATGTATGTGATGTTACCTTCAAGACCTGATATAAGTGCGTCAGTAAATTATTTTAGTCGGTATCACGGTTGTGCAACAGAGGAGCATTGTGTTTATTTGAAAAGAATTTTAAGATATTTAAAAGGAACTTCAGATTATAAATTAATTTATGAAAGCAGACAGATGCAGATTGGGCAAATGATGTTAATGATCGGAAATCACTTACTGGATATGTTTTTAAAGTTTATGAGTCGAAAACAATGTTCTATATCATTGTCATCAACAGAAGCAGAGTATGTAGCGTTGAGTGTAGCAGCATGTGAAGGAATATAGTTGAGAAGAATGTTAAATGAATTGGGTATTTTTGATAATGACGCAATTATTATATATGAAGATAATCAGGCATGTATTAAAATTGCTGAAAAATCCCGAGAGCATAAAAGGATGAAACATATTGATGTTAGATATAATTTTATTAGAGAAGCTATTACAGATGGAAAAATTAAAATTGAGTAGATATATATCAACACAATTACAGTTAGCTGATGTTATGACAAAAGGATTGTCATTTTGTTTATTTCAACAACATAGATTTAAACTTGAACTAAGATTATTAAATCGAAAAGGGGGTGTTGAATTATATAAATTATAATAATCATAGTAAGTTTTTGTATTAGTATTAAAACTTTTTGATTGTTATATGTTTTATCTCTTTGTATTGTTTGAGTAATAGAACCGTCTGGTTGATTAAATAAAACTATTATATTAATAAAATTTAATAGAGTTTTATTAGTACTAAGGAATGTTTAGAAACGATTAATAAATGGTGGTCATTCGTCAATGTAAAACATTCGGATAATGGCAGAAATTTAAGAAATGACTATGAGCTTCCCAATTCCCATTAGATCTCTAACACAACATAGAACATAATTTTCTCTTAAAATCCTTTAGTGTTTGGCTTCAAAATTGGGATAATTATAATAACTTTTTGAAAGATTTATATATTAAATCAAATTATTCGATTTAACGAAAAACCATTTGTATTGTAATATTTTGGACAAAAGAAAATTGCTATAAAAAACTGATCCATCTCAAGTTGAGTTCAGTGGATTGTTTGTCAGCTACTAAGCGGGCATTGAACCGAAATAGAAAGAGATAGCTGAGTCTGTAGATAAAAAACCAGTTCGTATCGTAACAAATATTCTCTATTCGGAAGACAAGATTAAAGAAATCATAATATCCAGCGTTGCCGCATTGCTCTTGAAAAACGTTCGAAACAACGGTTGAAAATTCTATTCTATTAAAAATTGTCTCAGGCTCTTTTTCAAAAGTTTTTAAAAGTTAAAGAACTAAAATCTAATAATTTGTATGCTGCCAAAAGACGGAAGTAATTTTTAAAATAGTTAATTATTATTAAATTTTTGTTGCAGCTTATACGATGTAATGACCAATACTGAAATACGAACACTTAAGAATTTAGAATATCATCCATAATCGATGTATCCAGAATGTCTTTTAACTTCTGGGTAAAATAAATTTTCTTTTAATTTTTAGTTATACAATATAACTATAAGTCATTACGTAGCGAAAATTGATATTTGGTCCTGTGGTTGTGTGTTTTACGAACTGTTAACACGAACCCCTTTATTTTCTGGTGAAAATGAATTGGATCAACACAGGTATAATTTTTTTTAAAATATCAATTTTTTTCTTCTTGATTCAATTAATTTGTCCATTCTTTTACAGAAATGTTGATTATAGTTTTCCAAAACGAAAAATGTTAGGATTTGATAATGTAACCTAACATTTTTCGTTTTGGAAAACTATAATCGACATTTCATTCAGGATGATAACTAAGAAGTGATTCGGTTAAACCCGCAGTTCCATAATCACTTAAGAATTGTAATACATTATGAAATCCAAAAATTAATCAGTAATAACAATAAGACAGCTTCCAAAAAACTCCATTTTTGGAAGTTGTCTGATTTAAACTTATTGTAGGTGAAAAAATTAAAACAAAATTCAAACCATTCCTTCCTTGATTACAACAAAATTCAGTAGTCAATCTCACAACGAATTTAATAAAATACTGGAGCGAACATGGGGAATGAATTCTGGTATTTTTGTTACGAAACTTATAAGGCAATAATTTCGTAATTTAAAGATAATTTTTTATTTTAAATCCTGCAAAAAAAATTTGAAAGAAACTTAAAATAAAATAAAATTATAAAAATATTTCTTTCTTTTTTTAAGTTTTTTCAAATAAATCATGTTTTGTTGTTATTGTTTGTTCGACAACAAACGACTTTTATTTTAACAACAATTTTATAGTCAACTTTATTTTATTTCAACTTTATTAATTCCATCCTAAATTGTAAATATTAAAATATCTTTGATGTTATTAAATTTAATTAGAAAAATTTCATATATTTATACTTTTAAGAAAATTCATTAAATTCGTTGAAATATTTTAAAATTAAATATTGAATTGAATTCATTACGTGAGATCATAAATTAACAAGAATAGTGTAAAATTAACTCATATGAAATTATTATAAAAAAAATTTTGTTTTTTCTTGTAATCTTTATTGAATTATTATAAAAAAAATTTGTTTTTTCTTGTAATCTTTATTGAGCTGACTCACACTCAGGTACACATTTGTAAGTCCTCTTTGTTTTTGTTATAAAAAAAACTTATTAATTATATTGTACAAGAATATTTTTGGTCCATTTGAAAAAAAAAAACTGTGCAGGTGATTTAATATACTTAATAAAAAATAGGTTTAACATTAAAAATTTTGAAAAATAAAACATAGAAATTCAACGGTTATTTAGCCAGGTTATAATACTATAAAGGTTGTCTCATCAACGAGCATATAGGTATCTTTCGGTTACGGTCGTAAGGTGGGGGATGACGTCACACGATCCTAACCTGACAGATGTACGACATTTTTGTATGTAAAATACGCGAATTTATGTGGAATTAAAACAGAGATTTTTCAATAAAAAAAGACAAATTAATAGTTAAAATAGTTAAAAAACCATAATAAAGTGTGTTTTCATATAAATAAACAATAAATTTAGTTGAAAAACATTTATATAAGGTGATTTTGTGATATAATTTATTTAACCTAATTTAACATTTTGTCGTGTTTTTTTTCATTGTTTCTTATATTAAAAACAATTTTTTTTAATAAAATCAATTAATATTGTAAGTTTAAGATATTTAAATTAATTTCATTCTTCTAAATTATAGTTATGTAAACAGATTAATTATTGTAGTTTTTAAAAAATTCCTGGGAAAAACGCGTTGTGAGTTATTGTAAGAACAATTTCAATGATAAAAATAAAACTCTAAATCGTTAAATTTTATTGATCTTGAACAATTTATTAAAGATTGTTCTATCTTCAAAAAATAAAATTGACTTGATATTGGGTCAAAAAAAAAAGTTGTATGGCCAAAATCTGAAATTAGTAATGCATTTACTATGAGGTATTAAGAGTTGTTATATTTTCTGAAACAAAACTTGGAAATATAGATTACCTGACATTTCCTCATTAAAAAATAGTTGAAAAATTGTTAATTAATTTTAAGGAAAATATAAAAAAAATACAAAAAAGGAATTTATCAAAATTGTTTTTATTTTGTAGAAATGGAATATGGTCCGTGTGACGTCACAAATAAATTTAAAATGACGCGTGATTTTTGATGTAGACAACCTTTATAGTATTATAACCTGGCCTACACAGAACCTTTAAACACCTATTTTTATTCATTTACAATTACTTTTTTTTAAATTTAAAAGAACAATTCACATTATCCAAAAATTAAAAATTCCCTAATATTCATTCCTCGATTTTGTTAACAACTCCGCAAAAAGAAAGTTAGAAATTGAAATTAGCAATAACAAAACCGTTGTACTTATAATTTTGTTGTATTTTTCTTTATGATATTGGGATTACTTTTCCAATAATTATTGGTATGTGCTCGTTGATTACTTACACTTGCAAATTTATTATTGCAAACATGCATTCATACGGTTTTTCTCCTTGAAACAAATAACGAATTAAAATAATAATAGTAAAAATATATTTTCCAGTATGCATTCTGGCATGACGTTTCAAATCCCCATTTCGCGTAAAAACTTTTTCACAAACATGACATTTGAATATAGGACCTAAAAACGAGACCTTTAATTCTTTGTCCAGTTTTCTTAATAAAATTAATTACCGTTGTGTATTCGCAAGTGTATTTTGAGAGTAGCTTGCTGAATAAAACGGAAATTACAATATTGACATTTGAACGGTTTTTCCCCTATAAATAAAAATTTATTCATTTAAATTCATTCAATGACTAAATTATTTATAAACCGACCCGTATGTATTCTTTTGGGAATTCGAAGATTATAAGGAAAAGAAAAACGCTTAAGACAAATTTCACATTATTATCCCCTAAAATTGAACGATTAATAAATTTTATCGTAAGTAAGAACTAAAAAGTTACTCTTACCAGTATGCAATTTTGTATGTTTTACCTTTGAGGATTTAAGTCTGAAAGTTTTATCGCAATATTGATATTCAAAAGGTTTTTCACCTGAAACAAATATTCTTAACTAAGTATTTTCAATTTCTGAACAAAAATTCTACTAAATTAATTATTTACCAGTGTGTTTAAAGTTATGAATTTTTAGTGATCTTTTAAAAAAAAAACTTTGATTGCATTCTACACACTTGTGGGGTTTTTCTTTTAAATGAATTATTGCTTCGTCGTAATCGACTAAGCCTTGTAATGGAAAATTTTTAAATTCAACTTTTTTTATTTTTAAAAGACACATTTAAAAGAAAATTTCCAAAAAAATTTTTTTCTCACATAGAATGACCCTAGGGCAACTTATTTTTACTAACAAAAGGTCAAATTGGTGGTTATTGCAACTTTTATCCCCAAAAAAGGGGTCAAAAAAATCCTGTCAGTCCGGACTCCGTCCGCCGGACTCCGTATGTTAACACGATAACTCAAAAACGCGTGAAGGGATTTCAATAAAATTTTGGAACTATTATTGATTTTAGGAAGGATCGGGGCACGGGGTGGAGCACCCCCCATACAATTGTTTTGGAAAAAATCAGATTCCCCAGGATTGCAACAACTGATTGCAATGAAATTTTGGTATTAGTATTTTATTGGTCCATCATAGAACCATATTGATTTTAGGGGGGATCGGGGCACGGGGTGGAGCACCCCCCATACAATTGTTTTGGAAAAAATCAGATTCCCGAGGATTGCAACAACTGATTGCAATGAAATTTTAGGATTAGTATTTTATTGGTCCATCATAGAACCATATTAATTTTAGGGGGGATCGGGGGACGGGGTGGAGCACCCCCCATACAAATTTTTAAGAAAATACAGTTTTTTAAGAACATGTGAACGGATTGCAATGAAATGTTGGGATTAGTATTTTATTGGTCCATCATAGAACCATATTGATTTTAGGGGGGATCGGGGCACGGGGTGGAGCACCCCCCATACAATTGTTTTGGAAAAAATCAGATTCCCGAGGATTGCAACAACTGATTGCAATGAAATTTTAGGATTAGTATTTTATTGGTCCATCATAGAACCATATTAATTTTAGGGGGGATCGGGGGACGGGGTGGAGCACCCCCCATACAAATTTTTAAGAAAATACAGTTTTTTAAGAACATGTGAACGGATTGCAATGAAATGTTGGGATTAGTATTTTATTGGTCCATCATAGAACCATATTGATTTTAGGGGGGATCGGGGCACGGTGTGGAGCACCCCCATACACATTTTTTGGAAAATATAGTTTTTTAAGAACATGTGAACGGATTGCAATGAAATTTTGGGATTAGTATTTTATTGTTCCATCATAGAACCATATTAATTTTAGGGGGGATCGGGAGACGGGGTGGAGCACCCCCATACAAATTTTTTGGAAAATACAGTTTTTTAAGAACATGTGAACGGATTGCAATGAAATTTTGGGATTAGTATTTTATTGGTCCATCATAGAACCATATTGATTTTAGGGGGGATCGGAGCATGGGGTGAAGCACCTCTCATACAATTTTTATGGAAAAAATCAGTTTTTTTAAGAACCCGTGAACTGGTTTCAATGAAATTTTGGGATTAGTGTTTTATTATATTAAATGATGGTTCCATGGAGGGGTTTTCAGAACTTGGGTATATTGTTATCAGTTCGTGTTAAATGCTGAAAATACTATTGCATAATATTCGACGAAGCATACAGCCATACTTGCCTGTCGTTTTTTTTTCATGTTGTAGAAATTCCCATTTAGTCCAAAATGGTTTGCTGCAAATTTCACATATAAATTCTGGAGTTTTATGTCCTCTGATATGACGTTTTAAAGTTTGATTGTTGTTAAATTGTTTGAAACAAATGTTACATTGCAATTCCATTGTTTCTCGATAAAATGTGAAATAATTATTTACTTATGCTTTTATTAATATTTTATTTTTTTACCAATTATACTTTCAAGTGGTAATTCTTTTTCTTCAGAGATTCCAATTGAATTAATTTTTTCTTCTGCTATAATTTGTGTATACTGCTGATCAGATTTATCCAAAGGAGATATTTTATTATTATATGCACATTTTCCTTCTTCTTTGTGTATTATGGCTTTATGTGTTGCCAAACTTTGTTCATTCTCAAATGATTGTATTACCGACCAAGGTGGGAGCATGGCAACGTGCTTGCGTTTGGAGCGGGAGGTACCGAGTTCGAATCTCGACCGAGGCGGGATGGAATTTTTCATTCGGCTAATTATGTACTAAACACACATATGTAGTGGACAATGCTTAATAACATCTATGATCCTCTGGCCGGTGTGCAGTGATTCGGTTTTAAAACCGAACGATTCTTCTTAGGAAATCTGCATGTTTCCTAAAGAGCTGGCAATGTGCCGAATCATAATTAAACATGCATGTGCAGATGCTAGGTGGTTCAGAGCCCACCTTAAAAATAGTAGGTCTCGTCCCAATTTGACTTAATAAGGGTGCTCCAGGTAGTCTGGTTGCCTGGTGTGAAAGAGTGGACGTTAAATAAAACAATTCTTGATGCAAGTCAAGTTCAAACAGTGAAAAAAAAAAAATTATTGTAAACTCAGTTTATCTTCTACTGATATGTCGACCAATTTAATTTGAAAAACCTTCGCCTTCATACTCATATCATCAGTATCATGATCTAATTCAATATATGAATCTGTTTCTGTAAAATCAGTCTCGAAAATATTGTTGGGTCTACAACATTAAAAAATTTATATTATATTATATTATAGAATTAAACAAGCCATCTTACTCTTCTTTTGATGCAATATCGTGAATTTACAAAAATCATAACAAATATTTTTATATAAATAATTTGTGTACCTTCTTGTATCTATAATATTATCCAACTGCTTTAATATATATGCATATTTTGGTTGAGGTAAAATAGTGGAATCATTAGAAAATACATTTTTAAGGCTATTTTTGTATCTAGTATAATTGTCTCGTAAAGGTCGCAATAAGCCAATTAATTCTGATTTATTAAAAGTACCATATTTTGATAATTCATCAGAAACTTCTTCCCATAACTTATCGATTACATCAGTTAATCTTTGCTTTATAGGTAAAGTGTGATCAAATAAGGGAGGTCTTTCAAATATTAAGTTTAATAAGGCGATCTCAAACTCCTCTTCAGTTCCAGTAATCTTTGAATATTTATTTTTCTTTCTAAATTTATTATTGGAGTTTAACTCAGATTTTGAATTTAATGTTGTATTAATCTCACAGTCATCAGATTCATTTAATCTTTCTTCATTAACGGATACAAAACATATTTCATTTCGCACTTCTTCCGAATCTAAAATAAAAAATGTTAGAAGAAAATATCTTAGCAGTTATACAATTTTAATAAAATTTAATTAACTAATCTTCAAATTATTAAAAAAAAAATTTATGATGATTGTAGTATATTCTATTGGCTAGTGTAAGACCAGGTTATAATACTATAAAGGTTGTCTACATCAAAAATCACGCGTCATTTTAAATTTATTTGTGACGTCACACGGACCATATTCCATTTCTACAAAATAAAAACAATTTTGATAAATTCCTTTTTTGTATTTTTTTTATATTTTCCTTAAAATTAATTAACAATTTTTCAACTATTTTTTAATGAGGAAATGTCAGGTAATCTATATTTCCAAGTTTTGTTTCAGAAAATATAACAACTCTTAATACCTCATAGTAAATGCATTACTAATTTCAGATTTTGGCCATACAACTTTTTTTTGCGACCCAATATCAAGTCAATTTTATTTTTTGAAGATAGAACAATCTTTAATAAATTGTTCAAGATCAATAAAATTTAACGATTTAGAGTTTTATTTTTATCATTGAAATTGTTCTTACAATAACTCACAACGCGTTTTTCCCAGGAATTTTTTAAAAACTACAATAATTAATCTGTTTACATAACTATAATTTAGAAGAATGAAATTAATTTAAATATCTTAAACTTACAATATTAATTGATTTTATTAAAAAAAATTGTTTTTAATATAAGAAACAATGAAAAAAAACACGACAAAATGTTAAATTAGGTTAAATAAATTATATCACAAAATCACCTTATATAAATGTTTTTCAACTAAATTTATTGTTTATTTATATGAAAACACACTTTATTATGGTTTTTTAACTATTTTAACTATTAATTTGTCTTTTTTTATTGAAAAATCTCTGTTTTAATTCCACATAAATTCGCGTATTTTACATACAAAAATGTCGTACATCTGTCAGGTTAGGATCGTGTGACGTCATCCCCCCTCTTACGACCGTAACCGAAAGATACCTATATGCTCGTTGATGAGACAACCTTTATAGTATTATAACCTGGCTAAATAACCGTTGAATTTCTATGTTTTATTTTTCAAAATTTTTAATGTTAAACCTATTTTTTATTAAGTATATTAAATCACCTGCACAGTTTTTTTTTTTCAAATGGACCAAAAATATTCTTGTACAATATAATTAATAAGTTTTTTTTATAACAAAAACAAAGAGGACTTACAAATGTGTACCTGAGTGTGAGTCAGCTCAATAAAGATTACAAGAAAAAACAAATTTTTTTTATAATAATTCAATAAAGATTACAAGAAAAAACAAAATTTTTTTTATAATAATTTCATATGAGTTAATTTTACACTATTCTTGTTAATTTATGATCTCACGTAATGAATTCAATTCAATATTTAATTTTAAAATATTTCAACGAATTTAATGAATTTTCTTAAAAGTATAAATATATGAAATTTTTCTAATTAAATTTAATAACATCAAAGATATTTTAATATTTACAATTTAGGATGGAATTAATAAAGTTGAAATAAAATAAAGTTGACTATAAAATTGTTGTTAAAATAAAAGTCGTTTGTTGTCGAACAAACAATAACAACAAAACATGATTTATTTGAAAAAACTTAAAAAAAGAAAGAAATATTTTTATAATTTTATTTTATTTTAAGTTTCTTTCAAATTTTTTTTGCAGGATTTAAAATAAAAAATTATCTTTAAATTACGAAATTATTGCCTTATAAGTTTCGTAACAAAAATACCAGAATTCATTCCCCATGTTCGCTCCAGTATTTTATTAAATTCGTTGTGAGATTGACTACTGAATTTTGTTGTAATCAAGGAAGGAATGGTTTGAATTTTGTTTTAATTTTTTCACCTACAATAAGTTTAAATCAGACAACTTCCAAAAATGGAGTTTTTTGGAAGCTGTCTTATTGTTATTACTGATTAATTTTTGGATTTCATAATGTATTACAATTCTTAAGTGATTATGGAACTGCGGGTTTAACCGAATCACTTCTTAGTTATCATCCTGAATGAAATGTCGATTATAGTTTTCCAAAACGAAAAATGTTAGGTTACATTATCAAATCCTAACATTTTTCGTTTTGGAAAACTATAATCAACATTTCTGTAAAAGAATGGACAAATTAATTGAATCAAGAAGAAAAAAATTGATATTTTAAAAAAAATTATACCTGTGTTGATCCAATTCATTTTCACCAGAAAATAAAGGGGTTCGTGTTAACAGTTCGTAAAACACACAACCACAGGACCAAATATCAATTTTCGCTACGTAATGACTTATAGTTATATTGTATAACTAAAAATTAAAAGAAAATTTATTTTACCCAGAAGTTAAAAGACATTCTGGATACATCGATTATGGATGATATTCTAAATTCTTAAGTGTTCGTATTTCAGTATTGGTCATTACATCGTATAAGCTGCAACAAAAATTTAATAATAATTAACTATTTTAAAAATTACTTCCGTCTTTTGGCAGCATACAAATTATTAGATTTTAGTTCTTTAACTTTTAAAAACTTTTGAAAAAGAGCCTGAGACAATTTTTAATAGAATAGAATTTTCAACCGTTGTTTCGAACGTTTTTCAAGAGCAATGCGGCAACGCTGGATATTATGATTTCTTTAATCTTGTCTTCCGAATAGAGAATATTTGTTACGATACGAACTGGTTTTTTATCTACAGACTCAGCTATCTCTTTCTATTTCGGTTCAATGCCCGCTTAGTAGCTGACAAACAATCCACTGAACTCAACTTGAGATGGATCAGTTTTTTATAGCAATTTTGTTTTGTCCAAAATATTACAATACAAATGGTTTTTCGTTAAATCGAATAATTTGATTTAATATATAAATCTTTCAAAAAGTTATTATAATTATCCCAATTTTGAAGCCAAACACTAAAGGATTTTAAGAGAAAATTATGTTCTATGTTGTGTTAGAGATCTAATGGGAATTGGGAAGCGCATAGTCATTTCTTAAATTTCTGCCATTATCCGAATGTTTTACATTGACGAATGACCACCATTTATTAATCGTTTCTAAACATTCCTTAGTACTAATAAAACTCTATTAAATTTTATTAATATAATAGTTTTATTTAATCAACCAGACGGTTCTATTACTCAAACAATACAAAGAGATAAAACATATAACAATCAAAAAGTTTTAATACTAATACAAAAACTTACTATGATTATTATAATTTATATAATTCAACACCCCCTTTTCGATTTAATAATCTTAGTTCAAGTTTAAATCTATGTTGTTGAAATAAACAAAATGACAATCCTTTTGTCATAACATCAGCTAACTGTAATTGTGTTGATATATATCTACTCAATTTTAATTTTTCCATCTGTAATAGCTTCTCTAATAAAATTATATCTAACATCAATATGTTTCATCCTTTTATGCTCTCGGGATTTTTCAGCAATTTTAATACATGCCTGATTATCTTCATATATAATAATTGCGTCATTATCAAAAATACCCAATTCATTTAACATTCTTCTCAACTATATTCCTTCACATGCTGCTACACTCAACGCTACATACTCTGCTTCTGTTGATGACAATGATATAGAACATTGTTTTCGACTCATAAACTTTAAAAACATATCCAGTAAGTGATTTCCGATCATTAACATCATTTGCCCAATCTGCATCTGTCTGCTTTCATAAATTAATTTATAATCTGAAGTTCCTTTTAAATATCTTAAAATTCTTTTCAAATAAACACAATGCTCCTCTGTTGCACAACCGTGATACCGACTAAAATAATTTACTGACGCACTTATATCAGGTCTTGAAGGTAACATCACATACATAAGACAACCAATCAATTCCTTATATGGTTTCTTAGTAAATTTACTTTCATCTGTACAAATTTTTAATTTCAAATGTGTTTCCATTGGAGTTGAAACACATTTACAATCTTTCATTTGGAATCTGTTTAATACATTAATCAAATATTGTTTTTGATTATTATTATTATTATTATTATTATTATTATTATTATTATTATTATTATTATCCTTTTTCAAAATCTCGTTCAACTTTAAATCCCAGAAAACAATCAAATTCTTTCAAATCTTTTATTTCAAATTCATTTCTTCAATTTCTTCCAAAACATTACTAACCAAAATTAAATCATCAACATAAAGAAGTAAATATATTATTATTCCATTTATAATCTTAATGTACAAACAACGATCACTCTCTGTTCGTGTAAAACCAATTTTAATCATACACTTATGAAAACATTCATTCCAACTTCGTGATGCTTGTTTTCATCCATAAGTTGATGTATTCAAATTTACATACTAAATTTCCTTCACCTTCAACAAATCCTTCTGGCTGTTTCATATAAATTTCTTCTTTGAGTGTTCCATTTAGAAATGCTGTTTTAACATTCATTTGATGAATAAATAAATTTTCTTCATTGACAATCGCTAAAATAACTCTTAGCGATGTTAACTTAGCCACTGGTGCATACGTTTCGTTATAATCAAAACCTTTCCGTTGTAAAAAACCTTTTGCAACTAATCTGGCCTTATACCTATCAATTACATCATTGCTATTTCTTTTAATTTTAAAAACCCATTTACAATCAATGATTTTTCTTCCTAATGGCAATTTCACCAATGTCTTTTTAAAGACTCCATATCATCTTCAACCGCTATCTTCCACTCTTTCCAATCAGTTCTTTCTTTCAATAAATTCAAACTTCCTGGTAAATCTTCCACATAATTCTCTGCGTTAAGAGCACGCACATAATTCTGCATATCATACTCTTCTTGCCATTTTGGTACTTGTATATTTCTTTTGCTTCTTCCTCTTAAATTCGATAATGTCTCCAAATCATCTTCACTAACAATTATTTCTCTTCCATTTCTTTCCTTTGAAATATTCCTATCATTTTCTAATTCTTGTTCTTCTTCTGAAACATTTCCATCATTTTCTAATTCTCTTGTCCTAATTTCATATTCTATTTCCTGATTTCCATTTCCTTCTTTCTGTACTTTATTCTTCGATTCAGAATTTTCAACAAATATAACATCACGAGCTATAATAATTTTTTTCTTTTCCAAATTCCATAATCGATAACCATTCTTTGAATATCCAACCAAACAATTTTCCGATGTTTTCTCATCCAATTTGGTTCTCTGTTATACTGGTACATGTGCATATACCAAACTTCCAAAAACCCTTAAATTAGCAATATCCGGTTTTATACCATACCACATTTCTGCTGGTGTTTTGTCTCTCAAACACATAGTTGGACTTCTATTTGTTAAATAAGCTGCTGTTAGTATGCTCTTATTCCAAAACCCTTTTTAAAATTTTAGCTTCCATAATCATTGATTTGGCTTTTCCATTAACGTTCTATTCATTCTCTCTGCAACTCCATTTTGTTCTGGTGTATCCGGCACTGTATATTCTATCTGAATTCCTTTCTTTACACAGAATTCTTTAAATTCATTAAAAGAATATTCACCACCATTGTCACATCTTAACCGAGAAATTTTGCTTTCAAAATTAGCTTTAACTATTATCTCATATTCTTTAAATTTATCTAAACCTTCACTTTCATTTTTCAATAAATAAATTATAACAAAATGTGTATAATCATCTATAAATGTCACAACATATCGTTTTCCATTCCATGATTTAGGTACAATTGGTCCACATACATCACTATAAATTAATTCAAGTGGTCGTGACGATCGATTTCCAATAAATTTCTTAAATGGCTTCCTTGTCTGCTTTCCATCCAAATAAGACCTGCAAACATCCATTTCTCCATTTATCTTTTGTTCAATTACATTTACCATTCCAGTGTTAACTAATTTTAAAACATCTACTTTATTCAAATGTCCCAAACGTTTATGCCAAAGTTCCAACATATTAACTAAGTTCTACTGCAGCAAATTTCTTGATTCGATCAATTTCCATATCCAGTACACATAATATTTCTTTTCTATAAACAATTCCTAGCACCTCATTATTATGTGTAATTATTTTAACTTTTCCATTCTTAAATACAACTTTAATTCCTTGTTCTTCCAATCTTCTCACAGAAAATAAGTTACATTTTAAAAATGGATCTTACAAAACATTTGTAACTTTACATTACATGTTTAATTCCATTACTAATAATTATTCCATTAATACTGCCAATTTTAGTTCCAGATAATGTCATACCATCCTTAGCAACAGCACCATCAAACATAACTGGTAACGTTAAAATCAGTATCATCAATTTTAGGCCCTGTTGTTTTCAAATCTCTAACAATTTTGTCAAAATCCAGAAAATGCTGTTCTAAACTTCTATTGAGAAATTTCATTCCCAACATTTTCTTTCGCAAATATAATTGACTAGAAATACTTTTACTTTCAAAAACTGATTTTAACGAATCAATTATTGCTTTGGCAGTTTCTTTGTCAGACTATCAGAAATTCTTGATATTAGACTTACATTTTTATTGAAATAATTTAATTTTTAATTTCTCCTTATCATCCTGAATACCATTTGAAATTTTTCGTGCACATAAATAATTTTTAAATGTTCTACTTTACATGTTTGAATCAAATTTATATCAAAAAAAGATGGAAAAAAAAGTTCTGAATTTTTTGCATTCAATCCGTCTAACCATAGCTAGAATAACCATATGAAAAACAATATATCTTTTATTTGACGTTTTTGTATTCCTGACGTTCCGCGTATTTTGGTCTAAATGAATTACTGTGTTTTCTTTTATTACTCCGGAGTTAACTTCTGACACCTAGCGTCAAAAAAGTGTGTTTTTTTATAACTCGTGAGTCCAAAACTTGACTCCATCGTTTATCACCTTTTGACTCTAGTTTTTCTTAGGAGCATTTGACTCTAGGTTTGACAATTCAAAATGACGGAATAAACAAAATAAATAAATAATAAAATAAAAGTTCAAATATTATTTTTTTATATTAAAATGTTACAGCATACCTGTAACCTGTGAGTTACAATATAATAATAATAATAATCCATATTTTCCATAATTTTGAGGTTATGTTTTATATATTAAAATAATTTTTTCGGATGTATAATAAATAAAAAGAGAATCGAAAATGAACACAATAAATTATTATGATGAAGTTTTTGGAGAAAATGTATATTCAATAATGATATTAAACTGCAATTCTAAAGGAATAATTCAATTACTAAGGCTTAAAAGATAGATCTTAAATTTATAGTATTTCAAAAGACGTTATTTTTGACGTAAAATCACCTTACTTTTTAGGTGACATTTACGAACAGACCCCTGTATTGATTTTTATTACTTTCAATAAAACGGTAATTATTCATTTAACATCATAATTTATTATTTTTTGACAGTTCTTTGTTGACACTACAAAATCGCCAAGAATCACCTAACTAAAAAGTACGGTGATATTCGGTGAAAAAAAATAAAATTTGGCGACTTAAACGAACGATCAAAGTGATGGTGACTTTTTCACCATTTTGCATTTTCGAACGCATTTTTGCGATTTTACGGTGAAAAAGTTACCAAAAAGTCACCTAGGTGACATTAAGGAACAGACCCCTGTATAATGTTCAAAGATATTTTGTCTGTGACGTCACAATCATAGTATCGAATCACCATTTCTTGTCCTGTCAGACGATTTTTAGTGTTAACTGAAAACGAGTTTTAGTTAATATAAATGTAAGTTATAGTTATAAAAGTGTAATTAGAGTGATCTGTGATTATCTGTTATTAATTTAATATTTGTTTGTTTCATTAAAATTATGTATTTCATTGGGTCTGTGTAACTTGGTTAAAAATAAGTTAAAAATAAGTTAAAATTAGGTGAAAAAATATTGGTGAGAAAAATTTAACTTTGGTGATTTTAAGCTGTGTAACTTGGTTAAAAATTTAACATTTAAATTTATGAAATAAATCTCTTAAAATGAGACAAATAAATTTTTTTTTTAGTATTTTTTCAGTTTTAATGGTATATTTAAATTAAACTTTACGAAAAATAACAATTAAAATAATAATCCTATTTTTTTTTTGTTTATTAAACTTTATTTGAATAAATTGGGTTATTTTTCAGTTTATTGAACTGAAATATTTGTTCATAAAAATTATTGAACATAAATTATTTTTTAACTTCAAACGTCAAAATTTAACATGCCCCGAAGCTAGTTAAAATTTTGACAACTAAATTGAGGTGAATATGTGACGAAAATTTAACATTGGCTGTCAAAATTTTAACTTTTAACTAGTTTTTAACCAAGTTACACAGACCCATTGTGAAATTGTGTAAAACAAATCCGCGTCGTCAACATAACCCAACTTTTGCACATTGAAATTATTTATATAAATTGTTTTCTTAAATAAATTTTTCAGTGAAATTATGTTTTGTTGTGATTATGGCGAACTGTGTCTTATTATTGAACTAAAATTTTTTCCATAATGCCGTTTTATTGTGTTCAAAAAGAACTGTTGAAACTTTTTATAATTTGACAGAAGACCAATATTTTGATATGTGAACATTTTCTTCTATTTTATTTTGTTCATTTAATTACTACAATAATCAATAAAATGTTATTGTGATCTAGTTTTTGTGTTAGTTATATTGAAGTAAAGATTTTATAATTTATTAGAAAGATCTTAAGAAAATATTATCTGGATATCAAAAATTTTGTGTATGTTAAATTATGCAATGTTTATACATTTATTTTTCAATTTTCTAGCGAAAGATAATATTCGTTTAAAATGTGTTTTTTTTTTGTTTTTTCTTCAGTGCCAAAATGCCAAATGGGTGTTGTGTTCCTGGATGTTCTTCTAATGGAAAAAGAAATACTAGTTATGTTACAGTATTTTCATTTCCAAAAAATGATAGTGTAAAACTAAACAAATGGAAAAAATGCATTCCCAGAGACTTTGAAATAACTAAAAATAGTGCAGTGTGTATTAAACATTTTGCGGAACAACATATTGTGAGGTATTTTCAATTTTTATTTATAATTTTTGTAGTTTTATATACAACATATAAAAATAATTAGGGAAGACCGTGCAACTCGTTCAGATGGTACAGTGTTAGTGGTTCAAAGAAAGATCATAAAACTAACTGATGATGCTTTTCCAAGTATTTTTCCAAATCTACCATCTTACTTATCATTATCAGTAGCTGCTTTGAGGAAATCACCGGCAAAAACATTACAAATATCTAGATTGCCTTGCTCAGTCCCATCCGTTAAATTAAGTAAACAAAATAAACCTGTAAAAGAAGTGACAGAACGTACAAAAAGATTCAAGAACGAAACATGGAGTGACGTATGGACTGACACTTATACATCAGGTATTATTTCTTTTATTACTAAAACCGAAATATTTGGATGATTGAAAAATTATCTTTAATAAAGTTTTAAATCTCGTAAAAAATTGCTTTCACTAGAATAAAAATCATAATAATGAAATATTTTAATCAAACTTTGATTTTCTACATATATGTACTCAATCATCATAAATTTTTTTTTTAATAATTTGAAGATTAGTTAATTAAATTTTATTAAAATTGTATAACTGCTAAGATATTTTCTTCTAACATTTTTTATTTTAGATTCGGAAGAAGTGCGAAATGAAATATGTTTTGTATCCGTTAATGAAGAAAGATTAAATGAATCTGATGACTGTGAGATTAATACAACATTAAATTCAAAATCTGAGTTAAACTCCAATAATAAATTTAGAAAGAAAAATAAATATTCAAAGATTACTGGAACTGAAGAGGAGTTTGAGATCGCCTTATTAAACTTAATATTTGAAAGACCTCCCTTATTTGATCACACTTTACCTATAAAGCAAAGATTAACTGATGTAATCGATAAGTTATGGGAAGAAGTTTCTGATGAATTATCAAAATATGGTACTTTTAATAAATCAGAATTAATTGGCTTATGGCGACCTTTACGAGACAATTATACTAGATACAAAAATAGCCTTAAAAATGTATTTTCTAATGATTCCACTATTTTACCTCAACCAAAATATGCAGATATATTAAAGCAGTTGGATAATATTATAGATACAAGAAGGTACACAAATTATTTATATAAAAATATTTGTTATGATTTTTGTAAATTAATATAGACTGACTTCCACCGAAACTGATACCTCTATGGATATTTGTAGTTCAGATAGTCATTATTCTATACCCATGATAAGCAAATCTTCGATAACAATACACTCCTGTAGAGCTTGTCTCAGTAACGATGGCACATTATCAATATTTGAACGACATAATAATCTATTAATAGTTGTCATGATTTCAGATTTGACAAATGTGAAAGTACGTAACCATATTACAAAAAATTTTAAACTTCAAATATTGAAAAACTTTTTAGATGAATGTGGCTGAAGAATTTCTTAAAACCATTTGTAAAAATTGTGTTGAAAAGCTTCATGCAGCATTTGTTTTCAAACAAGAATGCGAGAATTCCGAGAAAAAATTGCAACATTTTTTGCTTCACGATATTGCATCAAAAGAAGAGTAAGATGGCTTGTTTAATTCTTTAATTTATGTAATATAAATTTTTTAATGTTGTAGACCCAACAATATTTTCGAGACTGATTTTACTGAAACAGATTCATATATTGAATTAGATCATGATACTGATGATATGAGTATGAAGGCGAAGGTTTCTCTTGAAATTAAATTGGTCGACATATCAGTAGAAGATAAACTGAGTTTACAATCATTTGAGAATGAACAAAGTTTGGCAACACATAAAGCCATAATACACAAAGAAGAAGGAAAATGTGCATATAATAATAAAATATCTCCTTTGGATAAATCTGATCAGCAGTATACACAAATTATAGCAGAAGAAAAAATTAATTCAATTGGAATCTCTGAAGAAAAAGAATTACCACTTGAAAGTATAATTGGTAAAAAAATAAAAGCATAAGTAAATAATTATTTCACATTTTATCTAGAAACAATGGAATTGCAATGTAACATTTGTTTCAAACAATTTAACAACAATCAAACTTTAAAACGTCATATCAGAGGACATAAAACTCCAGAATTTATATGTGAAATTTGCAGTAAACCATTTTGGACTAAATGGGAATTTCTACAACATGAAAAAATAATCCATTTAAAAGAAAAACCCCACAAGTGTGTAGAATGCAATCAAAGTTTTTTTTTTAAAAGATCACTAAAAATTCATAACTTTAAACACACTGGTAAATAATTAATTTAGTAGAATTTTTGTTCAGAAATTGAAAATACTTAGTTAAGAATATTTGTTTCAGGTGAAAAACCTTTTGAATGTCAATATTGCGATAAAACTTTCAGACTTAAATCCTCAAAGGTAAAACATACAAAATTGCATACTGGTAAGAGTAACTTTTTAGTTCTTACTTACGATAAAATTTATTAATCGTTCAATTTTAGGGGATAATAAGCGTCATCAATGTGAAATTTGTCTTAAGCGTTTTTCTTTTCCTTATAATCTTCGAATTCACAAAAGAATACATACGGGTCGGTTTATAAATAATTTAGTCATTGAATGAATTTAAATGAATAAATTTTTATTTATAGGGGAAAAACCGTTCAAATGTCAATATTGTAATTTCCGTTTTATTCAGCAAGCTACTCTCAAAATACACTTGCGAATACACAACGGTAATTAATTTTATTAAGAAAACTGGTACAAAGAATTAAAGGTCTCGTTTTTAGGTCCTATATTCAAATGTCATGTTTGTGAAAAAGTCTTTACGCGAAATGGGGATTTGAAACGTCATGCCAGAATGCATACTGGTAAATATATTTCTTTAATATTACTATTATTATTTTAACTCGTTATTTGTTTCAAGGAGAAAAACCGTATGAATGCATGTTTTGCAATAATAAATTTGCAAGTGTAAGTAATCAACGAGCACATGCCAATAATTATTGTAAAAGTAATCCCAATATCATAAGGAAAAATACAACAAAATTATAGGTACAACGGTTTTGTTATTGCTAATTTCAATTTCTAGCTTTTTTTTTGCAGAGTTATTAACAAAATCGAGGAATGAATATTACGGAATTTTTAATGATTTCAATTTTTTTACAATTGTAAAAATAAAAATAAAATATATTTTAGTCTTTAAAAAAAACTTGAAGTTTTTTAAGTTTTATATTTAAATTTAATTCTATTTTTACTTTTCTCAAATATGATTTCAGTCAGTTAACGGCCGAAAAAATTAATTTTAGTTTAAGTATTCGGCGAGAATTTTTGTGGACACTTTGGAAAATTGTATACCTAGATTGCCTTGTTCAGGGCAATTAAATAACAATAAATAAAAATAAGAATTCAACATTTAAAAAAATTCATGAACAATTTTTATATGTAATTGAAGAATATAATCAGTATGTTTGTCGTAATTATTGTTAATTACTTTAGGAATTTCAAGACTGATGGTGATTTTATAATTTTTTGAATTGTATTATTATTATTTTAAGAATAAAATTTTCTTCGTTTTTTAGAAAAAAAAACTTTTTTTTGAATTTAAAAATTGATTTGGAATTTAAAACTCAATAAAATAAATACATTAACCTGTAATTCACTTGATGATCAATTAATGCCATCAGATCTTATTATAAAAAACATTGATGAAGTCGTGTTAAATAGTTTTAAAGAGGAAATTTCTGAGGAAGCAATTTCCATCATAATGCACATATCGGGAAAAATGTATCCAAGAAAAATAACTGTTATGATTGTAAACAAATATTATTAGCTGATTCACACGTTCAACTGGATTTATCTCCAAATTTAGTATTTTTATCTAATTTAAGCCGTGGTGGTTTAAAAAAACCTTCAACATTTTTAATAACAATAGGTATAATTGCTTATGAAATTTTTCAAACATTGATTTCAGAAAATAATGAAATCAAATCATTTGTTTTTAAAATTTTTTAATTTACAATAAGCCAATTGTAAAAATGGATTATTGAAACTAGAAACACTTTAAAATTATTGTAAATTACTTACTTTAATAATTGATTTTATTTATTTTAATATTAATTAATCGTAATTGTATATATTGGTTTTGAGTAGCTTAAGTAGAAAAGAAGGGCTAAATTATATTAAGGTTCTCATTGTTAAATAATCTCTCGGTCGAGATAGACACTTTGTACAAATAAACAGAAAAATGCAAGTATTAAATGATGTGTTTTAATAAACATTATATTAACAATTTAATAAAACAGCAAAATTCCTTCAAGCACTACTAAAAGACAGTACGTTACTAATAAAATAATAATACAAAACATGACACGACTTGTAATATAGAAGATTGTGTTCCGTATCTATTTGTCTTTTGTTGAAGGATGAGCACTCTTTCTCATCCTTCAACAAATGATTACAAAATGCCAATAAGAAGGTAAGCATTTATATCTTTAAGTAGATATCATACATGAACGAGATAGACAATTTGCTGATGGATAAATATAAATTTTGTTTTAGTGGATACATTAACTTAAATCTCGATTTTTTATAATATTAGAAGAAGCATTATAATAGATATTTTGTTATGAATAAAATGGAAAATATCTTTTTACAATATCAGACAATGAAACACAGAGTAATGACATTTTTGTATACATATTTAATATATCATTATTATATAACAATTAACATTTTTTTTTAATTGAGCTTATTTAAGGACAAACAAATAATAATGTATATAATAATATATTTTGTTCGAACATAAACATTTACATATTTTTTTTTTATAATATATACAACACTGATTGACTTTCGAGGCAAAGGGGTTTATTTTTTGTT
Source organism: Pedicia rivosa (assembly GCA_963082725.1). Classification (NCBI taxonomy): domain Eukaryota; kingdom Metazoa; phylum Arthropoda; class Insecta; order Diptera; family Pediciidae; genus Pedicia; species Pedicia rivosa. The sequence goes on from OY720153.1 coordinate 24,728,123, forward strand.
ATAAGTTATTTTCTCGCAATCTATAATTCTTTTTAAATTACAGATAAGCAAAAAAAAATAAATTAAAAGATAAACGTTTTCCTTTCGTTACTAATCAAATTTCCTAATTGATATGAATTAAATAAAGATGATTATATATAGATAACATTTTCTTCGGGTAAATACTTTTTTGTGCTTTTCTATGGACTCGATGTCCATCACCGAACTACTTTTTATACTATAATTTGTCTCTGAAAAGACATAACTTTTTTTTTTATCTTATATATTTTTTTTTTTTTAAATTAAATTTCTATTTTTCCTTATTTTTTAGATGATAACTTTAATTTAATTAATATACAATAATATTTATATAATTTTTTTTTATTGTTCAAAGTCTAAACTAAAATATATAATTATTAGGTAATGGAAACACACAAAACCTGAAACAACTTATTTTTTTTTTTTTTGGTAGTTTAATGTCGTTGCAGACTTTTTGTTTAATTTATTATAATTTTATAGATTAATAACTACAAGCAATAACCTATATATAGGTAACATAATATATATATATATATATATGTTTTATAATCATATTTATATTTCGTATATTTATATTACTTATATTTTTGTGTTTTTTTTTTCTTCTTCATTTTTTAAATATTAATAATTGAATTTATAATTGATTTATTGTTTCAAAACTGATGTATAGGAAATTCAGTTAAAAATTATAATAATAATTTTAGTAATTAATTTTATAAATGTATATTATTACATTTATTATATTGCTTTTGATTTTTCTTCTTATTTTTTTCTTCTTGTATTTTACAAAAAACAAAAATTGACAATTTTTCTCTATAGTTATTATTATTATTTATTTATTTCTATTTTTTTTTTTTGTTAATTTTTCAATCGATGTCTATTTTTTTTTTTCATAATTAAATAATTTAATCAATAAATAAATTAAATAGTTTATAAATAAGTAAGAAAAAAAAAACTAAAAAATGTTTTTTTGTTTTATTTTCTGTAGTTAATTTTTTTTTTATATTATAATAGTTCATAATTCTTTCGTTAATTTTTCTTTTTTTTTTTGAATCAAGCACAAAAAATTACAATTACTCAAATATGTAATATATATGCATATATGCATACATATAAATATATGTATGTATGTATGTATATATAGATACTTTAACAACATTGACTAAAATATTTCAATATTTTGTTTTTTTTTTTTTAAGTTTAACTCAACTATATTTATGAAAATCATAATAATAGTTATAATAACATTTATAAAGGCAGGTAAACATTTTCTATTTTTTTTTTTTTTGGTAATAAATATACGATTGTTTAAAAAATTAATGGAAGTTAGAGGAGGAATTAGGTATAAATATATTATTTATATATAGAAGAAATTTATTTTAATTTTCTTCATTAAATAAATATCACGAATCACTTTTGATAAATATATGTATTATGGTAATGTAAAGTAATTGATAAAATATTGGAAAAAAAATATAATAATAATTTAAATTTAGGGATTACATCAATTATATTTATTTAAGTTTAGTGTAAGAATTTTTTGTTTTTTTTAATATATTTAAGTTGATTTTTGCCAGATGAGTATTATAAAATATATAAGAATAAAAATTATTGATAACAAAACAAATTTCGGTAAAAATTGTAATTGTTTTTTGTAGTTAAAGATATATTTTAGGAATGATTATTTTTGTATAATTCAAGTAATTTCCTCCCAATTGATTTTTATAATATTCTCACATTCGAGTATTATTATTTTTTGTTGATTCTTCTATTATTTGTTTTCTTTTCGTTTTTTCTTTAATAAGGTACATTATTTATTTAACAACATATTTTATTACACTAAAATGCAACATTAGGTCGAAAGTGAAATATTTAAAATAAAAATAAAAAATAGAAAATAAAAATAAAAATATATTTAAATATTTAATATAATAATTTATGGTTGTCATTTTTGTTTATTATTTTTCTGGTTATTTATTAGTTAAAGTTGTTTTAATATATACCTGAAATGTTTTATAGCAAGAAAAAAAATGAAAGAAAAGAATTTTAAGAACAAATATATAATCAACTGAAAAAGGTATAGGTAGGTAAGTGTCAAGAGGCAAACAAAGTGTAATACATATTTTAATTAGCTGATTTCATTATTTTTATATTTACATATTTCCGTTTATAATGCCAATTGTTAGTTATAAATTTCTTTGCGTATTAAAAGTTCAAAGATAAAGAAAGTTTAGTGAATTTAAACTCCATTCTACTACAAAACCAACGCATTATAGCCAGCCCATAATAAATTTAAATAAGGAATCTTTAAATGTAAACTTATATCTAAAAGTAAAATTAGAAACTATAACAACGACTATAATAATAATAATAAAGATAAAGTTCCAGTGTAACTAACGTCTCGAAAAAAAAAGTTATTGCCAGTTAAAAAATGATAAATTTGAATTTTAAACAAATAAATTGATTCTGTTGTTAAATTAAATATTAAATAATAATTATAATGGAAAAGAAAAATATTATATGAATTGATATAAAGGATATACACCCTTCCTAATACAAAAAAATTAAATAATTTTATTGCTAGTTTCTTATAGGTACAAATTTCACTTTATTTGAATTCTCACGAGACAAACAAAATTTTATGAATTTTTGACCACATTTTTTCTACATTTCTACCTCAACATTCTGTTTTGTGTTATCGGACAGCAATTTTAAATTTAACACAAATTGAAATAGATTTAAGGCTCATGGTAGTGTGTAATTTTTTGTAATTTTAAATGCAATAATTTAGGACAAAAAAAAATCTAAATTTTTTCAAGATTTAATGTAGTAAGTTTGTATTTTCCAAAATCAATCCCAATCTAAATGTTATTTCATCCATACTACTTTTTATTAAGTTAAGTTTTGTTACAGTTTACAATCTATTAACTGTTCTTAATACATAATAATAACTTTAATAATAATCCACAATTAAGTGAAATAATTGTTAACTGCTTGTATGTTATATTTTGCAAGTTGTAAAACAACAGCAAAAATTGCAGTATTTTTTAATTATATATTGAAAAAACTTATTTAATTTAAAAATTGGTAAATTGAACTCATTCAACTAAAAAATATTAGAATAAGTATTAGAAAGATGTGTAGGAAAAGAAAAAAGTATTTGGAAGTTGAGACTTTCATTGTAGATTGGCCATAATTATTACAATAGTTGTAAGTTTTATATGGTTCTGTCTTATCGACTGAGTTTGGTTAAACTAACGTTACAATTTCAGTTTAGTGGAGATAATTTGCAAAATTTCGAAAAAATTGTTGACAAAATAATAAAACAGAAATAATTGGTACGGAAATATTATTTTAATTTATAAAGAATGATTTTTGTGTCATTTAATGTTGCAAAAGGTAATTTTGTTTGGCGTAATACGATACTTATCATTATAAGTCATAGTATTAAAAAAAAAGAAATCAAAAAGTAATTAAAATATTATAGGGAAAATAATTGCACAAATACTACATCATTTGTTTTTTTGCGACGTATGGTGCACAATAACATAAACAATATTACTAATTATATTTAAATTATAACTTACTTTCGCATTCCAATGGATTCATGTGTCCAAAAACATTTAATTCATATAATGATGCAATTGTTATGAAAAAAAAGTACCAAAACATGAGAACAACGCCTAATCTTTTATCTAATTTCCAACCATTCATATGAGTCGCAAACAGAAGGAAAAATACTGTCGATAAAAGAGAAAGAGTAGAATACACAAGTCCTAAAGGAAATGAAAAAATATAAAGAGAAAAAGAAAAATTTTTAGTAAAAATTTAGTAACAAAATATAATAAAATAATTAAACTAAATATTTAATAAAAACCTTTTGAGATAACATTAACATGAGATCCTGGTTTTATAATTGCTGTTTGTATGAACCAAGGAAGACCCAAACAAATCAATATATCAAAAACATTAGAGCCAACTGCATTTGAAACTGCCATATCACCATAACCTTCCTTAATAACAGCTATTGAACTTAAGGCATCAGGAACAGATACACCAGCTGCTACAAATGTTAAACCCATTACAGTATCAGGAATTCCCAATGTAGCTCCAATTATTGTTATCATCCAAACCTAAATTATTTTGAATTTTCTATTAAATATTAAACATATTTTATTGCTTCTAAAAATCTTACCATAAAATATGAATAAAATGATATCCAAATCATTGAAATCAAAAATGTAAATGGGTACCAGTTTTTATATTTTTCTGTTCGGCAATCAGGCATAGTTAACCGGCACATATAATGAATTGGATAAACAATTACCCATGAAATTTTACCAGGCAAACCACCATCGGTAGGTTTATCCAATGGATTTGTCATCTCTGACTGTTTTATTTCTTTGGATTTATAATAATCAGGATTTTGCTGTGATTGTGGCACACCTGCGGTACTTGTTACTTGTTGTAATTGTTGATTTTGTTTATTGTCGGTAGGCTAGTTTTTGTTTTTAAAATACAATTAATTATTAAGAGTACGTATATTTTTCTTTTAATTAATAGAATAAATTATAAAAAAACCTAAAATTTTTATATTATAGTCCAGTGTCTGTTAAACATTTTATTCTCTAAAATTTTTTATTTTATATTTTATTATTCTAAAAGATATTTTTTATTTAAAATTAGAATACGTATATAATTTTTGTGTTTACCTGTTCCATTGTCTCACCGGGCGTTGTATTATAACCATAGTTTTTCTGTCCAACTCCAGCAGCTGGAGTATCCCATGAATTTGTAGTAGCTGATGTATTCCAACCATTTGTTTTTGTATTATTAGAATCCCAAGAACTTGTTACTGGAGCAGGGGTTGTTGTTGAAGTATCACCCCAAGCTAAATTTGGATCCCAACTACTTTGTGATTCATAATTTGCATTGTAACCTTAAAAAAACATTTTTTATAAATGTTTTATTAAAAATATATTTTTCCTTATTATTACATACCTTGATCAAGGGCGGTCTCTTGTGTCGCCGGTTGTGTGGGTTCTTGTGATAAATTTGTAATAGCTTGTTCTTGCGTATATGATGTTTCTGGCACATTTTTATACGTAACTAATGCTGATTGTTCTTCTTTGGAAGGAAGCTTTATAGGAAGTTTTAATGAATGTGCCCATTTTTCCAATGATGAATTAAAGTGTAGAGCCACGCAATAACCGACGTAACACAGAAGCATAAATAATGCTTCTATCTAAAAATATTTAATAAATTTATTTTAAGTTTAAATTATTTTTCTACATGAATAAATAATTATATTCAAAAAGGTTAACAAGACATTTTTTAATATTTAACAAATTATTATATTTGATGAAAAGAATTTTTTATTAAATATTTTATGAAAATTTCTGTATTGTAATTTTGAATTTCATTTGTTTAAATTATAAATTATTATTTTATTTTTATGTTTTTCTGACAAACTACTTATTTAGTAATTTTTATTACATAAAAATAAATATAATATAAAATAATTTGGTGAATACAAAAGTATAAATAAACACAACAAAACCTAATAAAACTATTTAAATACAAAGAATTGTTTTTATATTCTTGATACTCGAATATTGAATATTAATTTTTATTTTAAGAATATATTGTTAACGTTGAGCAACTACATACACGTTTCTTTCTAAGTTCTAAGTAACATTCTATTCTTACAAACCTCCGTAATAAATTTAAGGATTAAAAATTATTTGTATGTAACATAAGATGTACTGGCAACATGAGTGTGAAATAATTGTAATTATATAATATTTATTTAAGATTGTAATTTTAAAACATCAATTTGAAAGCATACACATTTGTATATCGTAAAGATAATTAACTTATTTGTACTTCCGATTCTCAGTTAACTTAGGCAGCACAAATATTCCAAATTAAACATATTAATACAATATACAATGTACCTAGATATAAACATAGTTAAACCAGTTTAAAACCTTTTAAAATCAATAATGTTTATTACGTATTCAATACACAATAACTTGAATGGAAAGTTTGAATTTATCTTAGAATTTTATTTTACATTCGACAGTGTAGTAAAATTTTCCGAAAAGGGCTAAGCAGGTAAAAATTGTTCCCATAATACTTGATTGGAAATGAATTTTATATTCAACCATTTACTAGTTTTCCATAATTTCTTCTAATAAATACATAATTAATAATAATTTAATATCAATGAATGACTAAACTAAGCCTGGCAACGAAGAAAGTGTCGTAGGTTGAAATGATATGTATAAAATTCGTCAGTTATAGAAAAAAAAACATTCCAAATATTTGGTGTTTAAAGAAAATGGCGATCCAACAACAAATACACGTAAGTTTAAAATGAGTATCTTGACTAATATCTAAATCTCATCCAAATCGGTTAATATTAGATAAAATTTCAATTTTGTAAACTTCATGGGAAACTGTTAAAAATGGTGAATTTATAAGATTAAACGAAAAACTCATTAAAGTTATGTTTAGCTTTTCTAGAACATGTCAACCCTGTAAAAGTTACCCTTGTCAAGCTATTTTTTGAAGGTGCAAATATAGGTCACGTGGGAGAAGCCAAAATTCTTCAAATTAGTTTTTCTAAATTTATTGTCATTTAATAATGTGTAGGCACTTTATAGCTATGTATATGTTAAGTGGAAAATTTTTTTAGCTACAACAACAATAACTTTATATACCCTTTATTGGACGGTTTGGTCGTCGCCCCCTTACACTTAATTGTATCCATGCTTAAGCTCTTCCATCAATAAAACAATCGCTTGGAAAACATATGTTTCCAGACCAAAGTCTATAGTGGTTGTACTTCATTACATAAAAACAAAAAAAAAACAGTAAAAGCCAGTGAATTGTTTATCTTTTTCTCTGTTTAACTTAGTTAATCTCAGTGAATATCGCCAGAATTTGACGATATTGAAACTTCCATTATCTTAGCCGTGTTTTTTATGCATGAACTAAAAAAAATCGAATTTTTAGTAGTCGAATCGTTGGTAGGAAAAAACATATTTCTCACTGGTTTTCACTTTAATATTTAAAAAAAAATTAATATTTACTATAAAGCGTTATTTATATAATTGAATTATATCTTTATTTCTTTGTTGTCGATCATATGAGGCAATTTATTGCCCTAACTTTAAATAATTTTTAAATAATAATTCCACTTACCCATGAAATTACATCATTGAATATAATAACAAGCATTACTAAAATCGAAACAGAATAGAAGAAACAATCTCTAACAAGGGGCCACCAATTTAGTTGACAAACAGTTCCTGAACACAATGCACAAACGGATATGACAAACATTATGTTAAATACAGCTGAACCGATTACACCACTGACACCTTTCGATAAAATTTAAAAAAAAAAAAAATATTTTTTAAAAAATACACAATTTAATTATTTTATTCATTGTTAATATACTATAATACTTATAAATATATATAAGTATATTGATATTTGTGAAAAAAAATACAAACCAATGTCATCTTTTGCAAAAAATACACCAATAATAACAGTTGCTAATTCCGGTGCTGAACTCCCGGCCGCCATAAATGTAGCACCAGCAACATCCGGTGATAATTTGAGTTCTTTGATAATTTAAAAATATTGATTAATAAATATCTTTCTTCCTAATTTAATTTTTATTATTATTATTATTATTAATTAAATAATTAGAATTTTTGTAAAACTATAACACCAATTTGACAAAGTCTTGACGATGAAAACATCTTGATGAAGATTATTTAGATATTAAAAAATTAAAGTTGTGAAACTAAAAAATATTGTATTATTGAAAAAAATTTACCTTCACATATCCTATCTAAACTTGAAACAAAATAATCATCACAAACAATAGCTAGTCCAAGAAAAGTAAAAATAGCAACGAAAATATGAACTATTAGTCCTCCATGTTTTCTAGCATATGGTCCCATTAATGGTGGTGGAAATTGTTCAATTGCTGGTGGTGTACAATTATCACGTAATGGTCTCCATGTTGGATGAGAATATTTTGTTGATTGTGTACTATTTTGTAGTTCTGATTCGTCACGATTTGTTTTAATTGGAGGATAAAAGTTTTTAGGTGATTGTATGTACTCGTTGGGCTTAAATTATTAAATAATTATCTAAAAAAAGTCTGCAAAATCATTGTTAAATATTTTAGATTAAATTACCTCTGTTGTATAATTATTTTCTATATTGTCTGTATTAAGTGAGACTAATTCCTCATCAGATGTTGGTGGAATAATTGAATTAGGTGATAATTTTTCACCTTTATCTGAATAAACATGTATGCATGAATATATAAGTAATAAAATTCCCATATGCCAAAAACGTCCCCTCACTGTTTTCCTCATTTTTCTTTTAGTTTAGATCTTTTCTGTGAAATACATATTTTATAAATTTAAAAATATAATTAAACACAAATTTAATTATAATTTCAGTATTTTATATCAACGTTCAAATTAATCACAAATAGACACAATAATATAAGAAAAAAAAAGAGAATAAATGAATATCCTGATTTTCTCTATTAAAATAAATTCGACAAATCATTGATTTTTGATTTCTTCTTTTTTTTTCGTTCTATTTAGAAATGAGAACCACAAAATCAAATTATTTTATATTTTATTATATGGACAAAAGAATAATAGATAATGACAATTTTGTTACTTTTTCAATTCCTTTTTATTAGTTAGCAGTAAAATAGATGAATTTATAAAATTATATTAAATTAATAGAAGACTTTTCAAATGAAAAAGAAAAATTTTTATGTTATTTTTTTTCTTCTTATCTAGAATTTCTCTATTTAACATTTAAATTCGTAGAGATTAAAAAAAATTTATAAGATAAGTATAATTGTGTGAAGATGCTTCAAATATTTTGTGTTAACCTAATCAGTTAAAATTAAAAAAATATAAGAATAATAAAATATTTGTTTTTATTATTTATTTTAAGAGAATAAAAGAACTTTTTTTTTTAAGATGAAAAAATAAATGAAGGAAAAAATGTAAAAGCTGTTCATTTAATTTACCACACACACACACACACAAATTTGTTTTTTCCTATTTATTTATATTCTTTTTTTAACAAATAAAAATTTATTGTTATTCTTTATTATTGTTATAATTTATAAATATTATTAATTAGTATTCGTTGTTTTTTCTTTAGTAATAATAAAATCTACTAAAAAAAATTATGTAATTGAAAATTTTTCAGACTCAAAGTTTACTTTTGAAACAGTCACAAACACACACACAAACGCACACATGCATATTATATTTTCTTTCATTCACATTGATTTTTTTTTTAATATCAGTAAAAAGAAAAAAGAAAAAAATAGAGATAAATGAATAAAATAAAAAAAAAGCTTAAAACTTTTGTTTTTTTTTGTTATAATTTTTCTATCCTTTATATATAAGTGGTTCACCTTTTACTTTTAGTTTTATAAATACAAGAGAACAAATATTTTGTTTAAACTTTTTCACTAAAATAAAAAAAATTTATTTAGTATTTCATTAGATACTGAATAAAAGAAATAATATTAGTATATTTTATTATAAATCAGTATGATTGGTTGGCAAAGTTTTGAGAAACATAATCGCAGTTATTTGTATTTCGTATAAATCTGCGCATAGGAAACAACTTTGTTACAAATGTTTTTTTTTTGTTGACGTGTGCATCGAGAGAAAAGGAAAAAATGGAACAATGACGTCGCCAAAAATACTAGATAATAAATTGATTCCATATATGTAACTAATGATAAAAAGTGATAGAAATTATCACTTAAAAAAATGACGATATTCATTTCTAACGTCAGATAAAAATATTATTTAAAAAGGATTTTATGTTTATATTTTTTTAACAATAAAAAGTTGTAAGACAAAAGTAATGATTGTTGCCTATTGTAATTATTATCCATGTATTTCCATATCTAAAAATAATCATATGCTCATACTTGGCTGCCGTATATTTTTATATCAAAGTTTCCCAAAAGATGTTCTTTTTTTTACAAAATTTAAACAATACTTTTTCAATAATTGATTGGGAGATAACATTGATTTCATAAAATAAATATAATTAATGATTTGTCTTCTCTTCAAAATCAAGAAATATAACCTCTTTTCCTAAAAAAAACAAAAATAAATGAATAACGAAAATAAAATAAAAGAAATGAAGATTAATAAAAAAGCATTTGTTTATTTTATTTTTACAATCGGCGTTTATTTTTTTTTTTTGTTTTTTTTTTTTTGTAATTTTTAATGAAACATACTATAATTTTTCTTTATGAACACTTTTTGACAATTACAAAAACATTGTATCATTTATCGATTTTTCCAATTTTTTTTTTTTTTATTTATTTATTTGAATCGTTTCTTTGTTTTGTTTTTCTTTTATTTTCTTTTTTAAATATATATTATATTAATTATAGTTTATAATTTTTTTTTTATTTTTATTCCTTTTTTTTTTTGTTTTTTCTTTATTTACATTATTTATTAAATTCTTACAGTAAACTTATTCATACAAATAGAACATAAATAATAAATACATTATATAATACAATAATAATCTCACTGGAATAAACTTTTTTTTTTATTTTATTTATTTATTTTTTTTTTTTTTTTTCAATATTTTGTTTTATTCTTAATATCTGTCACCATAATCCAAAATACATTACATATTTGTTTTTTTTTTTTATTTCTTAATTTTTAATAAAAAAAATGAAATTCAATATTTAAAAAAAAACGTATCCGAATAACAGAAACAACACAAAAAATTTAAATAACGTTGATATTAACTCCGTACATATCATTTGTTTTTCTTTTCACCTAAATAACAAAAAGGAAAAAAAAATAAAAGAAAAAAGAATACAATTCGAAATTACGATAATTAACATAATTCTATCGTCAGTTAATTTAAGTTAACTTAAACTTTACGTAACTTTAGAAAGGAATAAAATCTGTAAGAGACTAAAGTTTTTAACTCGCGTCATTTAAGAGTTTCTTTATTACTTTAGTATTTTTGTATTAACTTAAAAATTATTATTTCTTAATTACTGCATAAATTTTTACCAAGTTACGTTAGTGTTAAGTTACCGATTATAAATCTGACATAACACTTGTGAACAAAACAAAAATTAAATAACAGAAATAAATTATTAAACAGCCCGCCATTATGAATGAAATATAAAGAGAGAAAGAGAATAAATATTGAGTGCAATGAATTTAATTCCGATATTTTTCATTAATTTATTAAAATTTTTAAAAAATTTTCATTGTGTCATAAAAAATAAAGAAAAAATAATAAAAAATAAAATATTTTTAAATAAACTTACACATCAAATATTAATGGATAAACTAAAAAGGCGTATTAAAATAAAGGCCCTCATCAGGGGCCACTCGCAGTCTCTATAAAAATCTTGGAAGCCCAGAATGATGTGAACTGGGTCCTGGGCTTGGACGATGTATATCGTATGGAGATGATGGTCTTCCATTAAGGAATCGATGATAATTTCCAAACGAACTTGGAATATGATGGCGCTGTAGAAAGAAAATTAAAATTTTTTAAGATTATTCGAAAGAGAAAATATATATTTTGTTATTTTGTAGTGAGTCATATTGAATTCTTCATTACTTACCTTTTGGAAACACCAAAAAATTGTAAAATTATAGGTATCATAATAAGTTATAATTGAAAATCTAATAGCAAGCGAATTTTCTTATGAATTTATCGAAATTTAAAAAAAATATGATTGCTATTTCGTTTCTAGATTTCGAAAAGTTATTAAACAATACGGTTCTACTTACAGTGATTTTCTGCTTCCATTATTTATTCCAAAATAATTTCAAATTTTAAAATAATTGCAAAAAAAAAGTATTTTTAGTTCAGACTTAAGAAAGAAAACATTACATAAACTATCGAGATGAATTCAAAAATTGATTTTTCTTTTCTATTTAATTAGTGTCAAATTTATAGAAAATAAAGCTTAATGAAAAAATTAAATTAAATAGTAAAATACATTAAATTACAATTTTTAGAGTTCCCAAAATAGTTTTAAAAACAAAATTGAAAATATAAAAGATAAAAACATTTTAATTAAATACAAACAACTACTGTTTATACAGCTTATTTTTTATAATTAACAACAGAACAAAAATCTAAATGTAATCAATATACTACTTTACTTTATAAAATTTTTTAAATAAATAGCAAAATCAGAAAGATGAAAATCATTCAAACTGAATTTGGATATAATTTACTATTTTTGTTTTAATACCTGAATATTATGAACATTAACACCCGATGCTCCTGTTAAATGTCCAGGACCATCACCTAAATCTAATTGTAAACTATCCGAAATGTCACCAATTTGTAATTGTCCTAATGAAGCTGTTGCCATTGCAACATCCGGCATTATATCAGACAAATGCCCATCAGAACAAGAACTTGATTCTGGTTCAATACAATTTAAACGGTATGTGGCTTCACCCTCTGTTATAATTGCTGGTAATTCTTGACGTGAAACAATTTGTCGTCTCATTTGTTGTTGTCGAGGGAATGTCATATTACGTCCAAAATATGTTGAATTTTGCAATCCGTCTGATGGAGACGGTGGTGGTGAATTGTTATCTGAAGAATAAAAAAAAAAGGGAAAACTTCATTAATATTGATCATTCTCAGATTCTTCACATAAAGTAAACTGTGTAAGTACATATATAAAAATTATACAACATGCAACAAAAAAAAACTGCTATAAAAATGTCATTCCATGTTAGTCTGCAATTAAATTGCATTTTTCTATAATGTATTTATAAGCTAAAATTTATTTAAAAATAAACAGAAAATATTGAATTTAAATTCAAATTTAAATAAAATAATTATATTCCACAAAAATATATTGGGAAGTTTATTCAGTATTCATTATTAAACATTTTATAAATGTTAAATACTTTGCATATTTTTCTGTAAATGCTTAACAAACGTCAAATGAGAGTAAATCTGACATGCCAACGCTAGATTATTATCCAAAAGTTTATTGGTGAAAAATATAAATATTATTTATCTTAACAATCTCATTATTCATTTCTGCGCTTTCAAAAAAATTTTTTTTATAAAATTGATAGTAGAATTAAAACCTTGCCATTGTTAGATAAAATCACCTCATATATGTACATGTAGGGTACAATACAATGTTTAATAACAACAAATTTTTGCTCTAACAACAAAAATAATCAAATCAAGAAATATTTTGTGAACGATAGAAATGGAAGAGATATTTTTTATCATGTCGTTTGTTTTTATAGGCAACGAAAACTTATATTTGCAATTGAAAATCGTACAGTAGGTTAGTTTTTTTTTATAGTTATAAAAAAACCCATGAATAATGCAACTTTCTAACCATTAAAATTACTATAGAAATATTTACCAAAACACTAAAACACCCACTTGTCTGATTTTGGGTAGTTACTGTCAAAATTAAACAAGTTTATGTCAATAAGCAGTGTGAATAAGTATCCCGAGTTAAAATTACCCTACTATCAAATATAGACCTACCTAAATATATTTAAAAAAACACAAAAACAATATTTTAATCTTCAATATTTTATTACCTCCAATTTCCATTTCCATATTCACAGGATTTTCCTGTTTTATTTCATCAACACAATAACATGCAGCGTTCTCTAATAAATCAGCAACATCATCAGGTAAATTAAATTCTCTAACAACCCTTAATCTTATTTGACGTATTATTTCATGTTTTGATGATAATGCTAACGTAAGTGCTCTTTGACAACTTGGATGCTGTCGTAATTTTTGTTCACGTTTAGACATTGCAATCATTGTTGTTGGACTTGGTGCTGGTATAATTGATGATAATACATCGACATTAGAGGTACCTAAACGTGATACCATATAAAGTGTATCAGGTATTTCAGGTAAATGACGTGATCTACGTAAACGTAATAATTCCATTTGATGTGATGCCATTTGATCTTCTAACAATGTTTTAACTTCTTCATAATATGGCATAAATAATCTAGGTCTAACAAATAATCCACGGTTTTTACCACCACGTACCCAGGCATTAACACGTAAATTTTCACGATCATCACCAATCATATGTGAAGGTGGTGTGCTAACAAGACCACGACGTATTGCTTGATTTAATATTTCACTATTTGGTGGCAGTACATGATCCATTCTAACAAGTGGCAATAATTCCGATAATATTTCTCTTAATTCAATATCACTTAAATCACGCTTTTTAATTCCTTTACGTGTAACTGAATGCGCTGTATGACTTAATATATTTGGTTCACGATCTTCCATTCTACGAATTAATTCTTGTTCACCCCATTTTAATACAGCTTGTAATACTTCTAATTCTGATGCTTGAAGAAAATTACTTTTTAATGCACATATTAATTGTGTTTTATCTAATTGATGTAAAACTTGTGATGATGAAATATTTGAAAATTCTTCACGTAAGTAATGACATGATTGACGATATATCCATGCCGAACCATATGCTTGATTACCCCATTTTAATACAATTGGCAATGTATCAAGTGTTAACCATTCTAATATTAAATCTTCACATCCTTGAGATAATATATCTAGTTCAAGAAATCTACCAATCTGATATAACTCCATTGCTTCCTCCAATGGATTTGGTTTTGTTCTACCAGTATGTGTTAGTGCTTGTACTTCACCTAAACTACCAGCAATATTACCACAACCATTACCACGTAATATTAATGATAAATCAACTGTATCTAAATAAATAGCGTGAAGTAATATCCTAGCATATTTTTTTGGTATAACTGTTTCATCTAATACAATACGTGTCGGTACATTTAATGTACGTTCTGTATGTTCATCACCATTTCTCATACGTCTTTGTATTAAATTTCGAAAAAATGGCGATCTAGCACTTAATATAGCTTTATGACATAATAATTCAAGTTTTGGTCTAAAACCATATTCAGAACTTCCAGATTCTGGACGATGATAGTCATGTTCTTCTGATGTAAATACTAATGCGGCATCAGCATAATCACCAGTTTCAAGTAAATAACGTAAATCATGTTCTAATTGATTTGGTGTACCAAAGTCTTCACCTAATCTACGTAATACATTAACATCAATTGATGGATCATGTGGACATAAATCACCTGTATATAAATAACGTAATAATGATGAAAACATATGAACATCAACCGGTGATGAACGAAGTTCTAAACATATTCTAGCACCGTAACCGGGACATCCATTTAATAAATCTCTAAAATATGGACATCTAGCTGAAAGTATTGCTCTATGTACTGGAAATACAGTACCACGGAAAACAACATCACAATCTGTACAATGCTTAAAATCATATAATGCTGATAGATCTTGCTTATACGTTGTGGCTGGTGGACGCGCTAATTCAGCTTGTACCGATAAATCTTTCAAAGCAGCTAATGCTTCATATTCATCCAACAATGCTGCCAATTCAATAGGACTCCAATCAAGTAAAAAATCTCTTAAAACACGTCCATGATCCCATCCTTTGGAAGAACGCCTCTTTCTTATAAATTTCTTTTTTAATGTGGCAAATCCAGTTACTTTTTTTCTTCGTTCACGTGTTATTACACCAGTTGTTGTTGGAATCGTTACTGATACACTGCCATTACCTGGACATTCTGTTGCTGAAACCGTTGCCCCCATGGTGCTATCAATCATAGAAATATCTGCTTTATTATCGCACCAATAAAATCCACAGGGCATAAGACAACCCCATAGATTTGGGTTCATATCTCGAAAAATTCTAAAAATAATTTAAAATATTAGTAATTCTGGTTATTTTTGAACAAAAAAAGAAATATTAATTACACTTAGACTAATATTTTTTTTTTAGATAAGCATTATATTTGGCATAAAAAAGAAATAGAACATGGAACTTAACAAAAAAAAAGTCAAATATAATAAAAATAATAAATAAAAATTGAAATAATTAAATATTTGATTTTAATTGATTACTTACCTAAATACATTTTATACCAAAATTAATGTGCATAAAAGTAAATAATATAGAACTTTTTTTGTTATTTCACAGAGAGAAATTATTAGTCAGCCATGTTTACATTCTCAACACAAAAAAATGGTTCGTAATTTGAATTCATTTTCTTTGAAACATAACTATACAAACATATTGGAACTTTATATTTATCACTTATTCCCTATAAATATCTATGAATAATATAATATTTGATTGAAAATCTATTGGTTTACATTGAACAATTATAAAACTTAGTTTTATCAGCTTTTATGATTTTTGTTGACGAACTAACTTCAACTTGACGAATCGAACGTCACAACAGTGACATCATCAAATACAGAGTCAAACTCTTTTAATTAATTTGAATCATTTTCAATAGATGGCATGGTAAAACATAAAACATTTCCTCTAATTTCCATATCAAAATGTCAAGATGACTACTATATTTTTATAGTTGAAAAATCTATTACAAGATCTTATCTTGAAACAAAAATGCAATAACCCCTCACTAGTCGATTCTAATTTTTGTTTAACAACAACAGGAACGTCAAACAAGTGAAAATTAATAAAATGAATTCTGAATCTGAGGAAGGAAGATCTTGGACAGATGATCTACCAACATGTAACTTAACGGGTGCCGGGTTTTCGACTAACCAAATCTATAGGTAATCTGAAAAACCAATTCTTCGTTCAATTTATTAATATTTTTTAATTTTATTTGCAGAGAAGACGGCTCTAGAATTGGTCAAAATGCATTTAGAGACAGAAGCTTTCGTTGTAAAGTTGATGATAACACGTAAGAAACAACACTAGTTATATATATTTTACACTGATTTAATTCATAGTTCTCTTTATGCTATTTTTTCGGGCCACCTGGGATCAAATGTGGCTGAGTTTGCACTACAAAAAATGGCTGCAGAAATATTATTAGGACAACTTATTGGTAAAACGTCCGAAGAAGAAGTTAAAGATGTTTTAAAGTATGTGAATATTGTACTATTCAGTGCATTAATTAAAATTTATAATTTTAAGGCAAGCTTTCTTATCGGTAGAAAAAGGATATATGGATTCGGTAGACAGTTTAATTGCTACTAAAACTATGTTACAGTATGAAATTCCCGATGGTATAAGTGAATATGAAGTAAGTGATGAAATAAAAGGCATTGTTTCGATTTAGTTTTATAATTTATATGCTTTGTAATAGATTTCCCAAAAATACCAAACTATACTCGATAAACTAAATGCAATAAATAAGGAACTTACAATTGGAACTAGTGTGGCTATTGTGTTAGTTCATTATTCGAAATTATATATTGCAAACATCGGAAATTGTCGAGTTTTGTTATGTAAGAATGATTCAAATAATGTTTTAAGGGTTGTTCAGTTGAGTGTGGATCACAATTTATCAAATGAAGATGAAATTTTAAGACTTTGCCAATTAGGATTGGATATTCAATCTCTCAAGGCGACCTGTCTTGAAAATACTAGATGTATTGGAAATTATTTGGGAAAGACGGGGTATAAAGATTGTGATTTTTTGTATGATGCTAGTTCAGAACCGATTTTATCTCAACCTGAGATTATTGGTCCCATACCGATTGATAATTCATGCAGGTAATATGCCTTGTATAAATTATAACTGCATTTTGTAATGGTATTTTTTTAAAGGTTTTTACTTCTTCTTTCTGGCGGCTTATGTAAAACATTAGAAGACGTATTTTCAACAGAGTCAACCCAAGTTAATAAAGAAATGATCCAAATGACTGTTGAGCAAGTATAATTTAACTAAATTTAATAAGGACCTAAATTCTGATATTTGACAAAAATTTCATTGCAGTTTCGGATTCAATCGACATTAATGGGTGTATCACAGTCTGTTGTTCATAAATTAGTTCAATTGCATCATGATAAGTATATGCAACAACTGCAAGAAAATGTTTCAAATATCATTCAAAGTCGTAACGATATATCATTACTGGTTAGAAATTTTAATTTTCCTCTTCCAAATGCCATTCAAAAAAGAAATAGTCAAGTGTTAAGATTTAATCCTATTGTAAAAGAACATTCAAACTTAATTCGTTATACAGAATCTGAAATAAATAGTATATTTGGAACAAATGACTCAAATTACATAAATTCTCTTGACTCTTCATGTTCCGAAAGTGAAGCGGAACAACAGTTTAATAAAGATGCCAAAATTAAACCTTATGTTAATTTTACTGATTTTTATGAAAGAGTTGAAGAAGTTCGAAGAAATAATGGTACTTTTGATTTTGAAATATAATAACAATAATCTTACATAGTAATCAGATAAACATATTTTTTACAAAAAAAAAATCTATTATAATTGTAATAAATGAAAATGAAAAATAAACTGGTTTCTATAATTTTGTTTTGTACTTAATTACAGTTATTAGTATGTATTTTGTTTTTGCTTAAAAAAAACTATAAATCTTTCAGATTTAGATAATTTTGGAATTTTATTTGTATTTTTACAAAAATTTAAAAACATTTTTGGCATATTTCCCGTTTTAAGCGCTTTTTGGAAATGCGGTAATAAAGGCAACTAAAGCGTTGACATTTTAGTTTTAATTATTCTTTATCATTTACTGTATTTTTTTACGTGTTATAGAGTTATAAATTATACACAGCATTGCTTTAATAATAATTTAATTTTTACCATATTTTTTCAATTATTATTATTTTCATAAAGTGTTTTTATTTAAGAAAGATTTTTTAAATTATTTAGAAATTCAATTTTAAAATGATTAACTCAGGGTTAGTATTTGGTTTATTGACCTTTGGAACTTTGTTACTTGAATTGGAATTCTTCTGATTAAATAATTGCCTATTCATTCTATATGTTATAAATGTTTATTTTTATCTTTAATCAAATTATTATTCAAATTTTTTTGTGTATTTGTAGTAAACTTGCTGGGCGTACAATTTTTATTACTGGTGCTTCAAGAGGTATTGGTAAAGCTATTGCTTTGAAAGCAGCGAAGGATGGTGCAAATATTGTAGTCGCTGCTAAAACAGCTGAACCGCACCCAAAACTGCCAGGAACAATATATACTGCGGCAAAAGAAAGTACGAAAAAATTGTCTATTGTTTTACTTTTCGTTTAACTTGCCAAATTTTTTCAGTTGAAGCTGCTGGGGGAAAAGCTTTAGCCTGCATTGTAGATGTACGAGATGAAAATCAAGTTAGAGCTGCTGTTAAATCTGCTGCAGAAAAGGTCAACCTAGTTTTTGAGATAACAATATTATTACTTTTATTTTTTTACTTTGTAGTTTGGGGGGATTGATATTCTTATCAATAACGCAAGTGCTATATCATTAACTCAGACATCAGTAACAGATATGAAACGTTATGACTTAATGCATAATATTAATACTCGTGGTACATTTTTAGTGTAAGTATTATTATTATATTATTTACTGAATCCATTAAGCAAGTTAATGGATCAATGAAAATCTTTTTAGATCCAAAGAATGTCTTCCATATTTAGAAAAAAGCAATCATGCTCATATACTAAATATTTCTCCACCTTTAAATATGGCACCACATTGGTTTAGTCTCCATGTTGCTTATACAATGGCAAAATATGGCATGTCGATGTGCGTTCTGGGAATGGCTCAGGAGTTCAAACCACTAAATATTGGAGTAAATGCATTGTGGCCTAAAACTGCAATTCATACAGCAGCTATGGAAATGTTATCGGGACCAGAAAGTAATTCATTTTCTAGAAAATCAGATATTATGGCGGATGCTGCTTACGAAATCTTAACTCGAGATCCAAAAGCAACAACAGGAAATTTTTTCATTGATGAAGAAGTGTTGAAATCAGCAGGAGTGACGGATATGACACAATATGCATGCCTTCCAGAAAATGCTGATAATCTAATGCCTGATTTCTTCTTAGATGCAACTCCAGAAGATATTATAAAATTTGCAGCATTAGACAGTCACAGTGCAACTGCCTATTCAAAAGAAAACTCTTCGGCTGAACTTGGTAAAATACCACAATTATTTGCTAAAATGGAAGGTGTACTTAATACTGAATTGGTCAAAAAAACAAATGCAGTTTTTGAATTTAATGTAAAAGGTGAAGAATCTGGTATCTGGTTTTTAGATTTGAAGAACGGGGCGGGAAAGTGTGGCAAAGGAAATGCTGGAAATGCTCCACCAGATGCTGTTCTCACAATGGATTCTAAAAACTTCTTTGACATGTTTTCAGGTAATATTTTGAATTTTAATTTAAAAACGACGTTGATAAAATTAAATCTATTTATAGGTAAATTGAAGCCAGCAAATGCATTTATGATGGGCAAGTTAAAAATATCTGGAGATTTACAGAAGGCTATGAAATTAGAAAAATTGATGTCCAGTTTAAGATCAAAATTATAAAAATTTTAACTTGAAATATGTTTGTTATAACTTATTGTAATTAATGATTTTTTGGGTTGTTGAATTTTGTTTATACATACATAAAATAAATTTATAAAATTATTTTGAATTTGTAAATTATTTTAGCATTTGTACATTTTGTTGCTATAAATAAATCAATGAACGCATTACTTTTGCTACAATATTAAATTTCGTATCTGGCAGTTTTATAGTATAAAATATTTACATAATGCACGAGACGAGAATAACGGAAATTGGTGTTAAAAAACTTATCTGAATATAATTATTGAATAGAAAAAACTCTATTTTGACAACACTAATAAAATCTATTTTAATCAATTGAATTAAAATAAAGTGTTTTACCAAATAATATATTGACAATATTGAAAACTAACCCGAAAATCAAAATGGAGTCGAATAGCGAGTTTGAAGATGCAATTAGGAATCAAAAAACGGAAAGTGGTAATATAAATATTCAAGACGATGATGAACTGAA
Organism: Pedicia rivosa; assembly: GCA_963082725.1. Lineage (NCBI taxonomy): Eukaryota > Metazoa > Arthropoda > Insecta > Diptera > Pediciidae > Pedicia > Pedicia rivosa. The sequence continues at coordinate 24,749,137 of OY720153.1, forward strand.
CTCGAATATTCAATTTAATACATCTGGTCTGGGATTTGAAACTGTAATGGTGATGAACAAATTCGCAGTAAAAGAAGTGTCGATGTCAAGCAGAATTTTAGATTTGGAAGATATTAATAAAAATGGAATGTTACAAACACATTATATGACACAAAAAAACTCGAAATTCTTAGATGAAAATACTCAATTGAAATATAATATAGAGCAAAACAAATTCTATGAAGCAAAAATTGAGGAAAGGTATTTATATACATTAATAATGTCAATAAAAAATAAATTTTATTATTTTACAGTAGAAAAGAAACAGAAAATCTTATATCTGTTTTAAAAACTCATTTAGACACACTTGTTGACAATATAAATGGATTGGAAGAGACAAAAGTGAAGCAAGAAATGCTCATCAGAAATTTAAACTTTAGGTTGGATGATGGATTTTTGAGCCAAACTGAGCAAATTAAGAAATTACAACATAGTCGTAAGTTATGAATGTCGACATTTAAAATGTCCGATATGTATATAAGTTCTTTTTTTAAGTTTTTGCCTTTCAAACTGAAATAAACCAAAAATCGAAAATTATTGAATCTCTGGAGATCAAAATTAAATCTTATCATTCTATGGAACAAGAGTTTTCTGAGATATCCAAAGTTTATAAGAATCGTGAAATGGAATTCGAAATGCAACAAAATAATATGAAAATAGTAAAAATATTGGTTTTCAATTTTTTTAATTAGATATAACTAAACGCTATGTTTCAGGAAACTGATCAAAGACGTAAGCTAGAATCTGATTATGAACTTCTCAAGAATAGGTAATACATTAGTAATACATATAAATACCTATTGTGTAATATTACTTTTTCTTTTAGAATGATAATAGTTGTAATGGATTATGACTCGTTAAAAAAAAAACACGAAGACCAATTGGATTTATGTTCTACACATAGTGAAAAATTTGAAAAGTTTCAACAATCTGAGCTGGTGAAATATAAAACTCACATTGGAGACTTAACCAATGAAATCAAGAGTTTGGAAATCAATGCTGAATCTCAACAAAAAGCATTAGAAAAAAAACTTGAGGTTTTGTTAATAGTATGTTTTTGTTATATCTATTTATAATTTTATCTGCTTTTAGACTATTGGAAATGCTAATACAAAACTTATGAAAGAATTAAAAAAAGTGGAACAAGATGTAATAAGATATAAATCATTAGAGAATCAATATCAGGTACTTCTATTTAAGAATATTTTCAAAATTTAAGTGAATTATAATTTCTTCTTTTTCAGACAAGACTTGATCATAATGAAGTTATACTCAACGAAAAGGAAAATATTATTAAATCCCGGAAAAATGAACTTGATATTTTAAAAGAGCAAGTGAAGGCAAAAGAAACAGCTTTATTAAGTGCAAGTAAATATGAACAGATTTCAAACGAATTAACGGTAAAATTAGATGCCGAGATAAAAGAGAAAGAAAATATTTTGAATCAACTGAGAGAGGTACATTTTTTTAATAATTTAAATGCGATAAATTCATGAACAACGTGTATTTATTTATTAGGCAAAAACCAGAGTAGCGTTGCTTGAAGATAAAATTAAAACAGATGAAGAAAAGAGATTAACAGAAATTAAACATAATACTGATGAAGATTTTGTCTTTTCAAAAGCAAAGAAATATAGAAAATTAAATAGTTCTCTCAGTTCTAGAGAAACTTTTGATTTTACACCGAGTCAAAAGGTAGTTCTTTTTTTTTTTTGTAATGATACTAATATTTAATTTTTTTTATAGTATTTTGCCATCCCAAACAAGGATATTAAAGCATCCACCAAGTCATATATTCCAGATAGTGATAGTAGTGTGGATACAGGCATGATAAATTTGCCGGTATGAGTGATGATTATCTCATTACATTATTGGAGATTTTATTATTACATAATATTTTTTCCAGAACGAATTAATCAAAAAACGTTATCCTCTTGCCAACAAAACTATTTACAACCCATTGAGAAAATACAGTCAAGGTGTTAATTTAACACAAATTAATCGTACAAAGGACAATGTAATATCATTTTTAAATTAATAACTTTTGTAAATTAAAACAATTTTTTCAGGAGAACGAAACTGAATCGACTGTACCGGAATAAATCAGAAGAGAAAAATAACATTAAAACGCTCTTATCTAATTACTATGTTTATTAATTTAATAAGTACATAAAAATTGGTTAAAAACTTTATTAATCACAATAATTGAATTTAAAATAAAATGCAACCATGGTTAGCATAAATAATTTTTTTCTAGATAGCAAAATTATAACAATATTTCATTTAACTTTTAAGTTTATCCATTGACATTGAATTTAATATATTTTTATTCATAAGAGCATTTTGATATTATGTTCGGTCAAAGGAATTTCTAGTACTATAATTGTGAAAATTTCTTGATCTTTCGAGAAAAGATGATTTTGCTTTAAAAAAATGTTTCGCCAAAATGCTCTATAAAATAAAAACTGTCAAATATAAAAAATAGTTATATGTATATAATAAAAAATTAAGTTATTAGCTAAATAATTTAATAAACAAGTTTAAAAGGGTTGCAAACAAATTTGAAGACTTTTTGTTCTAAATCTAAATGATTCATTCTCCGTTATGACAATAAATATTCTGTTTTCTAATCAACTAGTTAAATGTATTTTTGGATCACCTTCCGAATTTTTCAAACAGATGGTATATGTTTGTAAGTAAACTGAACAAAAGTGAGTTTATAACATCGTACTATGTACATTGCTATAAGAAAATAAACATTAAACAATTCTATTTTCTTTAGGATTTTTTTAACTTAATGATACAGAAAGGAAAAGCTATTAAAAAAGATTTTAGTCTATAAAGGTAAAAGAACGTGTAAACAAAAAAAAAATGTATTTTAAATTTATATTAACATTTACATTTTATGATTTTTATTTAATGATTTAGCCCAAACATGCTGTGGCCATCCAGTTCGTCCTTTATTTCTTCCTGTATCAAATTGTTCTGAATTTGAAATGATAATCTGTAATTTAAAAAATGTAAGTTTATTTTTTTTTCTTTGAATTATTTTATTTATTTTAGTTTCTTCGCCTTTACAAAATACACACGCACAAAAAACCACATTTTACTTTTTAAATATTTTAAAACTTAGAATTGAAAAGTATTTTTAATATAATTCTCAAGTGGTTCTATAAGATAAAGAATTAATTACCAAACACTTCAATCTATTTTATTTTTAAGTGAAGCAAGAAGAAACTTTTTCTAACTATCTAACATTGGATCTGTTATTTAATGTGTATTACTGATTATGTTAAAAGCCGACTAATTAAATTTTAATAAATTGCGGAATGAAATAAATATATTTTTATTTCTCATGCTGAAAAAATGTTATTAGTTTCGTGAAGAGAGTTAAAACCTTTTTTCGAGGGGTTTGTAATTGAATTATTATGCTCTTGTTATAATTATAACGCATTAGGATTATAATTGAGAGTTTTATTTTGCCATTGTGGTGATATTATTTTGGATATGTTGCAAAACAACTAAGTTAATTTAATAATCAGTTAACCGTGAATAGGAATTTTATGATCCGATTCGACATTCTGTTTTATTTTAAAAAAAATGAATATAACCTTATTATTATGTAATAAAAATGTAATATCCCTGAGTGTTTTGTTTAAAATTCCACCCTATTATATTTTCTCACAAGTGGAGAAATTCCATATTTATTTTTTGTTTATTTATCCAAATTTTATTCATTTGATATTATTCTTATTTTAGAGTTTTATAAGGTCTTTGTTTCTAAATTAAATTTTGGTAAGACTGACAAGATGTTGTTTTTAGTGACATATTTTTATTATAAAGTAATTAAAATTTAACATGCCTGGCCCTGTCCACAATTTTTGGCTTGATTTCGTTTCTCTGCATTAATTTTTCTTGTCGATGAAACCAATTCAGGTTTGAATTCTGTAGATATATGTTCTCGACCTTCTATTTGATTTTTTAGATGCATTATATAACTTATAGCTAATCTTAAAGTTTTTATCTGTAATCAAATATTTTAACATTAATTGTTTCTGAATATTAGTGTATCGAATAGATTAAATACTTTTGAAACCTTTGTATCAAGAGGAACATTTGGTACTTTTTGTCTCAAATATAAAAATGCGGAATTAATACTTTGAGTACGTTTACGTTCTTTTTTATTTGCTGATGTTCTTCTTTTTGGCATAACCGGTAAGTTATTGTTGTCTGAAACATCATAGCAAGATTCTCCAAACATATGCCCTTTTAAAATAAACAATTAATTAGTTCCAAATCCCAATGGGAATCATAAGTATAATTTTGAATTTAAAATTTTAAGTTTTTTGTGGGCGTATATAGTATAGAAAAAATAAATAATATACATATTATTGGCTTACTAACTAACTGGATTTCAGTATTTTTTATTTACGAATATAAATGTTATATATAATAATATAAATATTATTAACAGCAACAATACTTATTTATTTGGGTTTTGACTACCAACACTTCATGAAATGTAAATTTAATTTTACGAATTATATATTATTTCTGAAATAATTTAGTGCATAATAGTTAAAATTGTAAAATCTATTCATGAAGGCTCGAATAAATAATCATTGCGGTGTGGATTGTCCAAAAATAATGTTATATTGCATAAACAACTTGGCAATAGATTATTACAGTTGGAATATAAAAAATATTTGTGTGGCAGCATATTAGATAGTAAATAATTTTAATATTTTTCAGATTAATTAAACCTACCATTTTGTGGACAATAGACAAATGTTGAATTTTCTCGATCTCTTGAAGAGTTACAAACGGAATGCCAATGCGAATCCTCTGTTATCAATTGATTCAAATCTGTAATATTCAAATTAGATTTCATGGATTGGAAAAGTAACCAAATAACTGTATTAAGGTTAGAACATAATTTTTTAATTTTTTTTTTTGGTAAAATTTTACTATTAAGGGATTTTTTAAATTATGTGTAAAATTTAGCATATTCATTTTCACTCTTAAAAAATTATTACACGTAAATTCAGATCACATTATTTAATTACCTGAATCATTAGGAATTGTATAAAGTGTCTTAGCTGATTCACAATATGAATCCATATCACCCGAAAATGAATGGCATTCATCCGAATTAACAGATATATATTGAAAGTGTGACATCATAACTTTTTATTTTATAATAACAATATCATTGATTATCACTTCTTATAAACACTAACTAACAAAGTATAAAACTTTATACACATTTCCTTTATCGTTTTAGGATAATAATTAATATCCCGAAATTTTTTTTAACTGGAAGATATATTTCTTATGAACTCACATTATTGACACAAAATAAAAATCAAGTCATCTGATCTTAAATCTAAACCGAACTGACTTCGACTTGGCGTGAATCTTAAATTTCCCAAAATTATTCAACTCAGAAACTTAAATGAGAAAATTTACGCCCCTTTTTATACAGAACATTCATGAAAAAAAGAAAATTGTATACAGGGTGTTTGTTTTTTATCAAATTCTTTTTTCATTTTATGTATTTTTTCATTTTTTGTTTAAATTACTTTCAATTTTTAGAGTTATTAAAGAATTTTTGAAAAAATAATAATTTTACTAACAATATTATTAGAATTATTTAATTCCCTTAAATCTAAAAGAGTTGAAACTCCTCCCAAATTCATTTCTTCTTTTCTATTGGTTTTTATATGGTATAGAAAATGTTCTAACTTATAAAATACCTTTCAACTACGCATTTGTTTTATTTTAACATTAAATGCAAAAATACACTTGCTTCAAAATCAAAATTAGAATGCTTAAATATCGAATAGAAAAAAAAGGATATTGTTTAAAAGAAATTATTTGTTATTTTCTTACCTAGGATAGATAGATAGATATTGGAAGAATTAATTTCAACTAATCTTATTTTTATTAGATATATGTTATATATTATTCATAATATATATGTAAATGTTTTTATAAACAAACTTCAAATATAGAGTTTTTATAAAAAACATAAAAACTATATTTATTTTAAAGTCATATACTGTTACTTGAAATATGTCAAAATTAAAATCGATGTAATATGATACTGAACCCAAAACAATTGAGACAATTGTGTAAAATAGGTTTGAATGGATAAGATGCAAATAAGACTTTGTTTTGTTTCGATTTGTTTTTTTATGTTTGAAATTAGATACAGAATTTAGAGACTTTGTTTTTTGTTTGTGTGGAACACAAGTTGCATTTTTGTTTTATCAATTTTTATAATTTTTCCGAGATTATTTTTTTTAACTGCAACTATTCCTGTTATATATATATTTAAATTAAGTGTAGTAAAATGATAATTAGTGGTATAATTATTCTTAATTAAATTTTATGTTTATTAAGTAGTAAACGGAAACATTGGGTTCAAACTCATTGGTTTGCATATATATATATATATATATATATATATTGATAGCCACATTCAATATCCAGAAGAGAAGAAATTAAAATTTCATAAGTGGACCAAAAAAAATATTAATTTTTTCCTATTGATTGATTAAAATTTAATTAGGCTAATGTCAATACACTCTTTTTCTTTTAATATAAAGGATATGCAAAATTAATTTTCATAATAAATTGTAGTTTTCAGTAATGGTTTTAACATAATAACATACCATAATAATTTTTTTTTAAATAAATAGTTAAATATGAGTCATTGGATTATTAGGAATATATCGGAGATATTTTTATCTAAGACATCATGGATCTTTTTAAATTATTCATTCTTCTAAGTACATTTTAAGTGTAGTCTTTTTTTGTTTCCTGATAATAAAAATCTAAAATAATTATAAGTGTGTATTGGTAAGTAAAGCGTTTCAGACAAAATAAATCGCAGTCCCAAGTTTCTCGACTCGTTCATTTGTAACATGTGTAACACACACAAATTAAGGAAATAAAAATTAGTTTCTCAATGAATTGTTTGATTATTAAATTATTCTTTTCATCCTATATGTAGATATATATTCAATTTAATAATTAATATTTTTTAATTTAAAATTCAGTCCAAAAATAACAAAAAATGTTTATTCCAAAATTGAGACAAATAAAACAATTAAAAAAAATTTCTTATACCTGTTCTGTTCATAAGTAATTTTTATGTTTATAATTTCCTGTATTTGTCCTTTTGTTATTCTTTTTGAACTGTTTATTATTTATATTTGAATGTTTATTAGTTGCAGACGTACATCTACAAGATGTTAGGTGATTTTTAATTTCTGCTCTTCTTTTTCTAAAATAATTCTTTGATTAAATATTTTAAATTTTAAAAGATTTTCTTTTTTCAAGCAGGAAAGGAAGTAGATACTTCAATCTAGTCTGATTCTGTAGTTTTGTCTAATTTGTACAATGTTTTGACTGTTAAATATTGTTTATTCTAATTGTTAAATATTGTTGAAAATTTAAAATAAATTTAACAGATAAGTGGTCTTTATAAATATACTGATTTATATTTATGTTTCAAATGCATTTTTTTCGATGGAAGAAAAATAAATTAATAGTTGAATTAGTATTGTATTTTGTTATTATTATTATTATTAAATACAAGAAATAATTGTTCTTACTTAATCTTAAAATGATAAGAATGCGCAAACTTTATCAATTTTTTTTAAAATATATGATTATCATCATACAGAAATAAATTCAATGAAATTATTATATTGAATGTTCAATGTCTTGTAATAAATAGATTCTGGGATAAAAAAAAAATCAAATCAAAATTATACTTAAACCTCCTATCGAGACTTTTTGTTAGATATATAACATTATATATATATATATATATATATATATATATATATATATGTATATATATATATGTATTATTAAAAAAATACGATGTCTTTTGATTGTGATAACATATATTTTACGCAATTTAAGCTTTCATATTTCTTTTTTTTAATCAGAATTTTTGTAGATATCAAAAAACATTATTATAGTATATGCGTATTAAGATAATAATACATTAATAATTAAAATAATATGTATATATAATAATATCGAAATATATATTTTTTTTTATTGTCATAATCAAATAATGTGAATCGTATATTAATTGGAATTTTTGGTTAGTATCAGATGAAAAGTTGAAAGTGATTGTTATGTGTGCATATAGGGTTAAATTATTGTATTGAAAAATTAGGTAATAATTAATCTGAAACATATTTTAATTATCATTCAAATTTAAAACAACTTGTGTTTATATAAGTTTATTCATAATTTAGAATCAAATAAAACTATTTTTTTCCTAAAAGAAGAAACTTTATAAATATTATAAATAAAATAATTTTTAATATCATTTTGAAACAAGAACGATATTAATCTTTCTGTTTCATTTTACTTTAAATATTTTTACTGATTCATCATTATTTCCTATGTAAGCATATATTTAGGATTATATGAGAGTATTTGTTAAGTGCTGACATCTGAATCAGCTGTTCGCTGATTAGCTGAATAGCAAAAAAAAAATTGCTGTCACTTTTATTGTTCGATTCTTTTAATATTCACTTCATAATTTGACATGTCATCGTTGCCATGGTCGTCATATGGCGAACGAGCGACTAATGGAACTTTTTTCCAACTTTTTTTGTAGTTAAATTATTTCTTGCATAATAACAAAAAATTAGTATCAAATAACATGTTATCAAATATTATTAAATATCAATTGTTATCAAGTGTAATATTCGTTTTAGACTACAAGTGTGAATCAAAATACAATCCAATTGTGAATCATAGTTGATGGGAACTTACTTGTTTGTTTAATTTTTTTTTTCTTTCATAATTTTTTTTTCTTTATTATACTTATTATTAATTTAGAAATTGTTAATAATTGCACTATTATTTGACAAATTAACACATTAAAAAATATATTTTATTTGTTTTTCATCAAAGTGAATAATAACTAAATATCAAAGGTAAGTTTTATTATTAAAAAAAAAGTCAATTCTTGGAAACAAAGAATTGTCAAAGAGAAAAATGTGCGAATGATTCTTATCTTTGTTTGTTTTTTTTTCTAATTAATAACAAGTTTTTGAAAGTGAATTTCTGAATAAAACATTATACAAAAAAAATAGATAAAAAATTTTAAAGATAAAAAAATCATTTCAAGGAGCAATCAAAATCTTTTTCTTATTTTTTTTTTCTTTAGTTTATTTTTTTCTTTCTTTAGTTTATTTTTTTTCTTTTGCAATCACCACAAAATAATTAAATCAAGAGAAAGAGTGAGAAATATTGAGGTCACCATACATACTTTGTATGTATTATGTTTCGCTTATGCTGATCAATTAAAATTTTTGATGAATAATATAAATTCAATGTCAAATATTATTATCGAAGTTATGTAGAATAAAGAAAATAGAATAATAAATAAATTGTGAGACACTATCCATGAAATGTGCCGTCAACACAATTAAAGATCATTGGAATTTAAATTATATAAGAATAATAATAAGTTACAAAAAATAATCCAATCAATGTTATTGTTTTTGTATTTTCAGTAAAAATATATAATTAAATCATAATAAAAATGGCAAGCATGAGGGAAGAAAATGAAAATACTCTGCAATGTGAAGAATCAGCCGAAAATGAAATAATTCCAGAAGCAGAGAAATTGAGTAAGTTTTATAATGTAGAATAATTTATTTGAAAAGTTTAACTAATTTAAATTTTTCAGTGAAAATTACACAAAAATCTGTTCAATCTAAAACTACAGATAGTGAGGAATGGGAACTTGTACCACCCGATGGTGGATGGGGTTGGCTTGTTTTATTTGGTTCAATGTTGGTCAATATTCTTATACCAGGAACAATTAAAAGTTTTGGTGTTTTGTTTGTTGAATTTTTAGAAGCATTTGATGCTTCTCCAGCGACTGCTGCCTGGATTCCGGCTTTATGTTATTTTCTGTACAGTTCTTTAGGTAGGAATTATAAATGATATTATTTTAGGTTATAAGATATTCCGGTGAGTTCTTACGTTCCTTATACATCCAATATTATATTAGGTGTCATGTGACGAAAGCAGAAACAACATTTACAAGATGCAACCATAGCAATTTTCCACGTGCCATAGCAAGTGACAGAAGTCAGAATTTTTTCTATTTTTCTAGGTCCGTTATCGAGCATCCTATCTGTCAAATATTCATTTAGGACCGTTACATTAATTGGTGGTACATTTGCAGCTGTTGGAATGATTGTAACATTTTGGGCAACATCAGTAAATTACTTATATGTTAGGTAAAACGAGAGCTTTATCATTTATTATTATTAATTTTCAAAACTAAATTCTGATTTTTTTCTTTAATTCAGTTACGGTGTATGTGTTGGTATTGGAGCTGGATTATCATTTCCGCCGACTGTATATATTGTTACTTCATACTTTTTGAGATTACGGGGTCTTGCGAACGGATTATGTATATCTGGAAGCGCTCTGGGATCTATTATTTTGCCTCCAGTACTAAGATATTTATTAGAAACATTCGGATATAGGTTAGTATTCTAATATTATGGAGAAATATAACTTATTGACCTTATTATTTATAATAAATTAAATTGCACAGTTTTCTTTGAATTTAAAATTATAAAACTATGATAATTTAATAAAGAAAATAAAAATTTGTTTGACGTCAGTCTCTAATCTCAGTATTTGTATGTATCAACATTTTTGAATAAACATTTGTAGTAAAATTTCAAAATTAGTTTATCGAAAGGAAATCAAAATTTACAATTTATTGTTGTGTTTAATAAAATGCACTTCAAATTGATTAATTTTTTTTCTTTACAGAGGAGCAGTACTTATAATGGGTGGAGTTACATTAAATACTTATGTAGCAGCAATATTCTATCATCCTGTTGAACAACACATGAAACGTGTGAGAAAAGTATTAAAGAATGGAGCGGATATAATTGAAGAAGAGCCTTTAAAAGAAATTAAAGAAAATGAGACAATTGATGAAAATTCAATTTCTGATAACTACCCAAAACGTGCAAAATTTATGATTATCTCGGACGATACACCAACATCAACGCCTAAATTCAATAATAAATCACCAGAAATGTTTGGTTTTCCTAAAGATAATGGATTTGTTCGTAGTGCATCAGCAGCCGTCGTACAAAATTTAGAAAAAGGATATGATGATCAACGTCATAGGAAAACAAGTGCTCCTTTAAAAGAAACAAATAGAAATAATACTGTATCACATCAGCTTTGTTCAACGTCAAGTTTGTATACAGTTCCTGAATACCGTTATTCTTTTTCGCGGCTAAGTAGACAAAAACAAGGATCTGATAAACCACCAAAACGTTCTCCATCTACAAGTAGTTTTCAGTATGTCAGCACTCCGTATCATGGAAGTACACTATCTTCTGTACAGCCCCTAGAATTTGCATCACATTTATCACTTAGATCAATAACAAATTCTTTAAATCCAGTTTCGGCTTGTTCTAAACCCGATAAAGAAAGTTCGATGAAAAAATTCTTTGATTTAACATTATTCAAGGATCCAACATACCTAGTTATTTTAGTATCTAATTCGACAAATGCAATTGGATACACAAATTTTATAATTCTTCTTCCTGCCTACGCAATTACATTAGGATTCGATAAAAGTCTTGCGGCTTATTTACTATCAATAGTGTCTTTATTAGATTTGGTTGGCAGAATAGGTGGTTCAGCATTATCTGATAGAGAACTTATACCTAAAACATGGTATTTTATTGGAGGCCTTGCAATATCTGGTTTTGCATTAGCAATTCTTCCATTGGCTAAATCTTATACAATGGTTAGTATTTGTTGTGCATGCTTTGGACTTGCTTCTGGTGTTTATGTTGGAATAACTGCAGTTATAATGGCAGACATGTTAGGAACAGAAAGATTAACATCTTCTTATGGTATTAGTTTATTTGTTAATGGGATTTTGCAACTGATTGGACCTCCAATTTGTGGTCTCTGGTTTGAAAGAGTTGGCAGTTATGCACCCCTATTTACATCTTTAGGTATGAAAATGTAATTTTATTATAATTTAAATATAAAATATTATTGTTTTAGGTATAACACTTTTATGTGGGTCATCATTATGGGGTTTTATGCCTCTGATTAATCGTAGAAAAAAGGCAGAAGCAATGAAACAAGCAAATGAAATGAATCTCTTGGGTTAATTTTGAAAATATTAGAATTATTATATTTGATTGTTTTGATCAATACTTCATTTAATAAAAAAAATCATGTTTAGATTTTGTATAAAGCTATAAGATATAGAGCAGGTTTTTAGAATTTGTGTTTTTAAATAAAATAAAATAAAGTCATTTTTAAAACCATGGTATAAAATCAAATGATATTTTTTTTGTATTTTACTAACCACCGAGGAAAATAGTATTAGAAATAATTTCTTATTTTTTATAAATTATTTTAATTATTAATATTGTTTGTATTTGTATAAAATAAAATATAAAAATGTATAATATTTCTTAACACTTTGACACAATAAAATGAAATCATACAAAAACTCCCAAGGATTTTAATACATTAATAGCATATCATTGCAAAAACTTTTTTTATTTTCTAAATGTTTTCGGTATGTTAATAAAAACAATTGGAGTATTAGGATATGTATCCAATGCAAGGATATATTTTGTTTTTGGTCATGACCATGAAATTAACATCAATGCCGATATTTTTGAGAACTTATATTTGGTGAAATAAATTTATTTAAAAATTAGGAAACAGACATTAAGGGGTTATGTATACATAGCAATTTAGGCGATAAGATTTTTGATAAACTTCATTATTTGAAATATTGATTTTGCATGATTTTTGAATTTAATTACGATAAAACAGTTACGTTCGTGTAATTATTAACTTTAAAAAAGGTAATTAGTTACCTTTTAACAAAAATATAAGCTGAACTACAAATTAAAAATTAGTTTTAATATTTATTTTCAATGATATTTTTTTATAATAATTACTACACAAGATACTGTTTCCTACAATTTATTCAATTTAAAAGTAAATTAGATTGCATTATATATCTGCATACATATACCCGAATAAGGTATAAATTACTTGATTTAACTAACATAAATTAATTACGTTTTTGTTTATTATTGTATTTATAAGTATATTATTTTACAGTTAACAATTTGTATATTTTCAGTAATAAAAATAGTCACATTTATGTATTTTTATTTGAATTTAATTTTGGACAATATAAATATGTTTTTTCATCAAATAGATCGAATTTTGTGTGAAAAATAGAATTCATAAAGGCGCCGGCGTGAAAAAGTCAAAAAATTATATTATTATATTTTTTTTATTAATAAAATATTTACACTTTAGTTTTTTGAGTACCCAGATAAAGTCTGTCTGTCAATTCTATACATAATTGAAACTTTTAAATTATTTTGTACAACTTTATTAATAAAAAGTAATATAATTTAGGTAAATAATTTATAAATATTATAAAAATGTGTTTAAAATTTTAAAAATTTTGGGGAAAATAATAAAATGTTGTGTTTTGACATTTAAAAGGATTGTAAAAAAATCGATTAACTACTTTTTTTATTAACTTAATCATTTTTTTTTTGGTTACATAATAAAACAAAATTCTGTTTATTATCTTGAAATATTGAGATAATAACGTCAATAGCTTTATTAAAAATAGATAATCTGATCTTTAGATATAAGATCACGGGTTTAGAATATTTTTAACGATTGTTTATTTTATTCTACTTTAAAAATTATGCTGTTCCTATTGTAATACTTAATTATATTAACTAAATCAATCTGGGTATTTAATAATTAGTTATTTAAGGTTTATTTTAACAGTTTTATAAAAATTTATTATAATGATAAAAAATTTCAAAATATTATATTGTATTAATATTTTTAAATCTTGCATGATACAAATTAATTGTATCATGATCAAAATGAATAAATTTTAGTGTTGTTGTTACCGTCTATTATTTGTTTTAATTTCTAATTTTATTTTAGAGAGATGACGTCCAACCAACAACCCCAACATCAATTTGCGTAAGTTCATGTTTCAAGAAATTGATAACAGCTAAAAAAAAAATTTATTAAGTATATTTGCAATTATTTTTTCTCATTCTTATCATGTATTAATAGTATTGACTTATAAAATATATTCGGTATTATGATTTCAATTTTAAGAAATTCAGGGTTTTAACAAACGTAATTTTTATTTATTTGTGGCAGTTTTTTCAAATTTCTTGTCACGATTTGTTTTCTTTAATAATTTACATTAAATTGAAAATATAAAATAAGAAAGGAATGTATTAGATAATATTTGTACATAATATTTTATAAATATTAAATATACTTAGTTTATTTTGTATTCACTACAAACTTTCTTCTAGACTTGTACCTAAAATTATTAATGGTGGAATTGCTGGAATTATCGGAGTATCATGCGTATTTCCATTGGATTTGGTAAAGACGAGATTGCAAAATCAACAGGTTGGTCCGAATGGCGAGAAAATGTACAAGTCAATGTGAGTATAACATTTTCATAATTTTGGATATTTTTTTTTTATGTTCTCTTTCATAGGTTTGATTGTTTTAAGAAGACTTACAAAGCTGAAGGTTACTTTGGAATGTATAGAGGTTCAGCAGTTAATATTTTATTGATTACTCCTGAAAAAGCCATTAAATTGGCTGCTAATGATTTCTTCAGACATCATTTAACAACAAAGGATGGGTGCGAGGGTTTTGAAAATATTCGCCTAATATACAGAAATTATTAGACTTTTAATTATAGTCAGCTATCGATTTCACGACAAATGGCTGCCGGTGGGCTTGCTGGATTATGTCAAATTGTTATAACTACTCCTATGGAATTACTTAAAATTCAAATGCAAGATGCTGGCCGTGTAGCAGCTCAGGTTTTTAAATACTTAAATTTTTAATATAACTAATATTAAAATTTTTAAAAAAATTTATTTAATTTAAGGCAAAGGAGGCAGGAAAAACTGTACCAAAGACTTCTGCATCTAAGATTGCTTTACAATTATTTAAAGAAAAGGGTATTTTAGGATTGTACAAGGGAATTGGTGCGACTATGTTCCGTGATGTTTCATTTTCTGTAGTTTACTTCCCTCTTTTCGCTACATTAAATAGTTTAGGTCCACGAAGATCCGATGGATCGGGGGAGGCTGTTTTCTGGTATTATAGAATCATGATTATAACACTTAATAAAAAAATAATAAATTTTTTTTATAGGTGTTCCTTTTTGTCTGGTTGTGCTGCTGGATCAATGGCAGCCTTAGCTGTAAATCCACTTGATGTAGTTAAGACTCGTTTACAAGCACTTCAAAAAGCTGAAGGTGAAATGGCATTTAACGGGATTATTGATTGCGTTGGGTATATTCAGAAAAACAAATATGTTTTAAATTGTAAATATTAAATTTTTTCGTCTTTTTAGAAAAACATTAAAATATGAAGGAATAACAGCATTCTTTAAGGGTGGATTGTGTCGTATGATTGTCATTGCCCCATTATTTGGTATAGCGCAAACTGTTTATTTCCTTGGTGTCGCAGAAACACTTTTAGGTATTAATAAATCCAAGTAAATCTTTAATTGCACAATTATTTTTGTTGTAAAAGACTTTAAGCATAAGAAAAAATAGTGTAAAAGTTATAAAAAAACAAAAAGAAAATATTCTAATGACAATAAATATCATTTTATTTAAAATAATTTGATTTTAGGTTAATATATATCTTTATTTTGAATGCATTTTTTTAATTTTGTTTTCAATTTTATTTAAAATACAGATAATTTATTTTCGTTATTCTTATTTTCTTCTTTATGTTGTGTTAAATGTCGTTTTAAGTATGGCATGTTTTGAGGCATATAATCGCATTGATTACATTTCAAAATTGTCGCCAACAATTTTTTAATTTCCTCTTGTGATGGTTTTTCCAACTTACCATAATTTTTCACGGTTTCATAAACATCTGAAATTTTAATTTATGTAGTCATATATAACATTTTGTCATTGTTATCTGATTGATAATTGTATTTAAAAAGTAAAACCCAATCTGTACCTTTAGGAGATAAAAAAAAATTTGTGTTGAAACTATTCCAATGAATTTTTGTTTTGAGATATTTAGAATTGAAATCAGTTGATATTACATGAAGATGTAATCTTTCCATACTTGGTGATAAATGATAACCTATTTTAAATTTATCCTTTAATTTTCCTGATATTTCAATAGCATTTTCAGCAAGTAGTTCCAGTTCTACTAATAGAGGTAAATGATTCCTATTCAACTACAAATTTTTCATTGTTCAGTTTTCATTATAAATGTTTATAAAATAGTCCTTACATGATAAATGCTTGGAATATTAACCAAAGGTAGAACAAGAAAATGATTTTCCGATTTAGGATACTTGTCTTTTATTACAGCAGCCTGATCGGAATTTATTAGTTTCAAATCAGGATTATCTAATGCGTAAGACAAACCTTTAGCCCAATTTCTTTTATTTTGCTTCATTTTGCGAAAATTTTCTCAGCATTGACACATTAACAAATAAAATTTAAACAAACATCTGTGATCTGTCACTTTTTTTTTGTATGAAGTACAAATAATTTGGTAACGACAAAACGAGACATCTATTGCTATTTTATTTGTTCTAAAAAAAATTAATTTTATATAGCTGTTAGTTTTACTTTGAATTTAAATTAGATTTATATGTTAATTAGGTTGTTAGTTTTATTAAATGCAATTATACATAAATTTAAAAAAAGGCTTTAATGAATTTTAGAATTCTTGTAGATTGTAAGAAAAATTACGGGGCCAAGAAAATTATAATTAAATTTCTCAGTACGGAGATTTCTTATTTATCTATCTGTTTTGATCTGAATAGCTAATTCAATGATACGAATAAGTATTCCAAATTTAACAGAATATTTTATTTATAGCAAAAATATATATTTTTTTAAAATCTTGATTAAATATTTGTTAGAAAAATTACGGGGCCAAGAAAATTATGATTAAATTTCTCAGTACGGAGATTTCTTATTTATCTATCTGTTTTGATCTGAATAGCTAATTCAATGATACGAATAAGTATTCCAAATTTAACAGAGTATATATTATGTATTTAATTTTTATTTAAAATTATATTGAAAAATACAATTTCAAATCACTAAATTAAATCATTGTATAAATGTAAAATTATATTTTTACGGTTGTTTAACACTTTTAATAAGTTGATTAGTTTCTATTTTCAGTAATAAATTTGATTTTCTGAATTTGAATGACAAAATTATAAAGGTATAACAAAAACTATGTCTAACTTTAAAACATTTGGATTTTTAATTTAAAATAAAATAAAATCTAGGAGTTTTATGTATGATCCAAACGATGTCCAAACACGAAAGAAAGATAAAATGATCAAAAAAAAATGTATATTCAATTCCTGCATACGTGGATTTTAATTTACTGATGATTCACTGCTGGAAGTAATTCCAATTTTATACAGTGTTGCCAGTATAGGACTACCATAAATAAATTTAAACTCTTAAAACTTAAACAAATAAGTACAGTTTATATGACAGAGTAGAAAATATATATTAAATTGTCTATGGTTATGAATTATAATGAAAGAACCAACGATTTTTTATATTCCATATTAATTGAATAATTATGACAAAAACAATCATTTATTAAAATGATAAATTTAATTTGTTCAATCTTTTTATATGTAAATTTATAAATAAATAAAAAATTAATAATATTTGATTATTTCTATTATTTTATTTTACAATTACAAAAATAAATCTTACAAAATAATTGAAGTATATTTACAACAGAAATTGGTGAAGAAAAAAACAAAAAATGATTTACAAAATTAAATAATATATAGGATTTTTCTGCACAATTTTACAAAACATAATATAAATTAAAATTAATCACTAATTTAATTTAAGAAAAAAAGAAGACAATTATTTAAAATAAATAATTTGTTTTTTCTCTTTATGACTCGTTGTAAAATTTTTTATTTGGTGGTTTCTGCAAACAAAACTTACTTAATTTTTTAATTAAAAAAAATCAACTGTTTCTTTTTTAATTGTCTTACACATTACCATAATTGTGTCACCATATACAGTTAGTTTGTTTAACAATATGTAAGGATTATTTTCAATATATTATTATAATTTATTTTTTTTTTTTTACATTTTAAATATTTTTTCTAAAATCTAATTTAAAAAAGAAATAACGTAACTAAAATTTGTTTATTCTATTAATATCTATTTATATTGTTATTGCTGTAATTGCCATGTCGATCTGGTAACTTTGGTGGCGGATTTTGAACTGGTCGACTATAAAAAAAAAATGAAAAAAAAATAAAAGAAAAAAATTAGAAATAATAAATAAATAATAAGTTAAAATTAAAGATTCTCATTTTCTTGTGTTGGCTTTAACAATGACTCTGTATCCTATTAATTTAATTTAAACGAAAAAACTATCTTTAACTTAATTTTTAATAAATAATTAATTACAGTTCATTGTTTGCATTTATTTTTTCGATATAAATTTCAACAATTGATTTTTATGTTTTGGAAAAAAATTTTGTAACAAATATTTTAGAACACAACTAGATTAAATTACGACAATAATAATAATTTTTTAAATCACGCACAATAGTTAAATAAACATACAAATATCCGCTACTGAATATATTAAAAAATTTAAATAAGATGACGTTAAAATTATAAAAAAAAAACCATGACATGAATTAATAATTTTGATTAAAATAATTTTTTTTTTGTGTTGTAAAAATAACACAAAATATACACCAAAACACTAAAATTAAAATTAAAATTAAAATTTATTTTATGTCAAATTGTATATGGTTTAAAAATCATGTATTCAGCTTGAATTTGGTATGTATGTTTTTGATAAGAAAGAAAAAAAAATTAAATAAATAAAAAAATAAAAAAAATGTAAAAAACCAAAAATAAAAATGTAAAAATTGTGTGATTATGGCCAACACAAAAATATATTACTTTTAATTTATTATCATTAGATATTGTGCATTAAAATCAAATTCAATTAAAATAAATAAATAATTTTTTTGTTTATCAAATAATATTGTAAAATGTAGTAAATTTAATAAAATAAATTAATATTAAATAAAACGCATTTTGCCTTTTTTTTTTTTTTTGTTCCATATTTACGATAATTTCATTTCATATTTTTATTTTATTTTTTTTTTTTTTATTGTTTGTCTTTTGTTTTTTTTTTTTTTTTGTTGTATACGTTATATATATGTATATAGTGTTTCTTGTTTTTGTTATCATTTTTTTTTTTTTTAGATTAATTTATTTCAAATAATAAAGATCAAATAACATTTTACAATTTTTTTTTTGTTTATCTAAAATATTTTATTATTAAAATAAAGCAAAGAAAAATTAAAATTATAAAATGGAATGAAGAAAAGTATGTGTGAAAATACTGTAAAGAGAGGAAGAGTAAAAGAAGGATGAAGAAATTGTTTTTTATTTTATTTTAATTTGTTATGTAGACTGATTTTATTCGTTCCTTTAATGGAAAGGAAGGATGTAGTAGTATTATAATATTTAATTACATAAATATATGAGTACCAGTGCATAGATATAATTCAAGATGGTTGGTTAACTGATAAATTATAATTTAAGTCACATTGGGTTGTGACCATTTGACTTAATTACATTTATGTATAGATAAATAAATTCAAGAAAAACAGAAGAAAAACAAAAAAATGGCATGATTAAAGAGGGGAGTATTAATTAGAATGCTTTTTGAAAAAAACTAATAATTATTTACAAACTATAATTAATTAGAATAATTTAACCAAATAAAAACACAATACTTGAAAAAAAAATTGTAATACTGATTTATCTTTTGTTTTTTTTTTAGTAAAGGAGAAAAAGCGACAAAGAAAGAATTAAAATAGCAAGAAAAAGAAAATATAGGAACAAAACATATATTCTGAGTATTCTAACAGAATATTTTAATTAATATTATTTTGGGTTTATTCTTTAATTACAAGATAATTTATATAAGACATATGATAACATGATAATAACTTTTTGTCGTGTTTTTTTTTTTAATTCTAAAACACGTCCATTAATTTTTCTTTTATTCAATTTATAACAATTTTTTTTTTCTTTAAATCTGTTCCAAATTAATTTTGTTTTTTTTTTCTTTATATTTTATTATCAACTAATTTACAACAACAGCAATAATTATAATAATTTTTTTTCAACAGATTCAGGTATGCGCTTTTTATTTCTTTGCTTAAAATATTTAATTAAATTTTTTTTTTTTTGTTTAATTTTAACTTTTTTTTCGATTATTTTCTTTTATCTTTTTAGCGATAACTTTTTGTTTACTTTCTTTCAATTAAAAATAATTTAAAATAAATTGAAAAAAAAAACTTATTAAATATTTTTTCAAAACAAAAGAATTAAAATTTTTTATCTTTTTTCTTGTTGTATACATATTTTTTTTTTATAAGTTCATAGACAAATATTACCTGTGCAAATATATATTTATGTAAGACAATAATTTCTTCATTTGATTAAAAATGAATATTTTTTTTGTTTTTTTTTTTAATTAACATTTTTTTTATATTAAATATTTAAATATGATAAGTTTTATATTTTATATTTAAAAATGGGTGCAAGTGTTAAATTCAAAATAAACAAAAAAAAAATACGTCCATTATTCATTTGTTTCTTTGTTAGTTTTTTTTTTTTTTAATAGTTTTAACTGTCTTTTTCTGTACATAAATTAATGACTTTTTTAGTTTGATTTCTTTTAGAAATTAAAGAATAAAAAAAAAACACACAAATAATGTTTCAATACCAAAATTATAATAAAATCGTTAAAACGTACACCATCAGTCAGTCACGCAAACTGATAACTTTTGTATTGCTTTTTGTTGTTGTTGTTGTTTGTTTTGTTTTTACTTCAAAGAATCTGCTACTAAGTACGTTATAGTGAGATTTTACTTTACTGCTTCTTTTTTTTTTTTAAATAATAAAATACATAATTTACTACATTTTATATTTGTTGTTTTGTTTTGTTTATGTTAAAAACAGACCAAATTTTTTTCTTTTTTTTTTGTATCTACAAAATATTCACTATAATAATTGTTACAATAAATAATTCAACTAACATAATTTACTCCTGTTATTTTTTATTAATCAACGAAAATCAACTTTTTTTTCTACTTTAATGTTTTCGTTCTTTTTATTTTATTTAATATGTTTAAATTTTAATTTTTTTTAACTTTTTTCTTCTTCTTCTTCTTCTTCTTGTTTATTTTTTTTTTTTGTTTTTGTTAAATATATTTATTTATTATTTGTTTTTTATTTAATTCTTTATAATGCACTAAAATTGTTAAATAGTTCTTAAATATATATATATATATATTTTTTTCAATTACAATTGTTTACTTTTATTTTATATGTATTTTTTTTTTTGTTTGAAATAAAATCTAATAAGCCAACATTTAGATCTTTTTTCTTTACTTTTTTTTTTTTATTTCTGGTTATTATTTTTTTTTTTTTTTTCTTAAAAACAATTATTAATAATATTTATTTTACAACTTTATCAATTTAAGTTTTTTTTATTGCATTTTACAGTATTTTTTTTTGGTTTAAATTAAATTCTAAAAAAAAAAAAATTTTAAAGCAAAACAAGGAAAAAATGGACTCTTCTTCAAACAAAACAATTAAAGAAGTTAAAAAAAAATGAGTTAATTTAAAATAATTGATGAATTAGAATTAGAATTGTGATGGAATGTCATGGGAAGATTGTCGCACATACACATAAACATAAACAAAAAATGGTTTTTATTGTTTTGTCTTTCTTTTGGGTATGACAGATTAATTAAAAAAATCAAAAAGGGGTGTTAATTTTTCATCATTTGATAAATTTATAAAATCAATTAATAATATAAATAAATATTACGCGATCGTCTTCTGTTTTATTTTTTTTTTGTTTTCGTTCAAAAAGCAACAAAACTTTTCTGTTTATTTTGCGGACAGGGTAAAAAAAATCACAAAATATGAATGAAAAGAGCATTAAAAGTTTGCAAAAAGACAACAACAAGAATTTATGAATAATAAAGATAAAGTGATTTTTTCTTTCTTTCGTTTTAAAAATAAATTATTCATAAATAATTGTTTGTTTTGATTTCTTCTGTAATTCTTTTTATTGTTTTTATTACTTGAATTTACTGGCAAAAACACTGGAAAGTTCATTCATAGCCGCATTTGTAACTGCTTGTCCAACAGCTTGATTTACTTGTTGTCGCATTTGCGGTGGCATTTGTTGCAATATTTGTGCTCCAGATCCTCCAACACGACTGTAGAAATTTTTTTTAATATTTATTCTTATTTTTTTTTTATTCCCAAAAACAAAAATATACTTTTTTTTGTAATTTAAAATATTTTTTTTTTAAAAAAAACCCAATAAATTGATTTGTAATTTTTTCTTTTGTTATTTAAAAATAACCAATATAAATAGGAAAAACAAAAATAAAAAACATAACAATTCAAATAAAGAAACATAAAACAAAAACAAAACAAAAACAAAACAAAAACAAACAAAAAAAACCCAAAATGTAATTTTTTTTATGAAATTATCCGATGAGAAATACAAGTTATAAAATTTTTAGATTTAATTTAATCGAATACAATAAAAATTAAAACAAATTTGATTTGGAAATTTTGAATAAAAATTTAAAAGTTTTACACGACAAATTGGGGAGTACTGTTTAAGAATTAATTTCATGCTAATAATTTATCGTTGTTTGAAAGTAATTTTTTTGTAACGTAAAGTTTCACACAATTTTTTTTTCTACAAATATGAAAGATTAAAAATAAAATGTTTATAAACTGACAAACATGAATAATGGGGCGACCTTTTTATAAAAACAAAAATTACAACAATAACAAAAAAAAAAAAACACAAAAAATTATAATAAAATAATAAATGTTAACAAATAAAAAATGATAATAAAAAATTAATATTCTCTTTATTCCTTGTAATATTTTTTTAGTTTGAATTCTTTTTCTTTTATTTTTAAACTTTGAACAAATTTTGAATGAAATTTTCAACCATTTTTTCTCTTTTTCTTTAATTCATTATTTTTCTCTTAAAATCTAAATAATTTAACATATTCTTATTATTTTTTTTATTAGAGTATTTTTTTCTTGTTCGTTTTCGAGAGGATAGTTCAGTTGGTAGACCAATTTACTTATTTAATTTTTCTCCCATTGATTTTCTTGATTTCTTTCCCATTATTTTTTTTTTTTTCTTTTTCTTCATTTTTTTTTTGATAATTCCATGAATTTTATAATTTTTAATAAGCGTAAAAACACACACATATAATTTTGATAACATTTATTTATATTATTATTATTACTCTATTTAAAACTCTATTATTTAACTTCATTATTCTTTAACAATTAAAAAATAATTAGTTAAAAAATTCAATAATAAAATGTTTTCATGTTTGTTAGATTTTTTTTTTTCATGTCTTAAAAATATTATTTTGATTAATAAATTTTGTTCATAAGACGTTCTTTGTGTTGTTTGATGTGATTTGTTGTAAATTGTTGTAGATGTTGTTGAATGGTGATTAAATTGGATGGTTGTAATTGTTGGTTGATTAGTTGTCATTGTTGTTTTAAGTAGTTGTGTAGTTGTTTTTTGTTTTTTAATGTATTTTGTTTTTATAATTAAATTTTTGAAATGATTATTTAAGAAAACTCAAACTTAAGGAACAACAACAAAATCAAGTGAAGAAACTATTATTATATATTTTTCCAGGAGGCTTACAATAAATATGTTCTTCAAAGTTTCTAAGTTATAAATTTTTATAATTAATTATTGATTAATTAATTTAATAATTGTATTTTTAAAAGTTTATTTCCTTCACATTCAACGAATTATTAATTTTTTTTTTATTAAGTCTTTTTATGTAAAATTTGATGTTATTTATTATTGTTTAACTTTGCTGGATAATATCATAATATTTATATGAGTACTAAAACTACACTATTGGTACATATGAGATCGATTTTGTCCCCTTTATAATCTTAATCACAAGGAATTTTATTATGCTGCCGGTTAATAGAAATTATTTTAATGACTACAAATTATAGTGGAATTAAAATAGACTCCTCGGTAACTTCAAAGATTACTTTTAAAAGCTAACAATTTTCATACACAGATGTATTTAATACTCTCCGAGTTTTTTTTTATGAGTAATAAATTTTGTACCAATTTTATATTTAAACTATTTTTTAATGAAAAAACCATAAATTGTGTACCATAGTATTTTTGTATTATGCATTTTATTCAAAACTGTACTTCAATGTACTTCATATAATTATTATGATAATAATAATTATGATCTTTTTATAGAAAACATATTCTCATTGTTAATTTTTTTTTTTGATTAAATTAAAACTATAAATTATTGGTTTTTTTTCTTTAAATAAATAAACAAAAAAAATAAAAAATTGGGTTTTTCTTAATTTATTCATTTAGGCTTATCATCATTAAACCAGTTATGCTTTACTTTTGTTAGTTATTTATTAATTTATTATAATGTATCTAATTGCAATTTGGTGTAGATTTGTTTGTTTGTTTGTTCTTTTTTTGGTTTATTATTTTTTAAGCAAATTAGCGCCGCCTGTAAATATTAATTAAATTTTTGTGTTTATCAAAAACAAAAACCAACACCATTTAAAAAGTTTTATTTATTATCGATTATATTTTAAGAAATTAACTTTTTTGTTTTAAATTGTAATGACTCAAATTTACTTAAATCAATATTACAAATCAATTGTAATAATTGAACAATTATCAGTTCAATGATTAGTTCAAAATACATAATCAAATATTTGATGTCAGTTTACAGAATAAGCTATATAAGGCGTCCTTAATTAACAAATGTAAAGAAAACAATAATAAACGTTCAATATTATTTTCTAAATCCTAATTTTATATTTGAGTCAATTACTTTAAAGTATTCATGGCTTGAAATATAATTTATAATAAAAATAACACAAGGAATTAAAAGAGGATATTAAAAAACAGACAGACAGAAAAATAAAAATTGAAACCAAAAAATAAGTTTTAAATTAAAAACATTCAGTAAAAAACACAAAAACAACTTACGATGGAATGAGTGGCGCTGGAAGAGCTTGTCCAGCTGGTCGCCCTTGTGGCAAAGGTGGAGCACCACCTGGTCGATTTGGAATAGCTGGAGCAGGACGTCCAGTTGCTGGTGGTGGTAATGGACCACGTCCTCCTCCACCTCCTGATCCACTGCCTAGTGAACTCTAATTATGAAATAAAACCAAAATATTAATAAAACAAGTATTTTTTTAAAATAAATTCAAACCTGTTGTGGTGGAGCTTTTCTTGGTCCACCAGGACTAGGTGGCGATAATCTAGGATTATCTAAGCCACTTGGAAGCCAATCATTTTTGACTGGCGGTGGTACTGGTGTTGTTACTGTTGCCATTGATACATCCCCTTGAATTTGAATAACCATTGTTTTTATGAATTGTTTAAATGAAATAAGAAAAAAAACTGACCTATAATTCTCAAAGATTCTTTACATGCATGATACATTCTCAACATTTCTTCTCGTTTGGCTGCTTCTTCTGGACTTTCTTCCATCATTTGTTGCTTTAAAATAAAGATGTGAATTTTTTAATGAATAAATTAAAACATTTTAATTATTATAAATTACCTGATCACCAGTTGCATATAAATGGGCCAAAAGTTCACCAGTTATAAAATCTTTGCAATTATTTATAATCAGCATCATAATTGCTTTTGGTACCATATCTCTTGTTGTTTTGGTAACAATCTTCATATAGGAATCAACTAAATTACGAATTGTTTCCACTTGCCGTTCCAATTGCGGATCTAATGAACTTTCTGGTGTTTGACCAGATTCCTAAAAATAATATTAAACAAATAAAGAAAGTTATATTATTTAATTTTTTTTTTGATTTTTTCTAATTCCATTATCAAAATTACAAATTTTTGCTTTTGGTTTTATTAAATTTGTGTCAAAATTAAAAACTCCATAAACCATTCGCTATGTAAGTTAGTTGGGGACTTTTTGGAATCTTCTAATAAACATTCTTTTAATCGATATTAAATAATATAGTATTACGGAACAATAAAAGTTTAAAGATTAAATTTAATTTTATAAGGAAAATAATCTTAGAAAATCAATAATATAGGTACCTTGTTTTACTTTTAGAATATTTTTTAATGTTGTTATTCATGACTTATTAAAAATTAAAGGAATAAAAGGGGGTTTTTTTTAAATAAATAACTAAAAGAAAAAATCATGCCAAATGTCTAAATTATGTTATGTTGGTGATATGAAAAACTGAATTAAATAAACCCAAGCGCAATAAATCCACATGTATATATATATATATATATATATATTTTAACTTTGATTAATAAATATATAAAAGGAAAGAAAAATAAAAAAAAATTAAAAAGAAAAATAAAGATTGTACGAAAAAAGTTTGTGTTTTTTTTTAGTAAGTGTGTTTGTGTCCTATGTTGTTGTCTCTATTTCTACTCAAAATTTCTATCAAAAAAAAAAGAAAGTGAAATCAACTAAAAAAAACACCAATAGAAAATAAAACAAAAAATCAATAAAGGAGAAAGATTAAAAAAAAAAGAAGACATCTAATAAATTAAACCAACCTGTTGTCCTTCGCCCTGTATGTCAAAGAAACGGAAACATTATTTTTTTTTATCTTCAAAATAATTTAATATTTTTCTTAAAACAAAAATTATAAATCAAAAAAAAAAGACAAGAAACCAAAAAAAAAAATGTGGATAAAATTTCGTTTCAAAAAAATATTGAGAAAACGTCAAAAAAGTCAAAAAGAAATAAAATATTTAATTAAAAAAATAAATACAAGTTTTACCTCATCACTATTAGCGTCTTCACTTGCTTTTTCAGGATAAACACCAGCACGTAAGAATGATGCTTTCCATGAATCAACTTCATCAACACTTTCACATGACAATTCCAATTGTTTATAGTCCTGAAATTAAAATATTATTTTATTATATTTATGATTTATATTAATATAATTATATTAATTGAAGTTAATTTTGTTTTCCATAGTGTGAATCGAAAGAATTTAAACTTATTTTCCTTCCAATGTTATTGACGTTAAATAAATAACATTAAAAAATTTTACTTTATAAAAAAGACATATTCAAATTATTATCAATTTTGAAACGCACAAAACTTTATGTTTCTGCATGTGTGTGTCAAAAAAAAAATAAAAAATTTATCTGTAAATAATATTTTTAATAGAAGAAATTAATATCTTACTTTATACACATTTCTACCACCATCTGGATTGAAAAGTGCAAATGTATGACGACGTGACATAAAACCTTGCTCAATATCACGTAATTTTAGTCCATCCAATGGCAACATATATTTTTTCTCTTTTTCATCTTCATCCTTATACCAAGAAATTGATTCGGATGTCAAAACAAACCAATATGGACGTGAACCACCTAAATTGTAATGTTTTTTTTAAAAAGAAAGTATTTTGATATTATAATTTTATTGGAATTTAATCTATGTCAAAATAGTTTTAACAAGAAATAAAAATCAATGTCATCAAAATGACGAAAGTTTAAAAAATAATAGGCGACTAACATTTTTTAATTTTTTCTTATTTTAAAATTATGTATAAGTTTTTTGAAAATTACTTGAGAACTGTACACTATATTATTAAATCAAACTTTAAGTGAAAATAATAAACAATAACTAATGTTAAAAGTTTCTAATTAAAAAAACAAAAACAAATAACATAAATTGCTGAAGTAATTTTTCATAAAAAACATTTTTTCTTGTTCAGTTATTTCTTATTACATCAAAAGATATGATTTTTATTTTAAAAATTGTTTGACTTCAACTTATAAATAAAATATGATATTTCTTCGTTTTACTAACTTTTAAAATTTTTTGTCTATACGAATAACTAAGAACCACTAAATTGTTTCAATGTCAGTTTTTGTGATGTAATAATAATGTAGCTTTCTAATTAGTTTGTTGGACAATAAATAAACACACAACTAACAATCTCAAGTGTAATTTATTGTATTTAATTTTAAAATCAATTAAAATTTGATTGTATGTAAATATTTATTTATTATATTTCCCACATATTACTTATAAAATTATCGGGAATAGATTACGAAGTCATTAATCATGAAGCATAAATTCTATTAAATTTAAGCAAATGCAAAGGCAAGAGAAATTTTTATTCAGATTTAGAATTATTTTAAAAATTTGAAACTAATGTTACTTTCCATTCTCATTAAACGTAATAATGTTATATAATAAATTAATTTTCTTTTTCAATTTTGCATAACTTAAACATTATAACGTTAAATTATTGCACTTAAAATTTATTTAAGTTCTCATTCGACGTCAACTTCCATTTATAACAAAACGTTTAATAATCTTATATTTTTAACTACATTCATTCTAAATATAAAAACCAATTCTATTCAAAATCCACTTGAAATTCACAATTGAAATTATAAAAGCATAAATAGAACTAGCAACCAAAAGAAACAATTTTCAGTTTTCATTTTTGAAATTTGTTTAGAACTACGAAATAAAAAAACCATTAAGATTAACGAAGTTAGGGAATTTTACTACGAAAGAAACCCATAAAATTACCTTTCATTATTCCCAAATTTTGTATGCACATATGCCCTTTCCGAATAACTTGGTTACCAAGTGCTCGTGTTCCTGTTTTATTGGAATTTTCTGATTTACTTTGGGCGCTACAAAGACAAACATTTTTTTTTTATAATTTTGAGACAATTTTGAAAAATAAAATTACTTAGCAAATCCAATAAAATCTTCATGGTTTGTATTCATGTAAGCTAATTCAAAATCAATTAGCAACAGAATTTGTTCTTTACACATTTGTTCACGTTGTCGAATATATGTTGTTATAATACGTTCAGTTTCATCTCTTAATCTTGGATAACGCGCCATTTTATCAGTACAAATTCTTACAACTGCTGATAGTTCTTGAACGCAAAGATCAACACATTTTAAAACGGGCTCTTTTAACTGTGTTATTTGTTTTTTAACAATTGCTTCAAATGCCATATCTGGTGTAAAAAGGCCAACCTATACAGAAAATAACATTTTGTTAAAAAAATATATAAATTTATTGTATTATACAAAAACTTACTCTGATGCCATGAATATTTCGGATCGCAAATGATATTTCCCTTCTTAATTCTTTCTCGTCACAAGACATTTTAACAATCTCAAAACGTAATCTATAAAGAAAATTATATTTGGAAAAAATTTAAAAATAATAAATGTTAATAAAAATTACCTTTCATGGAAAATACGATTTATTTTAGCACCACCAGAAAGTTCAATTGTATTAACAAGTGCTGATCCTGAACCCTCAATAGTACGTTCAAAATCTGATTGCAATTGTTGAATCATTCTATTTTAAATTGTTTGTTTTTTTAAATTAAATAAATTAAACTCAGAAAATTAAAAAAAGTATACTAACTGTAACATTGCTTTGGTTTTAATACTTGGATCATCTGGTCGAAAATGTTTAAATTGTTCAACATCTTTTTCAAGGGTTAATAATTGTTTTTGTAATTTATCTCTTAAACCAGGTAATGTATCACGAATGTGATTTGTCAATTGTTGATTTAATATTCTTTGTAAATATGGTGTTCCAAGGCGATCAGCAATATGACGATAAGATGGATGACTATAAAACACCGATATTTAAATTATTATATTAATTATTGATAAACTCTTAATAATAATTTTAAAAAATATTACCTTAAAAAGAATTTTCTTTCAGCTGCTAATGCTGCATGAATATCTTTACGCCCATCAATATCTTTTTGTGAACGATTAACAACACCAATATAACCACGACGCAATGGTAACAATTTATTTTCCAATATATCACGCGCATCAGTACCTTCATCCATCAAATCTAATTTCGTAATAACACCAATTGTTCGAATACCTTGTGGATCAACTTCTTTTGACAATTTTAATGCATCAGAATTGGCTAAATCTGTATTTGCTGGTGTTACAGCTAATATTAAACATGTTTCTTTTTTAATAAATTGAAAAATCATTCCTTTTATTTGTGCTTCAATATCAACTGGTTGATCACCGATTGGTACTTTTGTCAAGCCAGGTAAATCAATAAGCGTTAAGTTAAGAACTAAAAACAATATAATTATTTTTTTTAACATTTGCTAGGTTTTTCTCAGAAAAAAAACTAATAATACCATTTGGAGAATAAACACGTAAATTAATAGGAACATTTGATATTCCTTTATTACCACCGGTAATACGATCAGTTTCTCCTTCAATTTCTTTTCGTATTTCATCGAAATCAACAAATTTCTTTCCTTTCAAATGTAAGAATTCACCAAATTCTGTAAAAAACAAAAAATATTAATAATTTACTTGTAAAAAAATAAAAAAGAATTAAAAAAAATATGTAATATACAAAATAAGACATATTTAAAGAAATGACCTCATCTTAAAATCTGATAAATCATTTAAAATTAACAAAAAAGTTAGAATAAAATTTAAAAAGGAGAAACAACATAAAAGAAACATTATAATAAAAAAAATCGTACCTGCTTGGGCATTTATTAATTGTAAAATTAAAGGTCGTCGTGTGACAATACCGGAACCTCTTGGAAGGAAATCTCTGTAAAGAAAAATAGTTTATTTAATAATCTGAACTTAAATTAAATTCAGACGAGTGTGTTTGTTTTCTGAGATTCTGCTTCCTAATTAACTCGCACTAAATTTTACTTTCTTTCCCAAAATTAGCATATTTGATAATCAAACTTTTTTTAAATCTAGATATATTGAATATGACCAAACCAAACGGTACTATTTACCTTAAACAAGAATTTCGAAAATAGAAAAACAATAGAAGAATTAAAAAAAAAAGAAGTTTAATGGAAATAACGAACCTACAAACAAAAACATCGAGAATCAGAATGACTTTACTTACTCTATCTACAAATTTCGAAAGTAACATTTATGAATTTTATTAGCATTGTTTAAATATTCTAGGAAATGGATTCATTTACAAAAATTCAGTAGGAAATTAAACATTACATTGAAAGTTTTTGTTTTTTTATTCCAGTCATTATTTATATAAAACAATTATAAATTTACTCAAAGACATCCATAAATTGTTTAATAATAAATTTAACATTAATACAATTTTGTCACCAATATGAATTTAACTTTGAACTATTTCTAGACTTATGTTCCCATGTTTTTTTTGCTACACACTAATTTTTTTTTATATTTTATGTAAAACTAAATTTCTCCATAAAGCAACAGATAAAACTTTAATATTTTTAATTTTGATGTCTTTTAAAATAATTTTCAATTTTTTACATAACAGTTGAAGGTCGTCTTGCGTTCTACATACATATTTTTTTATTTCTTCTCAATTTTTTTGGTATTCTTTTCTCTTATTTCTTACTAAATATTTTTGCATTAACGTTAAAGCAAAAAAAACCTGTTTACATTTTTTTTCTTTCCCTCTTTGTCACTAATGGCTCTTATTTCCCATATTATATTGAAACAAAACATTTTTTCGTAAAACGATTTTCAAATGCGCATCGCTGATTGGCTCATGACATCATACACAGCCAATTAAAGAATTATATTTCTGATTCAATAGTTTTTTACCTAGACGGAAAGAAAGAGAAATTTTATTAAAATAAATAGCTACAGCTAATAATAATTCCGTCGCGTTTGTTTCATACCCTCTTTTTTAATAATCATTTGGAAAGATACAAAAAAATTTCAATGCTTATCTAAATTTTTTTTCTTTTTGAAAATATTTAACTGATTATGAATGACTAAATTATATAGTGATAACTTTTTTAAAACGTGATTCATTCAATGAAGTTCGGAGTAATTGACGGTTAAATTAAGATGAATTAAAATAATTAATACATATATTTTAAACAATAATATTTGTACCGATTTGAAACTATGTTGACATTAGATATGTACTTTGGTTTATATTAATTTACTTGCCATATTTAATCGGATTATTAAACAACATGATTGAACTTTATACCTTAATCTTTTACTGTACGAAATACATCTTTAATACGAATCAAGCTTTCTTTTGTTTTTTTGTCAAAAAATACTCCCTAAAACATCTAAATAGTTTAGATTTAGATTAAAAGTGATTTTATTATTTATAATTTTACTGTTAATCATAAAACTAATAAACATTTCTATAAATCATTTTTTCTGTTTCAGAAAATATTGGCAACATTGTTGACCTCAAAAAACCAGACAGAATCCTAAAAGGAAGATTCTAATTAAATAGTATAGTTTGCAAATATGTATTCCCATTACGTAATTCAATTTTTGTTATTCGTTTATTGTTGTTTTTGTCAGACAGTTAAATCCATTTCATCGACCCATCATGTTTATCTTTCTCTCTCATCATCATCATCATCAATGACGGAAGATAAATCGTTTTGATGAGTCATAATTTGTTTATTGAATTTTATTATTTAAAATATAAATTAAAAATATTGTGATGATGATGACCCTTACCATTTTAAAATACCAATTCAGATAAGTTAATAAATATTTTAATTTTTTAACTTTTATTTGTGGATGCATTAATTTATCTTCATTAATTATATGAAAATAAATTAATCAATTCCACATAAATAATTTTTTGATATACCTAAGCTAATAAATTGCTCTCAATAATCTGAAATATTTTAAATTTTAATATTTTTATATCAATTTAAGTATGTTGAATATAAATATATTATGTTTTAAAAATCTCTTGGTAAACTAAATTGAGTAAAATTAAATTGAATAAGAATTTCTGCTATTATTTTTGCTTAACAAAAATATGATTAAAGCATCAATGATTTAGGACTTACTCAAGTATCAGTTCAATAACTGATTTTAGTAAATATTTCATTAATTTAATTATTTTTTTTGTTATAAATAATTATTTTTGCATAAATATTAAAGACATCATTTTAGCATTAATATTTTTTTTATTTTTTAACGCAAGCGTAAAACCAGCTGACTATACGACTATACTCGTACTTAGATAAAAAAAAATTAATTTTTGACTGTTTCAAATATTTTTCTAAAATTTCAACTTTATCTTATCGTAATTTTCTAATATTTTATTCACTAAATTTAATATGATTATAAATTAAAAATTTTTGTACTATATTATTCTTGTTGTTGTTTTCATTTTGACATTGTTATCAAATAATTATTATTAGTAATATTAATCGATTTTTTTGATTGGTTGAAAAATATTATGTTAAAATAAATATGGTTCATGTTTTTCTATTATTTATTAAAATAAAAATTAATTATTTAATTTAAGGAAGGGAAAAAATTTAAATGATTTACTTATGAAAACTGATAAGTCTTTTAAGACACATTTTTTCCTTAGTTTAAAAAATTTCAAATTAGCATTATAAATACTCCTATTCATCTTTTTTTTACATCAGTAGACCGATTAGGATTTATTTCGTAGAGAAAAAAACGAGAAAATGTGTGTACGTACATAATAATGAGAATGTGTCACTTCGTAAAGTTACATCTGTGTTAGTGCGAGATGCCCGAAATGCAATGATACGTTGCAGCGTTTCTATGCTTTTCATCGCACGTTTTTGAAATATTTCTCACAACCTACTATAGGTTGTGAGATATTTTATGTATTATTTATTATTATTGTGTTGGTGTATTTTTTTATTTTTGAAACTGTAAGTAAATTTTAAATTTATTATTTTAATTTTTACTAGTATTTATATTGATTTAAAACTTTAAAACTTAATTAAAAAATTTAAAAGAATAATTTAAAAGAAACTATAATAACCTTTTTATCATTTTTTAGAATACAAGAAAACCGTGTACAAGAAAAAAGAATTACAAAATGATGAGTTTAAACTTAAGTCAGTCAAAAGGAAAATGAGAAGCAAAATAATTTAATTGTGTATATTTATTTTTTTCAGCAAAACGTTCTTGACTTACGGATAACTATAATAAATAAAAGGAATAATAATAATAATACTAGTAGATAATAATAAATAATTAATAAGTATAAATAAGCTATAAGTAGATATAAGTAATACAAGTATAATAAATATAATATAAATTGTAATAAAAACTAAAATAAAAAAATTAAATTGTGTTTTTATTTATAATTTTTAAAATTTTTACTATACCAAATTTGAAAATACATATATACAGTTTGAGAGCGATAGAATAATTGTTGAAATAAATGAAAAGTAATCAAAATGGCGCATAAGTTAGCTTAAAGTGAAGTAAAGTACGACGTACGCATTTAGGGATTTTATATTTGTCTCTTTCTTTTTTTTTGAAGATTAATAAGCGACACACTTTTTTTTAATATCCCGAAATACGAAATATTTCTCTACGAAATAAATCGTAATCGGTCTACAGATTTGAAATAATTAAAGTAATATGAATCAAAATAATACTTTGGCAACGGATGTAATGGGAATATTGATTACTCACACTCATAATGAAAAAGATAATAAACTATCAAAGAATATAAAATAAGGCCCACTTTGTTTAAAATGACATTAATACGTCTGTCAACTTTATTTCCGACATTTTAGTACATAAAAGACTACGATTTTTTTTGTTCTTTGATTTTGTTCGTCCATTAAATGTAGTAAAATAAAGAAAAAAATGACTTTCAGAACATTTGGAAAATATTTTTGTCATGTCTAAGAAAACATCGATTTTTTTCTTATTATTTCTTCTTTTAACTTACTTTCCAACAAAATTTTCCAATACAGAACTTTTACCCGCTGATTGTCCGCCCACAACAGCAATTTGTGGCAAATCCAATTGCATATGAACACCCAATTGTGTAAATGCATCTTGTAATTTATTAACAATGGGTATCAATTGTTCCATTCCCATATTACCCGACATCTTGTCGAGATTTTTTTAAAACACTTTTCACTATATTCAAGAAAATCACTATTTTTTTAATCCAAATTTTATTGTTGACCACACAACTGTGCGATATATAATTTATATTCGACGACCTAGACGACACAAAACACAGAAGAAAAACACTACCGATTTTTCAATATGTCGGAATAAAAACTGAATTGAAATTTTATGAACGCATGCGCTATAAAAAATTGTACTAGAGTTAAATGTCATCGATTTTATCGTATAATTTTCTTGTAAAAAAAAGAGATAAGCATATTTTAGGTTAGTACATAAGCATTTCAGAATATTTTTTTAGACAATAACATTAAACACCACAAATTAAAGCCCAATA
Source organism: Pedicia rivosa (assembly GCA_963082725.1). Taxonomy (NCBI): domain Eukaryota; kingdom Metazoa; phylum Arthropoda; class Insecta; order Diptera; family Pediciidae; genus Pedicia; species Pedicia rivosa. The sequence goes on from OY720153.1 coordinate 24,784,686, forward strand.
TTTTTAAATTTATTTTGTTTATTAATAGGATTTAAATTTAAAAATTGTATTAATTGTATTTAAAAATATAAATATAGTTAATTTGTTTCTAATAATATTTTATTTCATACTGGAACTGGAAAAACAACTAATTACATTAATTAGTTAAAACTTAAAAATGGTGTTTGAAATAAAAATAAATTTGAAATTAATTTAAAATAGAATAAATTTAATTTTAATTTATTTCATTTTTTTCAAGCGTGTTTAATTTTTTTTTAACAATCTTCACTTTTTTTTTACTTCAGTATTAAATTTATTATAATATTTCGATAGGAGGGTGTAATTTTAATTGATCGAAACATATTACGGATATAAACTACAACATACTGTATTTAAAAAAGATTTTAAATTTAATATATGGATAATTGCCATTAATTGAGCAATAAATTTAATACAAAGTTTATAGTATATTTGGTATTTAAATATTACTTTTTTATAAAAAATAAGGCGTTGTTTGTTGTGGTGGAAAAACACGTTCGGCATCAGGTACCGCCTCAAATATTCTTACATAACTTTCTTTCGAAGTCTTAAAACTTAATATGGATGCAACATTTCCACAACGGTAACAATAATTTGGTGCAGACCATACAGTAACAAGTTTATTATCAAACATATATTTTATTCCTTCATGTACTAGCTGATGTGCTCGACAAATGAGATCCAATTTGTTGATATGCATAAAATCTTTAGTGACAAGAGCACCAAATAACCATCCTGCACCTCGTGGGCTTTGTGACCTAAAATAAATTTAATTATTCAACATATTTTATTAGAAACAATTCCCAATTACCATGTGTCAATATCTTCTGGATCAGACCATACTAAATCACAAAATGGTCCTTTATGTGGAATTTCAAGGTTTCTCTCAATAGTACGTATTTGATCTAATGTTTTGATGTCAGGACTTAGGCCACCATGAACACAAAGAATATCTTCATCAATTAGCTATGAAAAAAAATCATTAATTTTTAAATTTTTTTTGATGGAATTCATATTTACCGCTGCTATTGTTAATAAATTAAATACCCTACAGCAATATTTCCAAGCATTTGTGTTTCCATATTTACTTAGGCATTCATCATAAAATCCATATACTTTTGTAATTTGACTGGATTCATGATTACCACGTAATAATGTTATTTTATCAGGAAAACGTGCCTAGTGGTACAGAAATAAAAATATTACACAAAATTATGTTGCATTAATAATTTACTTACTTTAAGTGTTAAAAGTCTTGTTAAAGTTTCTAAACTATAATATCCACGATCAACAAAATCGCCCATAAATATATAATTTGTGTCTGGCACCTAACAAGTTAAGAAATTGTAAATATGATTTAAATTTATACATAAATAATTAAGGGTATTTTACCTGGCCACCACATCGAAATAGTTCTTCTAAATCGTAAAACTGAAAAAAAAAGAATAAATAAACATATTAATTGATTTTTTTTTGTTTCTTTCATAGAAACGTCAAAATGACAACTTGTAAAATTTCAAAATCCATTCTTACCTGACCATGTATATCCCCGCACACGGTTACTGGTGTTTGGACAGAATGTATATTTGATTCTTCCAATAATAAATCACATACCAGATCACATAATTTTCTAAGATCATTTTCTGGCAAATATTTACATTCACGAGAAATCTCTATCCATTTATCAAGCTCCATTTTCAACTTTTTATGAATTTTACAGTATTGCCATTACCAATTGGTTATCTTGCTCAAAAATTGAGTAACAAGCACCAAGCAGTTATAATTCAAAAATAGAATGGATTAAAATTATTAATTATTTATTAAATTATAAATAATTGAAATTTTTAATTAATAATAATTAAAATAATAAATTTGTATAACGTGTTATATACACGTTATAATACCTTATAATTAAATTTATTGTCAATATCAAAATATCCAAATAGTGTGGTTAAATTCATTTTTGTATAGGAAGGTTATTTAGAGAAAATATCTCGATATAGAATTGGAATAAAAAACAGGGCTAAAGTCACATTCCTTTTAACTATTCAATAAATATTTATAATTAATTCAAATTATTTATAATAATAATATAATTTTACAAGAAATTTTGAACGGAATATTTAATTTATAAATTAAACACAATCATTAACAAAATGCATAAGAATTATATAACTTAACTTATGTATTTGACAATAATAAACCACATTGTCTTCTTTTATATACTTTTATCAAGGAAAATTTTATAATTGCTTTTATTTAATGACTTTTTTAAACATCATTTATTACGTGAAAAACAACAAAGTAAGCCGTTAAAGAAAAGACATAGAATGGTGGCACCTGTTCAAACTTTAAAAACTGTTGAAAAATCAATTTACAAAATATTAATTCAAAGTATATTATATAAACAACTCCAAGTAAGCCATAATATGTCTTTATTTATTTATATATTTTTTTCATAATAAAAGCCAATTTAATTATTAAAAAAGATTTCATTTCGTAAATCTTTTTTGTTGCCTTAACCGGTAAATATCATTAGCTGGTGGAGCTTGCGCTTGCTGTGCTTCATCATCACTGTCATCTCCGCCAGGAACAATTCGACGTCTCTTAAGACCCCCATCGCTAGAAAATGTACTATCATCAACAATCCAATGTACAGATTTAGCTAAATCAAATAATTTCATATCGCAACCATTTTCACCATTTGGATATTTTTGGAAATCTTAAATTAAATAAAATTTATTAGTATAAAATTTTAGAAAAACTTTGGCATATATATATAAAATAAATACATTATATTTCAAGCAAATACGTACCATCAGGCAATTGAATTCTGTTGAAAATATCAATCAGTTGATCAACAGCAACAAATGGACCACGAAAACATATTGGAGGTGGTAGTTGTGAGCACAATGCTGCCAATGCGGGTGGTTGAGGAAAAGTTCCACCTAGTAAAAACAGTTTTAAGCTTTAGAATTTTCTTATTAAATATTGCTTATTAAAGTACCCTGTAATGGATGTTCCCCTGGATATGCATTCGCTTTCGGTTTGAAAGGAATCATTTGTGAAAAATCGGGTTTAGGAAGTTGATTAATTGTTTCTGATATTTCGGCTGGTGTTTTTGTTCCAGTAACACGAGTCTTCAAATAATGAAATATTTATTTAAAAATATTATAATTATTATAAAATTAACTTACATCCGAATAACCGATTGACTTTAATTCAGTCACTGAGCAAGGATATAAATCAAGAAACTTGTAACGGTCTACGAGTTGGGCTGTTTCTTTGCCTTCATATTCTTTTAACTAAAATATATGGAAATTTAATACTTAATACTTAATAATGAAAAGGATTAGGTATCACTTTTTCTAAAACAGCACTTCGTCTCCTTTCAACTTTAACAATACTAGACAAATCGCCGATATTTGATTCAAATTCTAAAAATCTATTCCATACTTCAACGGAAAGTTGTGGGGTTAAACCGCCAGAAGATAAAACTCTCTCAAAAAGTACACGTGTATTGTTATCCTCTGGAAATTTTAAATTCATAATAACATTTTTATTTGAAACCAGACAAATAACAAACCATTCAAATGTGATAAGTAATCAATGTAACACATAACATATTCTGGACTACCTCCAAATCTTTTTAGACCTAATTCAAAAATTCTGAATGCAATATCTTTATCTTTACTACAATAATATTCCATTAAAGCAGCGGCAACAAATACTTGATATCTGGAACGTATATCTTCTCTAGCCTTTTTAAAAATCGCTCTTGCCGATTTAATTCCTTCAGCTCGTCTAGCAAATTTCATATATTGAACATATGCCTGAAAATATTAAAATAAAATAAAAAATTTTTTTCGATAATGTCTTACATTTTTCTTACCAATGTTGGATCGATATCTGCTATTGATAAAAATTTATTATACATTAGATGAACTTTGTCATACTTCATTCTACCTTCCTCAAAATCAGTATAAGCAAAATATAAAAGTGCATTTCTACTTAATACACCCGATATAGCACGATCCAATATATTAGATGCTTCATCACTAAAAGCTCTTGCAGCAGTCACATCCTAAATTTATTTTTGTTGGGTATAATTTGGATATTTCTCTTTTAAAATTACAAAAGACACACAAAAACACCTTATAAACTAGAATAAAACACCTGAATAAATGTAATCGTAGAGCTGAACATTTTACTTATATAATTACCTATATTAATTATTGTTACTAATCAAATTTAATTATATTCAATTTAGAAAAAAAAAAAAAAAATTAATAGTAAAGCTCTACGATATACTTTGATTCTTGTTAGAAATAGTTAAATAAAATTATCGATAAAAATTCAATATTCTGCTCATATTTTTATTAACAAATTGAACATTTGTTAATGTTTATACAACAATTACAGCCATTTTGTTTCTTGTTTTTAAAATCTTAATAAATTGGTATTATCTATTATTTTAATTTAAATAATTATTCACAACCAAAAATTTGGGTTTAACTTATAAGAAAAGTAATAACTAAAATTTAGAACTTATTAGAAGCATTTTGAATAAATTACACCAAAATTCTTTACGATTCTTGTTTTTTATATATTTTATAATACGCACGCCTTTTTCCATAAGTAATTTTGAACTTTGATCCAAAAATTGAGCCGCTTGATGCCAAACAGCTGGATGATGTGTCAATACTAACAGACACTGTTCAGTAGCAAACATTACTCTTCGTGTTATTAATGCAGTATCTTCACTACGTAATGGATTTGATTTTTCAAACGCATTATATTTTTTCCATAAATCAACCTAACGATATCAGAGAAAAATTATTATACAATTGAATTTAGTTTCAATTAATAATGATAAATAAAAATACTTGTTTAATTTCTTCTTTAGTCAATGTTGGTGGAATCGCAGGTAAATTTCTATTCAAACCTTTTGTTACTATTTCTAACTCCTTAGCAACACGCCGAGCATTCATATAATCCCTAGAAAATACGTTTTTTAATTATTTATATTTTCGATAAACGCAACGTATCAAACCTTGAACGTTCCAAACTCATTTTTTCTGATATTATTGGATTAATATTCTGTTCGAATGTAATATATTCTTTCCATAAAATTTCAATCCCAATAATCGGTGTTACTACTGCTTTTTGGTAGACCTACAAATACATAGAAAATAAGGACTGTTCAGTTAAAAGCAAATATTTTTGACCTTTCGAACAGCAGTGATTTTTTGATTTTCAGCATAACTTCCTATAGCCTCAACACTCTTTAAAAATTGTATATAGTCAGACCAAATGGAGTATGAATGAAGGTCCATTCCAATTTTTTCCAATGCAAAATCATAAGCCTGGGCTAATTTTTCTCTAAAATTAAAATTATTATTAAATAAAATTAAAGTCCTAAAAGCGTTAATATTAATAACTACTTATGAGTTGTTAATCCAGATTTAGTTTCTTTTACATAAGATAAATATAATTTCCACAAATCGATATTTAATATTTTGACCAAACATCTTTGAAAAAGTTTCTCCACACGTTCATAATTTCGTGCTTTCATTTCTTGTTCAATATAAATTTTCCAATATCGAGCCGTTGTTGGAAACACAGCAACTAAAGATTCATAAAGTGTTCGCACATCACTTGTAATTTGTCGGCTTTGCGCTTCTCTTATTAAAACTGACCAAGATTCCACATCGTATGGACGCAATTCTACTGTTTGTTGAGCTCGTACAAGACGTTCATGTCCCCATTCCTGCGATATTGTATTAATTAATAATATTATATTCCATGTTTAGATCTTAATAAGTACTATATCTATTTTAATTTGATCTTTGAGTGACATATTGACCCAATAGGTTAGGTTTTTCTTTCACAATATTAATATATATTTACTTATTAAACAAACTATTATAAAATGGATAAAATATTTAAATATTAGTAGTATTTTCAATTTATTAGCACAATTCTTTATAGCATTTTTTATTAATAGATTTTTTTTGATAAGAAACACTTCATTTGCGAATGCGAATGAGATTCCGAAAAGCGAAAACTGACGCAACTGAACGATCTAAAACGAAACGTTGTTTAATTTCTTATTTTTATTCTTGGTGTTTATATATTTTTTACAATAGATGACGCACTTTAATGAGTAGATACTAATTAATCTATAATTTAAGGCGAGTTTCTGTTTTGAAATTTGCCAAATTATGAATAGATTTTTAAAAAATATTTAAAAACACAGAAAAATCATAAATTAATTCTAGTTTATTAGAAAAATACTCAAAACCCGCTTTTTCAATTTATTCCCTTCCCCATTAAAAAAACAATAACTTTTAAATAGTTAATAACTTTATAAAAATTATATCAAATAATTCAATTTAAAATTAATTTTTGAAAATTCAAATTAATTAATTAATTTGAAAAACAATTAACTTTATGATGATTTATATCATTGGGAAGCCTTGATAGATGAATAAATTAGAGTATTTTCAAAAAATCATAAGATGTAAATTAATTTCCAAAATAACAAATTTCCAAACTTTGTAATTGAAAAAAAAAAATTATTGAAAAAGTATTCCCAACAAAAGACTAATAACAGTTCAAATTTTCATAATCTACCAATCATTAATTTTTGATTAATATTTATAAATATATAGAAGCAGTGATCAATGTTAGTCTAACTAAAGTGGATTTTGCAGTGACGTATTATAAAGTAATACTGGAAATGGTTCTCCATATAATCGTGAAAATTTTTTAGTAACTTCAGTTTCATTACATTAATTATATCCACGCTAAAAATAAAATGTATTTTAGAAAAAGTATTAAAGTTAGATTTTTATTTCCTAGTTATATTTCTACAACAAATTAAAAACAAAAATTGTCTTGGAAATAGAGTATTGAACTTAGATTTTCGTTTTTCTAGTTATATGTATTTCTACAACTCCTTAAAAAAAAAATTTGTTTGAGAAATAGAGTATTGAACTTAGGTTTCCGTTTTTCTAGTTATATTTGTACAACTCGCTAACCCAAAAAATACCTCTACTTTTTATATATACAACTAAAAGTTAACTTTGAACAATTGAATGACTCTTTCAAGCCTGACTATCAATACTACTTGCGAGTTTTTAATAACTCTTACATGTATTGGGGAAGGTCCTCGGTCCTATAGTAGAGAGTACTAAGGTGGAAACACCTATATCTTAGTGTTTTTGAACCGAAGATAAGAGGTAATATACTGATTTTAATTGGTTCTTGCATTAGGAAATAGACAGAACAAAGAATATGTCAGGGTTTTCCCTTAAATGTGTCTAATTACACCACAACGAGGCCCACTTTGAGAAAGAGTCGTTTTCATTTTTTTTTCATTTTGGAGTAAGTATCGACAGAAAGAAAATGTAATCTCCTAATCAAACTGAAGTTACAAAAATTTCTCACGATTAAATGGAGACGTATTTTCAGTTTATAATGCGTCACCGCAAAATTCACTTTGGTTAGGTGAAAAATCTCTTCCAAAAACTTCCAGTGAAATTGTTGATTGCGCTGAGCTAAGTGGATACAATGTTGAATATATTTAACGTTTAGCGAAATTTATACATGAATTACCGGATGTTGTTGATGAACATTTATTTGAATTACTTTAAATTTAATAAAAAGCTTTAGGTAATAACAAATGTTATTGAAACATTATGATTTGACGATATCAGGCTATAGGATTTTTTATATTCTGGGTAATTCAGATCCATAAAAGTAACATGTGAAATAAACACAATCACATAACTAGGTACATATATTATTATTTTTAAACTTGCTTGTGAGTGCACTTTATTTTCATATTTTATTATTTTTTAATTTGCTTCAAATTTTGTATAACAACCCCAGAAATCAGTTGTTAACCAAAAATGTAATTGATATGAATACATTACACAACATTTAAAATTTATTGAGGAATATCCAAACATCATATCAGAAGCTCAGTTCCATTAGCAAAACAATCGCCATGAAAGATAACGTAACTAATGTTAATGATTTAGTTTAATTCCTTTATTTTATTATAGTTTTATTATTATTTATATAAGCTTACTTTAATTATTAAAAGGATGTAATTGATTAAAACTTTATATAAATGTCTTATTATACTAATTATATTATGCTAATATGAGTAATATTATATACTGTTATACAAATTTATTTAATTTTTTAATATAAGTTATAAATCATAGTTAATAAAAATTATATTTAAATATAAAAAAAAACTCATGGTTGTTGAAAAACATAATTATATCTACGTTATAGTTTTAAAAGAAAAAATATTTTTATAATATTTTATAATTATCATTTAAATAAACAAATTTTCAATTGATTTGTTAACAATAAACCTGTTAGTACATTCAAAAAGTTCTCAAGCTTAGTTAGGTTATCGTCGATAATGACGAGAATGTTTATTGGTAAACAAGTTTTAAGAAAAATAAAAACTGATATAGTTACCTACTGTCATTATCGTTTATAGCAAGCGCTTGTGTGTGTAAACACTTTATTTAAATCAAACAGTAGTTGAATAACAATAAGAATATATTCAAGTTATTTATATATCATATAAAGGTTTTAAATTTTTTTCATTTTTTTCCAGTTGAACCTTTTTCGGTCAGTAAACTTTTTTCTTCTTTGGCCATGCGTATATTAGATGCTTTTACAACTTCTTGAAGAACTTCTATTTCATCCTTAATATAGTCTAACATTCTTTCATAAGTATTTACAGGTATTAAGGGTTTATCATTATTACGGCATAATAATAAATCATACATATGATTAATTGAATTAATTAAACGAAATGTTGTATGTTCATTATCAGCTATAAAATCTTTTGTAGTTGCTAAAATTTTTTCCCATTTTAAACTTTCGTTTTGAGCAAAATTATAAGAACGCTATAAAAATAATATAAAATATAAATGTAATATAATAAATAACAAATAAATTGCAATAAAAATACTTCTAATTCGGCCAACTCATTATTTAATCCCATTACTTTAAGTGCAGCATCATTAGTTGCTCTTACTATATTTTGCCTTACAGTTTCAATAGATTTCTTTTTTTCTTGTTCCATTTCAGATATTTCAACTTGTGCAATCACTTCAATTAACAAAAAAGAAAAATAATTATAAAAACTATTTTATAGAACAGACAATTTTAAATAATCATACTTAGAGCATCACAACGATCCATTAAATCTTTTACAGATTTAAACAAATCAGATTCAAGCACAACCTGTTCTAAAATATCCTTAAATTAAAAATTGGTATTATAATTATTGTAATAATTTTTAGTATAGACACTTTACTTTATAGGGTTTAAATTTTTTAACTGTCTCTTGTAAAGTACCCTCAAATTTTGAAAGTTCTTCTAAATCTAGTTTTAATTCATCAATTTCATTCTTTATTTTTATTTGTATTTTTTCCTCTTCTTCCATCTAAAATAAATAATTTCTATAGATATAATACTTTTAAAGCTTAAACTTTGTTACATTGTTATCAGCTCTAACTTCTTTTTCCTCACAATCTTTGATAAAATCATTAACAAATATAAATTTATCTCTTAATTTTGATTGAATATCATACATTTCACCAATACGTTTTGTATTTAATTTTTCTTGTGTTTTGGCTTTTTCTCTCTCAAACTCTTGTAATTTAGTTATTTCAACATATTCACGTTCATTTTGTATTGAATTTAATTCAAGACTGTCTCTTGCAATATCCCAATAGGGCTTTTTTCTTTATTTGATTTCAAAGTGTTATATTAAATAAATATATAAATATAAAAAAAGTACTTACATATAAATTTTATCTTGCTGTTTTGATTCTGTATATAACTCAACTGCATATTCAGGATTAATGTCGAATTGACCATAAACACCTAAACGAGAAGTTGGCTTTGTTCGTGGCATTTTTAAGTCAATTTTAGTTGTAACCAAATATTTTTGATATTTAAATAAATAAACTTATATTTTGTGATTTTAAAAATAAAAAAAGTAATATTTGTTTAATCGATAATTTAAATCAAAGGAATGCTCAGTTACGAAAAACAGATAGTAGAAAATATTGCGCAATCTAGCGTTATTTTTTTTCTCAAACAACAAAAATGTTATCACATTAAACATGAAATTTTGAAAGGGAAATGGTATTTAAAACAGTGAACAAAAAAAACCGTTACACAAATTTCTAATGTTATTTCTACAATAAATCTATCTCTTTTCATATTTGCATTTATGATATAATATCTATAAAAGCAAAACAATTTTATTAAAAACAAAATAATAAATGTTTAATTTTACTTTCTTCCAAAGTTTTTTTGTTTATTGATTAATCATAACGCAAGTATATAATTGGGTGTAGTTAATGTTAATAACCAACAAATAAATGCACAGAGAAAATTTCTGTGTGTTTTTCATTCTATCTTTCATATATTTTTTTTTTTATGGTTTTATATAATATATTTGATTAATTTTTGTTTTTATTACAAAAAAATATTAAAATTTAAAATAATTTTACATACGAAAATTATTTTTTGTTTGTTTCATTTTTTTTACTACAATTACAAAGGAATGCTAATTAGCGTTTATTTATTTTTCAGTTAGTTTTCTATTTTATACTTTTTTTTCAATTTTTCAAATTTTTTTTAGTAGTTTAAATAATATAATTAATAATAAAATAATATTTATAATAATAATAAGATTAAAATAATAATAAATGTAACGTAAGTATAATAGATGGATTATTATAATAATTAATAATATTAAAAATAAACAAGAAAAAAAATTGATTTATTTTCTTACTAATTCTCGCGCCTAAAAATTACTGAAAGCAAAATTATAAATTCATAATATACTTTTTCTTCATTTCATTTTATTTTAGTTCCTTTTCTCTTTACTTCCTTTATATTTCATTAAATTTTAATTTATACCAAATTAATTCGTATATAGTGCTTCTGTTTAAATAGAATATTATTTTATGCTTGTATTTTGTATCTTTTATTCCTTTATTACTACATACACTACACAATTTTTTTTCCGTTTAATAAAATTAAACTTAACACGAATCTTTTATATAAGTCAAAACAAAACTTCAATTTTAAATTCAACTTTAACATTATTTTATTTTTTTTCCTTTATTTAAAAAAGACTTTTTATATTTTTTTATTTAAAATATTTTTATTTTTTATTTCTTTTGTTTATATGTATATATATATATATTTTTATAATTATTAAATTTTTTTTTGTTTTCATTTTTTTAATTTAATAAATGAATAAGAATAAGCATATTTTTTTTTGTTTTATTTCTTATTGAATTATGGATTTTACTTTTTAAATATTTTGAATTATTATTTAAAATGTAAAACAAAACTAAGAACCAAATCAAAAATAAAACGGAAAGCAAAAAAAAAAAAAGATTTTCATTGAATATAAATTGATCATTATTTACACAGTTTTTAAACAAAGGATTATTAAACGGAAGGAAAAAAATTAAAACAAACAGAGAAAACCAACAGTATAATTACTCAACAGTGAATTAATTTCAATCATGTTTTTGCCCTATGTGTGTGTGTGTGTAGAATTTTTTACATTAATTAATTTAAAAGCGCCAAACGCTCCTTTTAAATGTGTTAACATTAATCTCTTTTGTTTAATTTAAATTTCAAAATAATACTTTCTTTATTTGTTTGCAATTATTTATTAGTTTAATAAAATTAAAAAAAAATTAAATATGTAATAGAAGAAACATATTCAGAAATAGCATATATACTATTTAATTTACTCATATAATATATACTATAATATACAACATAAACTTATGTTTGCTTTTCTTTTTTTTCTATTTATAAACACAAAGTTTATAAAAAAATTAAGGAGAAAAAAATAAAGAAAATTCAATTTTAAACCGATTGCACTTAAATTTAATAATAATTGCTATTTTCATTCATTGCCCAAAAAAAGGAAGATAAATCATAATTAATAATAAAAAAATTAAATTATAAAAAGAAAAAAAGTAAGGAAAATATCATCAAATGTCCAATTTTTCTGCAGTTCTACAATCGGCTTAATATATTTGTTTTTTAATCACCTCAGAAAATATAAAAAAAAATCGTTGATGGTTTGGTCTCAAATAGATAACACACTAGGGTTAAAAAAGAGATTTAGTATCATCATCAAGTTGTTTTATATTTTTTAGCATCTTTGTATACTTTATAATGCTGTTTTTTTATATAAAAATTATTATTTGAACTGAAAAATTTAAAAATAAAAAAAATATATAAAATAAAGAGTAAATACAATAATCAAAATAATAAATGCCGAGAATTATCGTGATTAACACAGAATTTTTTTAGCATTCATGATTAATTTTGGATATCAAAATGGTGTGTCACACATTTTGCACCACCAATAATAATATTTGTTTCTCTTTTTATTCTTTTCCTACTTTCATTTTATTTATTTCGTTGATTAAATTACATCAGAAATTAATATATTATATGTATTTCTCTTGTATAAGAGTATAAGATTGCGTGTTTGAGGAATCTTAATTTGTTTCAAAAAAAAAATCAAAAATAATTTAATCAAACCACTTCAAATGGGGTTATTAAGTTTTTTAGCCTTTAGACTTAGAATTTATTTTCATTAATAAAAAATAGATATTTTATTAAATGTTATGCAAAAAAATTCCTATTCACTCAAAATTGTCCAAACAAATAAAAACAAAATTCAAACGGGACGAAAATTTATTATTATTTATAAATGAATGCGAATTGTTCTATTTATAATAGTTTTAACTATATTCATGCTTACCGTAATTAGTTTAACTAAATGCTGACTTGGTGTTGTTATTACATTCTACATATTATAACCTTGATATGGCATATTTGGCTGATAACCACCAGGTGCATAACCACCGGGTGGATACTGTTGTTGTATGCCCATACCAGGACCAGCTGTTATCATTAATTGCGGTTCAGGCAATATTATCGGTTTATGTTCTTGATGTTCACTTTCCTTTTCTCTTTGTGCTTCATTACTTTCTAGTTTATCAACTTTAGATGTGTATTCTCTAGTAACCTAAATCAATTAAAAATTAAAATGTTATTTAATAATATAATTAATTAAATAGAAAATTATTATTCAAAAAAATAATAATAATGTAATATGTTACATTTATGAGATACGGCATTGCAAAGTCCATTATATTATGTTTCCATGCGAGCTCAAGTATAACATCAGGTCGTAAAAGATCGTAGCACTAAAAAGAAGACATATTAAAATAAATATTTAATAAAACTTGTATGGTTAAGACACTGGTGTATTAAAGGTGCGAGGGTACAATATAAATTACCTGGAATAAACATGCGGCAAAACAATCAAATGCTCCACGTTCTAAGAACCACCCAAGTAATTCTTCAGCAATTTCTTGTTGATGTGATTCAGCAGCATATTCCATAGCGTCCTTGAATAATCTGTCTTTTTTGCATAATTCAACACTTTGTTTCCAACGGTTATTACCTAAAATAATAAAATATAAAACTTATAATCATATAAAAATAAATAGAAAAATTTATTTATTTATAAATTTTATGTGTTTTCCAATTATAAATCAAAACTAAAATTAGAATGGTAATTTCACAATAGATTGTTTGGAATTATTATGACAAAATTAGTATATTATAAATCTTTACAAAGAAAAATAAATATGTTTGTTGTATAATTAGCTTGGTAACGCAAAAAAAACCTTACCTTTATAAAGATAAGCAGCAATACGTCTAAATTCAGTAAGTTCATGTTTTTCCAATTTTTGTGCTAATGCAATGTTATCAAAATTATCAAATGCATCAATTGATGTTCTTAAACCTTGATAGTCTTCTTCTTCAATTAATAAACCATTAAGTGCTTCATTAATTGCTTTATTATTTAAACTTTGTACTGAACGTAAATATGGTTTAACTAACTGCAAATGATTTGTTTTTGTAAAGAAACTAACAGCACGTGTATGATCCATGCGTGTTGCCAATACAAGAAGCATATCATTTAATAACAATGGCTTATAATCAAGATAAAATTGTATTGCTTTATAATATAATTCAATATTAGCCACTTTCGTAATGATATCTTTAAAGTGTCCTTCACGCCATGCTTCTGTTGGATGTCCCATCATAGCTAATACAGCATTGTCATATTCTTCATATTTATCATATAAAAATACAAGTTCTGACCATAAATGTGCTGATTCAGCTGCACGAAGTACTTTAGGTATATTAACACGTGACCAAAATAACTCTAAATGTTCACGCATTTTCGATGGTTTATATTTTGAATATAATATTGCTAATTCAGTGAACATTCCCATATGCGCACGTTCTAAACCAAGGGCTGCTTCAAGTAGTTGGATAAGTTCTTCAAAATGCCCACGATCTTGATAATAATTAATTAAATCTTCAAGTTCATCAGCATGTACAACAATATGAAGGCCACATATTTGTGCCAGACGGAATTCTTCAGCATCAACACATGCAAAGCATACTTCTTTCCATGTGCGTGTTGAGTTTGCCTTACGTGCACCATCAACAGCACCTTGAAATTCTTCCAAATAAACTAATGTTATTGCTAGACGTGCAAAATTGCTAACATTATTATAAAGTAATTTAGCAGCATCAAACATTTTATCTGTAAAGCAACGATCACCAATTTTTTGAATATCAGCATGATTTGGTCCTGATATAAATTCTTCAAGATCAGCTAAACGTCCAGTACGTGCGTAAGCATAAATCAATTCACTTTCAATATAACATTCCCGTGCTTTCTTCCTAGCCATTTGTAAATATCTCACAAGATCTTCCCATGAATCATTTTTACTTGCTGTTTCAACAACATCCATATATGCACTAGGATCATCAGCTTTAATATAACTATCAATTGCTTCTTTAACAAGTCCTTGTTGTAATTGTGCTCTGGCCAATTGAGACCAAACAGCCGATTCATTACATCTTTCAGCAAATTCATTAGCTCTTTCTAAATTACCAACTTGCTCAATTAAAACTTGTATAGCAGAAGTATTTACATCAAATTTCTTAAAGATTGCAAATGCTTCCTCATACAATTGACTATTTATTGCAATATTTGCAATATCAGGTGCATCATAATTATCCAAACGATTTATATAATCCATAACACGTGTACGATCTGCTTTTATTGCTGTTAAAATTAATAAATTTTGTAAATTGCGGTGATCAGAGAATGCAGATGAATCAAGTACAATCTTTTCTAATAACTCAATCAGTTCATTTGGTAAATCAGCTGTCATGAATGCCTTTACTGTTACAGATATATCATCAGGATCTTGTGTTTCAGATAATGCTGTTTGTACAACCTGATCAATAAGTTGGCGTTTATATGGATTACTTTCAGATAATACTTCAACCCATAAATCAGCATCTCTACGACGCACTAAATAACGTGCCTCGGATTTAAATAATGAATTTTCATTACATACAGCAATTAATTCACGATCACATTCACCACGTTCATAGGCAACGCATGCTAAATGTGGATCACGTTTTTCACAATAACGCCCAACAACTTTGCTATCATAGTATTGATTTTCTTTAAGAAAACGTTCAGGATTATTATTTGAATCAATATAAATTTTTGCAAGTGCATTATGAGTAGCTGGTTCTACGCATCCCTCATGAATGCGTGATTCTAACCATGGAAGTAATAATTTTAATCGATTACGTTTTTCCACTTCCTCAACTAATTCATCAGTGGAAAATTGACCTTTTACAACAAGAATTAAGTTTTTTATAATATCTTCAGAACAATCAACATCAAGTAATCCACCAACGACAACTGGTAAACGTGATGGATTTACTTTTTGTACATAAATTTCGATATATTTTTGTAAATTATTTCTGTATAAATAAAGTACTAAATCATGCACAAAATCAAAACGATCACAAACAATTATCAATGGCAATTGATCACTTAATTTAGCTTCTTTTAAGAAGTTTTTAACACGTTCAGGATTGTAACAATTTGATTCACGACAAATACGCTCAACTTCTTTTATTTGTGTTGTTTTACATGCTGCTTGAATATATTTAAAGTGTACTTCTGAATCTTGACTGAAATTAACAATTGAACCAAGGAAATAGAATAAACCTTCATAGCTTTTGAAACTTTCAAACAAATCAATTAATGATTTTGTTGTTAATTGTTCATGATATTTTGTTGCAATTTGAACACATATTTGTAAATTTTGTCTCATATTTGCATTTAACATTGCTTTAAGACATTCTAACGAATCTTCAACGGATAATGTTCCAAAGAAATTAACCAACCAATCAGCATTTAATAAATGTGTATGAACAACAGCACGCTTAATATCATATAAATCAGTATAATGTTCAAGCGCACGTTGTAAAAGTCCAGCTTTTTCACATAATTGTGCAATATGAGCACGATCATAATGTGTAAACATTGAATTACCAAGAATGGCATCAGCAACCTGTGGTGCAGATAATAAATTCATTTCAAGTAAACGTGTTTGTAAATGTCCTTCATTTGAACGATTATGTTTTAAACCATCTAATAAAAAGGCTGTACATTGTTGAACCATATTTTGTTCCATAAATATATCAACAATTTGATTAATATCAGCCAATGGTTCTTCATCAGCAACAAGCATCCCTGCAAATTTTGCACCTTGTTCAGGATTTGTTCTCATTACTGAACGTAATAAATAAACATAATCTGGTGTATAATTAACCTTTTTAGCATAAAGTACAATTTTTTGAAATTGACCAGTTTCAGCGAAACATTGAATTACTTTATTTGGTACATTTGCACGCAAATAAATTGAAAGGGCTAATGTTATATCAGTTGTTTTAACTAAATCACCCAATTCTTCACTACATTCTAATTTTTCTTCTTTTAACCATTTTTCACATAACTGTTTTTTGCCTTGTAAAAGTACTGGACGACATAGCTCAAGTGATTCAAATTTATTTAATTTTCCCTGATCCAATAATATACCAAAATATTGTAAAAGTGGTGGTGATGATGCACCAGCTGGTGTTTGAACTTGTTGGAATTTTTGTATTGTTTGTTGTGTACGCAGAATACCCTTTGGAGCAAGTGCTGCAACTTTTGCTGCTTCAGCATATTGTCCACTTGTAAATAAATGATTAAATTTACGTACAAATAAATCCTCAGCTCCAGATAAATTATTTCTGACAGCCATTCTTAAAGCAAGATCAGAATTTTCGAGGGTATTTGTAATATATGGAATAATATTTTCTTCCTCGACGGTAACAGATAACACCTGTCCTTTTCTATTAACACCAATTATTCCACCACTTGCTTCATGTGGTGCTGTTACAAAAATTGTATCTGTTGATATTCTGTTCATGTATATGCATGTAGCTGTTTCAATATCATATAAATGAATGTAACCATATTTCGTTATTAAATAAATTACATCATATTTTTCGGAAACTTGCATTGCAACTGGAAAATCACTTAATGCTTCTGGTGGGAAAAATACATCAACTGCTTTTTTAGCAAATGGTTGATTACCAACTGGTGGAGTACCAACTTCAATTATGTGTAATTTTGCGCCTTGAGCTGTACGTACAGCAAAACAGAATAATGTTGATGGTTCTGGATTTCCTTCCATTTTAAATGTTGCAAATGATGCAGCATGTCCTTCAATTGCTTGAGCGCATTTACGTTCAACCGAATACAATTGCATATTACCAGCTACACGATTTTGAGTTGCTGAAATTCCTGAAAAAATAAATTTCAAAAATTATTTTTTTTACTATAGTATTAATCAAAGATTAAAATCTTAATTGGTTGCGTGAATATAAAATTTGTTTTCTTATTTTACGTTATTCGGGTTTATTATAATAAAAATAAATAATAAAATCAGAAGTAGAAAAATCCAAACAGTTTTATGGTGTGTACCAGCTGAACTAATAATACAATTTTTTGCTTTGTAATTTTTGATTTTGAAACATTTCTTTTTGGACCGGAAACTTTCAGTTATATAATTTATAAAATTTCAGTACTTTATGAATCTTTTATTCAGAAGATTAAATTAAATAAATTAATTTAATATACATCTACAATATTTTTTACTTTCAAAAATTTAATTGATTGATTTATAAAGGACAACATAAATGAAAACAAATCAATAAATAAAAACAATATGTTGTTCAGAGTTTTACACAGAAACAATCCTGTATTTTAAACAAAGACTATTTCACCCAACAATAATACAGAATTCATGATCTTTTATGCCGTTTCCAATGTTGGTAGGTAATCTAAATCGTAAACGGGGCATTTGTGGTAAAATAATGACGCGAAAATATCTTGATTCAGTTACGAAAAATATGAAATAGAATTTTCACGAAAGCAACTATCCATACATTAGAAAAATATATTTAAATAACTTACCAATTAGTAACAACCATTGTTGTTTTGGGTCTGTTCTGTAATTAATAATTTGACATGCATTCAATGATGAATGTCTATCAAATACTTTAAGTGGTTGGGAATCACCCTCCATTGACCAATGATAAACAAATGTATCAGTCGCTAATGCAAGTGTATTTAATGAAATCCATTTCCAAAATACAACCTCTTCTGCCATTGTATGAGCTTTCATTTTTGATTTCATTTCAATGTTAAAAATTTGCAATGTCTTTTGAGCTATAAAAAAATAAAAATGTGTAATGAAAAAATAATGGATTTTTTATTTTGTATTATCTTATATAGATTAGCAGTTATAATGATAAGAAAAAAAAATTATCATGTCCCGGAACGGATCTTCTATAAATTACTTGGCGAGTCAGTTATTATAGTAACAGAATGTTAAAATTATTTATAAAGTTTAATTTTAAAATAAAATAAAACACTTAAACAAAAAAAAATCTATGACGTCAACATTTTCTTATTAAAGTGGGGAATTCCCCTACATTATTGAAAAAAATAGATAAAAAAACATCAAGGACATGAAGTTGCAAAAATTTTCCCAAATCCTTTTTGAAACAACAAAAAATATAACTTAAAACCGTTTTTTTTTTTCAATATAAAATAAAAAATGTTAATTTCATCAAAACAAAGGTGAATTTTATATTTTAAACAACAATGAACAATTAAAATCTAAGAACCCGTGACCCCAAAACAAAAATAAGTAAGATTATAACTAATGTTATTTATATCCTATATTATTTAAATCAAACCTTTAAGTGCAATCACTTTACTAGCTGGATTCATAATAGCAGAATCTGCACTAATCGGTCTTCGTATAGGATTACTGGAATCATTCATATCAATGATAACAACTTGTGCTGTTTCACCAACTTTTTCTCGAACACAAATAAATTTGTCCGATTCCATTGTCAGTGTACTGAACGAGATTGAATTGGCATTAATACCAATACTTGTGAGCTGTAAAAAACGAGACAATAACAACATAGTTAAACATTAAAATAAAATTAATATCGATCAGTTTTTGTTTACTTAAACTTCAGTTATTTTTAAGATAAAAAGATTGACCTAGACTAAAAATGATTGAAAAATAAAGCAAAAGAAACCAAGTAAAGCACTTTCCTTTGTTTATCAAATTAAAGAAATTATATTTAAAAATTATATACTGATTCGATAAATGATTATTTTATTTACTAAATCTCTATCCCTATTATAAATGAATAACGCAGTTTCCTTTTTTTTATATAGTAACTAAAAAATCGATAATTTTGACATACAAAACAAGAAAATCAGCCCACATTAGATAAAGAGGAAAAAATGTATAAGAAATTTTGGGGGGCGGATTTATTACTCGTAAAATATTATTAAAAAAAATAGTTTTTATTTTTCCACCCCACTACCAACTTTGATGACCCTATTTTATTATTATTGTGATTTCCTTATTCTGATCTTGTTTTATTTTCTTTAATTTAATTTAAATAAATAAAAATATTTAATATATTTTAATGCGCAAGTTCAATTTCATTATGGATCATAAGCAAACGCAATATACACGATTCAAATGTCTAACAAAGTGACGTGACATTTATAAAACAAGAAAAGAATGGAAAGACATTTTTTTAATGATTATAATTTTTCAATAATAAGAAAAGAATGAGTCAGTAAATATCAGGATGGATAAAATTCCCTTTATTGACAATGATGATTAATTAATATATACGTAAGAGAATTAAACAACAGTAAAGCGGCTTTCAAAGGGGCGTCGTAAAAATGTAAAAGAAATTTTGTTTCATACCTGTAAATGCTCTTGAAATCGTATCGGCAACATTTGCGACATTTTTTCTATTTGTGATATTCCTTTGAATTAGAAAAGATATTTTTTTCTTATATTCACTTTAGCACAAGAGACTTTTGTATTGTTTATATTTTGTTACTTTCAATCACTTTAATAATTAAATTTTATTAATTTAACAGATCGAACGCCTAAGACTGAACTCTTCTAAATTCTCAGTGAACAGTGAACCAACATGGCTGACTATTTTTTTTATAAATTATTGTACCATTAGTTTTTGTAGTACTACGCGTTAAAATTTGTCCAGGAAATTTTAAAATAACTTTCAATATAAACTTTCTTTTATTTTAATTTTGATTATTAAAGTATTTGCAAACTCTTTAATTACTTTGTGATGAAGACAATTATCAAATGAAATTCTATTTTTTATTAAACTTTGGGACTACTTTCTTCCAAGGATGCCACATGAACAAAAAATTTGTAATATACAATTGGAGACAAAACATGGTAATTTGACTAAGCGAGATTTGTGTAGACAAATTCGACCATTCAAGTTAAATGCACTGTCAATTTATAGTTATTCGTATAATTTCATAAACGTCAAAAGTATTTCAAAACAAAAAATATTATTATTAAGTACAAAGAGAAGAAGAAGAATATTATTATTAAAATGATAGCCAAAAAGGTTATTAATGCCGCGTCTGTGTGGAATAATTTAAACGGAGTAATTAATGTATATAAACCTTCAGGGATTAAAGTGAATCATGTAAGATCAACTATAATTGGAAACATTTGTAGAGGTTAAATTTCTTTTATTGACTGATAATGTTGCATCAAAAATAAATAAATCATAATTATTCTATGCAACAGATATAAATAAGCTAACAACTAGAGCATGTAGGCATCGTGTTGGTATAGAAAGTACAACTAATTCCTATTTTAACGTCAAGATTGAGGAAGATTTATCAGATCATATATTAGTTGTTGGGGACAGATATCAAGTTGAAGATGTAAAATGTGGTACAGCTGCTCCCTTAGGTGTCCTATCAAGTGGTGTCTTACGTAATTATGAAATTGGTACTGCTTAAAAAATTATTACAATTCATGTTTTGCTTTTTCAGTTTTAGGTATTAATAACGGTTTAAAAACAACAACACAAATTCATAAAAATCGTCCCATTCGTGTATTTCATGTAACTGGGAATTTTGGTATAGGAACAGAAACAAATTTTTTAGATTCGAGAATAATTTGTAAATCTTCGTACCGTCATATTAATCATGACAGATTAAATGGTTTATTATCATCAATGCAAGCCACCCACCAAAAGAAAATGTTTGAATTATGTGGTGTTGATTTGCAATCACAAGCAGCTTATGAATTAGCTATAAGTGGTACAATCAGACCAGACAGTTTTAAGATTCCTGTAATTTATGGTATAAAATGTATTTCATTTAATCGCCCAGAATTTATATTGGGTAATTTTTTTTTATTAGTTTTATGTTTCTCTGTGAGAATGTTTTAACTTTTTTTTATTGCAGAAATTCATTCAATTAATGAAACTGAACATTACCTTGGACAGCTTGTTCAAGAAATTGGAGTACAATTGAAATCAGTTGCACATTGTACTGGAATACGTTGCATACGACATGGGCATTTTAATATAAACAATTCACTTCTTCGTAGACATTGGAGTATCCAAGGAATTATATCAAATATTGAATTAGTTAATAGAATTCTAATGGATAATCCTAATTTATTACATCAAACAAATTCTGAATTAAGTTGAACTGGGGATTGTTTATTATAAATTATATTAAAAATAAAAACAAAAATATTACTAATTTTATTTTTAATTTTTGTGATCACGCCTCAGGTATTTATATTGAATGTAGATTCTAATATGAAGTGAAATTCAATGAAACAGAATAAATGCTTTTCAACAAAAACTATGCACTTATAGCAAAATATTTATCAAAATTTTATTTCCATATTTTATCATTAATAAACGTTTCGTTTTGTCAAAATGATAAACAGATTTATAAATTTATACAGAGATAATGAAATTAAACAAATTAGTAAATATCATAATCAGGAACTTTATAAGGGATTAGTTGTCGTAATAGATTAGAAAAATATCAATAATATGAACATATTTCTTAATTTTGAAGTCATTATGATTTTATAGTTTAAATAAGTTGTTTATTCTAATTCAATATACTTTTGTTAACAAATTTTAAACCAAATTTGATCCAACTCTAATAAGTATAACTGAATTTTAAGTAGCATGGTTGTAAGAATAGTATGGTTATAAGAATCAAAATTTACTATTATGTATGTATGCACTTCAAGAGTATTGACAAAATTTTCTGAAATATTAAAAAATTCTAATTTTAACTTTTTCTCTAGATATTAGATGCATTATTCTTTTAAAGGCATTCGAACTGAGTTATTATTATTTTTTAATAATCATAACATTTTTTTGTAGTTAACAATATTCGATCAAGCCAATAACGCATGTCCATAGTTCAAGAACCACTGTCAACAATCTTAACATCAATTACATATGTTTATATTTTTAATATATTGACTTGATGATTTTATTTATTATGATTATTATAATGGCAGCGCTTTGATTTTTATTAAGTTCTTCTGAGGCTTAATTTTAATGTTGTGCAATCTCTCATACATCTATAGATCACAATCAGGATAAACGGAAATTAACATTACTTTAGCATCTTGTAATAATATTTAAATTGGTCTAATTCATTCTATATGCGTTTTTAATTCAAATATTTGAAATATTATTTGTATTTAATGTTTAAAATAACGGACCAAAATTAATTTTCTATATACACCGAATGATTCAAATAGAAGTAGTAAATTATTTATTTAAATAATAATAAATAAATAATAAGCAAATTTCGATCATTTACGTTGTGCGAAGTACGAACTTCATCATTATTATTGCGCTGTCACTCTAATTACGTTCCCAAATTCAACTTTCATAATTATTTATTTATTTCCTGCAATAAATTGGAGAAGATATTCCTTATCGTTTTGAATGCATGGACCAAAGAGGTGAATAAATGTTCGATGTTTGACTCTTTGAAATTAATTTTGTAGTATAATTATAATTTCGTATCAAATCTATACAACTATGTTTTTTTTACTTTTTAGACGTTCCTTGTAGCCACAAATTCACACTATCAATTAATTTTATCGTGATTTAATTCAGGAACAGATTCTATAAGAGTTGGTTTCATTAAAAAAAGCAAAAACATGTAACAATATTTAAAAAATGCATACAAATTCCTGGAAAATAATGATATATATTTTTAAACAGTTCAGTCTAATCTCTTTTGTGTTTAATTAATTTCTACATTTTTTAATTTTTTAATACTTGTTTTTTTTCTTTAATTATTTTAATTATAAATATTTTCATTTTTCATTTCATTTCTTTTCATGAAAAAAGAGAATTAATATAATATAACTTAATATAATAAAAACAACATTAAAATCTATAATCACAAATCCTCTGATATGGTTAATTCGTCTGTTTTGTGAAAAAATATATTAATAAATACTGAAATCAGATAGACGCCACCTAATATAATATGATAAAAACCATAAACTGTATATTGTTCAATAATTGTTAAATTAAAACCAGACTCAGATATGCAAACAAACGTTAATATACTTTGCATTACAAGTGCACCTAGAGTATTAATACCAAAGACAAGGCCAAAACTATCTTCACTTAAATGTTTTGCAACTTCGGCACTGAAAAATTAAAGTTTAAAATATTAAATTTGACTTTACGAGAAAAAAAATTTATAATAACCTTGCAATTGTTATAAGAAATGAATATAAGACAGCAAATAAAAGATATCCTAAATAGGAAACCCATCTTAACGATGTCCATGTTGCTAATAAAATTGCACCACCTTCTAATATTGACAAAACGGTTAAAACCCACAGACTTCTTCTTTGTGTTAATGCTTCATTATGTAAGTATCCAGCAAGAAGTGATACAACTGCGCCTAATAATGTTATTGTTGCTTCTACAGCCCCATTCCAGAGAACCTGAAAAAAGAAATTACGTTGTTTGTTATATTCAAACATGAGAACTCATACTAACTTTATTTTCACTATCAATTGCCACCCATAAGATTTGTACATAGGATATAACTTGAAGATAACCACACATTCCTAATGCATACCAAAAGCTCCACTGTAAAACTTTTTTATTTGTATAAGCGGACTTAAAATGTGACCAAAGCAAACTGAATGCTGTTTCAAAAAAATTTTTATTTTCTATTTCTGTTTTATTTGAAATATTAGATCCAGATGTTGTTGATTGAACCAAAGCAGTTTTCTCTTGTTGACGATTAAAATAAAGGCTGGTTTTAACGGATGGTAAAAACATAGCCCAAAGCGTTGCTACAATTTGTGCTATTATAGGAATTTTTTTTATTAATTTTGTATAATTTAATTTTAATTAGAAACATACTTCCCAATGTAATAAAATTCAATTCTCTATAATCAAATAATTCAAAATTTACTAAAAGTTGTGCAATAACACCAGCTATAAAACGTCCCCCAAGAATTGCTGCTCTTGTATGTGATGTAACTTTTTGATAATGATTTCTGTCAACTTTAGCATAAATATATGTATAATAAGCGACTTCTGTTGCCATATAAGTACCATAAAAGACTTCTAATATTTGTAAAGAAGTTAATGATTTTGTCCATAATAACATAGACCAAACAGTTACACCTGATAATCCAGACACTATAATGAGTGGTTTATATCTACAATAATAAATTATATAATAAAATAAAAATATAGTAATTCAAAAAATACCTCAAGAAATCTGTTATTAGAAATACAAGAACTGCTTGTGCAAGATATGAATAGGTGCCAACTGGAAATACATCTCGATTGATCTATGATGTCATAAATATTATATTAATGAAAATTATTTTTTAATAAATTTATTCATAATAATAAATTCTTACCTCATCACTTGTAACATTTCTCCAAGGTCCAGCCAAAAAATCAGCTATAAATGGTTCAGATGGGCGAAGTTCTTTTAAGAAACCAAATGTACAGAGCAAGAGTGATATACGTATCCAATCTTGCATGATTAATTAGACTTCCTATAATGAGGTTATGTTTTGATGTTTTATAGTGTAGTTTTTGATTTATTATATATAGTTATTTATATAAGTTGAGTACAAACAAAATAAAAAGATAGTTGTTATAGTGTCGTTTTATATAAAAAAAACGTTAATTAAATATATTATTGGTATATGATTTATCATTTATCATATTTTAAAAACATTTAATCTTCTTATATAATAACTCTAATAACAAATTGAAAGACTTATTTCCGTTTATTGAGAAGAAATTAGTATCGTATAAATATTATTTAAAAATTTAAATAGATGATATAATTTAATCAAAATTTATTGATTTGATTGTTTCAAATTGTAGTTATATCTTTAGTTAGATACGCAATTTAAAAAATATGCATAATTTACATTTTCTAAACACGTATAAGAAGAAAGAAAATGAACTGAATTTATTTAATTAAGAATATAGGTCTTGGGCATATTTACTATTAATTTATTATTCTTTGATTACACATTTTTATTTTCTTTTCATTAAGTGACAACAAAATAAAAAAAGTGATTTATTTTACAATACCTACTCTAGTTAATTTATTGCTATTGCATAACTCAGAAAAAATCTCGTGATTTTGAATTTATTTATAGCTTTAAAAAGGACAGTGAGAAAATAGTGCATTGTTTTAAAAAATTTCTTATTTTTTTTTTCGTTAGTTAATGTTAACAAGATTTTTTAAAAATATTGAACAAATTATTATTTATTTTTACCTATAATACTGGGGTATACTTGGGTATAATTATAAATTTTTATAGCTAAACCTAATTATATTTAAAATGAAAATACATTCCATGTATTCACTATTAACTATTATTCATTAGCTAAAACCTTTGATATCCCTCATTGTTAAACTGTAAATAGGAATTTAAAAAAAAAACAGACTAAACTAATAAGAATTGAGCAAATACTAATTGGATATTAGAATATGGAGTTTAAAATCAACCATGTTATTATGAATAGTTAACACAAAACAAATTATTATTCCACCAAGTTTTACTCGCTTCTTATTATGTAAATTCTCTGATTAACTATATAATATTTATTACTATATATTTGAAATAAAATTAGGAAGAAATAATTTTTTATATAAATGGTTTTATTTTATTAATTATATTCATGTATCTTAATTTAATTTTGAATATCTGCCATTTTATATTGGCAATTTTTTAATTCATTTAATACAATATTTTTTTTATAAACAATAATTAAATCTAATAAAGTAATAAACAATATACATTGTTTTTTAACCTGTTTTTGTCGGTTGTTTGAAAGTAGGTAGGTATGAAACGGTCAAAATAAACAGAATAATATAAAAATAATTATATTAATAAAAATAATAATAAGAAAAATAATAACCATAATAATAAAAATAATAAATTAAAGAAATTGTATAAATCCAGATATTCAGAAACATATTTAATTAAAATAATAACAAACAAAAAGTAATATTAAATAGTTATAAAACTCAAAAAGAGTTAAATTAAATTTTCATAATATTTTTTATATAGATATCAAAAAAATTCTATTCCTATAATATTTATATGATAATTAAATATAAAAATAATATTATTGAAAATATACATATTTTATTCAATCCAATTATACTTATGTTATTTTTCTTTACGCAGAGTTTTCACGATTCTAAATTTATAAATACTTTCTAAAATGTATATATTAAATTTAAAATCTAATAGTATCCTTTATAATTTTAATTAAAAATAATTAAACTTGAATTCATCTTAATTTTTTGTCACGACATTATTTGAATGTGTTATCACAAAAGATTCAGGTGCAATATGTAATGAATCATTTAACCCACTACTAGATGAAGTAGCAGTAACTGTTGATGATGATGATAAGGATGTTAATGGATTTCCGTTTGTCGAACTATTGTTTGTAACAACAAGATTTCCACTGGCTTGTTGTTGATTTATTAATTTATTACCAGCCGTAACCATTTCCCAATTGCCTTGCCTTGTATGTAAAATTGTATAACATGGTTGTGTTGTTGAGCTAGGTATTGGAACCTACAAATAAATGAATTCTTATTCGAAACTTAAATAAAACTAAAATAATGAATAACTATATAATTTACCAATCTCTGAAGTGGCATACTATTTTTAGGCATCGAATTTCTTATTACACTTTGATTTGTATTTGCATTCGTAAATTTATCTTTTGTGGTTCTTATGTTACGTTCCTTTTGAAATGGTACTAATTTTAATCCAGTTTTTTGTCCCTAAATATAGTTTTTACTTTTAGTATTAACAAAAAAAAGGAACTTTTTTTGTTAAAAAAAAACAGTTTTTTGTAACGTATTTATTTAATACAAACATTATTATCTGTTGGTTCATTTTGTCCACATGCTAACATATGTCTTGGCCAGTGTTGTTGTTGACATGGATAATCACAATATGATGTATTCCAACAGCAATAAAATTGTGCTTCTTTACTACAATTAGCGCACCATTGTTTTTTTTTTGTATCTTCAATTGAGCATATACGTTCCATTTCACATTGTTTTCTTGTTTCACTTATTAAACGTGTTTTTTCTAATTCTAAACTGCTTCTCATCTCACATAATATTACATCTAAAAAAAATTAGCGTGAAAAATTATTTAATAATTAATAAATACATCTTGAATTTTTAGGGATTTTAAGGATTTAACGTGCCTGTATAAACCAATTATTATCATGTTTAAACATGAAATCTAATATTATTATATGGAATCAAAATATATATTTTCTACCATCCAGATTTTATTAAATTCATTTACCCTATGAATGCGTCAAAACCAAATATATTCCATCCCGATGGTTTTCATAATAAAGAGTAAAATTCGATTAAAACATTGTTTTGATCAATAAAATTAAAATCAGCCCGAATGTAATATTCAAAATTATAAAATTCAATGTTTAAATATTTTTTTTTATTTATTTCAATTAATTTCATTAAATTTAATTAAAGCGCTTATTATTTAAAAAAAAAAATTAAACGATGTGTGAAAAAGAATGTTTTTATAATTTTTACCTGTATTATGTTTTAGCTCAGCTAATTCTTGTGTATGTGTAAATTTTAATTTTTCAATTTCAATTTCCATTGATTTAACTTTAGCTTCCATTGAACCGATATTTGCCATATCGCCAATTGTGTCCTCAATAACAGAGCGAAAAAAATCTGCCATCTTTAAATTACAAATAAATTAATTGAAATTTGTCTGTATAGTATTTATAAAACAAACCTTATGTGCGTTATCCATAAGTGTTTTAGAGCATGGTCCTGCTATAGATGAAAAATTATAATCACCATCAGATCTTAGTGGAGCTGTAGGTTTTGGTAAGAGTTTTGGAGGAAAACGTACAATTGTATCTGTTATTGCGGTTGCTAAGTTTTGTGTTATAAAACCGGACATCATATGTTGATGTTGTGGTTGTTGTTGTTGTGGTAATTGTTGTGATGATTGCGCTGTATGAACAATTGTATTACATGGATTAGCTGGTGTTGTTATGGTTGATTGCTCTTTCGATTTTTGATAGTTTAATGTACTCATTATTGGATTATGTGATGTTGCTGTTGTTGTACCACTACTAGATAATACTAATGATATAATCGGATTACCAGATACAGTAACCAATGGTGGCATCGGCATTGTTGTTAATGTATTTGTTCCTTTATAATTTATGAAATTATTATCAACAATTGTATTTTTATATTTACTAGGGTTAATTGGTATATAAACCATATTATTTGGATTTTTTATATTTTGATAAACATTTAATGCCGGCGGTCGATTTGGACGTGTTGGTGATAATGATGGTGCACGTATTTTACTTTTTGATGGAAATGATTTACGCGCCCTTTGTGTTTTTTTTAATTTTGAATTTGTTTGAATATCATTTTTGATATTTATATGAAAACCTTTCGTCAGTTTATCCGTATTTTTTTTTGGTAAAAGTTGTCGCATTTTACTTATATCTTTAACTGCCACAATTCCTGGTGGTTGTGGTATTGCTGCTTTATCATTTTTCGATGGAATTGTTATTTTATTTTTCGTTGCATTTATATTTTTCGATGTTTTGGTATTTAGAATAATTTCATCATCAGATGTTGGTTCAGTTTTGATTACGATTTGTTCATTTTTATCAATTGGAACTATTTCATTATTACTAATTTTATTATTATTGTCACCGGACTCAATTGATTTTTTTTTTGCAGAAGAATTTGGTTTTCTTATTTCTTCAGCCGTTTCATCCACGGTTCTTTCAGCAATAGATTTACTATGACTTCTTAGTACTGTAGTGAATGGTACTTCCATTGATTCTTCCGAGTCAAAACTATCATCAGTTTCTTTTTCAGTCTTTATATCATTTATTGATATTAAATTAATAACTGGTTCTAATATTTCTTTCGGTTTGTCTTTTAATTTTTCATTATTTAATAATATAGTTGTCGTCTTATTATCATTCTCACTTTTTTGAGTAGCGCATTCAGATGTTGTTGCGGATATTGCTGATGATGTTGGAGTAGTCAAAGTTATCGTTGAAGTTGTTGGAGCTGCTGATATTTGTGCTGATGTTGATGATGTTGTTGGTATTATTTTTTTTTCTATTATTTTCTCTTCTTTATTTTCTAATCTTATGTCAACAGAAATATCCGGCATTTTGATTTCGGTTGTATTAAGTTTTGTTTCTAGTAAATTATCTTTTGTTTCTGATAAATTAGATGTTGGTTCTGCCATTTTCAAACATGGTATTAGCTGAATACTAGCATTAGTTACAATTGTTTTTTGGGTACTGAAATTTTGTCCGGAATTTGATGAAGTTGTTACAGTTGCTGGTTTTGTAACTTCATTTATTTTAAATTTTTCAGTTTGTTTTTTATCCTTATTTGATTCAAAATTATCACCTTTTGTTGTATTTGATTTTTTAGTTTTTAATTTAATGTTATTTATATTACTTTCAGAAGTTTCATCATCTAGTCGTTTTCTTTTAGTTGAATCAGGACCAGATGATTTAGATAATGTTAATGGATCAACTCTTTTAAGATTAAGCTTTTCAATAAAATCATTAGAACTGGATACTGTATGTTCACCTTCCCGATTATTTTTTGTTAATTTAAGGTCATCTTCAGAACGTACTTTTTTTAATGGTACCTTAATCATATTCCAATTATCTGAACGTCTTTTAATAATAACTCTTTCTAATTTTTCTTCTTCACCATCAGCATTACTTTTTCTACGTAATACTTGATAAGTTTTCTGCCCACCATCCAAACCATTACGTTCGACAATTTTAATTTTGTGTTGTATTGGCTTTGGTTTCATTGGAAATTTTATACCAGACAAATCAACATTACATTTGCTTATGGCGCCTTCACTATCATGACGTTTTATATTTATGCCATTTGCATTTGTAATTGTATCATCTGTTTTAGTAATAGGAGATATTGATAGATTATTATCGGCTGTTTTAACAATTTTATATGTAAGTTTTGATTTTGGACTATCTGATCCTGACAATGTACATCCAACCATATCAACATTTGGATAAGAATCAATTTTACCGTAATAAGGTATCATCATTAAACGTTGTTCATCCATACGCATTGGATCGAATTGTGTTTTTAATTCAGCATAATTAAAACCGTTAAATCTAGCTTTAATTTTACTAATATGAATATCCACCTCCTAAAAATTATAGTTTTTTTTAGAATCTAAATGATGAATTATTTACAAATTATACAAACCTTTATACTTTCAGCAATATTATTTCTCTTATTTTTAGTAATTGCATTTGGATCTTTCTCAGAATATAAAAAGCAATCACGAACTGGGACCCATGCTCTGTCATGTGCACCAAAAAATCGTACGCTTACTAATTGAGCAGAATTCACAATCATTGCTTTAGCGGGCCAATAAGGAAAACTTTTTAATTTTGCCCATAATAATATATGAGGTTTTGAACAAACTTCTGAAAACCAGTCTTTTTTTGTATTTGCATTATGATAACATTCATGACACGTTTCAATTTCATAAATTTCTTGTTTACATATTTTTAATATATTTTTAGCTAAATGTGCTAATTTTGTGTCTAAAATAATCAAGTAAAAATAATTAATAAATAACATTTCTGATTTTCCTTTGATTTTCACATTGTATTACCGGAAAAATAAATTAAACAATTATGTAGAATCCATTGTGTATCAGCTAAAAATGCTTCAGTACATTTATATTTTTTTCTATTAATATTAATTTGAATTTGAACTAAATCAATTGGATTAACTATAAATGAATCATAAAACACATGCTCTGTTTTATTTATTGGCCTTATAAATTCATCTGCCTAAAAAAAAGAGAGAGAAATAAAAAATAACAAATAAAAAAAGAATTAATTTTAATTATAAAATAATTTTTAGTCATAATGTCACGACATCTGTTGGTATAGTATAGTAAACCAAATAAACGATTTCTTTTTTCTTTTGTATGGAAATATTATTTTTTCTTTAGTAGTTGTTACTTTTTATTGTTGTGTCGAGTAATGTATAAATCGGGTTTTTTATTTGAAGATGTGGCTTTGTATATATAAATTTGTATTTTGTATTATTGTTGGATGGAATATGTTATTTTTTCTTTTACTCAATATTTTTGAATTACGCGTTATATATATATATATTATATACATATTTTATCCGCCATTTTGTCTATTCATTTTTAAGATGAGGGTCAATGGATATTATTTAAAATTTAAAAAAAAAGTTTCTTTATTTACTATATTTATAAAAATAAAATTTTAAAATTATATTTCGTCCTAGTTTCATTATTTCTATAATTACTAATTAAATTTTGGATAATATAAATTTAATAAGATCAAACAAGAATTATTTGATACAATTCAAAGATATTTTGAATTTTATTTAAATACAAAATCTAAAATACGAATTTGTAGTGCGCATGTGGCCATTATTTTATATGCATATTAACTATATGGATTTTGCTTAAATTGAATCGATTTCGGCAAATATACTAAAATATTCTTTTTAGTACATATTCTAAATTTTTTTAATACATATGTATTCTATGTGAAATAACAAAATTATTCAATCTCTTTCCATAAAATAAGATAAGAAAATTCCAAAGACATGATGATAACAATTTATAGTCATATATACTTTATGTCAACAAACATAATATAATATTTTTTCCAAAAAATTTAAATTATTTATATGTTTTTAACAAAAGATATTAATTAAATACTTACCCCATTTAACTGCTTCATCCTTTTTAATGCAAAATGCAATAACGAACATAACTCATCTAGACTGACTTTATTTAAAATTGCTCTAGTAAAAATATAAAAAGAAATGTGTTATTTAATTAATATTCCAAAATTGGTGTATATAATATAGAGAATTACTTTACTGATTTTTCCGATGCTTCAATTGCACAACATTCCGGACACAACCAATTTTCTTTATTATGTGATAATTTAACACATTTTAAATGATAAGACCGAATACATTTAGAACATGGGATCATTGGGCCATCATTATGACATCGCCAACAAAATTTGTCCCATCCTTCCTAGAAAAATAATTATTTTATTTTAAAATCACTTGTTTTTATGACTTTCTTACCTTTGGAGCTTGATAAATTGTTTTAGAAATGTCTTTTATTTTTCCCTCAGAAACTTTCAAATTGGCATCTTGTATTGTTTCTTCCTCTGAGTTAAATGTACCATCAGAGTCTTGATGACTTTGAATCCTATTTAAAAATTTCTGATGTTTTTGAGCAAATTCAATATTTTGCGAACGCATATTTTGACGTCGTGCTTTCATTTCACTTTCTGTTAAATCTGTTGGGGAACCAGTTCCACGTGACATACTACGACTTCTACTTCGATTACGAAGTGGTGTATTGCTTGTTTCACTATCATTATTTATATCAATTTGTTTGTATGATTTTCTAGATTTCCTTACTTTATTATTCTCACTTTCACTTATAAAGCCTGACAATATTTTTGATTCATTTTTCATTTGATGTAACTGTTTTAATTCACGACTTATTTTTACACTACTTGGACTATATGTATCATCTGTAGTGGTTTCAATATCTGAATTTATAAAAACTTTATCCTTATTTTCAATTTTAATATCAGTTTTTACTTTATCAATATCATTTTTCCCATTTTCTATTATTTCTTCAGATTTCTTTTGATTATTAACAGCTGCCTCATTTGAGTTATTGATTTTGTTATTTGTGACATGGGAATTAGGTGAAACAGACGGAGGAATCGTTGGTAAAATTTTAACATAAACTATTTTATTTTGAGCTGTTTTTGCCTGAACAATTGTAGGCGAAGTTAAATTTAATTTGCATGATTCAATACTTGCACTTGTTTCTGAATTTGTGTCATTATTGTATTTTTTAATTGAATAAGTTTTAACTATATTATCACTACGATTTAAGGGAAAAACATTATCTTCAAATAGTTTTTTGCAATTTAAATTTGAGTCAACAAACGGATTTTCTTCATCAAGGTCATCATCCATTTCTTCATCAGATGAATCAGTTGTATCAGATGTTTCTATAAGAACTTCTTCATATTCTGGCTTTTCATCTGTTCTTAAATTTGATGAACACAAATCATTATCTTTTCGGTAGTCGGTCATTATGGGGTCCTCAGTAGACCTCAGGAATTATAAATGACACAAAATTATTTTAATGTAACCTAAAAAAATAAATATTTATGTATATTTGTTTGTTTCATATATTTATTATATATTTCTGCCTGTAGAGTTTTATTTTCTATTTATAAATTATACAAGTTTTTAAATTTGCTCTTTTATTATTTTCTGTTTATGACGCCTAAATAGTAACTTTTTTTTACTAATATAATTATTAATTATTCATTAATATGCGTTATTAATAAAGAAAATATATAATATAGAAAATTTATCCAAAAAATAAAGTAGTAGTAATTAGTTTTAAAAATCTCAAAATACATGAATAATTTTATTACCTAATCAATTACCGGCTTTCACTTACATTAATATAAATAATTATCCTATGACGATAAAAAAAATGTTGCTTTCTCAAAAAAAGTAAAAATCTGTATTCGTAGAAATATCTCGACTCAAAAAATTAATGTAGAGTTTTTTTTTCTTCAACAAAAATTATTGCGTTTCACATAATCAGCTAATGTTAAAATAATATTGTATTTTAATTTATAATAAATTATAATATATTGTTTATGAATTTATGTTTAATAATAATATTACTTAAAATATACATTACAACTACACCTACTAGAAAAATTTATTCTTTCTTGACACTTCCAATTATCTTTTAACAAAAAAAATTTATCGCCATTTACTTGAATTTAGAAAATCGTATTGCTTACTCACTTTAAATTATATTACTATCTATTTCTATCTCACACGAAATACAATATTTATTTTGACTGACATCTATTTTAAAGAATATTAAGTATAAATTTTGTTTTCAATCGTTTTCATTCGTTTAAACCGAAAATTTTATATTAGTTTCAACGAGGTCACAATATAAAACTAGTTCCCGATTTTTCATTCCCAATGTATTCTTTCTTATACTAACGAAAAATAGAATGTAAAAGAATACAAAAAGAAATATACGTTCATTGAATTTGCTTTAATAGCAGGTACAATATTCCTTGATACCAAAACTTATGCCTTCTAAAATCTGTAAAGTTGCGCGTTAGTAAAACTATGATGAAATCCTTGTTTTTTCTCTTCTCTTCAATGAAAATAACAATAAATAAAAAAACAAGCTTTTTTTAATATTAAACCTCAAATTTATTCAGACATAAAAAACAATTTAAAATAATTTAATAATTGCAACAAAATTTTTTAATAATAATTTGCATAATAGATGATTAGCAAATTCATTTAATTTATTTATACTTACACTGGTATTTTCTGTAATGATTATTTTTTAAGTTTTAATATTTTTTTTCCCTACATGTTTGAACATTAATTATTTTTTTCAAGAATATTAAACAGCTTCTCATCAAGTCTTTTGTGTTTTTTTTATTAAACAACTAGAATAATTATTTATATTATATGAGAATATGTTTCTTCAAAATTCTATCTAAATCTATGAAAATGGTTTAATTTTATATTAACAAAATTTATAAAAATTAAGTAAAAATAAAACAAAGATATTATTAGAATTAAATAAGCTAATCTTCCTCGGGTTCTAAATCGCCACGTGTTTTTAATTGATCCAAACATTTGTTTACTTCAGAATCAAATCTTTCAGCAATATCAGTATTCTTAAAACGTGCTGCTAATTTCTCTATTTGCCCTTCAGGATGTTCTTCAGAATAATTTAATGTGGCCCAACAGTAAGCATTTCCTGATGAATTCATTTGATTATACGCAAAATCAACAGTAATACTGTGATTCAGTACTAATTTATGTATTTGTTCTCTACGTAATAGTAAACGGTATGTTCCATGTCCTGGATGATGTAGTATTTTTAATTCGCCAACCCCTAAAAATAATTATTTATAATTAAATGTTGAAACCATTTTAGTGAGCTAAATTATTGACAAATAATTCTCTTAAATTAAAAAAAAAACTTAAATGATTGATAAAGTTAAATTGTAAGTACTTTGATAGTGTTTTTTGAAAGAGTTAAAATTTTACAATACATATAAATTGATAATATTAATACAGATGCGTTACCTCTTTCTTTCCATTCTTTTGTATTTGAATCGAAACGATATAATTTAGCCCTTTCACCAAATAACTTTACTTCATCCTCTTCCCCAGTGGACATAACAATTTCTTTTGGTAAAGCAATAATTGGTTCATAATGCGGATCAT
Organism: Pedicia rivosa; assembly: GCA_963082725.1. Taxonomy (NCBI): domain Eukaryota; kingdom Metazoa; phylum Arthropoda; class Insecta; order Diptera; family Pediciidae; genus Pedicia; species Pedicia rivosa. The sequence continues at coordinate 24,821,092 of OY720153.1, forward strand.
AGGTAGCGTCTTCACCACCTCCAGTGGCGCCACCACTATCTATTGTATTATTTGTATCAGCTTCCGTTTTATTTTTAGCTGACAAAAAATTACTAAAATCCTGATTATTACTTAAACCAAAAAATCCAGCAGCTGGAACATTTGAATTACTAAATGCTGTGTTCTGTGATGTTGAACTTGCAAGACTAGCAAATGTAAGACCTGGGTCGGTTTTAAACATATCTGCACTCAATTCGACAGATGGATTTGATGAAATATTTTCTAATTTTTGACCAAATGTTTTAAATACAGTAATTGGCACATCAGTTTTATTTGATGCATCACCAGATGATACATCAACTTCTGGTACAGTACTCATTTTATCCGCTTCTTCAATTTTTTTCAAAGATGAAGCAAAACTGAAAATACTTTTGTCAGATAAATTGCTTGCTCCCTCAAAAAGCGTATTAGGTTTTTCTAACTCCTTTGCAGCTGATGTAAAGCTGAATGATGTTAGACTAGCTGGTGTAAGAATATTTCCAGATGTCCCAATTGTACCAAATAAACTAGGTGTTGATGAGGCGAAAATAATCTTTTCTGCTTTTTCATTATCTTCCTCCGACACAGCTTCAGAATCTTTACTAGTTTCTTTAGCACGATTCCAAAATGTAAATGGTGCACCAGTACTTAAATTTTCTGTATTATTCGTTGAACTACCAAAAATGTTTGAACTTCCAAATGTAAAGCCTTTGCCACCAAATATGTTTCCACCTGATTCTGATTTATTCACACCCAAATTATTTATATTTTCATCAACTGCTATTGTTCTATTTATTTTCTCGGGTGTTTCTAAAATAAACATTCATTAATATACAATTATAAATTTAAACCTAATTAAGACTCACTTTGTTTTATAGGTACATATTTCAATATAAATGGTAAAGGATTTTCATCAGCAATATCTTTATTTACATTTAAAGCTAACTCTGGAAATATAAAATCATCAGATTGACATCCACGACATCCTGGACAATCAGGATTATCTTTATATGCAAAAAAGTTCGATGGCAACATCAATTTTTCAATTAATTTATTGTCATCACTTGAAGGTGTTATATCTTTAGAATGAGATACATTTTTGTCAGCTCCTATATACAAAATTAATTAAAAAAAATTAAATTAATTAATAAAAAGGAATTGAAGTATATTTTTTTTCATTTCTTAAAAGTAAAGCTTATGTCAATTCTCTATCGAATTATTGTTTTTTGAAAAACTCTTAAGAGAAAAGATTTTTGAATCTTACCACTTAAACTGGTGTTTTGATTTTCCTTTGCCAAAACATTCGCAATAGTATTTTTGAACTCTTCAGCTATCTCGTGTGTTTTAAAGCGTAAACAGAAATTCATTAATTCAAGCGTTCCTTCACTAAAATCATTTACGACAAATAGCCATGATTTATCATCTTTAGGTTTATAAATAACTTCATCAGTAAGTACATGATTTAAACAGATTTTAAGAACTTGTTCCCGTCTCATAACCACTCTGAAATTATTATGAAATATATAAGATTTGAAAAAAAAAAATATAATATGTAATTAAATACCTTAATTTTTTTGTTTCTGAATGCATTAATATTTTTACGTCACCTAAACCACGTTCCTTCCATTCAGAATCAATAAAGCGGAATAATTTTGCGCGATGTGAGTACAGAACAATTTCATTCTCTTCACCAGTTCTTACATCAATCTAAAAAAAATATTTAAACGTTTATGAAAGTTTCTAAATGACAATTTAATATGAAAATACTTTTTCAGGAAGTGGAATAACTGGAGCAAAATATGTATTATTCTCTTCTTCTTCAGCTTCTTCATCAGATTCTTCACCATTTTCATGATGTTCTTTTAGCGGACTTTTTATTTTACCTGGTGATTTCGGTTTGAACACAAAATCAAAAGATTTTTTTCGTTCAAAATTGAATTTCTCGTCTTCAGTAGATGATATTGTTTCGTTGTTTACAGCAACTGCAGCAGCAGGTATAACAGCAGGTACAACTGCAGGCGTTTTTATTAATGATTTTAAACTGTCGGGTGCATTTGGTGTAGAAAAGGGTGTTATTTGTTGTAAATCTGTTGATGGTGTTGCAACTTGATTACCAAACGAAAACCCACCAAAAGTATTTTGCGAACCAAATTTGAATTTTTGATCTGGTGACTCAGTAACTGGTTTCATTGAACCAAAACTGAATGTGGAATTATTGCCCATTGATGTGGTCGAAGTAATGATTGTATTTAATGAATTAGTGGTAACAGTTGTTGCTGGTGTACCAAAAGTGAAACCACCCCCATTTGGTTGCACACCGAATGTAAACTTATTTTGTGGTGTTGCATCAAGAAGATTTTTTGGTTCCTTTTTTGGTACTGTATTATCTTTAGGTGAATCACATGCTACACAATATAAAACATTTCCAATATTGGATATGTAACAAGTTTCGCATGTCCATGCACCAGCTTTTGGCTTAAATTTATCACCAAAACCTGATAATTCTTTTGGTTGTACTATTGTTGCTGGAATATTTGAACCATCCTTTGGAGAACTGCAGGCAATACAAATTACTATATCAGCATTATTTGAACAGTAACAACTGTCACATGTCCATGCACCTGCTTTTGGTTTAAATTTATCACCAAAACTAGTTTCAGGTTCTTTGACTACAATTGTTTCTTGAACTGGTTCAACAATGACTTTGTCATCAGTAATATTTTTCTGTGCTTCTATTATAATATTATGAAATTGTTTACATGTATCAGCGGTCTTAAAACGTATTGCAAGTACTTCATCTTTTAATTCATTTTCTGAAAAATCTTGTCCACACCATGTTAACGCAGTATCTGATTTTTTCTTAAATTGTGTATCTTTTGTTAATACCTGATTACAACATAATTTAAATATTTGTTCACGTCTCATCAATAAACGTACTTTATTTGGATCATTTTTATTGATTAAAACTTTCATATTACCAATTCCACGTTCTTTCCACTCTTTTAATGTTATATCAAAACGCAATAATTTTGCACGATGTTCAAATACAATTTCTTCCTCTTCTTCACCAGTTTTAACTTCAATAAGATCTGGTAAGGGAATAACAGGTTGAAATTGAGCTGTTGGAACATAATCATCACCTTCGCCAATTTCTCCCGATCGATTTAGATGTTCTTGTACTGTTACTGTTGCAGATACTTTTGGTTCAAAAATTCCGGTTGATTGTGATATTGATTTTAAATTGAAAATATTTGAAAAAGGTTTATCAGAGTTGGTTGTTGCTGGCTTACTAAATGAGAATGAACCAAATGGATTTGGTTTCGTATCTTCTGCTGGTTGTATGGTATTATCAATTTCTTTTATTTTGTCTTGAGATGTTGTGATTAGTGGTGCTGAAAATATTGGATTACCCAAAAAGGTAAAACCACCAAGAGCAGCAGTTGTTGTTTTTGGTTCAATTGTTTGGGGTTGTGGTGGTGTAAAGAATGAGATTGTTGGTTTAGGTACTTCAAAGATTTGTGTAATTGGTTTAGGAGGAATAGCTGTAGATATTTCTTGTGGTTTACCAATATTCTCTAAATCCATTTTTGCTCTCTCGAATTCATCTACAAATTGATTTGCAATTTCAACATTGATAAAACGTGCACAAAACTTATCCATAGTCAAAATACCATCAGTAACTTCTGGTGCAACCCAAGTACAAACTTTTGGATTTGGTTTTGAGTGACTAATCTTTAGTTCAGGTGTTATAAAATGGTTTAAACAAATACTTAAAACTTGATCTCGTCTCATTACAACACGAATTTTTCCATCGATATTATTTTTTAGTATTTTAATTTCACCAGATCCACGTTCTTTCCATTCCTTATTAATGTGTTTAAAAAGTTTTGTTTGTGCAGAAAATAGTGTATTTTCATTTTCTTCGCCAGTTTTTATTTCAATTTCAGGTAAAGAAATAATTGGTTGGAAGTCTGGACGTGGATCATAATCTTGTTCTTGATTGTAGTCATGTTTACTAATTTGTTGTGTTGGTGTTATTGGTTCAACTGGCATTGAGTAATGTTCATTAACAACATCATTAATAACATTTGTAACATTATTATTTTTAATATGATGTATGGGTATTGTTACACTTAATGGTGGTTGTGGTGTTATTGTATTATGAGTTGGTAATGGATCAGAATTGGTGATGACAACATTAATTGGTGGTGATTTATCAACTGGAAAATTATTGTATGGATATAATGATTTGAGCAGTGATGGTGCAGCAAGCATATCAGCAACAGAACTTGATGGCAATTTATTACCAGATAATTGTTGTTGGTGAATATCATTAATAATTGGGTTTTTTTGCATTAGTAAACTTTGTAATGGTGTTGAGCTTGTATGCCCTAAACTGTTATTGGGATCATTAATTTGTGGTGATACTTGAGATAAATTTAATTGATCGGGGTAACGCATCCAATTCATTGGAAGTTTAGGTCGTTGAGTGGTAGTTGGTGGTGGTATATTCACACTAGGGCATTGATATGGATACATGTACATTTGATAGGCGGTATTAAATGGTATTGAATTATTGAAAGGATTAGCTGCAACCTGCACATTACCACCACCAGTAGATATTTGATTATATGGGAACATACTAGCTTGTTGATTTTGAACAATTGCTTGCTGTTGTAATAATTGTCTCGAGACTGGATAGTCTAAATTCATTTGACTTGCTTCAGCAAGAACATGATTTTTAAATTCTTCATCAAATAAACTTGCAAGTTCTTGTGTCTCTTCATCAGGAAGTGAAGTTTTCTTGTTCATGATTTCTTCAATTGCATTTAATTTTGTTTGAATTCCAACAATATCACTTTTAATAGTCATAACCTCTGGTTTTAATATTTCAGATACTTCATCTCTTAAAATACTTAATGAATCCATCATTTGCCTTAACATATTTTCCAATTCAACAGTTTTAGATGATGATAAACTCCTTTCGCGTCTTCTATGAATAAACGAAGATTCATTATTATAATCATCTTCGTCTGTATCTCTTTGATGAAATCCATTTGAAACATTTTCTAATGAAAATTGATTAGTAAATTGTAAACGTTTAATCTCTGAATGAATAATTGATCTAAGGGGATGATTCCTATCTGTTCCAGGTCCGTCTAAAAGATCTAATGTTTTATTTAAACAATCTCTTGCTTTTTCCATATATAATTTTTTCGATTTTTTCGGAGTTTTGTTTGATTCATCCAATTTTCTATATGCCTCTGCTTGAAAGTATGATGCAAATGGTAATTGTAGACCAGAAAAATCATTAATACATTCTTCAAAATCTGAATGTTTAAAATATTTAGTCGCCATAAATGTAATAGCCTCTTCTGCCATTGAATTTACACTCGTTTCTATATCATTATTATGATTTGGATATTTGAAATATTTACGAAATTGATCCAAATTTCCTTTAGATTGAATTTTCATCATATGCAATGCAGACTTAAATAATGTTTCGGCACGGTTTTCTAACATTTCTCGGTGAGCAGGTTTCGTACATTTTTTATTTCTTTGAGCAAAAATTTGTCCTAATTTAAGAGCAATAAATAAATCAATTTTAGGAGCACCAATACCTCGAACTGCTTCAATACCATATTGTAGCGTCATGCGAAGTTCGGATAAATCATCTCCAGCAATGTTACGTGATATTTTAAATGCTGAATTCCACCAATTTGATTGTTCTTCGGTTGATAAATTTCTAGCAATATTAGCAAATGGTAGAATTAGCGGTTTGTCAAATACTTTAGAATTATATGCTTCATAATGATATTTTTCTAACTCAAGTGAACGTTTTGCTTGAAGTATAGTACTAGATAAAAATGCTTCCATATCAAGTTGACTCAATGTTCCTGCACTACAATTTGTTAAATTTTGCGATGAAAAATTAAGACCAGCAAATGGTATACATCTTAAATCGGATAGATTACTGATACCTAATCCTAAATAAACAAGATGTTGTAGTGATGATGGATAAAGCCATTGTGCAACTTCTTCATATGTTTCAAGATCAGATTGTGTTGGTAATTCGTAGACAATATCATTTAAGGATTTATTTGAGACCAAATGTGATGTCGACATTTTTGCTACTTGATCACTATTTGAATACAAAACTCTAAATAAACTTTTTCTCCAACTGGCATCAGAACAAGTTTGGCGTATCTGTGTAAGAATCTCATCTTCAGATGACCAAAGTCCTTTATCAGGGCATAAAGTTCTAATTGTTGCCAAAATTAAATTCTCTTTGACATCATCAATACATGATAAGAGTGTTCTTCCTGCTTGTGAACATCTAAATGCACCTTGTCTTTTCCAAAGTTCTACCAGTTGACGTGTTGCTTCTGCAGTATGTTTTAACCATGAATCTTGTGCATCTGGTGTTCCAGAATGGAATGAAAGTAGAAGTAATGGCAAACAATTTTTAGTGGTTTCACGCCATTGATTTTTATTGAATAACTTTTCACGTTTAAATAAAAGAGATGCGGCATGTAAACAGAATTGTGCTCGATAATGTTTAAGTAGTACATTTACAAGTTCGCGTTCTGGACAAACATTGAATAAAACATGGGAAGCTGCTTCAAGTGTTTGATCTAAATCAAACAATAAATTATTTGCTTCATTCAAATTATTATTTTGAGGATAATTAAGAGCTGAATCAGCTAATAGAGTAAGATAAACTTGTCTTTCAATAGTGATTAATGAAAGTAGCCAATAATCCCAATTTTTCGGATGGGTTTTTTCTTGTCCTTGTTTATATTGGTTTAATACTAATCCTAATGTATTATACCAATCAATTGAATTTGAAAATATTTCGTTATTCTTCATTTCAATGTCAAACCCATACTTAAATGCATCAAGAACTTTTTTCTGTTCAACAAAATGTTTTATTAAGCGAATTCGTATACCAGGGACCGTTGGGCGTGCAATAATTTCATTTAAAATAAGTTCATCAATTTGTTTAGTTTCCATTTTATCTTTTGTTAATAATTTTAATTTTAAATTAAATACAGCATCATGTTGAATACGCTCCGATTCAGCTAGATCACACCAGTATTTAACTTTATTTGAGTTTATATTCAGTTCATTTGATAGCAAAATTTTGCAAACTAAATTAAAAAAATAATATTTTTTATAGAAATGTTAAAATAGTTCTTAATTATAATATTTACCTTCGATGATTAGATCAGATTGTTTTGTATCCAATTGGAGGGACCGTTGATAAGAATTCAATGCTTTTTCAGGTTTGTTTAACTTTTCATAACATTGACCTAATAATTTGTGGGCAGGTGCACTGTCTTCTTTCACCGACAAATACAAGGATACATGATGTTGAGCACTTGAATACTCTCCAATTTTGAAATATAATTTTGCTACTGTGTATCCTCTTAAATTGGTCTAAAAAGGGAATAAATATTTTCTATTAAAAATCATATATAATAATTAAGTATATGAAAAAGAGATTCATATTATATTAACAGACTTCAAAATAACAGTCGTTGTTTATACAACCATTAAAAACAAGTATTAAATTATTTGACGTTTGTATCGAAACCATAACCTTACTTTTCCTTGAACTATATCCCCAAGAATTTTTCGTATTAAAAATAGTACTAATTAGTTAAAAACTAATTCTTCGACTTGATGGGGTAAAACATGTAATTAGGATAGTGGAGCTTATAAAAAGAAGTGCAGGAACCAGAATCGTTGAAGGTTCAAAATTATTACGAAGTTTTATTAGAGAACTACCAAAAAAAGTTACCTCATGCGAAGACATGAAACAAAGTTGTTTGAAATTTTTTGCGAAATGATATTTCTTCATAAGAAAAGCAGTTTCGCCGACGCCATCAACATTCGGGAAAATTCGAAAATATTTTAATTTATATTTAAGCAAAAGAAACAAATTACTCTATTATATAATATTATTTATATCCTTTAAATCGCAAATAGAAAAAAAGTGTTAAAATCAATATTAGGTAAGGATTAAAAAAATAATTTAAAAAAATTGATACCTCATTTTCTCCATTCAATTTGGAAAAAGATGTCCGTACGTGACGATCAACATCTTTTTTAGTTGTAAACATATTGTCTTTATGTATTTATAATATTAGTTTGTTTTAAAACATTAAAGTTTTATTATTTATATTGATTACTTTTCAACACTTCAATTTTTAGGTAAAGCGTTACTTCATCGTAATGACTTTGACTATGGCTTTGGCTTTCTTATTCTTGTTCAAGTTGAACTGAAACTTTTAACAGATGTGGAAAGTTTCCACTATTTGTTTTGACGACAAATAAACAGTAGGAAAGTTATTAATAGGTTATGTATAACGCGTTATGTTGAAATCACTACACGTAATCAAATCGTAATTAACTAATTTGCATACAACCAAGACTTTGAGACCGTTCGAAAATGAATATTTAATAGTTTAGGTGTGACCTTTCTAAAGTTGTGCTCTTTTAGCGTAGCGTAAATTTACAAAAAAATGTTACCTTCAGATGACTCTGAACGATATATTTTACGCCAAACTGCAGTAACGGTTAAAAATTTAAATTGGAAAGTCTGTTCTTTAAAAAATTTCAAAAGCACATGTAAAACAAATAAATAATGAAAATATAGAAAATTATTCGTAAATTTTGTAAGCTCTGCACTAAAACGATTATGCGGTCATAGCGGGAAGATCCAATTCCAATTAAAAAAATCGTGTCAGAATTGTATAATTTATAGTCGTTTCAAGTCCACCGAACACAGCTCTTCCAATATTGGGCTTAATGTGGCACGTAAATAGAAATTTCAATTGAAAATTAAATAAATGAATCAAAGTTAAAATGATGAAAACTACTATTATAAAAAATTGAGGCTGCTTAATTTTGGTTTGTTTGTCTTTTTATTACTTTATTATTTTTATTTTACATTTTAAATAAATTTAATATAATAATAATAAATTTAAATATTTTATTTGAATTGTAAACTTTTTTAAAATGGAATAAAATTATTGTTGCAAATAATAAATAATTCAAACCAATTTTCAAATTTCCTCTATTTCACTGAACAGTTGAAATAATGTGACCAGAGCCAACTAACTGAAATGTGGAACAAATTTGAAAAAAGCTTGAAAATCAACTAAAATCATGGTTGTCATTTTCGAAAACAGGAACATGTAGGCCGCCATTTGCAACTCGAATTTTGTGTCAACACATGATTTGTAATATGTCTTTCTAAATTCTGTTGAATTTTATCCCATATGGTTTCGGATTTTGGAAGAATCCAAATAACTACATGGGTAAATATCTGTAACTTGTCGAATAAAAATTGCGCACATGCGATACTAACCACGTCCTGTCGATTTCTCCTTTTTGCTCTTATTTACTTAACTAAAAAAGAGACAATTATCCCGAATTCGATTTTTAATTAATTGTTTGTAGGGGAGAGTGAGGCAGTTTGACATCGGCTTGTTTGAAGCGTGAATAATTAAATTTTTCGATTATGCCTCAATCATAACCAAAATTATCAAATTTTTTTGTATCGTTACATTTTTCCAAATTTTTTCCTGGTCCTTTTCTTGCTTATTATTTTAAATTTTAACGTTGTTTTTTCTAAATAAGATCAATTATATTTATTTTAAGATAAAAACAAAATTTATTGTTCACAAACACGACAAAAAAAATTATTATTAAATTTCAAAATAATCAAACAAACTTCATTAAATTTTAAAATGAAAAAAAAAAAATTTAGAATCATTTTACTTGAATTTTGATTAAAATTAAAATAATTTGTACTACATGTTTACTTTCAATTTAGAATTTAGAAATTATTTTGTTTTCAATTAAAATTTGATTTTGTGGTAGTTCTGTATACTGTATACTGGATAAATGTTGTTTTATTGGTAAACGGGTGTGAAGTTGTAAGGTGTTCGTTCATCGCGATCTAGCCTTAACCAATAAAATACAACTAATAATAGAAATTATCTCAAATTACTCGATTATTCAATTACTCGATTATTTCTGGTCGATTAATTAGAGTTCGATTCTTCTTACAAATATTACTCGATTATAATAATCGAGTAATTTTAGCTAAAAACCAGACTCTGTTTGCTTGATCAGTGTAGCGATTCTGCACATTTATCGAAACATATTTATCGAGATAAGTGACGTCACGTTGTGTTCCAACACGTAGTTTTCCCTGTGTTTTTTTGTTACTCACACAAGCAAGTTTTCTACATTGCATTAGTGAACTCACTCGTTTTGAAGTTATGTTTAATAAACGAGCGCAGATGATATATATTTGTTATGATTTACATGACAAAAAAATTAACAAAAATAACGACCCTAAAATAAAAGTAATTTTTTTTTTCAATTTTAATCAATAATAATAATTGATTGAATAATGAAATTAATTATAAACATAAAATTATTAAATTTTAATTATTATTAAATAATAAAATTTTTTAACAATAATAAATAATTTAGGAGAAAAAAACAAGAAAATCTAAATTAAGAGATGCCCAATTTATTCCAATTTTAGTGTTGTATTGACACAAAATCCTACAAAAAAATCTAACGTCTATGCGTCAATACGCACTAAACGTTACTAAATCACTATATGTCAAACTCCATAAATACACAACAAAATATTATTAAAAATCGACGTACGTTTATTTGTTGATTATCGAAAGTTTCGAACAAAAATAAGTGACGACATACGTTTTTTCTATACCGATAAATTTATCGAGACTGCTTTCCAGAATCGCTACACAAGTCACATAGTTAGGGTAGGTTATTAGGTTAATGGTCCAATTCAGATTCTGTTATGTTACTGTTACTGTTAAATAACATTTTGAAAATAACATTAATGCCTAAATCGGTATTCAGCTTCTGTTAAATATGAAGCGAATTGGTTTTGACAGCCGAAATGTTATGAAATTTTTTGTTGTATTTTTATTTTTCTGAAAATCAAGCATAAATAAAGGAAAACTTTAAGAAAAATAATAAAAAATGCTGCATTTTAGATTTAAAAGTATAATTGTTTTGTTTAAATATTGAGAAATACATTTTGAAAGAACTTTTTTATGTAAATTTTGTTGTTGTCATGATTTCTTTTGCGATGAAAAACTATTGTCGAGTCTTGAATCTCAGATGAAAATTATTTTCTTTTATTTCTTAGGTGATCCATGCAGTTTAATTAATAATTAATATCTGATGTTTATTTAAAAATAATTTAAAAAATTCATCACGACAAAAATACTTTTTCTTAGTTTCATCAAATATTTTATTAAAGGATGTATCATATGATACATTTTTTATGGGATACTTGAAATTTTTGTCGAAAATTTGTTTGAAAAATCAAACGTTTTAGTAAGTTCTTTTTTTTATACTTTTTCTTACTGAAAAAAGCCACCTTTAAAATTTTTTAATCAAATATTAATTAATTAAAATAAATATTAATTGAATTTTTTATTTGAAACCAATAATTATAATAATTATTATAATTATAATACACTTTATTATCACAGTAACATAGGCTACCTGTATACCTATTTAGGCATTAATGTTATTTTAGCAGTAACAGAGCGAATTAACAGATACAGAATTGGGCCATAAATTAGGTTAGGTTGAGTTAGATGAGTTGACTCCACAGATCACTTTAGGTTCGTTTGCTGAAATCTGAACAAAATATTATAACCTCAATTTTGTTTATAAAAATATATGTATATTATTTAACTATTTTGTCTTGTAAACTTGTCTTATAACTTAATAATAAATTATTTTAAAATAAATATTATTAAAATTTTAATATTTTATTGTCATTTTGACAATTAACCTACTTGACTCCATCTATTTTGCAAACTTTAGATTTGCCTCTCTGATTGGCATCTCTGATATTCTTGGTTCATTTTTAATAATTTCAATTAAATTTTTTTGACATGTTATTTGTAATAAAAAAAAATAACATAAATTTCTTACAAACAATTGATAAAAAATATATATATTTATGTGAAAATATTTAAAAAATGTAAATAAGCAAATATAGAATTAAAAAAATTAATCCCGAGACAGTTTTAATACATAAAAACAATGTTTCATATTGTCTATTTTTTTTTAATATTTAATGAATTTCCCGCAAAAAGAAAAAGAATTAACTTTATCGATTCATACAAAATCACTATAGAGAATCGTCTGAGCGTTTTTTAATTATAAAATTGATCTGCAGAATCATATAAAAAAACGCAACTATATAACCTTGAGTTAGACCACAGAATATATACATATTCAACTACTGTGGTTAGGCCTAACTATATTATTTTCTAATGATATAGCATTCTCAAAAGTTATTAATAATTTGCTCATAACATTATAATTACGTGTTATAAATGATTTATTACTAAATTATTAACATTTTCCTGTTGGGATATTTTACGGCTACCATAATACTATTGTACATAAATATTGTAAATAAATTTATTTTAAAATTAATAATTATTGCAAAATAGACTAGTATATTTAAAAACGTTATTGTGGTGATTGCTATAAAAATATATTAATTTAATATTTGGAACTTTTGTATTTGAACACATTGCCATAAATTTGTTTCATACACAAATTTTAGAAAGAGAGAAATACGTATAGCGTGTTGTTTTTGTTTTTCTCTTGCTTTTTTGCAAGTATTTGCATATAAATTTATTTTGATTTTCGGTTTTCAGTTTCACTTTAGCATTGTCATATAATACGTCAGGTAAGAATTTACTGCGTTTATCCTGCATTGGTGAGTTTGTGACATTCAAGTTTTGTGCGTAATTGGTGTAAAATTTTAAAATTTAGTATGTTTTCAATGGTGTTACGAAAAAATCGAATTTCTAATCTATTTATGCGTAGTGGTATGATTTATAAATGTGTTCAAACTACAAATAACACAGGTGTTATATTTTTCTTTTATTTTTCCCAATTCGGCAATATTATCTGCCAAAAAACATTATAAGAAAATTCTTTGTATGCATTTTTTAATGCAATTTAATATACTCTGAATTAAAAAAGTTGTTATAAAATAAAATATAACATAACACAACACATATTTTTCAATATGTAGTTTTTTATATTTATATTTTTATATACTATATATATATATATATATATATATATATATAGTTATATTTATATATATATAGTTATATTTATTTAAGCATTAACTACCTTATTTAAAAAAAATATTAGTTCAGGCAGGGTTAGTTATAATTTCTTTAATATTAAGTTATTAATAAACTTTAAATTGAAATCGATATAAAAAAAATTGTTAACAAAAGTTGTACTTTAACGTAACTAGTTAAAAATTATATAATAATTGAAAAATAAGATCATTAAAATATCATTCCAATTGATAATAAAATATTTTTAAATAGAAATAATTTCGAAGATTTAAAGATCTGAGAACATATAAACATATGATTTCTTTAAAAATATGTCACAATTCAAACTGATTTATTTTTAGTTATAATGTTTACAAAAATGTAAAGAAAACATGTTTTCCATTTTTTAGTTGAATGCAAAGAAAGTAGAATTGGTAACAACCAAAAAATGGAAAAAGAATCTAAAGAATCCTTAAGAACTAGACTGACACCACTCCAGTATCAAGTTACACAAGAAGCAGGAACTGAAAGACCATTTACAGGTAAATTGATATAAAAACCTATGTTATTGTTGCTTTTAATATATATTACTGGGATTTTCTTCAGGCTGTTATAATAAACATTACGAAAAAGGTGTTTATGTATGCATTGTATGCCGTGAGATGTTGTTTAGTTCTGATACCAAATATGATTCTGGTTGCGGTTGGCCAGCATTTAATGACGTTGTAGAACAGGGTAAAGTGACATTACACAAAGATACAAGTATATCTGGTAAGTTGAATTACGAATTGTGCTTAATTTTTTTTTCATATAAAACTAGATTAAAAAAGATATCTAAAAAATATTCATCCAAGGGCATCGTTGTGTTTCATAAGCATGTATTTCACGGTTGCAATTATTTAAGATTTTGTATTGTTTTTTGAAAAAGTCTAAGTTTTTTTATTCAATGAATTTCAGATGTCAGAAAAACGCATTAACTAAAACGTTTTTCGGAATCATACTATTCACGTTGTTTTATTTTATTTGCACATGTTTTTTATTTGATAGGAACAAATGAATTAAAAAATTATTGTACTAGTAAAAAAACCCGAACAAAATAAAAGTAGTAATATAATTTTTAATTTTATTGAGTTTGAATTAATTGCACACGTTACAATTTTTTTCCTTCATATAACATACAAATATTTTTTTCTTCTCAAATAAACAAAAAAAAAAAACGTTCTGGAAATTTAAAAGAAAAAAAAGTTAAATTTAGAAAACAAAATTATTTTTGTCTATTTTTAGTAGATTTTAGTTCATAAAAAACTATAGCGGGTTACGCTGTTTTCTATTGTACACTTCTTCGTTATTGTATTTTAAACCATTATTTAAGTTTCTGTTTTGAAATTTTTTGACTATAATCAAAGCCTTATATCAAATTTATTGCTATATTTTATTGCTATATTTTATTGCGGATGATAATCGGATTGAGTAAAAGAAATTAAAGAATGTAGTTGTAAGTCCTAGTCAATTTAAATTGAATGATGCAATTTAAAAATTTAAATTAAGTTATAAATAAATATCTGACATAAATTTTCATTGAATTAAAAAAGAATATACGTATTTTTACTTGATTGTGTTTGTTTAACCAATGAATATATAAAAAGAATTTAATATGTATAGCTTTTTGTTTTGATTTTATTTGCCACATTTCAAAATATTGGTTTTAATTGTGAATTTAAATTTAAATTTGTATAATTAGGAATCCCTTTTACGTTTTTCCTTTAAATTCATTTAAAATGATCGAAACCTAGCTACCGCTTTAATAAGTCTTATGTTCCATTTACTACACAAAAATAATAACGAATTTAATTCTTGGTAACATTTTATTAGGATTTATAATAATTGTAATTTGATTTTATTTAGGTATTACTGATTATATATTTTGAGTACAAATCAAATAGGAAAATTAGGATGAAAAAATAAAGTCGTTTATTTTTTTTTTGACAATGTTTGTTAATTTTTTTCTAATTTGTAAATTTGTAATTACACATTAATTAAAGTAAAAAAGTCGCGTTAATCAAATATTTTTTCATTTAAAAAAAAATGCATGTTTTTTACTTGCATATAAATTGTGTAATGAAAGCTCGTAATTTAAAATAACTTTTATGCGACTTCAATTCATAAACGAGCTGTTTAAATTGAAATTATAAAAAAATGGTGGTATAGCTATTTGGGTTTTTTACATTCTTATTAAAAATAATAAATGCATATTAAATATTTTACGTTTAATTGTTCATACATTAATTATACTAAAATGCATGCGTGTTAAGCGTAGAGCTATTTATAATAATATAATTAAATAGCATTTCAGTCTCATATCATCGGATTAAATAATAATTTTTTTAAAATTCATTTTTATATAATTCATTCAAAAACCTTTATAAATATAAAATAAATCTCATTTCATTTTTTATTAATTCATTTTATTTGATCCGTTATTTTTTTCTTAAAAATCATTATTTATTTTCGTTTTTAACTTTTTTTTTGCTATAAACAATACATTTGTATTCTGTTTCTCTGGGTGCAAAATCAAAAGAAATTTTAATGCTCTATTTTGAATTAATATAATTTGTTTTGCTTTTCTAAATTTTTATTTCAACTGTTTAATTTTCCGGCAAACATAATTATATGTATTAGATTAATATTTTTCAAAATTATAATTGTTTGGCTGGATTTCTTTTGCGTCTTAGAAAAAATTCTTTATTTTTTCTTACTTTTGTTGTTTTATAGAGAATATTAACTAATAACCACACAAATCAAAGGCAGAACATTCGATTTTAGTTGTAAAAATATATCTTATACATTAATATGAATTAATTATTATTATTGATTCATTTTTCAATTTTTGTTGTTAACATTTACAATTGAGCACAAATATGAATTCCATTGGTAATTTCAGTTTTTGGTAAGTGTTAAGTATTACTCTAAACTAAATTTAAATTACCAGAGGAATACTACCTAAATTTTTAATTTAAATTAAAACAACACAAAAAAAAAGTCTGTTTAATAAGAATTATTTCTTAATAATTAAAAACGTTGTTTCAACTTTTTCATTGGAAACTTTCTATTGAATATTTCTAATTTTTTATAAATCAACAACAATTCAAGACGTTAGAAAATGGAAGTTATCTTCTTTTCTTGTTGCTTTTGCTTTTTCGTTATTAAGTAATTAAACAATAAAAAATAAATAATTGTTACTGATTTTGAAATTCTTTAAGCGTGGTAAAATAATTTCTAGTTATGTATGATAATTTTTTAAATTATAAGAAAAAAATACAATTTTGGTGAAGGTTTCTAATGTCGTATTTTTTTTCTCTTTGTTTCTCTCTATTTTCTTTTTCTATCGTCTGCTGCCTGTGCCTGCGTTCTTATTTATTCATCCGGTCCTTTTTCATTTTCCTTTTTTTTTTTTTTAATTTTTAACTAACTAAAAAATTTCAAAATTTTATCACAATAAATATTTGTCCTTATTTCGATCATTGAATATATTTTTTTTTTATTATTAATTTTATCATTTTGTTTTGTATTTTCAAAACAACAACATTTTTCAAAAACTCAACTATTTCCTTTAAAAAAACTCCTTGATTTTCATATACATATTTGTTTGTAACTCCAAATCCAAAAATAATTTATGTATCCAAAACAAAACAAAAATCATAACAAAGGCGGCAATCTTTTATTATTAATTAAAAATCCAGACCGAATCAGGACTGAAGTTAGATGTGCGAAATGTGCTGCACATATGGGACATGTTTTTGGTGACGGGCCTCGACCAACAATGAAGCGATATTGTATTAATTCAGCTTCAATTGAATTTGTTCCAGCTACAACTAATGAAAGCTAAGAAAAAAAAGGTTATTTTTTGTTTTTTTTTTGTTTGATGAAAAAATAATTTATATTTTAAAAGTTGTAAATAAAATTTTAATTTATTATTGTTTGATTTTTTTTTGTTATTTATGGTCATAAAATTAAATTTAAACAAACATGATTTCATTTAAAGTTCTACTAGCTTTGTCATTCAGTATTTGATTTTAATGTTTTTATTTTTATCGGATTATTTTTTAGTAAATTTAAAAATTGTCCAAAATAAAGTTTCAAAAATGCCTAAATAGTTTAATTTCAATGAATGATTGTCTTTGTTTGTTTAATAACAATTAACTGTTATATATATTTAAATAATTAACTTCATCATCTATGATGGTGTTTTTTAAAATTGAATATTTTTCTTTTTATTTATTTCAAATTTAAATTTTGATCTTTATTTATTGTTATGTATTTTTTTAAATCAGTACAAAAACAAAAAATATTTATTAAATTAATAATAAAGAAAAACTAAAGAATTGTTTTTGTTTTAAATAATAATAATTATTGTCTTGTAGAAAATCTGTATAATTTACAATAACTTCCAAGTTAATTTAAATTAATATAAGAATATAAATAGAAAATATATTTTTTCAAATATGAGAAAACAAAAAAAAGCAATCAGCCTAAGTCAATAAAATGTTGATATTTTATTCTGAAAATGAAAAATAAATACAATGTAAATAAAAGAAAACTGAATTTGTTATTTTTTTTTAATTCAATTAAAAAATAATTCCTTCTGTCGATCAATTGAATATTTTTGGAAATTTTCTTTTGATAGGCTGACACAAATCAGTGAAGGTAAGAATGTGCAAATAGTATATTTGTTTTTTAATTACTTAGTAATTTTTATTATATTATATTTATTTAATTGACTTATATAATAATAATAACAGTTAAAACTGTTATATGTATTATATGCAATAATGATAAATCATGAGTAAGCTTGTAGTTTTTTTTAAATATAATTTCTTTGATATTGATTCATTATAATGTACTTTAGAGTTCAATTTGTTCTCTATCAGTATTCCTTTTCCTATATTTGTTTAATTTCATCAATTACCAATATTTATTTTGTTGTTTGGAAACGTCATAAGTGGATTGGCTGTAAAAATTAAAAGTTTTATTTAATATGCCAACGAGTTAGATATAATTATTCTTTATTGAAATAAATGTATTTAGAATAAAAAGAATTTAGTTCAATACTTGTTTAATCATTATTTAAATAAAAGATATAAAGTTTCAATTTCTTTTTCAGACTAATTTTTTTTAATAAGAAATAAATGCAAATCAAAAAATTTATTCTAAACATGTTTCATTGATTTCTTTTAAATTAATATTCCGTATGGATTTTTGTGATATGCATGAGTGTTTTTAATGCGTGTCTACGCGTTTTTTTTAATAATTTTCTTTTCTCTTATTGTTCACATTTTATTTTATTTTTAAATATTTTACAATTTATTTTGATTTTATAATTATTGGTGCAATAAAAAATGAAAATAATTATAAAACAAATAAAGTAAATGCATTTATTTAAATTTTAAATGATATTTGTGATTGTGTATAAAATGGAAAAGATATTCTTTTTCCTCTTAAAAAAATTGCTTTATAGTGTAATAATTTAAAGAAGACAATTTAAATAAGAAATTTAAGTTTAATTTTATTATAACAATTATTTTATATTGTTGTAACAATTTAGAATACGTTCATTGTCCTTACATAATAATTACAAATATAGGAAATCATTTTTTAAAATATTCAATTCACACTTTCGCAGGCATCTTTATTCTATTTTGTTAATATCTTTATCAGTAACTGACATATTATTATTGTTATTATTTTTATTGTTTTTTTATTACAATATGTTTGAACAAATCTATATAATACAGTAATTATATATAATTTAAAATTCAATTATTTCTGTCTACTTTGTCATATGAGTTGCAGCATTACATTTTGTTTGAACATTAAAAATTAAACAATTGTAATAAATGTATTGACATCATCAATGTCAACTAATCTATTTGAATCTACCGTTTCACCACACATTGGACAATTATTTAATTCATCTAGAATTCTATAATATAAAAATAAACAAAAGTAAATTGATTAATAAATAAAAAAAGGTCAATATAATTGTTTATTTTTAAATAAAAAAATAATGTTCATTACTTAATCATGTCTGATTTAAGGCACAAAAAATTACATTCAGGACAAGAGGTTATATTCTTTTTAACAATATGTTGACCCTGTAAAAAAAAGAATAATTTAAAAATAATTATTTGGATTTATTCAAATTGAAGTAATTGTCTAAATGCGTCCAAATTTAAAGAAATTTTTTTATTAGGTCATATAATAAATTTAAACAAAAGAAAAACATTGCATTGTTAAATACAAAATAAAAAAAACTTACAGTGGCAATACAAACAGGTAATGTTGTTTTACATTGATAACAAGTTATTTCCATATTAGGTAAGTCTGTATCACAAACTGGACATGGACTTGCTGTATTTAATTCATCTTCTAAATTTTTGATATCTTTTGGTGCTTTACGCACAATTCCTTCAATTTTTTTAGCGTATTTTATATCAATTTTATGTCGATATTCAGCACGCATTAGCATAACAGCATAAGAGAATGCTGATTTTTTAAGGCCCGCGCGTTGACATTCTATAACAGTTGATGTTAATATTGGCACAATATCTAAAATGAAATATAAAATTTTTCTAATGAAATAAAACAAAATAAAATAAAAAATGTATTGTGACTCAACGTGAAGGAAATTGTGAAATATTCTCAGCAACTTGTACTAATAATTTAGCAGCTAAAAGGTGATCGCCTTTTTTCATGTGAATTCTTACTAACATGTAACGATGTAAAAGTATTAAATTATATCGTAAATCCGAAGCAATTGCTAATTGGTTTCTTTTTAATTCCTTTAAAAAAATTCAAATTATTATTTAAAAGAATTTATAATCAGATACATACTTGATATAATGAAAATAAAAGTTCATGTGCAATTTTGTAATTTCCATTAACTTGCTCTTGATTTGCAATAATAACAGCTGTCTTAGCAGCTTCCTTATATTGTTTACGGGCCATATACAATCGGAATAGCATTTTTGGATCCTTGTAAAAAAAAAAGAAGTTATACTTAGTAATATTTTTAATAGAAATATTTGTAAAACTAATAAAATTACTTTTGGAACACCATCACTTTCACCTAATAAATATTCTATGAGTTCTGTAACTAGTCTTTCATCATTAGATGTTGCAACGCAGTCAACAGCCAATGAGAGTGCTGAATTCTCTTCGTTGCTAAAAGCGGACGCTTTAATCAAATGCTTTAAAGCCTAAAAAAAATAAAACAATTTAATCTTAATATTAAAAATTTAATTCATAAATATTTTTACTTTAGAAAATTCTTTGGCTAGAAAATAATATTTCCCAGCTAAAAGTGTATATTTTTCATATTCAAAGTGTTGAGCTAGCACAAGAAAATCTGTTGATTTTGTTGAATCATTATGCTCCAAAAGTTCTGCATAAAATTTAAGTTTATTGTGTTTTTGGGCTAGAGGAAATGCTTCTGTTAGACATCCACATATTACCAGATATTGAAGTGTTGATTCATAATCGCCCAGTTGTTGATAAAATCTATTAAAAAATTTGCAACAAATTTTTTGTTTTAATTTCAGCAGCTACAGAATGGCTTAAACATAGGCGAGTTTAATTACCAAGATTTTTTTAAGAAAAATATGATTTCGTGGGCTTGTTGCACTTTTTCCAAATTATATATAAATTACCGATCAAAAAATATTTCTTTTTAGAAAAATAATTTAAAAAAATGAACAAAAATTTTTTGAAAGAAATCAAAAGAACTAAAGAAAAGACAAAAAAAAAAGAAAAAACTAAAAAACAAAAACATTTTTACCTGGCTAACATTTTCGCACCATCAACAGATTTTGTTTCCATAACAATTTCACCAGCATTATGAGGATCCGACAAATAATCTAAATAAATTCGAATAACACTATCCATATCATCTGCAATTGTATAACTTTTAATGGCTTCTTGAAACTTTCCTTCCGCCTCTTTAGCTTTAGCGTAAGCGATATGTAGTTTAAGACTTGTTACATTCGATAAAATGTTTTCAACTTTATTCCATGTTTTCTGTTGAATATACAAATCACATGCTTTATCCCAATTTTCTGCTTTCTCAAACAATTGTGCAGCTTCTGCAATATGCCCGGAAGTAACCAATGAATCACCACAATCGTTTAATAACAATTTATCATCCATTTCAAGTGCCATTTTTATCTAGAACAAAAAACAATTGCAAGGCTTTCAATTTTTAAAACAAAATATTGGCCAACCCCTTTTCGATAATCTCCTGTTTTTATGCTTGTTCTTGCGATACCTGACCGGCATGCTAAAATATGTTCTGAAATATTTTCTGTTGCGTAAAGTTTTGTGTCCCCACTACCCTGAATAATATCATTGTTTAAACCTTTTTCAAAATTCGAAAGAGCTTCACCAAAATTACCACTAAAAATATTGAATTCCATTATTATGTTTTAATTATTTTTATTTTCAGATTATTTCTTACGTAAATTCTAATTGCTGCGCATACTCTCTTGCTATAAATGGTACTTGTTCAGGTGATAATTTGGTCGCTAAAGCAATTGCTTGTTCACATTGAAGAAGATCTCGACAAAGGCTAAGAGCTTCCTATAATAGCAAATAATTGAATTGAATTGATCTGTTTTTGATAATAATCCATAAAGAAAATCTAAAATTTACTTGGGGATTTATACTTTCTGTGAAAAACGATTTTGCTTCGTCAATTTGCTCCAACAAAAGCGCACAATGACCGGAAAGTAAATTTTTATCCTCAATATATTGAATTTCTTCTAATCCAAATACCATTGCCGCATTACCAATTGATCGAAATACTTTCATTGCTATTAAAAAAAATCATTTAAATAAATATTACACAAACATTTATTTTCGACATACCAAAATCAACATTTAAATCTGCAATAGCAATATTTCCTAATTTTATGCATTCATCTTTATCATCAATTATTTTACAAATTTTCCATGCTTCTTCATATTTACGAAGGGATGTAAAAATTTTTAACTGTTCTTTTGGTTCTATTCCGGTATTATAATGTGTTGTTAAACGAATTGATGTTAATTTTCCCCCAGCAGCAGATAAGCATAATTCACCTTCATGCAATAATATTGGGATTTGATCAGACATTATTTGTGTTTCACCTACTTTTTCTATATATTTTCCTGAAAAAGAAAAACCAAGAATTTTATAAAAAATTTAAAAATTTAGATTAAATCAGAATATTTTTACAAACCTTTAATAGATTGATTAACATATATATAAATTGCACAAATTTTATTATCAAAAGTAACAAAAACATTTGATTCGGAAAAATCCCATACAACACCTTTACATGTTTTGGAAAATTCTGGTATTAAAATCAGATCTTTTGAAGACTAAAAATAGGAAAAAAGAAATTATAAGGGAATATTTTTAAAATAAATTTTAAGTAAAACTTACCGGAGTAAAAACATAACCCTGATTATGATCATCAATAATAACACATTTGGTTCCATCAAAGTCCATATGTAATCCTTTAACACCCATTGTATGCCTATATTGATTCACTATCGCCCATTGCTCCAATGAAAAATATACCAAGTGACCCAACTAAAAAATCATTCTTACATTATTATAAAATTCGATAGTAATAATAAAGTATTTTACATCAGATGCAAATGCAAGAAAATTATTAGTTAATCCTGAACATGTTATTATAGCTTCTTCCATTCCATGAATATCTTCGGGAAATAATTTTGGGTCATGTTTTTCAGATGGATTTTGAATATTACCGTCAATCTAGAATAATAAAAGATATATTTGACAACACTTTTATCAGCAGATGTTCGTCTTACCGCATGAAGAAAAATATGACTTCCAGTGAGGACAGCGGCATAATTGGAATTTAAATTGATAGATTTTACTTCATTCATATATTCACGATCTCCCAGTAAAAGTGGACTATCAGTTAAATTCTGTCCTAAATCATAAAACCACACATGATTGTTCATACCACAAGCAAGATGTTGTGGACCAATTGCCAAAAATGATGGTTCAATTTCAAGTTGTAATTCATTTGCTGAGTTTTTCATTTTGTCAGTTACATATTGGAATAAACTAACTTCGGCTAGACTACTTAATAAAGCAATACGTGGTGGATAAACAGCATGTAATGAACATAACTGTGTTATAAAAACACAAATTGCACCTTGTGTTGTTGATGCTGCTAATAATTGACCATCTGAACTCCAATCAATATTTTTAACACCACTTTGTTCTGATAAACTTAAAATATTACGTGTTTCTTGAAGGTTTGTCATTGAATGAATTTTAACACTAAAAAAATACAAAAATTAAATTTGAGAAAAAAATGAAGACAAAAACAATACTTATTATCACCACAAGAAGCAATCAGTTCCAGTTCTTGACAAACAGCAATTGCACTTAATGAATCACGATGATTTTTTACTTGCCATAATTCTTGTCCAACTTCTCTTGGATGTGTTGAAATAGATACAATAAAACCTAATCCAAATCCTAACAAAACATAACCATCACCAAACCACTTATGTTGAATAAGAGGACCGTAACGATTTTGAAAACCCAATTCTGTTGGTGAATCGGGTTCATGCAGATGATATAAAAATAATGTACGCTTTCCAATAATCATGCTTATCTAAAAATAGAAAATAATCGTTAAGAAAATTGTACTTAACACCAATAATTTTTTAAATTTATTTACTGTATTTTCTCCAGGAAGTCTTTCGTCAGTTTTCATTTCAGCAAAATGCATATCACTGGGTGTATCACGTAATTGTACAACTTTTAATGTATCACCTTCTTCATTACTTAATGACATACATCTATCTTCACTACCTAAAGCAAGAATTGATTCTGTTGACCAAGCACCACATAAAATACGTTTCGAATGTTTTCCAATAATCGGAACACGTCTTATCAAGAAATAAAGAAAAATTCTAATTAATTATTGTTATATTATAAAAACAAAAATTAGTACTTTGTTGTTTGATGATTATAAATTGTAAGATTTCCTCTAGCTGTACCAATTGCTAGTATTGGCGATCGTTTTGACCAAATAAGGCAACTTAAATTATCTCTTAAGCCTACATCTAATATTTGTTTCTTTTGTGAATTTGCATCCCAAATTATTACCTTAAAAACATATTGTGAAAAATAATTCTTTAAATAAATATTTATTGGTACCTGAGATGAATTTAACGTTAATATAGCCAGTATATCTCCATCATGATCCCAAGCAATTCCACAGCATAAACTTATATTAAAAATAAATATTTACTAATGACTTTTCTTATAATATAAATAATGCAAAACCTTTGTAACATAATTCGTTCTTGTAACTGTCCCTGTCGATTAAATATTGCAACAGACCCATCAGTTCCAGTGGTGCAAAGATAAGTTGGAGCACCACCATTTTGCCAAACAAATTGTATATCACCATGTCCGTGTGGGTCATCATGTTTAAATAAAACCTTCCAAAAGTAATTAGATATTAAAAAAAAATATGTTCAAAAAGTGATTACTGTTACTTTGTCTGTTGACATTATAAACAAAAATAACAATCCAATTTTTAACACTTTAAATTCTTATTTCTTAAAATTGCGTTATAACAATCACATTTATTTAATTAATGATGACAAAATTACAAAATACTATAATTCATTACGACGTTATTATTTATCCAATAAAAATTTTGTGATTTGTATACACAACAATTGTTTCCATGGGAACAATTATAAACTTAGTGACCAAGCGATACAGCTTGTCACTTTTGACAGCTAGGGGAAATTGTATGGTTGAGTGGGGGAAATGAATTTTTCATGCTGTGTTAAATCACAGAATATAATAACTTGAATATATTAAAAACAATAATAAAAATTATAAAAAATTATTAAATAATTAATAAAACTATATTCATTTAAAAATACTTTGTTTAATTTATATGTTTACAATGAGAGCGGATATGAACAACTTTTAAATGGAGTGACCGAGAGAAAAAATCGCACGTTGATTGAAATGGAGTGTTGCTGGATATCGATATTGGGCAGAAGACGGAAGCAGTTATCAGGTACACCTTATGAAAGATGGAATGGATACAAACCAAACGTCAGGTATTTTAAGATATTTGGTTCTAAATGTTTTGTTCATATTCCAGCTCAAAAAAGAAGAAATAAAGTTAGATAAAATAGCTGCGGGTGTACGCGCATAGATTGAGTGATATCGCACATAGATTGTGTGATATCTTATTTCCGATTTTGTATGACATAGATATAGAGATTTTATCTATTAGAAATTTTTAAAACGTACGCATATTGACTTGGCATGTAAAGTGTATTCTGTAAGCCTGTGTATTGAGAATTTATCACACACATCGGCTAACATAATTGGCATTATATCAACAGCCAACATTTATTTATTTTTTTCCACAAAATAAATAAAAGGGTATGAATTTAATTTTTTATTTTTTAGTTTTAATTGAGAATTAAACAAGAAATACCCCAAAAAAAAATTATTAATACAGTCAAAAATATAAAAGAACTCAATTGTTAAGTAAACTAATTTTCTATTATTATGTTCCTTGTCTTTTTAAATTATTATTTTGCTATTTATAATTAATTCAAATAAATACAATTAATGAAAATTTATATTAATAGGTGAGATGTACTGATCCGCTGAACTGAGATATCTCAGTTCTGAATACAGCTAATATAAAATTTTATATTATTTTTTTTATACATCCGTACAAAATATTAATTTTGTTTCAATATTTCAATTACTAAAAATTTAAATATCATAGCAACAAAAAAAATATCTATGATTTTCATGAAAAAATTGCCTATGCCGAGATATCAATGTTCATACAGAATCAACTTTTTTTTTCATTATATATATTTTGTGATGTGATAAAATACCGCTGCTATTAGTTATTATATTCTATGACAGTACGCAATCGACTCGGGAATACCGCTAATTTAATTGTTTTATTTAAATATAGAGAAATACATTTGGAGAGAACTTTTTTCATGTAAATTTTGTTGTTGTAATGATTTCTTATACGATGAAAAACTATTGTTGAGTCTTGAATCTTAGATGAAAATTATTTTCTTGTATTTCTTAGGTGATCCGGGAAGTTTAATTAATAATTAATATCTGATGTTTATTTAAAAATAAAAATTCATCACGACAAAAAAACCATTTTTTGAGTTTAATCCAATATTTTTATTTCTTAATTAATTAAAATTCGTTTTTATATCGCACTATTATTTTAACGAGTCGGATTTTCATATTACCAGAGACTAGTGAAGGTATAAATATTTCATTCCTATATACTGATCTTAGATAAATTTTTTTCTCAAAAATAGGCGTAATGAGTAGATGTCGCCACTGTATTTGAATATATTACAGACATTGTTGTTGGATATAGTTAGGTTTTCAACTAAGGTAATTGTTTGAGGTTTAAAAAACGATTTTAAAATTAAATAGAATAATGTTTTGGGAAAGTTGAGTTTATTTTAATATTTCAATGCAAATGAATTTCTTTTGTGTGTGATTTTTGACACTTCTGTTATATACATATATATTCTCTGGTGTTGTGTTTTGGGTTACGTTTATTAAAAA
This sequence comes from Pedicia rivosa, assembly GCA_963082725.1. NCBI lineage: Eukaryota > Metazoa > Arthropoda > Insecta > Diptera > Pediciidae > Pedicia > Pedicia rivosa. The sequence goes on from OY720153.1 coordinate 24,847,948, forward strand.
GAAATACTTTTATTTTTCTTGACCAAGTTATTACCGAACTTTAATTACAACTCTTTTACAGTTTTTCAAATCAACTCTCCGATTCTTTAAGAATCAGACTATTTATGCTTTTACAAAAAATACATTATCAACAAAAATCCCCAAATTGTCCCCAGTCACGTATTCATATTCTAGTTAAATTTGGTTCAATTATTAGTTAAAGTTAAATTTAGTTCAAAATATTTCAATTTCTTTGTTCAATCATTATTCGGAAATATAATTTCAATCGATAATTTGATAATCCATTGTTGATGTTCCATTTTTACTTTTTCTTTAACGTAACTTTTAAACTCTGTATTAAAAACCTACTTTTAATTCTTCATAATCATAACATTATTATTTTTGTTATTTATTCTATGTTGTAATATTTTATAATGCAATTATAGTAAAGGTTTTCAATTCCAATTGTCTAACTTTGGGAACAACTATAAATTCAATTTATTTAATTATATTTGTTTTTATTAATTTTGAGTTACGGTGCCTAAATACAGGCACAACAGACTGTGTGTCACTACACTGGTATTACGCAACAGAGCGAATTAACAAATCCATAAATTGTAAATGCAGAATTTGGGAGATAAGATATGTATGAAAATTATCAGTTATTTAAAAGAAACTATATAAATAAAATTATTTCTGACTTAGTTTACAAGATACAAAAATCTTAAATGTTCCAAATTATGGAACATTATGTAGAAGTTTTAATAAATAATAAAAACTATCAAAAACTGATTGTTTATCTCAAAAGATCATTCAACCAAACAGAAAAGATTGGAAGAAAATAAAAAGATACAGGGGCCTTATTCTTGAAACCAATCGAAAATTTCCGTGCACGGAAATTTTCGATCGGTTACTTTCGATGGGTATTTGGTATTCTTGAAACAAATCGAAATCAAATACGTGTGGTGAAATGAAATCGAGTATGGTGAAATTATTAAACGTCAAATTTTGTTTTAATAATGTGATATTTTGAGTATTAAGTCAGTTTTTAATAATAATAATTATTAAAAATAATAATAACAATAATTATTAATAATAAATAATAAAAATTGTTATTAACAAATAATAAAAAGTATTAATAATAATAATAATAACAATAATAAAAATTATTAATAATAATAATCATAACAATAATAAAAAGTCAAAATTTTAACTAGCTTCGGGGCATGTTAAATTTTGACGTTTGAAGTTAAAAAATAATCTAAGTTCAATAATTTTTATGAACAAATATTTCAGTTCAATAAATTTAAAAATAACCCAATTTATTCAAAAAAGTTTAATGAACAAAAAAAAAATAGGATTAATATTTTAATTGTTATTTTTCGTAAAGTTTAATTTATATTTACCATTAAAATATATATTTTTTTCTTTTTGAAAAATTATGACTAACCTAAAATACTAAAAAAAAATTTATTTTTCTCATTTTAAGAGATTTATTTCATAAATTTAAATGTCAAATTTTTAACCTAGTTACACAGCTTAAAATCACCAAAGTTAAATTTTTCTCACCAATATTTTTTCACCTAATTTTAACTTATTTTTAACCAAGTTACACAGACCCATTAAAACAAAATTTGACGTTTAATAATTTCACCATACTCGATTTCATTTCACCACACGTATTTGATTTCGATTTGTTTCAAGAATACCAAATACTCATATCCATCGATAGTAACCGATCGAAAATTTCCGTGCACGGAAATTTTCGATTGGTTTCAAGAATAAGGCCCCTGCAAACGTAAAATTAAAATTAAGTTGCATAGAAAAGAATGAAAAGTTATTATGTGGGGAAGATAAAAAAAACACAGAAAATCAAACTGTGGTACATTTTCAAAGTGAATGTAAGAGTTGTCAGTTGGTGTAGTCGTAAACAAAATTGTGTTTGGTTGTCATCAGTGTTTATTTCGTTTTCTGGGATAATAAAAAAAAGTGTGTTTAATAATCCTAAAAAAAAGAAAGACACAAATATTAAATCCCTAAATACGTAGATCGTGCGTTACTTCGCCATTTTAATTACTTATTTCGACATTTAATTTAAGTCAATTATTATTCTTTTGTTTGTTTACGCTGCGTTTAATCAGTGAAAATAATGGCTGCAAATTCGCGAATTAAAATCATTTTATTAGTGCAAAGGAGAAATTTGTATCCCTTAAATTTCTCCTTTGCACTAATAGATCCATTCAGTATTTCTCAAAATGAACACTTTGGTTGAACATTTTCTTTTATAGGTTTAATGGATGCCACAATATTTGGTGTTAGAATTCATAAAAAAATTTCGTCCATTCATTAATTCCGCTCCATTTAAAGGCAATTTTGATATACAAAAATTATATACAAATTGATTATGTTATAAATTACATTAACAATGGTCTCAAATATTTGTGTAAAAAATTTCAAATTGTAAAACCCATAATAATTAGTATAAATAAAAACACGTAACAAATTAATTTAATTTTTTGTTATTTTATGTTATTTATATTATACTTATTATACTTATGGCACGTTCGAAAAAATAATATATCTAGAGAATTATTTTACGTTGGATTACTTAAATCTCGGGAAGATATTACGTTTTGTTGTTCGAGAGAATACCTCTCAACGATATAGAACGAATGCCACTGAACTGTAATTATTGAACATAGTATAACAGTAGTACCTAGATTTTGCTCACATTTTTTTGGGAGGAGAGAATGTTTCGGGAGTAATTTTACACAAAATGATTTTGCTATTAAATCTCTCCTTTCCACTCCCGATAATTTTTCGAACATCGGAAAAAATCGGTTTTGTTCATTAAAAAACTCGCTTTCCCACTCCCACGATCTGTCAAAAAAACTCTCACTTGTTGAAATCACACAGTTTTCGGGAGAAGCAATTTTATTAGTTATTATTATAATTATTATTTTAAGTTTAAAGTTTAATTTAAATAATGATATATTAAAAAAATTGTAATTGCTACTTATTTTAATTGAATTAATTTATTTTTTTTCATAAAATTTAGAAAAGTTTAGAATTTAAGGTTTTTTTAGGCGCTAAGAGTGAATGAACATCAAAAAGATCTTTTAATAGAATTGATAAAAACAAATTTCGACACTATTAAATTAAAGAGTTGATTAGAGTAATTAATAATAATTAATATTCATTTCGATATAGAAATTAAAAATGTACAAATGAAATATAATAATGAATAAATAATGACGTGATTTTTTTATACAATTTAATACTTTAAAAAATGTTGTATTTTTTCTTATTTTATTTCTAATTATGGTGTAAAAATTATTGATGCGGACAAACGATCTCTAGTAGTTCTTCCTTGTCTAAGTACATTTATATTTATTTCATCTTCTTCTTCTTCATCTTCATCATATAGACGCTCGCGTTCTCTTTGCAACAATATTGCCTCATTAATTAAAAAATTAAGGCATTAAGAATCTGAAAATATATATCGGTTAAATATTTATTGAATGTAATGCTCGATTTATTGGAAGTCTATATAATTCTATAAACCTATAAACAAAAATTTCTTACATTTCTTCAATTGAATATATTGAAAATGAAATCAAAACTTGTTTCGGGTATATCAAAAGGATTTTGTAAATCCCTTAATCTTCTGCGAATAACCCTCATGTGATGTTTCCTTTTAAAATTCTCTGCTGCCACAATAATATTTTTGATTTTGTAAAGTTTTTAATTGTTTATTAGGCTTAACTTTGGTTGATGTCCCCTCGACCTAGTGCTTCCAAATTTTTTGTGGAGGTTCGGGAGCACTATTCTGGAATATAATTTGAAGGATTTTATTTCAGGGTTATTATTTCTCTCCCTTTCCCCTTATGAAGATTCCTTACTTTAACCACAATAAAAAACACTTTTTTTAACACAAATTGTTTAATTTAACACTGAAAATAATTCCGCACAAACACTATAATGTTCTCTCATCCTAAAATAACTTTATTTTAGGTTTTTGTGTGTTTTTCCACTATTTTTAATAAAAACATAACTATTATGATTCTGTTGTTTTTCTTTATGTTTTGACACTTGTATTTATTTTGTTGGGCACTGAACTAAAAAAAAATTTAATTATGGAGGTTACTTTTGAATTGGGCAATTTTTTTGTAATGGAGGTAATTATTGAATTTATTTTCATAATTCGTTATTTTTGTGACAGATAAAAATAAATTTATTATTATAAAAAAAAAAACAAAAGACCCAAAAAGACTATTCCTCCCGATTGTATTTAGTAAAGAAAAACAACTATTTATCCTTCTACAAAAGACCCAAAATTGATTAAATTAAACAATTTGTGTTAAAAAAAGTGTTTTTTTATTGTGGTTAAAGTAAGGAATCTTCATAAGGGGAAAGGGAAAGAAATAATGACCCTGAAATAAAATCCTTCAAATTATATTCCAGAATAGTGCTCCCGAACCTCCAGAAAAAATTTGGAAGCCCTAGGTCGAGGGGACATCAACCAAAGTTGTTCCGTTTATTATAATTCACAATAACTTTATGAAACCTAAGTATGTGTTTGTTGAATAAATTTTGACAACTAAAATTTTGACATTTCAAACTCCCCGGGAGTGTCGAAAATGAATTTCGAATAATTTTTCTCTCCTAAATAGCAAAATCGTTTTTTTATTCGTCGGGAGAAATTTTCGGGAGACAAAGTAGGGAGAGGGAGTAACTCGCCAAATTAGCAAAATCTAGGTACAGATAATAACTCTATTCTCTAACAACATTGATTTTTGGACATTTGTTTACGATTTTTATGGTTATAAAATTAGGTAAGGGTTTCAAATTAGCAAAATAAAAAATTATAACAAATGAAAAAATATAATATTGAAATATGGTCTAAAATATTTAACAAAAATCGTAGAGTTATAACAAAATTTATTCTCGGAAAAAGATATTAGGCGTGTTCTATTTGAGAAATATTTGCGCTAGTGCAGCGCAAAAATGCTACAATACATACGTATCGTGAAAAGTACGACCAATCAAGCGCAAACCCAACAACAACATAATTTATCTGTCAAATGGTTTATGTCAAAACATTAAAAGTGAAATTATTTAAATGAATATAAAAAAATTCGATTTGCTCCAAAATTATAGAATTATAAATTCATAGAAATCATATAATTCAAACAGAAGAAGAAGAAAAGTGAAATTACCATTATTATTTAATATAATAAAATAATAAACAACACTCACAAAAATCAACATAAAATGTCAACATAAATGTAAACAAGAAATGTCAAAAAAGTCAGTTTGACATAGGGAAAACTGCAATAAAACGTACTTGCGGACCTATACGGATTTTTTTTAAACCAGTTGCGCTTACACCAATTCTTACGCCAACCTTTGAATAGCGCGGTTTCGGTTTTACGCGATTCATAATTTGCTACCGGTTTTAACCACGCGTCGTAAATTTCGGTTTTACGCGGTTTTTTTTTCATTGTTTTTTAATCTCTATCTATCAAATATATATTTAAACTAAAAATAGATGGTGACATACAAATAGAAGAGGAACACTTGATGAAGTTCACATCAAAAATAATGAGCGAAGGGCTAGCTTTGGCGCATAAGATTGATAATTTTTTTATTGAGCATGATCCAGACATTTCTAGAAGCTTAAAATTTCAAAGAAAGCTAAAAAAAAATTGTTATGAAATAAAAAAACATTTCGATCTTGGTAAAAAACAGCCTCTGATAACTAATTTCATTCAATATGAAAAAGCAGAAGAAAAATCAAAAGCTGAATACAGCCATGGTTCAAGCAATTGCTTAATTGCTTAATGTCACCATCGAAGCAACAGCAACCAATTTCTAATTTTTTTAATAAAATATAAAGTTATGAATTTGATTTTACAATTTTTTTAAAATTTGTATAAAAAAACATTCCTGTATTTTTTTATTTTGTTCCTTACATATTGTAGAATAATGTACTTTATCTTTCATATTTACAATCATTTAAAATTGTATCACTGAAATAACGAAAATATAGCTTTTTCAAATTATTTTGTAAAAAGTAATTTTTTTTGGAACCAAACCCATTCAAGTATCAATTAACGCGGTTTTGTTTAACAAGCAGTTTTCCTGGAACCAAACTACCGCGTTATCCAAGGGTTACCTGTATTTGCACTTCCCTAGCACAAATATTTCTCGAATAGAACAGGCCTATTATAACACTCTCAATAATATCGGATAAAGATTTCAGATTTGGTTTTCAAACGTGCCATTATATTACTTATATTTATTTATAACTTATTTATACTTATTAGTTAATTATTATTACTAGCATTATTATTATTCTTATTACGTTTTGCTGAAAAAAAATAAATATACCTACACAATTAAATTATTTTGCTTCTGATTTTTCTTTTGATTGAATTAAGTTTAAACTCATCATTTTGTAATTATTTTTTTTTATATACGGTTTTCTTGTTTTCTAAAAAGAATAAAAAGGTTATTATAATTTATTTAAAATAATACATTATTTATGATTAAGTTTTAAAGTTTTAAATCAATATAAATAATAGTAAAAATTATAATAATGCATCTTTTTGGATTTTTGGTTCTCTTAAAAGCAGATTCAAAATATCTACTTGGGAAAGATTCTTCGACGGTACAGCGTTTTCCTGCAAGTGTTATATATTAATATTTAGAAGCCTATTTTTCATAGTTTGATAATAAGAATCTTCGGTGAAATGTAATGTTCAGAACATATTCTTGCACATTTTACATATTATAATTTCACATTTCTAAAATTTCCTTATTTGTCGGATACGTATGAAACATCACATTATTTAACTTATCATGATTACGAATTAGTTTTTTATTATTGTTATTATTACAACCGTTATGACCGTTAACCATTATGATTAAATAATATAAATTCTCAAAAATTCGTTTCAGTTTTATCCCGTTTAAAATTGAGTTGTCACTTGAATACGTCACAAAAATGAGCGAGTTAGAAATAGCCAAGAGCAATATATTATCTTGTCTTCATAATGTCATGGGTAACAGAAGACTAACCTAGTGATGGAATAACATTGAAAATGAAATCTGACACTTTGAAAATTCTCGATCTGAGCGCCGTCTGAAAGCGAGGCAACTTTTGTTGGACGCTAACCGGGAAAAAAATTAATTATTCAAACATATTGAAAAAAATAATTTGAAAGAGTGCAGCAGCAGAAATGCGCAAAAAACAATGAAAAAATATTTCGTTTTTCTATGCATTTGAATATACACTATTTTGCGTATTTTAATAATTAGTATAAAAAAAACATAAATTCAATCACATTTCTTAAAAATAGTAAATAAGTCCTATACATTTTCATTGAATCAATAATATTTAAAAAATGGAATTTAAATTGAGAAAATTTTATTAAGTGAACATATTCATAAATACATCACAGAATTAAATTTTTTAACCAAGTCGTTCGTTATATCATCATCAAAACATGCACAATTGTTACTTTTTAGATAATCTTTACTTAGCAAAATACGGTTTTTTATTTTAGTTTTATTAAGATTTATTTGCGAGAATGTTCTTTCAACATTCACAGAAAAATTTGGTATAGAGAGTATTGCTGAAATAAATGTAGCCATATTTTGCAAATTGTTTTCCAATATTCTTGAATATTTATATTTTCAATAGCCCATCATGTTCAAAATTTTCGATAGGGTAAATAAAATATTTATAGTAAGATTGCTCTTAAACTTTTCCTTGCTATCGTATCTAATTTGTTTATAATTTTTTTGGGCGCATCATTGAAAATAGAACTTCTATATTGTAACTTCGAATTATTGCTTTATGTACCATAAGCATTGTTGAAGGATGTCCCTCGATTAATTCCAGAAAGTAGTTTAACTAGGCTTATTATGATGTTCAAATTTGTTTTAAGTTCGCTTATATGCCCACCTAAACTTTATTTATATAAATGCCAATGTATTTATATGAATTTACTTGTTCAATATTTTTCCCTTCATAGTCAATTTTTACTTTGTGTATTTTTTTATTCTTTATAATCATGTATTTTTTTTACCCTTATTTAATTTGAGCTTTAACTTCTTCAAAGTTTCGTTTAACTTCATCATTTTTTTAGTTATTAATTTCTTTAAGGAGTGTTCGTTTGCTTAAAATTATCGTGAAATCAAATAATAATAATTTTTGTGTTTTGATCCTTAATGTTATGAATGTTGATTGTGTAAATGTTAAACAAGAGTGGTGACATACGCTCCCTTGCGGTAATACTGTTGAAGTGTTTACGTCAATATTCTGATCGTTTGATATATGTCATTTTTCTGTTACTTGGGAAATTAATAATCCCCTTAACTGCATACTGTTGCTGATCTGCAACACGTTTGAGTTTTTGCGCGCGTTAATGAAATAAATTTGAAATTGATGGTATAGCAGTTTATTACCTACCGTACAATGTGCTTTACCGCAAAGTTTTAAATGTTTGACTAAAGATGGCCATATTTTTCAAGTTATCTAAACAAATCTGACATATTGTATTGAAAAAAATTTCTAATGATTTTCAGTGTTTTCAGAAGATACATACAGTGTGTTTTAATCGAAATATTAATAAATTACATATCTCAGTCCTTTAAAATTCACGAAAAACCGTTTGTTGTATTTCTGCAACATTATGCATGGACGACATTTTTTATTTTCAGTTTTTATACGAAATAGTATGAATAGAAAAGCAATTTGCTTACTGATGCAGAGATTGAGGCTACAATAGTAGCAGGCCTCAGCGATAGTGAAGATGACATGGACTTTTCTGATGCAGATGAGGATTTAATTCCTGAACTTTTGCCACCGATTGAAGATCTGGCTACAATTGAAGATATCGTTCAATCTGATGATGCTTTTGAATGAACCTTCAACTTCTAACCAAGAAACTAAAAAGACTAAAATTAAAATCAGTTCTTTGGAAACAGAAAAGTTTATTGATGGAAGAGAAAAAAGTAGCTTTTACAGGTAGGTGTTTTGTCCGATGACATAATGAACTTGGAAATTCCTTCTTAGTTTATGTGCAGTCCGTCGAAACAGAATACCAAACTGTAAATTGCCAGATGAAAGCTGATGAAATCAAAAAAAATAGAAAGAGGAGCAATTGTTGAGTATGTTACCACATTTCAGAACACTGAAATATCTTCTGTAATGTGGAAAGATAACAAAATTGTAACGCTATTATCAACAATTGCTGGGAAACATCCCATTAATACAGTTAAACGGTACGATAAAAAATTGTCCGTTCATTATAATGGAATACAACCGTCATATGGGAGGTGTTGATTTATTAGAGAGCATATTGGCACGCCATAAAATTAAAATAAAAAGTGAAAAATGGTATTTTAGGTTATTTTATCATCTTTTGGATCTGACAATTGTGAATGCATGGCTCTTGTACCGAAGAGTATTAAAATAAAAAAATGCGAACATTAAGCCATTAATGTATATAATAATTTTTGATCTCATAGCAGATAGACGTGTTTACTTTTCTCTTCAATTTAATTTAATTTAAATATTTTTAATATTTATAATATTTGTAAATGTAATTCAAATTAGTTCTTTTAAATAGACACTTCTTTTATTAAACAATATCACTGTTTTGTGTTTTAATATAATGTGCAGTTATTTTTAGTTTCTTTGTTAATAATGGGTAAAATGTGTAATAAATGTGACAAAAGCGTCACAATGTTAGACAACCCGGTTTGCAGTGTTGTAATTGTTCTTTATATTTCCATGCAAAATGTGTTGGTTTAAAATCGGATGATCTAAAAGTTTTAATAGCAAATGGTGTAGGTTGGCCGTGTGATAAATGCAAAGGAAAAATAAGAAAATCAATTGGTTTGAATGTGAATTTAGATAAAAAACCACGTTCACATAGTGCTTCTAATTCTGAACGCCCAAAAAGAAATCTGAGCAGTTCCAGATATTTCAATTTACTATATTCTAAAACTAATATTGGACTTCCTTCCCCTATTAATCGGCTAATCTCGTTATTTAATGCGCATATAAATTGTGAAGAGCTAATACATTTGAAATATTCGGAATTTATTAATTTGGTTATGTTAAAGTTGACCTTGTGATTTATTAGTCAGATCAATGCATTAATTATGAATTTTAATTAGGAATTTTTATCTTGATGACTGTTTTTTAATATTTAGCTTTATTATTTATCTCTTAATTTAGTCTATGTATGATTATTTTATCTTTACTTCTAATTTTATTTTTTCTTATTCTTTGTTTAAGTACTTGATTTTGTTGTTGTTTACTCTGTAGTTTATAATTTTAGTTTATAATTTTTATTGTTTTTAAGTTAATTAGTTATATAGTATAAGAATTAATTTTAATTTATATTTAATCTAATTGTTTTTGATTGTATGTAATTTAGATGTTTATTCGTTTTTTTTTTCCTGTTAGTTTAAATAAGAAAATGGCGTGCAATATTGTCGAATTATTCTGTTTTTGTACCATATAGCAAATAAATAAATAAATGTTGTACGAATTCAAAGCGGAACTGGCCGATTGTTTGTGCAGAGTAGGTCGTGCCCAATTAAACAAACGTGACCGTCCTTCTATTGATTCTATTATTGAAGTGATCTAAATCTAGATCACAAATACAAACACATATAGAAATTCGTGTTGACAAAATAGAACACTGGCCAATATGGACTGAAGTACGTAGCCGTTGTAAAATGGCTAAATGTACGGGATTTACACAGACTGCTTGCGAAAAATGCAATGTCTCTTTGTTACACTAAAAAAAACAATTGCTTTAAAAACTACCATTTTTAAAACTTAAGTGCATAATAGGTGTGTTCGTTTGGCCACAGCCCAACTCATGCGCTGCGTAACTGTACTTTTTTTCATCAATTTCTTTCACTGAAAATAGTATACTTGCGCAAAGTCCTACACCACCTCTCATAAGTGAGTAAAAAAAGTGCGCAAGGCTTACTCAGTATTAAACATATCCGCTAGGTGTCGGTTTATTGCAGTTTATTGCAATTTTTCCTATGAAAAACCGGATTATTTTCCTTGAACTTAAATTTTTGACATTTATAAATAAACATATCCTAAGTGAAAAAAGTGAAACGATTGTTCGAGAGAGGGAGGATATACAAAATGAAATTAAAAAACACAGAAAATATCAACATAAAATTCGTAGGAATTAACTAAAATTAATCAAGAAAGATTTTTTCTTGGTTTTTTGATTTATTTTTTAAATGCAAAATTTTTCTTTCTGTTTTTTAGTATGATGAAATTGAACCAAAACATAAAAATGGATACGAAAGATTAGAAAATGAAAATCAATTACATACTGAAATGTATTTCAATCACAAAACTAAAGGATGCCTGATTTTTATTAAATTTAATTAAATGAATTGTTTCTTAATTAAATTAATTAAAATAAATGATTTCTAATAAAATCTCTAATTAAATATAAATCTATATTTGCTTGTGCCATTTTTTTCAGTTTAAAATTTATAATTTTGTTTCACAACACACCTAATGTTGCATATATGCAACACCATATTTTTTTGAAATAAAACGTCTAATAATCGATTTTAAATTTTTTTCATTATTTTTCCCGTATTCTATGTCCCAAAATTCATCTTCAAACTTTATTTCAGAAGAACCAAAAAAATCATGCAGTTAAGGGCATATTCTTCCGGAAATTTGCTTAGATCGATAAAAATACATACCGAACTTTTTTTGTTTCTGTGATTAAAATGTAAGTGGTTCAGTAAATAATTTACACAGTTTGTTGTACTTCTTTTTCTTCTGAATCCAAAAGATGTTTCTGGTAGCAATGAATTTTTTTCGCAAAAAAATTCCAAATTTTTTTCGCAAAAAAATTCCAAATTTTTGGTAGCTACTGTGTTCATTAATTTTGTCAGTGTCGGTAGAAATGATATGGGTCTATACGAGTAATGTATCTTTTCGTTCTTCCCTAGTAAAATTGCTTGTTTTAACTGTTCAATCAAATAGCCTTTCTTCCACATTTGGGTAAGTAAAAATATTTATTTTTGTTAATTCTGTATCTAGATTTTTTAATATTAAGTAATTAATTTTATCACATCCTGACGCCGAACAATTCTTTTTTTTTTAAAAAAATCCTCAAATTCTGTAAAAGTCCTCCAGGCTATTTTTTGCTTTGTTATATAATAGGTCTGTTCGTTTGCTTGATCATTGGTCCGTATCATAGCATTTCGGGTATCTCGCACTAACACATATAACTTTTCGAAGTAACACATTCTCATTATTATGTACGTACACACATTTTCTCGTTTTTTTATAAGGAGAATGAAATGAAACATTAACAAATATTTTCTTTATATCTTATTAGTCTTATTAAAAATTAATAAATAAAGAAATGAATTTATATTAACTGCTGAATTAACAATAAAATTGTAATATTAAAATTACTTTTGAACCAATTTTAAATATTATATTAAATAAATATTATTTATCATAAATTGAATATTTCATAATGCTGAGGTTAATGAATTACTTTTTAATATTATGCCGGGTTTACAATGCGGCGTTCAAATTCTAATAATCTGTTCGGTACTGAACAGTATCTACATTGGACATATATATATAGCCATATATATATAAATAAATATACACATATAAGTATATATATACATATATTCGATTATTGGCTTTAATAAAATAATTTTCCATGAATTTGTTTGCCATTACTAAAGCATTTTTTATTTTTTTTTTAGAGAGTTAACTATTCCCCAGACTTTCCTTGTGTCATTTTCTGGTTTTTATTTTCTAAGTAATTTTTCCACGAATCTTTTTTATGTTTTGCTATAACTTTCTTAAGGTCTTTTTGTTTTTCGCAAAATATTTCATAATTTTCTGTTGAACTTACTGAATCTCATTTAGTGTCTTGTTCCATCAGTACTTTGGTTTTTTCTTGTTTGATGGCAAAAAACTATTTTTTTTTATTATTTTCTTCATATGATCTAAGAAGTCTTCCATATAAAAAATTGAGCACAATTGTTACCTAAAGTGTTGATTGTGGTCTGCTGTATATGTACTATTCTAATTTCTCCACTTGTCATCGCGGTACGGTTTAATAATCCTCCATTTATTAATTGGGCTATTTTTCCTACTTCCTGATCATATGAAGCTCTTCTATGGACATTATCAATGAAATCGGTAATACTGATTCCATTTTGTGGATGAATTATGTCCATGTAATCTTTTATTAGCTCTTCGTTTACAAAGCATTGAGCAAAGTGGTCGCAATTTTTTACTTCTAAATATTATTTTATTGTTGTCAAACAATTTTCCCCAGTATATCGCAATTTTACACAAGAATCCTCTGTTTTGAGCTCGTTTGTTTTTTAGTAAAATGCGCTACTTGCGCCATTCGTAATGCATTGTACTGAGATGGGTTTTCCAATGTTTTGAAGCAGTTGTCAAGGTCCTTTGATGTTTTAAAAAAAATTTTGTTGTCTAGACAATAACGGTAAATATATGATTACATCTGAATTTAATTTAGTAATTTGAAATTAAACAGAAATTCAACAGTAGAATATTTGCTTCCAACAAAATGGTGTTATATTGATATATCAAAAACAGTAATATTGTTCCTATTCTTAACCTCCCAACATCATCATTATCTGTAGCAATAAGAATTTTATGTATTTTCATGTGTTCAATTTGTGGGTGGTCTGGCTCCATTGCGATACTTTTTATTAGTTTCTTAACAACATTGTTTGGAAGTATTTGGTTTTTTACTTGAAATGGAGCAGCTGAGATATCTCAGTTCGCCCGAATACGCCTTATATAAAATGTATAAGATAAAAAAGCAAAAAAGAAGTGAGAATGTGATGCGCAATGTGAAACATACAAAAAATCCATATTAAGGTAAAATATTGTAATAAAATTCTATGTAATAAATAACATCAAATTTATGTCAAAATTTTTTATTTCATAAAAAAGTCAGTGAAGTTTGGAATTGCTGATGTTCTCATGGTGTCAAACTTTGATTCAAAATACAATGTTAGTGTTGAAAATAAATTCGATTCTCAAAAAATATGTTGTGATGAGTTACTATTACCTCATGATATTATAACATACAAGATAGGATATTTAAAAGTCAAAAACGCGTTTCTACTGCGCATCGCGTCATCGTGTGACAGAAATGTTAAATTTGATTTTGGTGTATGACCGTTTCAGTAATTTAGTTTGTTTTTCATCGGTTTTATAATATATTTTACTTAGTATTACATTATTGTTTTTTTTTCTTTGCCTAGTTATAAAGGTTTTATTTATTTTAATTGTATTTTGCATCTAAAAAATAATCTTTTTGCTTCCACACAAAGATCTATGTGTTCTGATTTATTAATTAAATTAAGAATAAAATTTGATGTAGATGTAAGACATTGTCTTCATTAAAAATATGTAGAAGGTTGGTTAATTTCTTCATGAAGTTACTAGTTGGTTTATATAAACCTCCCTCTGATAATTGATTTAACCAACTATATTCGGAACCCGAAGAAATACTAGAGGTTGGCACACCTAAATCTGGGAACTTAAATTTTAATTTATTACTTATGTAGCCACCAATATTTTCAAGACCATCATACTCCAATTCAATGATATCATTAAAATTATTGTTTAATCTACGTTGTTGTTCGATTGAGAAGTTTATGTAGAATCTGTTGTTGTTCGATTCCAAGTTGTAAGGTTAGACAAGTCTGTTGTTGTTCGACTCAAGTGGTTTAAATATAATACTGTTAATTTATATTTTACTTTTTATTTATTTTAATTTAAAATAGTTACAACTTTATTTTTTAAGCTTTGGTAAAACCAGTCTAGATTGCTCTAAACCTGTGTATCAGGTCACTGGTAGCTTATTATTGATACTGACAATGTTATTATAAAATTTTACGGTTTATATACTGATTAATTGCTAACTAAGCAATTAAAAAATATTAAATTGTTACTAACAATGACATTATTTGAAATAATACAAAGGTGAACAAAAATGCTAAATAAACAAATATTTCCTTAATATTAAAAAAAATGAAATTAAAATGAAAATAATTTTTATATTATATGGAATTATTAAATTAAGAAATAAATTTATATTAAATCGCTGAATTGACAAATATATTTTTAATATTAAAAATAATTTTAATATAGAAAATACAAAGGTGAATGAAATTCTAAATAAAATTAATATTGACCTAATTTTAATATATTATGCTGGGTTTATAATGCAGCGTTTAATTTTCTGTTCATTGGATTGAACAATTATCTTCTGCACATCGTGATTCTTATTCGATATTTAAAGGAGCAATTAATTTTGAAGTTATTAGAACATCGTCTTGTTCTATTTGATGAAGAAAAACTGAATCAATCATTATTTCGTTTAACATTTCTTCTGTTTCATCTTCAATATTAGCAGCTTCAGATATAACTCCTTCATTTCGCTCTAGTATATATTTCCGAAGCCTATATTTAAATTCCAAAGTATTAGGATGATCATGTAATCCTCCATTATTACTAAAAAGACCTAAAATTATTAAAAATAAAGCATTAATTGAAATAAATTTAAAAAAAAACTAGAAGTAAGACCTTCTAAAATTTCCTGGTTTACTCTTTTGTTTAAAATATATTTCATATTGTATTTTTCTTTAAGATCTGCATGCCTTTCTGAAAAGGCAGCAGAGTGGTTTTTATCTCCAACTCTCATATTTTTAATAAGGTCTTCCATTGCATCCAGAAGTTGTGCATGTATATCTGGCTCCATTCCATATGCACTCATTCTTTTTCTTGAGTCAATATTTGGTAGCTTTGCATTAAAAATATCAAACCAATCATTAACCCATAATAAAATTGAAAGAGATTATCAAATATATTATTCATACTTATTTAAATTTAATATTATACTGTTTTCATAATAATCGCCAATTCTGACCAATTTTCAGTATTTGCACGAATTGCTATTAGAAAATAATTGTGTGGCATTTTTATTTTTCTGTCTCTGTGCATCTTTGACATTGATATGATGTGGTGTTATTTTATAAGTAATATTTAAATCATTAATTATATAAGCGGATCTCTAGTTATTAGCTATAAAATCCTGAATCCAGAAATTGATTTCGGATCAATTTGATTAGGTGTGGAGTATCTCCAAAATCATAAATGTTCTCATTGGTGACAGGATTTAAGAAATATGGTCGTGTTTCAGAAATACCCATGTTATTCCACAATCCTCTATTACCACCTCGTAAACCATAGCAACAACAGAATATTCAATATGTTCTAATTTGGTTATAATTTTACAAAACAAGTCTTCAGTCAATTTGCAATCATATTGGAAAAATACTGGTTGGTTCCAGTTTTTAAACAATCCGCGTACCATTACTACTTGTACATAATTTGAAGGACCTAAAAGTGTGTCATTTTTTACATCGTATTGATATTGGTTTTGTATCTTCATTTCATCCGCCAATAGCACACACACTTTATCAAACTTTGAATAATTTGAAGTTTTCATTAATCAAACACAATGTTCAAAATACCGGGCTTTTTCCCGCCCATTTTTTTAAAGTAGATACAAATAGAAGCGGATATTTATTTTTTAATAACCACCTGCTCGTATAATTAAGTAATTCACTTTTTAAATCCCTTTCATAATGTTCTTCTTTAAAATGTTGTGAACACACCCTTGCATTTTATACATTAAATTTGTTTTTTTGTAAACATTTATGAACCCATGCACTACATAATGTTTTTTCTTTCGGAAAAGAATGGTACATAACCTCACTTTTAAAATCTTTATTTCTGTTTTATTGTTATTATTTTTACACGAAAACACAGCACCATTGTTTTTTTAATAATTTTATTATTTTATCGAATAATTAATGCATTATTTATTAATATATATATATTAATAACTCACTTAACCTCAATTCTAGAATCTTTATTTCTCTTAAGAGTTTTATTGTTATTATTATTATTATTTTTATACGAAACCACAGCACACAAAACTATTGTTTTTTTATTAATATTATTATTTTATAGAATAATTAATATAATATTTATTAATATAAATTAACTCAGATAATTGTTTAATGTGTAGACTTCACTTTTCCAAAAAACATTTTATTGTTACTTCTGTCACAGCGTGCAATATCCTATCTTGTATGTTATAATATCATGCTATTACCTAATATGCAGGCCCTCCTTAACCAAAAAAAAGACCATGAATTATTTTCATTATTTTAAAAAAATTTAAAATAAACCCACTGAACATTGTTGAAGTAATTAAGTTTTTGGCTGGGAATGGATTGGCTTTTCGGGGCAGCAATCAAATTATTGGCAATAAAAGCGATGAAAATTATTTGGGATGTATAGAATTACTAGAAAAATTCGATCCAGTGTTACAACAACATCTACTGGATTTTGCAAATAAGGGAAAAGGGCCAGTATCATATTTGTCAGCAGTAGTTTATGATGAATTTATTGATATTTTAGGTAACAATGTCCGAAGCGCTATTATTGCTGAATTAAAGAAAGCCAAATATTTTTCCATAATAATTGACTCAACGCCCGATATTTCATACTTAGATCAGCTGACAGGTATTTTTACATATGTGGATACTACAGGAACTGCAATAGAGAGATTTTTAAATTTTTTTGAAAATGTCAATCATAAAAGCGAAGAAATGAAAAAATGTGTAATGGAAATCTTTGAAAAATACGGAATGGATTTGTAAGATTGTGGGGGCAATATAAATAATGCTTCTACTATGTCAGGAATTTATAGCGGGCTTCAGACACGAATAAAATCAAGAAATAATCTTGCTATGTATGTACCATGTGCACCACATTCGCTGAATCTGATTGGCGAATGTGCTGCAGAAAGTTGTTTAGAAGCTACGAAATTATTTTTTTTTGCCCATGGTATATAGAATTTCTTCGCAGCCTCAACGGCCGTTGGGAAATATTGAAACGTCGCTTATGTAAGGTACCAAAAACACTGAGCAACACTAGATGGTCAGCGCGTGCAGAATCTGTTCATGTATTAGTTGTCGGATATGAATATTTTAAACATGCTCTGAATGATATATCTACAGATTTAACACAGAAATGTTCTACCAGAATTGAAGAAGATGGTTTGCAAAAGCAGTTTAATGCTCTCGAAACCGCTTTGATGCTAACCCAGACGATTTTGATGAAGGTTTAATTGAGGAATGTTTACATTTTAAGCATGTAGATTTAGTTTCCCATGACTCAATGGCATTATCTAAACCGGAACTAATTTTGAACACGATAATTGAGTCGTAAATTGAATGCACCTTTCTCAATATAACAACGGCTCTACGAATATTTTTGAGTATCGCTTGTACAAACTGTAGTGGAGTCTTTTTCTACTCTCAAACGAATAAAAAATCATTATCGATCATTTTTGGGACAATGCAAATTAAATAATTTAAGTATATTATCTATAGAATCGGATTTCCTAGAAAAACTTGATCACAGCAAAATTATAGTTAGATTCGCCGAAAATAAGTGCCACAAAAGGAATATGTAAACTAAAAATTAATATTTGTATAAAAACAATTTCAAATAATTTTCTTTTGTTAGTTCTAAAGAACTAAATAAATATTTATTTAATAAATATGTATTTATTTAAATAAAAAACAATTTTCAAAAAAATTATGTTTTTAAATAAAACTTAGTGAAGGTGCCAAATTTTATTTAGCCCAGGGCGCTCAAACGTGTTAAGACGAGCTGATATGGATAAAGACGAATATCGAGGAGTGTTGAAACCTGTTACAACCTCAACACAAATTTGCTATGACCTCATCATAGCAACCATGATGTTCTTTATCATGATGCTATGGTGGAAAATTAATTAGGAACAAATGAACAACAATATTTCTGCTACTTAAAAGTTCAAGAAATGAACAAAAACATTAATGCATTGATGGTTGATAACATAAGTATTACCTTATTATTATTTTAAATAAAGATCAATTTCCTAATAGATAACTTGTCCCAACTCATAGTATGTTGACAAACATTCAACTAGTGCTTGAACGTTATTAAAAACTTCCCCTCCCATTGTTGATTTAAAACTACATCTGCCGTTGCCAGAAGAAAAACTAATTGATTTTGAAACGAATTTGGAACAACCTATGGCCTAATTCTGTATCTGTTAATTCGCTCTGTTACTGCTAAAATAGCGATAACGCCTAAATTGCTATTCAGAACGCATATGTTACTGTTAAGAACTGTCACATTGATTGTTCGTTTAACAGAGAAAAATTTTGACCTGTTAAATTTTGTTTTTAATTTTAAAAGTGATTTTGTTTCAATAAAAATATATTTAATAATGAGTGATGATATAATTATGTTATTATTGTCTGGAAATCAAAATCGAAGGTATTTTTAATGTTTAATGTGTGTTTTAATTCATTCAAAATTATAAATAAACTTATAATAAATAATATTACAAGAATATTAAAAAAAAATTGTATTTTAATTCATTTTAATTTTAGGTTATAATAAGACACTAATAGGAATTTTTTTATGGAGATGAAGAATTGAATGAAAAGTCTGGATTTTCGTACCTATATTTAGCAATTTCAAACCTTAACTTTTTTTTCCTTTCAATTTCAATTTATTTAATTTTTTTTTGTATATTGTATACATTTGTGTATACATAACCTCACAGTATTTAACATTAGAAATGTCAAAAACGATTCGCCTCACAATTTTAACAGAAGCGAAATTTAACGATTACTGAATACCAATTTAGGCATTATCGTTATTTTGGAATTGTTATTTCAAATCGTTAATTTAGCAGTAACATTAACATAACAGATACAGAATTGGGCCACTAGTTTCTGTTTGGAAATGGTATTAATGTTATGTCAGTATAATTTACAGAAAATTTTATTTTTTGCAGAAAAACAATCTACAGATTAAACAAAATACAACAAACACGGATATTAACAGTACTATATTCCGATTATTATATTAGATGGAGTTTCATCGACATATAATATGTCTGGTGTCTTCGAAAAACCTGCTTTCAACAAATTGAAACTATACTATAAACATGTGTAGTTTATGATTATCTTTATTATAATGAAGTATGTATCACTTAATATAACAACTCATTAAATAGTAGTTACAATATTTGTACAACTTCATATTAGTACTTAGTTCTAGGTTACATCTTTCTTTTTTTACATTTTTATATTTATATTTCATTTCTTATTTTTATTTAAACCTAATTCTATATAACTATGAAATTATTGAAACTTATAGATTAATGGCTCAATTCAGATTCTGTTATGTTACTTATGTTAAATAACATTTCAAAATAACATTTTTAAAATAACATTAATGCCTAAATCGGTATTCAACTTCTGTTAAATTTTGCCTCTGTTAAAAATATGAAGCGAATTGGTTTTGACACTTCAAATGTAATGAAATTTTTTGTTGTATTTTCGTTTTTCTGGAAATCAAGCATAAATAAAGGAAAACTTTAAGAAAAATAATAAAAAATGCTGCATTTTAGGTTAAAAACGACAGGCAAGTATGGCTGTATGCTTCGTCGAATTTTATGCGATAGTATTGTCATTTAATATAATAAAAAAAAAATTATATAGGGGTGCTCCATCACGTGTTCCGATCCCCCCTAAAATCAATATGGTTCTATGATGGACCAATAAAATACTAATCCCAATATTTGATTGCAATCAGGTGTTGCAATCCTCAGGAATCTGATTTTTTCCAAAACAATTGTATGGGGGTGCTCCACCCCATGCCCCGATCCCCCCTAAAATCAATATGATTCTATGATGGACCAATAAAATACTAATCCCAAAATTTCATTGCAATCAGTTGTTGCAATCCTCGGAAATCTGATTTTTTCCAAAACAATTGTATGGTGCTCAACTCCATGCCCCGATCCCCCCTAAAATCAATATGATTCTATGATGGACCAATAAAATACTAATCCCAAAATTTCATTGCAATCAGTTGTTGCAATCCTCGGGAATCTGATTTTTTCCAAAACAATTGTATGGGGGTGGTCCACCCCATGCCCCGATCCCCCCTAAAATCAATATGATTCTATGATGGACCAATAAAATACTAATCCCAAAATTTCATTCCAATCAGTTGTTGCAATCCTCGGAAAACTAATTTTTTCCAAAACAATTGTATGGGGGGTGCTCTACCCCGTACCCCGATCCCCCTCAAAATCAATAGGGTTCTATTGGGGACCAAAAAAATACTAATCCCAAAATTTTATTGAAATCAGTTCACGCGTTTTTGAGTTATCGTGTTAACATACGGAGTCCGGCGGACGGAGTCCGGACTGACAGGATTTTTTGACCCCTTTTTTGGGGATAAAAGTTGCAATAACCACCAATTTGACCTTTTGTTAGTAAAAATAAGTTGCCCTAGGGTCATTCTATGTGAGAAAAAATTTTTTTTGGAAATTTTCTTTTAATTGTGTCTTTTAAAAATAAAACAAGTTGAATTTGAAAATTTTCCATTACAAGGCTTAGTCGATTACGACGAAGCAATAATATAATTTTTTTATTTAAATACATTTTGAAAGAAATTTTTTCATGTGTTGTACTGATAAATTATTGTTGAGTCTTGAATCTCAGATGCAAATTATTTTCTTGTATTTCTTAGGTGATCCGGGAAGTTTAATTAATAATTAATATCTGATGTTTATTTAAAAATAATAAAAAAAAATTCATCACGACAAAAAATTTTTTTTTCAGTTTAATCCAATATTAATTGAATTTTTTATTTGAAAACAATAAGATAACACATTTATTATAATTATAATACACTTTATTATCACAAAAACATTTATTAATTAAATAAAAATCGTTTTTATATCGCACTATTATTTTAACGAGTCAGATTTTCTCTTTGTTAAAATAACATTGGTTTTGACAGCTCTTAACAGTAACAGAGGCTACCTGAATACCGATTTAGGCATTAATGTTATGTTAACAGTAACAGAGCGAATTAACAGATACAGAATTGGACCATAAGTCTTTGTGGGGGTTTGACGATTCTACCAGATCTAGTTCTTTGCTGTTGGTATAATGCTGAATTTGCTTCTTCATTTTGAGCACTTTTCTGAATTGTTGAATTTTCTTCAATATTTTTACCTTTTTCAGGACACGTTATAATTTTTCTTCTTCATCTTGACTTGGAATAATTTTTATATTAGGCTCATTTTTTATCTCTGCTATTGTTTTTCTCAAATGAACTGTGTTTCTTCTATATTGATTTCCCTTATCATCCATTATAATCATTGATCTTGGATTAACATGTTCCATGATTTTACCCGGTTTCTAGATCCTTGGAGCCACTTGATGTAATATTTTTTCACCTGTATCCATTTTTTCTATATGTTTTCTATTCTTGTCAGCATACAGTTTTTGTGTTTCTTGTTAAATTTTTAGTTACATCTTCAATTACTTTGGGTTTTAATGATTCTTTAGTCTCTGGAATAATTGATCTCAAATTTCTGCTTAATAGCCTTTGTGCTGGTGACCCTAATTCCCCTCTTGGTTAGTTTCTATAATTTAGTATAGCAAGATATCTGTTTTGTATTTCTAATTCATCTTCTTCTTCTGGTTTTTCCTCATTATGACAATCTCTACTTAATGGATCAGCTAATATCATTTTACTTCCTTTCTTATAAATGATCCGTGGTTGATAAAGCATCAAGCTATAGTAAATTTTTTGTAGTCTAGGTGGAACGCAATGAATTTGTTTCTTGAATATTTCAATAATTAACCTTTCTCCATATATAAATTCATGAAATTTGGTACAACCATATTTAACAGCCATAGCTTCTTTTTCTATTTGTGGATTGTTGTGCCTTTGTTAGTGCCTTTGATGCATATGGTTGGTCCTTTTGCAGTAGCACTGTCCCAAGTGCATATGAAGTGGCATCAACCTGGAGTTTTACATCTGTATTAACAATACCATGATGTTTCTTTCTCTAGTTCTGTAATATCTGAAAAATGATTAATGTATTTACTGAGATATGTAAATTTTCCCATAATTCTTTGTAGAGATTTTTTATTTGTTGGAGATTGAATTCTGTTTATTGCCTCAATCTTTTCTGGATCAATTTCCATACGATTGTTGCTACTTATATGTCCCAAAAATTTTATTTTTGTTTTTTCAAATTGACATTTATCCTTGTTTAGTTTAAGACCACTTTCTCGAATTATTTTTATTACTTTTTTTGTTGTGGCTCTTAACTTTTC
The DNA here is from genome assembly GCA_963082725.1 of Pedicia rivosa. NCBI lineage: Eukaryota > Metazoa > Arthropoda > Insecta > Diptera > Pediciidae > Pedicia > Pedicia rivosa. The sequence continues at coordinate 24,871,294 of OY720153.1, forward strand.
TAAATTGTTGTCATGAATAAAAATGTCATTCATTGATATTTCTACACCAATTATATTAGATAATAAAGATTGCATCACTGATTGGAATATCTCTGGTGCCGATGCTAAACCAAATGGTAGACGTAGACAGGAATATCTTCCCCATGGTGTGGAAAACGTAAGATATTTTGATTTTCTTTCTGATACTTTTAATTGCCAGAACCCTCTTTTACAATCTAGCAAACTAAACCATTTTTAACTGTGCAATTTTGTTGTCTCTTCAATTGTATTCATCGGGGATGTCTTCTTAAAACGTTTTTATTAATTGGATCTAAACATAATATAATCTTATCTGTCTGTTTAACTACTACCATTGGTGATACTTTATTGATTTTACAACATTGTTCGAAATGGTTCAATTCATTTCATTTTTTACATTTGTGTTCATATGCTGGGCATGAACGCTTTCCATGATTTGTGTAACATCTTTTACAATCAAATGTCTCTGATCTAGTTGTAAATTTATAATTTGATTTTCTGATCGCACTAACCTTATTCTCGTGTTTATCTTGACTTTCCTTAATTTGCTTAATTTCTTGTTCTGTTGATTTACAATATTGAATTTCTTTTGACACTGTGGTATCCTCTGATAATAGCTTTCTTCTCGAATCGTTTACAATACCTATTATCAACTGATCTCTTATTAAACTGTCTTCTAGTTGTTAAAATTTGCATTTTTTACTTTGTATACGAAGTCGTTTTATCACCTCACCAATTGATTCACTTTCCTCCTGATGAATTTAAAAAAAATTATATCTCTCAAATGTTATATTCGTTTTCGGCGTGAAATAATCATCAAATTTTGCTTTTATATCATCTAATTTTATTTCCTCTTGTGCTAATGTATTAGGTAATGAATTATAAATTATTATCGCTTTATGCCCTATATGCACCCAAAAATGTAGCAATTTATATTTTTTCTGTTTTTGAAATCATCTTAGTTGATATTTTAAAATAATTGTACTCTTGTTTCCACAGCTTCCAATCACTTTCCATATCCTTTTCTTGAGAAAAAATTAATGGTTTTGGTGGACGATGAAAGCTACATCCTATTGAATCCGTCATTTTTATTTAATCTTTTATTTGAACTTTCGCTTTTTTTATTTATTAAACTACAAGTGTTATTATTTATTTAATTTTTTATTAATTTTAATAATATTTCGGATGTTTTCGCTTTATTTTTAATTATCTTAATTAACTTCTGACACCATATAAAAATGTGTAGTTTATGATTATCTTTATTATAATGAAGTATGTATCACTTAATATAACAACTCATTACGTAGTAGTTACAATATTTGTACAACTTTATATTAGTATATTAGTTACATATACCAATGCATATATATATATTAATATATATATTAATTAATAACAACATGATTTTTTTAATGCCCAATTTATGTTTTTTTTAATGCCCATACATTATTTATGTAATAAAGTAAATTTATTAATTAAATTAATAAATAAATTTTTTAGTTAAGGAAAAAAAGATGTAAATATTATATAGTATATTGTATTTATTCACATTCATATTAATATTCATATTCATATAATTAACTATAAAGAGAGAAAAAATCGCACGTTGATTGAAATGGCGTCTTGCTGGATATCGATTTTGGACGGAAGCAGTGATGACGACAAATCATACTCAAAATCGATTGTCAGGAACACCTTATGAAAGATGGAATGGATACAAACCAAACGCCAGGTATTTTAAGATATTTTATTCTAAATGTTTTGTTCATATTCCAGCTCAAAAAAAAAAGAAATAAACTTAGATAAAAGGGCCGATCCAATGGTTTTTCTTAAATAATTATAAATAATTCATGAGTGTATAATAAATGTGTATAATAAATAAGACAAATTAAACATTAAATAAAATGGAAGTTAAGATTCAGCAAATTGATCACAAAAATACCAATAATAAAATCAGGAAAAATTTAAATAAATAAATAAGTAATCAAGAAAAAATAATGTCACAAATTGAAATCATCAAGTAGTTAAACAGACGAATCAACTTCAGAAAACACAAAAGATAAAATTATATATGAGAATTTATCATTGAATCTAGACGTAAATGGATTTGCTGGAATTGATGAAAATGATGCAAATTATTTCAGTCCATTTGAGGATGATGAAGAACAGCATCTTTTCCCATCTCAATTCTTCAGAAAAAAAATCCGAAAAGTTTAGTTATGATAGAGGCATTACAAGTTGAATATTCTGGAAAGTTAAACTTAGTTTTTTAAAGTTTTAAAGAAACTAAATTATTTAGCTTAATTCTTGAATTTTAAACATAATTAGCTAAGTGAATTCGTGCTGTTTAATGCGAAGTTATAATTCAGGATTGAAAAATAGTGAAAAAGTCAATTCAAAATCGTTGTCTTACGAGTCTTAAGTGTTCTTTTAATTATCAGAATTTCTGTTTAATTATATCGGACTAATAGGTACAAAGAAAGCATTTAATTAGAATTAGTATTCATTTAATTTAAAGGCAATCGTTTTAAAATTAAACCAATGTTGATTAATTTTTATTATAATTTTGGGTGCGGCTGAAATTTTCATTCGAAAATGCGTCACAGCTTGCGTCATGCAGCCAATTTGAAAATGGTTTAATGATTCTTAAAGGGTTATTGTTTTTTTTTATACTATATATTTATGTAAAAATAAAAAAATTTAAAGTATGCAATAATTACTTTATATCTTCTTTATTTGACGTCATTATGGGGTCACGAATGTTGAGTAAAATTAACTAAATAATATCACAAACTAAATATCTTCTTATTTCAATTTATGTAAGAATAAAATTGAAAAAAGAAGAAATTCTTACTTGAATTTATTATTTCCTCTTAGATATATTTCTCTTATTTATTAAACAGATGTTCGGTTGATTTTTTTTTTGAAGCAGAAGAAAGGGTTTGATTAGAAATTAATCATGTTTTTGGTGTTGAAGTAGGAAAAAAGATTTTTATTTTAAATTTGTGAATTTTCGATATTTATGATTTCATGCCGTGATACAAATATAGAAATTTTATTTTTTTTACTGGAATTGAAAAGTTGGGATTTTTTGAGAGAAAATATAAAATATTTGATGTGTATAGGGTTACATTAATGAAACAAACTCTTTTCTGCTTGACAGCCAAATTACAAGTGAGACTGATTATCTTTATTTCATACAACATTACTTAGTTTATACTAGTGGCCGCTAGCGATACATATCACTATCTCCCTTCTCAGGTTTACAATATTACATATATTATTCTATCTTCCTATATTAACAATTAATTTATTATTTTCTTTTTATTTTAATCTGACTGCATTACCGTACTAATTGTAAAGATTAGGTTTGTAAGTCCAACTCTTTAGGTAATTTGTTGGCACAATTGTAATCCCACTGTATAGGGGCCAGAACCTTCTCTACAATTGCGCTGCTAATAATAACACTTTGATTGTTATTTTCAGACTAATTTTATTCTATATAAATTTTGGTTCATATATACAAAAAATGATTACAAAGCATTTAAAAAGTAAGATTAATTAATTTCTCACAAGAATTCTTTTCACATATATTTTTATGCATAATTGCATAATACATGAAATATTAAAATATTAATGTTATGATATATTTTTATGCATAATCGCATAATACATCAACTCTAAAATATTATTATTTAAAAATTATCTTAACAGAATTCTAATAATATTAATTTTATGCATAATTGCATAATACATGAATTCTTTAATATTATTATAATTGTCTTATCAAGTGCTGGTAAGTTGATACGTCTGGACGCTGGGTTTACATTGCAGTGTTTATATTTTCTGTTCATGATTGAACACTAATAATATACTAATAATAATATAATAGTTAATGCAACTTATATTATGCGTTGCTTCTCTCATTTTTGTTATTAATGTTCACCTTATTAACCTTATTATACTTTCGTTTTAAGGCAAACTTAACTGGTTTGAATTAACCTGATTTGTTTAACCCTTCTCTATAATATTATATCCTATTTATATTTTTCTCAATGGTTTTAGTGCGATACCTACACCCAACCCACTTCCTATTTTTTTTTTCTTACATCTAATTATATTATCTTAGTCATGATCATACAGTGTCATAATACATATATTTCTTAAATATTACTTATACATTAATTATATACACATTATATATACATACTTATATTAGTTATATAACCAGTTAAAGTTATATAATTATGCGTGCATTTGCACTTGTCGTACTTGTATTTCTTCTTCAATTTACAAATCTCGCTGGTTTTACAATGTTTCTTCTTGGACGCTGCTCAACCACCGCTACCGGAGGCTCGACAATTTCACGGTTTTCCCTTGTATTGTTATCTTGTCTTGCAATGGATTGGTCTATTACATTACCCGATATTTTAGATTTCTCTTTCAATAAATCCCTTAAAGATTCATTTTTTCTTCTACTAACTTCTCCTTTTGAAAATTTCCGCGTGTTTTTATAGGTGTAATATGATTCGCATGCCTTCTCCAATATTGCTTTGATTCAGTTTCCACACGATAGATATTTTTACTTAAAATTTCCACCACTATTGCTTTCTTCCATTTATTTGATTTAAAATTTTTTGCATACACTTCTTCGTTTAAATGTAGCTTTTTAATATTTCCCCTTTCTTCTTCTGAACACTGAATCTCCACATTATCTTTAGGCCTTAACATTTTCCATCTCACATTTGCTTCTCTGTTAAACATAAGTTCGAATGGCGTTTTATTCGTTGTCATATGTATGGTATTTCTGTTTGAGTATAAATATCTTAAAATTAATTCTTCCATATTTTTCCCTTCATTATTTCTGTCTTCTAACATTTTGTTAATATTTTTCTTAAACGTTCTTACCGAATTTTCGGCCTGACCGTTTGAAGGTGGGTGATACGGTGGAGATGTTATATGCTTTATACTATTATTTTTACAGAATGCTTGGAACTCTTCCACAATAAATGTCCTACCATTATCAGATATTATCGTTTTTCGAAACCCAAACCCCGCAAATAAGTACTTTAATTTCTCGATAGTTTTTTTTGCTGTGATACTATTCATAGGGAATACCTCCAACCATTTTGAATAAGAATCTATTATTAGGAGATAATCGGGCCACAAAAACCTATATGGATTCTCTCAAACATTTCCTTTGACTCTGGCCACGGAGTAACCTCAACTTTACTTGGGAAATTTTGATTTTGTCTACATATTTCACAACTTTTAATTAGATCTTCAATTTCTTGATCCACATTTGACCACCAGAAGTATGATCGTATAACGCTTTTTGATTTTACTATACCCAAATGCGTACTGTGAATTTCCTTTAATAAAATCCCTCTAAATCTTTTTGGTATAACCACCCTATGCCCCCACATTATCACATCCTGTTCTATCGTTAATATTAGTTTTCTACCTAAATACGCATTAACTGTTTCGTTCTTCGCCTCGTTTTCATTCCACCCCTTTATTATCCATTCTCTTACTTTACTTAGTACGGGATCCTTCAAAGACTGACTCGCAACATCTTTATAATTTATTGGGCGTCCAAATTCGTTCACTACAAGATTTAGATATGTACCACCATCATCGCTTACTTCCTTTTTATTTTCACTTCACCCGAAATATGTTTGATCTCAAAATTAAAGTTTGCTAAATAAATCGCCCATCTTTGCAATCTACTAGCGGACATTGTTGGGATATATTTCTTCCCAAATATCGCCAATAATGGTTTGTGGTCCGTCTTTATTATAAATTGTTTCCGTACTAGATACTGCTCAAACTTTTTTACGTCCCAATAAATTCCTAATGCTTCTTTGTCTATCATAGCATATCCTACTTCTGCCTTTGATAAAGTTCGCGACACAAACGCAATTGGTCCTTTCTTCACTATTTCTTAATATGTGCGACAGATACGCCCCTATACCGCTGAATGATGCATCGGTAGTTAGAATTACCAGCCAGTCTGGGTTAAAATGTATTAACACGGCGTCAGAAACTATAATCTATCTCTGCATAATCAAATTGTAAATTGGTCTCAAAATAGTTGCTAAATTTGGAATAAATCGCGAGTAATAGTTTATCAACCCAACTAATGCTTTTACTTGAGTTTTGGCTTTTGGGTTTGGTATGTTTACAATTGCTTCCACTTTAGCCTTATCTTTGTGCAATACTTCCTCATCTATAACAAACCCTAAATAGTTAACTTTTTTCTGGAAAAATATGCACTTTGACTTATTAACTTTCAGTTCTGCCTCCGATAACTTTGCTAAAACTTTCCTCAAATTTTTACTGTGTTCTTGCTTATTTGGACCTGTGACTAAAATGTCGTCTATAAACACTACCGTACCATTGCATCCCAATAATGTTCGTTCTACTATTGATTGGAAAATAGCACTATTGGGCTTACACCCAAAAGGTAATCGCGTTACTGCATATAACCCTTTATGAGTGGACCACGTTAACAATTTAATTGCGGTACTGTTCTTGGAATTTAGGTAGCACATTCGGTTTTAACGTGAATTTTATCTTTTCACCCGTGAATTCTCCTAATTTCCCATCGTATAATTCTTTGTAGATTTCTAAAGTTTTATTTAATTCTTCTTCTAACGACATCTCGTTGATTTCAAATTTAATTTGTATAAAATATCGCGCCCGGTCTACATCCATTTTTTATGACAAGCAATACAACTCCATAAGACTTACCCTCATGAGAGATGGTAGCTTCCATACAACCTGCTGTTGCAATGACGAATCCATTATATGACTTTAAAATCGATTAATATTTTCTTAGTCCCGTATTTTCAAATTTTTCTTTGTACTTACTGTGTGGTATTGCTGAAATTGCGGAACCCGTATCAATTATGGAAATGTAGCAAAGAAGAATTTAAAAATATTTAAGTAGAAATTAAAAATTGTAAAGAAATTAAAAAAAACTATACTACCAAAATCTGAATTTGAACTCACATATCTTAAATTTTCTTTAACTAACAGTTTTCTTTTTGATATAAATTTAAAAATTCTTCCAAAAGTAATATTATGGCGAAAAAATTTCTCTATAAGTATTATATTTTAATAATAGTACATATACTAGATACGAGTAATTCAGTTAAAAGTTACAAGATCTCGTAAACGACACAAAAAGCACCATTAGTTGATTTTTTTTTTCAATTGAAAAAAAATCTGATTCTAGTTTTTACATTATAATTTAAGTTTTTGCTTTGTTAGGAAATACATATTTCTTTATATTTAAAGTTTTGTAATTACATTCTGATCTTATATAATTTCTACTATTTTCTGTTATCTCAGTATTTATCTAATTTTATTTTATTTTTATTTTTATTTTTCTTAATAATTTGACAATTTTATTATTATTAATACAGTCGAATCATGCCTCTATATCAGAATACCTATACAACAAGAAGAGTTTAAATTCCCTGTAATTCACATCACATGAGAATTTGTCATATAGAGAGATTCAACTGTAAGTTTATACTATATTATTTTATAGTTTTTTAATTCTAAATATTTTATAAAAATAAATTCTTCATTTTATTTGATACATTTATTTTTTTTTTGATTATCTTTTACGTTACGTCAGTTCCTTTTTACTTTTATTATTATTGTAATGCATTTAGTATGTTATTCATATCTTTTCTTAATTTCTATTTTATTTCTTTACAAAATTTCAATTTAATATTTTGTATTTAAATTTTTATTTTGTGGCTTGTCACATTTGTATACAATTTGAATTATTAATGTTATTGTTATTAATTATATTATTATTAATATTACAAAGATATTTAAAGGTCATTATTGTTTTATTTCAATTATCCTCTCATAAGTTTAATTTTAATTAAAATAAACAAAAATATGGAATATATTATGGCCCATCAAGATGATCAGCAACCAGGAACATCCTTCGACGCATATAGTCAAATTATTGGACCTGTTCATGAAGAAATTATCGACGTATAAACGATGCTTAAAGAAATTACTAAATATTTTGTTGCAAGATTTGAAATAAAATTTGAAAGCTACAATAAAGATGCTGATATTAGAGGAAAATAAAAATTAATAAATGAGATCATAAATCCATTAGCAGAAGTTGCCAATTCAATAGTGGGAATCCCAATAGGAATGCAATTCAAAGACCTGCTGCAATGATGAACAATCACAGAGAAAAGGCTACAACAGTTGATGACGTGTTAGGGGAATTGGACAAAAATGATTTTAGAACAATATTAGTTGCGGCGGCCGGAGATATCTTTTACTCTTTTCAAAACCAATTTATAAACAAGTGGAAGTCACAAAGAGCAATGCACAAATTAGCGGATGATGCTGTTGATAGAATAATGGATTACATTGGCAAAATAAAAAAAGAAAATATCAGCAAGGAAGGCATTGATTCAAATCTTATAACAAAAGGACTTATTATGCGTCAATCAAAAATGACCTCTATTGATACCATTTATCATAAGAGCATATATAAGTTGATGCCAGATTTTCTTACAAAATTATATAAAACAAAATCTGGACACTCGATCAAACAAACTGTAATTTTTTATAGATTCCCCATTTTGATCCGGTTTTGTAAATAAAAATATTTAACTCTCTCTCGCATTCTCTCTTAAATTTTCTCTTTATTGTTAATTACTGTTTTTTGATAATTTGGATTAAAAGTTTTTGTCACTTCTTTTTTGGACATCATAACATCAACATTCAATTAAATAAGTTGTAATTAAATTTGAATTTTAAATAATATATAGGTATATTAAATAATAAATATAATAATAGTGAACATAAAATTGGCGACGAGGATGGGATTCAATTCACAGTTGTAAAGTTATTATTATTTATTATAGTTATTAAAAAAATAATATATATACAAAGAAAAATAACGGTGAATTGAAAAAGAATTAACACAAAGGAAAACAACGAGTTATATGGCAGAAAACGAAAGCAAAGAAAAAATAGAGATAACAAAATCTACAAACATGTCTGGGTTTTATCATATGGAACAATTTGACGTGCGATTTCCAGAAAAATGGACTAGATACAACCAACGCATGGATTTATTTTGTGTGTCAAATGGAATAACGGAGGAGTCACGAATGCAGGCAGTCGGTACACGACCTCGTGTACCGCACCGAAGGCGGTAAGTGAAATTAAAACCAGTGATTTAAAAAAAATACTTAGCGATCATTTTTTCCTACCCCTTCGGAAATCGCTGGGTACTATAGATTTCATAAACGAGATCAACATGCTGATGAAAATTTTGCCAGTTACATAGCCGATCTTCGAAAAATTGCAATCGATTGTAATTTTGGGACGTCACTGGAACGGATGCTTCGAGACCGGCTGGTTTGTGGGCTCAAGGATGAAGTGCTTCAGAGGAGTTTGCTATCAACGTCGGATTTAACATTAAAAATCGTTCAGGACAAAGCTCTAGCCTCTAAGGCATCGACAAGGAATTTATTGGAAATCCGACATCCAGAACAAATTAAATTCGTCAAAGATAAATCGTATCACAAATCAGTTAACAGTAGACCGATTACGATTTATTTCGTAGAGAAATATTTCGTATTTCGGGATATTAAAAAAAAGTGTGTCGCTTATTAATCTTCAAAAAAAAAGAAAGAGACAAATATAAAATCCCAAAATACGTACGTCGTGCTTTACTTCACTTTAAGCTAACTTATGCGCCATTTTGATTACTTTTCATTTATTTCAACAATTATTCTATCGCTCTCAAACTGACATATATTCATTTTCAAATTTGGTATAGTAAAATTTTTAAAAATTATAAATAAAAACACGAAACAAATTAATTTAATTTTTTTATTTTAGTTTTTATTACAATTTATATTATATTTATTATACTTGTATTACTTATATCTACTTATAGCTTATTTATACTTATTAATTATTTATTATTATCTACTAGTATTATTATTATTATTCCTATTATTTATTATAGTTATCCGTAAGTCAAGAATGTTTTGCTGAAAAAAATATATATACACAATTAAATTATTTTGCTTCTAATTTTCCTTTTGATTGACTTAAGTTTAAACTCATCATTTTGTAATTTTTTTTTTCTTGTACACGGTTTTCTTGTATTCTAAAAAATGATAAAAAGGTTATTATAGTTTCTTTTAAATTATTCTTTTAAATTTTTTAATTAAGTTTTAAAGTTTTAAATCAATATAAATACTAGTAAAAATTAAAATAATAAATTTAAAATTTACTTACAGTTTAAAAAATATAAAAATACACCAACACAATAATAATAAATAATACATAAAATATCCCACAACCTATAGTAGGTTGTGAGAAATATTTCAAAAACGGGCGATGAAAAGCATAGAAACGCTGCAACGTATCATAGCATTTCGGGCATCTCGCACTAACACAGATGTAACTTTACGAAGTGACACATTCTCATTATTATGTACGTACACACATTTTCTCGTTTTTCTCTCTACGAAATAAATCTTAATCGGTCTACAGGTCAGTACAAAATAAAATTGTAAACAAATCAAAATTTTGAAGCATGAAATCATGCACGTACAAATTGTCCATTCAATGAAGGAATTTTTCATAATGTGGTATTCAAGGGCATTTATCAAAGGTTTGTCGAACTGGCACAAATCAAATGCTTACCACATCAAATAGTTATTCATCTAACAATAAAAAAAAGTTCAAGAGATCATCATCGGTTAATCGAATTCATGACATCACAAAATCTGGAAAACATCTAAGCCACCGACACAACCAATCAATATTCGGCTCGTCGATTTTCAGAAGAATGAAATTCCTGTTGATGGTGTAATTGAAGTAAATGTGGAGTACAACAACAATGTTATACCTATGCTGCCACTCATCATAGCATCAGGTAATCAAATTAATATTGTAGGTTGTAATTGGTTTGAACAATTAGGAATCAGTCTACAAGGTGTTCATTCAATCCAATCTGGAGCAGAAATTAAAACTGTTCTAGAAAAATACTCATTGAAGTGAACTGGGTTGTTATGAAGGACAGCCACTGTCACTTCAATTAGATCCATCAGTGAATCCTGTGCGGTTTCCCCCTCGTCGAATTCCATTTGCAATCATGCATAAAGTGGAAGAGGAACTAGAGAAGTTAATAAAGCAAGGAATTCTGGAATCAATTGAATACTCAGATTGGGCTACCCCAATAGTTCCAGTTGTTAAAAAAGATAATAAAGCCGCATTGTTTTCAGATTCAAGCCATTAGCTATTTATTGTCTTCCATCACCGGAGGAAATATTTTTGCAAAGATTTATTTGGCTCGGCTTAACAACAATTATCCGTCGATGATAAGGGAGCTTTTCGTGCAAAAAGATTACAGTTTGGAATATCTTCCGCTCCAGGAATTTTTCAAAATTTCATTGAAAATTAACTTCGTGGTATTGATGGAGTTTTACCATATTTTGACGACATACCCCAAAACCAAATGACAAAAAACAACTTCGATCTTTTCTGGGTTTAATTAATTTTTATCACTCTTTTTTACCTAGAAAAACAACATTAGCTGAGCCACTTCATCGTTTATTAGATAAAGATCAGAAGTGGTTATGGACGGAGAAACACACTCAATCATTTGATGAATTAAAAAAACAACCATCTTCTGAAAGTTTTCTTATTCATTATAACGAAAAATTACAAATATTTTTAGTTTGTGATGCATCAACTTATGGAATTGGAGCTATTCTGTCACATAAAATGGAAAATGGAAGTGAACGTTCAATAGCATTTTATTCAAGAACGTTGTCAAAGGCAGAACGAAATTATAGTCAAATTGATAAGGAACCAGTTGCCATAGTTGCTGTTAAAAAGTTTCACGACTTTTTATATGGTCGTTCTTTTACTATTGTAACTGACCACCGACCTCTGCTTGGATTATTTAATCCAGACAAACAAATTCCAATAGTCATCTCTAATCTAATGTTAAGAAGAAGAATTTTTCTGAATGCTTATAACTACAATATTATCTATCGCTCTGGAAGCAAAATTGGAAATGCTGATGCACTTAGCCGTCTTCCAGATGAAACTGTTGTTCCAGACGAAGAAATATCAGAAGTCTTAATGATCGAGACAATGGAAGTTCCAGTTATTAATGCAAATCAAATCGCAGTAATGACATCAAAAGATAAAATTCTTTCGATAATTCTACACTAAGGGGATGGCCAGAAAGGTTAGTACATGAAGAAGAGAAAATTAAACCATACTTTATTCGCAGAGCAGAATTATCCACACAAAAAGGTTCTATTTTGTGGGGAAATCGAGAAATGGTACTAATCTTTTGCCAAGACCAAATCCTTAAAACACTACATGCTGGGCATATAGGAATTGTTAGAATGAAGGCTTTGGCACGAAGTTATGTCTGGTGGCCAAAGATGGATGCGGATATCGAAGCAATCGTGAAATCATGATCATCTTGTCAACAAACTGGTCCAGGCTTCATATTGATTTTACTGGTCCATTCCAGAACAAAATATTCATTATTATCGTAGATTCATATTCTAAGTGGCTAGAAGTTATGCCAGTAAATTCTACTTCAGCATTTTGTGCAATACAATCTCTCAGAACTTTATTTGCCACCCATGGACTTCCAGATTGTATTGTATCAGATAATGGAACTGCTTTCACGTCAGAGAATTTCAAACAATTTTGTGAAAGCAATGATATTCAACACATTCTGACTGCCCCTTATCATCCATCATCTAATGGGCAAGCTGAAAGAATGGTAAGAACAGCTAAAGAGTTTTTAAATAAGGTTCCTCATGGTGACATCAATTTAAGATTGCCTAGATTCTTATTGAGTCAACATTCAACTCCATGTATGACGACTGGGAGAACTCCAGCCGAAATACTGTTTAATCGTAATATTAAAATTCATTTAGATAAACTACATCCAGATAACATTCCTCTGAACAAAGTAATGAAGCCAAATTCGCAAGTTTAGCAAAGGAAATTCGAAGACGGTGAATTAGTTTGGGTCAGAAACTATTCCAGTTCCGATACTAAATGGATTCCCGGGGTAATTGTTAGTAAAACTGAACCCGTATCATATACCATCAAAACGGAACATAAATCCATCATAAGAAGACATTGTGATCAATTACGTAGTCGAAAATCTGAATCAGCAGAATATGTTCCAGAAGACGCAACAACAAACGCATCACAGTCAGCTGATTTATCTGCGCAACCAATTTTAAGACTTTCTTCATGTCTTAGAAGTGCAACGACGTTTTATCCAAATTAACCGGGTGTTAAGGAATTTAATGTTTTGTAGATTCCCTATTTTAATCCGGTTGACTAAATTTTGTGACAATTGTTGACAAAGGGGGGAGGGGGGTCCAAAACCATAATATCTTGCGTTACGTAATTTAGGTACAGCCCCTAATATATATATTAAATAATAAATATAATAATAGTGAACATAAAAATACTGTAGCCGATTAATTAATAAAACATGGATTTTATTTAAACATTTGTTATATGAAATATAACCACATCTTTCTTTTTCTTTGAACTCTCTAAACAAAAAACATAAAAAAACAAAACCATAGTAACAATATATCATAGTTGGTTACTAGATTTAAATTTACAATAAAATAATACTACTAAACAATTGTTTGTTTAAATTTTCTTATTTTTATTCCAATGTTTTGTTCAAAAATAAAAATATTCATTATTGCTTCGTCGTAATCGACTTAGCCTAGTAATGGAAAATTTTCAAATTCAACGTTTTTTATTTTTAAAAGATACAACTAAAAGAAAATTTCCAAAAAAAAATTTTTCTCCCATCGAATGACCCTAGGGCAACTTATTTTTACTAACAAAAGGTCAAATTGGTGCAATGAAATTTTGGGATTAGTATTTGATTGGTCCATCATAGAACCATATTGATTTTAGGGGGGATCAGGGCACGGGGTGGAACACCCCCATACAAATTTTTTGGACAATACACTTTTTAAGAACATGTGAACGGATTGCAATGAAATTTTGAGATTAGTATTTTATTGGTCCATCACAGAACCATATTGATTTTAGGGAGGATCGGGGCACGGGCTTGAGCACCCCCATACAATTTTTTTTGTAAAATACAGTTTTTTAAGAACATATGAACGGATTGCAATGAAATTTTGGGATTAGTATTCTACTGATCCATCATAAAACCATATTGGTTTTAGGGGGGATCGGGGCACGGGATGAAGCACCTCTCATATAATTTTTTTGGAAAAAATCAGTGAACTGCTTTCAATGAAATTTTGGGATTAGTGTTTAATTATATTAACATGATGGTTCCATGGAGGGGTTTTCAGAACTTGGGTATATTGTTATCCGTTCGTGTTAAATGCTGACAATACTATTGCATAACATTCGTCGAAGCATACAGCCATACTTGCCTGTCGTTTTTTGTATTACATTTTATTTTTCATTTTATGTATTTAGTTGTTTTTTTTTATTATTATTTTATGATTTAATCATTATTTAGAAATATTCTATTATTTTTACTTCTTTTAAAAATTTGATGGTTTCTTGTAATCGCTCGTTGTTGTCACTAAGGGCTTCTTTTATCATGTCGGCGATTCCACTTGCCATTCGCTCCCGTCTGTATTTGTTGCATGTGAATAACAGATGTTCGATGCTTAGGTTGCATTGACACACGTCGCATATGGGGTGTAGGTCTTGTGTAATGCGATGAATATGGGTCAGATTGGTATGCCCAATTCTGAGCCTTGTGATTGCAACTGACTCTCTTCGTTCACCAAAGGTACCGGTTTATCTTTTATTTTGTTAATGTGCATATTTAAGATTGCCCAGAGCATGTTTCTTTCATGCTTCATAGAGTTACCTAATTTTGTTATACAATCATCATAAATACATTCAATGAATTGATTGTGAACGTCATCAATTTCCGTGGGTACTGTGCATATTTTAGTTTGCCCAGAGCATGTTTCTTACATGCCTCATAGAGTTACCTAATTTTGTTATACAATCATCATAAATGCATTCAATGAATTGATTGTGAACGTCATCAATTTCCGTCTAACCATAGCTAGAACAGCAGGAGCATATAAAAAGACTATAGGAACAACAATATTTGAACCTCACGTGCATTTTTGATGAAATATATCGTTTGATTTAATATTTTCTTGTTTGTGTGAGTGAGTATACAATACTCTTGTGTTGAATATAAACTGTCAGAATTTTAAACTTGACGAAAGAAATTTTGTGTACAAGTGAAATCAAAAATACAAATATAAATTATTATTTAATATTATTATAAATAATATTTAGTGATTCAAAATGAAACATCTTTTAAAAAGGTTAATAAAGCAAGAGGACGACCAAATCTTGATGGATTAACAGCCAGAGATATTTACAAGGATTATCTAAATTCAACAATAAGATAAAAATAAAAAACACACAATGTAAAATAATTGTAAATTCATTTTTATTTTTTATTAAAATTTTGTTTTTATTAAATTTTTTTTTTAATTTCTATAATTGTTTCAATTATACTGCTTATACCAGGTCCATTCTTTAGACGAAATATCATCAGTCCCTGATCCACTTCTAACATCAAATTTTCTTTATTGTTTTGAGTATTGGGTTTTCAAGTATTTGATTCTCTTTATCACTTCTGAACCTAAAATTTAAAAAAACAGTAGTAAAATTAATTTATAATGTATAAAAGTTGAATTTATATATTAAAATCCTACCTTTCATATTTATAGTTTTTCCAAAATCATCCAAAGTTTTTACCCTTTAATTGGATTGATAGTTTTGGACTCGACAATTATATAAAAATGGCTTATCTTGAATAAAATTAATAATTTTTTCGAAAATGTCTGAACTAACATCCTAATAAAAAAAACATAATTTAAATTCAATATTTAGTCACTAAACATCGAATGATGTTAATAATTAATTATAAATAATAATACTTACATTTGTTTTGCTTGTATCCATAATTATTAATTTTAATATTACTAAAATTTTAATTAATATTTTAATTATTTTGGCCACTATACTTTTAATTGTAATAAATAAAAATATCAACAAAAACGTCACGTGATAAATTCGTCAATATTTTCGACGAAAATCGAAAAAATTTACCGAAGGAGGTAATTTTTCGTGGTCAAAAGATCGTACCTCCCATTTTCGAACAAAGAAATATCAACTTGACGATCTTTTCGTTAAGGTTAATTTGTTCCTGCATGTGGTGAATTTGTTCCTCGAGGTTTATATGTATTAGTTTGTTCTATCTATGGTCAGACCCTTTGTCTTTTCGCTGCCAAATCTGCTATGTTATTCCCGATTATTCCTGCATGACCGGGAATCCACATTATACTGACCTTTGTAGCTTCATGTAGTTCATCTCTAATTTGGCAGATTATAGTATTCGTGTTATAGGGGTTTTTTATTCCTCTCAGAGTGGACTAACTCACAGGCATAGTCAAATTTGCTTAAAATCAAACTTCTGAATACGCAAAAAAGAGTACACCTGTTACCACCGTTGGTTATGCCAGCAAGTACTTTTAGTGCGTTCAAATCCTTTTTACACTTAATTTTTAGCGCCTTTATATGTGGTTCCCAAGTCATTTTCTTGTCAAATGTTAGTCCCAAAAACTTATGTTCTTCAATATAGCAAATCATGATGCCAAATAAATAAATTGCTGATGGGTTACAATTCCTTTTTTTACAGAAGTGAATAATGCCTGTTTTTTGAGGGGAAAAGGAGAAACCCGTTTCCATTGTCCACAGTTCCAACCTTCTCATGACTAACGTCAACCATCTATCGATTTCATTACTACTCACATCTGAAGAGTGGATAGCAAGATCATCAGCATAAAGTAAATATTTAATTCCTTGTATACCTTGAAATCTTTTCTTGACTCCATCAATTGCTACAAGAAATAGAGTCACACTCAATACTGAACCTTGAGGTACTCCATTTTCTTGTTCCATCATTTGTGATTTAACATTTCCCAGTAGAACGGTAAATGTACGCTTTTTTTAGCGTAATTTACTATAAAAGCGTACATGTTACCACCTATTTTCCATTCCTGAAGTTTCCTTAGTATTAAAAAGCTCCATACTCTTTCATAAGCTTTCTGTAGGTCAAAGAAAACACACGTCAAGTGCGTCCCTTCAACAAATGCATTCAATATCGGGTCCTCTACTGTGAACATCTGTTCAAAAGTCCCATGTCCCTTCCTGAAACCCGCTTGACTGTCACTTAATAATTTTTCTTTATCTAAATACCAACTCAGTCTACTGTTTATTATTCGCTCAAAAGTTTTGGATTCTACATTAGCCAGTGATATAGGTCGTAACCCTGCTATTGATTGACAAGTTGCTGATGGCTTCAGGATGGGAATAACCAAACAATTTGTCCATTGTAATGGGTAACTATGTTCTAACCAGATTTTATTGTATATGGCCAGAAGACACTCTCGATCAGCTTGCCTCAAATGCCTTAGCATATTGTAGGTGATATTATTAGGGCCAGGTGATTTTCCTTTTCCTTTAAGAAGAGCAACTTCCAATTCCGTTAGAGTTTGCTGTTCATTCATGGTGAATGGAAGATGATTTTCTTCGGACAATAACTGGTTTTCTCTTTCATTTTTTATATTTAATAGTTGAATAGGGTAGTTTTGAGAACTGCTATTTTGTTTAAATGAATCTGCTATGTGGTTGGCTATTTCAATTGGGTTTGTGATAATTTGAGATAATTTGGTCTAGTGCTTATCCTGCTAGCCCTGCTAGCCCTTATTTTGCTCCACAATTGTTTGGATGTTAAATTTGGACCTAAGTCTATAGAAGTAAGTGACCCCTGTGGAGATATGTGTGTAGGTTCACCATCATTCAAGATGACTAACTGGTTATCATCAATAAACTTTTCAATAATTCTTCCGCGACAAGACAACATCCCCGGTAAATTCAAAGGTTCAGTTGGAGAGAGATATATAGAACAAATAGTGAAGGGCCGTCCCATCTCTACTCTACAGGCTACCACCTGTAGTCCAGAGATAAGTGGGATTTGTACTTGTTTAATATTTTCCTTTATTAATATGTCTACACCACCATACCCATGGGGATCTAACGGAGCGTTTTTATATATTTTATAACCTTTGAAAGTTGGTAGTTTTCCACCTATTTTGAATCTTGATTCTTGAAGGCATATTATGTTTTGATTATATTCGGCTGTTATTGATTTTAGTTCTTCAAATTTTCTATAGAAGCTATTACAATTCCTTTGAATAATAGAATACTGTTTACTGGTGATCATTTTTATTTCTGGGATAGAATATTCATCTCAGCTTCATTTAGTAGACATTTGGAATATTCGTGACCACTGAAACTTGTGTGATACATTTTTGATGTAGAAGGCATTTTCGTATCTAGCACTGTATTTTTTTCCTTAAAATTATTTTTTCCAATTTTATTTTGTTCTGTAATTATTTTTATTTGTTCATTATTAATTTTGTTTGTGCTATTTTCTGTATTATTTTCATTTTCATTGTTATTGGTATTTTCAACACTAGTATTAGCGTTGCTATTGTCTGACTGAACTCTATTCCATTGTATTACATAGTTGCCGTTATGGTCAGCGGTCGGTTCATTACTTATTTCTGTATGTTTGTTTGTGTTTTTATTTATATTTTTATTTGCTTTTGGATTTTGAGTTGCACTTTCTATGGTTTCGTAGTTTTTTGTAATTGAGTTTTGGTACTAAATCCCCATTGGTACTAAATCCCCATTAATTCGACGCATGTTTCTCTGAGCGTCCATTACATCCTGAGTATTCAGACCCTTAATTATTTCACTTAAAGGAAGTTCAACAAGGTCTCTTGAATATATTGTTCCTTTTTTTTTTTTTCAACGTTGGATGTTCTTTAATATGTACGTCTGCGATTCCGGGTAATTTTTTTGTTCTAGATATGGCTTCCGAACCAGTTGAATTCTTAGTTAAAACCAAAAGTTTCCCCGACCGGAGTCTTGATGTCGATTCAATGCATGTTGTGATACAATGCAAACTCTTTTGTAAGGCGAAAACTGAGCATTTCCCAAAATTCTGCGTTGGATCTGCGTGAGTAATAATAAAGTACAATGGACCTTTACCTTTGACCAGCTGTCCTAATTGAAAAGATCCATTTGAGTTTTTTTGTATCCTGTTGTTTTTACTTGCTTCCTCTTTTTAGATAATGACAAATCTGGAAAATCTTCCATATTAGAAAGCACATGATATCTAGAACCAAACATCCTGCCCTGTGTTTATTTCTCTCTGTTATTAATTTATTTAAACCAAAATACAAATAAATATAAGAATTGTTGTTTAGAAAAGAGCTGAAATTTTAGGTTGAAAACCCCTGTCTTTATATTTGATTCTCAAAACAAGTAATCACACAATATTTATTGCCTTGTTTTGGATTTGTTTTTTAATTATTACGGTAAACTCAATTAACAAAGAAAATAAAATGAAATCCACGCTAAAGGTGCTACCTCACACAAGCATGTAATAATCTTGATTAGAATCTTGACGAGCTTTAAAAATCGAATGTAGGTGGCGAGCAAATCAAATAACTGCTTGAATTTTGATAGAAAGAGACAAACATTGAAAAATTCTAATTTAATAAATAAACAAAACAAATACTTAATATTAAAAATAAATCAAAATAATAAAATATGTCCAACAAAAAAGAAAACAAGTAAGCTAAACCCTTACCATCATATTAATAATACCACTTAAACAATTTAATTTAAAATTTTTCACAATATCAACACATAACCTACAATTTTTAATTTTAGTGTTGTTTGGACTATGGAGATGGAGGTTGATTTAATTGGATTAATTAAAAAAAAAAAAAAGTATATGGTGTGTAAAGAATCCACTTTACAAAAATTCTGATGACGAAGACATTAACTGGGATCAATTTGATCGATTGAAGTTTTTATCAGACAACCTAGAAATGAGTTCGACAGTATCAAATTTATTGGACATTGCAACACCCCAACCAGTTTATACAAATATTGATGACCCAATAATTTATACAGACTATGAAGAACTAAGTGATGATCTAGATGATTCCATGGTAAATTTTCAAACTCTATATTCTCAATACTTATATATAACACTCTATAACAATTTAGTCAGACAGTTCCAACAACAATTCCAGTGATTGCATATTTAAAACTCCAGCATTTGATGCTAAGAGAAGAAAAACGATTTCTGGAGCTTCAAATGAGAGCATGTTATTGGCAGTAACAAATACACTTAATAATATTGCTTTGGAAGAAGAATTATAAAATTAATAAAATAAAGACTTTAAAACAAAATTTAGTGTTTTTATTTAATTTTTATTTAAAATTTGACTTATATATATATTATATTATATTATTATATAATAACTAAACTAGTAGATGAGCAGCTCCCAGTTGTTCTCGTTTCTTTCTCCATTTTTGTTGCCATATCTTCTTTTTTCTTCTTTGCACTTCAGAATGAAGCACATGATGCCAATACTATTTCATCTTCATCATCACTGGTTTCAAAAATCATTTTTTCTCAATGTTTTTCAGTTTTAACTTATTTTAATTTCAATGGCTATCACTTTTAAGTAATTTTGTTTGTTTATGTTTTGACAGCTAGTCGAAAAATGTCAAAAAATAAAAACAACTACACAAAATGTAAACTGCAATCAACTGCTACACACATAAAACGCGCGTATTTAAACAAGTGAAATTATTTAAAATAAAATGACCAAACATGATCATTTTTCAATTAAGTAATATTAAAAATGTTCTAAATGAATTTTTAAATATTTTTAATTATGCTAAATAAATATATTAACCGATTTATTTATTGAGCGGTTTTTTGCGGTTGAATAATCAAGACGATATCTCATTAATTTTTCTAGCATTAATTGGTTCTCCAATTAATTTAATGAGTTATCGTGTTGACTTTCTAGCAGTTTATATAGCTATCGCGTGACATGCTCTCACTGTCTTTCTCATGTAAAAGTATATACCGAAAATTAAGATTCTGATCAAGATTATTACAAGCTTGTGTGAGGTAGCACCTTAACACGTCTGATATTGTCCGATGCCAAATCAGAATGTGGTATGGACGTTGCCAAAAGTCTCATTCTTATTTATTAATATAAGCATGAAACAATACAATACAAAAAATATTTGAATTAATAAAATTCCAAAAATTTTTACAATGTATTTTATAATTCCATAAATAATAATGAATATGTATTTTTATTTTTGAACAAATCATTGGAATAAAAATATGAAAATTTAAACAAACAATTGTTTAGTAGTAGTATTTTATTGTGACCAACTATGATTGAAATGTATTGTTACTATGGTTTTGTTATTTTATGTTTTTTGTTTAGAGAGTTCAAAGAAAAAGATAGACGTGGTTATATTTCATATAACAAATGTTTAAATAAAATCCATGTTTTATCAATTAATCGACTACAGTATGAAAATATAAAACCACAAATAGAAAAAGCCTCATTCTTATTTATTAATATAAATGAAGGATTTTCAATAATTTTAAAACAACTTTTTCTTTATATTTATGGCCCAATTCAGATTCTGTTATGTTACTGCTACTGTTAAATAACATTTCAAAATAACATTTTGAAAATAACATTAATGCCTAAATTGGTATTCAGCTTCTGTTAAATTTTGGCTCTGTTAAAAATATGAGGCGAATTGGTTTTGACAGCTGAAATGTTATGAAATTTGTTGTTGTATTTTAGTTTTTCTGGAAATCAAGCATAAATAAAGGAAAACTTTAAGAAAAATAATAAAAAATGCTGCATTTTAGGTTAAAATAATATAATTGTTTTATTTAAATATAGAGAAATACATTTTGAAAGAAATTTTTTTATGTAAATTTTGTTGTTGTCATGATTTCTTTTACGATGAAAAACTATTGTTGAGTCTTGAATCTCAGATGAAAATTATTTTCTTTTATTTCTTAGGTGATCCGGGAACTTTAATTAATAATTAATATCTGATGTTTATTTAAAAATAATTAAAAAAAGTCATCACAACAAAAGAAACTTTTTTTCAGTTTAATCCAATATTAATTGAATTTTTTATTTGAAAACCATAATTATAATAATTACTATAATTATAATACACTTTATTATAACAAAAACATTTTTTTAATTAATTAAAAATCGTTTTTACACCGCACTATTATTTTAACGAGTAAGATTTTCTCTCTGTTAAAATAACATTTATTCTGACAGCTCTTAACAGTAACAGAGGCCACCTGAATACCGATTTAGGCATTAATGTTATTTTAGCAGTAACAGAGCGAATTAACAGATACAGAATTGGGCCATTAATTTAATTTAATTTAATTCAATGTTCTTAATTCAAGCTCTGATTTACAAGTGATTTTTTCCAAAATTTTAATTACAAAAATAATTTCTTCCAAAAATAATAAAACAAAGAGAATACAAAATCTCACAAAAAAATAAGAGAAAAATAATTACTCAACAATACAAATAAAAATATTTAATAAGAAGAAAATCACAGGGTGACCCACTTAAATATGTAATTATGTTTATTTGTTCTGGAATATATTAGATTAGTAAATAATATTATATTAAAAACATAAATGCAGCTGAATTTAAAATTAAAGAGAATTTATTAAAAAAACAATAATATAATATTAGATAAAAAAACAACAATATTCATAAAAAAAATAATTTTTGTACTGGAAAAAAAAAAGTGCCAACGACACGCGGTGTTCCCAAGCGGTCACCCACCCATCCAAGTACTAACCGCGCCCAATGTTGCTTAACTTCGGTGATCGGACGAGAACCGGTGTATTCAACATGGTATGGACGTTGCCAAAAGTCTCACTCTTATTTATTAATATAAACATGAAACAATATAATACAAAAAATAATTGAAATAATAAAAGTCTAAAATTTTTACAATGTAATTTATAATTCCATACATAATAATGAATATTTTTATTTTTTGAACAAAACATTGGAATAAAAATAAGAAAATTTAAACAAGCAATTGTTTAGTAGTAGTATTTTATTGTAAATTTAAATCTAGTGACCAACTATGATTGAAATGTATTGTTACTATGGTTTTATTATTTAATGTTTTCTGTTTAGAAGTTCAAAGACAATGAAAGACGTGGTTATATTTCATATAACAAATGTTTAAATAAAATCCATGTTTTATTAATTAATCGGCTACAGTATGAAAATATAAGACAAAAAAAAACAAAAAGCTTCATTCTAATTTATTAATATGTAATAAATATGTAATTAAGTTCTCTAATTTATCTCGATTGAATTTTGACCTGAGTAGACGTAAAATTAATTGTGCTTATTGTGGTATCATTTTCACTGTTTTTAATAATTTAATAATATCAATAATTATATTGTGTTGTGTAATTATGTAGTTCTTAAAATAGTGGATTGTGTTCTAATCTGACTGATTTTAATACATACGTTTTTGCTTTTTAATAATGTAATAATGAAACTATAAAAAGAAAAAAACAAATTAATTATAAGAAAAAAAGTGAACGGTATTCAAATAATATTAATTATATATTAAAATTGTATTGAACAATGAGTAAAATTTGTAACAAATGCCAAACTGGTGTTACAGATGTCCGTTATCCTGGTTTACAATGCTGTAGTTGTTCGAAATTCTTTCATGCTAAGTGTATTGGTATGAAAATCGATGATCTACGAGCATTGTTAAGCAATGGTGCTGGGTGGCTTTGTGTTAATTGCAAATTTAAATTTAGAAAATCTATAGGTATAAAGATATCATTATCTGATAACCCAACTTGTAATAAAGAAAACTTATCATCTAATGTGACGCAACCAATTAAAGAAATTTTTGATGTTCCAATACTATCTAAAACTGAAATAATTGATATTCAAGATACATTCAATAATTCAAAAACAGAGTCAACCGATTACAGTAATGAATTTCAACAAATAAAGAACTACAATTTAGAGCTTGTTGCTACTATTAAAAAATTAACGAATATGGTTGAAACCTTTCAGAGTAAAATCGATTCACTAGAACATAAAATTACAAATTATGAACAATGCATAACAGATAATATTCATTTGAAAGAAGAATTGAATGACCTTCGTAAATCAATAATTGAAAAAGATGAAATATTAAATAATTTTGACCAAAAATCAAGAAATAATAATATTCAAATATCTGGCATCCCGTTTAAAAAGAAAGAAAATCTTATAGAAATTATTAAAACAATTTCTGTAGTTATTGGTTATACTATTAACAACTTGGATATAGATTTCGTCCACAGAGTTCAAAAGATTAATAAAAATAATAAATTCAAAAATATTATATGCAGATTTGTTAATAAATATAAACAAATGGATTTTCTTTATCATTGTAAAATGAAAGGAATTATTTCTACGAAAGACATCAATTTACATGATGAATCAGAATCATCAATTTTTATTAATGAACAATTAACTCTTAAAAATGGTACTTTATTTTTTAAACTTAGATTATTCAGAAAGAATTATAATAGTAACAACGAAAACAAAATTAAATACGTATGGACAAAGAACGGACGTATATTTGGTCGCAGGGACGAAAATTCGAATGTAATAATAATTAAATCTGAAGATGACTTCTTGAAAATTTAAATTGGTAATCATCTTGAGTGATTATATTGAAATTGATCAATCTATGAACTTTTGTAATCTTTATTACCAAAATTGTCGTGGTCTTAGAACAAAAACGTGTATGTTTAAAAATAATTTAATCATATCAAATTATGATATTGTGTGTCTGACGGAAACATGGCTAGTTCCATCTATACATAATAATGAATTATTTGATGACAATTATTTAGTTTTTAGAAGAGATCGTAGTTGATTGCTGTTAAGAAATCTTTCTGCAATAACTCAACACTGCGGATGGAATGGTTTAGCGATGTTGAAGATATCTGGATTACTATTAGATTACATAACAAAACAATTCATATATGTTGTGCTTATATTGTTCCTAACTGCTCATTGTTGTGTTTTGAATCGCATTTAAATGTAATCAATGATGTGTTTATTAATAACCAAGAAGATGAAGTATTAATTGTCGCTGACTATAATTTACCTCAATGTTTTAATTTATCAAAAAGTAACTCTAATTCTGCAACTTCTAAATTATTAATTAATACCATTGAATTATGTGATTTAAAGCAATTTAATGAGATTCATAATTTTAATAACGTTATTTTGGATCTTATCTTAAGTAAGAGCAATAACAATAATAATATAATTGTTAGTAAATCAGATGATCCATTAACTAAATTGGATCCTCATCATCCCGCTCTTAATATTAAATTTAATTTCATTAATATTAAAATCTCCAAAAATGTTTTTATGAATAAATTAAAAATAAGAAATTACTTTAAAGCTGATTATAACAACAGAAACGTCAAACGTCAAACGTCAAACAAAATACGCTCCGCCAAATTATTTAATTTATGTGTGAAAAACTACTTTTTTAATCATTAATTAGTGTTAAATCACTTCATAAGTTTTTGTTAAGTGTATAGTTGAAATATTACTCGTAATAAAACAATCATAAATAAGAAATTTAAATTAAAATTTTTTTTTTTTTTTTTTTAATTTTGTTTTTGTTGTTTTTATTGTTTTTGTTGTCTTTTTGACAATAGTTTTAAAGGAAACAATAACTGATCGAAATTTCGCAATTATTGTGATTTATTATTTATTATTATAATTATTGTGTAAAGAGCTAATTTTGAACTGGCCGAAATAGTCATTTGCCCAAATAAATAAATAATTCAATAATAATTAAAGTTATGGCTTGTGGTAAATGTGGAGCTGTCTGCACTGGTGATGAGTATATCATTTGCTCCGGTACTTGTAAAGTACCATTCCATCTAAATTGTGTCAGGTTGACTCAAACTGTTTTAAAAGCTGTCCAGAAGAGTTCCAATAATCTCACTTGGAATTGTGATGTTTGCAAAGACATCACAACAAGCGCAGTAATAAATAAAATGGACACCATTTCAAAAACGCTTAAGGATCTTTCCGACGCCTTTAAGCTCTTCAGTGAATGTTTTAAGGCTCCTTCAGGCTCATCAATTCCAAATCTTCAGAATGCGCCATCTAGTGGTTCATCAAATAGTGATTCTTTAGTGACCACTCCTACATCGTATTCTTCTGTCGTCATTGGCACTGATACTTCTTCTACAACGTTGGTTACTTCAGTTGCACTAAAAAAACATTTGTATGTGTCCCGACTTAATCCAAATGCTAAACCAATAGATGTTGGTAAATATCTAGGAGATAAGCTTGGAATTTCGGCTGATGAAATAATTTGCCAAAGCCTTATTCCTAAGGACAAGGACTTGTCAAGTTTAACATTTGTTTCATGTAGACTAAGCTTAACTGAAGAATATTTTAAAAAGGCTCTTCTGCCGGAGATCTGGCCTGCTGGTGTGTTGGTAAGAGAGTTCATTTTTCGTCCAAGATCCCGTAATGTTGCTAGTGCTCAAGTGGCGTAGCAACAATCATGTCAATTAAAACTAACACAGCAACAAAATCAAAATCAACATAATCAACTACAACTAACACAGCAACAAAATCAGAATCAATATAATCAACTTCAACAATGCCCATTTAGTTCAGAGTTTTCTATTTATTTTCAAAATGTGAGAGGTATGTCGTCAAAGACGTCTTCATTTCTCAGATTTGTGCACAGTACTGAGTATAAAATCTATGTTTTAATTGAAACCTGGCTGTATACATCCATCCATAGCTCAGAACTATTTGGTACTAATTATATCGTCTATCGAAATGATAGATCCACCATCAACAGTTCTAAATCCCGTGGAGGAGGCATACTTATTGCCGTCCATTCATCAATTTGTAGTGAATTAGTTATTGGTGAAACTTCAATCGAATTATTATGTGTTAAATTATCTATAAGAAATAGTTCAATTTTTTTATTTGGTCTATACATTCCACCTAATTCAACTTTTGACGTATATTTTACGCAAATGGAATGTATATGTGATATTACTTCTAACAGTAAAATTAATGATAATGTAATAGTCTTAGGTGATTTTAATTTGCCAAATATCTCTTGGCTCAAAGAGGATGATTGTGATTGGTTAATACCGGTTAATGTAAATTCAATTATTGAATGTCTTTGTATTGATTCCTTGTTATGTTGTGATTTGAAACAAATTAATTTTATTTGTAATAATTTATTAAAATTTTTGGACTTAGTTTTTGTCAATAATTATGAACTCTGCCATATAAAAGAGTCTTTAATACCTTTTGTTGTAAATGACATCCACCATAAGGCATATGATATTGAACTCAATCCGGATTACTTTTCACTAACTAAACCTAGCTGTGATACTAATAATATTGATATTTTTAATTTTAGATCTCTTGACGAAGATGGCTTAAATTCATTCCTTGAAGAAATTGACTGGTCAACAACTCTTACCTCACAAGCGTTAGATGTTAATGTTGAGAAGTTCTATGACTTATTGTTCACGGGTTTTCGGAATTTTATACCACTTTTTAAAAATAGAAATAAAAACTCCAACCGTCCCCCGTGGTTTACTCGTGAACTTATAAATTTGCTTTTAATCAATACATAAGAAGAATTGAGAATGACATCAAAATGGACCCTAAGAAATTTTGGTCTTTTGTTAATGCTAGACGGAAAACTTCTGGTTATCCTTCCACAATGGTTTATAATGGCACGAAAGCTGATAATGTGAATGACATTGCGAATCTCTTTGCTGACTTCTTTCAGAGTATCTATAAGAATGACACATCGGGTTCTTCTGCTGTTGATTCTCCAATTCACAAAGTTTCTCATGATATTCGGATCCCTTTCATATCGGTTGAGGACGTAATAACCAGTCTCCAAAGCTTTAAAGATGGTTGCGGTCCTGATAAAATTCCATCATTCTTTCTGAAGAAATTTAGTCATGTCCTTGCTGTTCCTCTTGGCATAATCTTTAACCAATCTCTGAAGTTGGGAGTCTTTCCTACTAAATGGAAAGTATCTCAAATAACCCCAATTTTCAAAAGTGGTAAACGTAATGATATGACTAATTACCGAGGAATATCTATTCTCTCTGCAGTTCCTAAACTCTTCGAAGCTATCATCTATAAGCATCTGTTACATATTGTTAAACCGTTAATTTCAATTTCTCAACATGGTTTTTTCCCGGGAAGATCAACTTCCACGAATTTAATTGAATTCACGAAGTATGTTACTGAAGTAGTTGAAACACGTAGTCAGGTTGATGTTATCTATACTGATTTTAGCAAAGCATTTGATTCGATTCAACACTACATCATATGTAAAAAATTACACAATTTAGGATTCAATGATCGGCTCCTAAAATGGATTGAATCGTATCTGACAGGAAGAACTCAGTATGTGCTCATTGATGGACACAAATCACGTTATATTTCTGTTAGTTCTGGTGTTCCACAAGGCTCCCATCTTGGTCCTTTAATATTTATTCTATTTATTAATGACATTGTGGATGTTATTAGCCACAGTAAATGCCTAATATATGCTGACGATTTGAAAATATACAGGAAGATTGAATCTATTAATGATGTATTGCTGCTTCAAATGGATATATATTCGTTAGTGAGTTGGTGTAATACTTCTAAACTTCATCTTAATGTTAGAAAATGTAAAGCCGTCTCTTTTCATAGAAAGTTAATCCCGATTATTTCCGATTACTTTGTCAATAATACAATGCTTGAAAGAACTTCAGAAATTCTTGACCTGGGAATTTTATTTGATCGGTCATTAATCTTTAATAAGCATATTGATAAGGTTGTAGCCAAAGCTTCGGCCATGCTCGGTTTCGTTACAAGAATGTCTAAGGATTTTAAGGATACTAACGTTATTATTAACTTGTATGTATCTTTTGTCCGTTCCCATCTTGAATATGCGGCCGTGGTATGGTCACCATATAGAACAGTTCATGTTGAGAGAATTGAAAGGGTACAAAAAAGATTCGTGATATTTATCTTAAGAAGACTAGGTTGGGCAAATAATCCGAATTTACCTTTCTGGTCGCAAATACAAAATCTACCACCATATTCGGAACGTTGTAAATTGCTGAATATTATGCCATTATTTGATCGTCGAACGCTAATCAGTGCAGTTTTTGTAGCTGATATTTTGTGTGGAAGAATCGATTCTCCAAATATTTTAAGTTCTCTCAATTTACATGTACCATCGCGCTCACTTCGTAACCAACAGGCATTGGATTTAGATTTTCATAGAACGGATTATGGCAATAATGAACCTGTTACCGCTATGAGTAGAATTTTTAACGCTGTGTCTAATATTTTTGATTACGATTCTTCAAGGAATGAATTTCGAAGAGTCCTACATGATTTTATTTCAATTGGTTTGGTTTGACTTCATATGTTTAATGTCCGATGTTTTCTTTATTTTAATCTTTATTTTAATTTTTATTATTATTTTTAGAAAGCGTATCTAATTGTACTTAATATTTTTTTCTTTTTTTTGTAAATCTAGTCATTAAGGATCACTGGTCCTGTTGATGGAAATAAATAAATAAATAAATAATATAATTTGCAATGAATGAAATTCAATTGACTGGATCAGTAACTTAAATATAAGAAACAGCCTAGACTTTAATATTGAACTATTCAATGATTTAGTCAATAATATTATTAAAAAACATGTTCCATTTAAAAGATCTAATCCTAATACTTTTCCAAAATGGTTTTCAAAAGAGTCGATTAAATTATTTAAACAAAAAAAGAAATTTAAAGATAAGTATGAAATCTATAAAAATGTACTAGACTTTAATCTCTTTACTAATTATAGAAGAAAATTAAAAAAAAGTATTAGAATAGACTATAAATGATATATTGATGCAATTGAACTGAACTTAGGGAAATATAATAATGAAATCCAAAACGGCAAAATTGCCAACAGCAATTTAAAAGATTTTTGGAATTTTGTAAATAACAAAAGAGGCGAAAATAAAAAAAAAACCTGATCATGTCAATTATAAAAATCATACTGCTAAAAATCCAAATGAAATTGTTAATGCATTCGCAGACTTTTTTGAGTCAGTATACACACCAGATGACTTTAATAAAATTGATTACTCTAAATTAGATACCCTACATTCTGATGATCAAAGTTTTTTAACATTTATAAAAATTGACGCAGCTTTAGTCTATAAATATCTAAATAATTTGAATATAAAAAGTTCTGCTGGACCGGACAATATTCCGGCAGTATTCTATATAAATTGTTCCACAGCTCTTGCTTTACCTATTTCCTTAATTTATCATAAATCAATTAATAGTGGGGTTTTCCCTGCTAAATGGAAAACCTCTTTTGTTGTACCAATTTTTAAAAAAGGGTCATCATGCATGGTTGAAAATTATAGAGGAATTGCCAAATATTCTTGCATTGCTAAAGTTTTTGAGAACATTGTGTCAGATCATATTACTAAACATTTCACACCAAAAATTATCCCGCAACAACATGGCTTTGTTTGTAAAAAATCGACTAACACTAATCTTTTAGGATTTTCCCAATCACTTCACGAAGCAGTTGACAATCACTTTCAAGTAGATGTAGTCTATACCGACTTTGCCAAGGCATTTGACAAAGTATCTAATTACCTACTTATTACAGAGTTATCTAATTGTAAAATCCAAGGTAAAGTTTTAAATTGGATAATTAGCTTTCTTCGTCATCGAACGCAATTTGTTAATATAAATGGTATAATTTCCAAACCAATTAAGGCCACTTCGGGAGTGCCTCAAGGTAGTCATATTGGTCCCATTTTATTTACTATTTTTATTAATAACATATTAAATGACATCAAACACTCAGAAGCAGTTTTGTTCGCGGATGATCTTAAAATTTGGAAAATAATAAAAAATAAAAATGATTGCCTAAATTTTCAACTTGATCTTGATAAACTTTGTTCATTTTGTAGAGAGAAAAAACTAACTCTAAATCTTGACAAATGTGTTTATATGTCATTCACAAGAAATGTTGAAAGATTAATAAAAAATCCTTATTCACTTGATTCACATTTTTTAAAAGAGGTTCATGAGTTCAATGATTTAGGGGTTACTTTTTCGTCAAATTTGTCATTTAGTAAACATATTGATAAAATCTCAAACAAAGCATTTGGTTTATTAGGATTCATACTTCGAATTGGTAAAGACTTTAATAATCTTAAAACTATGTTACTATTATACAATACCCTAATAAGAAGCCAATTAGAATACTGTTCTCAGATATGGAATCCAACGTACTTAACTCAAATAAATCAAATTGAAAGGATTCAAAAAATTTTCATCAGAACAATGTTTATCCGTGGTATATTACCTAAATCAATTAAAATAAATAAAGATAACTACCGGAACCAATTGAAACAATATAGTTATACCGAATCATTGCGTTTAATTAATTATAAAAGATTAACTTATCGGCGTGATTTTAGTGATCTAATTTTCATTTACAAAATGTTTAATAACTTAATCGATAACTCTTCTTTTATAAATAAATTCATAATAAATATACCTAATCGTCCTATAAGATTAATAAGTGGCATTAGATATTTTGTTGAAATTCCTTATAAAACAAACTTAGGTTACAATTCACCGATAAATAGACTAATAAAACTATTTAATTCAATGTTTAATAATGATAACATAATCAAGGGACCTCGTCATATTTTTACAAAATTTATTATAGAGAAATTGAATACATCTTCTGTCTAATTGCATCAATATCGTCTAATTCGTTCTTGCGTTTATATTTATGATTTGTAGTTTGTTGTTTAGTTTATTCTTTCTGAATGTTTTTACTGTATTTTGCTTATATTTAATTTTATATTTAATTTTTATCATTGTATTACTTTTAGTTGTTTAGTTATTTTTCTGTAGCTTTATATAAGTATTTTTAATTTATTCTAGTTTTAATTCATATTATAAATAAAATTAAAAATAAAAATAGTGTATTCATTGATTGGAAGGTAACTTCTGTTTGTTTACCAGTTATAAATAAATAAATAATTTATTAGATTAGTAAATAATATTCTATTGAAAACATAAATGCAGCTGAATTTAAAAATAAAGAGAATTTATTAATAAACAATAATAAAGATTAAAAAACAACAATATTCATAAAAAAAATAATTTTTGTACTGCAAAAAAAAAAAGTGCCAACGACACGCGGTGTTCCCAAACGGTCAAACGGCTTAACTTCGGTGATCGGACGAGAACCGGTGTATTCAACATGGTATGGACGTTGCCAAAACTCTCACTCTTATTTATTAATATAAACATGAAACAATACAATACAAAAAGTAATTGAAATAATAAAAGTCTAAAATTTTTACAATGTAATTTATAATTCCGTAGATAATAATAAATAATTTTATTTTTTGAACAAAACATTGGAATAAAAGTAAGAAAATTTAAACAAGCAATTGTTTAGTAGTAGTACTTTATTGTAAATTTAAATCTAGTGACCAACTATGATTGAAATGTATTGTGACTATGGTTTTTTTATTTTATGTTTTTTGTTTTGAGAGTTCAAAGAAATAGAAAGACGTGTTTATATTTCAAATGTTTAAATAAAATCTATCATAAAAAAAATTCTTTTTGTACCAATATATTTTATGTTTATTTTATTAAAGTAAACAAAGCAATACCAAGAAAAATGTGTATTAATAAAAGAATCAATTATGGCGTTGAAAATTTTTTTAAAATGTTATTTATAATTCCATTTTTTTTAACAAACCATTGGCATAAATGATAGTTAATTGATTAATTTAATAATTAATTAATTTCAAATTTTTGAGAAACACTGTGAAACTGATTTAATAATCGAATATATGTATATATATACTTATATGTGTATATATATAAAATTTGGAGTTTAATTAAATTAAAACAACAACTTTTAGTTTCACAACTTTTTTATATTTATTCTAAGTACTTTTCGAGAACTATGTTCCCATCATCAGGACATTAAATTTTAAACTGGAATAAAAATAAGAAAATTTAAACAAACAATTGTTTAGTAGTATTACTTTCTTGTAAATTTAAATCTAGTGAACAACTCTGATTGAAATGTATTGATACTATGGTTTTGTTATTTTATGTTTTTTGTTTAGAGAGTTCAAAGAAATAGAAAGACGTGGTTATATTTCATATAGCAAATGTTTAAATAAAATCCATGTTTTATTAATTAATCGGCTACAGTATGAAAATATAAAACAACAAAAACAAAAAGCTTCATTCTTATTTATTAATATAAATATGTAATTATGTTTATTTGTTCTCTAATTTATTAGATTAGTAAATAATATTCTATTGAAAACATAAATGCAGCTGAATTTAAAAATAAAGAGAATTTATTAATAAACAATAATATAATAAAGATTAAAAAACAAGAATATTCATAAAAAAATATTTTTTGTACTGCAAAAAAAAAAAAGTGCCAACGACACGCGGTGTTCCCAAGCGGTCACCCATCCAAGTACTAACCGCGCCCAATGTTGCTTAACTTCGGTGATCGGACGAGAACCGGTGTATTCAACATGGTATGGACGTTGCCAAAAGCCTCACTCTTATTTATTAATATAAACATGAAACAATATGTTCAATCATGAACAGAAAATATAAACACTGCAATGTAAACCCAGCGTCCAGACGTATCAACTTACCAGCACTTGATAAGACAATTATAATAATATTAAAGAATTCATGTATTATGCAATTATACATAAAATTAATATTATTAGAATTCTGTTAAGATAATCTTTAAATAATAATATTTTAGAGTTGATGTATTATGCAATTATGCATAAAAATATATGTGATAAGAATTCTTGTGAGAAATTAATTAATCTTACTTTTTAAATGCTTTGTAATCATTTTTTGTATATATAAACCAAAATTTATATAGAATAAAATTAGTCTGAAAATAACAATCAAAGTGTTATTATTAGCAGCGCAATTGTAGAGAAGGTTCTGGCCCCTATACAGTGGGATTACAATTGTGCCAACAATTACCTAAAGATTTGGACTTACAAACCAAATCTTTACATGGTCCTTCGAGCCGGATAAGAACATGGCGTCCATCGAGTTAACAACAGCCAACCGATGAGATTAAGAAGAAAAGGCGTCCATCGAATTATCAACAGCCAACCGATGGGGTATAGTTCTTCGAGTCAAGAAGAACTAAACGAACTTCGAGTCATCAAGAACTGACCGAGTTAATAAAAAGAAAAAATAATCCAAAATTTCCTACCATAAATTGTTTTCTTAGAGAGCTTGCTGGAATTACTAAGAAAAATATGTCCGTATCCAATTAAAAAAATTGTTTGATCTCAGACAGTGGAATACTCTGGCCGTTTACGGAATTACTGAGAATCAACAATACACAAAATTCCAACTCTCCTACCTAGAATTATTGATCTTAGACAGAGGAATACTCTGGCCGTTTACGGAATTACTAAGAATCAATAATTTCCATATTTAAAATAATTAAATGCAATATTTAAAATGAACCAAAGAAACAGAAACTTGAGGAGCCTAAGAAGAACGGGATAATCAACCCAATATAGACACTGTTAAAAAAGAAACAGAAACTTGAGGAGCCTAAGAAGAACGGGATAATCAACCCAATATAGACACTGTTAAAAAAGGAAATGTGGAAGATAAAAGAAACAGAAACTTGAGGAGCCTAAGAACAACGGGATAATCAACCCAATATAGATACTGTTAAAAAATGGAAATGTGAGAGGAAAAGAATTTGATAATAATTTAATAAAATTTGAGAAAAAACAACACCAAATTCCTGAAATCTCTTTAAAAAAGTTAAAGATTAGTATTAAAGAGTTTCAACACTGATAAGAAGAACTACAGTACCTACAACAAAAATAAATTACAAAGATTTTTGTTAAACAAAAATACACTACAAGTATTTTTGGTCAAAAAATACAATTCAAATTTAAAAAAGGAAATGTAAGAGGATAAGAATTTGAATTGGATAATTATTTATTAAAATTTGAGAAAAACCAACACCAAATTATAGAAATCTCTTTAAAAAAATCAAAGATTAGTATTAAAAGAGTTTCAACACTGATAAGAAGAACTACAGTACCTACAACAAAAATAAATTACAAATATTTTTGTCAAACAAGAATACACTACAAATATTCTTGTCAAAAAAAACCTACAGTATATACAACAAAAATACTCAACAAATATTTTTGTTAAACAAGAATACCCTACAAATATTCTTGACGAGACGAACAAAAGTATATACAACAAAAATACACTACAAGTATTTTTGGTCAAAAAATACAATTTAAATTTTTTGGCAAAACAACACTATATATACAAGTATTTTTTGGTCAATGAAAACATTACAAATTTTTTTTGTTCAAAACAATACTTATTACTACCAAATAGAATAAGTATATATAGAAATTCAATAAAAACTAAAAAACAAACAATAAATATTCCAAGATGAAAGCAAAACACTAAAAAATAAACACCCGAATTAGTATTGCAATAATTTCGCCCCCCGAACCATGCAAGCATGCAAGCATTGTTCAAAAGCATGCAGATTATTAAAAGAGCAACAAATTGGTGGCTTAGAAAATGGAATGCAAAATTTATGAAACTTCTCAATCAAACAATAACACAGATTGAAGGATTTATTCAATTTTACAATTGGGGAACAAATTGAAGTAACTGTAATAAAAGTTAATAATTTTCATCATCGCAATAAGAACAACAACAGGTGGTAACATAAGGACACCAAATTCAGTACCAAGAGATAACATATTTAATAAAGATGACATTCAAATTGCTGGCCGGGAAATATGTTCAGTACTGAATACAATATTATAATTCAAACGTTGCAATATAAACGCAGCATAACATAAGAAATATAATACAGTAACATTTGCATCACCAACACAGCAAATTCAACACAAGATCCAGCAGGAAGTGGTAGGGCTTACCCACCACGATGTACATCATTAACGTTTATAGTTTTCATAACAAGAAAGAGGTGATGATCAACACAAGGTGATAACATATCGGCACCTAAAACAACATCAGCCTAACAAACATGACACTACAGTGGCCCGAGAGTATGTTCAATCCACTGAACAGAACAATTGAAAAGGCAGATAAATCTGCCGTTTGAACTCGCTTTTTCCGATTCATGACAACAACGAATTAACTCAACTATACAAGTTGATGTTAGTGAATACAAGGATAATGAAGCACAACATAATATTCACTATCGACATTCCTTTGATCAATAAAGAGGAATTCCAGCCGTACAAATTAATTTCATTGGAAACTACATATCAAGGGAAACATGTGTTCATTGTACCCTCTTCAGAATATTTGATTGTAAGTTTAGACCGTGATCAATATTACCCACTAGAGATGGAAGAAATTAAAGCCTGCCAGCATGATAAGAAACAACAACTATTATGTACACAAAAGAGGCTGTTACATAACCAGAACTCGCACGCCAGCAAATGCGAAATGGAAATGCTAAAACATACCTCATGAATATCAAATATGTGCCAGATATGATCCTCAGAGTCAACTGTTGTTTGGATTCAGCTATCTCACCATAACAGCTGGATATATTCCCTGGAAGAAGCCCATACCATAGATATAATATCGGACTTAACGCTTCCTTATTAGCAGCGCAATTGTAGAGAAGGTTCTGGCCCCTATACAGTGGGATTACAATTGTGCCAACAAATTACCTAAAGATTTGGACTTACAAACCAATTGTTTACACAATATAATACAAAAAATAATTGAAATAATAAAAGTCTAAAATTTTTACAATGTAATTTATAATTCCATTGATGAATATTTTTATTTTTGAACAAAACATTGGAATAAAAATAAGAAAATTTAAACAAGCAATTGTTTAGTAGTAGTACTTTATTGTAAATTTAAATCTAGTGACCAACTATGATTGAAATGTATTGTGACTATGGTTTTTTTATTTTATTTTTGTTGTTTAGAGAGCTCAAAGAAATAGAAAGACGTAGTTATATTTCAAATGTTTAAATAAAATCTATCATAAAAAAAATTCTTTTGTACCAATATATTTTATGTTTATTTTATTAAAGTAAACAAAGCAATACCAAGAAAAATGTGTATTAATAAAAGAATCAATTATGGCGTTGAAAATTTTTTTAAAATGTTATTTATAATTCCATAGAAAATAATGAATTTTTTTTAACAAAACATTGGAATAAATGATAGTTAATTGATTAATTTAATAATTAATTAATTTCAAATTTTTGAGAAACACTGTGAAACTGATTTAATAATCGAATATATGTATATATATATTTATATGTGTATATATATAAAATTTGAAGTTTAATTAAATTAAAACAACAACTTTCAGTTTCACAACTTTTTTATATTTATTCTAAGTACTTTTGGAGAACTATGTTCCCATCATCAGGACAATAAATTTTAAACTGGAATAAAAATAAGAAAATTTAAACAAACAATTGTTTAGTAGTATTACTTTCTTGTAAATTTAAATCTACTGACCAACTATGATTGAAATGTATTGTTACTATGGTTTTATTATTTAATGTTTTTTGTTCAGAAGTTCAAAGGCAATGAAAGACGTGGTTATATTTCATATAGCAAATGTTTAAATAAAATCCATGTTTTATTAATTAATCGGCTACAGTATGAAAATATAAAAGAACAAAAACAAAAAGCCTCATTCTTATTTATTAATATAAATATGTAATTATGTTTATTTGTTCTCTAATTTATTAGATTAGTAAATAATATTCTATTGAAAACATAAAGGCAGCTGAATTTAAAAATAAAGAGAATTCATTAATAAACAATAATATAATAAAGATTAAAAAACAACAATATTCATAAAAAAATATTTTTTGTACTGCAAAAAAAAAAAGTGCCAACGACACGCGGTGTTCCCAAGCGGTCACCCATCCAAGTACTAACCGCGCCCAATGTTGCTTAACTTCGGTGATCGGACGAGAACCGGTGTATTCAACATGGTATGGACGTTGCCAAAAGTCTCACTCTTATTTATTAATATAAACATAAAACAATATAATACAAAAAATAATTGAAATAATAAAAGTCTAAAATTTTTACAATGTAATTTATAATTCCATAGATAATAATGAATATTTTTATTTTTTGAACAAAACATTGGAATAAAAATAAGAAAATTTAAACAAGCAATTGTTTAGTAGTAGTATTTTATTGTAAATTTAAATCTAGTGACCAACTATGATTGAAATGTATTGTTACTATGGTTTTATTATTTAATATTTTTTGTTCAGAAGTTCAAAGCCAATGAAAGACGTGGTTATATTTCATATAACAAATGTTTAAATAAAATCCATGTTTTATTAATTAATCGGCTACAGTATGAAAATATAAAAGAACAAAAACAAAAAGCCTCATTCTCATTTATTACTATAAATATGTAATTATGTTTATTTGTTCTCTAATTTATTAGATTAGTAAATAATATTCTATTGAAAACATAAATGCAGCTGAATTTAAAAATAAAGAGAAATTATTAATAAACAATAATATAATAAAGATTAAAAAACAAGAATATTCATAAAAAAAATAATTTTTGTACTGCAAAAAAAAAAAGTGCCAACGACACGCGGTGTTCCCAAGCGGTCACCCATCCAAGTACTAACCGCGCCCAATGTTGCTTAACTTCGGTGATCGGACGAGAACCGGTGTATTCAAGATGGAATGGACGTTGCCAAAAGTCTCACTCTTATTTATTAATATAAACATGAAACAATATAATACAAAAAATAATTGAAATAATAAAAGTCTAAAATTTTTACAATGTAATTTATAATTCCATAGATAATAATGAATATTTTTATTTTTTGAACAAAACATTGGAATAAAAATAAGAAAATTTAAACAAGCAATTGTTTAGTAGTAGTATTTTATTGTAAATTTAAATCTAGTGACCAACTATGATTGAAATGTATTGATACTATGGTTTTGTTATTTTATGTTTTTTGTTTAGAGAGTTCAAAGAAATAGAAAGACGTGGTTTATATTTCATATAGCAAATGTTTAAATAAAATCCATGTTTTATTAATTAATCGGCTACAGTATGAAAATATTAAAGAACAAAAACAAAAAGCCTCATTCTTATTTATTACTATAAATATGTAATTATGTTTATTTGTTCTCTAATTTATTAGATTAGTAAATAATATTCTATTGAAAACATAAATGCAGCTGAATTTAAAAATAAAGAGAATTTATTAATAAACAATAATATAATAAAGATTAAAAAACCACAATATTCATAAAAAAATAATTTATGTACTGCAAAAAAAAAAAAAGTGCCAACGACACGCGGTGTTCCCAAGCTACAGTATGAAAATATAAAAGAACAAAAACAAAAAGCCTCATTCTTATTTATTAATATAAATATGTAATTATGTTTATTTGTTCTCTAATTTATTAGATTAGTAAATAATATTCTATTGAAAACATAAATGCAGCTGAATTTAAAAATAAAGAGAATTTATTAATAAACAATAATATAATAAAGATTAAAAAACAACAATATTCATAAAAAAATATTTTTTGTACTGCAAAAAAAAAAAAGTTCCAACGACACGCGGTGTTCCCAAGCGGTCACCCATCCAAGTACTAACCGCGCCCAATGTTGCTTAACTTCGGTGATCGGACGAGAACCGGTGTATTCAACATGGTATGGACGTTGCCAAAAATCTCACTCTTATTTATTAATATAAACATGAAACAATATAATACAAAAAATAATTGAAATAATAAAAGTCTAAAATTTTTACAATGTAATTTATAATTCCATAGATAATAATGAATATTTTTATTTTTTGAACAAAACATTGGAATAAAAATAAGAAAATTTAAACAAGCAATTGTTTAGTAGTAGTACTTTATTGTAAATTTAAATCTAGTGACCAACTATGATCGAAATGTATTGTTACTATGGTTTTATTATTTAATATTTTTTGTTCAGAAGTTCAAAGCCAATGAAAGACGTGGTTATATTTCATATAACAAATGTTTAAATAAAATCCATGTTTTATTAATTAATCGGCTACAGTATGAAACTATAAAAGAACAAAAACAAAAAGCCTCATTCTTATTTATTAATATAAATATGTAATTATGTTTATTTGTTCTCTAATTTATTAGATTAGTAAATAATATTCTATTGAAAACATAAATGCAGCTGAATTTAAAAATAAAGAGAATTTATTAATAAACAATAATATAATAAAGATTAAAAAACAACAATATTCATAAAAAAATATTTTTTGTACTGCAAAAAAAAAAAAAGTGCCAACGACACGCGGTGTTCCCAAGCGGTCACCCATCCAAGTACTAACCGCGCCCAATGTTGCTTAACTTCGGTGATCGGACGAGAACCGGTGTATTCAACATGGTATGGACGTTGCCAAAAATTTCTCTCTTATTTATTAATATAAACATGAAACAATATAATACAAAAAATAATTGAAATAATAAAAGTCTAAAATTTTTACAATGTAATTTATAATTCCATAGATAATAATGAATATTTTTATTTTTTGAACAAAACATTGGAATAAAAATAAGAAAATTTAAACAAGCAATTGTTTAGTAGTAGTACTTTATTGTAAATTTAAATCTAGTGACCAACTATGATAAAAATGTATTGTTACTATGGTTTTATTATTTAATATTTTTTGTTCAGAAGTTCAAAGCCAATGAAAGACGTGGTTATATTTCATATAACAAATGTTTAAATAAAATCCATGTTTTATTAATTAATCGGCTACAGTATGAAAATATAAAAGAACAAAAACAAAAAGCCTCATTCTTATTTATTAATATAAATATGTAATTACGTTTATTTGTTCTCTAATTTATTAGATTAGTAAATAATATTCTATTGAAAACATAAATGCAGCTGAATTTAAAAATAAAGAGAATTTATTAATAAACAATAATATAATAAAGATTAAAAAACAACAATATTCATAAAAAAATAATTTTTGTACTGCAAAAAAAAAAAAGTGCCAACGACACGCGGTGTTCCCAAGCTACAGTATGAAAATATAAAAGAACAAAAACAAAAAGCCTCATTCTTATTTATTAATATAAATATGTAATTATGTTTATTTGTTCTCTAATTTATTAGATTAGTAAATAATATTCTATTGAAAACATAAATGCAGCTGAATTTAAAAATAAAGAGAATTTATTAATAAACAATAATATAATAAAGATTAAAAAACAACAATATTCATAAAAAAAAATTTTTTGTAATGCAAAAAAAAAAAAGTGCCAACGACACTTGGGAACGGTGTTCCCAAGCGGTCACCCATCCAAGTACTAACCGCGCCCAATGTTGCTTAACTTCGGTGATCGGACGAGAACCGGTGTATTCAACATGGTATGGACGTTGCCAAAAATTTCTCTCTTATTTATTAATATAAACATGAAACAATATAATACAAAAAATAATTGAAATAATAAAAGTCTAAAATTTTTACAATGTAATTTATAATTCCATAGATAATAATGAATATTTTTATTTTTTGAACAAAACATTGGAATAAAAATAAGAAAATTTAAACAAGCAATTGTTTAGTAGTAGTACTTTATTGTAAATTTAAATCTAGTGACCAACTATGATAAAAATGTATTGTTACTATGGTTTTATTATTTAATATTTTTTGTTCAGAAGTTCAAAGCCAATGAAAGACGTGGTTATATTTCATATAACAAATGTTTAAATAAAATCCATGTTTTATTAATTAATCGGCTACAGTATGAAAATATAAAAGAACAAAAACAAAAAGCCTCATTCTTATTTATTAATATAAATATGTAATTACGTTTATTTGTTCTCTAATTTATTAGATTAGTAAATAATATTCTATTGAAAACATAAATGCAGCTGAATTTAAAAATAAAGAGAATTTATTAATAAACAATAATATAATAAAGATTAAAAAACAACAATATTCATAAAAAAATAATTTTTGTACTGCAAAAAAAAAAAAGTGCCAACGACACGCGGTGTTCCCAAGCTACAGTATGAAAATATAAAAGAACAAAAACAAAAAGCCTCATTCTTATTTATTAATATAAATATGTAATTATGTTTATTTGTTCTCTAATTTATTAGATTAGTAAATAATATTCTATTGAAAACATAAATGCAGCTGAATTTAAAAATAAAGAGAATTTATTAATAAACAATAATATAATAAAGATTAAAAAACAACAATATTCATAAAAAAAAATTTTTTGTAATGCAAAAAAAAAAAAGTGCCAACGACACGCGGTGATCGGACGAGAACCGGTGTATTCAACATGGTATGGACGTTGCCAAAAGTCTCACTCTTATTTATTAATATAAACATGAAACAATATAATACAAAAAATAATTGAAATAATAAAAGTCTAAAATTTTTTGTAATGCAAAAAAAAAAAAGTGCCAACGACACGCGGTGATCGGACGAGAACCGGTGTATTCAACATGGTATGGACGTTGCCAAAAGTCTCACTCTTATTTATTAATATAAACATGAAACAATATAATACAAAAAATAATTGAAATAATAAAAGTCTAAAATTTTTACAATGTAATTTATAATTCCATAGATAATAATGAATATTTTTATTTTTTGAACAAAACATTGGAATAAAAATAAGAAAATTTAAACAAGCAATTGTTTAGTAGTAGTACTTTATTGTAAATTTAAATCTAGTGACCAACTATGATTGAAATGTATTGTTACTATGGTTTTATTATTTAATGTTTTTTGTTCAGAAGTTCAAAGCCAATGAAAGACGTGGTTATATTTCATATAGCAAATGTTTAAATAAAATCCATGTTTTATTAATTAATCGGCTACAGTATGAAAATATAAAAGAACAAAAACAAAAAGCCTCATTCTTATTTATTAATATAAATATGTAATTATGTTTATTTGTTCTCTAATTTATTAGATTAGTAAATAATATTCTATTGAAAACATAAATGCAGCTGAATTTAAAAATAAAGAGAAATTATTAATAAACAATAATATAATAAAGATTAAAAAACAAGAATATTCATAAAAAAATATTTTTTGTACTGCAAAAAAAAAAAAGTGCCAACGACACGCGGTGTTCCCAAGCGGTCACCCATCCAAGTACTAACCGCGCCCAATGTTGCTTAACTTCGGTGATCGGACGAGAACCGGTGTATTCAACATGGTATGGACGTTGCCAAAAATCTCACTCTTATTTATTAATATAAACATGAAACAATATAATTGAAATAATAAAAGTCTAAAATTTTTACAATGTAATTTATAATTCCATAGATAATAATGAATATTTTTATTTTTTGAACAAAACATTGGAATAAAAATAAGAAAATTTAAACAAGCAATTGTTTAGTAGTAGTACTTTATTGTAAATTTAAATCTAGTGACCAACTATGATAAAAATGTATTGTTACTATGGTTTTATTATTTAATATTTTTTGTTCAGAAGTTCAAAGCCAATGAAAGACGTGGTTATATTTCATATAACAAATGTTTAAATAAAATCCATGTTTTATTAATTAATCGGCTACAGTATGAAAATATAAAAGAACAAAAACAAAAAGCCTCATTCTTATTTATTAATATAAATATGTAATTATGTTTATTTGTTCTCTAATTTATTAGATTAGTAAATAATATTCTATTGAAAACATAAATGCAGCTGAATTTAAAAATAAAGAGAATTTATTAATAAACAATAATATAATAAAGATTAAAAAACAACAATATTCATAAAAAAATAATTTTTGTACTGCAAAAAAAAAAAAAGTGCCAACGACACGCGGTGTTCCCAAGCTACAGTATGAAAATATAAAAGAACAAAAACAAAAAGCCTCATTCTTATTTATTAATATAAATATGTAATTATGTTTATTTGTTCTCTAATTTATTAGATTAGTAAATAATATTCTATTGAAAACATAAATGCAGCTGAATTTAAAAATAAAGAGAATTTATTAATAAACAATAATATAATAAAGATTAAAAAACAACAATATTCATAAAAAAATATTTTTTGTACTGCAAAAAAAAAAAAGTTCCAACGACACGCGGTGTTCCCAAGCGGTCACCCATCCAAGTACTAACCGCGCCCAATGTTGCTTAACTTCGGTGATCGGACGAGAACCGGTGTATTCAACATGGTATGGACGTTGCCAAAAATCTCACTCTTATTTATTAATATAAACATGAAACAATATAATACAAAAAATAATTGAAATAATAAAAGTCTAAAATTTTTACAATGTAATTTATAATTCCATAGATAATAATGAATATTTTTATTTTTTGAACAAAACATTGGAATAAAAATAAGAAAATTTAAACAAGCAATTGTTTAGTAGTAGTACTTTATTGTAAATTTAAATCTAGTGACCAACTATGATAAAAATGTATTGTTACTATGGT
The DNA here is from genome assembly GCA_963082725.1 of Pedicia rivosa. NCBI lineage: Eukaryota > Metazoa > Arthropoda > Insecta > Diptera > Pediciidae > Pedicia > Pedicia rivosa. Next base: position 24,916,046 of record OY720153.1, read on the forward strand.
TTTATTATTTAATATTTTTTGTTCAGAAGTTCAAAGCCAATGAAAGACGTGGTTATATTTCATATAACAAATGTTTAAATAAAATCCATGTTTTATTAATTAATCGGCTACAGTATGAAAATATAAAAGAACAAAAACAAAAAGCCTCATTCTTATTTATTAATATAAATATGTAATTACGTTTATTTGTTCTCTAATTTATTAGATTAGTAAATAATATTCTATTGAAAACATAAATGCAGCTGAATTTAAAAATAAAGAGAATTTATTAATAAACAATAATATAATAAAGATTAAAAAACAACAATATTCATAAAAAAATAATTTTTGTACTGCAAAAAAAAAAAAGTGCCAACGACACGCGGTGTTCCCAAGCTACAGTATGAAAATATAAAAGAACAAAAACAAAAAGCCTCATTCTTATTTATTAATATAAATATGTAATTATGTTTATTTGTTCTCTAATTTATTAGATTAGTAAATAATATTCTATTGAAAACATAAATGCAGCTGAATTTAAAAATAAAGAGAATTTATTAATAAACAATAATATAATAAAGATTAAAAAACAACAATATTCATAAAAAAAAATTTTTTGTAATGCAAAAAAAAAAAAGTGCCAACGACACTTGGGAACGGTGTTCCCAAGCGGTCACCCATCCAAGTACTAACCGCGCCCAATGTTGCTTAACTTCGGTGATCGGACGAGAACCGGTGTATTCAACATGGTATGGACGTTGCCAAAAATCTCTCTCTTATTTATTAATATAAACATGAAACAATATAATACAAAAAATAATTGAAATAATAAAAGTCTAAAATTTTTACAATGTAATTTATAATTCCATAGATAATAATGAATATTTTTATTTTTTGAACAAAACATTGGAATAAAAATAAGAAAATTTAAACAAGCAATTGTTTAGTAGTAGTACTTTATTGTAAATTTAAATCTAGTGACCAACTATGATAAAAATGTATTGTTACTATGGTTTTATTATTTAATATTTTTTGTTCAGAAGTTCAAAGCCAATGAAAGACGTGGTTATATTTCATATAACAAATGTTTAAATAAAATCCATGTTTTATTAATTAATCGGCTACAGTATGAAAATATAAAAGAACAAAAACAAAAAGCCTCATTCTTATTTATTAATATAAATATGTAATTACGTTTATTTGTTCTCTAATTTATTAGATTAGTAAATAATATTCTATTGAAAACATAAATGCAGCTGAATTTAAAAATAAAGAGAATTTATTAATAAACAATAATATAATAAAGATTAAAAAACAACAATATTCATAAAAAAATAATTTTTGTACTGCAAAAAAAAAAAAGTGCCAACGACACGCGGTGTTCCCAAGCTACAGTATGAAAATATAAAAGAACAAAAACAAAAAGCCTCATTCTTATTTATTAATATAAATATGTAATTATGTTTATTTGTTCTCTAATTTATTAGATTAGTAAATAATATTCTATTGAAAACATAAATGCAGCTGAATTTAAAAATAAAGAGAATTTATTAATAAACAATAATATAATAAAGATTAAAAAACAACAATATTCATAAAAAAAAATTTTTTGTAATGCAAAAAAAAAAAAGTGCCAACGACACGCGGTGATCGGACGAGAACCGGTGTATTCAACATGGTATGGACGTTGCCAAAAGTCTCACTCTTATTTATTAATATAAACATGAAACAATATAATACAAAAAATAATTGAAATAATAAAAGTCTAAAATTTTTTGTAATGCAAAAAAAAAAAAGTGCCAACGACACGCGGTGATCGGACGAGAACCGGTGTATTCAACATGGTATGGACGTTGCCAAAAGTCTCACTCTTATTTATTAATATAAACATGAAACAATATAATACAAAAAATAATTGAAATAATAAAAGTCTAAAATTTTTACAATGTAATTTATAATTCCATAGATAATAATGAATATTTTTATTTTTTGAAGAAAACATTGGAATAAAAATAAGAAAATTTAAACAAGCAATTGTTTAGTAGTAGTACTTTATTGTAAATTTAAATCTAGTGACCAACTATGATTGAAATGTATTGTTACTATGGTTTTATTATTTAATGTTTTTTGTTCAGAAGTTCAAAGCCAATGAAAGACGTGGCTATATTTCATATAGCAAATGTTTAAATAAAATCCATGTTTTATTAATTAATCGGCTACAGTATGAAAATATAAAAGAACAAAAACAAAAAGCCTCATTCTTATTTATTAATATAAATATGTAATTATGTTTATTTGTTCTCTAATTTATTAGATTAGTAAATAATATTCTATTGAAAACATAAATGCAGCTGAATTTAAAAATAAAGAGAAATTATTAATAAACAATAATATAATAAAGATTAAAAAACAAGAATATTCATAAAAAAATATTTTTTGTACTGCAAAAAAAAAAAAGTGCCAACGACACGCGGTGTTCCCAAGCGGTCACCCATCCAAGTACTAACCGCGCCCAATGTTGCTTAACTTCGGTGATCGGACGAGAACCGGTGTATTCAACATGGTATGGACGTTGCCAAAAATCTCTCTCTTATTTATTAATATAAACATGAAACAATATAATACAAAAAATAATTGAAATAATAAAAGTCTAAAATTTTTACAATGTAATTTATAATTCCATAGATAATAATGAATATTTTTATTTTTTGAACAAAACATTGGAATAAAAATAAGAAAATTTAAACAAGCAATTGTTTAGTAGTAGTACTTTATTGTAAATTTAAATCTAGTGACCAACTATGATAAAAATGTATTGTTACTATGGTTTTATTATTTAATATTTTTTGTTCAGAAGTTCAAAGCCAATGAAAGACGTGGTTATATTTCATATAACAAATGTTTAAATAAAATCCATGTTTTATTAATTAATCGGCTACAGTATGAAAATATAAAAGAACAAAAACAAAAAGCCTCATTCTTATTTATTAATATAAATATGTAATTACGTTTATTTGTTCTCTAATTTATTAGATTAGTAAATAATATTCTATTGAAAACATAAATGCAGCTAAATTTAAAAATAAAGAGAATTTATTAATAAACAATAATATAATAAAGATTAAAAAACAACAATATTCATAAAAAAATAATTTTTGTACTGCAAAAAAAAAAAAGTGCCAACGACACGCGGTGTTCCCAAGCGGTCACCCATCCAAGTACTAACCGCGCCCAATGTTGCTTAACTTCGGTGATCGGACGAGAACCGGTGTATTCAACATGGTATGGACGTTGCCAAAAATTAGATTAGTAAATAATATTCTATTGAAAACATAAATGCAGCTGAATTTAAAAATAAAGAGAATTTATTAATAAACAATAATATAATAAAGATTAAAAAACAACAATATTCATAAAAAAATAATTTTTGTACTGCAAAAAAAAAAAAGTGCCAACGACACGCAGTGTTCCCAAGCTACAGTATGAAAATATAAAAGAACAAAAACAAAAAGTGCCAACGACACGCGGTATTCCCAAGCTACAGTATGAAAATATAAAAGAACAAAAACAAAAAGCCTCATTCTTATTTATTAATATAAATATGTAATTATGTTTATTTGTTCTCTAATTTATTAGATTAGTAAATAATATTCTATTGAAAACATAAATGCAGCTGAATTTAAAAATAAAGAGAATTTATTAATAAACAATAATATAATAAAGATTAAAAAACAACAATATTCATAAAAAAATATTTTTTGCACTGCAAAAAAAAAAAAGTGCCAACGACACGCGGTGTTCCCAAGCGGTCACCCATCCAAGTACTAACCGCGCCCAATGTTGCTTAACTTCGGTGATCGGACGAGAACCGGTGTATTCAACATGGTATGGACGTTGCCAAAAATCTCACTCTTATTTATTAATATAAACATGAAACAATATAATACAAAAAATAATTGAAATAATAAAAGTCTAAAATTTTTACAATGTAATTTATAATTCCATAGATAATAATGAATATTTTTATTTTTTGAACAAAACATTGGAATAAAAATAAGAAAATTTAAACAAGCAATTGTTTAGTAGTAGTACTTTATTGTAAATTTAAATCTAGTGACCAACTATGATAAAAATGTATTGTTACTATGGTTTTATTATTTAATATTTTTTGTTCAGAAGTTCAAAGCCAATGAAAGACGTGGTTATATTTCATATAACAAATGTTTAAATAAAATCCATGTTTTATTAATTAATCGGCTACAGTATGAAAATATAAAAGAACAAAAACAAAAAGCCTCATTCTTATTTATTAATATAAATATGTAATTACGTTTATTTGTTCTCTAATTTATTAGATTAGTAAATAATATTCTATTGAAAACATAAATGCAGCTAAATTTAAAAATAAAGAGAATTTATTAATAAACAATAATATAATAAAGATTAAAAAACAACAATATTCATAAAAAAATAATTTTTGTACTGCAAAAAAAAAAAAGTGCCAACGACACGCGGTGTTCCCAAGCGGTCACCCATCCAAGTACTAACCGCGCCCAATGTTGCTTAACTTCGGTGATCGGACGAGAACCGGTGTATTCAACATGGTATGGACGTTGCCAAAAATTAGATTAGTAAATAATATTCTATTGAAAACATAAATGCAGCTGAATTTAAAAATAAAGAGAATTTATTAATAAACAATAATATAATAAAGATTAAAAAACAACAATATTCATAAAAAAATAATTTTTGTACTGCAAAAAAAAAAAAGTGCCAACGACACGCAGTGTTCCCAAGCTACAGTATGAAAATATAAAAGAACAAAAACAAAAAGTGCCAACGACACGCGGTGTTCCCAAGCTACAGTATGAAAATATAAAAGAACAAAAACAAAAAGCCTCATTCTTATTTATTAATATAAATATGTAATTATGTTTATTTGTTCTCTAATTTATTAGATTAGTAAATAATATTCTATTGAAAACATAAATGCAGCTGAATTTAAAAATAAAGAGAATTTATTAATAAACAATAATATAATAAAGATTAAAAAACAACAATATTCATAAAAAAATAATTTTTGTACTGCAAAAAAAAAAAAAGTGCCAACGACACGCGGTGTTCCCAAGTTACAGTATGAAAATATAAAAGAACAAAAACAAAAAGCCTCATTCTTATTTATTAATATAAATATGTAATTATGTTTATTTGTTCTCTAATTTATTAGATTAGTAAATAATATTCTATTGAAAACATAAATGCAGCTGAATTTAAAAATAAAGAGAATTTATTAATAAACAATAATATAATAAAGATTAAAAAACAACAATATTCATAAAAAAATATTTTTTGTACTGCAAAAAAAAAAAAGTGCCAACGACACGTGGTGTTCCCAAGCTACAGTATGAAAATATAAAAGAACAAAAACAAAAAGCCTCATTCTTATTTATTAATATAAATATGTAATTATGTTTATTTGTTCTCTAATTTATTAGATTAGTAAATAATATTCTATTGAAAACATAAATGCAGCTGAATTTAAAAATAAAGAGAATTTATTAATAAACAATAATATAATAAAGATTAAAAAACAACAATATTCATAAAAAAATATTTTTTGTACTGCAAAAAAAAAAAAGTGCCAACGACACGCGGTGTTCCCAAGCGGTCACCCATCCAAGTACTAACCGCGCCCAATGTTGCTTAACTTCGGTGATCGGACGAGAACCGGTGTATTCAACATGGTATGGACGTTGCCAAAAGTCTCACTCTTATTTATTAATATAAACATGAAACAATATAATACAAAAAAAAATTGAAATAATAAATGTCTAAAATTTTTACAATGTAATTTATAATTCCATAGATAATAATGAATATTTTTATTTTTTGAACAAAACATTGGAATAAAAATAAGAAAATTTAAACAAGCAATTGTTTAGTAGTAGTACTTTATTGTAAATTTAAATCTAGTGACCAACTATGATTGAAATGTATTGTTACTATGGTTTTATTATTTAATGTTTTTTGTTCAGAAGTTCAAAGACAATGAAAGACGTGGTTATATTTCATATAGCAAATGTTCAAATAAAATCCATGTTTTATTAATTAATCGGCTACAGTATGAAAATATAAAAGAACAAAAACAGAAAGCCTCATTCTTATTTATTAATATAAATATGTAATTATGTTTATTTGTTCTCTAATTTATTAGATTAGTAAATAATATTCTATTGAAAACATAAATGCAGCTGAATTTAAAAATAAAGAGAATTTATTAATAAACAATAATATAATAAAGATTAAAAAACAACAATATTCATAAAAAAATATTTTTTGTACTGCAAAAAAAAAAAAGTGCCAACGACACGTGGTGTTCCCAAGCTACAGTATGAAAATATAAAAGAACAAAAACAAAAAGCCTCATTCTTATTTATTAATATAAATATGTAATTATGTTTATTTGTTCTCTAATTTATTAGATTAGTAAATAATATTCTATTGAAAACATAAATGCAGCTGAATTTAAAAATAAAGAGAATTTATTAATAAACAATAATATAATAAAGATTAAAAAACAAGAATATTCATAAAAAAAATAATTTTTGTACTGCAAAAAAAAAAAGTGCCAACGACACGCGGTGTTCCCAAGCGGTCACCCATCCAAGTACTAACCGCGCCCAATGTTGCTTAACTTCGGTGATCGGACGAGAACCGGTGTATTCAACATGGTATGGACGTTGCCAAAAGTCTCACTCTTATTTATTAATATAAACATGAAACAATATAATACAAAAAAAAATTGAAATAATAAATGTCTAAAATTTTTACAATGTAATTTATAATTCCATAGATAATAATGAATATTTTTATTTTTTGAACAAAACTGCTTAACTTCGGTGATCGGACGAGAACCGGTGTATTCAACATGGTATGGACGTTGCCAAAAATCTCACTCTTATTTATTAATATAAACATGAAACAATATAATACAAAAAATAATTGAAATAATAAAAGTCTAAAATTTTTACAATGTAATTTATAATTCCATAGATAATAATGAATATTTTTATTTTTTGAACAAAACATTGGAATAAAAATAAGAAAATTTAAACAAGCAATTGTTTAGTAGTAGTACTTTATTGTAAATTTAAATCTAGTGACCAACTATGATTGAAATGTATTGTTACTATGGTTTTATTATTTAATATTTTTTGTTCAGAAGTTCAAAGCCAATGAAAGACGTGGTTATATTTCATATAACAAATGTTTAAATAAAATCCATGTTTTATTAATTAATCGGCTACAGTATGAAAATATTAAAGAACAAAAACAAAAAGCCTCATTCTTATTTATTACTATAAATATGTAATTATGTTTATTTGTTCTCTAATTTATTAGATTAGTAAATAATATTCTATTGAAAACATAAATGCAGCTGAATTTAAAAATAAAGAGAATTTATTAATAAACAATAATATAATAAAGATTAAAAAACAAGAATATTCATAAAAAAAATAATTTTTGTACTGCAAAAAAAAAAAGTGCCAACGACACGCGGTGTTCCCAAGCTACAGTATGAAAATATAAAAGAACAAAAACAAAAAGCCTCATTCTTATTTATTAATATAAATATGTAATTATGTTTATTTGTTCTCTAATTTATTAGATTAGTAAATAATATTCTATTGAAAACATAAATGCAGCTGAATTTAAAAATAAAGAGAATTTATTAATAAACAATAATATAATAAAGATTAAAAAACAACAATATTCATAAAAAAATATTTTTTGTACTGCAAAAAAAAAAAAGTGCCAACGACACGTGGTGTTCCCATGCTACAGTATGAAAATATAAAAGAACAAAAACAAAAAGCCTCATTCTTATTTATTAATATAAATATGTAATTATGTTTATTTGTTCTCTAATTTATTAGATTAGTAAATAATATTCTATTGAAAACATAAATGCAGCTGAATTTAAAAATAAAGAGAATTTATTAATAAACAATAATATAATAAAGATTAAAAAACAAGAATATTCATAAAAAAAATAATTTTTGTACTGCAAAAAAAAAAGTGCCAACGACACGCGGTGTTCCCAAGCGGTCACCCATCCAAGAAGTACTAACCGCGCCCAATGTTGCTTAACTTCGGTGATCGGACGAGAACCGGTGTATTCAACATGGTATGGACGTTGCCAAAAGTCTCACTCTTATTTATTAATATAAACATGAAACAATATAATACAAAAAAAAATTGAAATAATAAATGTCTAAAATTTTTACAATGTAATTTATAATTCCATAGATAATAATGAATATTTTTATTTTTTGAACAAAACATTGGAATAAAAATAAGAAAATTTAAACAAGCAATTGTTTAGTAGTAGTACTTTATTGTAAATTTAAATCTAGTGACCAACTATGATAAAAATGTATTGTTACTATGGTTTTATTATTTAATATTTTTTGTTCAGAAGTTCAAAGCCAATGAAAGACGTGGTTATATTTCATATAACAAATGTTTAAATAAAATCCATGTTTTATTAATTAATCGGCTACAGTATGAAAATATAAAAGAACAAAAACAAAAAGCCTCATTCTTATTTATTAATATAAATATGTAATTACGTTTATTTGTTCTCTAATTTATTAGATTAGTAAATAATATTCTATTGAAAACATAAATGCAGCTGAATTTAAAAATAAAGAGAATTTATTAATAAACAATAATATAATAAAGATTAAAAAACAACAATATTCATAAAAAAATAATTTTTGTACTGCAAAAAAAAAAAAGTGCCAACGACACGCGGTGTTCCCAAGCTACAGTATGAAAATATAAAAGAACAAAAACAAAAAGCCTCATTCTTATTTATTAATATAAATATGTAATTATGTTTATTTGTTCTCTAATTTATTAGATTAGTAAATAATATTCTATTGAAAACATAAATGCAGCTGAATTTAAAAATAAAGAGAATTTATTAATAAACAATAATATAATAAAGATTAAAAAACAACAATATTCATAAAAAAATATTTTTTGTACTGCAAAAAAAAAAAAGTGCCAACGACACGTGGTGTTCCCAAGCTCCAGTATGAAAATATAAAAGAACAAAAACAAAAAGCCTCATTCTTATTTATTAATATAAATATGTAATTATGTTTATTTGTTCTCTAATTTATTAGATTAGTAAATAATATTCTATTGAAAACATAAATGCAGCTGAATTTAAAAATAAAGAGAATTTATTAATAAACAATAATATAATAAAGATTAAAAAACAAGAATATTCATAAAAAAAATAATTTTTGTACTGCAAAAAAAAAAAGTGCCAACGACACGCGGTGTTCCCAAGCGGTCACCCATCCAAGTACTAACCGCGCCCAATGTTGCTTAACTTCGGTGATCGGACGAGAACCGGTGTATTCAACATGGTATGGACGTTGCCAAAAATCTCACTCTTATTTATTAATATAAACATGAAACAATATAATACAAAAAATAATTGAAATAATAAAAGTCTAAAATTTTTACAATGTAATTTATAATTCCATAGATAATAATGAATATTTTTATTTTTTGAACAAAACATTGGAATAAAAATAAGAAAATTTAAACAAGCAATTGTTTAGTAGTAGTACTTTATTGTAAATTTAAATCTAGTGACCAACTATGATAAAAATGTATTGTTACTATGGTTTTATTATTTAATATTTTTTGTTCAGAAGTTCAAAGCCAATGAAAGACGTGGTTATATTTCATATAACAAATGTTTAAATAAAATCCATGTTTTATTAATTAATCGGCTACAGTATGAAAATATAAAAGAACAAAAACAAAAAGCCTCATTCTTATTTATTAATATAAATATGTAATTATGTTTATTTGTTCTCTAATTTATTAGATTAGTAAATAATATTCTATTGAAAACATAAATGCAGCTGAATTTAAAAATAAAGAGAATTTATTAATAAACAATAATATAATAAAGATTAAAAAACAACAATATTCATAAAAAAATAATTTTTGTACTGCAAAAAAAAAAAAGTGCCAACGACACGCGGTGTTCCCAAGCTACAGTATGAAAATATAAAAGAACAAAAACAAAAAGCCTCATTCTTATTTATTAATATAAATATGTAATTATGTTTATTTGTTCTCTAATTTATTAGATTAGTAAATAATATTCTATTGAAAACATAAATGCAGCTGAATTTCAAAATAAAGAGAATTTATTAATAAACAATAATAAATTCCATAGATAATAATGAATATTTTTATTTTTTGAACAAAACATTGGAATAAAAATAAGAAAATTTAAACAAGCAATTGTTTAGTAGTAGTACTTTATTGTAAATTTAAATCTAGTGACCAACTATGATAAAAATGTATTGTTACTATGGTTTTATTATTTAATATTTTTTGTTCAGAAGTTCAAAGCCAATGAAAGACGTGGTTATATTTCATATAACAAATGTTTAAATAAAATCCATGTTTTATTAATTAATCGGCTACAGTATGAAAATATAAAAGAACAAAAACAAAAAGCCTCATTCTTATTTATTAATATAAATATGTAATTATGTTTATTTGTTCTCTAATTTATTAGATTAGTAAATAATATTCTATTGAAAACATAAATGCAGCTGAATTTAAAAATAAAGAGAATTTATTAATAAACAATAATATAATAAAGATTAAAAAACAACAATATTCATAAAAAAATAATTTTTGTACTGCAAAAAAAAAAAAGTGCCAACGACACGCGGTGTTCCCAAGCTACAGTATGAAAATATAAAAGAACAAAAACAAAAAGCCTCATTCTTATTTATTAATATAAATATGTAATTATGTTTATTTGTTCTCTAATTTATTAGATTAGTAAATAATATTCTATTGAAAACATAAATGCAGCTGAATTTAAAAATAAAGAGAATTTATTAATAAACAATAATATAATAAAGATTAAAAAACAACAATATTCATAAAAAAATATTTTTTGTACTGCAAAAAAAAAAAAGTGCCAACGACACGCGGTGTTCCCAAGCGGTCACCCATCCAAGTACTAACCGCGCCCAATGTTGCTTAACTTCGGTGATCGGACGAGAACCGGTGTATTCAACATGGTATGGACGTTGCCAAAAGTCTCACTCTTATTTATTAATATAAACATGAAACAATATAATACAAAAAAAAATTGAAATAATAAATGTCTAAAATTTTTACAATGTAATTTATAATTCCATAGATAATAATGAATATTTTTATTTTTTGAACAAAACATTGGAATAAAAATAAGAAAATTTAAACAAGCAATTGTTTAGTAGTAGTACTTTATTGTAAATTTAAATCTAGTGACCAACTATGATAAAAATGTATTGTTACTATGGTTTTATTATTTAATATTTTTTGTTCAGAAGTTCAAAGCCAATGAAAGACGTGGTTATATTTCATATAACAAATGTTTAAATAAAATCCATGTTTTATTAATTAATCGGCTACAGTATGAAAATATAAAAGAACAAAAACAAAAAGCCTCATTCTTATTTATTAATATAAATATGTAATTACGTTTATTTGTTCTCTAATTTATTAGATTAGTAAATAATATTCTATTGAAAACATAAATGCAGCTGAATTTAAAAATAAAGAGAATTTATTAATAAACAATAATATAATAAAGATTAAAAAACAACAATATTCATAAAAAAATAATTTTTGTACTGCAAAAAAAAAAAAGTGCCAACGACACGCGGTGTTCCCAAGCTACAGTATGAAAATATAAAAGAACAAAAACAAAAAGCCTCATTCTTATTTATTAATATAAATATGTAATTATGTTTATTTGTTCTCTAATTTATTAGATTAGTAAATAATATTCTATTGAAAACATAAATGCAGCTGAATTTAAAAATAAAGAGAATTTATTAATAAACAATAATATAATAAAGATTAAAAAACAACAATATTCATAAAAAAATAATTTTTGTACTGCAAAAAAAAAAAAGTGCCAACGACACGCGGTGTTCCCAAGCTACAGTATGAAAATATAAAAGAACAAAAACAAAAAGCCTCATTCTTATTTATTAATATAAATATGTAATTATGTTTATTTGTTCTCTAATTTATTAGATTAGTAAATAATATTCTATTGAAAACATAAATGCAGCTGAATTTCAAAATAAAGAGAATTTATTAATAAACAATAATAAATTCCATAGATAATAATGAATATTTTTATTTTTTGAACAAAACATTGGAATAAAAATAAGAAAATTTAAACAAGCAATTGTTTAGTAGTAGTACTTTATTGTAAATTTAAATCTAGTGACCAACTATGATAAAAATGTATTGTTACTATGGTTTTATTATTTAATATTTTTTGTTCAGAAGTTCAAAGCCAATGAAAGACGTGGTTATATTTCATATAACAAATGTTTAAATAAAATCCATGTTTTATTAATTAATCGGCTACAGTATGAAAATATAAAAGAACAAAAACAAAAAGCCTCATTCTTATTTATTAATATAAATATGTAATTATGTTTATTTGTTCTCTAATTTATTAGATTAGTAAATAATATTCTATTGAAAACATAAATGCAGCTGAATTTAAAAATAAAGAGAATTTATTAATAAACAATAATATAATAAAGATTAAAAAACAACAATATTCATAAAAAAATAATTTTTGTACTGCAAAAAAAAAAAAGTGCCAACGACACGCGGTGTTCCCAAGTTACAGTATGAAAATATAAAAGAACAAAAACAAAAAGCCTCATTCTTATTTATTAATATAAATATGTAATTATGTTTATTTGTTCTCTAATTTATTAGATTAGTAAATAATATTCTATTGAAAACATAAATGCAGCTGAATTTAAAAATAAAGAGAATTTATTAATAAACAATAATATAATAAAGATTAAAAAACAACAATATTCATAAAAAAATAATTTTTGTACTGCAAAAAAAAAAAAGTGCCAACGACACGCGGTGTTCCCAAGTTACAGTATGAAAATATAAAAGAACAAAAACAAAAAGCCTCATTCTTATTTATTAATATAAATATGTAATTATGTTTATTTGTTCTCTAATTTATTAGATTAGTAAATAATATTCTATTGAAAACATAAATGCATAACAAATGTTTAAATAAAATCCATGTTTTATTAATTAATCGGCTACAGTATGAAAATATAAAAGAACAAAAACAAAAAGCCTCATTCTTATTTATTAATATAAATATGTAATTATGTTTATTTGTTCTCTAATTTATTAGATTAGTAAATAATATTCTATTGAAAACATAAATGCAGCTGAATTAAAAATAAAGAGAATTTATTAATAAACAATAATATAATAAAGATTAAAAAACAACAATATTCATAAAAAAATAATTTTTGTACTGCAAAAAAAAAAAAGTGCCAACGACACGCGGTGTTCCCAAGCTACAGTATGAAAATATAAAAGAACAAAAACAAAAAGCCTCATTCTTATTTATTAATATAAATATGTAATTATGTTTATTTGTTCTCTAATTTATTAGATTAGTAAATAATATTCTATTGAAAACATAAATGCAGCTGAATTTCAAAATAAAGAGAATTTATTAATAAACAATAATATAATAAAGATTAAAAAACAACAATATTCATAAAAAAATATTTTTTGTACTGCAAAAAAAAAAAAGTGCCAACGACACGCGGTGTTCCCAAGCGGTCACCCATCCAAGTACTAACCGCGCCCAATGTTGCTTAACTTCGGTGATCGGACGAGAACCGGTGTATTCAACATAGTATGGACGTTGCCAAAAATCTAACTCTTATTTATTAATATAAACATGAAACAATATAATACAAAAAATAATTGAAATAATAAAAGTCTAAAATTTTTACAATGTAATTTATAATTCCATAGTTAATAATGAATATTTTTATTTTTTGAACAAAACATTGGAATAAAAATAAGAAAATTTAAACAAGCAATTGTTTAGTAGTAGTACTTTATTGTAAATTTAAATCTAGTGACCAACTATGATAAAAATGTATTGTTACTATGGTTTTATTATTTAATATTTTTTGTTCAGAAGTTCAAAGCCAATGAAAGACGTGGTTATATTTCATATAACAAATGTTTAAATAAAATCCATGTTTTATTAATTAATCGGCTACAGTATGAAAATATAAAAGAACAAAAACAAAAAGCCTCATTCTTATTTATTAATATAAATATGTAATTATGTTTATTTGTTCTCTAATTTATTAGATTAGTAAATAATATTCTATTGAAAACATAAATGCAGCTGAATTTAAAAATAAAGAGAATTTAATAATAAACAATAATATAATAAAGATTAAAAAACAACAATATTCATAAAAAAATAATTTTTGTACTGCAAAAAAAAAAAAGTGCCAACGACACGCGGTGTTCCCAAGCTACAGTCTGAAAATATAAAAGAACAAAAACAAAAAGCCTCATTCTTATTTATTAATATAAATATGTAATTATGTTTATTTGTTCTCTAATTTATTAGATTAGTAAATAATATTCTATTGAAAACATAAATGCAGCTGAATTTAAAAATAAAGAGAATTTATTAATAAACAATAATATAATAAAGATTAAAAAACAACAATATTCATAAAAAAATATTTTTTGTACTGCAAAAAAAAAAAAGTGCCAACGACACGCGGTGTTCCCAAGCGGTCACCCATCCAAGTACTAACCGCGCCCAATGTTGCTTAACTTCGGTGATCGGACGAGAACCGGTGTATTCAACATGGTATGGACGTTGCCAAAAATCTCACTCTTATTTATTAATATAAACATGAAACAATATAATACAAAAAATAATTGAAATAATAAAAGTCTAAAATTTTTACAATGTAATTTATAATTCCATAGATAATAATGAATATTTTTATTTTTTGAACAAAACATTGGAATAAAAATAAGAAAATTTAAACAAGCAATTGTTTAGTAGTAGTACTTTATTGTAAATTTAAATCTAGTGACCAACTATGATAAAAATGTATTGTTACTATGGTTTTATTATTTAATATTTTTTGTTCAGAAGTTCAAAGCCAATGAAAGACGTGGTTATATTTCATATAACAAATGTTTAAATAAAATCCATGTTTTATTAATTAATCAGCTACAGTATGAAAATATAAAAGAACAAAAACAAAAAGCCTCATTCTTATTTATTAATATAAATATGTAATTATGTTTATTTGTTCTCTAATTTATTAGATTAGTAAATAATATTCTATTGAAAACATAAATGCAGCTGAATTTAAAAATAAGGAGAATTTATTAATAAACAATAATATAATAAAGATTAAAAAACAACAATATTCATAAAAAAATAATTTTTGTACTGCAAAAAAAAAAAAGTGCCAACGACACGCGGTGTTCCCAAGCTACAGTATGAAAATATAAAAGAACAAAAACAAAAAGCCTCATTCTTATTTATTAATATAAATATGTAATTATGTTTATTTGTTCTCTAATTTATTAGATTAGTAAATAATATTCTATTGAAAACATAAATGCAGCTGAATTTAAAAATAAAGAGAATTTATTAATAAACAATAATATAATAAAGATTAAAAAACAACAATATTCATAAAAAAATAATTTTTGTACTGCAAAAAAAAAAAGTGCCAACGACACGTGGTGTTCCCAAGCTACAGTATGAAAATATAAAAGAACAAAAACAAAAAGCCTCATTCTTATTTATTAATATAAATATGTAATTATGTTTATTTGTTCTCTAATTTATTAGATTAGTAAATAATATTCTATTGAAAACATAAATGCAGCTGAATTTAAAAATAAAGAGAATTTATTAATAAACAATAATATAATAAAGATTAAAAAACAAGAATATTCATAAAAAAAATAATTTTTGTACTGCAAAAAAAAAAAGTGCCAACGACACGCGGTGTTCCCAAGCGGTCACCCATCCAAGTACTAACCGCGCCCAATGTTGCTTAACTTCGGTGATCAGACGAGAACCGGTGTATTCAACATGGTATGGACGTTGCCAAAAATCTCACTCTTATTTATTAATACAAACATGAAACAATATAATACAAAAAATAATTGAAATAATAAAAGTCTAAAATTTTTACAATGTAATTTATAATTCCATAGATAATAATGAATATTTTTATTTTTTGAACAAAACATTGGAATAAAAATAAGAAAATTTAAACAAGCAATTGTTTAGTAGTAGTACTTTATTGTAAATTTAAATCTAGTGACCAACTATGATTGAAATGTATTGTTACTATGGTTTTATTATTTAATATTTTTGTTCAGAAGTTCAAAGCCAATGAAAGACGTGGTTATATTTCATATAACAAATGTTTAAATAAAATCCATGTTTTATTAATTAATCGGCTACAGTATGAAAATATTAAAGAACAAAAACAAAAAGCCTCATTCTTATTTATTACTATAAATATGTAATTATGTTTATTTGTTCTCTAATTTATTAGATAAGTAAATAATATTCTATTGAAAACATAAATGCAGCTGAATTTAAAAATAAAGAGAATTTATTAATAAACAATAATATAATAAAGATTAAAAAACAACAATATTCATAAAAAAATATTTTTTGTACTGCAAAAAAAAAAAAGTGCCAACGACACGCGGTGTTCCCAAGCGGTCACCCATCCAAGTACTAACCGCGCCCAATGTTGCTTAACTTCGGTGATCAGACGAGAACCGGTGTATTCAACATGGTATGGACGTTGCCAAAAGTCTCACTCTTATTTATTAATATAAACATGAAACAATATAATACAAAAAATAATTGAAATAATAAAAGTCTAAAATTTTTACAATGTAATTTATAATTCCATAGATAATAATGAATATTTTTATTTTTTGAACAAAACATTGGAATAAAAATAAGAAAATTTAAACAAGCAATTGTTTAGTAGTAGTACTTTATTGTAAATTTAAATCTAGTGACCAACTATGATAAAAATGTATTGTTACTATGGTTTTATTATTTAATATTTTTTGTTCAGAAGTTCAAAGCCAATGAAAGACGTGGTTATATTTCATATAGCAAATGTTTAAATAAAATCCATGTTTTATTAATTAATCGGCTACAGTATGAAAATATAAAAGAACAAAAACAAAAAGCCTCATTCTTATTTATTAATATAAATATGTAATTATGTTTATTTGTTCTCTAATTTATTAGATTAGTAAATAATATTCTATTGAAAACATAAATGCAGCTGAATTTAAAAATAAAGAGAAATTATTAATAAACAATAATATAATAAAGATTAAAAAACAAGAATATTCATAAAAAAATATTTTTTGTACTGCAAAAAAAAAAAAGTGCCAACGACACGCGGTGTTCCCAAGCGGTCACCCATCCAAGTACTAACCGCGCCCAATGTTGCTTAACTTCGGTGATCGGACGAGAACCGGTGTATTCAACATTTATTTATTAATTAATTATTAATTATTAATTATTAATTAATTAATTAATTATTAATTATTAATTTATTAATATAAATATGTAATTATGTTTATTTGTTCTCTAATTTATTAGATTAGTAAATTATATTCTATTGAAAACATAAATGCAGCTGAATTTCAAAATAAAGAGAATTTATTAATAAACAATAATATAATAAAGATTAAAAAACATCAATATTCATAAAAAAATAATTTTTGTACTGCAAAAAAAAAAAAGTGCCAACGACACGCGGTGTTCCCAAGCTACAGTATGAAAATATAAAAGAACAAAAACAAAAAGCCTCATTCTTATTTATTAATATAAATATGTAATTATGTTTATTTGTTCTCTAATTTATTAGATTAGTAAATAATATTCTATTGAAAACATAAATGCAGCTGAATTTAAAAATAAAGAGAATTTATTAATAAACAATAATATAATAAAGATTAAAAAACAACAATATTCATAAAAAAAAATTTTTTGTAATGCAAAAAAAAAAAAGTGCCAACGACACGCGGTGATCGGACGAGAACCGGTGTATTCAACATGGTATGGACGTTGCCAAAAGTCTCACTCTTATTTATTAATATAAACATGAAACAATATAATACAAAAAATAATTGAAATAATAAAAGTCTAAAATTTTTTGTAATGCAAAAAAAAAAAAGTGCCAACGACACGCGGTGATCGGACGAGAACCGGTGTATTCAACATGGTATGGACGTTGCCAAAAGTCTCACTCTTATTTATTAATATAAACATGAAACAATATAATACAAAAAATAATTGAAATAATAAAAGTCTAAAATTTTTACAATGTAATTTATAATTCCATAGATAATAATGAATATTTTTATTTTTTTAACAAAACATTGGAATAAAAATAAGAAAATTTAAACAAGCAATTGTTTAGTAGTAGTACTTTATTGTAAATTTAAATCTAGTGACCAACTATGATAAAAATGTATTGTTACTATGGTTTTATTATTTAATATTTTTTGTTCAGAAGTTCAAAGCCAATGAAAGACGTGGTTATATTTCATATAACAAATGTTTAAATAAAATCCATGTTTTATTAATTAATCGGCTACAGTATGAAAATATAAAAGAACAAAAACAAAAAGCCTCATTCTTATTTATTAATATAAATATGTAATTATGTTTATTTGTTCTCTAATTTATTAGATTAGTAAATAATATTCTATTGAAAACATAAATGCAGCTGAATTTAAAAATAAAGAGAATTTATTAATAAACAATAATATAATAAAGATTAAAAAACAACAATATTCATAAAAAAATATTTTTTGTACTGCAAAAAAAAAAAAGTGCCAACGACACGCGGTGTTCCCAAGCGGTCACCCCCATCCAAGTACTAACCGCGCCCAATGTTGCTTAACTTCGGTGATCGGACGAGAACCGGTGTATTCAACATGGTATGGACGTTGCCAAAAGTCTCACTCTTATTTATTAATATAAACATGAAACAATATAATACAAAAAAAAATTGAAATAATAAATGTCTAAAATTTTTACAATGTAATTTATAATTCCATAGATAATAATGAATATTTTTATTTTTTGAACAAAACATTGGAATAAAAATAAGAAAATTTAAACAAGCAATTGTTTAGTAGTAGTACTTTATTGTAAATTTAAATCTAGTGACCAACTATGATAAAAATGTATTGTTACTATGGTTTTATTATTTAATATTTTTTGTTCAGAAGTTCAAAGCCAATGAAAGACGTGGTTATATTTCATATAACAAATGTTTAAATAAAATCCATGTTTTATTAATTAATCGGCTACAGTATGAAAATATAAAAGAACAAAAACAAAAAGCCTCATTCTTATTTATTAATATAAATATGTAATTACGTTTATTTGTTCTCTAATTTATTAGATTAGTAAATAATATTCTATTGAAAACATAAATGCAGCTGAATTTAAAAATAAAGAGAATTTATTAATAAACAATAATATAATAAAGATTAAAAAACAACAATATTCATAAAAAAATAATTTTTGTACTGCAAAAAAAAAAAAGTGCCAACGACACGCGGTGTTCCCAAGCTACAGTATGAAAATATAAAAGAACAAAAACAAAAAGCCTCATTCTTATTTATTAATATAAATATGTAATTATGTTTATTTGTTCTCTAATTTATTAGATTAGTAAATAATATTCTATTGAAAACATAAATGCAGCTGAATTTAAAAATAAAGAGAATTTATTAATAAACAATAATATAATAAAGATTAAAAAACAACAATATTCATAAAAAAATATTTTTTGTACTGCAAAAAAAAAAAAGTGCCAACGACACGTGGTGTTCCCAAGCTACAGTATGAAAATATAAAAGAACAAAAACAAAAAGCCTCATTCTTATTTATTAATATAAATATGTAATTATGTTTATTTGTTCTCTAATTTATTAGATTAGTAAATAATATTCTATTGAAAACATAAATGCAGCTGAATTTAAAAATAAAGAGAATTTATTAATAAACAATAATATAATAAAGATTAAAAAACAAGAATATTCATAAAAAAAATAATTTTTGTACTGCAAAAAAAAAAAGTGCCAACGACACGCGGTGTTTCCAAGCGGTCACCCATCCAAGTACTAACCGCGCCCAATGTTGCTTAACTTCGGTGATCGGACGAGAACCGGTGTATTCAACATGGTATGGACGTTGCCAAAAATCTCACTCTTATTTATTAATATAAACATGAAACAATATAATACAAAAAATAATTGAAATAATAAAAGTCTAAAATTTTTACAATGTAATTTATAATTCCATAGATAATAATGAATATTTTTATTTTTTGAACAAAACATTGGAATAAAAATAAGAAAATTTAAACAAGCAATTGTTTAGTAGTAGTACTTTATTGTAAATTTAAATCTAGTGACCAACTATGATAAAAATGTATTGTTACTATGGTTTTATTATTTAATATTTTTTGTTCAGAAGTTCAAAGCCAATGAAAGACGTGGTTATATTTCATATAACAAATGTTTAAATAAAATCCATGTTTTATTAATTAATCGGCTACAGTATGAAAATATAAAAGAACAAAAACAAAAAGCCTCATTCTTATTTATTAATATAAATATGTAATTATGTTTATTTGTTCTCTAATTTATTAGATTAGTAAATAATATTCTATTGAAAACATAAATGCAGCTGAATTGAAAAATAAAGAGAATTTATTAATAAACAATAATATAATAAAGATTAAAAAACAACAATATTCATAAAAAAATATTTTTTGTACTGCAAAAAAAAAAAGTGCCAACGACACGCGGTGTTCCCAAGCGGTCACCCATCCAAGTACTAACCGCGCCCAATGTTGCTTAACTTCGGTGACGAGAACCGGTGTATTCAACATGGTATGGCCTTGCCAAAAGTCTCACTCTTATTTATTAATATAAACATGAAACAATATAATACAAAAAAAAATTGAAATAATAAATGTCTAAAATTTTTACAATGTAATTTATAATTCCATAGATAATAATGAATATTTTTATTTTTTGAACAAAACATTGGAATAAAAATAAGAAAATTTAAACAAGCAATTGTTTAGTAGTAGTACTTTATTGTAAATTTAAATCTAGTGACCAACTATGATTGAAATGTATTGTTACTATGGTTTTATTATTTAATGTTTTTTGTTCAGAAGTTCAAAGACAATGAAAGACGTGGTTATATTTCATATAGCAAATGTTTAAATAAAATCCATGTTTTATTAATTAATCGGCTACAGTATGAAAATATAAAAGAACAAAAACAAAAAGCCTCATTCTTATTTATTAATATAAATATGTAATTATGTTTATTTGTTCTCTAATTTATTAGATTAGTAAATAATATTCTATTGAAAACATAAATGCAGCTGAATTTAAAAATAAAGAGAATTTATTAATAAACAATAATATAATAAAGATTAAAAAACAACAATATTCATAAAAAAATAATTTTTGTACTGCAAAAAAAAAAAAGTGCCAACGACACGCGGTGTTCCCAAGCTACAGTATGAAAATATAAAAGAACAAAAACAAAAAGCCTCATTCTTATTTATTAATATAAATATGTAATTATGTTTATTTGTTCTCTAATTTATTAGATTAGTAAATAATATTCTATTGAAAACATAAATGCAGCTGAATTTAAAAATAAAGAGAATTTATTAATAAACAATAATATAATAAAGATTAAAAAACAACAATATTCATAAAAAAATATTTTTTGTACTGCAAAAAAAAAAAAGTGCCAACGACACGCGGTGTTCCCAAGCTACAGTATGAAAATATAAAAGAACAAAAACAAAAAGCCTCATTCTTATTTATTAATATAAATATGTAATTATGTTTATTTGTTCTCTAATTTATTAGATTAGTAAATAATATTCTATTGAAAACATAAATGCAGCTGAATTTAAAAAAAAAAAGAGAATTTATTAATAAACAATAATATAATAAAGATTAAAAAACAACAATATTCATAAAATAATATTTTTTGTACTGCAAAAAAAAAAAGTGCCAACGACACGCGGTGTTCCCAAGCGGTCACCCATCCAAGTACTAACCGCGCCCAATGTTGCTTAACTTCGGTGATCGGACGAGAACCGGTGTATTCAACATGGTATGGACGTTGCCAAAAGTCTCACTCTTATTTATTAATATAAACATGAAACAATATAATACAAAAAAAAATTGAAATAATAAATGTCTAAAATTTTTACAATGTAATTTATAATTCCATAGATAATAATGAATATTTTTATTTTTTGAACAAAACATTGGAATAAAAATAAGAAAATTTAAACAAGCAATTGTTTAGTAGTAGTACTTTATTGTAAATTTAAATCTAGTGACCAACTATGATTGAAATGTATTGTTACTATGGTTTTATTATTTAATGTTTTTTGTTCAGAAGTTCAAAGACAATGAAAGACGTGGTTATATTTCATATAGCAAATGTTTAAATAAAATCCATGTTTTATTAATTAATCGGCTACAGTATGAAAATATAAAAGAACAAAAACAAAAAGCCTCATTCTTATTTATTAATATAAATATGTAATTATGTTTATTTGTTCTCTAATTTATTAGATTAGTAAATAATATTCTATTGAAAACATAAATGCAGCTGAATTTAAAAATAAAGAGAATTTATTAATAAACAATAATATAATAAAGATTAAAAAACAACAATATTCATAAAAAAATAATTTTTGTACTGCAAAAAAAAAAAGTGCCAACGACACGCGGTGTTCCCAAGCTACAGTATGAAAATATAAAAGAACAAAAACAAAAAGCCTCATTCTTATTTATTAATATAAATATGTAATTATGTTTATTTGTTCTCTAATTTATTAGATTAGTAAATAATATTCTATTGAAAACATAAATGCAGCTGAATTTAAAAATAAAGAGAATTTATTAATAAACAATAATATAATAAAGATTAAAAAACAACAATATTCATAAAAAAATATTTTTTGTACTGCAAAAAAAAAAAAGTGCCAACGACACGCGGTGTTCCCAAGCTACAGTATGAAAATATAAAAGAACAAAAACAAAAAGCCTCATTCTTATTTATTAATATAAATATGTAATTATGTTTATTTGTTCTCTAATTTATTAGATTAGTAAATAATATTCTATTGAAAACATAAATGCAGCTGAATTTAAAAATAAAGAGAATTTATTAATAAACAATAATATAATAAAGATTAAAAAACAACAATATTCATAAAAAAATATTTTTTGTACTGCAAAAAAAAAAAAGTGCCAACGACACGTGGTGTTCCCAAGCTACAGTATGAAAATATAAAAGAACAAAAACAAAAAGCCTCATTCTTATTTATTAATATAAATATGTAATTATGTTTATTTGTTCTCTAATTTATTAGATTAGTAAATAATATTCTATTGAAAACATAAATGCAGCTGAATTTAAAAATAAAGAGAATTTATTAATAAACAATAATATAATAAAGAATAAAAAACAACAATATTCATAAAAAAATAATTTTTGTACTGCAAAAAAAAAAAAGTGCCAACGACACGCGGTGTTCCCAAGCTACAGTATGAAAATATAAAAGAACAAAAACAAAAAGCCTCATTCTTATTTATTAATATAAATATGTAATTATGTTTATTTGTTCTCTAATTTATTAGATTAGTAAATAATATTCTATTGAAAACATAAATGCAGCTGAATTAAAAATAAAGAGAATTTATTAATAAACAATAATATAATAAAGATTAAAAAACAACAATATTCATAAAAAAATAATTTTTGTACTGCAAAAAAAAAAAAGTGCCAACGACACGCGGTGTTCCCAAGCTACAGTATGAAAATATAAAAGAACAAAAACAAAAAGCCTCATTCTTATTTATTAATATAAATATGTAATTATGTTTATTTGTTCTCTAATTTATTAGATTAGTAAATAATATTCTATTGAAAACATAAATGCAGCTGAATTTCAAAATAAAGAGAATTTATTAATAAACAATAATATAATAAAGATTAAAAAACAACAATATTCATAAAAAAATATTTTTTGTACTGCAAAAAAAAAAAAGTGCCAACGACATGCGGTGTTCCCAAGCGGTCACCCATCCAAGTACTAACCGCGCCCAATGTTGCTTAACTTCGGTGATCGGACGAGAACCGGTGTATTCAACATAGTATGGACGTTGCCAAAAATCTAACTCTTATTTATTAATATAAACATGAAACAATATAATACAAAAAATAATTGAAATAATAAAAGTCTAAAATTTTTACAATGTAATTTATAATTCCATAGATAATAATGAATATTTTTATTTTTTGAACAAAACATTGGAATAAAAATAAGAAAATTTAAACAAGCAATTGTTTAGTAGTAGTACTTTATTGTAAATTTAAATCTAGTGACCAACTATGATTGAAATGTATTGTTACTATGGTTTTATTATTTAATATTTTTTGTTCAGAAGTTCAAAGCCAATGAAAGACGTGGTTATATTTCATATAACAAATGTTTAAATAAAATCCATGTTTTATTAATTAATCGGCTACAGTATGAAAATATAAAAGAACAAAAACAAAAAGCCTCATTCTTATTTATTAATATAAATATGTAATTATGTTTATTTGTTCTCTAATTTATTAGATTAGTAAATAATATTCTATTGAAAACATAAATGCAGCTGAATTTAAAAATAAAGAGAATTTATTAATAAACAATAATATAATAAAGATTAAAAAACAACAATATTCATAAAAAAAAATTTTTTGTACTGCAAAAAAAAAAAAAGTGCCAACGACACGCGGTGTTCCCAAGCGGTCACCCATCCAAGTACTAACCGCGCCCAATGTTGCTTAACTTCGGTGATCGGACGAGAACCGGTGTATTCAACATGGTATGGACGTTGCCAAAAGTCTCACTCTTATTTATTAATATAAACATGAAACAATATAATACAAAAAATAATTGAAATAATAAAAGTCTAAAATTTTTACAACGTAATTTATAATTCCATAGATAATAATGAATATTTTTATTTTTTGAACAAAACATTGGAATAAAAATAAGAAAATTTAAACAAGCAATTGTTTAGTAGTAGTACTTTATTGTAAATTTAAATCTAGTGACCAACTATGATTGAAATGTATTGTTACTATGGTTTTATTATTTAATGTTTTTTGTTCAGAAGTTCAAAGCCAATGAAAGATGTGGTTATATTTCATATAGCAAATGTTTAAATAAAATCCATGTTTTATTAATTAATCGGCTACAGTATGAAAATATTAAAGAACAAAAACAAAAAGCCTCATTCTTATTTATTACTATAAATATGTAATTATGTTTATTTGTTCTCTAATTTATTAGATTAGTAAATAATATTCTATTGAAAACATAAATGCAGCTGAATTTAAAAATAAAGAGAATTTATTAATAAACAATAATATAATAAAGATTAAAAAACAAGAATATTCATAAAAAAAATAATTTTTGTACTGCAAAAAAAAAAAGTGCCAACGACACGCGGTGTTCCCAAGCGGTCACCCATCCAAGTACTAACCGCGCCCAATGTTGCTTAACTTCGGTGATCGGACGAGAACCGGTGTATTCAACATGGTATGGACGTTGCCAAAAATCTCACTCTTATTTATTAATATAAACATGAAACAATATAATACAAAAAATAATTGAAATAATAAAAGTCTAAAATTTTTACAATGTAATTTATAATTCCATAGATAATAATGAATATTTTTATTTTTTGAACAAAACATTGGAATAAAAATAAGAAAATTTAAACAAGCAATTGTTTAGTAGTAGTACTTTATTGTAAATTTAAATCTAGTGACCAACTATGATAAAAATGTATTGTTACTATGGTTTTATTATTTAATATTTTTTGTTCAGAAGTTCAAAGCCAATGAAAGACGTGGTTATATTTCATATAACAAATGTTTAAATAAAATCCATGTTTTATTAATTAATCGGCTACAGTATGAAAATATAAAAGAACAAAAACAAAAAGCCTCATTCTTATTTATTAATATAAATATGTAATTATGTTTATTTGTTCTCTAATTTATTAGATTAGTAAATAATATTCTATTGAAAACATAAATGCAGCTGAATTTAAAAATAAAGAGAATTTATTAATAAACAATAATATAATAAAGATTAAAAAACAACAATATTCATAAAAAAATATTTTTTGTACTGCAAAAAAAAAAAAGTGCCAACGACACGCGGTGTTCCCAAGCGGTCACCCATCCAAGTACTAACCGCGCCCAATGTTGCTTAACTTCGGTGACGAGAACCGGTGTATTCAACATGGTATGGCCTTGCCAAAAGTCTCACTCTTATTTATTAATATAAACATGAAACAATATAATACAAAAAAAAATTGAAATAATAAATGTCTAAAATTTTTACAATGTAATTTATAATTCCATAGATAATAATGAATATTTTTATTTTTTGAACAAAACATTGGAATAAAAATAAGAAAATTTAAACAAGCAATTGTTTAGTAGTAGTACTTTATTGTAAATTTAAATCTAGTGACCAACTATGATTGAAATGTATTGTTACTATGGTTTTATTATTTAATGTTTTTTGTTCAGAAGTTCAAAGACAATGAAAGACGTGGTTATATTTCATATAGCAAATGTTTAAATAAAATCCATGTTTTATTAATTAATCGGCTACAGTATGAAAATATAAAAGAACAAAAACAAAAAGCCTCATTCTTATTTATTAATATAAATATGTAATTATGTTTATTTGTTCTCTAATTTATTAGATTAGTAAATAATATTCTATTGAAAACATAAATGCAGCTGAATTTAAAAATAAAGAGAATTTATTAATAAACAATAATATAATAAAGATTAAAAAACAACAATATTCATAAAAAAATAATTTTTGTACTGCAAAAAAAAAAAAGTGCCAACGACACGCGGTGTTCCCAAGCTACAGTATGAAAATATAAAAGAACAAAAACAAAAAGCCTCATTCTTATTTATTAATATAAATATGTAATTATGTTTATTTGTTCTCTAATTTATTAGATTAGTAAATAATATTCTATTGAAAACATAAATGCAGCTGAATTTAAAAATAAAGAGAATTTATTAATAAACAATAATATAATAAAGATTAAAAAACAACAATATTCATAAAAAAATATTTTTTGTACTGCAAAAAAAAAAAGTGCCAACGACACGCGGTGTTCCCAAGCTACAGTATGAAAATATAAAAGAACAAAAACAAAAAGCCTCATTCTTATTTATTAATATAAATATGTAATTATGTTTATTTGTTCTCTAATTTATTAGATTAGTAAATAATATTCTATTGAAAACATAAATGCAGCTGAATTTAAAAATAAAGAGAATTTATTAATAAACAATAATATAATAAAGATTAAAAAACAAGAATATTCATAAAAAAAATAATTTTTGTACTGCAAAAAAAAAAAGTGACAACGACACGCGGTGTTCCCAAGCGGTCACCCATCCAAGTACTAACCGCGCCCAATGTTGCTTAACTTCGGTGACGAGAACCGGTGTATTCAACATGGTATGGACGTTGCCAAAAGTCTCACTCTTATTTATTAATATAAACATGAAACAATATAATACAAAAAAAAATTGAAATAATAAATGTCTAAAATTTTTACAATGTAATTTATAATTCCATAGATAATAATGAATATTTTTATTTTTTGAACAAAACATTGGAATAAAAATAAGAAAATTTAAACAAGCAATTGTTTAGTAGTAGTACTTTATTGTAAATTTAAATCTAGTGACCAACTATGATTGAAATGTATTGTTACTATGGTTTTATTATTTAATGTTTTTTGTTCAGAAGTTCAAAGACAATGAAAGACGTGGTTATATTTCATATAGCAAATGTTTAAATAAAATCCATGTTTTATTAATTAATCGGCTACAGTATGAAAATATAAAAGAACAAAAACAAAAAGCCTCATTCTTATTTATTAATATAAATATGTAATTATGTTTATTTGTTCTCTAATTTATTAGATTAGTAAATAATATTCTATTGAAAACATAAATGCAGCTGAATTTAAAAATAAAGAGAATTTATTAATAAACAATAATATAATAAAGATTAAAAAACAACAATATTCATAAAAAAATAATTTTTGTACTGCAAAATAAAAAAAGTGCCAACGACACGCGGTGTTCCCAAGCTACAGTATGAAAATATAAAAGAACAAAAACAAAAAGCCTCATTCTTATTTATTAATATAAATATGTAATTATGTTTATTTGTTCTCTAATTTATTAGATTAGTAAATAATATTCTATTGAAAACATAAATGCAGCTGAATTTAAAAATAAAGAGAATTTATTAATAAACAATAATATAATAAAGATTAAAAAACAACAATATTCATAAAATAATATTTTTTGTACTGCAAAAAAAAAAAGTGCCAACGACACGCGGTGTTCCCAAGCGGTCACCCATCCAAGTACTAACCGCGCCCAATGTTGCTTAACTTCGGTGATCGGACGAGAACCGGTGTATTCAACATGGTATGGACGTTGCCAAAAGTCTCACTCTTATTTATTAATATAAACATGAAACAATATAATACAAAAAAAAATTGAAATAATAAATGTCTAAAATTTTTACAATGTAATTTATAATTCCATAGATAATAATGAATATTTTTATTTTTTGAACAAAACATTGGAATAAAAATAAGAAAATTTAAACAAGCAATTGTTTAGTAGTAGTACTTTATTGTAAATTTAAATCTAGTGACCAACTATGATTGAAATGTATTGTTACTATGGTTTTATTATTTAATGTTTTTTGTTCAGAAGTTCAAAGACAATGAAAGACGTGGTTATATTTCATATAGCAAATGTTTAAATAAAATCCATGTTTTATTAATTAATCGGCTACAGTATGAAAATATAAAAGAACAAAAACAAAAAGCCTCATTCTTATTTATTAATATAAATATGTAATTATGTTTATTTGTTCTCTAATTTATTAGATTAGTAAATAATATTCTATTGAAAACATAAATGCAGCTGAATTTAAAAATAAAGAGAATTTATTAATAAACAATAATATAATAAAGATTAAAAAACAACAATATTCATAAAAAAATAATTTTTGTACTGCAAAAAAAAAAAGTGCCAACGACACGCGGTGTTCCCAAGCTACAGTATGAAAATATAAAAGAACAAAAACAAAAAGCCTCATTCTTATTTATTAATATAAATATGTAATTATGTTTATTTGTTCTCTAATTTATTAGATTAGTAAATAATATTCTATTGAAAACATAAATGCAGCTGAATTTAAAAATAAAGAGAATTTATTAATAAACAATAATATAATAAAGATTAAAAAACAACAATATTCATAAAAAAATATTTTTTGTACTGCAAAAAAAAAAAAGTGCCAACGACACGCGGTGTTCCCAAGCTACAGTATGAAAATATAAAAGAACAAAAACAAAAAGCCTCATTCTTATTTATTAATATAAATATGTAATTATGTTTATTTGTTCTCTAATTTATTAGATTAGTAAATAATATTCTATTGAAAACATAAATGCAGCTGAATTTAAAAATAAAGAGAATTTATTAATAAACAATAATATAATAAAGATTAAAAAACAACAATATTCATAAAAAAATATTTTTTGTACTGCAAAAAAAAAAAAGTGCCAACGACACGTGGTGTTCCCAAGCTACAGTATGAAAATATAAAAGAACAAAAACAAAAAGCCTCATTCTTATTTATTAATATAAATATGTAATTATGTTTATTTGTTCTCTAATTTATTAGATTAGTAAATAATATTCTATTGAAAACATAAATGCAGCTGAATTTAAAAATAAAGAGAATTTATTAATAAACAATAATATAATAAAGAATAAAAAACAACAATATTCATAAAAAAATAATTTTTGTACTGCAAAAAAAAAAAAGTGCCAACGACACGCGGTGTTCCCAAGCTACAGTATGAAAATATAAAAGAACAAAAACAAAAAGCCTCATTCTTATTTATTAATATAAATATGTAATTATGTTTATTTGTTCTCTAATTTATTAGATTAGTAAATAATATTCTATTGAAAACATAAATGCAGCTGAATTAAAAATAAAGAGAATTTATTAATAAACAATAATATAATAAAGATTAAAAAACAACAATATTCATAAAAAAATAATTTTTGTACTGCAAAAAAAAAAAAGTGCCAACGACACGCGGTGTTCCCAAGCTACAGTATGAAAATATAAAAGAACAAAAACAAAAAGCCTCATTCTTATTTATTAATATAAATATGTAATTATGTTTATTTGTTCTCTAATTTATTAGATTAGTAAATAATATTCTATTGAAAACATAAATGCAGCTGAATTTCAAAATAAAGAGAATTTATTAATAAACAATAATATAATAAAGATTAAAAAACAACAATATTCATAAAAAAATATTTTTTGTACTGCAAAAAAAAAAAAGTGCCAACGACATGCGGTGTTCCCAAGCGGTCACCCATCCAAGTACTAACCGCGCCCAATGTTGCTTAACTTCGGTGATCGGACGAGAACCGGTGTATTCAACATAGTATGGACGTTGCCAAAAATCTAACTCTTATTTATTAATATAAACATGAAACAATATAATACAAAAAATAATTGAAATAATAAAAGTCTAAAATTTTTACAATGTAATTTATAATTCCATAGTTAATAATGAATATTTTTATTTTTTGAACAAAACATTGGAATAAAAATAAGAAAATTTAAACAAGCAATTGTTTAGTAGTAGTACTTTATTGTAAATTTAAATCTAGTGACCAACTATGATTGAAATGTATTGTTACTATGGTTTTATTATTTAATATTTTTTGTTCAGAAGTTCAAAGCCAATGAAAGACGTGGTTATATTTCATATAACAAATGTTTAAATAAAATCCATGTTTTATTAATTAATCGGCTACAGTATGAAAATATAAAAGAACAAAAACAAAAAGCCTCATTCTTATTTATTAATATAAATATGTAATTATGTTTATTTGTTCTCTAATTTATTAGATTAGTAAATAATATTCTATTGAAAACATAAATGCAGCTGAATTTAAAAATAAAGAGAATTTATTAATAAACAATAATATAATAAAGATTAAAAAACAACAATATTCATAAAAAAATAATTTTTGTACTGCAAAAAAAAAAAAGTGCCAACGACACGCGGTGTTCCCAAGCTACAGTATGAAAATATAAAAGAACAAAAACAAAAAGCCTCATTCTTATTTATTAATATAAATATGTAATTATGTTTATTTGTTCTCTAATTTATTAGATTAGTAAATAATATTCTATTGAAAACATAAATGCAGCTGAATTTAAAAATAAAGAGAATTTATTAATAAACAATAATATAATAAAGATTAAAAAACAACAATATTCATAAAAAAAAATTTTTTGTACTGCAAAAAAAAAAAAAGTGCCAACGACACGCGGTGTTCCCAAGCGGTCACCCATCCAAGTACTAACCGCGCCCAATGTTGCTTAACTTCGGTGATCGGACGAGAACCGGTGTATTCAACATGGTATGGACGTTGCCAAAAGTCTCACTCTTATTTATTAATATAAACATGAAACAATATAATACAAAAAATAATTGAAATAATAAAAGTCTAAAATTTTTACAACGTAATTTATAATTCCATAGATAATAATGAATATTTTTATTTTTTGAACAAAACATTGGAATAAAAATAAGAAAATTTAAACAAGCAATTGTTTAGTAGTAGTACTTTATTGTAAATTTAAATCTAGTGACCAACTATGATTGAAATGTATTGTTACTATGGTTTTATTATTTAATGTTTTTTGTTCAGAAGTTCAAAGCCAATGAAAGATGTGGTTATATTTCATATAGCAAATGTTTAAATAAAATCCATGTTTTATTAATTAATCGGCTACAGTATGAAAATATAAAAGAACAAAAACAAAAAGCCTCATTCTTATTTATTAATATAAATATGTAATTATGTTTATTTGTTCTCTAATTTATTAGATTAGTAAATAATATTCTATTGAAAACATAAATGCAGCTGAATTTAAAAATAAAGAGAATTTATTAATAAACAATAATATAATAAAGATTAAAAAACAAGAATATTCATAAAAAAATATTTTTTGTACTGCAAAAAAAAAAAAGTGCCAACGACACGCGGTGTTCCCAAGCGGTCACCCATCCAAGTACTAACCGCGCCCAATGTTGCTTAACTTCGGTGATCGGACGAGAACCGGTGTATTCAACATGGTATGGACGTTGCCAAAAATCTCACTCTTATTTATTAATATAAACATGAAACAATATAATACAAAAAATAATTGAAATAATAAAAGTCTAAAATTTTTACAATGTAATTTATAATTCCATAGATAATAATGAATATTTTTATTTTTTGAACAAAACATTGGAATAAAAATAAGAAAATTTAAACAAGCAATTGTTTAGTAGTAGTACTTTATTGTAAATTTAAATCTAGTGACCAACTATGATAAAAATGTATTGTTACTATGGTTTTATTATTTAATATTTTTTGTTCAGAAGTTCAAAGCCAATGAAAGACGTGGTTATATTTCATATAACAAATGTTTAAATAAAATCCATGTTTTATTAATTAATCGGCTACAGTATGAAAATATAAAAGAACAAAAACAAAAAGCCTCATTCTTATTTATTAATATAAATATGTAATTATGTTTATTTGTTCTCTAATTTATTAGATTAGTAAATAATATTCTATTGAAAACATAAATGCAGCTGAATTTAAAAATAAAGAGAATTTATTAATAAACAATAATATAATAAAGATTAAAAAACAACAATATTCATAAAAAAATAATTTTTGTACTGCAAAAAAAAAAAAGTGCCAACGACACGCGGTGTTCCCAAGTTACAGTATGAAAATATAAAAGAACAAAAACAAAAAGCCTCATTCTTATTTATTAATATAAATATGTAATTATGTTTATTTGTTCTCTAATTTATTAGATTAGTAAATAATATTCTATTGAAAACATAAATGCATAACAAATGTTTAAATAAAATCCATGTTTTATTAATTAATCGGCTACAGTATGAAAATATAAAAGAACAAAAACAAAAAGCCTCATTCTTATTTATTAATATAAATATGTAATTATGTTTATTTGTTCTCTAATTTATTAGATTAGTAAATAATATTCTATTGAAAACATAAATGCAGCTGAATTTAAAAATAAAGAGAATTTATTAATAAACAATAATATAATAAAGATTAAAAAACAACAATATTCATAAAAAAAAATTTTTTGTAATGCAAAAAAAAAAAAGTGCCAACGACACGCGGTGATCGGACGAGAACCGGTGTATTCAACATGGTATGGACGTTGCCAAAAGTCTCACTCTTATTTATTAATATAAACATGAAACAATATAATACAAAAAATAATTGAAATAATAAAAGTCTAAAATTTTTTGTAATGCAAAAAAAAAAAAGTGCCAACGACACGCGGTGATCGGACGAGAACCGGTGTATTCAACATGGTATGGACGTTGCCAAAAGTCTCACTCTTATTTATTAATATAAACATGAAACAATATAATACAAAAAATAATTGAAATAATAAAAGTCTAAAATTTTTACAATGTAATTTATAATTCCATAGATAATAATGAATATTTTTATTTTTTGAACAAAACATTGGAATAAAAATAAGAAAATTTAAACAAGCAATTGTTTAGTAGTAGTACTTTATTGTAAATTTAAATCTAGTGACCAACTATGATTGAAATGTATTGTTACTATGGTTTTATTATTTAATGTTTTTTGTTCAGAAGTTCAAAGCCAATGAAAGACGTGGTTATATTTCATATAGCAAATGTTTAAATAAAATCCATGTTTTATTAATTAATCGGCTACAGTATGAAAATATAAAAGAACAAAAACAAAAAGCCTCATTCTTATTTATTAATATAAATATGTAATTATGTTTATTTGTTCTCTAATTTATTAGATTAGTAAATAATATTCTATTGAAAACATAAATGCAGCTGAATTTAAAAATAAAGAGAAATTATTAATAAACAATAATATAATAAAGATTAAAAAACAAGAATATTCATAAAAAAATATTTTTTGTACTGCAAAAAAAAAAAAGTGCCAACGACACGCGGTGTTCCCAAGCGGTCACCCATCCAAGTACTAACCGCGCCCAATGTTGCTTAACTTCGGTGATCGGACGAGAACCGGTGTATTCAACATGGTATGGACGTTGCCAAAAATCTCACTCTTATTTATTAATATAAACATGAAACAATATAATACAAAAAATAATTGAAATAATAAAAGTCTAAAATTTTTACAATGTAATTTATAATTCCATAGATAATAATGAATATTTTTATTTTTTGAACAAAACATTGGAATAAAAATAAGAAAATTTAAACAAGCAATTGTTTAGTAGTAGTACTTTATTGTAAATTTAAATCTAGTGACCAACTATGATAAAAATGTATTGTTACTATGGTTTTATTATTTAATATTTTTTGTTCAGAAGTTCAAAGCCAATGAAAGACGTGGTTATATTTCATATAACAAATGTTTAAATAAAATCCATGTTTTATTAATTAATCGGCTACAGTATGAAAATATAAAAGAACAAAAACAAAAAGCCTCATTCTTATTTATTAATATAAATATGTAATTATGTTTATTTGTTCTCTAATTTATTAGATTAGTAAATAATATTCTATTGAAAACATAAATGCAGCTGAATTTAAAAATAAAGAGAATTTATTAATAAACAATAATATAATAAAGATTAAAAAACAACAATATTCATAAAAAAATAATTTTTGTACTAAAAAAAAAAAAAAGTGCCAACGACACGCGGTGTTCCCAAGCTACAGTATGAAAATATAAAAGAACAAAAACAAAAAGCCTCATTCTTATTTATTAATATAAATATGTAATTATGTTTATTTGTTCTCTAATTTATTAGATTAGTAAATAATATTCTATTGAAAACATAAATGCAGCTGAATTTAAAAATAAAGAGAATTTATTAATAAACAATAATATAATAAAGATTAAAAAACAAGAATATACATAAAAAAAATAATTTTTGTACTGCAAAAAAAAAAAAGTGCCAACGACACGCGGTGTTCCCAAGCGGTCACCCATCCAAGTACTAACCGCGCCCAATGTTGCTTAACTTCGGTGATCGGACGAGAACCGGTGTATTCAACATGGTATGGACGTTGCCAAAAATCTCACTCTTATTTATTAATATAAACATGAAACAATATAATACAAAAAATAATTGAAATAATAAAAGTCTAAAATTTTTACAATGTAATTTATAATTCCATAGATAATAATGAATATTTTTATTTTTTGAACAAAACATTGGAATAAAAATAAGAAAATTTAAACAAGCAATTGTTTAGTAGTAGTACTTTATTGTAAATTTAAATCTAGTGACCAACTATGATTGAAATGTATTGTTACTATGGTTTTATTATTTAATATTTTTTGTTCAGAAGTTCAAAGCCAATGAAAGACGTGGTTATATTTCATATAACAAATGTTTAAATAAAATCCATGTTTTATTAATTAATCGGCTACAGTATGAAAATATTAAAGAACAAAAACAAAAAGCCTCATTCTTATTTATTACTATAAATATGTAATTATGTTTATTTGTTCTCTAATTTATTAGATTAGTAAATAATATTCTATTGAAAACATAAATGCAGCTGAATTTAAAAATAAAGAGAATTTATTAATAAACAATAATATAATAAAGATTAAAAAACAAGAATATTCATAAAAAAAATAATTTTTGTACTGCAAAAAAAAAAAGTGCCAACGACACGCGGTGTTCCCAAGCGGTCACCCATCCAAGTACTAACCGCGCCCAATGTTGCTTAACTTCGGTGATCGGACGAGAACCGGTGTATTCAACATGGTATGGACGTTGCCAAAAATCTCACTCTTATTTATTAATATAAACATGAAACAATATAATACAAAAAATAATTGAAATAATAAAAGTCTAAAATTTTTACAATGTAATTTATAATTCCATAGATAATAATGAATATTTTTATTTTTTGAACAAAACATTGGAATAAAAATAAGAAAATTTAAACAAGCAATTGTTTAGTAGTAGTACTTTATTGTAAATTTAAATCTAGTGACCAACTATGATAAAAATGTATTGTTACTATGGTTTTATTATTTAATATTTTTTGTTCAGAAGTTCAAAGCCAATGAAAGACGTGGTTATATTTCATATAACAAATGTTTAAATAAAATCCATGTTTTATTAATTAATCGGCTACAGTATGAAAATATAAAAGAACAAAAACAAAAAGCCTCATTCTTATTTATTAATATAAATATGTAATTATGTTTATTTGTTCTCTAATTTATTAGATTAGTAAATAATATTCTATTGAAAACATAAATGCAGCTGAATTTAAAAATAAAGAGAATTTATTAATAAACAATAATATAATAAAGATTAAAAAACAACAATATTCATAAAAAAATAATTTTTGTACTGCAAAAAAAAAAAAGTGCCAACGACACGCGGTGTTCCCAAGCTACAGTATGAAAATATAAAAGAACAAAAACAAAAAGCCTCATTCTTATTTATTAATATAAATATGTAATTATGTTTATTTGTTCTCTAATTTATTAGATTAGTAAATAATATTCTATTGAAAACATAAATGCATAACAAATGTTTAAATAAAATCCATGTTTTATTAATTAATCGGCTACAGTATGAAAATATAAAAGAACAAAAACAAAAAGCCTCATTCTTATTTATTAATATAAATATGTAATTATGTTTATTTGTTCTCTAATTTATTAGATTAGTAAATAATATTCTATTGAAAACATAAATGCAGCTGAATTTAAAAATAAAGAGAATTTATTAATAAACAATAATATAATAAAGATTAAAAAACAACAATATTCCCATCCAAGTACTAACCGCGCCCAATGTTGCTTAACTTCGGTGATCGGACGAGAACCGGTGTATTCAACATGGTATGGACGTTGCCAAAAATCTCACTCTTATTTATTAATATAAACATGAAACAATATAATACAAAAAATAATTGAAATAATAAAAGTCTAAAATTTTTACAATGTAATTTATAATTCCATAGATAATAATGAATATTTTTATTTTTTGAACAAAACATTGGAATAAAAATAAGAAAATTTAAACAAGCAATTGTTTAGTAGTAGTACTTTATTGTAAATTTAAATCTAGTGACCAACTATGATAAAAATGTATTGTTACTATGGTTTTATTATTTAATATTTTTTGTTCAGAAGTTCAAAGCCAATGAAAGACGTGGTTATATTTCATATAACAAATGTTTAAATAAAATCCATGTTTTATTAATTAATCGGCTACAGTATGAAAATATAAAAGAACAAAAACAAAAAGCCTCATTCTTATTTATTAATATAAATATGTAATTATGTTTATTTGTTCTCTAATTTATTAGATTAGTAAATAATATTCTATTGAAAACATAAATGCAGCTGAATTTAAAAATAAAGAGAATTTATTAATAAACAATAATATAATAAAGATTAAAAAACAACAATATTCATAAAAAAATAATTTTTGTACTGCAAAAAAAAAAAAGTGCCAACGACACGCGGTGTTCCCAAGCTACAGTATGAAAATATAAAAGAACAAAAACAAAAAGCCTCATTCTTATTTATTAATATAAATATGTAATTATGTTTATTTGTTCTCTAATTTATTAGATTAGTAAATAATATTCTATTGAAAACATAAATGCATAACAAATGTTTAAATAAAATCCATGTTTTATTAATTAATCGGCTACAGTATGAAAATATAAAAGAACAAAAACAAAAAGCCTCATTCTTATTTATTAATATAAATATGTAATTA
The DNA here is from genome assembly GCA_963082725.1 of Pedicia rivosa. Lineage (NCBI taxonomy): Eukaryota > Metazoa > Arthropoda > Insecta > Diptera > Pediciidae > Pedicia > Pedicia rivosa. The sequence goes on from OY720153.1 coordinate 24,954,079, forward strand.
TGTTTATTTGTTCTCTAATTTATTAGATTAGTAAATAATATTCTATTGAAAACATAAATGCAGCTGAATTTAAAAATAAAGAGAATTTATTAATAAACAATAATATAATAAAGATTAAAAAACAACAATATTCATAAAAAAATAATTTTTGTACTGCAAAAAAAAAAAAGTGCCAACGACACGCGGTGTTCCCAAGCGGTCACCCATCCAAGTACTAACCGCGCCCAATGTTGCTTAACTTCGGTGATCGGACGAGAACCGGTGTATTCAACATGGTATGGACGTTGCCAAAAATCTCACTCTTATTTATTAATATAAACATGAAAAAATATAATACAAAAAATAATTGAAATAATAAAAGTCTAAAATTTTTACAATGTAATTTATAATTCCATAGATAATAATGAATATTTTATTTTTTGAACAAAACGTTGGAATAAAAATAAGAAAATTTAAACAAGCAATTGTTTAGTAGTAGTACTTTATTGTAAATTTAAATCTAGTGACCACCTATGATTGAAATGTATTGTTACTATGGTTTTTTTATTATATGTTTTTTGTTTAGAGAGTTCAAAAAATAGGAAGACGTGGTTATAGTTCAAATGTTTAAAACATAAAAAAAATTCTTTTTGTACCAATATATTTTATGTTTATTTTATTAAAGTAAACAAAGCAATACCAAGAAAAATGTGTATTAATAAAAGAATCAATTATGGCGTCGGAAATTTTTTTAAAATGTTATTTATAATTTCATAGAAAATCATGAATTTTTTTTAACCAAACATTGGAATAAATGATAGTTAATTGATTAATTTAATAATTAATTAACAAAACATTGGAATAAATGATAGTTAATTGATTAATTTAATAATTAATTAACAAAACATTGGAATAAATGATAGTTAATTGATTAATTTAATAATTAATTAATTTCAAATTTTTGAGAAACACTGTGAAACTGATTTAATAATCGAATATATGTATATATATACTTATATGTATATATAAAATTTAGAGTTTAATTAAATTAAAACAACACCTTTTATATAGTTTCACAACTTTTTTATATTTATTCTAAGTACTTTTCGAGAACTATGTTCCCATCATCAGGACATTAAATTTTAAACTGGAATAAAAATAAGAAAATTTAAACAAACAATTGTTTAGTAGTATTACTTTCTTGTAAATTTAAATCTAGTGACCAACTATGATTGAAATGTATTGTTACTATGGTTTTATTATTTAATGTTTTTTGTTCAGAAGTTCAAAGACAATGAAAGACGTGGTTATATTTCATATATCAAATGTTTAAATAAAATCAATGTTTTATTAATTAATCGGCTACAGTATGAAAATATAAAAGAACAAAAACAAAAAGCCTCATTCTTATTTATTAATATAAATATGTAATAAATATGTAATTAAATTCTCTAATTTATTAGATTAGTAAATAATATTCTATTGAAAACATAAATGCAGCTGAATTTAAAAATAAAGAGAATTTATTAATAAACAATAATATAATAAAGATTAAAAAACAACAATATTCATAAAAAAATAATTTTTGTACTGCAAAAAAAAAAAAGTGCCAACGTATGAAAATATAAAAGAACAAAAACAAAAAGCCTCATTCTTATTTATTAATATAAATATGTAATTATGTTTATTTGTTCTCTAATTTATTAGATTAGTAAATAATATTCTATTGAAAACATAAATGCAGCTGAATTTAAAAATAAAGAGAATTTATTAATAAACAATAATATAATAAAGATTAAAAAACAACAATATTCATAAAAAAATAATTTTTGTACTGCAAAAAAAAAAAAGTGCCAACGACACGCGGTGTTCCCAAGCGGTCACCCATCCAAGTACTAACCGCGCCCAATGTTGCTTAACTTCGGTGATCGGACGAGAACCGGTGTATTCAACATGGTATGGACGTTGCCAAAAATCTCACTCTTATTTATTAATATAAACATGAAAAAATATAATACAAAAAATAATTGAAATAATAAAAGTCTAAAATTTTTACAATGTAATTTATAATTCCATAGATAATAATGAATATTTTTATTTTTTGAACAAAACGTTGGAATAAAAATAAGAAAATTTAAACAAGCAATTGTTTAGTAGTAGTACTTTATTGTAAATTTAAATCTAGTGACCACCTATGATTGAAATGTATTGTTACTATGGTTTTTTTATTATATGTTTTTTGTTTAGAGAGTTCAAAAAATAGGAAGACGTGGTTATAGTTCAAATGTTTAAAACATAAAAAAAATTCTTTTTGTACCAATATATTTTATGTTTATTTTATTAAAGTAAAAAAAGCAATACCAAGAAAAATGTGTATTAATAAAAGAATCAATTATGGCGTCGGAAATTTTTTTAAAATGTTATTTATAATTCCATAGAAAATCATGAATTTTTTTTAACCAAACATTGGAATAAATGATAGTTAATTGATTAATTTAATAATTAATTAACAAAACATTGGAATAAATGATAGTTAATTGATTAATTTAATAATTAATTAACAAAACATTGGAATAAATGATAGTTAATTGATTAATTTAATAATTAATTAATTTCAAATTTTTGAGAAACACTGTGAAACTGATTTAATAATCGAATATATGTATATATATACTTATATGTGTATATATATAAAATTTAGAGTTTAATTAAATTAAAACAACACCTTTTATATAGTTTCACAACTTTTTTATATTTATTCTAAGTACTTTTCGAGAACTATGTTCCCATCATCAGGACATTAAATTTTAAACTGGAATAAAAATAAGAAAATTTAAACAAACAATTGTTTAGTAGTATTACTTTCTTGTAAATTTAAATCTAGTGACCAACTATGATTGAAATGTATTGTTACTATGGTTTTATTATTTAATGTTTTTTGTTCAGAAGTTCAAAGACAATGAAAGACGTGGTTATATTTCATATATCAAATGTTTAAATAAAATCAATGTTTTATTAATTAATCGGCTACAGTATGAAAATATAAAAGAACAAAAACAAAAAGCCTCATTCTTATTTATTAATATAAATATGTAATTATGTTTATTTGTTCTCTAATTTATTAGATTAGTAAATAATATTCTATTGAAAACATAAATGCAGCTGAATTTAAAAATAAAGAGAATTTATTAATAAACAATAATATATAAAGATTAAAAAACAACAATATTCATAAAAAAATAATTTTTGTACTGCAAAAAAAAAAAAGTGCCAACGACACGCGGTGTTCCCAAGCTACAGTATGAAAATATAAAAGAACAAAAAGCCTCATTCTTATTTATTAATATAAATATGTAATTATGTTTATTTGTTCTCTAATTTATTAATAAACAATAATATAATAAAGATTAAAAAACAACAATATTCATAAAAAAATAATTTTTGTACTGCAAAAAAAAAAGTGCCAACGACACGCGGTGTTCCCAAGCGGTCACCCATCCAAGTACTAACCGCGCCCAATGTTGCTTAACTTCGGTGATCGGACGAGAACCGGTGTATTCAACATGGTATGGACGTTGCCAAAAGTCTCACTCTTATTTATTAATATAAACATGAAACAATATAATACAAAAAATAATTGAAATAATAAAAGTCTAAAATTTTTACAATGTAATTTATAATTCCATAGATAATAATGAATATTTTTATTTTTTGAACAAAACATTGGAATAAAAATAAGAAAATTTAAACAAGCAATTGTTTAGTAGTAGTACTTTATTGTAAATTTAAATCTAGTGACCAACTATGATTGAAATGTATTGTTACTATGGTTTTATTATTTAATGTTTTTTGTTCAGAAGTTCAAAGACAATGAAAGACGTGGTTATATTTCATATAGCAAATGTTTAAATAAAATCCATGTTTTATTAATTAATCGGCTACAGTATGAAAATATAAAAGAACAAAAACAAAAAGCCTCATTCTTATTTATTAATATAAATATGTAATTATGTTTATTTGTTCTCTAATTTATTAGATTAGTAAATAATATTCTATTGAAAACATAAATGCAGCTGAATTTCAAAATAAAGAGAATTTATTAATAAACAATAATATAATAAAGATTAAAAAACAACAATATTCATAAAGAGAATAATTTTTGTACTGCAAAAAAAAAAAAGTGCCAACGACACGCGGTGTTCCCAAGCGGTCACCCATCCAAGTACTAACCGCGCCCAATGTTGCTTAACTTCGGTGATCGGACGAGAACCGGTGTATTCAACATGGTATGGACGTTGCCAAAAGACTCACTCTTATTTATTAATATAAACATGAAACAATATAATACAAAAAATAATTGAAATAATAAAAGTCTAAAATTTTTACAATGTAATTTATAATTCCATAGATAATAATGAATATTTTTATTTTTTGAACAAAACGTTGGAATAAAAATAAGAAAATTTAAACAAGCAATTGTTTAGTAGTAGTACTTTATTGTAAAGTTAAATCTAGTGACCAACTATGATTGAAATGTATTGTTACTATGGTTTTATTATTTAATATTTTTTGTTCATAAGTTCAAAGTCAATGAAAGACGTGGTTATATTTCATATAACAAATGTTTAAATAAAATCCATGTTTTATTAATTAATCGGCTACAGTATGAAAATATAAAAGAACAAAAACAAAAAGCCTCATTCTTATTTATTAATATAAATATGTAATAAATATGTAATTATGTTCTCTAATTTATTAGATTAGTAAATAATATTCTATTGAAAACATAAATGCAGCTGAATTTAAAAATAAAGAGAATTTATTAATAAACAATAATATAATAAAGATTAAAAAACAACAATATTCATAAAAAAATAATTTTTGTACTGCAAAAAAAAAAAAGTGCCAACGACACGCGGTGTTCCCAAGCGGTCACCCATCCAAGTACTAACCGCGCCCAATGTTGCTTAACTTCGGTGATCGGACGAGAACCGGTGTATTCAACATGGTATGGACGTTGCCAAAAATCTCACTCTTATTTATTAATATAAACATGAAACAATATAATACAAAAAATAATTGAAATAATAAAAGTCTAAAATTTTTACAATGTAATTTATAATTCCATAGATAATAATGAATATTTTTATTTTTTGAACAAAACATTGGAATAAAAATAAGAAAATTTAAACAAGCAATTGTTTAGTAGTAGTACTTTATTGTAAATTTAAATCTAGTGACCAACTATGATAAAAATGTATTGTTACTATGGTTTTATTATTTAATATTTTTTGTTCAGAAGTTCAAAGCCAATGAAAGACGTGGTTATATTTCATATAACAAATGTTTAAATAAAATCCATGTTTTATTAATTAATCGGCTACAGTATGAAAATATAAAAGAACAAAAACAAAAAGCCTCATTCTTATTTATTAATATAAATATGTAATTATGTTTATTTGTTCTCTAATTTATTAGATTAGTAAATAATATTCTATTGAAAACATAAATGCAGCTGAATTTCAAAATAAAGAGAATTTATTAATAAACAATAATATAATAAAGATTAAAAAACAACAATATTCATAAAGAGAATAATTTTTGTACTGCAAAAAAAAAAAAGTGCCAACGACACGCGGTGTTCCCAAGCGGTCACCCATCCAAGTACTAACCGCGCCCAATGTTGCTTAACTTCGGTGATCGGACGAGAACCGGTGTATTCAACATGGTATGGACGTTGCCAAAAGACTCACTCTTATTTATTAATATAAACATGAAACAATATAATACAAAAAATAATTGAAATAATAAAAGTCTAAAATTTTTACAATGTAATTTATAATTCCATAGATAATAATGAATATTTTTATTTTTTGAACAAAACGTTGGAATAAAAATAAGAAAATTTAAACAAGCAATTGTTTAGTAGTAGTACTTTATTGTAAAGTTAAATCTAGTGACCAACTATGATTGAAATGTATTGTTACTATGGTTTTATTATTTAATATTTTTTGTTCATAAGTTCAAAGTCAATGAAAGACGTGGTTATATTTCATATAACAAATGTTTAAATAAAATCCATGTTTTATTAATTAATCGGCTACAGTATGAAAATATTAAAGAACAAAAACAAAAAGCCTCATTCTTATTTATTACTATAAATATGTAATTATGTTTATTTGTTCTCTAATTTATTAGATTAGTAAATAATATTCTATTGAAAACATAAATGCAGCTGAATTTAAAAATAAAGAGAATTTATTAATAAACAATAATATAATAAAGATTAAAAAACAAGAATATTCATAAAAAAAATAATTTTTGTACTGCAAAAAAAAAAAGTGCCAACGACACGCGGTGTTCCCAAGCGGTCACCCATCCAAGTACTAACCGCGCCCAATGTTGCTTAACTTCGGTGATCGGACGAGAACCGGTGTATTCAATATGGTATGGACGTTGCCAAAAATCTCACTCTTATTTATTAATATAAACATGAAACAATATAATACAAAAAATAATTGAAATAATAAAAGTCTAAAATTTTTACAATGTAATTTATAATTCCATAGATAATAATGAATATTTTTATTTTTTGAACAAAACATTGGAATAAAAATAAGAAAATTTAAACAAGCAATTGTTTAGTAGTAGTACTTTATTGTAAATTTAAATCTAGTGACCAACTATGATAAAAATGTATTGTTACTATGGTTTTATTATTTAATATTTTTTGTTCAGAAGTTCAAAGCCAATGAAAGACGTGGTTATATTTCATATAACAAATGTTTAAATAAAATCCATGTTTTATTAATTAATCGGCTACAGTATGAAAATATAAAAGAACAAAAACAAAAAGCCTCATTCTTATTTATTAATATAAATATGTAATTACGTTTATTTGTTCTCTAATTTATTAGATTAGTAAATAATATTATATTGAAAACATAAATGCAGCTGAATTTAAAAATAAAGAGAATTTATTAATAAACAATAATATAATAAAGATTAAAAAACAACAATATTCATAAAAAAATAATTTTTGTACTGCAAAAAAAAAAAAGTGCCAACGACACGCGGTGTTCCCAAGCTACAGTATGAAAATATAAAAGAACAAAAACAAAAAGCCTCATTCTTATTTATTAATATAAATATGTAATTATGTTTATTTGTTCTCTAATTTATTAGATTAGTAAATAATATTCTATTGAAAACATAAATGCAGCTGAATTTCAAAATAAAGAGAATTTATTAATAAACAATAATAAATTCCATAGATAATAATGAATATTTTTATTTTTTGAACAAAACATTGGAATAAAAATAAGAAAATTTAAACAAGCAATTGTTTAGTAGTAGTACTTTATTGTAAATTTAAATCTAGTGACCAACTATGATAAAAATGTATTGTTACTATGGTTTTATTATTTAATATTTTTTGTTCAGAAGTTCAAAGCCAATGAAAGACGTGGTTATATTTCATATAACAAATGTTTAAATAAAATCCATGTTTTATTAATTAATCGGCTACAGTATGAAAATATAAAAGAACAAAAACAAAAAGCCTCATTCTTATTTATTAATATAAATATGTAATTACGTTTATTTGTTCTCTAATTTATTAGATTAGTAAATAATATTCTATTGAAAACATAAATGCAGCTGAATTTAAAAATAAAGAGAATTTATTAATAAACAATAATATAATAAAGATTAAAAAACAACAATATTCATAAAAAAATAATTTTTGTACTGCAAAAAAAAAAAAGTGCCAACGACACGCGGTGTTCCCAAGCTACAGTATGAAAATATAAAAGAACAAAAACAAAAAGCCTCATTCTTATTTATTAATATAAATATGTAATTATGTTTATTTGTTCTCTAATTTATTAGATTAGTAAATAATATTCTATTGAAAACATAAATGCAGCTGAATTTAAAAATAAAGAGAATTTATTAATAAACAATAATATAATAAAGATTAAAAAACAACAATATTCATAAAAAAATATTTTTTGTACTGCAAAAAAAAAAAGTGCCAACGACACGTGGTGTTCCCAAGCTACAGTATGAAAATATAAAAGAACAAAAACAAAAAGCCTCATTCTTATTTATTAATATAAATATGTAATTATGTTTATTTGTTCTCTAATTTATTAGATTAGTAAATAATATTCTATTGAAAACATAAATGCAGCTGAATTTCAAAATAAAGAGAATTTATTAATAAACAATAATATAATAAAGATTAAAAAACAAGAATATTCATAAAAAAAATAATTTTTGTACTGCAAAAAAAAAAAGTGCCAACGACAGGTGTTCCCAAGCGGTCACCCATCCAAGTACTAACCGCGCCCAATGTTGCTTAACTTCGGTGATCGGACGAGAACCGGTGTATTCAACATGGTATGGACGTTGCCAAAAATCTCACTCTTATTTATTAATATAAACATGAAACAATATAATACAAAAAATAATTGAAATAATAAAAGTCTAAAATTTTTACAATGTAATTTATAATTCCATAGATAATAATGAATATTTTTATTTTTTGAACAAAACATTGGAATAAAAATAAGAAAATTTAAACAAGCAATTGTTTAGTAGTAGTACTTTATTGTAAATTTAAATCTAGTGACCAACTATGATAAAAATGTATTGTTACTATGGTTTTATTATTTAATATTTTTTGTTCAGAAGTTCAAAGCCAATGAAAGACGTGGTTATATTTCATATAACAAATGTTTAAATAAAATCCATGTTTTATTAATTAATCGGCTACAGTATGAAAATATAAAAGAACAAAAACAAAAAGCCTCATTCTTATTTATTAATATAAATATGTAATTATGTTTATTTGTTCTCTAATTTATTAGATTAGTAAATAATATTCTATTGAAAACATAAATGCAGCTGAATTTCAAAATAAAGAGAATTTATTAATAAACAATAATATAATAAAGATTAAAAAACAACAATATTCATAAAAAAATATTTTTTGTACTGCAAAAAAAAAAAAGTGCCAACGACACGCGGTGTTCCCAAGCGGTCACCCATCCAAGTATTAACCGCGCCCAATGTTGCTTAACTTCGGTGATCGGACGAGAACCGGTGTATTCAACATGGTATGGACGTTGCCAAAAATTTCACTCTTATTTATTAATATAAACATGAAACAATATAATACAAAAAATAATTGAAATAATAAAAGTCTAAAATTTTTACAATGTAATTTATAATTCCATAGATAATAATGAATATTTTTATTTTTTGAACAAAACATTGGAATAAAAATAAGAAAATTTAAACAAGCAATTGTTTAGTAGTAGTACTTTATTGTAAATTTAAATCTAGTGACCAACTATGATAAAAATGTATTGTTACTATGGTTTTATTATTTAATATTTTTTGTTCAGAAGTTCAAAGCCAATGAAAGACGTGGTTATATTTCATATAACAAATGTTTAAATAAAATCCATGTTTTATTAATTAATCGGCTACAGTATGAAAATATAAAAGAACAAAAACAAAAAGCCTCATTCTTATTTATTAATATAAATATGTAATTATGTTTATTTGTTCTCTAATTTATTAGATTAGTAAATAATATTCTATTGAAAACATAAATGCAGCTGAATTTAAAAATAAAGAGAATTTATTAATAAACAATAATATAATAAAGATTAAAAAACAACAATATTCATAAAAAAATAATTTTTGTACTGCAAAAAAAAAAAAGTGCCAACGACACGCGGTGTTCCCAAGCTACAGTATGAAAATATAAAAGAACAAAAACAAAAAGCCTCATTCTTATTTATTAATATAAATATGTAATTATGTTTATTTGTTCTCTAATTTATTAGATTAGTAAATAATATTCTATTGAAAACATAAATGCATAACAAATGTTTAAATAAAATCCATGTTTTATTAATTAATCGGCTACAGTATGAAAATATAAAAGAACAAAAACAAAAAGCCTCATTCTTATTTATTAATATAAATATGTAATTATGTTTATTTGTTCTCTAATTTATTAGATTAGTAAATAATATTCTATTGAAAACATAAATGCAGCTGAATTTAAAAATAAAGAGAATTTATTAATAAACAATAATATAATAAAGATTAAAAAACAAGAATATTCATAAAAAAATATTTTTTGTACTGCAAAAAAAAAAAAGTGCCAACGACACGCGGTGTTCCCAAGCGGTCACCCATCCAAGTACTAACCGCGCCCAATGTTGCTTAACTTCGGTGATCGGACGAGAACCGGTGTATTCAACATGGTATGGACGTTGCCAAAAATCTCACTCTTATTTATTAATATAAACATGAAACAATATAATACAAAAAATAATTGAAATAATAAAAGTCTAAAATTTTTACAATGTAATTTATAATTCCATAGATAATAATGAATATTTTTATTTTTTGAACAAAACATTGGAATAAAAATAAGAAAATTTAAACAAGCAATTGTTTAGTAGTAGTACTTTATTGTAAATTTAAATCTAGTGACCAACTATGATAAAAATGTATTGTTACTATGGTTTTATTATTTAATATTTTTTGTTCAGAAGTTCAAAGCCAATGAAAGACGTGGTTATATTTCATATAACAAATGTTTAAATAAAATCCATGTTTTATTAATTAATCGGCTACAGTATGAAAATATAAAAGAACAAAAACAAAAAGCCTCATTCTTATTTATTAATATAAATATGTAATTATGTTTATTTGTTCTCTAATTTATTAGATTAGTAAATAATATTCTATTGAAAACATAAATGCAGCTGAATTTAAAAATAAAGAGAATTTATTAATAAACAATAATATAATAAAGATTAAAAAACAACAATATTCATAAAAAAATAATTTTTGTACTAAAAAAAAAAAAAAGTGCCAACGACACGCGGTGTTCCCAAGCTACAGTATGAAAATATAAAAGAACAAAAACAAAAAGCCTCATTCTTATTTATTAATATAAATATGTAATTATGTTTATTTGTTCTCTAATTTATTAGATTAGTAAATAATATTCTATTGAAAACATAAATGCAGCTGAATTTAAAAATAAAGAGAATTTATTAATAAACAATAATATAATAAAGATTAAAAAACAACAATATTCATAAAAAAATAATTTTTGTACTGCAAAAAAAAAAAAGTGCCAACGACACGCGGTGTTCCCAAGCGGTCACCCATCCAAGTACTAACCGCACCCAATGTTGCTTAACTTCGGTGATCGGACGAGAACCGGTGTATTCAACATGGTATGGACGTTGCCAAAAATCTCACTCTTATTTATTAATATAAACATGAAACAATATAATACAAAAAATAATTGAAATAATAAAAGTCTAAAATTTTTACAATATAATTTATAATTCCATAGATAATAATGAATATTTTTATTTTTTGAACAAAACATTGGAATAAAAATAAGAAAATTTAAACAAGCAATTGTTTAGTAGTAGTACTTTATTGTAAATTTAAATCTAGTGACCAACTATGATAAAAATGTATTGTTACTATGGTTTTATTATTTAATATTTTTTGTTCAGAAGTTCAAAGCCAATGAAAGACGTGGTTATATTTCATATAACAAATGTTTAAATAAAATCCATGTTTTATTAATTAATCGGCTACAGTATGAAAATATAAAAGAACAAAAACAAAAAGCCTCATTCTTATTTATTAATATAAATATGTAATTATGTTTATTTGTTCTCTAATTTATTAGATTAGTAAATAATATTCTATTGAAAACATAAATGCAGCTGAATTTAAAAATAAAGAGAATTTATTAATAAACAATAATATAATAAAGATTAAAAAACAACAATATTCATAAAAAAATAATTTTTGTACTGCAAAAAAAAAAGTGCCAACGACACGCGGTGTTCCCAAGCGGTCACCCATCCAAGTACTAACCGCGCCCAATGTTGCTTAACTTCGGTGATCGGACGAGAACCGGTGTATTCAACATGGTATGGACGTTGCCAAAAATTAGATTAGTAAATAATATTCTATTGAAAACATAAATGCAGCTGAATTTAAAAATAAAGAGAATTTATTAATAAACAATAATATAATAAAGATTAAAAAACAAGAATATTCATAAAAAAAATAATTTTTGTACTGCAAAAAAAAAAAGTGCCAACGACACGCGGTGTTCCCAAGCGGTCACCCATCCAAGTACTAACCGCGCCCAATGTTGCTTAACTTCGGTGATCGGACGAGAACCGGTGTATTCAACATGGTATGGACGTTGCCAAAAATCTCACTCTTATTTATTAATATAAACATGAAACAATATAATACAAAAAATAATTGAAATAATAAAAGTCTAAAATTTTTACAATGTAATTTATAATTCCATAGATAATAATGAATATTTTTATTTTTTGAACAAAACATTGGAATAAAAATAAGAAAATTTAAACAAGCAACATAAATGAAAACATAAATGCAGCTGAATTTCAAAATAAAGAGAATTTATTAATAAACAATAATAAATTCCATAGATAATAATGAATATTTTTATTTTTTGAACAAAACATTGGAATAAAAATAAGAAAATTTAAACAAGCAATTGTTTAGTAGTAGTACTTTATTGTAAATTTAAATCTAGTGACCAACTATGATAAAAATGTATTGTTACTATGGTTTTATTATTTAATATTTTTTGTTCAGAAGTTCAAAGCCAATGAAAGACGTGGTTTATATTTCATATAGCAAATGTTTAAATAAAATCCATGTTTTATTAATTAATCGGCTACAGTATGAAAATATAAAAGAACAAAAACAAAAAGCCTCATTCTTATTTATTAATATAAATATGTAATTATGTTTATTTGTTCTCTAATTTATTAGATTAGTAAATAATATTCTATTGAAAACATAAATGCAGCTGAATTTAAAAATAAAGAGAATTTATTAATAAACAATAATATAATAAAGATTAAAAAACAAGAATATTCATAAAAAAAATAATTTTTGTACTGCAAAAAAAAAAAGTGCCAACGACACGCGGTGTTCCCAAGCGGTCACCCATCCAAGTACTAACCGCGCCTAATGTTGCTTAACTTCGGTGATCGGACGAGAACCGGTGTATTCAACATGGTATGGACGTTGCCAAAAATCTCACTCTTATTTATTAATATAAACATGAAAAAATATAATACAAAAAATAATTGAAATAATAAAAGTCTAAAATTTTTACAATGTAATTTATAATTCCATAGATAATAATGAATATTTTTATTTTTTGAACAAAACGTTGGAATAAAAATAAGAAAATTTAAACAAGCAATTGTTTAGTAGTAGTACTTTATTGTAAATTTAAATCTAGTGACCACCTATGATTGAAATGTATTGTTACTATGGTTTTTTTATTATATGTTTTTTGTTTAGAGAGTTCAAAAAATAGGAAGACGTGGTTATAGTTCAAATGTTTAAAACATAAAAAAAATTCTTTTTGTACCAATATATTTTATGTTTATTTTATTAAAGTAAACAAAGCAATACCAAGAAAAATGTGTATTAATAATGTTATTTATAATTCCATAGAAAATCATGAATTTTTTTTAACAAAACATTGGAATAAATGATAGTTAATTGATTAATTTAATAATTAATTAACAAAACATTGGAATAAATGATAGTTAATTGATTAATTTAATAATTAATTAACAAAAAATTTGGAATAAATGATAGTTAATTGATTAATTTAATAATTAATTAATTTCAAATTTTTGAGAAACACTGTGAAACTGATTTAATAATCGAATATATGTATATATATACTTATATGTGTATATATATAAAATTTAGAGTTTAATTAAATTAAAACAACACCTTTTATATAGTTTCACAACTTTTTTATATTTATTCTAAGTACTTTTCGAGAACTATGTTCCCATCATCAGGACATTAAATTTTAAACTGGAATAAAAATAAGAAAATTTAAACAAACAATTGTTTAGTAGTATTACTTTCTTGTAAATTTAAATCTAGTGACCAACTATGATTGAAATGTATTGTTACTATGGTTTTATTATTTAATGTTTTTTGTTCAGAAGTTCAAAGACAATGAAAGACGTGGTTATATTTCATATATCAAATGTTTAAATAAAATCAATGTTTTATTAATTAATCGGCTACAGTATGAAAATATAAAAGAACAAAAACAAAAAGCCTCATTCTTATTTATTAATATAAATATGTAATTATGTTTATTTGTTCTCTAATTTATTAGATTAGTAAATAATATTCTATTGAAAACATAAATGCAGCTGAATTTAAAAATAAAGAGAATTTATTAATAAACAATAATATAATAAAGATTAAAAAACAACAATATTCATAAAAAAATAATTTTTGTACTGCAAAAAAAAAAAAGTGCCAACGACACGCGGTGTTCCCAAGCTACAGTATGAAAATATAAAAGAACAAAAACAAAAAGCCTCATTCTTATTTATTAATATAAATATGTAATTATGTTTATTTGTTCTCTAATTTATTAGATTAGTAAATAATATTCTATTGAAAACATAAATGCATAACAAATGTTTAAATAAAATCCATGTTTTATTAATTAATCGGCTACAGTATGAAAATATAAAAGAACAAAAACAAAAAGCCTCATTCTTATTTATTAATATAAATATGTAATAAATATGTAATTATGTTCTCTAATTTATTAGATTAGTAAATAATATTCTATTGAAAACATAAATGCAGCTGAATTTAAAAATAAAGAGAATTTATTAATAAACAATAATATAATAAAGATTAAAAAACAAGAATATTCATAAAAAAATATTTTTTGTACTGCAAAAAAAAAAAAGTGCCAACGACACGCGGTGTTCCCAAGCGGTCACCCATCCAAGTACTAACCGCGCCCAATGTTGCTTAACTTCGGTGATCGGACGAGAACCGGTGTATTCAACATGGTATGGATATTGCCAAAAATCTCACTCTTATTTATTAATATAAACATGAAACAATATAATACAAAAAATAATTGAAATAATAAAAGTCTAAAATTTTTACAATGTAATTTATAATTCCATAGATAATAATGAATATTTTTATTTTTTGAACAAAACATTGGAATAAAAATAAGAAAATTTAAACAAGCAATTGTTTAGTAGTAGTACTTTATTGTAAATTTAAATCTAGTGACCAACTATGATAAAAATGTATTGTTACTATGGTTTTATTATTTAATATTTTTTGTTCAGAAGTTCAAAGCCAATGAAAGACGTGGTTATATTTCATATAACAAATGTTTAAATAAAATCCATGTTTTATTAATTAATCGGCTACAGTATGAAAATATAAAAGAACAAAAACAAAAAGCCTCATTCTTATTTATTAATATAAATATGTAATTATGTTTATTTGTTCTCTAATTTATTAGATTAGTAAATAATATTCTATTGAAAACATAAATGCAGCTGAATTTAAAAATAAAGAGAATTTATTAATAAACAATAATATAATAAAGATTAAAAAACAACAATATTCATAAAAAAATAATTTTTGTACTAAAAAAAAAAAAAAGTGCCAACGACACGCGGTGTTCCCAAGCTACAGTATGAAAATATAAAAGAACAAAAACAAAAAGCCTCATTCTTATTTATTAATATAAATATGTAATTATGTTTATTTGTTCTCTAATTTATTAGATTAGTAAATAATATTCTATTGAAAACATAAATGCAGCTGAATTTAAAAATAAAGAGAATTTATTAATAAACAATAATATAATAAAGATTAAAAAACAACAATATTCATAAAAAAATAATTTTTGTACTGCAAAAAAAAAAAAGTGCCAACGACACGCGGTGTTCCCAAGCGGTCACCCATCCAAAGTACTAACCGCACCCAATGTTGCTTAACTTCGGTGATCGGACGAGAACCGGTGTATTCAACATGGTATGGACGTTGCCAAAAATCTCACTCTTATTTATTAATATAAACATGAAACAATATAATACAAAAAATAATTGAAATAATAAAAGTCTAAAATTTTTACAATATAATTTATAATTCCATAGATAATAATGAATATTTTTATTTTTTGAACAAAACATTGGAATAAAAATAAGAAAATTTAAACAAGCAATTGTTTAGTAGTAGTACTTTATTGTAAATTTAAATCTAGTGACCAACTATGATAAAAATGTATTGTTACTATGGTTTTATTATTTAATATTTTTTGTTCAGAAGTTCAAAGCCAATGAAAGACGTGGTTATATTTCATATAACAAATGTTTAAATAAAATCCATGTTTTATTAATTAATCGGCTACAGTATGAAAATATAAAAGAACAAAAACAAAAAGCCTCATTCTTATTTATTAATATAAATATGTAATTATGTTTATTTGTTCTCTAATTTATTAGATTAGTAAATAATATTCTATTGAAAACATAAATGCAGCTGAATTTAAAAATAAAGAGAATTTATTAATAAACAATAATATAATAAAGATTAAAAAACAACAATATTCATAAAAAAATAATTTTTGTACTGCAAAAAAAAAAGTGCCAACGACACGCGGTGTTCCCAAGCGGTCACCCATCCAAGTACTAACCGCGCCCAATGTTGCTTAACTTCGGTGATCGGACGAGAACCGGTGTATTCAACATGGTATGGACGTTGCCAAAAATTAGATTAGTAAATAATATTCTATTGAAAACATAAATGCAGCTGAATTTAAAAATAAAGAGAATTTATTAATAAACAATAATATAATAAAGATTAAAAAACAAGAATATTCATAAAAAAAATAATTTTTGTACTGCAAAAAAAAAAAGTGCCAACGACACGCGGTGTTCCCAAGCGGTCACCCATCCAAGTACTAACCGCGCCCAATGTTGCTTAACTTCGGTGATCGGACGAGAACCGGTGTATTCAACATGGTATGGACGTTGCCAAAAATCTCACTCTTATTTATTAATATAAACATGAAACAATATAATACAAAAAATAATTGAAATAATAAAAGTCTAAAATTTTTACAATGTAATTTATAATTCCATAGATAATAATGAATATTTTTATTTTTTGAACAAAACATTGGAATAAAAATAAGAAAATTTAAACAAGCAACATAAATGAAAACATAAATGCAGCTGAATTTCAAAATAAAGAGAATTTATTAATAAACAATAATAAATTCCATAGATAATAATGAATATTTTTATTTTTTGAACAAAACATTGGAATAAAAATAAGAAAATTTAAACAAGCAATTGTTTAGTAGTAGTACTTTATTGTAAATTTAAATCTAGTGACCAACTATGATAAAAATGTATTGTTACTATGGTTTTATTATTTAATATTTTTTGTTCAGAAGTTCAAAGCCAATGAAAGACGTGGTTTATATTTCATATAGCAAATGTTTAAATAAAATCCATGTTTTATTAATTAATCGGCTACAGTATGAAAATATAAAAGAACAAAAACAAAAAGCCTCATTCTTATTTATTAATATAAATATGTAATTATGTTTATTTGTTCTCTAATTTATTAGATTAGTAAATAATATTCTATTGAAAACATAAATGCAGCTGAATTTAAAAATAAAGAGAATTTATTAATAAACAATAATATAATAAAGATTAAAAAACAACAATATTCATAAAAAAATAATTTTTGTACTGCAAAAAAAAAAAAGTGCCAACGACACGCGGTGTTCCCAAGCGGTCACCCATCCAAGTACTAACCGCGCCTAATGTTGCTTAACTTCGGTGATCGGACGAGAACCGGTGTATTCAACATGGTATGGACGTTGCCAAAAATCTCACTCTTATTTATTAATATAAACATGAAAAAATATAATACAAAAAATAATTGAAATAATAAAAGTCTAAAATTTTTACAATGTAATTTATAATTCCATAGATAATAATGAATATTTTTATTTTTTGAACAAAACGTTGGAATAAAAATAAGAAAATTTAAACAAGCAATTGTTTAGTAGTAGTACTTTATTGTAAATTTAAATCTAGTGACCACCTATGATTGAAATGTATTGTTACTATGGTTTTTTTATTATATGTTTTTTGTTTAGAGAGTTCAAAAAATAGGAAGACGTGGTTATAGTTCAAATGTTTAAAACATAAAAAAAATTCTTTTTGTACCAATATATTTTATTAAAGTAAACAAAGCAATACCAAGAAAAATGTGTATTAATAATGTTATTTATAATTCCATAGAAAATCATGAATTTTTTTTAACAAAACATTGGAATAAATGATAGTTAATTGATTAATTTAATAATTAATTAACAAAACATTGGAATAAATGATAGTTAATTGATTAATTTAATAATTAATTAACAAAAAATTTGGAATAAATGATAGTTAATTGATTAATTTAATAATTAATTAATTTCAAATTTTTGAGAAACACTGTGAAACTATTAAATCAGTTTCACTATTAAATCGAATATATGTATATATATACTTATATGTGTATATATATAAAATTTAGAGTTTAATTAAATTAAAACAACACCTTTTATATAGTTTCACAACTTTTTTATATTTATTCTAAGTACTTTTCGAGAACTATGTTCCCATCATCAGGACATTAAATTTTAAACTGGAATAAAAATAAGAAAATTTAAACAAACAATTGTTTAGTAGTATTACTTTCTTGTAAATTTAAATCTAGTGACCAACTATGATTGAAATGTATTGTTACTATGGTTTTATTATTTAATGTTTTTTGTTCAGAAGTTCAAAGACAATGAAAGACGTGGTTATATTTCATATATCAAATGTTTAAATATACAATATAATACAAAAAATAATTGAAATAATAAAAGTCTAAAATTTTTACAATGTAATTTATAATTCCATAGATAATAATGAATATTTTTATTTTTTGAACAAAACATTGGAATAAAAATAAGAAAATTTAAACAAGCAATTGTTTAGTAGTAGTACTTTATTGTAAATTTAAATCTAGTGACCAACTATGATAAAAATGTATTGTTACTATGGTTTTATTATTTAATATTTTTTGTTCAGAAGTTCAAAGCCAATGAAAGACGTGGTTATATTTCATATAACAAATGTTTAAATAAAATCCATGTTTTATTAATTAATCGGCTACAGTATGAAAATATAAAAGAACAAAAACAAAAAGCCTCATTCTTATTTATTAATATAAATATGTAATTATGTTTATTTGTTCTCTAATTTATTAGATTAGTAAATAATATTCTATTGAAAACATAAATGCAGCTGAATTTCAAAATAAAGAGAATTTATTAATAAACAATAATATAATAAAGATTAAAAAACAACAATATTCATAAAGAGAATAATTTTTGTACTGCAAAAAAAAAAAAGTGCCAACGACACGCGGTGTTCCCAAGCGGTCACCCATCCAAGTACTAACCGCGCCCAATGTTGCTTAACTTCGGTGATCGGACGAGAACCGGTGTATTCAACATGGTATGGACGTTGCCAAAAATCTCACTCTTATTTATTAATATAAACATGAAACAATATAATACAAAAAATAATTGAAATAATAAAAGTCTAAAATTTTTACAATATAATTTATAATTCCATAGATAATAATGAATATTTTTATTTTTTGAACAAAACATTGGAATAAAAATAAGAAAATTTAAACAAGCAATTGTTTAGTAGTAGTACTTTATTGTAAATTTAAATCTAGTGACCAACTATGATAAAAATGTATTGTTACTATGGTTTTATTATTTAATATTTTTTGTTCAGAAGTTCAAAGCCAATGAAAGACGTGGTTATATTTCATATAACAAATGTTTAAATAAAATCCATGTTTTATTAATTAATCGGCTACAGTATGAAAATATAAAAGAACAAAAACAAAAAGCCTCATTCTTATTTATTAATATAAATATGTAATTATGTTTATTTGTTCTCTAATTTATTAGATTAGTAAATAATATTCTATTGAAAACATAAATGCCGCTGAATTTCAAAATAAAGAGAATTTATTAATAAACAATAATATAATAAAGATTAAAAAACAACAATATTCATAAAAAAATATTTTTTGTACTGCAAAAAAAAAAAAGTGCCAACGACACGCGGTGTTCCCAAGCGGTCACCCATCCAAGTACTAACCGCGCCCAATGTTGCTTAACTTCGGTGATCGGACGAGAACCGGTGTATTCAACATGGTATGGACGTTGCCAAAAATTTCACTCTTATTTATTAATATAAACATGAAACAATATAATACAAAAAATAATTGAAATAATAAAAGTCTAAAATTTTTACAATGTAATTTATAATTCCATAGATAATAATGAATATTTTTATTTTTTGAACAAAACATTGGAATAAAAATAAGAAAATTTAAACAAGCAATTGTTTAGTAGTAGTACTTTATTGTAAATTTAAATCTAGTGACCAACTATGATAAAAATGTATTGTTACTATGGTTTTATTATTTAATATTTTTTGTTCAGAAGTTCAAAGCCAATGAAAGACGTGGTTATATTTCATATAACAAATGTTTAAATAAAATCCATGTTTTATTAATTAATCG
Source organism: Pedicia rivosa (assembly GCA_963082725.1). Lineage (NCBI taxonomy): Eukaryota > Metazoa > Arthropoda > Insecta > Diptera > Pediciidae > Pedicia > Pedicia rivosa. The sequence goes on from OY720153.1 coordinate 24,974,629, forward strand.
GCTACAGTATGAAAATATAAAAGAACAAAAACAAAAAGCCTCATTCTTATTTATTAATATAAATATGTAATTATGTTTATTTGTTCTCTAATTTATTAGATTAGTAAATAATATTCTATTGAAAACATAAATGCAGCTGAATTTAAAAATAAAGAGAATTTATTAATAAACAATAATATAATAAAGATTAAAAAACAACAATATTCATAAAAAAATAATTTTTGTACTGCAAAAAAAAAAAAGTGCCAACGACACGCGGTGTTCCCAAGCGGTCACCCATCCAAGTACTAACCGCACCCAATGTTGCTTAACTTCGGTGATCGGACGAGAACCGGTGTATTCAACATGGTATGGACGTTGCCAAAAATCTCACTCTTATTTATTAATATAAACATGAAACAATATAATACAAAAAATAATTGAAATAATAAAAGTCTAAAATTTTTACAATATAATTTATAATTCCATAGATAATAATGAATATTTTTATTTTTTGAACAAAACATTGGAATAAAAATAAGAAAATTTAAACAAGCAATTGTTTAGTAGTAGTACTTTATTGTAAATTTAAATCTAGTGACCAACTATGATAAAAATGTATTGTTACTATGGTTTTATTATTTAATATTTTTTGTTCAGAAGTTCAAAGCCAATGAAAGACGTGGTTATATTTCATATAACAAATGTTTAAATAAAATCCATGTTTTATTAATTAATCGGCTACAGTATGAAAATATAAAAGAACAAAAACAAAAAGCCTCATTCTTATTTATTAATATAAATATGTAATTATGTTTATTTGTTCTCTAATTTATTAGATTAGTAAATAATATTCTATTGAAAACATAAATGCAGCTGAATTTAAAAATAAAGAGAATTTATTAATAAACAATAATATAATAAAGATTAAAAAACAACAATATTCATAAAAAAATAATTTTTGTACTGCAAAAAAAAAAGTGCCAACGACACGCGGTGTTCCCAAGCGGTCACCCATCCAAGTACTAACCGCGCCCAATGTTGCTTAACTTCGGTGATCGGACGAGAACCGGTGTATTCAACATGGTATGGACGTTGCCAAAAATTAGATTAGTAAATAATATTCTATTGAAAACATAAATGCAGCTGAATTTAAAAATAAAGAGAATTTATTAATAAACAATAATATAATAAAGATTAAAAAACAAGAATATTCATAAAAAAAATAATTTTTGTACTGCAAAAAAAAAAAGTGCCAACGACACGCGGTGTTCCCAAGCGGTCACCCATCCAAGTACTAACCGCGCCCAATGTTGCTTAACTTCGGTGATCGGACGAGAACCGGTGTATTCAACATGGTATGGACGTTGCCAAAAATCTCACTCTTATTTATTAATATAAACATGAAACAATATAATACAAAAAATAATTGAAATAATAAAAGTCTAAAATTTTTACAATGTAATTTATAATTCCATAGATAATAATGAATATTTTTATTTTTTGAACAAAACATTGGAATAAAAATAAGAAAATTTAAACAAGCAATTGTTTAGTAGTAGTACTTTATTGTAAATTTAAATCTAGTGACCAACTATGATAAAAATGTATTGTTACTATGGTTTTATTATTTAATATTTTTTGTTCAGAAGTTCAAAGCCAATGAAAGACGTGGTTATATTTCATATAACAAATGTTTAAATAAAATCCATGTTTTATTAATTAATCGGCTACAGTATGAAAATATAAAAGAACAAAAACAAAAAGCCTCATTCTTATTTATTAATATAAATATGTAATTATGTTTATTTGTTCTCTAATTTATTAGATTAGTAAATAATATTCTATTGAAAACATAAATGCAGCTGAATTTAAAAATAAAGAGAATTTATTAATAAACAATAATATAATAAAGATTAAAAAACAACAATATTCATAAAAAAATAATTTTTGTACTGCAAAAAAAAAAGTGCCAACGACACGCGGTGTTCCCAAGCGGTCACCCATCCAAGTACTAACCGCGCCCAATGTTGCTTAACTTCGGTGATCGGACGAGAACCGGTGTATTCAACATGGTATGGACGTTGCCAAAAATTAGATTAGTAAATAATATTCTATTGAAAACATAAATGCAGCTGAATTTAAAAATAAAGAGAATTTATTAATAAACAATAATATAATAAAGATTAAAAAACAAGAATATTCATAAAAAAAATAATTTTTGTACTGCAAAAAAAAAAAGTGCCAACGACACGCGGTGTTCCCAAGCGGTCACCCATCCAAGTACTAACCGCGCCCAATGTTGCTTAACTTCGGTGATCGGACGAGAACCGGTGTATTCAACATGGTATGGACGTTGCCAAAAATCTCACTCTTATTTATTAATATAAACATGAAACAATATAATACAAAAAATAATTGAAATAATAAAAGTCTAAAATTTTTACAATGTAATTTATAATTCCATAGATAATAATGAATATTTTTATTTTTTGAACAAAACATTGGAATAAAAATAAGAAAATTTAAACAAGCAACATAAATGAAAACATAAATGCAGCTGAATTTCAAAATAAAGAGAATTTATTAATAAACAATAATAAATTCCATAGATAATAATGAATATTTTTATTTTTTGAACAAAACATTGGAATAAAAATAAGAAAATTTAAACAAGCAATTGTTTAGTAGTAGTACTTTATTGTAAATTTAAATCTAGTGACCAACTATGATAAAAATGTATTGTTACTATGGTTTTATTATTTAATATTTTTTGTTCAGAAGTTCAAAGCCAATGAAAGACGTGGTTATATTTCATATAACAAATGTTTAAATAAAATCCATGTTTTATTAATTAATCGGCTACAGTATGAAAATATAAAAGAACAAAAACAAAAAGCCTCATTCTTATTTATTAATATAAATATGTAATTACGTTTATTTGTTCTCTAATTTATTAGATTAGTAAATAATATTCTATTGAAAACATAAATGCAGCTGAATTTAAAAATAAAGAGAATTTATTAATAAACAATAATATAATAAAGATTAAAAAACAACAATATTCATAAAAAAATAATTTTTGTACTGCAAACAAAAAAAAGTGCCAACGACACGCGGTGTTCCCAAGCTACAGTATGAAAATATAAAAGAACAAAAACAAAAAGCCTCATTCTTATTTATTAATATAAATATGTAATTATGTTTATTTGTTCTCTAATTTATTAGATTAGTAAATAATATTCTATTGAAAACATAAATGCAGCTGAATTTAAAAATAAAGAGAATTTATTAATAAACAATAATATAATAAAGATTAAAAAACAACAATATTTATAAAAAAATATTTTTTGTACTGCAAAAAAAAAAAAGTGCCAACGACACGTGGTGTTCCCAAGCTACAGTATGAAAATATAAAAGAACAAAAACAAAAAGCCTCATTCTTATTTATTAATATAAATATGTAATTATGTTTATTTGTTCTCTAATTTATTAGATTAGTAAATAATATTCTATTGAAAACATAAATGCAGCTGAATTTAAAAATAAAGAGAATTTATTAATAAACAATAATATAATAAAGATTAAAAAACAAGAATATACATAAAAAAAATAATTTTTGTACTGCAAAAAAAAAAAGTGCCAACGACACGCGGTGTTCCCAAGCGGTCACCCATCCAAGTACTAACCGCGCCCAATGTTGCTTAACTTCGGTGATCGGACGAGAACCGGTGTATTCAACATGGTATGGACGTTGCCAAAAATCTAGTGACCAACTATGATAAAAATGTATTGGTACTATGGTTTTATTATTTAATATTTTTTGTTCAGAAGTTCAAAGCCAATGAAAGACGTGGTTATATTTCATATAACAAATGTTTAAATAAAATCCATGTTTTATTAATTAATCGGCTACAGTATGAAAATATAAAAGAACAAAAACAAAAAGCCTCATTCTTATTTATTAATATAAATATGTAATTACGTTTATTTGTTCTCTAATTTATTAGATTAGTAAATAATATTCTATTGAAAACATAAATGCAGCTGAATTTAAAAATAAAGAGAATTTATTAATAAACAATAATATAATAAAGATTAAAAAACAACAATATTCATAAAAAAATAATTTTTGTACTGCAAACAAAAAAAAGTGCCAACGACACGCGGTGTTCCCAAGCTACAGTATGAAAATATAAAAGAACAAAAACAAAAAGCCTCATTCTTATTTATTAATATAAATATGTAATTATGTTTATTTGTTCTCTAATTTATTAGATTAGTAAATAATATTCTATTGAAAACATAAATGCAGCTGAATTTAAAAATAAAGAGAATTTATTAATAAACAATAATATAATAAAGATTAAAAAACAACAATATTTATAAAAAAATATTTTTTGTACTGCAAAAAAAAAAAAGTGCCAACGACACGTGGTGTTCCCAAGCTACAGTATGAAAATATAAAAGAACAAAAACAAAAAGCCTCATTCTTATTTATTAATATAAATATGTAATTATGTTTATTTGTTCTCTAATTTATTAGATTAGTAAATAATATTCTATTGAAAACATAAATGCAGCTGAATTTAAAAATAAAGAGAATTTATTAATAAACAATAATATAATAAAGATTAAAAAACAAGAATATACATAAAAAAAATAATTTTTGTACTGCAAAAAAAAAAAGTGCCAACGACACGCGGTGTTCCCAAGCGGTCACCCATCCAAGTACTAACCGCGCCCAATGTTGCTTAACTTCGGTGATCGGACGAGAACCGGTGTATTCAACATGGTATGGACGTTGCCAAAAATCTCACTCTTATTTATTAATATAAACATGAAACAATATAATACAAAAAATAATTGAAATAATAAAAGTCTAAAATTTTTACAATGTAATTTATAATTCCATAGATAATAATGAATATTTTTATTTTTTGAACAAAACATTGGAATAAAAATAAGAAAATTTAAACAAGCAATTGTTTAGTAGTAGTACTTTATTGTAAATTTAAATCTAGTGACCAACTATGATTGAAATGTATTGTTACTATGGTTTTATTATTTAATATTTTTTGTTCAGAAGTTCAAAGCCAATGAAAGACGTGGTTATATTTCATATAACAAATGTTTAAATAAAATCCATGTTTTATTAATTAATCGGCTACAGTATGAAAATATTAAAGAACAAAAACAAAAAGCCTCATTCTTATTTATTACTATAAATATGTAATTATGTTTATTTGTTCTCTAATTTATTAGATTAGTAAATAATATTCTATTGAAAACATAAATGCAGCTGAATTTAAAAATAAAGAGAATTTATTAATAAACAATAATATAATAAAGATTAAAAAACAAGAATATTCATAAAAAAAATAATTTTTGTACTGCAAAAAAAAAAAGTGCCAACGACACGCGGTGTTCCCAAGCGGTCACCCATCCAAGTACTAACCGCGCCCAATGTTGCTTAACTTCGGTGATCGGACGAGAACCGGTGTATTCAACATGGTATGGACGTTGCCAAAAATCTCACTCTTATTTATTAATATAAACATGAAACAATATAATACAAAAAATAATTGAAATAATAAAAGTCTAAAATTTTTACAATGTAATTTATAATTCCATAGATAATAATGAATATTTTTATTTTTTGAACAAAACATTGGAATAAAAATAAGAAAATTTAAACAAGCAATTGTTTAGTAGTAGTACTTTATTGTAAATTTAAATCTAGTGACCAACTATGATAAAAATGTATTGTTACTATGGTTTTATTATTTAATATTTTTTGTTCAGAAGTTCAAAGCCAATGAAAGACGTGGTTATATTTCATATAACAAATGTTTAAATAAAATCCATGTTTTATTAATTAATCGGCTACAGTATGAAAATATAAAAGAACAAAAACAAAAAGCCTCATTCTTATTTATTAATATAAATATGTAATTATGTTTATTTGTTCTCTAATTTATTAGATTAGTAAATAATATTCTATTGAAAACATAAATGCAGCTGAATTTAAAAATAAAGAGAATTTATTAATAAACAATAATATAATAAAGATTAAAAAACAACAATATTCATAAAAAAATAATTTTTGTACTGCAAAAAAAAAAAAGTGCCAACGACACGCGGTGTTCCCAAGCTACAGTATGAAAATATAAAAGAACAAAAACAAAAAGCCTCATTCTTATTTATTAATATAAATATGTAATTATGTTTATTTGTTCTCTAATTTATTAGATTAGTAAATAATATTCTATTGAAAACATAAATGCATAACAAATGTTTAAATAAAATCCATGTTTTATTAATTAATCGGCTACAGTATGAAAATATAAAAGAACAAAAACAAAAAGCCTCATTCTTATTTATTAATATAAATATGTAATTATGTTTATTTGTTCTCTAATTTATTAGATTAGTAAATAATATTCTATTGAAAACATAAATGCAGCTGAATTTAAAAATAAAGAGAATTTATTAATAAACAATAATATAATAAAGATTAAAAAACAACAATATTCCCATCCAAGTACTAACCGCGCCCAATGTTGCTTAACTTCGGTGATCGGACGAGAACCGGTGTATTCAACATGGTATGGACGTTGCCAAAAATCTCACTCTTATTTATTAATATAAACATGAAACAATATAATACAAAAAATAATTGAAATAATAAAAGTCTAAAATTTTTACAATGTAATTTATAATTCCATAGATAATAATGAATATTTTTATTTTTTGAACAAAACATTGGAATAAAAATAAGAAAATTTAAACAAGCAATTGTTTAGTAGTAGTACTTTATTGTAAATTTAAATCTAGTGACCAACTATGATAAAAATGTATTGTTACTATGGTTTTATTATTTAATATTTTTTGTTCAGAAGTTCAAAGCCAATGAAAGACGTGGTTATATTTCATATAACAAATGTTTAAATAAAATCCATGTTTTATTAATTAATCGGCTACAGTATGAAAATATAAAAGAACAAAAACAAAAAGCCTCATTCTTATTTATTAATATAAATATGTAATTATGTTTATTTGTTCTCTAATTTATTAGATTAGTAAATAATATTCTATTGAAAACATAAATGCAGCTGAATTTAAAAATAAAGAGAATTTATTAATAAACAATAATATAATAAAGATTAAAAAACAACAATATTCATAAAAAAATAATTTTTGTACTGCAAAAAAAAAAAAGTGCCAACGACACGCGGTGTTCCCAAGCTACAGTATGAAAATATAAAAGAACAAAAACAAAAAGCCTCATTCTTATTTATTAATATAAATATGTAATTATGTTTATTTGTTCTCTAATTTATTAGATTAGTAAATAATATTCTATTGAAAACATAAATGCATAACAAATGTTTAAATAAAATCCATGTTTTATTAATTAATCGGCTACAGTATGAAAATATAAAAGAACAAAAACAAAAAGCCTCATTCTTATTTATTAATATAAATATGTAATTATGTTTATTTGTTCTCTAATTTATTAGATTAGTAAATAATATTCTATTGAAAACATAAATGCAGCTGAATTTAAAAATAAAGAGAATTTATTAATAAACAATAATATAATAAAGATTAAAAAACAACAATATTCATAAAAAAATAATTTTTGTACTGCAAAAAAAAAAAAAGTGCCAACGACACGCGGTGTTCCCAAGCGGTCACCCATCCAAGTACTAACCGCACCCAATGTTGCTTAACTTCGGTGATCGGACGAGAACCGGTGTATTCAACATGGTATGGACGTTGCCAAAAATCTCACTCTTATTTATTAATATAAACATGAAACAATATAATACAAAAAATAATTGAAATAATAAAAGTCTAAAATTTTTACAATATAATTTATAATTCCATAGATAATAATGAATATTTTTATTTTTTGAACAAAACATTGGAATAAAAATAAGAAAATTTAAACAAGCAACATAAATGAAAACATAAATGCAGCTGAATTTCAAAATAAAGAGAATTTATTAATAAACAATAATAAATTCCATAGATAATAATGAATATTTTTATTTTTTGAACAAAACATTGGAATAAAAATAAGAAAATTTAAACAAGCAATTGTTTAGTAGTAGTACTTTATTGTAAATTTAAATCTAGTGACCAACTATGATAAAAATGTATTGTTACTATGGTTTTATTATTTAATATTTTTTGTTCAGAAGTTCAAAGCCAATGAAAGACGTGGTTTATATTTCATATAGCAAATGTTTAAATAAAATCCATGTTTTATTAATTAATCGGCTACAGTATGAAAATATAAAAGAACAAAAACAAAAAGCCTCATTCTTATTTATTAATATAAATATGTAATTATGTTTATTTGTTCTCTAATTTATTAGATTAGTAAATAATATTCTATTGAAAACATAAATGCAGCTGAATTTAAAAATAAAGAGAATTTATTAATAAACAATAATATAATAAAGATTAAAAAACAACAATATTCATAAAAAAATATTTTTTGTACTGCAAAAAAAAAAAAGTGCCAACGACACGCGGTGTTCCCAAGCGGTCACCCATCCAAGTACTAACCGCGCCCAATGTTGCTTAACTTCGGTGATCGGACGAGAACCGGTGTATTCAACATGGTATGGACGTTGCCAAAAATCTCACTCTTATTTATTAATATAAACATGAAACAATATAATACAAAAAATAATTGAAATAATAAAAGTCTAAAATTTTTACAATGTAATTTATAATTCCATAGATAATAATGAATATTTTTATTTTTTGAACAAAACATTGGAATAAAAATAAGAAAATTTAAACAAGCAATTGTTTAGTAGTAGTACTTTATTGTAAATTTAAATCTAGTGACCAACTATGATAAAAATGTATTGTTACTATGGTTTTATTATTTAATATTTTTTGTTCAGAAGTTCAAAGCCAATGAAAGACGTGGTTATATTTCATATAACAAATGTTTAAATAAAATCCATGTTTTATTAATTAATCGGCGACAGTATGAAAATATAAAAGAACAAAAACAAAAAGCCTCATTCTTATTTATTAATATAAATATGTAATTATGTTTATTTGTTCTCTAATTTATTAGATTAGTAAATAATATTCTATTGAAAACATAAATGCAGCTGAATTTAAAAATAAAGAGAATTTATTAATAAACAATAATATAATAAAGATTAAAAAACAACAATATTCATAAAAAAATAATTTTTGTACTGCAAAAAAAAAAAAGTGCCAACGACACGCGGTGTTCCCAAGCTACAGTATGAAAATATAAAAGAACAAAAACAAAAAGCCTCATTCTTATTTATTAATATAAATATGTAATTATGTTTATTTGTTCTCTAATTTATTAGATTAGTAAATAATATTCTATTGAAAACATAAATGCAGCTGAATTTCAAAATAAAGAGAATTTATTAATAAACAATAATAAATTCCATAGATAATAATGAATATTTTTATTTTTTGAACAAAACATTGGAATAAAAATAAGAAAATTTAAACAAGCAATTGTTTAGTAGTAGTACTTTATTGTAAATTTAAATCTAGTGACCAACTATGATAAAAATGTATTGTTACTATGGTTTTATTATTTAATATTTTTTGTTCAGAAGTTCAAAGCCAATGAAAGACGTGGTTATATTTCATATAACAAATGTTTAAATAAAATCCATGTTTTATTAATTAATCGGCTACAGTATGAAAATATAAAAGAACAAAAACAAAAAGCCTCATTCTTATTTATTAATATAAATATGTAATTACGTTTATTTGTTCTCTAATTTATTAGATTAGTAAATAATATTCTATTGAAAACATAAATGCAGCTGAATTTAAAAATAAAGAGAATTTATTAATAAACAATAATATAATAAAGATTAAAAAACAACAATATTCATAAAAAAATAATTTTTGTACTGCAAAAAAAAAAAAGTGCCAACGACACGCGGTGTTCCCAAGCTACAGTATGAAAATATAAAAGAACAAAAACAAAAAGCCTCATTCTTATTTATTAATATAAATATGTAATTATGTTTATTTGTTCTCTAATTTATTAGATTAGTAAATAATATTCTATTGAAAACATAAATGCAGCTGAATTTAAAAATAAAGAGAATTTATTAATAAACAATAATATAATAAAGATTAAAAAACAACAATATTCATAAAAAAATATTTTTTGTACTGCAAAAAAAAAAAAGTGCCAACGACACGTGGTGTTCCCAAGCTACAGTATGAAAATATAAAAGAACAAAAACAAAAAGCCTCATTCTTATTTATTAATATAAATATGTAATTATGTTTATTTGTTCTCTAATTTATTAGATTAGTAAATAATATTCTATTGAAAACATAAATGCAGCTGAATTTTAAAATAAAGAGAATTTATTAATAAACAATAATATAATAAAGATTAAAAAACAAGAATATACATAAAAAAAATAATTTTTGTACTGCAAAAAAAAAAAGTGCCAACGACACGCGGTGTTCCCAAGTGGTCACCCATCCAAGTACTAACCGCGCCCAATGTTGCTTAACTTCGGTGATCGGACGAGAACCGGTGTATTCAACATGGTATGGACGTTGCCAAAAATCTCACTCTTATTTATTAATATAAACATGAAACAATATAATACAAAAAATAATTGAAATAATAAAAGTCTAAAATTTTTACAATGTAATTTATAATTCCATAGATAATAATGAATATTTTTATTTTTTGAACAAAACATTGGAATAAAAATAAGAAAATTTAAACAAGCAATTGTTTAGTAGTAGTACTTTATTGTAAATTTAAATCTAGTGACCAACTATGATTGAAATGTATTGTTACTATGGTTTTATTATTTAATATTTTTTGTTCAGAAGTTCAAAGCCAATGAAAGACGTGGTTATATTTCATATAACAAATGTTTAAATAAAATCCATGTTTTATTAATTAATCGGCTACAGTATGAAAATATTAAAGAACAAAAACAAAAAGCCTCATTCTTATTTATTACTATAAATATGTAATTATGTTTATTTGTTCTCTAATTTATTAGATTAGTAAATAATATTCTATTGAAAACATAAATGCAGCTGAATTTAAAAATAAAGAGAATTTATTAATAAACAATAATATAATAAAGATTAAAAAACAAGAATATTCATAAAAAAAATAATTTTTGTACTGCAAAAAAAAAAAGTGCCAACGACACGCGGTGTTCCCAAGCGGTCACCCATCCAAGTACTAACCGCGCCCAATGTTGCTTAACTTCGGTGATCGGACGAGAACCGGTGTATTCAACATGGTATGGACGTTGCCAAAAATCTCACTCTTATTTATTAATATAAACATGAAACAATATAATACAAAAAATAATTGAAATAATAAAAGTCTAAAATTTTTACAATGTAATTTATAATTCCATAGATAATAATGAATATTTTTATTTTTTGAACAAAACATTGGAATAAAAATAAGAAAATTTAAACAAGCAATTGTTTAGTAGTAGTACTTTATTGTAAATTTAAATCTAGTGACCAACTATGATAAAAATGTATTGTTACTATGGTTTTATTATTTAATATTTTTTGTTCAGAAGTTCAAAGCCAATGAAAGACGTGGTTATATTTCATATAACAAATGTTTAAATAAAATCCATGTTTTATTAATTAATCGGCTACAGTATGAAAATATAAAAGAACAAAAACAAAAAGCCTCATTCTTATTTATTAATATAAATATGTAATTATGTTTATTTGTTCTCTAATTTATTAGATTAGTAAATAATATTCTATTGAAAACATAAATGCCGCTGACTTTCAAAATAAAGAGAATTTATTAATAAACAATAATATAATAAAGATTAAAAAACAACAATATTCATAAAAAAATATTTTTTGTACTGCAAAAAAAAAAAAGTGCCAACGACACGCGGTGTTCCCAAGCGGTCACCCATCCAAGTACTAACCGCGCCCAATGTTGCTTAACTTCGGTGATCGGACGAGAACCGGTGTATTCAACATGGTATGGACGTTGCCAAAAATTTCACTCTTATTTATTAATATAAACATGAAACAATATAATACAAAAAATAATTGAAATAATAAAAGTCTAAAATTTTTACAATGTAATTTATAATTCCATAGATAATAATGAATATTTTTATTTTTTGAACAAAACATTGGAATAAAAATAAGAAAATTTAAACAAGCAATTGTTTAGTAGTAGTACTTTATTGTAAATTTAAATCTAGTGACCAACTATGATAAAAATGTATTGTTACTATGGTTTTATTATTTAATATTTTTTGTTCAGAAGTTCAAAGCCAATGAAAGACGTGGTTATATTTCATATAACAAATGTTTAAATAAAATCCATGTTTTATTAATTAATCGGCTACAGTATGAAAATATAAAAGAACAAAAACAAAAAGCCTCATTCTTATTTATTAATATAAATATGTAATTATGTTTATTTGTTCTCTAATTTATTAGATTAGTAAATAATATTCTATTGAAAACATAAATGCAGCTGAATTTCAAAATAAAGAGAATTTATTAATAAACAATAATATAATAAAGATTAAAAAACAACAATATTCATAAAGAGAATAATTTTTGTATGAAAAAAAAAAAAAGTGCCAACGACACGCGGTGTTCCCAAGCGGTCACCCATCCAAGTACTAACCGCGCCCAATGTTGCTTAACTTCGGTGATCGGACGAGAACCGGTGTATTCAACATGGTATGGACGTTGCCAAAAATCTCACTCTTATTTATTAATATAAACATGAAACAATATAATACAAAAAATAATTGAAATAATAAAAGTCTAAAATTTTTACAATGTAATTTATAATTCCATAGATAATAATGAATATTTTTATTTTTTGAACAAAACATTGGAATAAAAATAAGAAAATTTAAACAAGCAATTGTTTAGTAGTAGTACTTTATTGTAAATTTAAATCTAGTGACCAACTATGATAAAAATGTATTGTTACTATGGTTTTATTATTTAATATTTTTTGTTCAGAAGTTCAAAGCCAATGAAAGACGTGGTTATATTTCATATAACAAATGTTTAAATAAAATCCATGTTTTATTAATTAATCGGCTACAGTATGAAAATATAAAAGAACAAAAACAAAAAGCCTCATTCTTATTTATTAATATAAATATGTAATTACGTTTATTTGTTCTCTAATTTATTAGATTAGTAAATAATATTATATTGAAAACATAAATGCAGCTGAATTTAAAAATAAAGAGAATTTATTAATAAACAATAATATAATAAAGATTAAAAAACAACAATATTCATAAAAAAATAATTTTTGTACTGCAAAAAAAAAAAAGTGCCAACGACACGCGGTGTTCCCAAGCGGTCACCCATCCAAGTACTAACCGCGCCCAATGTTGCTTAACTTCGGTGATCGGACGAGAACCGGTGTATTCAACATGGTATGGACGTTGCCAAAAATTAGATTAGTAAATAATATTCTATTGAAAACATAAATGCAGCTGAATTTAAAAATAAAGAGAATTTATTAATAAACAATAATATAATAAAGATTAAAAAACAACAATATTCATAAAAAAATAATTTTTGTACTGCAAAAAAAAAAAAGTGCCAACGACACGCAGTGTTCCCAAGCTACAGTATGAAAATATAAAAGAACAAAAACAAAAAGTGCCAACGACACGCGGTGTTCCCAAGCTACAGTATGAAAATATAAAAGAACAAAAACAAAAAGCCTCATTCTTATTTATTAATATAAATATGTAATTATGTTTATTTGTTCTCTAATTTATTAGATTAGTAAATAATATTCTATTGAAAACATAAATGCAGCTGAATTTAAAAATAAAGAGAATTTATTAATAAACAATAATATAATAAAGATTAAAAAACAACAATATTCATAAAAAAATATTTTTTGTACTGCAAAAAAAAAAAAGTGCCAACGACACGCGGTGTTCCCAAGCGGTCACCCATCCAAGTACTAACCGCGCCCAATGTTGCTTAACTTCGGTGATCGGACGAGAACCGGTGTATTCAACATGGTATGGACGTTGCCAAAAATCTCACTCTTATTTATTAATATAAACATGAAACAATATAATACAAAAAATAATTGAAATAATAAAAGTCTAAAATTTTTACAATGTAATTTATAATTCCATAGATAATAATGAATATTTTTATTTTTTGAACAAAACATTGGAATAAAAATAAGAAAATTTAAACAAGCAATTGTTTAGTAGTAGTACTTTATTGTAAATTTAAATCTAGTGACCAACTATGATAAAAATGTATTGTTACTATGGTTTTATTATTTAATATTTTTTGTTCAGAAGTTCAAAGCCAATGAAAGACGTGGTTATATTTCATATAACAAATGTTTAAATAAAATCCATGTTTTATTAATTAATCGGCGACAGTATGAAAATATAAAAGAACAAAAACAAAAAGCCTCATTCTTATTTATTAATATAAATATGTAATTATGTTTATTTGTTCTCTAATTTATTAGATTAGTAAATAATATTCTATTGAAAACATAAATGCAGCTGAATTTAAAAATAAAGAGAATTTATTAATAAACAATAATATAATAAAGATTAAAAAACAACAATATTCATAAAAAAATAATTTTTGTACTGCAAAAAAAAAAAAGTGCCAACGACACGCGGTGTTCCCAAGCTACAGTATGAAAATATAAAAGAACAAAAACAAAAAGCCTCATTCTTATTTATTAATATAAATATGTAATTATGTTTATTTGTTCTCTAATTTATTAGATTAGTAAATAATATTCTATTGAAAACATAAATGCAGCTGAATTTCAAAATAAAGAGAATTTATTAATAAACAATAATAAATTCCATAGATAATAATGAATATTTTTATTTTTTGAACAAAACATTGGAATAAAAATAAGAAAATTTAAACAAGCAATTGTTTAGTAGTAGTACTTTATTGTAAATTTAAATCTAGTGACCAACTATGATAAAAATGTATTGTTACTATGGTTTTATTATTTAATATTTTTTGTTCAGAAGTTCAAAGCCAATGAAAGACGTGGTTATATTTCATATAACAAATGTTTAAATAAAATCCATGTTTTATTAATTAATCGGCTACAGTATGAAAATATAAAAGAACAAAAACAAAAAGCCTCATTCTTATTTATTAATATAAATATGTAATTACGTTTATTTGTTCTCTAATTTATTAGATTAGTAAATAATATTCTATTGAAAACATAAATGCAGCTGAATTTAAAAATAAAGAGAATTTATTAATAAACAATAATATAATAAAGATTAAAAAACAACAATATTCATAAAAAAATAATTTTTGTACTGCAAAAAAAAAAAAGTGCCAACGACACGCGGTGTTCCCAAGCTACAGTATGAAAATATAAAAGAACAAAAACAAAAAGCCTCATTCTTATTTATTAATATAAATATGTAATTATGTTTATTTGTTCTCTAATTTATTAGATTAGTAAATAATATTCTATTGAAAACATAAATGCAGCTGAATTTAAAAATAAAGAGAATTTATTAATAAACAATAATATAATAAAGATTAAAAAACAACAATATTCATAAAAAAATATTTTTTGTACTGCAAAAAAAAAAAAGTGCCAACGACACGTGGTGTTCCCAAGCTACAGTATGAAAATATAAAAGAACAAAAACAAAAAGCCTCATTCTTATTTATTAATATAAATATGTAATTATGTTTATTTGTTCTCTAATTTATTAGATTAGTAAATAATATTCTATTGAAAACATAAATGCAGCTGAATTTAAAAATAAAGAGAATTTATTAATAAACAATAATATAATAAAGATTAAAAAACAAGAATATACATAAAAAAAATAATTTTTGTACTGCAAAAAAAAAAAGTGCCAACGACACGCGGTGTTCCCAAGCGGTCACCCATCCAAGTACTAACCGCGCCCAATGTTGCTTAACTTCGGTGATCGGACGAGAACCGGTGTATTCAACATGGTATGGACGTTGCCAAAAATCACACTCTTATTTATTAATATAAACATGAAACAATATAATACAAAAAATAATTGAAATAATAAAAGTCTAAAATTTTTACAATGTAATTTATAATTCCATAGATAATAATGAATATTTTTATTTTTTGAACAAAACATTGGAATAAAAATAAGAAAATTTAAACAAGCAATTGTTTAGTAGTAGTACTTTATTGTAAATTTAAATCTAGTGACCAACTATGATTGAAATGTATTGTTACTATGGTTTTATTATTTAATATTTTTTGTTCAGAAGTTCAAAGCCAATGAAAGACGTGGTTATATTTCATATAACAAATGTTTAAATAAAATCCATGTTTTATTAATTAATCGGCTACAGTATGAAAATATTAAAGAACAAAAACAAAAAGCCTCATTCTTATTTATTACTATAAATATGTAATTATGTTTATTTGTTCTCTAATTTATTAGATTAGTAAATAATATTCTATTGAAAACATAAATGCAGCTGAATTTAAAAATAAAGAGAATTTATTAATAAACAATAATATAATAAAGATTAAAAAACAAGAATATTCATAAAAAAAATAATTTTTGTACTGCAAAAAAAAAAAGTGCCAACGACACGCGGTGTTGCCAAGCGGTCACCCATCCAAGTACTAACCGCGCCCAATGTTGCTTATCTTCGGTGATCGGACGAGAACCGGTGTATTCAACATGGTATGGACGTTGCCAAAAATCTCACTCTTATTTATTAATATAAACATGAAACAATATAATACAAAAAATAATTGAAATAATAAAAGTCTAAAATTTTTACAATGTAATTTATAATTCCATAGATAATAATGAATATTTTTATTTTTTGAACAAAACATTGGAATAAAAATAAGAAAATTTAAACAAGCAATTGTTTAGTAGTAGTACTTTATTGTAAATTTAAATCTAGTGACCAACTATGATAAAAATGTATTGTTACTATGGTTTTATTATTTAATATTTTTTGTTCAGAAGTTCAAAGCCAATGAAAGACGTGGTTATATTTCATATAACAAATGTTTAAATAAAATCCATGTTTTATTAATTAATCGGCTACAGTATGAAAATATAAAAGAACAAAAACAAAAAGCCTCATTCTTATTTATTAATATAAATATGTAATTACGTTTATTTGTTCTCTAATTTATTAGATTAGTAAATAATATTCTATTGAAAACATAAATGCCGCTGACTTTCAAAATAAAGAGAATTTATTAATAAACAATAATATAATAAAGATTAAAAAACAACAATATTCATAAAAAAATATTTTTTGTACTGCAAAAAAAAAAAAGTGCCAACGACACGCGGTGTTCCCAAGCGGTCACCCATCCAAGTACTAACCGCGCCCAATGTTGCTTAACTTCGGTGATCGGACGAGAACCGGTGTATTCAACATGGTATGGACGTTGCCAAAAATTTCACTCTTATTTATTAATATAAACATGAAACAATATAATACAAAAAATAATTGAAATAATAAAAGTCTAAAATTTTTACAATGTAATTTATAATTCCATAGATAATAATGAATATTTTTATTTTTTGAACAAAACATTGGAATAAAAATAAGAAAATTTAAACAAGCAATTGTTTAGTAGTAGTACTTTATTGTAAATTTAAATCTAGTGACCAACTATGATAAAAATGTATTGTTACTATGGTTTTATTATTTAATATTTTTTGTTCAGAAGTTCAAAGCCAATGAAAGACGTGGTTATATTTCATATAACAAATGTTTAAATAAAATCCATGTTTTATTAATTAATCGGCTACAGTATGAAAATATAAAAGAACAAAAACAAAAAGCCTCATTCTTATTTATTAATATAAATATGTAATTATGTTTATTTGTTCTCTAATTTATTAGATTAGTAAATAATATTCTATTGAAAACATAAATGCAGCTGAATTTAAAAATAAAGAGAATTTATTAATAAACAATAATATAATAAAGATTAAAAAACAACAATATTCATAAAAAAATAATTTTTGTACTGCAAAAAAAAAAAAGTGCCAACGACACGCGGTGTTCCCAAGCTACAGTATGAAAATATAAAAGAACAAAAACAAAAAGCCTCATTCTTATTTATTAATATAAATATGTAATTATGTTTATTTGTTCTCTAATTTATTAGATTAGTAAATAATATTCTATTGAAAACATAAATGCATAACAAATGTTTAAATAAAATCCATGTTTTATTAATTAATCGGCTACAGTATGAAAATATAAAAGAACAAAAACAAAAAGCCTCATTCTTATTTATTAATATAAATATGTAATTATGTTTATTTGTTCTCTAATTTATTAGATTAGTAAATAATATTCTATTGAAAACATAAATGCAGCTGAATTTAAAAATAAAGAGAATTTATTAATAAACAATAATATAATAAAGATTAAAAAACAAGAATATTCATAAAAAAATATTTTTTGTACTGCAAAAAAAAAAAAGTGCCAACGACACGCGGTGTTCCCAAGCGGTCACCCACCCATCCAAGTACTAACCGCGCCCAATGTTGCTTAACTTCGGTGATCGGACGAGAACCGGTGTATTCAACATGGTATGGACGTTGCCAAAAATCTCACTCTTATTTATTAATATAAACATGAAACAATATAATACAAAAAATAATTGAAATAATAAAAGTCTAAAATTTTTACAATGTAATTTATAATTCCATAGATAATAATGAATATTTTTATTTTTTGAACAAAACATTGGAATAAAAATAAGAAAATTTAAACAAGCAATTGTTTAGTAGTAGTACTTTATTGTAAATTTAAATCTAGTGACCAACTATGATAAAAATGTATTGTTACTATGGTTTTATTATTTAATATTTTTTGTTCAGAAGTTCAAAGCCAATGAAAGACGTGGTTATATTTCATATAACAAATGTTTAAATAAAATCCATGTTTTATTAATTAATCGGCTACAGTATGAAAATATAAAAGAACAAAAACAAAAAGCCTCATTCTTATTTATTAATATAAATATGTAATTATGTTTATTTGTTCTCTAATTTATTAGATTAGTAAATAATATTCTATTGAAAACATAAATGCAGCTGAATTTAAAAATAAAGAGAATTTATTAATAAACAATAATATAATAAAGATTAAAAAACAACAATATTCATAAAAAAATAATTTTTGTACTAAAAAAAAAAAAAAGTGCCAACGACACGCGGTGTTCCCAAGCTACAGTATGAAAATATAAAAGAACAAAAACAAAAAGCCTCATTCTTATTTATTAATATAAATATGTAATTATGTTTATTTGTTCTCTAATTTATTAGATTAGTAAATAATATTCTATTGAAAACATAAATGCAGCTGAATTTAAAAATAAAGAGAATTTATTAATAAACAATAATATAATAAAGATTAAAAAACAAGAATATTCATAAAAAAATATTTTTTGTACTGCAAAAAAAAAAAAGTGCCAACGACACGCGGTGTTCCCAAGCGGTCACCCATCCAAGTACTAACCGCGCCCAATGTTGCTTAACTTCGGTGATCGGACGAGAACCGGTGTATTCAACATGGTATGGACGTTGCCAAAAATCTCACTCTTATTTATTAATATAAACATGAAACAATATAATACAAAAAATAATTGAAATAATAAAAGTCTAAAATTTTTACAATGTAATTTATAATTCCATAGATAATAATGAATATTTTTATTTTTTGAACAAAACATTGGAATAAAAATAAGAAAATTTAAACAAGCAATTGTTTAGTAGTAGTACTTTATTGTAAATTTAAATCTAGTGACCAACTATGATAAAAATGTATTGTTACTATGGTTTTATTATTTAATATTTTTTGTTCAGAAGTTCAAAGCCAATGAAAGACGTGGTTATATTTCATATAACAAATGTTTAAATAAAATCCATGTTTTATTAATTAATCGGCTACAGTATGAAAATATAAAAGAACAAAAACAAAAAGCCTCATTCTTATTTATTAATATAAATATGTAATTATGTTTATTTGTTCTCTAATTTATTAGATTAGTAAATAATATTCTAATATTCAATAATATAATTGAAAACATAAATGCAGCTGAATTTAAAAATAAAGAGAATTTATTAATAAACAATAATATAATAAAGATTAAAAAACAACAATATTCATAAAAAAATAATTTTTGTACTAAAAAAAAAAAAAAGTGCCAACGACACGCGGTGTTCCCAAGCTACAGTATGAAAATATAAAAGAACAAAAACAAAAAGCCTCATTCTTATTTATTAATATAAATATGTAATTATGTTTATTTGTTCTCTAATTTATTAGATTAGTAAATAATATTCTATTGAAAACATAAATGCAGCTGAATTTAAAAATAAAGAGAATTTATTAATAAACAATAATATAATAAAGATTAAAAAACAACAATATTCATAAAAAAATAATTTTTGTACTGCAAAAAAAAAAAAGTGCCAACGACACGCGGTGTTCCCAAGCGGTCACCCATCCAAGTACTAACCGCACCCAATGTTGCTTAACTTCGGTGATCGGACGAGAACCGGTGTATTCAACATGGTATGGACGTTGCCAAAAATCTCACTCTTATTTATTAATATAAACATGAAACAATATAATACAAAAAATAATTGAAATAATAAAAGTCTAAAATTTTTACAATATAATTTATAATTCCATAGATAATAATGAATATTTTTATTTTTTGAACAAAACATTGGAATAAAAATAAGAAAATTTAAACAAGCAATTGTTTAGTAGTAGTACTTTATTGTAAATTTAAATCTAGTGACCAACTATGATAAAAATGTATTGTTTTATTATTTAATATTTTTTGTTCAGAAGTTCAAAGCCAATGAAAGACGTGGTTATATTTCATATAACAAATGTTTAAATAAAATCCATGTTTTATTAATTAATCGGCTACAGTATGAAAATATAAAAGAACAAAAACAAAAAGCCTCATTCTTATTTATTAATATAAATATGTAATTATGTTTATTTGTTCTCTAATTTATTAGATTAGTAAATAATATTCTATTGAAAACATAAATGCAGCTGAATTTAAAAATAAAGAGAATTTATTAATAAACAATAATATAATAAAGATTAAAAAACAACAATATTCATAAAAAAATAATTTTTGTACTGCAAAAAAAAAAGTGCCAACGACACGCGGTGTTCCCAAGCGGTCACCCATCCAAGTACTAACCGCGCCCAATGTTGCTTAACTTCGGTGATCGGACGAGAACCGGTGTATTCAACATGGTATGGACGTTGCCAAAAATTAGATTAGTAAATAATATTCTATTGAAAACATAAATGCAGCTGAATTTAAAAATAAAGAGAATTTATTAATAAACAATAATATAATAAAGATTAAAAAACAAGAATATTCATAAAAAAAATAATTTTTGTACTGCAAAAAAAAAAAGTGCCAACGACACGCGGTGTTCCCAAACGGTCACCCATCCAAGTACTAACCGCGCCCAATGTTGCTTAACTTCGGTGATCGGACGAGAACCGGTGTATTCAACATGGTATGGACATTGCCAAAAATCTCACTCTTATTTATTAATATAAACATGAAACAATATAATACAAAAAATAATTGAAATAATAAAAGTCTAAAATTTTTACAATGTAATTTATAATTCCATAGATAATAATGAATATTTTTATTTTTTGAACAAAACATTGGAATAAAAATAAGAAAATTTAAACAAGCAACATAAATGAAAACATAAATGCAGCTGAATTTCAAAATAAAGAGAATTTATTAATAAACAATAATAAATTCCATAGATAATAATGAATATTTTTATTTTTTGAACAAAACATTGGAATAAAAATAAGAAAATTTAAACAAGCAATTGTTTAGTAGTAGTACTTTATTGTAAATTTAAATCTAGTGACCAACTATGATTGAAATGTATTGTTACTATGGTTTTATTATTTAATATTTTTTGTTCAGAAGTTCAAAGCCAATGAAAGACGTGGTTATATTTCATATAACAAATGTTTAAATAAAATCCATGTTTTATTAATTAATCGGCTACAGTATGAAAATATTAAAGAACAAAAACAAAAAGCCTCATTCTTATTTATTACTATAAATATGTAATTATGTTTATTTGTTCTCTAATTTATTAGATTAGTAAATAATATTCTATTGAAAACATAAATGCAGCTGAATTTAAAAATAAAGAGAATTTATTAATAAACAATAATATAATAAAGATTAAAAAACAAGAATATTCATAAAAAAAATAATTTTTGTACTGCAAAAAAAAAAAGTGCCAACGACACGCGGTGTTCCCAAGCGGTCACCCATCCAAGTACTAACCGCGCCCAATGTTGCTTAACTTCGGTGATCGGACGAGAACCGGTGTATTCAACATGGTATGGACGTTGCCAAAAATCTCACTCTTATTTATTAATATAAACATGAAACAATATAATACAAAAAATAATTGAAATAATAAAAGTCTAAAATTTTTACAATGTAATTTATAATTCCATAGATAATAATGAATATTTTTATTTTTTGAACAAAACATTGGAATAAAAATAAGAAAATTTAAACAAGCAATTGTTTAGTAGTAGTACTTTATTGTAAATTTAAATCTAGTGACCAACTATGATAAAAATGTATTGTTACTATGGTTTTATTATTTAATATTTTTTGTTCAGAAGTTCAAAGCCAATGAAAGACGTGGTTATATTTCATATAACAAATGTTTAAATAAAATCCATGTTTTATTAATTAATCGGCTACAGTATGAAAATATAAAAGAACAAAAACAAAAAGCCTCATTCTTATTTATTAATATAAATATGTAATTACGTTTATTTGTTCTCTAATTTATTAGATTAGTAAATAATATTATATTGAAAACATAAATGCAGCTGAATTTAAAAATAAAGAGAATTTATTAATAAACAATAATATAATAAAGATTAAAAAACAACAATATTCATAAAAAAATAATTTTTGTACTGCAAAAAAAAAAAAGTGCCAACGACACGCGGTGTTCCCAAGCGGTCACCCATCCAAGTACTAACCGCGCCCAATGTTGCTTAACTTCGGTGATCGGACGAGAACCGGTGTATTCAACATGGTATGGACGTTGCCAAAAATTAGATTAGTAAATAATATTCTATTGAAAACATAAATGCAGCTGAATTTAAAAATAAAGAGAATTTATTAATAAACAATAATATAATAAAGATTAAAAAACAACAATATTCATAAAAAAATAATTTTTGTACTGCAAAAAAAAAAAAGTGCCAACGACACGCAGTGTTCCCAAGCTACAGTATGAAAATATAAAAGAACAAAAACAAAAAGTGCCAACGACACGCGGTGTTCCCAAGCTACAGTATGAAAATATAAAAGAACAAAAACAAAAAGCCTCATTCTTATTTATTAATATAAATATGTAATTATGTTTATTTGTTCTCTAATTTATTAGATTAGTAAATAATATTCTATTGAAAACATAAATGCAGCTGAATTTAAAAATAAAGAGAATTTATTAATAAACAATAATATAATAAAGATTAAAAAACAACAATATTCATAAAAAAATATTTTTTGTACTGCAAAAAAAAAAAAGTGCCAACGACACGCGGTGTTCCCAAGCGGTCACCCATCCAAGTACTAACCGCGCCCAATGTTGCTTAATTTCGGTGATCGGACGAGAACCGGTGTATTCAACATGGTATGGACGTTGCCAAAAATCTCACTCTTATTTATTAATATAAACATGAAACAATATAATACAAAAAATAATTGAAATAATAAAAGTCTAAAATTTTTACAATGTAATTTATAATTCCATAGATAATAATGAATATTTTTATTTTTTGAACAAAACATTGGAATAAAAATAAGAAAATTTAAACAAGCAATTGTTTAGTAGTAGTACTTTATTGTAAATTTAAATCTAGTGACCAACTATGATAAAAATGTATTGTTACTATGGTTTTATTATTTAATATTTTTTGTTCAGAAGTTCAAAGCCAATGAAAGACGTGGTTATATTTCATATAACAAATGTTTAAATAAAATCCATGTTTTATTAATTAATCGGCGACAGTATGAAAATATAAAAGAACAAAAACAAAAAGCCTCATTCTTATTTATTAATATAAATATGTAATTATGTTTATTTGTTCTCTAATTTATTAGATTAGTAAATAATATTCTATTGAAAACATAAATGCAGCTGAATTTGAAATAATAAAAGTCTAAAATTTTTACAATGTAATTTATAATTCCATAGATAATAATGAATATTTTTATTTTTTGAACAAAACGTTGGAATAAAAATAAGAAAATTTAAACAAGCAATTGTTTAGTAGTAGTACTTTATTGTAAATTTAAATCTAGTGACCACCTATGATTGAAATGTATTGTTACTATGGTTTTTTTATTATATGTTTTTTGTTTAGAGAGTTCAAAAAATAGGAAGACGTGGTTATAGTTCAAATGTTTAAAACATAAAAAAAATTCTTTTTGTACCAATATATTTTATGTTTATTTTATTAAAGTAAACAAAGCAATACCAAGAAAAATGTGTATTAATAATGTTATTTATAATTCCATAGAAAATCATGAATTTTTTTTAACAAAACATTGGAATAAATGATAGTTAATTGATTAATTTAATAATTAATTAACAAAACATTGGAATAAATGATAGTTAATTGATTAATTTAATAATTAATTAACAAAAAATTTGGAATAAATGATAGTTAATTGATTAATTTAATAATTAATTAATTTCAAATTTTTGAGAAACACTGTGAAACTGATTTAATAATCGAATATATGTATATATATACTTATATGTGTATATATATAAAATTTAGAGTTTAATTAAATTAAAACAACACCTTTTATATAGTTTCACAACTTTTTTATATTTATTCTAAGTACTTTTCGAGAACTATGTTCCCATCATCAGGACATTAAATTTTAAACTGGAATAAAAATAAGAAAATTTAAACAAACAATTGTTTAGTAGTATTACTTTCTTGTAAATTTAAATCTAGTGACCAACTATGATTGAAATGTATTGTTACTATGGTTTTATTATTTAATGTTTTTTGTTCAGAAGTTCAAAGACAATGAAAGACGTGGTTATATTTCATATATCAAATGTTTAAATAAAATCAATGTTTTATTAATTAATCGGCTACAGTATGAAAATATAAAAGAACAAAAACAAAAAGCCTCATTCTTATTTATTAATATAAATATGTAATAAATATGTAATTATGTTCTCTAATTTATTAGATTAGTAAATAATATTCTATTGAAAACATAAATGCAGCTGAATTTAAAAATAAAGAGAATTTATTAATAAACAATAATATAATAAAGATTAAAAAACAACAATATTCATAAAAAAATATTTTTTGTACTGCAAAAAAAAAAAAGTGCCAACGACACGCGGTGTTCCCAAGCGGTCACCCATCCAAGTACTAACCGCGCCCAATGTTGCTTAACTTCGGTGATCGGACGAGAACCGGTGTATTCAACATGGTATGGACGTTGCCAAAAATCTCACTCTTATTTATTAATATAAACATGAAACAATATAATACAAAAAATAATTGAAATAATAAAAGTCTAAAATTTTTACAATGTAATTTATAATTCCATAGATAATAATGAATATTTTTATTTTTTGAACAAAACATTGGAATAAAAATAAGAAAATTTAAACAAGCAATTGTTTAGTAGTAGTACTTTATTGTAAATTTAAATCTAGTGACCAACTATGATAAAAATGTATTGTTACTATGGTTTTATTATTTAATATTTTTTGTTCAGAAGTTCAAAGCCAATGAAAGACGTGGTTATATTTCATATAACAAATGTTTAAATAAAATCCATGTTTTATTAATTAATCGGCTACAGTATGAAAATATAAAAGAACAAAAACAAAAAGCCTCATTCTTATTTATTAATATAAATATGTAATTATGTTTATTTGTTCTCTAATTTATTAGATTAGTAAATAATATTCTATTGAAAACATAAATGCAGCTGAATTTCAAAATAAAGAGAATTTATTAATAAACAATAATATAATAAAGATTAAAAAACAACAATATTCATAAAGAGAATAATTTTTGTACTGCAAAAAAAAAAAAGTGCCAACGACACGCGGTGTTCCCAAGCGGTCACCCATCCAAGTACTAACCGCGCCCAATGTTGCTTAACTTCGGTGATCGGACGAGAACCGGTGTATTCAACATGGTATGGACGTTGCCAAAAATTAGATTAGTAAATAATATTCTATTGAAAACATAAATGCAGCTGAATTTAAAAATAAAGAGAATTTATTAATAAACAATAATATAATAAAGATTAAAAAACAACAATATTCATAAAAAAATAATTTTTGTACTGCAAAAAAAAAAAAGTGCCAACGACACGCAGTGTTCCCAAGCTACAGTATGAAAATATAAAAGAACAAAAACAAAAAGTGCCAACGACACGCGGTGTTCCCAAGCTACAGTATGAAAATATAAAAGAACAAAAACAAAAAGCCTCATTCTTATTTATTAATATAAATATGTAATTATGTTTATTTGTTCTCTAATTTATTAGATTAGTAAATAATATTCTATTGAAAACATAAATGCAGCTGAATTTAAAAATAAAGAGAATTTATTAATAAACAATAATATAATAAAGATTAAAAAACAACAATATTCATAAAAAAATATTTTTTGTACTGCAAAAAAAAAAAAGTGCCAACGACACGCGGTGTTCCCAAGCGGTCACCCATCCAAGTACTAACCGCGCCCAATGTTGCTTAACTTCGGTGATCGGACGAGAACCGGTGTATTCAACATGGTATGGACGTTGCCAAAAATCTCACTCTTATTTATTAATATAAACATGAAACAATATAATACAAAAAATAATTGAAATAATAAAAGTCTAAAATTTTTACAATGTAATTTATAATTCCATAGATAATAATGAATATTTTTATTTTTTGAACAAAACATTGGAATAAAAATAAGAAAATTTAAACAAGCAATTGTTTAGTAGTAGTACTTTATTGTAAATTTAAATCTAGTGACCAACTATGATAAAAATGTATTGTTACTATGGTTTTATTATTTAATATTTTTTGTTCAGAAGTTCAAAGCCAATGAAAGACGTGGTTATATTTCATATAACAAATGTTTAAATAAAATCCATGTTTTATTAATTAATCGGCGACAGTATGAAAATATAAAAGAACAAAAACAAAAAGCCTCATTCTTATTTATTAATATAAATATGTAATTATGTTTATTTGTTCTCTAATTTATTAGATTAGTAAATAATATTCTATTGAAAACATAAATGCAGCTGAATTTAAAAATAAAGAGAATTTATTAATAAACAATAATATAATAAAGATTAAAAAACAACAATATTCATAAAAAAATAATTTTTGTACTGCAAAAAAAAAAAAGTGCCAACGACACGCGGTGTTCCCAAGCTACAGTATGAAAATATAAAAGAACAAAAACAAAAAGCCTCATTCTTATTTATTAATATAAATATGTAATTATGTTTATTTGTTCTCTAATTTATTAGATTAGTAAATAATATTCTATTGAAAACATAAATGCAGCTGAATTTCAAAATAAAGAGAATTTATTAATAAACAATAATAAATTCCATAGATAATAATGAATATTTTTATTTTTTGAACAAAACATTGGAATAAAAATAAGAAAATTTAAACAAGCAATTGTTTAGTAGTAGTACTTTATTGTAAATTTAAATCTAGTGACCAACTATGATAAAAATGTATTGTTACTATGGTTTTATTATTTAATATTTTTTGTTCAGAAGTTCAAAGCCAATGAAAGACGTGGTTATATTTCATATAACAAATGTTTAAATAAAATCCATGTTTTATTAATTAATCGGCTACAGTATGAAAATATAAAAGAACAAAAACAAAAAGCCTCATTCTTATTTATTAATATAAATATGTAATTACGTTTATTTGTTCTCTAATTTATTAGATTAGTAAATAATATTCTATTGAAAACATAAATGCAGCTGAATTTAAAAATAAAGAGAATTTATTAATAAACAATAATATAATAAAGATTAAAAAACAACAATATTCATAAAAAAATAATTTTTGTACTGCAAAAAAAAAAAAGTGCCAACGACACGCGGTGTTCCCAAGCTACAGTATGAAAATATAAAAGAACAAAAACAAAAAGCCTCATTCTTATTTATTAATATAAATATGTAATTATGTTTATTTGTTCTCTAATTTATTAGATTAGTAAATAATATTCTATTGAAAACATAAATGCAGCTGAATTTAAAAATAAAGAGAATTTATTAATAAACAATAATATAATAAAGATTAAAAAACAACAATATTCATAAAAAAATAATTTTTGTACTGCAAAAAAAAAAAAGTGCCAACGACACGCGGTGTTCCCAAGCGGTCACCCATCCAAGTACTAACCGCGCCCAATGTTGCTTAACTTCGGTGATCGGACGAGAACCGGTGTATTCAACATGGTATGGACGTTGCCAAAAATTTCACTCTTATTTATTAATATAAACATGAAACAATATAATAAAAGTCTAAAATTTTTACAATGTAATTTATAATTCCATAGATAATAATGAATATTTTTATTTTTTGAACAAAACATTGGAATAAAAATAAGAAAATTTAAACAAGCAATTGTTTAGTAGTAGTATTTTATTGTAAATTTAAATCTAGTGACCAACTATGATTGAAATGTATTGATACTATGGTTTTGTTATTTTATGTTTTTTGTTTAGAGAGTTCAAAGAAATAGAAAGACGTGGTTTATATTTCATATAGCAAATGTTTAAATAAAATCCATGTTTTATTAATTAATCGGCTACAGTATGAAAATATAAAAGAACAAAAACAAAAAGCCTCATTCTTATTTATTAATATAAATATGTAATTATGTTTATTTGTTCTCTAATTTATTAGATTAGTAAATAATATTCTATTGAAAACATAAATGCAGCTGAATTTAAAAATAAAGAGAATTTATTAATAAACAATAATATAATAAAGATTAAAAAACAACAATATTCATAAAAAAATAATTTTTGTACTGCAAAAAAAAAAAAGTGCCAACGACACGCGGTGTTCCCAAGCGGTCACCCATCCAAGTACTAACCGCGCCCAATGTTGCTTAACTTCGGTGATCGGACGAGAACCGGTGTATTCAACATGGTATGGACGTTGCCAAAAATCTTACTCTTATTTATTAATATAAACATGAAAAAATATAATACAAAAAATAATTGAAATAATAAAAGTCTAAAATTTTTACAATGTAATTTATAATTCCATAGATAATAATGAATATTTTTATTTTTTGAACAAAACGTTGGAATAAAAATAAGAAAATTTAAACAAGCAATTGTTTAGTAGTAGTACTTTATTGTAAATTTAAATCTAGTGACCACCTATGATTGAAATGTATTGTTACTATGGTTTTTTTATTATATGTTTTTTGTTTAGAGAGTTCAAAAAATAGGAAGACGTGGTTATAGTTCAA
The DNA here is from genome assembly GCA_963082725.1 of Pedicia rivosa. Classification (NCBI taxonomy): domain Eukaryota; kingdom Metazoa; phylum Arthropoda; class Insecta; order Diptera; family Pediciidae; genus Pedicia; species Pedicia rivosa. The sequence continues at coordinate 25,004,275 of OY720153.1, forward strand.
ATGTTTAAAACATAAAAAAAATTCTTTTTGTACCAATATATTTTATGTTTATTTTATTAAAGTAAACAAAGCAATACCAAGAAAAATGTGTATTAATAAAAGAATCAATTATGGCGTCGGAAATTTTTTTAAAATGTTATTTATAATTCCATAGAAAATCATGAATTTTTTTTAACCAAACATTGGAATAAATGATAGTTAATTGATTAATTTAATAATTAATTAACAAAACATTGGAATAAATGATAGTTAATTGATTAATTTAATAATTAATTAATTTCAAATTTTTGAGAAACACTGTGAAACTGATTTAATAATCGAATATATGTATATATATACTTATATGTGTATATATATAAAATTTAGAGTTTAATTAAATTAAAACAACACCTTTTATATAGTTTCACAACTTTTTTATATTTATTCTAAGTACTTTTCGAGAACTATGTTCCCATCATCAGGACATTAAATTTTAAACTGGAATAAAAATAAGAAAATTTAAACAAACAATTGTTTAGTAGTATTACTTTCTTGTAAATTTAAATCTAGTGACCAACTATGATTGAAATGTATTATTACTATGGTTTTATTATTTAATGTTTTTTGTTCAGAAGTTCAAAGACAATGAAAGACGTGGTTATATTTCATATATCAAATGTTTAAATAAAATCAATGTTTTATTAATTAATCGGCTACAGTATGAAAATATAAAAGAACAAAAACAAAAAGCCTCATTCTTATTTATTAATATAAATATGTAATTATGTTTATTTGTTCTCTAATTTATTAGATTAGTAAATAATATTCTATTGAAAACATAAATGCAGCTGAATTTAAAAATAAAGAGAATTTATTAATAAACAATAATATAATAAAGATTAAAAAACAACAATATTCATAAAAAAATAATTTTTGTACTGCAAAAAAAAAAAAGTGCCAACGACACGCGGTGTTCCCAAGCGGTCACCCATCCAAGTACTAACCGCGCCCAATGTTGCTTAACTTCGGTGATCGGACGAGAACCGGTGTATTCAACATGGTATGGACGTTGCCAAAAGTCTCACTCTTATTTATTAATATAAACATGAAACAATATAATACAAAAAATAATTGAAATAATAAAAGTCTAAAATTTTTACAATGTAATTTATAATTCCATAGATAATAATGAATATTTTTATTTTTTGAACAAAACGTTGGAATAAAAATAAGAAAATTTAAACAAGCAATTGTTTAGTAGTAGTACTTTATTGTAAAGTTAAATCTAGTGACCAACTATGATTGAAATGTATTGTTACTATGGTTTTATTATTTAATATTTTTTGTTCATAAGTTCAAAGTCAATGAAAGACGTGGTTATATTTCATATAACAAATGTTTAAATAAAATCCATGTTTTATTAATTAATCGGCTACAGTATGAAAATATAAAAGAACAAAAACAAAAAGCCTCATTCTTATTTATTAATATAAATATGTAATTATGTTTATTTGTTCTCTAATTTATTAGATTAGTAAATAATATTCTATTGAAAACATAAATGCAGCTGAATTTAAAAATAAAGAGAATTTATTAATAAACAATAATATAATAAAGATTAAAAAACAACAATATTCATAAAAAAATAATTTTTGTACTGCAAAAAAAAAAAGTGCCAACGACACGCGGTGTTCCCAAGCGGTCACCCATCCAAGTACTAACCGCGCCCAATGTTGCTTAACTTCGGTGATCGGACGAGAACCGGTGTATTCAACATGGTATGGACGTTGCCAAAAGTCTCACTCTTATTTATTAATATAAACATGAAACAATATAATACAAAAAATAATTGAAATAATAAAAGTCTAAAATTTTTACAATGTAATTTATAATTCCATAGATAATAATGAATATTTTTATTTTTTGAACAAAACATTGGAATAAAAATAAGAAAATTTAAACAAGCAATTGTTTAGTAGTAGTATTTTATTGTAAATTTAAATCTAGTGACCAACTATGATTGAAATGTATTGATACTATGGTTTTGTTATTTTATGTTTTTTGTTTAGAGAGTTCAAAGAAATAGAAAGACGTGGTTTATATTTCATATAGCAAATGTTTAAATAAAATCCATGTTTTATTAATTAATCGGCTACAGTATGAAAATATAAAAGAACAAAAACAAAAAGCCTCATTCTTATTTATTAATATAAATATGTAATTATGTTTATTTGTTCTCTAATTTATTAGATTAGTAAATAATATTCTATTGAAAACATAAATGCAGCTGAATTTAAAAATAAAGAGAATTTATTAATAAACAATAATATAATAAAGATTAAAAAACAACAATATTCATAAAAAAATAATTTTTGTACTGCAAAAAAAAAAAAGTGCCAACGACACGCGGTGTTCCCAAGCGGTCACCCATCCAAGTACTAACCGCGCCCAATGTTGCTTAACTTCGGTGATCGGACGAGAATTCTTTTTGTACCAATATATTTTATGTTTATTTTATTAAAGTAAACAAAGCAATACCAAGAAAAATGTGTATTAATAAAAGAATCAATTATGGCGTCGGAAATTTTTTTAAAATGTTATTTATAATTCCATAGAAAATCATGAATTTTTTTTAACAAAACATTGGAATAAATGATAGTTAATTGATTAATTTAATAATTAATTAACAAAACATTGGAATAAATGATAGTTAATTGATTAATTTAATAATTAATTAACAAAACATTGGAATAAATGATAGTTAATTGATTAATTTAATAATTAATTAATTTCAAATTTTTGAGAAACACTGTGAAACTGATTTAATAATCGAATATATGTATATATATACTTATATGTGTATATATATAAAATTTAGAGTTTAATTAAATTAAAACAACACCTTTTATATAGTTTCACAACTTTTTTATATTTATTCTAAGTACTTTTCGAGAACTATGTTCCCATCATCAGGACATTAAATTTTAAACTGGAATAAAAATAAGAAAATTTAAACAAACAATTGTTTAGTAGTATTACTTTCTTGTAAATTTAAATCTAGTGACCAACTATGATTGAAATGTATTGTTACTATGGTTTTATTATTTAATGTTTTTTGTTCAGAAGTTCAAAGACAATGAAAGACGTGGTTATATTTCATATATCAAATGTTTAAATAAAATCAATGTTTTATTAATTAATCGGCTACAGTATGAAAATATAAAAGAACAAAAACAAAAAGCCTCATTCTTATTTATTAATATAAATATGTAATAAATATGTAATTATGTTCTCTAATTTATTAGATTAGTAAATAATATTCTATTGAAAACATAAATGCAGCTGAATTTAAAAATAAAGAGAATTTATTAATAAACAATAATATAATAAAGATTAAAAAACAACAATATTCATAAAAAAATAATTTTTGTACTGCAAAAAAAAAAAAGTGCCAACGACACGCGGTGTTCCCAAGCGGTCACCCATCCAAGTACTAACTTGGCCCAATGTTGCTTAACTTCGGTGATCGGACGAGAACCGGTGTATTCAACATGGTATGGACGTTGCCAAAAATTAGATTAGTAAATAATATTCTATTGAAACCATAAATGCAGCTGAATTTAAAAATAAAGAGAATTTATTAATAAACAATAATATAATAAAGATTAAAAAACAACAATATTCATAAAAAAATAATTTTTGTACTGCAAAAAAAAAAAAGTGCCAACGACACGCAGTGTTCCCAAGCTACAGTATGAAAATATAAAAGAACAAAAACAAAAAGTGCCAACGACACGCGGTGTTCCCAAGCTACAGTATGAAAATATAAAAGAACAAAAACAAAAAGCCTCATTCTTATTTATTAATATAAATATGTAATTATGTTTATTTGTTCTCTAATTTATTAGATTAGTAAATAATATTCTATTGAAAACATAAATGCAGCTGAATTTAAAAATAAAGAGAATTTATTAATAAACAATAATATAATAAAGATTAAAAAACAACAATATTCATAAAAAAATATTTTTTGTACTGCAAAAAAAAAAAAGTGCCAACGACACGCGGTGTTCCCAAGCGGTCACCCATCCAAGTACTAACCGCGCCCAATGTTGCTTAACTTCGGTGATCGGACGAGAACCGGTGTATTCAACATGGTATGGACGTTGCCAAAAATCTCACTCTTATTTATTAATATAAACATGAAACAATATAATACAAAAAATAATTGAAATAATAAAAGTCTAAAATTTTTACAATGTAATTTATAATTCCATAGATAATAATGAATATTTTTATTTTTTGAACAAAACATTGGAATAAAAATAAGAAAATTTAAACAAGCAATTGTTTAGTAGTAGTACTTTATTGTAAATTTAAATCTAGTGACCAACTATGATAAAAATGTATTGTTACTATGGTTTTATTATTTAATATTTTTTGTTCAGAAGTTCAAAGCCAATGAAAGACGTGGTTATATTTCATATAACAAATGTTTAAATAAAATCCATGTTTTATTAATTAATCGGCGACAGTATGAAAATATAAAAGAACAAAAACAAAAAGCCTCATTCTTATTTATTAATATAAATATGTAATTATGTTTATTTGTTCTCTAATTTATTAGATTAGTAAATAATATTCTATTGAAAACATAAATGCAGCTGAATTTAAAAATAAAGAGAATTTATTAATAAACAATAATATAATAAAGATTAAAAAACAACAATATTCATAAAAAAATAATTTTTGTACTGCAAAAAAAAAAAAGTGCCAACGACACGCGGTGTTCCCAAGCTACAGTATGAAAATATAAAAGAACAAAAACAAAAAGCCTCATTCTTATTTATTAATATAAATATGTAATTATGTTTATTTGTTCTCTAATTTATTAGATTAGTAAATAATATTCTATTGAAAACATAAATGCAGCTGAATTTCAAAATAAAGAGAATTTATTAATAAACAATAATAAATTCCATAGATAATAATGAATATTTTTATTTTTTGAACAAAACATTGGAATAAAAATAAGAAAATTTAAACAAGCAATTGTTTAGTAGTAGTACTTTATTGTAAATTTAAATCTAGTGACCAACTATGATAAAAATGTATTGTTACTATGGTTTTATTATTTAATATTTTTTGTTCAGAAGTTCAAAGCCAATGAAAGACGTGGTTATATTTCATATAACAAATGTTTAAATAAAATCCATGTTTTATTAATTAATCGGCTACAGTATGAAAATATAAAAGAACAAAAACAAAAAGCCTCATTCTTATTTATTAATATAAATATGTAATTACGTTTATTTGTTCTCTAATTTATTAGATTAGTAAATAATATTCTATTGAAAACATAAATGCAGCTGAATTTAAAAATAAAGAGAATTTATTAATAAACAATAATATAATAAAGATTAAAAAACAACAATATTCATAAAAAAATAATTTTTGTACTGCAAAAAAAAAAAAGTGCCAACGACACGCGGTGTTCCCAAGCTACAGTATGAAAATATAAAAGAACAAAAACAAAAAGCCTCATTCTTATTTATTAATATAAATATGTAATTATGTTTATTTGTTCTCTAATTTATTAGATTAGTAAATAATATTCTATTGAAAACATAAATGCAGCTGAATTTAAAAATAAAGAGAATTTATTAATAAACAATAATATAATAAAGATTAAAAAACAACAATATTCATAAAAAAATAATTTTTGTACTGCAAAAAAAAAAAAGTGCCAACGACACGCGGTGTTCCCAAGCGGTCACCCATCCAAGTACTAACCGCGCCCAATGTTGCTTAACTTCGGTGATCGGACGAGAACCGGTGTATTCAACATGGTATGGACGTTGCCAAAAATCTCACTCTTATTTATTAATATAAACATGAAACAATATAATAAAAGTCTAAAATTTTTACAATGTAATTTATAATTCCATAGATAATAATGAATATTTTTATTTTTTGAACAAAACATTGGAATAAAAATAAGAAAATTTAAACAAGCAATTGTTTAGTAGTAGTATTTTATTGTAAATTTAAATCTAGTGACCAACTATGATTGAAATGTATTGATACTATGGTTTTGTTATTTTATGTTTTTTGTTTAGAGAGTTCAAAGAAATAGAAAGACGTGGTTTATATTTCATATAGCAAATGTTTAAATAAAATCCATGTTTTATTAATTAATCGGCTACAGTATGAAAATATAAAAGAACAAAAACAAAAAGCCTCATTCTTATTTATTAATATAAATATGTAATTATGTTTATTTGTTCTCTAATTTATTAGATTAGTAAATAATATTCTATTGAAAACATAAATGCAGCTGAATTTAAAAATAAAGAGAATTTATTAATAAACAATAATATAATAAAGATTAAAAAACAACAATATTCATAAAAAAATAATTTTTGTACTGCAAAAAAAAAAAAGTGCCAACGACACGCGGTGTTCCCAAGCGGTCACCCATCCAAGTACTAACCGCGCCCAATGTTGCTTAACTTCGGTGATCGGACGAGAACCGGTGTATTCAACATGGTATGGACGTTGCCAAAAATCTTACTCTTATTTATTAATATAAACATGAAAAAATATAATACAAAAAATAATTGAAATAATAAAAGTCTAAAATTTTTACAATGTAATTTATAATTCCATAGATAATAATGAATATTTTTATTTTTTGAACAAAACGTTGGAATAAAAATAAGAAAATTTAAACAAGCAATTGTTTAGTAGTAGTACTTTATTGTAAATTTAAATCTAGTGACCACCTATGATTGAAATGTATTGTTACTATGGTTTTTTTATTATATGTTTTTTGTTTAGAGAGTTCAAAAAATAGGAAGACGTGGTTATAGTTCAAATGTTTAAAACATAAAAAAAATTCTTTTTGTACCAATATATTTTATGTTTATTTTATTAAAGTAAACAAAGCAATACCAAGAAAAATGTGTATTAATAAAAGAATCAATTATGGCGTCGGAAATTTTTTTAAAATGTTATTTATAATTCCATAGAAAATCATGAATTTTTTTTAACCAAACATTGGAATAAATGATAGTTAATTGATTAATTTAATAATTAATTAACAAAACATTGGAATAAATGATAGTTAATTGATTAATTTAATAATTAATTAATTTCAAATTTTTGAGAAACACTGTGAAACTGATTTAATAATCGAATATATGTATATATATACTTATATGTGTATATATATAAAATTTAGAGTTTAATTAAATTAAAACAACACCTTTTATATAGTTTCACAACTTTTTTATATTTATTCTAAGTACTTTTCGAGAACTATGTTCCCATCATCAGGACATTAAATTTTAAACTGGAATAAAAATAAGAAAATTTAAACAAACAATTGTTTAGTAGTATTACTTTCTTGTAAATTTAAATCTAGTGACCAACTATGATTGAAATGTATTATTACTATGGTTTTATTATTTAATGTTTTTTGTTCAGAAGTTCAAAGACAATGAAAGACGTGGTTATATTTCATATATCAAATGTTTAAATAAAATCAATGTTTTATTAATTAATCGGCTACAGTATGAAAATATAAAAGAACAAAAACAAAAAGCCTCATTCTTATTTATTAATATAAATATGTAATTATGTTTATTTGTTCTCTAATTTATTAGATTAGTAAATAATATTCTATTGAAAACATAAATGCAGCTGAATTTAAAAATAAAGAGAATTTATTAATAAACAATAATATAATAAAGATTAAAAAACAACAATATTCATAAAAAAATAATTTTTGTACTGCAAAAAAAAAAAGTGCCAACGACACGCGGTGTTCCCAAGCGGTCACCCATCCAAGTACTAACCGCGCCCAATGTTGCTTAACTTCGGTGATCGGACGAGAACCGGTGTATTCAACATGGTATGGACGTTGCCAAAAGTCTCACTCTTATTTATTAATATAAACATGAAACAATATAATACAAAAAATAATTGAAATAATAAAAGTCTAAAATTTTTACAATGTAATTTATAATTCCATAGATAATAATGAATATTTTTATTTTTTGAACAAAACATTGGAATAAAAATAAGAAAATTTAAACAAGCAATTGTTTAGTAGTAGTATTTTATTGTAAATTTAAATCTAGTGACCAACTATGATTGAAATGTATTGATACTATGGTTTTGTTATTTTATGTTTTTTGTTTAGAGAGTTCAAAGAAATAGAAAGACGTGGTTTATATTTCATATAGCAAATGTTTAAATAAAATCCATGTTTTATTAATTAATCGGCTACAGTATGAAAATATAAAAGAACAAAAACAAAAAGCCTCATTCTTATTTATTAATATAAATATGTAATTATGTTTATTTGTTCTCTAATTTATTAGATTAGTAAATAATATTCTATTGAAAACATAAATGCAGCTGAATTTAAAAATAAAGAGAATTTATTAATAAACAATAATATAATAAAGATTAAAAAACAACAATATTCATAAAAAAATAATTTTTGTACTGCAAAAAAAAAAAAGTGCCAACGACACGCGGTGTTCCCAAGCGGTCACCCATCCAAGTACTAACCGCGCCCAATGTTGCTTAACTTCGGTGATCGGACGAGAATTCTTTTTGTACCAATATATTTTATGTTTATTTTATTAAAGTAAACAAAGCAATACCAAGAAAAATGTGTATTAATAAAAGAATCAATTATGGCGTCGGAAATTTTTTTAAAATGTTATTTATAATTCCATAGAAAATCATGAATTTTTTTTAACAAAACATTGGAATAAATGATAGTTAATTGATTAATTTAATAATTAATTAACAAAACATTGGAATAAATGATAGTTAATTGATTAATTTAATAATTAATTAACAAAACATTGGAATAAATGATAGTTAATTGATTAATTTAATAATTAATTAATTTCAAATTTTTGAGAAACACTGTGAAACTGATTTAATAATCGAATATATGTATATATATACTTATATGTGTATATATATAAAATTTAGAGTTTAATTAAATTAAAACAACACCTTTTATATAGTTTCACAACTTTTTTATATTTATTCTAAGTACTTTTCGAGAACTATGTTCCCATCATCAGGACATTAAATTTTAAACTGGAATAAAAATAAGAAAATTTAAACAAACAATTGTTTAGTAGTATTACTTTCTTGTAAATTTAAATCTAGTGACCAACTATGATTGAAATGTATTGTTACTATGGTTTTATTATTTAATGTTTTTTGTTCAGAAGTTCAAAGACAATGAAAGACGTGGTTATATTTCATATATCAAATGTTTAAATAAAATCAATGTTTTATTAATTAATCGGCTACAGTATGAAAATATAAAAGAACAAAAACAAAAAGCCTCATTCTTATTTATTAATATAAATATGTAATAAATATGTAATTATGTTCTCTAATTTATTAGATTAGTAAATAATATTCTATTGAAAACATAAATGCAGCTGAATTTAAAAATAAAGAGAATTTATTAATAAACAATAATATAATAAAGATTAAAAAACAACAATATTCATAAAAAAATAATTTTTGTACTGCAAAAAAAAAAAAGTGCCAACGACACGCGGTGTTCCCAAGCGGTCACCCATCCAAGTACTAACCGCGCCCAATGTTGCTTAACTTCGATAATCGGACGAGAACCGGTGTATTCAACATGGTATGGACGTTGCCAAAAGACTCACTCTTATTTATTAATATAAACATGAAACAATATAATACAAAAAATAATTGAAATAATAAAAGTCTAAAATTTTTACAATGTAATTTATAATTCCATAGATAATAATGAATATTTTTATTTTTTGAACAAAACGTTGGAATAAAAATAAGAAAATTTAAACAAGCAATTGTTTAGTAGTAGTACTTTATTGTAAATTTAAATCTAGTGACCACCTATGATTGAAATGTATTGTTACTATGGTTTTTTTATTATATGTTTTTTGTTTAGAGAGTTCAAAAAATAGGAAGACGTGGTTATAGTTCAAATGTTTAAAACATAAAAAAAATTCTTTTTGTACCAATATATTTTATGTTTATTTTATTAAAGTAAACAAAGCAATACCAAGAAAAATGTGTATTAATAATGTTATTTATAATTCCATAGAAAATCATGAATTTTTTTTAACAAAACATTGGAATAAATGATAGTTAATTGATTAATTTAATAATTAATTAACAAAACATTGGAATAAATGATAGTTAATTGATTAATTTAATAATTAATTAACAAAACATTGGAATAAATGATAGTTAATTGATTAATTTAATAATTAATTAATTTCAAATTTTTGAGAAACACTGTGAAACTGATTTAATAATCGAATATATGTATATATATACTTATATGTGTATATATATAAAATTTAGAGTTTAATTAAATTAAAACAACACCTTTTATATAGTTTCACAACTTTTTTATATTTATTCTAAGTACTTTTCGAGAACTATGTTCCCATCATCAGGACATTAAATTTTAAACTGGAATAAAAATAAGAAAATTTAAACAAACAATTGTTTAGTAGTATTACTTTCTTGTAAATTTAAATCTAGTGACCAACTATGATTGAAATGTATTGTTACTATGGTTTTATTATTTAATGTTTTTTGTTCAGAAGTTCAAAGACAATGAAAGACGTGGTTATATTTCATATATCAAATGTTTAAATAAAATCAATGTTTTATTAATTAATCGGCTACAGTATGAAAATATAAAAGAACAAAAACAAAAAGCCTCATTCTTATTTATTAATATAAATATGTAATAAATATGTAATTATGTTCTCTAATTTATTAGATTAGTAAATAATATTCTATTGAAAACATAAATGCAGCTGAATTTAAAAATAAAGAGAATTTATTAATAAACAATAATATAATAAAGATTAAAAAACAACAATATTCATAAAAAAATATTTTTTGTACTGCAAAAAAAAAAAAGTGCCAACGACACGCGGTGTTCCCAAGCGGTCACCCATCCAAGTACTAACCGCGCCCAATGTTGCTTAACTTCGGTGATCGGACGAGAACCGGTGTATTCAACATGGTATGGACGTTGCCAAAAATCTCACTCTTATTTATTAATATAAACATGAAACAATATAATACAAAAAATAATTGAAATAATAAAAGTCTAAAATTTTTACAATGTAATTTATAATTCCATAGATAATAATGAATATTTTTATTTTTTGAACAAAACATTGGAATAAAAATAAGAAAATTTAAACAAGCAATTGTTTAGTAGTAGTACTTTATTGTAAATTTAAATCTAGTGACCAACTATGATAAAAATGTATTGTTACTATGGTTTTATTATTTAATATTTTTTGTTCAGAAGTTCAAAGCCAATGAAAGACGTAGTTATATTTCATATAACAAATGTTTAAATAAAATCCATGTTTTATTAATTAATCGGCTACAGTATGAAAATATAAAAGAACAAAAACAAAAAGCCTCATTCTTATTTATTAATATAAATATGTAATTATGTTTATTTGTTCTCTAATTTATTAGATTAGTAAATAATATTCTATTGAAAACATAAATACAGCTGAATTTAAAAATAAAGAGAATTTATTAATAAACAATAATATAATAAAGATTAAAAAACAACAATATTCATAAAAAAATATTTTTTGTACTGCAAAAAAAAAAAAGTGCCAACGACACGCGGTGTTCCCAAGCGGTCACCCATCCAAGTACTAACCGCGCCCAATGTTGCTTAACTTCGGTGATCGGACGAGAACCGGTGTATTCAACATGGTATGGACGTTGACAAAAATCTCACTCTTATTTATTAATATAAACATGAAACAATATAATAAAAGTCTAAAATTTTTACAATGTAATTTATAATTCCATAGATAATAATGAATATTTTTATTTTTTGAACAAAACATTGGAATAAAAATAAGAAAATTTAAACAAGCAATTGTTTAGTAGTAGTATTTTATTGTAAATTTAAATCTAGTGACCAACTATGATTGAAATGTATTGATACTATGGTTTTGTTATTTTATGTTTTTTGTTTAGAGAGTTCAAAGAAATAGAAAGACGTGGTTTATATTTCATATAGCAAATGTTTAAATAAAATCCATGTTTTATTAATTAATCGGCTACAGTATGAAAATATAAAAGAACAAAAACAAAAAGCCTCATTCTTATTTATTAATATAAATATGTAATTATGTTTATTTGTTCTCTAATTTATTAGATTAGTAAATAATATTCTATTGAAAACATAAATGCAGCTGAATTTAAAAATAAAGAGAATTTATTAATAAACAATAATATAATAAAGATTAAAAAACAACAATATTCATAAAAAAATAATTTTTGTACTGCAAAAAAAAAAAAGTGCCAACGACACGCGGTGTTCCCAAGCGGTCACCCATCCAAGTACTAACCGCCCCCAATGTTGCTTAACTTCGGTGATCGGACGAGAACCGGTGTATTCAACATGGTATGGACGTTGCCAAAAATCTCACTCTTATTTATTAATATAAACATGAAAAAATATAATACAAAAAATAATTGAAATAATAAAAGTCTAAAATTTTTACAATGTAATTTATAATTCCATAGATAATAATGAATATTTTTATTTTTTGAACAAAACGTTGGAATAAAAATAAGAAAATTTAAACAAGCAATTGTTTAGTAGTAGTACTTTATTGTAAATTTAAATCTAGTGACCACCTATGATTGAAATGTATTGTTACTATGGTTTTTTTATTATATGTTTTTTGTTTAGAGAGTTCAAAAAATAGGAAGACGTGGTTATAGTTCAAATGTTTAAAACATAAAAAAAATTCTTTTTGTACCAATATATTTTATGTTTATTTATGTAAACAAAGCAATACCAAGAAAAATGTGTATTAATAAAAGAATCAATTATGGCGTCGGAAATTTTTTTAAAATGTTATTTATAATTCCATAGAAAATCATGAATTTTTTTTAACAAAACATTGGAATAAATGATAGTTAATTGATTAATTTAATAATTAATTAACAAAACATTGGAATAAATGATAGTTAATTGATTAATTTAATAATTAATTAACAAAACATTGGAATAAATGATAGTTAATTGATTAATTTAATAATTAATTAATTTCAAATTTTTGAGAAACACTGTGAAACTGATTTAATAATCGAATATATGTATATATATACTTATATGTGTATATATATAAAATTTAGAGTTTAATTAAATTAAAACAACACCTTTTATATAGTTTCACAACTTTTTTATATTTATTCTAAGTACTTTTCGAGAACTATGTTCCCATCATCAGGACATTAAATTTTAAACTGGAATAAAAATAAGAAAATTTAAACAAACAATTGTTTAGTAGTATTACTTTCTTGTAAATTTAAATCTAGTGACCAACTATGATTGAAATGTATTGTTACTATGGTTTTATTATTTAATGTTTTTTGTTCAGAAGTTCAAAGACAATGAAAGACGTGGTTATATTTCATATATCAAATGTTTAAATAAAATCAATGTTTTATTAATTAATCGGCTACAGTATGAAAATATAAAAGAACAAAAACAAAAAGCCTCATTCTTATTTATTAATATAAATATGTAATAAATATGTAATTATGTTCTCTAATTTATTAGATTAGTAAATAATATTCTATTGAAAACATAAATGCAGCTGAATTTAAAAATAAAGAGAATTTATTAATAAACAATAATATAATAAAGATTAAAAAACAACAATATTCATAAAAAAATATTTTTTGTACTGCAAAAAAAAAAAAGTGCCAACGACACGCGGTGTTCCCAAGCGGTCACCCATCCAAGTACTAACCGCGCCCAATGTTGCTTAACTTCGGTGATCGGACGAGAACCGGTGTATTCAACATGGTATGGACGTTGCCAAAAATCTCACTCTTATTTATTAATATAAACATGAAAAAATATAATACAAAAAATAATTGAAATAATAAAAGTCTAAAATTTTTACAATGTAATTTATAATTCCATAGATAATAATGAATATTTTTATTTTTTGAACAAAACGTTGGAATAAAAATAAGAAAATTTAAACAAGCAATTGTTTAGTAGTAGTACTTTATTGTAAATTTAAATCTAGTGACCACCTATGATTGAAATGTATTGTTACTATGGTTTTTTTATTATATGTTTTTTGTTTAGAGAGTTCAAAAAATAGGAAGACGTGGTTATAGTTCAAATGTTTAAAACATAAAAAAAATTCTTTTTGTACCAATATATTTTATGTTTATTTATGTAAACAAAGCAATACCAAGAAAAATGTGTATTAATAAAAGAATCAATTATGGCGTCGGAAATTTTTTTAAAATGTTATTTATAATTCCATAGAAAATCATGAATTTTTTTTAACAAAACATTGGAATAAATGATAGTTAATTGATTAATTTAATAATTAATTAACAAAACATTGGAATAAATGATAGTTAATTGATTAATTTAATAATTAATTAACAAAACATTGGAATAAATGATAGTTAATTGATTAATTTAATAATTAATTAATTTCAAATTTTTGAGAAACACTGTGAAACTGATTTAATAATCGAATATATGTATATATATACTTATATGTGTATATATATAAAATTTAGAGTTTAATTAAATTAAAACAACACCTTTTATATAGTTTCACAACTTTTTTATATTTATTCTAAGTACTTTTCGAGAACTATGTTCCCATCATCAGGACATTAAATTTTAAACTGGAATAAAAATAAGAAAATTTAAACAAACAATTGTTTAGTAGTATTACTTTCTTGTAAATTTAAATCTAGTGACCAACTATGATTGAAATGTATTGTTACTATGGTTTTATTATTTAATGTTTTTTGTTCAGAAGTTCAAAGACAATGAAAGACGTGGTTATATTTCATATATCAAATGTTTAAATAAAATCAATGTTTTATTAATTAATCGGCTACAGTATGAAAATATAAAAGAACAAAAACAAAAAGCCTCATTCTTATTTATTAATATAAATATGTAATAAATATGTAATTATGTTCTCTAATTTATTAGATTAGTAAATAATATTCTATTGAAAACATAAATGCAGCTGAATTTAAAAATAAAGAGAATTTATTAATAAACAATAATATAATAAAGATTAAAAAACAACAATATTCATAAAAAAATAATTTTTGTACTGCAAAAAAAAAAAAGTGCCAACGACACGCGGTGTTCCCAAGCGGTCACCCATCCAAGTACTAACCGCCTCCAATGTTGCTTAACTTCGGTGATCGGACGAGAACCGGTGTATTCAACATGGTATGGACGTTGCCAAAAGACTCACTCTTATTTATTAATATAAACATGAAACAATATAATACAAAAAATAATTGAAATAATAAAAGTCTAAAATTTTTACAATGTAATTTATAATTCCATAGATAATAATGAATATTTTTATTTTTTGAACAAAACGTTGGAATAAAAATAAGAAAATTTAAACAAGCAATTGTTTAGTAGTAGTACTTTATTGTAAATTTAAATCTAGTGACCACCTATGATTGAAATGTATTGTTACTATGGTTTTTTTATTATATGTTTTTTGTTTAGAGAGTTCAAAAAATAGGAAGACGTGGTTATAGTTCAAATGTTTAAAACATAAAAAAAATTCTTTTTGTACCAATATATTTTATGTTTATTTTATTAAAGTAAACAAAGCAATACCAAGAAAAATGTGTATTAATAATGTTATTTATAATTCCATAGAAAATCATGAATTTTTTTTAACAAAACATTGGAATAAATGATAGTTAATTGATTAATTTAATAATTAATTAACAAAACATTGGAATAAATGATAGTTAATTGATTAATTTAATAATTAATTAATTTCAAATTTTTGAGAAACACTGTGAAACTGATTTAATAATCGAATATATGTATATATATACTTATATGTGTATATATATAAAATTTAGAGTTTAATTAAATTAAAACAACACCTTTTATATAGTTTCACAACTTTTTTATATTTATTCTAAGTACTTTTCGAGAACTATGTTCCCATCATCAGGACATTAAATTTTAAACTGGAATAAAAATAAGAAAATTTAAACAAACAATTGTTTAGTAGTATTACTTTCTTGTAAATTTAAATCTAGTGACCAACTATGATTGAAATGTATTGTTACTATGGTTTTATTATTTAATGTTTTTTGTTCAGAAGTTCAAAGACAATGAAAGACGTGGTTATATTTCATATATCAAATGTTTAAATAAAATCAATGTTTTATTAATTAATCGGCTACAGTATGAAAATATAAAAGAACAAAAACAAAAAGCCTCATTCTTATTTATTAATATAAATATGTAATTATGTTTATTTGTTCTCTAATTTATTAGATTAGTAAATAATATTCTATTGAAAACATAAATGCAGCTGAATTTAAAAATAAAGAGAATTTATTAATAAACAATAATATAATAAAGATTAAAAAACAACAATATTCATTAAAAAATAATTTATGTACTGCAAAAAAAAAAAAGTGCCAACGACACGCGGTGTTCCCAAGCGGTCACCCATCCAAGTACTAACCGCGCCCAATGTTGCTTAACTTCGGTGATCGGACGAGAACCGGTGTATTCAACATGGTATGGACGTTGCCAAAAATCTCACTCTTATTTATTAATACAAACATGAAACAATATAATACAAAAAATAATTGAAATAATAAAAGTCTAAAATTTTTACAATGTAATTTATAATTCCATAGATAATAATGAATATTTTTATTTTTTGAACAAAACATTGGAATAAAAATAAGAAAATTTAAACAAGCAATTGTTTAGTAGTAGTACTTTATTGTAAATTTAAATCTAGTGACCAACTATGATTGAAATGTATTGTTACTATGGTTTTATTATTTAATGTTTTTTGTTCAGAAGTTCAAAGACAATGAAAGACGTGGTTATATTTCATATAGCAAATTTATTCTATTAGATTAGTAAATAATATTCTATTGAAAACATAAATGCAGCTGAATTTCAAAATAAAGAGAATTTATTAATAAACAATAATATAATAAAGATTAAAAAACAACAATATTCATAAAAAAATAATTTTTGTACTGCAAAAGCAATTGTTTAGTAGTAGTACTTTATTGTAAATTTAAATCTAGTGACCAACTATGATCGAAATGTATTGTTACTATGGTTTTATTATTTAATATTTTTTGTTCAGAAGTTCAAAGCCAATGAAAGACGTGGTTATATTTCATATAACAAATGTTTAAATAAAATCCATGTTTTATTAATTAATCGGCTACAGTATGAAAATATAAAAGAACAAAAACAAAAAGCCTCATTCTTATTTATTAATATAAATATGTAATTATGTTTATTTGTTCTCTAATTTATTAGATTAGTAAATAATATTCTATTGAAAACATAAATACAGCTGAATTTAAAAATAAAGAGAATTTATTAATAAACAATAATATAATAAAGATTAAAAAACAACAATATTCATAAAAAAATATTTTTTGTACTGCAAAAAAAAAAAAGTGCCAACGACACGCGGTGTTCCCAAGCGGTCACCCATCCAAGTACTAACCGCGCCCAATGTTGCTTAACTTCGGTGATCGGACGAGAACCGGTGTATTCAACATGGTATGGACGTTGCCAAAAATCTCACTCTTATTTATTAATATAAACATGAAACAATATAATACAAAAAATAATTGAAATAATAAAAGTCTAAAATTTTTACAATGTAATTTATAATTCCATAGATAATAATGAATATTTTTATTTTTTGAACAAAACATTGGAATAAAATTAAGAAAATTTAAACAAGCAATTGTTTAGTAGTAGTACTTTATTGTAAATTTAAATCTAGTGACCACCTATGATTGAAATGTATTGTTACTATGGTTTTTTTATTATATGTTTTTTGTTTAGAGAGTTCAAAAAATAGGAAGACGTGGTTATAGTTCAAATGTTTAAAACATAAAAAAAATTCTTTTTGTACCAATATATTTTATGTTTATTTTATTAAAGTAAACAAAGCAATACCAAGAAAAATGTGTATTAATAAAAGAATCAATTATGGCGTCGGAAATTTTTTTAAAATGTTATTTATAATTCCATAGAAAATCATGAATTTTTTTTAACAAAACATTGGAATAAATGATAGTTAATTGATTAATTTAATAATTAATTAATAAAACATTGGAATAAATGATAGTTAATTGATTAATTTAATAATTAATTAATTTCAAATTTTTGAGAAACACTGTGAAACTGATTTAATAATCGAATATATGTATATATATACTTATATGTGTATATATATAAAATTTAGAGTTTAATTAAATTAAAACAACACCTTTTATATAGTTTCACAACTTTTTTATATTTATTCTAAGTACTTTTCGAGAACTATGTTCCCATCATCAGGACATTAAATTTTAAACTGGAATAAAAATAAGAAAATTTAAACAAACAATTGTTTAGTAGTATTACTTTCTTGTAAATTTAAATCTAGTGACCAACTATGATTGAAATGTATTGTTACTATGGTTTTATTATTTAATGTTTTTTGTTCAGAAGTTCAAAGACAAATGTTTAAATAAAATCAATGTTTTATTAATTAATCGGCTACAGTATGAAAATATAAAAGAACAAAAACAAAAAGCCTCATTCTTATTTATTAATATAAATATGTAATAAATATGTAATTATGTTCTCTAATTTATTAGATTAGTAAATAATATTCTATTGAAAACATAAATGCAGCTGAATTTAAAAATAAAGAGAATTTATTAATAAACAATAATATAATAAAGATTAAAAAACAACAATATTCATAAAAAAATAATTTTTGTACTGCAAAAAAAAAAAAGTGCCAACGACACGCGGTGTTCCCAAGCTACAGTATGAAAATGTAAAAGAACAAAATCAAAAAGCCTCATTCTTATTTATTAATATAAATATGTAATAAATATGTAATTATGTTCTCTAATTTATTAGACTAGTAAATAATATTCTATTGAAAACATAAATGCAGCTGAATTTAAAAATAAAGAGAATTTATTAATAAACAATAATATAATAAAGATTAAAAAACAACAATATTCATAAAAAAATAATTTATGTACTGCAAAAAAAAAAGTGCCAACGACACGCGGTGTTCCCAAGCGGTCACCCATCCAAGTACTAACCGCGCCCAATGTTGCTTAATTTCGGTGATCGGACGAGAACCGGTGTATTCAACATGGTATGGACGTTGCCAAAAATCTCACTCTTATTTATTAATATAAACATGAAACAATATAATACAAAAAATAATTGAAATAATAAAAGTCTAAAATTTTTACAATGTAATTTATAATTCCATAGATAATAATGAATATTTTTATTTTTTGAACAAAACATTGGAATAAAAATAAGAAAATTTAAACAAGCAATTGTTTAGTAGTAGTATTTTATTGTAAATTTAAATCTAGTGACCAACTATGATTGAAATGTATTGTTACAAAAAATAATTGAAATAATAAAAGTCTAAAATACAAAAAAACAAAAAATAATTGAATTAATAAAAGTCTAAAACTTTTACAATGTAATTTATAATTCCATAGATAATAATAAATATTTTTATTTTTGAACAAAACATTGGAATAAAAATAAGAAAATTTAAACAAGCAATTGTTTAGTAGTAGTACTTTATTGTAAATTTAAATCTAGTGACCAACTATGATTGAAATGTATTGTGACTATGGTTTTTTTATTTTATGTTTTTTGTTTAGAGAGTTCAAAGAAATAGAAAGACGTGGTTATATTTCATATAACAAATGTTTAAATAAAATCCATGTTTTACACAGTATGAAAATATAAAAGAACAAAAAAAAAAGCCTCATTCTTATTTATTAATATAAATATGTAATTATGTTTATTTGTTCTCTAATTTATTAGATTAGTAAATAATATTCTATTGAAAACATAAATGCAGCTGAATTTAAAAATAAAGAGAATTTATTAATAAACAATAATATAATATAGATTAAAAAACAACAATATTCATAAAAAAAATAATTTTTGTACTGCAAAAAAAAAAGTGCCAACGACAAAATAAGAAAATTTAAACAAGCAATTGTTTAGTAGTAGTGTTGTGGATGGATTCGATATTATCAAAATATTCAATTTAAACTCTTATTTAAATTTAATATTATATTTATTTGACTTAAACTTACAAATTCCAGTTACAAAATAATTCTAATGCTTATGAATAATGTGAAATGAATATTTTTAGGAATGAAATATATGAATGATTCTATCTTAAAATTACAAGACTTATTCTATTTATACTAAATTAAGATCCTTAAAAATAAGGGTGGGAGAAAAGGGGAATATTAGGTATTTCTTTAAAATAAAAAGGATCTTGTTTCTTTTTCTCAAATCGCCGACTATTTCTTTTAACATTGATTTTATTAAGGTATGGGTTTATTTTATTAAGGGATAGGTTTATTTTATTAAGGAATAGGTTTGTTTTATTAGGGGATAGGTTTATTTTACTTTCTGGGTGATCGGAGATCCCCGGCATTAAATAATATAATGCACTATTCTCTAATTAGTTGGTGCCGATACATCATATTAATCATAAAAGTTCACAAAACAAGCGTGGTGTGTGTCTGGGACACAACAGTAGTACTTTATTGTAAATTTAAATCTAGTGACCGACGTTGCCAAAAGTCTCACTCTTATTTATTAATATAAACATGAAACAATATAATACAAAAAATAATTGAAATAATAAAAGTCTAGAATTTTTACAATGTAATTTATAATTCCATAGATAATAATGAATATTTTTATTTTTTGAACAAAACATTGGAATAAAAATAAGAAAATTTAAACAAGCAATTGTTTAGTAGTAGTACTTTATTGTTAATTTAAATCTAGTGACCACCTATGATTGAAATGTATTGATACTATGGTTTTGTTATTTTATGTTTTTTGTTTAGAGAGTTCAAAGAAATAGAAAGACGTGGTTTATATTTCATATACTAAATGTTTAAATAAAATCCATGTTTTATTAATTAATCGGCTACAGTATGAAAATATAAAAGAACAAAAACAAAAAGCCTCATTCTTATTTATTAATATAAATATGTAATTATGTTTATTTGTTCTCTAATTTATTAGATTAGTAAATAATATTCTATTGAAAACATAAATGCAGCTGAATTTAAAAATAAAGAGAATTTACTAATAAACAATAATATAATAAAGATTAAAAAACAAGAATATTCATAAAAAAAATTAATGTTTTTTGTTTAGAGAGTTCAAAGAAATAGAAAGACGTGGTTTATATTTCATATAGTAAATGTTTAAATAAAATCCATGTTTTATTAATTAATCGGCTACAGTATGAAAATATAAAAGAACAAAAACAAAAAGCCTCATTCTTATTTATTACTATAAATATGTAATTATGTTTATTTGTTCTCTAATTTATTAGATTAGTAAATAATATTCTATTGAAAACATAAATGCAGCTGAATTTAAAAATAAAGAGAATTTATTAATAAACAATAATATAATAAAGATTAAAAAACAAGAATATTCATAAAAAAAATAATTTTTGTACTGCAAAAAAAAAAGTGACAACGACACGCGGTGTTCCCAAGCGGTCACCCATCCAAGTACTAACCGCGCCCAATGTTGCTTAACTTCGGTGATCGGACGAGAACCGGTGTATTCAACATGGTATGGACGTTGCCAAAAGTCTCACTCTTATTTATTAATATAAACATGAAACAATATAATACAAAAAATAATTGAAATAATAAAAGTCTAAAATTTTTACAATGTAATTTATAATTCCATAGATAATAATGAATATTTTTATTTTTTGAACAAAACATTGGAATAAAAATAAGAAAATTTAAACAAGCAATTCTTTAGTAGTAGTACTATATTGTAAATTTAAATCTAGTGACCAACTATGATTGAAATGTATTGTTACTATGGTTTTATTATTTAATGTTTTTTGTTTAGAGAGTTCAAAAAATAGGAAGACGTGGTTATAGTTCAAATGTTTAAAACATAAAAAAAATTCTTTTTGTACCAATATATTTTATGTTTATTTTATTAAAGTAAACAAAGCAATACCAAGAAAAATGTGTATTAATAAAAGAATCAATTATGGCGTCGGAAATTTTTTTAAAATGTTATTTATAATTCCATAGAAAATAATGAATTTTTTTTAACAAAACATTGGAATAAATGATAGTTAATTGATTAATTTAATAATTAATTAATTTCAAATTTTTGAGAAACACTGTGAAACTGATTTAATAATCGAATATATGTATATATATACTTATATGTGTATATATATAAAATTTAGAGTTTAATTAAATTAAAACAACACCTTTTATATAGTTTCACAACTTTTTTATATTTATTCTAAGTACTTTTCGAGAACTATGTTCCCATCATCAGGACATTAAATTTTAAACTGGAATAAAAATAAGAAAATTTAAACAAGCAATTGTTTAGTAGTAGTATTTTATTGTAAATTTAAATCTAGTGACCAACTATGATTGAAATGTATTGATACTATGGTTTTGTTATTTTATGTTTTTTGTTTAGAGAGTTCAAAGAAATAGAAAGACGTGGTTTATATTTCATATAGCAAATGTTTAAATAAAATCCATGTTTTATTAATTAATCGGCTACAGTATGAAAATATAAAAGAACAAAAAAGTCTAAAATTTTTACAATGTAATTTATAATTCCATAGATAATAATGAATATTTTTATTTTTTGAACAAAACATTGGAATAAAAATAAGAAAATTTAAACAAGCAATTCTTTAGTAGTAGTACTATATTGTAAATTTAAATCTAGTGACCAACTATGATTGAAATGTATTGTTACTATGGTTTTATTATTTAATGTTTTTTGTTTAGAGAGTTAAAAAAATAGGAAGACGTGGTTATAGTTCAAATGTTTAAAACATAAAAAAAATTCTTTTTGTACCAATATATTTTATGTTTATTTTATTAAAGTAAACAAAGCAATACCAAGAAAAATGTGTATTAATAAAAGAATCAATTATGGCGTCGGAAATTTTTTTAAAATGTTATTTATAATTCCATAGAAAATAATGAATTTTTTTTAACAAAACATTGGAATAAATGATAGTTAATTGATTAATTTAATAATTAATTAATTTCAAATTTTTGAGAAACACTGTGAAACTGATTTAATAATCGAATATATGTATATATATACTTATATGTGTATATATATAAAATTTAGAGTTTAATTAAATTAAAACAACACCTTTTATATAGTTTCACAACTTTTTTATATTTATTCTAAGTACTTTTCGAGAACTATGTTCCCATCATCAGGACATTAAATTTTAAACTGGAATAAAAATAAGAAAATTTAAACAAGCAATTGTTCTTATTTATTAATATAAATATGTAATTATGTTTGTTTGTTCTCTAATTTATTAGATTAGTAAATAATATTCTATTGAAAACATAAATGCAGCTGAATTTAAAAATAAAGAGAATTTATTAATAAACAATAATATAATAAAGATTAAAAAACAACAATATTCATAAAAAAATATTTTTTGTACTGCAAAAAAAAAAAAGTGCCAACGACACGCGGTGTTCCCAAGCGGTCACCCATCCAAGTACTAACCGCGCCCAATGTTGCTTAACTTCAGTGATCGGACGAGAACCGGTGTATTCAACATGGTATGGACGTTGCCAAAAACTCACTCTTATTTATTAATATAAACATGAAACAATATAATACAAAAAATAATTGAAATAATAAAAGTCTAAAATTAAAGAATTTTCTTTATTTCCGCTTCGATTTTGAGCTGTTTTCCGATTAGGTGTTCTGCCATCTTAACTGTTGTATTTGTTGAAATTCTTTGCACTGATTCACTTTAAACTTTTGTAGTCGTTTAAAATTTGTATTTCTCTTTTGTTTACTTATTCACTTTAAACTTTTGTAGTCGTTTAAAATTTGTACTTCTATTTTATTTACTTATTCACTTTAAACTTTAGTAGTCGTTTAAGGTCTTTAGGTATAGATCGGTAACAAATAAATAAATAATAAGAAAAATAAAACTGAACATAGATTCCTGTTTCCAGGCCAGAATATTGTTCTGCTATGTACTTTTCTCTTTATTATTTTTGCTCGAAGGACCAAATGTTTAATCTGGATGAATTAAACATTTGGGAATTGAATAGGAAATTCTTCTTTAACAATCCCGATGTATCCGGGCCAGACATTTCTCTGTTAAAGAAGTTTGAATGATATAGACGATTTGACTTGATGTTGATAAGTAAATTTATTTATGAAAAATCTAAGTTTATATACATTAAAAATTGATTACATTGCATTTTAACTTCATGAGAACAATACAAAAATATGATAAAAAATTGTTATTCTCATATAAGAATTGTTATTCTCATATAAGAATGTATTATAAAGAATTGTTATTCTCATATAAGAATGTATTATAAATATGCCCAAAAATGCATAATTGCAGAATACATGAAGATGTTTTCTGCGGTGCAATGATCTAATATAATTTGATATATTTGTTTTTTAATGTATTTTGATGACACAATTATTTTGCGTCTGAGAATGACGCTGCGTTTACAACGCACCGTTTATTTTTTCTTATTTATCAAATATGTGATTGAACATTCTGCGCCTCGGTGACTTATGTCGCAATGTAAACCTCTGATATGGGAAGATTTAGCTGTTCTGCATTCTAGGCTGCGGAACTGGTGGTTGTATGATTTGAATTGTTGATTTCTTCTTCCATGCTTTTAACTTTAATGTAACTATAAAAGCAATAACTATGACAAGTATCGTTAAGGTTATGTATGATACTGTATAGTGATGAACATCGTGATTGTTGATATTCTCTGGCAACTTTTCATTCTCTCTCAACTGTTTGATTGATTTCTGAAGATTTTCTAGGTCCATATCACTGTTTGCATTAAGCAGTGGGGGTGACAATTTAGTAAAATTCTTTAGATTTACTAAGTGTTGACTCAATTGAAGAGATGGTAGAAATGAGGAATTCTTCCTACTTGTGTATGTATTTTCTGCCGTAATTACCATATCTGAATACTTAAGTTGACAATCTGGTTGTATTTTGATTATTCCGTCCCCTATCAATTTAATTGGTTGAACGTGGCTGTCACATATTATGTCAAAGGTTGTACTATTTATCATCACGTAGATCCAACTGTTTGGCTCATGAAGCTTTATCCAGACGTTTGACTGATGTGTTGTTCTTAGATTGCATGAGGATATAATTTGTTTATCATGCTGTAGTAAGTTGATTTCGCATTGGCTTTGATTTGACTTTAAGTTGTACACTGGATGTTGCGATCTGCATATGCATTCTTCTTTGTTGATCCTGGTACATTGTCTTAACTCATTTTCCGAGATCGGGTAGAAATGATCTCGATGCAGGCTGACGATTAAGTAATCCGTTGAAGGTTGAATGAAGATTAATTGCAGTTCATGTATTGTTTCTCTGTTCAATCTAAGCACGTTTATCGTCGAATCAGCAATTGAAGTCTGATTTTTTATTAATTCTAACAAGTGTGCTTCATTATGTTTGAGTTTATCAATCTGTTCATCATAATGTGCTGCATCTCGTTCGTCTAGTACACCAAATAATTCGCTTGACCAGGCATTCCAGAAGTCTTGTACCATTTTCTGTGTTAGACGCCATCGTTGTAATCTGTTTGGTTTTTTCAACACCAAGTAGGGTTCAGGGGGCATCAGAATTGGGCTGCCAATCATAAAATGACCTGGTGTTAGGATTTGTAAATCTTTTGTATTCTTGTTGTATCCACTTTTTACTTCTTTGAAAAAATATGTTTGTAGTGTTGTTTGTTGTATTGTCTTTGACAAAGATATTTGTACTGTCAAAAAATTTGTAGTGTATTTTCTGACCAAAAATGCTTGTAGTAGCGTATTTCCGTTGATTTTTCTTTGACAAAGAAATTTATTTTGTTGCGTTGTCAAAAAATTTGTAGTGTATTTTTTGACTAAAAATACTTGTGAATGTAGTTTGTATCTTTTTTCGTGTTCCATTTTACTTGATGATCTTGAAGATCTGTTGTCTTCTTTGAATTCTGTTTCATTTTTCTCATCTGGTTCACGTTGTAAATTTGTGATTGCAAATCTGGTTGATTCGTATATTTTTTGTTTTTGATCAAAGAAATGTGTGGAAGAATATTGATTTTCATGGTTCGTATCAATTTCACCAATAAGTTTGTCGTTATCTTCGAACCGCGTCCATAGTTGATCTAGTGAACGAAGTTCGTTTTGTAAATAGATTGGCGACTGTGTTGTATTTTCTTTGAGATTTGAAAGAATTTTCATTATTTCCGCTTCGATTTTGAGCTGTTTTCCGATTAGGTGTTCTGCCATCTTAACTGTTGTATTTGTTGAAATTTTTTGCACTGATTCACTTTAAACTTTTGTAGTCGTTTAAAATTTGTATTTCTCTTTTATTTACTTATTCACTTTAAACTTTTGTAGTCGTTTAAAATTTGTACTTCTATTTTATTTACTTATTCACTTTAAACTTTAGTAGTCGTTTAAGGTCTTTAGGTATAGATCGGTAACAAATAAATAAATAATAAGAAAAATAAAACTGAACATAGATTCCTGTTTCCAGGCCAGAATATTGTTCTGCTATGTACTTTTCTCTTTATTATTTTTGCTCGAAGGACCAAATGTTTAATCTGGATGAATTAAACATTTGGGAATTGAATAGGAAATTCTTCTTTAACAATCCCGATGTATCCGGGCCAGACATTTCTCTGTTAAAGAAGTTTGAATGATATAGACGATTTGACTTGATGTTGATAAGTAAATTTATTTATGAAAAATCTAAGTTTATATACATTAAAAATTGATTACATTGCATTTTAACTTCATGAGAACAATACAAAAATATGATAAAAAATTGTTATTCTCATATAAGAATTGTTATTCTCATATAAGAATGTATTATAAAGAATTGTTATTCTCATATAAGAATGTATTATAAATATGCCCAAAAATGCATAATTGCAGAATACATGAAGATGTTTTCTGCGGTGCAATGATCTAATATAATTTGATATATTTGTTTTTTAATGTATTTTGATGACACAATTATTTTGCGTCTGAGAATGACGCTGCGTTTACAACGCACCGTTTATTTTTTCTTATTTATCAAATATGTGATTGAACAAGATTAAAAAACAAGAATATTCATAAAAAAAATAATTTTTGTACTGCAAAAAAAAAAAGTGCCAACGACACGCGGTGTTTAGTAGTAGTACTTTAGTTTAGTAGTACTTTATTGTAAATTTAAATCTAGTGACCACCTATGATTGAAATGTATTGTTACTATGGTTTTTTTATTTTATGTTTTTTTTTAGAGAGTTCAAAAAATAGGAAGACGTGGTTTATATTTCATATAGCAAATGTTTAAATAAAATCCATGTTTTATTAATTAATCGGCTACAGTATGAAAATATAAAAGAACAAAAACAAAAAGCCTCATTCTTATTTATTAATATAAATATGTAATTATGTTTATTTGTTCTCTAATTTATTAGATTAGTAAATAATATTCTATTGAAAACATAAATGCAGCTGAATTTAAAAATAAAGAGAATTTATTAATAATCAATAATATAATAAAGATTAAAAAACAGCAATATTCATAAAAAAATAATTTATGTACTGCAAAAAAAAAAGTGCCAACGACACGCGGTGTTCCCAAGCGGTCACCCATCCAAGTACTAACCGCGCCCAATGTTGCTTAACTTCGGTGATCGGACGAGAACCGGTGTATTCAACATGGTATGGACGTTGCCAAAAATCTCACTCTTATTTATTAATATAAACATGAAACAATATAATACAAAAAATAATTGAAATAATAAAAGTCTAAAATTTTTACAATGTAATTTATAATTCCATAGATAATAATGAATATTTTTATTTTTTGAACAAAACATTGGAATAAAAATAAGAAAATTTAAACAAGCAATTGTTTAGTAGTAGTACTTTATTGTAAATTTAAATCTAGTGACCAACTATGATTGAAATGTATTGTTACTATGGTTTTATTATTTAATATTTTTTGTTCAGAAGTTCAAGCCAATGAAAGACGTGGTTATATTTCATATAACAAATGTTTAAATAAAATCCATGTTTTATTAATTAATCGGCTACAGTATGAAAATATAAAAGAACAAAAACAAAAAGCCTCATTCTTATTTATTAATATAAATATGTAATTATGTTTATTTGTTCTCTAATTTATTAGATTAGTAAATAATATTCTATTGAAAACATAAATGCAGCTGAATTTAAAAATAAAGAGAATTTATTAATAAACAATAATATAATAAAGATTAAAAAACAACAATATTCATAAAAAAATAATTTTTGTACTGCAAAAAAAAAAAAGTGCCAACGACACGCGGTGTTCCCAAGCGGTCACCCATCCAAGTACTAACCGCGCCCAATGTTGCTTAACTTCGGTGATCGGACGAGAACCGGTGTATTCAACATGGTGTTGTAATATTGTAAACCCACCCGTACAATAACAGGTCATTCATCGATTCTAAGTCTACACGCGTTTTATAATTTCTATTTCATCAGCAAATTTGCGATCAGTCCACCGCGCGAGCATTTAAGTCATTTAAAGTCATTTAAAGTCATTACACCGCGCGTACATTAAAATCATTCGATTTTAACCGCACGTGTATTAGAATCGATGAATAGACAAAAATATATATTATAATTTTTGTAAGAATTATTTGAAAAACAATAAAATAATTAATGTATCTTAAAACTTAAAACAAAACGGGTGTTTTATTTGAAAACGGAAATTTTCCCCAAAACAATTGGTGACAGCGGTGGGATTTGAATAGTCGTTTTTATTAATAAAATAAATTGAAATTGTTAATGAGTTAACAAGTGAAAGTTCAGTTTTGTTAAGTGAAGTGCATTCACAATAAAAATAAAAAGAGTTTAAAAAAAAAAAAATATATATACTTAAATAAAAGAAAAATCT
This sequence comes from Pedicia rivosa, assembly GCA_963082725.1. Lineage (NCBI taxonomy): Eukaryota > Metazoa > Arthropoda > Insecta > Diptera > Pediciidae > Pedicia > Pedicia rivosa. The sequence goes on from OY720153.1 coordinate 25,033,407, forward strand.
TTTAATTAATATACAAGTATAAATCAAATAAAACAAATAAAACATAAATTCAAAATAAAAATAAAAGGAAGATAATAAAAGAAAAAATTTAAATTAGATAAAAAAAAAAAAATTTTTTAAATTTCTACAATTTTCTTTAAAATAAAAAAATTAAGAGAAAAAAAAATTTATGACATAAATAAATAAATAAAAAATATATAAATTATAAAAATTTAATATAAAAAAAAAAAAGAGAATATATAAAAATTTCATAAAGAAAATCTAATTAAAATTAAATTAAAATTAGTTAAACTAATTAAAAATAAATAAAAAAAATTTAATAAAATTTGTGCAGACTAGAAGAAGATAAATTTATTGGAAATTACTGAGTATCGAAGACGGAATTTCCCAACAACAACAGCAACAACAACAAGAGCATCAACAAAGACAAGAGCAGCAGCAACAACAGCAGCATCAGGTACAACGGCAACAACAACAGTAAACATCGAGTCATTCATTCAATAAGAGTGATATATATATAATAATATATAACTATATTTTTCAAAACATTGTATAAAAGCATGTAAGTTTTATTTTTTTAAGTAATATTAATGTCCGAAAAGAAAGAAAGCATTACCGGAGTTTCAATTGATGTAAGTTTAAGAAAGAAAGAAACAAAAACAAGTAAAATCCAATTAAATACAGAAGATTCAACAAAGAAAAATAAATCAGAATCTAACGTTTTGTATGATTATAAACCAATAGTATTTCCGGATGCACATAATTTAAGTTTAAGAAGTAGAAAAATTATTAAATCTACATTTGAAGAATCATCAGATACGGAAATTTCAGAAGAGAAAGACAATATAGAAGATAACGTTTTTTTTGATACTAAAGAACAACCATTAACAAATACAATTCTTAATAATAACCAAAGTGATCTAAAAATGTCAAAATTTTCCGTTACGTATGCGTTAAAAATTATCCCGGAATTTAATGGAGAATCGGAACTTATTAATAAATTTATAAAAGGTGGTGATATAATATCAGCTACGGCAAATTCGGAAGAAGAAAAACAACAATTTATAGAAATAGTTCAAATGAAACTTTCGGGATCCGCTTATGAAATAATAGAAAATAACGAATTTACAAAATGGGACGAGATAAAAAAGGAATTAAAACGGATATTTTTAAAAGTCAGAACTTATAATCATATAAATTCAGAATTAGTACACGTACGCCAAAACCATAACGAGTCGGTTCAAGAATTTGCCAATAAAATTGAATCATTATTATCGGAATTAAATTTATCTTGTTTAGAAAGTGAAGGAACAGAAGCAGCTAAACATTTTAGAAAATTGCATCTTAAAATAGCTGTAAATAGTTTTTTTGATGGTTTAAATGTTAATATAAAAAATAATCTTAGGGGTGAATATACGGAACTTAAAACCATTATTCACGCCGCTATAGAAGAAGAAAAAAAATTGAAATTTAAAGAAAAGGATCAAAATCGTACGCAAAATTTTTCGCAAAAAAATAATAGTTTTAAATTTTCTGAATTATCCAAAGTATTTTGTGTGAAATGTAAAATGTTTGGTCATTCCATTTATAACTGTAGAAATAAAAATCAAACAAATTTCAATAAACCCTCATTTGCACGTAATTATCAAGTACGCAATATACAATTATTTTGTCATTATTGTAAAAAAACAAATCATACTATACAAGATTGTAGAAAAAGAAAATTTAATGAACAAAATAGATCTTACAATAATACATCGGAAATTAAAACGCAACATTCGGGAAACGTAAATCAACCTGGCACAAGTGGCACGGTGACCAGGGTAACAAAAGTTTAAAGTGTCCACAAAAATCTAAGATCGAAGAAATTTTTATTAACTCTAATAACGAACACTTATTAAGTCACGTAAAATTTAATATTAAAGAAAGTAAAAAACGCGAAACAGAATTTTTAATTGATACTGGAGCAGCAATTAGTATAATTAGAAAAGAGAATTTAAAAGACGAAACATTAGTATATCTAGATAAAAAGGTACAATTAAAAGGAATTACGGAAGAAATCGTTACTACATTAGGGATTTGTTATTTAAACATAGAATTAGTTGAAGGATTAAGTTTGGAACATGAATTCCATATTGTAGATCAAAAATTTCCAATCAAATACGATGGAATAATAGGAGAAGATTTTTTCTTAAAAACTAAAAGTAAAATAAGTTATGCTGAGGCAACTTTAAATTTTTTTGTTCAAAACGAAAATTTTCAAACTAAATTATATAATGACGTAAAATTTATTATACCCCCCAGAAGTGAAAAATTTATAAAAATCAACGTAAGCGAAAAAGAAGAATGTATATGTTTGTCCAAAGAAATACAAAAGGGTGTATACGTATCGAATACAATTGTCAAACCGGAAAATAATTTCATTATAATAAGTATGCTAAACACAAATGAAGAACAAATTTGTTTATCGAACATTCAACCAAATTTAATACCTTTATCGGAATATAATATACTCAGTTTCTCTACAAAAATAGAAAATAGAATTCAAAAATTAGAATCGATTTTAAATGTAGAAGAATTAAATTTTGAAGAAAAAGAAAGTATTTTAAAAATATGTAAAGAGTATAATGATCTATTTTTCCTCGAAGGAGATAAATTAACATGTTCAAATACAGTTTCTCATTCTATCCCTATTATTGAAAATCATCAGCCAATAAATACAAGACCTTATAGATTGCCCGAATTCCAAAAAGAAGAAATAAATAAACAAGTTAAAGAAATGTTAGAAAATAAAATTATTCAGCCTAGTTCGAGTCCATGGAACTCACCTCTTTTGGTAGTTCCTAAAAAATCTGATATACAAGGTAACAAAAAATGGCGTGTTGTAATTGATTTTAGAAAATTAAACAACATTACAATAGGGGATGCGTATCCGCTACCCAATATTTCTGAAATTTTAGACCAATTAGGGAAATCCAAATATTTTTCAACATTAGATCTTGCTACCGGGTTTCATCAGGTCAATTTAGAAGAATCGGATAAAAATAAAACTGCGTTTAGTACAACGTATGGACATTACGAATTTAATCGGATGCCATTCGGTCTTAAAGGAGCGCCAGCGACATTTCAAGGGCTCATGAATACGGTTTTAACTGGTTTACAGGGAATAAAATGTTTTATATATCTCGACGATGTAGTAATTTACGGTGCTGATTTAAAAGATCATAATAAAAAGTTAGTAGAAATATTTGATTGTTTGCGTAAACACAATTTAAGATTACAACCAAGTAAATGCACGTTTCTACGTAAAGAAATATTATACTTGGGACATATTATTTCAGACAAGGGTATTAAACCAGACCCATCTAAAATATCCGCGGTAAAAGAATTTCCTACACCTAAAATTGTAAAAGACATAAAATCATTTTTAGGATTAGCTGGATACTACCGAAAATTTATTCCAAATTTTGCAAAAATCGTACAACCAATGAACAATTTGTTAAGAAAAGACGTGAAATTTGAATGGGACGCTCTCTGTCAAGATTCTTTCGAAAAACTAAAATTTGCCCTAACTACGTTTCCAATTTTACAATATCCAAATTTTGAGAAGGAATTCACGATTACCACTGACGCCAGTGATTTTGCTATAGGTGCGGTATTGTCGCAACAAGAAGGGTCTGAGGACTTACCTATTGCGTATGCAAGTAGAATTTTAAATAATGCCGAACGAAATTACTCCACAATAGAAAAGGAATCTTTAGCTGTCGTTTGGGGAATTAATCATTTTAGGCCATATGTTTATGGAAGAAGGTTTAGAATTATAACTGATCATAGACCACTTGTCTGGATATGTAATATCAGTAACCCTACCTCCAGAATTATGCGTTGGAGAATACAACTAGAAGAATATGATTTTTACGTTTGTTACAAATCAGGCAAATTAAACACAAACGCAGATGCGTTAAGTCGTCCACCATTAGATGAAATTAATATTATTACAAGGTCACAATCAAAAAATATAAGTAAAGAAATTCTAAATAAAAATAATGATAAAGAAATTTTAAATAAAAACAATGATAATGAAATTTTAAATAAAAACAATGATAAAGAAATTTTAGATAAAAATAATGATAGAGAAATTTTTTATGAAGCAAATGAAATTGAAGGGTTAAGTGAACGTAAGATAAACGATAATTTAGATGAAAATAATCCAAATATTAAATTAAAAATCCAAAAAGAAAAATTTATTGAGTCAAAAATAGAAAAAATTAACAAAAGCGAAAATAATATAGAAACAGAAAATAAATGCGAGGTCATTGATCCTGAATTAATTAATCAAATATTACAAGAATATCATTCTAATCCCTTGGGCGGTCATATGGGTTATTATCGTACATTTAATAAAATAAAAACAAAATATATTTGGAAAAATATGAACCGGGATATAAAAAATTATATATATAACTGTCCTCAATGTAACATTAATAAATCGGGTAAAACAAATAAAATGCCAATGAGGATAACTTTCACTAGTACAAAACCGTTCGAAAAAATATTTTTAGACATAGTTGGTCCGGTGCCTGAGTCATCTTCGGGAAACAGGTATATACTAACGTTCCAAGACGACCTAACAAAATTCTCGGGAGGCATACCAATTCATAACCAAGAAGCTATAACCGTCGCAAAAGCTTTTGTAGAGAATATTATTTGTAAATTTGGAGTACCATTTTCCGTTTTAACAGATCAAGGTACTAATTTTTTAAGCGAACTTTTTAAAAACGTATGCAAATTATTAAAAATAAAAAAATTACAAACTACTGCGTACCATCCGCAAACTAATGGTGCGTTAGAAAGGTCCCATAGAACCTTAACCGAGTATTTACGAAATTTTATAAATATAGATAGCGCAGATTGGGATCAATGGATTCCATACGCTATGTTTACATATAATTCGACTTTATTTTCTCCACATGAACTTTTATTTGGATATAGACCGGAATTACCTTCTGCATTAATATCTGAACCGGAACCTCAATATAATTACGATGATTTCGTGATAGAATTAAAATCAAGATTACAGCATTCTCATAAAATAGTGAGAGAAAATATTATTGAAGCAAAATTTACATCTAAAATTAATTATGATAAAAATTCAAAAAATATAAACTTTAGAATTGGAGACAAAGTATTGTTAAAAAATGAAAAACGTAAAAATAAATTTGACGTTTTATGGTATGGACCATATCATATTGTTGAAGTGATATCTAAAGAAAATTCTAAAATCAAAATCGGAAATAAGATTCGTGTCGTTCATAACAATCGACTCAAAATTTGCAATTAATCTAACGTTTCAATTTAATTAATTTTAGAACAAAAATAAAAGGAAATGAATCTTTTTATATTCATCGTCTTCAACTTAACATTAGTATGTTCAGCAGAATTTAACCTAACCACATTTAAAAACCCAAATGGAATTTATTTTGAAGAAATAGGCAGCGTTAATATTTACGAATCCAGTTGGAAATTAATAACTTATTTAAGTCTCGATAAGTATCATAAAGAGTTTGAGATGCTCGAAGATTACATTACTCAAAGTTTAAATTTATGTAAAGAAGTACATACAGAAAGTAACTTTTGTTTTAATTTAGAAAGTCATTTTAAACATAGTCTAAAAGATATACAAATTGATGATAAATTCTTATCAGGAATATTTGAAAGAAATAAAAATATAATTAAACGAGGTATAATAAATGGTATTGGCAGATTATCAAAAACATTATTTGGCACACTCGACGATGAGGACGCTAAAATTTATGACGAACATATAAATAATTTAATTAATGATAATTTAGAATTTAAAAATTTAATGATAGAACAAACCTCTATTATGAAAAATACAATAGAAAGTACCAATAAATCCTATAACTTATTTTCTATGAAGTTTAATCAAATTGATGATCAATTAGAAATAATTCAAAATAAATTTAATTCAGAAAAGAATAAAATCTATAATATACAAAAATATGAGGAATTAAATAACATGATTGTAATACTGATCAATTCATTTCAATTAAAACAAACGGATTATGTAAATATCATAATGATGGCTCAAAATCATAGAATCCATCCACACTTAATAATTCCCGAAAAATTAATTTCAGTATTAAAAGAGATAAAATTAAGACTACCATTAAGATTAAAATTGCCATTCTCTCTTACGGATGATAATTTGTTCGAAATATATAATATAATTAAGTTAGACACTAAATTTGTAAAAGGAAAATTAATATTTGTTATTGAAATTCCATTAATTCATTTAAATGATTACAAATTGTTTAAAATAATTAGTATTCCAACCATATATTCTAGAAATACATATGCTTTAATATTGACAAAACAAGATTATATTGCTGAGGATCAATATAATAAATTTTATTTATTTTTCGAAAAAGAAACGATAGAACATTGCATTAAAATTGGTTCGAAACAATTTATATGTAAACAAGACTCTCCAAGATATAGTGTATATAAACAAACAACGAATAGATACAGAAAACTGTGAAATTCACTTTATAGAATTACATTCAGAATTATGGATTAAACTCAATAATCCTGGTCACTGGATATTTGTATCACCAATAAAAAAGAATATTAATTTGAACTGTAATGGAACCGAATCCAATATCGAGATATCTGGAACAGGTTTAATATATTTTAATAAAAATTGCTTCTTATATAATGGTGATATTACTCTATTTTCCAGCAGTGATTATAAATCTGAATTAAATATACAAATCACTTCGTTCAGTGATTTGAAAACGCACATAAATGAAAATTTTAACTTTTCAAACAATAAAGAATTAATACTACCAAAGGTCAAAACTTTTCAAATAATGAATAATAACGAATTTAATGATATAAGTAAACACATATCGGAAGTTCAAAACTTAGAAAATAAATTATTGACTCATAACAATAATAATCTTGGTCAAAAAGCATACGCATATCATATTTATATTTTATATGGAATTTTTGCGTTAACCATAATGTTAATAGCTTTATATTGCATAAAATGCAAGGTAAAATGAAAAAAAGAACAAAAGAAAGAAGAAACTTAAAATTATTAAAAACAAAAATAAAGAGAGAATAAAATTTTTTTAATGAAAGAAAAATAATTTTAATAATGAAATATAAAATTTGTAAAATATGTTAAAATACATGTTAAAATAAATATATAATAATTTTTTTTATTAAAATAATAATCTATGGATTATCATTTATTTTAAGAGGGGAGGTGTTGTAATATTGTAAACCCACCCGTACAATAACAGGTCATTCATCGATTCTAAGTCTACACGCGTTTTATAATTTCTATTTCATTAGCAAATTTGCGATCAGTCCACCGCGCGAGCATTTAAGTCATTTAAAGTCATTTAAAGTCATTACACCGCGCGTACATTAAAATCATTCGATTTTAACCGCACGTGTATTAGAATCGAATGGACGTTGCCAAAAATCTCACTCTTATTTATTAATATAAACATGAAACAATATAATACAAAAAATAATTGAAATAATAAAAGTCTAAAATTTTTACAATGTAATTTATAATTCCATAGATAATAATGAATATTTTTATTTTTTGAACAAAACGTTGGAATAAAAATAAGAAAATTTAAACAAGCAATTGTTTAGTAGTAGTACTTTATTGTAAATTTAAATCTAGTGACCACCTATGATTGAAATGTATTGTTACTATGGTTTTTTTATTTTATGTTTTTTGTTTAGAGAGTTCAAAAAATAGGAAGACGTGGTTATATTTCAAATGTTTAAAACATAAAAAAAATTCTTTTTGTACCAATATATTTTATGTTTATTTTATTAAAGTAAACAAAGCAATACCAAGAAAAATGTGTATTAATAAAAGAATCAATTATGGCGTCGGAAATTTTTTTAAAATGTTATTTATAATTCCATAGAAAATAATGAATTTTTTTTAACAAAACATTGGAATAAATGATAGTTAATTGATTAATTTAATAATTAATTAATTTCAAATTTTTGAGAAACACTGTGAAACTGATTTAATAATCGAATATATGTATATATATACTTATATGTGTATATATATAAAATTTAGAGTTTAATTAAATTAAAACAACACCTTTTATATAGTTTCACAACTTTTTTATATTTATTCTAAGTACTTTTCGAGAACTATGTTCCCATCATCAGGACATTAAATTTTAAACTGGAATAAAAATAAGAAAATTTAAACAAGCAATTGTTCTTATTTATTAATATAAATATGTAATTATGTTTATTTGTTCTCTAATTTATTAGATTAGTAAATAATATTCTATTGAAAACATAAATGCAGCTGAATTTAAAAATAAAGAGAATTTATTAATAAACAATAATATAATAAAGATTAAAAAACAACAATATTCATAAAAAAATAATTTTTGTACTGCAAAAGCAATTGTTTAGTAGTAGTACTTTATTGTAAATTTAAATCTAGTGACCAACTATGATCAAAATGTATTGTTACTATGGTTTTATTATTTAATATTTTTTGTTCAGAAGTTCAAAGCCAATGAAAGACGTGGTTATATTTCATATAACAAATGTTTAAATAAAATCCATGTTTTATTAATTAATCGGCTACAGTATGAAAATATAAAAGAACAAAAACAAAAAGCCTCATTCTTATTTATTAATATAAATATGTAATTATGTTTATTTGTTCTCTAATTTATTAGATTAGTAAATAATATTCTATTGAAAACATAAATGCAGCTGAATTTAAAAATAAAGAGAATTTATTAATAAACAATAATATAATAAAGATTAAAAAACAAGAATATTCATAAAAAAATAATTTTTGTACTGCAAAAAAAAAAAAGTGCCAACGACACGCGGTGTTCCCAAGCGGTCACCCATCCAAGTACTAACCGCGCCCAATGTTGCTTAACTTCGGTGATCGGACGAGAACCGGTGTATTCAACATGGTATGGACGTTGCCAAAAGTCTCACTCTTATTTATTAATATAAACATGAAACAATATAATACAAAAAATAATTGAAATAATAAAAGTCTAAAATTTTTACAATGTAATTTATAATTCCATAGATAATAATGAATATTTTTATTTTTTGAACAAAACGTTGGAATAAAAATAAGAAAATTTAAACAAGCAATTGTTTAGTAGTAGTACTTTATTGTAAATTTAAATCTAGTGACCACCTATGATTGAAATGTATTGTTACTATGGTTTTTTTATTATATGTTTTTTGTTTAGAGAGTTCAAAAAATAGGAAGACGTGGTTATAGTTCAAATGTTTAAAACATAAAAAAAATTCTTTTTGTACCAATATATTTTATGTTTATTTTATTAAAGTAAACAAAGCAATACCAAGAAAAATGTGTATTAATAAAAGAATCAATTATGGCGTCGGAAATTTTTTTAAAATGTTATTTATAATTCCATAGAAAATCATGAATTTTTTTTAACAAAACATTGGAATAAATGATAGTTAATTGATTAATTTAATAATTAATTAACAAAACATTGGAATAAATGATAGTTAATTGATTAATTTAATAATTAATTAATTTCAAATTTTTGAGAAACACTGTGAAACTGATTTAATAATCGAATATATGTATATATATACTTATATGTGTATATATATAAAATTTAGAGTTTAATTAAATTAAAACAACACCTTTTATATAGTTTCACAACTTTTTTATATTTATTCTAAGTACTTTTCGAGAACTATGTTCCCATCATCAGGACATTAAATTTTAAACTGGAATAAAAATAAGAAAATTTAAACAAACAATTGTTTAGTAGTATTACTTTCTTGTAAATTTAAATCTAGTGACCAACTATGATTGAAATGTATTGTTACTATGGTTTTATTATTTAATATTTTTTGTTCAGAAGTTCAAAGCCAATGAAAGACGTGGTTATATTTCATATAACAAATGTTTAAATAAAATCCATGTTTTATTAATTAATCGGCTACAGTATGAAAATATAAAACAACAAAAACAAAAAGCTTCATTCTTACTTATTAATATGTAATAAATATGTAATTATGTTCTCTAATTTATTAGATTAGTAAATAATATTCTATTGAAAACATAAATGCAGCTGAATTTAAAAGAAAGAGAATTTATTAATAAACAATAATATAATAAAGATTAAAAAACAACAATATTCATAAAAAAAATAATTTATGTACTGCAAAAAAAAAAGTGCCAACGACACGCGGTGTTCCCAAGCGTTCACCCATCCAAGAACTAACCACGCCCCAATGTTGCTTAACTTCGGTGATCGGACGAGAACCGGTGTATTCAACATGGTATGGACGTTGCCAAAAGTCTCACTCTTATTTATTAATATAAACATGAAACAATATAATACAAAAAATAATTGAAATAATAAAAGTTTAAAATTTTTACAATGTAATTTATAATTCCATAGATAATAATGAATATTTTTATTTTTTGAACAAAACATTGGAATAAAAATAAGTAAATTTAAACAAGCAATTGTTTAGTAGTAGTACTTTATTGTAAATTTAAATCTAGTGACCAACTATGATTGAAATGTATTGTTACTATGGTTTTATTATTTAATGTTTTTTGTTCAGAAGTTCAAAGACAATGAAAGACGTGGTTATATTTCATATATCAAATGTTTAAATAAAATCAATGTTTTATTAATTAATCGGCTACAGTATGAAAATATAAAAGAACAAAAACAAAAAGCCTCATTCTTATTTATTAATATAAATATGTAATAAATATGTAATTATGTTCTCTAATTTATTAGATTAGTAAATAATATTCTATTGAAAACATAAATGCAGCTGAATTTAAAAATAAAGAGAATTTATTAATAAACAATAATATAATAAAGATTAAAAAACAACAATATTCATAAAAAAATAATTTTTGTACTGCAAAAAAAAAAAAGTGCCAACGACAAGCGGTGTTCCCAAGCTACAGTATGAAAATGTAAAAGAACAAAATCAAAAAGCCTCATTCTTATTTATTAATATAAATATGTAATTATGTTTATTTGTTCTCTAATTTATTAGATTAGTAAATAATATTCTATTGAAAACATAAATGCAGCTGAATTTAAAAATAAAGAGAATTTATTAATAAACAATAATATAATAAAGATTAAAAAACAACAATATTCATAAAAAAATAATTTTTGTACTGCAAAAAAAAAAAGTGCCAACGACACGCGGTGTTCCCAAGCGGTCACCCATCCAAGAACTAACCACGCCCCAATGTTGCTTAACTTCGGTGATCGGACGAGAACCGGTGTATTCAACATGGTATGGACGTTGCCAAAAGTCTCACTCTTATTTATTAATATAAACATGAAACAATATAATACAAAAAATAATTGAAATAATAAAAGTCTAAAATTTTTACAATGTAATTTATAATTCCATAGATAATAATGAATATTTTTATTTTTTGAACAAAACATTGGAATAAAAATAAGAAAATTTAAACAAGCAATTGTTTAGTAGTAGTACTTTATTGTAAATTTAAATCTAGTGACCAACTATGATTGAAATGTATTGTTACTATGGTTTTATTATTTAATGTATTTTGTTCAGAAGTTCAAAGACAATGAAAGACGTGGTTATATTTCATATATCAAATGTTTAAATAAAATCCATGTTTTATTAATTAATCGGCTACAGTATGAAAATATAAAAGAACAAAAACAAAATGCCTCATTCTTATTTATTAATATAAATATGTAATTATGTTTATTTGTTCTCTAATTTATTAGATTAGTAAATAATATTCTATTGAAAACATAAATGCAGCTGAATTTAAAAATAAAGAGAATTTATTAATAAACAATAATATAATAAAGATTAAAAAACAACAATATTCATAAAAAAATAATTTTTGTACTGCAAAAAAAAAAAGTGCCAACGACACGCGGTGTTCCCAAGCGGTCAATGTTGCTTATCTTCGGTGATCGGACGAGAACCGGTGTATTCAACATGGTATGGACGTTGCCAAAAGTCTCACTCTTATTTATTAATATAAACATGAAACAATATAATACAAAAAATAATTGAAATAATAAAAGTCTAAAATTTTTACAATGTAATTTATAATTCCATAGATAATAATGAATATTTTTATTTTTTGAACAAAACATTGGAATAAAAATAAGTAAATTTAAACAAGCAATTGTTTAGTAGTAGTACTTTATTGTAAATTTAAATCTAGTGACCAACTATGATTGAAATGTATTGTTACTATGGTTTTATTATTTAATGTTTTTTGTTCAGAAGTTCAAAGACAATGAAAGACGTGGTTATATTTCATATATCAAATGTTTAAATAAAATCAATGTTTTATTAATTAATCGGCTACAGTATGAAAATATAAAAGAACAAAAACAAGAAGCCTCATTCTTATTTATTAATATAAATATGTAATTATGTTTTCTAATTTATTAGATTAGTAAATAATATTCTATTGAAAACATAAATGCAGCTGAATTTAAAAATAAAGAGAATTTATTAATAAACAATAATATAATAAAGATTTAAAAACAACAATATTCATAAAAAAAATAATTTTTGTACTGAAAAAAAAAAAAGTGCCAACGACACGCGGTCACCCATCCAAGTACTAACCGCGCCCAATGTTGCTTAACTTCGGTGATCGGACGAGAACCGGTGTATTCAACATGGTATGGACGTTGCCAAAATTCTTACTCTTATTTATTAATATAAACATGAAACAATATAATACAAAAAATAATTGAAATAATAAAAGTCTAAAATTTTTACTATGTAATTTATATTTTTATTTTTTGAACAAAACATTGGAAGACCTAATTCTGCAGCATAAAACAGTGCAGTATGTCCATACGTAGTTTGTGAATTAGGATCAGCACCTGCTTCTAACAGTGCTTTAACAATTTCTAAATTATTCAATTGTGATGCAAGAATCAATGGAGTTTCATTTTGATTGTAGCTTTTGTTATCAGTTTTAATTAGAGTCTTCATTTCATCAAGATTTTCCAATATTATCGCCGTTATAACTGGTGTTACAAGAACTTGACAATTGTTACCTCTACTTTCGATAAATGCCGTATAATAATCGAGTTTTGGTGCGGCTTCAGTTTTTATTATACTTCGCATGAATTCTAAATTGTTAACAAAATCAATTAAATATGTGGGTCTTAATTCCCAACTCCAACAGTTATTAACTACCACATTCCGTTCTATCAATAACTTAACCATACCGATATGTTTACACTCTTTTATAATTCCTGATGTTCTTAAATTTTCAGTTGTTTTTAAATTAATTCTAGCTCCACCTTGTAAAAGTAGAACAATAATGTCATTATTTTTCTGTTTAATTGCAACCATTAAAGGACTATACCCAAAGCGATTGAAAACATTAGTTTCAGCCCCATGATCAATAAGTAATTTAATAATGTATGTACATATTTCTTTTAATAACAGCATAGAATAATGGAGGAATACCACGTATATCAGGTAAGTTGACATCTACATTACAATCAATTAACGAAATTAAACTTTCATATAATTCGTACATGATGGCCAAAATAAGGTTTGATGTTGTTCCACCATTTATATGAGCGCCTTTTGATACCAAATATTTAATCATATCAGTATTGTTTTTCATGATTGCCAAATTTAGTGATGATTGTTCAAACTTTTGTTCTACGTTAAAATTAGGTTTATTCTTTGAATATTTGTTAAGTAGGACTACCATATTGGTTGATGCACTGAGAAAAAACTGTTAGTAAAATTTTTTACAAAAATTTCGTACTTTGTTTTACTAAATATTTTCGTTATATATACCTACAATTTCTTTAGAATTCACAAAAATTTCTTAAAATATAAAAAAAAGTTTTGTGGAAAATACAAAAATGGCTTAGTTACACTAGTAGATTATATTTTTGTAAAATGTACTATTTTATTTTGTCCAAATTACACATATGTTTTGTGTTTTGTCGGAGTTATTTATGATATTTTACGAATTTTCATGTAACTTAGAAGAATTTTTTTGTTATTTTCACGAAATAATACAAGTACGAAATCATACAAACTTTTTCGTTGAAATTACAAATATATTTTGTTTTAATTCAAAAATACAAAACCAACATTGTGAAAAATACGAATTACTTTTTACAAATTACTAATTGATTTTGTTCAAATCACAAAATCGTTTGTGTTTAATACGAACTTGGTTGTAATTTAAAAGAATTTTTTTGTTATTTTCACGAACTTGGTAGTATTATAACAGAATTTTATAAATACGACAGTTGAGTTTAAGGATTCTTTGAGTTTAAGGATTCTTTGTTAATTGTTTAGAAATTGGTGACATTGAGAAAAAATTTGTGATTAAAAAGTGTTGTGGTAAGTTATATATATATTTTTTGCATCTCAAAACTATTAATTCGGGTTATTTGTGTTTTTATAGAATTAAATATTGGAACAGTTGTTTTGAAAAAGACGAAACCCAGCGAAATTTGCGAAAGAATTATTTCAGAAGAATATTTTGCTTATAGAGTAAGATTCGAGTGGGCTCTTCACGCATGGCAAAAGAAACAGGTAAGCTAAGTAAAAGAATACATAAATAAGTAACATAAATTATAAAACCTCTAAAAAAAATGAAAGAAAAATAGTGAAAAAAAAAATTATGCCTTCTGCCTTATATTTTTACGTTCTTAATTTTGTACGGTTTTTGTGAGAGTATCAGCAACATTGTATATTACATATTCTCAATAACTGTAATTATATAAAATCGAAAACAATTCATACAAACAAGAGGACAAATACTACTAACCTATTTAATCGTGTAAATCAAAATTAGATCAAGTCATCTTATTAATTAAAATTACGAAGTAAAAAATAAAAAATATACCTAGTGTTATTAATTATATACATATTCATAATTTCAGGGAACATCGAATTGTAAAAATTGTTTTTATTGTTCATGCAGAGCTACTACATTATCAGTGACAAGTTCATTTTGCGGAGAAGTAAATAAAGAGTTAGATAACAACGAAATTGAAGACAATTGATTCTTTAACAGTTACGCAACATATACACGGTAAATATAATATCTGTTTTCGTGAATTCATAATAACGTCGTATCTCATTGACAATGGACTGTTTTTTGTGTGCAAATTTTTTCAATAGTATTGATGTTTTGTGTCGTCATTTTATATCATTTCACGGACTCACATCTAATGATGCTTTTACTTGTAAATTTAATAATTGCTATCAAAGTTTTCAAAATATTCATTCTTTTAAGAAACATTACAAAAATAAACACTCTGCGTCTGCTACAGTAAGCAAAAATAATAACTATAAAATCACCTAAAGGAAAGCTCTGGGACAGATACCAGAACCAACTGAGGAAATTAAAGGAAAATGGTGTAAGTCCAACAGTTGAAAATTTAAAGCAGGCAACGCAGACACAAGGTTAGTTCATTTTAATTTAATTCTAATTCTAATTTTATTTTAAATCTATTTTAAATCTAGATAAAACATTTGATAGCATTTATTGTTGGCTTAAATACAATAAGGAACCCTGGCCCGAAGTGTTGGAAAAATGGACAGAAAGCGTATCGGGAAGACGTGCATCCATTCTTGAAAATGAAAACGTAAATTCTGTTCATATTTTTAAAGAATGGCCATTGTATTCTCATAGCCTGGGATATTGTTTGGTAATATTTCTTATTATTAAAATCACAATATTTTTATTTTTATATTTTTCTCTTTTTTAAAGATTGATATTGACTTTCAATTTATACATGAGCCAAAAACAGACATATGTATGAAATGGGCGGAATTCACTTCCCGAATTAATGTTTTATTCAAAATCAAAATTAAAGATTCTTCAAATTTGAAATTATTGGAAAAACTTGAATCAAATGAATTTGATGAAGGTATGTTAATTATTTTATTTAGTCAATATTAATTATCAATATACATCAGTAATTAATTGTTTTTTCAGAATCTTTGAACTATATTACATTATTATTGATCCATGCAGTTTTACCACCAACGTTTACATGCGGTAAAAGAAAAAGAGGACACGACATTGAAAGCAAAAAATTTTCCATCAAAGATTCGCAGAATACTTTTTTTCTTATATGTAGCACAGCCACTGAAATCGACACTAGAATAAATTGCTTAAAGAATGACGCAAGCCAGAATCATGCAACAGTACAACCTATCATCATACTAATTGGGGATGACCAAACCATGAAATTCACGGAATTTTTTGTTTATTTTGACAATATTAAATATAAGTTGTATACGTTGTTAAAAGCAGTTGATGTATGCTTAAAAATTTTTCACGTATTTAATATTAAATATCCGACTGAATCAGAAATGGTTTGGGAATTTGTTCAGAAATATTTTTATGATATTAAAACCATGTATGATAAAAATAGTTCAAAAATTTCAAGTCTTATTTCCGATTTAAATTAACTTTATTCTTGCAATGAATCAAAAATTAAAATGAATTTAAAATGTAAATGAATTAAAAATATGTTAGTTAATTATTTTTTTACAAAATACATGTATTAAACTAAAAACAAGGTCTTTTCTTTCATAATTATTTCGTTAAATTTACATAAGCATTTGTGAATTTAACGAAATTAAAATTTATAAATTCTACAAAATTAAAATTTCTAAATTTTACGAAATTCAAATTCGTAAATTTAACGATCTATTTAATAAAAAATACTATTGATTTCGTATATTCTAGTTATTTATTTTCGTTATTTTAAAAATGAATTTCGTAGATTTTACTAATTTCGATTTCGTAAAAATTACAATATATTCGTAAATTTCACAAAACCTACTGTATTTTGTGAATATTTTATGTTACAATTTTTTTCTTAAATACTACGAATTAATTTCGTTAATAGTACAAAATTTTTAAATAACAAATATATTTTGTGTTTTAAACGAAATATCACAAAATAATCATGTTAACTGAAACGCACGAAATTTTTTGTGTTATTAACTAGCAATTTTCGTATATTCTACTAAGTTTTTTTTCTCAGTGTGTTAAAGCAGCCATGTGATAATAAGTAAAACCAGAGCTATTTACAAAATTTAAATCAAAGAATTCTTGCACAATTAAATAATGAGCAATTTCTTGATGATCGTGAAATAATGCCAATGTAGAATATTAACATTATCATTATTGGTTTCCAGAATATTAGCACCATTTTTGATTAAAATTTTTACAATTTTTAGGTGATCTTGCATGGTTGCTTCAATTAATAATCCATTCAAACTGGGACCCTTTTTTAAAAGGAATTTAACGATTTTGATGTAACCTTTGGTAATTGCGTGAAACAAGGCTGTTCTTCCTTTATCATCTTTAATATCTATATTGATATTTGTCCTTATCAAAGCTTTAACAACGGATGTTCTTCCCAGCCAACACGCCAAATGTAATACGGATTGACTTCTTAACTGTATTGCATTTACATTCATTTCATTAATTGAAAAATATTTGTTAACATTTTTGATGGATGCGGACAATATTACTTTAATCAGAACATGAATGCCTGCATTACTAACACAATTTAAAACAGTTTTTTTATAAGTTTTATCTTTTACATAATTTAGTAAAAGATCACTAATTTTATTTTGTCGATGATCAAGTGCCATCATTAATGGATTACACCCTTCTTTATCCAAAATACTAACATCTATATCAGTTTTTAATAAATCCTTGACCAATTGTTGCAGGCCGTTCTAAAAGACGAGTGTTTTTCATAAAATCCAAGATTTTCAATATCTTTTTTACACATTTTTAATTCGATGTAATTACATTTCGACTCTTGATAAGAATTCTCAGTAAAACTATTATCATTTTTATGAATTCTTCGAATTTGATCTGTTTTGAATATTGCTTCAATGCCTTCTCTTCCTGTGAAACGCAGCTCATACAGATCCATTATATTTTTTTTTGTTTTAATTTTAAATTTATTAAGATTTTGAAAAGCATCTTCAGTCATGGTTGCTAAATTAATTGCGTTCAGAAAAATTATGAATGATGTGTCATTTAGAAGAACATCAAACATTATATTACGGTGTGCAAAATAATTTCGTAGATGTTTCTCACTTAGAATTGATGAATTGTTTTCTTCACCACTTTCGATGTCTTCCTCGAATATTATTTGTAAAACTTCAAATAACATCATTTGAACAGCTGATTGTAGTTTTTTACTGTTTTTATATTTTGCATATGGTTTCATCAATAATAGTAGATCGTCATCATTATCAATATTTGTTGATATTAATTCTAATATATATTTTCTCAATTGTAAGATTTTATTCATCAAAGTACCATCAGCTTTCATTTTATAATCATTGAGATTGGTTATGATAAGTTTTTTGTCATCTTCAGAGTTCAAATGAAATTCTTTGCAATTAAAAAAAGCTTCATATCGGAGCGTAGTGTTTAACGGCTTCTTTGAAGATAATTTGAAATCTTTAATTAATTTTCCATAAATGCTTTTCATATTTTCAATATTTGCACAAGCTTTTGGTTTATTTCCTTTTAAATAATTGGGGCTGATTTGCTTCATTTCAAGTCCATATGTGTTTGCCATATTTGCTAATTTATTGTAATTTTCCTGATTCACTTCGTTGTTTCTAATAAAATCAACCATTTTAATTCTACCATAATAAATATTTTGATGTTTTTGAAATTCTTCCTTGAATTCAGTCCCGTCTTCAAATTTATTCGAAATAAAATCAACATCGTTTGTAATTTTACGTTCAATTTGCAATAAACTAGTGTATTCATATTTGGTTTTAAGTCCAGAAACCGCTTTTAAGTTTTCATTGTTCATAAAGAATACAAATAGCAATCTAGCATCTTCTGCTTTAGGATTATTCCCTTCTGATAAAAGTGAGGTTATAAAATTAGTGAAAATAATAAAAATTTTGTTTTTTAAATCACTACTTGATAAAACATCAAATTGCGATTCTTTTAATAAAGAAAATGCTTTACGTTTGATGCCTGATATTTGAATAGATCTTGGAACATTAGAACATTCTAAAGCTACTACACTTTTTTTAAATTCAATTAACGAACAGAAATCATTTTCAAAACTCTTCTGTCCTAAATTTCTGTTAATCTCTTCAAGAACTTCATCCATTTCGTTTATGAAGCCAATAGAATTGTTTGATGGATTTAAATAATTTAATTTAAAATTTTGCCATTTTTCTTTCAATTGTTCTTGTTGTGAAACATGTTTCTCGGGAAATGTTTTTGTTTCGCCTACAAATGAAAAATATATTTGAATTGTTTTTAAATACTTACATTTCAGTATTTTAGAAGCAAACATTTTAATAGTATTAATTCTTTGAAGGTATAATAAAGCAGTGAGTATTTTAATAATATTTTTTAAATCCTCTTGTATTTGTTTGTAGTTGTTGAAGTCCTTTGAATAAATTAAATGATTAAGATTAAATAATGCTCCGTGAGATAAAATATCCCTTAAGGTGGAAGTAATATCTAAGAAAAATTGTGGTGCAGCTTCTTTAATCCGTTTCACAATTGAAGCAGATAAATTAGGGCTGCTTGCAGTACTTTTAATGCCTTCACCAAGAACTTGAAGGGCTCTTCGAATCGCATAGAAACCAATTATTCCATCTTCTGATAAATTAACGTCCAAAGCAATCTGAATGTTCTCAATGACCCATTCAAGTGTTGTTAAATTTTTCAAAAGATTGTAATTTTTCTTTAATTCATTTCGAATATTATTGACCTGCTTCACCTGTGCTGTTAATTTTTTTTTGGCTTGTTCTAATTTATTTTCTAGAATTCGTTTTTCCTTTGGAATTAATTTCCTGTCTATTTTTAATTCTTTACAATTTTTATTTATTTCTGTCAGATTCGCTTGTGATTGTTTTTTTATTTTATTGCTTGACTTCTTTAAAGTGTTTTTAGTTACTTCTGATCTTTTAAGATCTTCTAGAAATACCTCGATATACGAAATTATTGATTGTTTATTTAACATGAAATAGAAAAAATGATTTGTTACAGATTTTTCATGAACAGAAATAAACAAACTTATTAGGAAGTCAATTTGAGTCCAATATAAATTGACTTGATTGTATTTTAGGCGTTGATGTAAAGTATGTAAAATGAATGAATTTTTTAAAAACATTTTTAACTTGAATATAAAAAAATCAATTCTAAGAGACATTCTTAACTCTGCTGCTACTCCCAATAAATCTGGTTTTATATTGTTATAATATTCTTGTAAATTGTATGAAAATATGTTGGCTTTATAATTTTTGTCAATCAAATACCGTTCTGCGTAACATTTTATTCCATTTGATAGTTTGAAATTTTCTGACATCAATGCAGTGTAGGCTTTATTAATTGCATTGAAAGTATTTAATTCAGATTCTCCATTTAGTTTTTTATGTTCAATTAATATTTTTAACCAAATGCAATCTGCTTTTAAAATAATATCGTAACAAGATTTATAAAGAGTTTTATTGTGTATTTCATGATTAATGATGACAACAACACATTCAGTTTGATTTTTAATATTGGCATATTTTAAAATATTATTGCCAAATTCATCTAAAATATTCGGATCTGCTCCATTCCAGAGAAGAATTTCGATAATTTTCGGATGCCCATTTTCTACACCAATATGAAGTGCTGTTGCCCAATCTTTTGAAGAAAAGCTACTTACAATATTCCTATTTTTCATGAGCCATGCTATTAAATTTTCCACATCACCGTTTTTTGTGACTTCATAGAATTGATAAATGATACCATCTTTCTAAAATTACAGAAATTCAAAATTTATTATCTAGAAATAATAAGTAAAATTTAAATTAAATGCATTCTCATATACTAACTTCCATTAAAAGTCTATAAGTAAAATCGCTAGCTGATAATTAAAATATGAAGTTTTGAATAAGCTAAATTCTGAAAATTAAATAAAAAAATATATAATAGTGAAAGAATAATCATTTTTATATTTTGTATGTGCAAAAATCTTTTAAGCAATATTCGTATTGTTTTCCTATAGGAAAACTCTAATGATAAGTTATATGTTGCCTTTCAGCTTAAAACAAAATTCAATGACGAATGCAAAAAGAAATAAATGACTATTGAAATTTTTCAACTGTAGATAAAATATAAGTATTAATTAATCTACATTATGATATAATGACTGAATATTAGCGTCATATACGCCATACATTGTTGAAGGAAACTTATATTTTAGATAAAATATTGAAATTTGAAATAATAACATTAAGATATTTATGACAACACTTCTAGATTTTTATAAGTATTGCAATAGATTTCTTCCTATAGAATTTATATTCACCTATCAATTAGCATTTGTGTTTTGGTTATTAGAAGAAAAAGAATTCTAAAGCGTTGCTCAATAAAATTATTGAGTTTATTTAATTGTAAAAATTTATATTACAGAATCAAAAAACATAAGTTATTAGGAATCAAACCATGGATCTCACGGTATCTAGTGAAGCATGCTAACCAATACACCATAAGCTACATGTATTGGATAACAAGTCAGCAGGTTCAGTCCAAATTTATCTCATTACATTTTTATCAACTGAAACTCCAAGTGATTTGGAAATCAAATGTTAATTTAAAACACGTATGCTATGCAGTATACATTTTAACTCTTAGGAGATACATGGTTCGATTCTGGTTTCTAACCTTATTTAATCGTTTCGTGACTGGTAACTTAGTTACCTGAGGTTCAATTTTTTTAATTTGAAAGTTGGCAGTAGAAAAATTAAAAAATCTATTGATTTGTTTTATCAAAAAATTATTAATTATTAATTCCATCTTTTTCCATAACAAATCATAAAGTGAAATTAATTATGATTGTCGAAAATAGGTAGCCCTAACATCTTTTTTCCTGTGTATTTTAAAATCATCAAACTATTCTGAAGAATCGAAGAAAGAAAAAAGCAGTTAATTTATCGGCACCGTAGCGCGTCAAAAGAAATTTCAATTAAAAAAATTGTGAAATAAGTGATTCAAAGTTAAAATGATTAAAAATAATATTTAAACTAAAAGTTGTCGCTGCTTATTTTTGTTTTTATTTGTCGTACAAAAATTTATTTTTTTTTACTTTATTATTTTTATTTTGAAATTTTACCTTAAAAATTGAATTAATTTTGTCTACAAATCACATTCAAATTTTAATTAAATCATAAAAGTTTGATTAAATTCACAATGTTTTGCGTCCATCGCACACCCAAAAATTTCCAAACATTGTGATATATGTACCATAAATCACAGAGAAATGATACGAGAAAATAGAAAATAGAAAATTTTTGTTCTAAATTATCAAATTTCCCTCAAATTAGAAAATCACTCACCAGTTTTGAAATCAATTTATTTCACTTGCAATTAAATGAATTATATTAACAAGCGAATACAATTTAATTTATTTAATTGAAAATTTAAATAAAAACTAATTTTTTAACGACAAGCGCGATATTTCTTAGTTCTTATGTTATTCACGATCACTTGTAAATTGTCAAAATATAATGATAATGAATCAAAAACTTATCAGTTTGTTTTTGCTTTTTTTTTTATTTTTCTGCAGTATTTTATATTCTTGTGAATCAACCAAGTTGGTTGCATTTTCATAGTAATTTGATAATATTAATTTTTGAAAAAACAGAAGATAACAAAAGACTAAACAGAACAAAGAATACAAAGACCAAATGACCAACGATAAAATAACCAGCACTCGTATTATTTCACTTTAATTCACAATTTCCTCTATCATAATCAATCTCACAATTCTCTAAAATAAAATAACGATTTTTTTTTTATTCATTTTTTTTCTTTAATATTAATTGTTATTGTTTCAAATAATATAAACATTCTTTTTTTTATATATGCTGAATTAAAGTAATTAAATATCATTAAAAAAAATGATGTAACTTGATAATTTTTTTGTTTTTCTTTTTGTACATTTAAAATCATAAATAATTAATTTAAAATTAAAGAATATAATTTTATTTTAAATTTTTATTATCTTTAGGAAGTTGTTTAATGTTTAGAATAAGTTCCCCGTTATATTGCCCCTTTTATGTGTTATAATTTCATTTTTTTTTTAATTCAAATTAAAACAAGAATTTATTTTCCAAAAAACAAAATCCGGATTTTAACACAAAATATTTAAAAATGTGAATAAAAATCATAATCAATTCTGATTTTATTTCAGAGTTTTGTTTATAATGATTATTTAATATTTTTTTCAAATTTCAATTTCTTACGGAAAGTTTTTTTGCATTTTTAAAAATAATTATGAACACAATTACAAGGATTAGAAGGTTAAATCTTAATTAAGAAAAACAGGCGCTAAAAAAATATAAAATTTTACATTTCAGTTGAAATAAACAATTTTATTATCTTTTTCACAAATATTTTCTGCATTTTTGTTTTGTTTAATAAAATTAAAATTTCAATTTATATTCATAATTATATTTTTTATTCGGAATTTATTTAGGAAAAAAAATAAAAAAAAACTGAAAAAAATTTATTCAAAAGAAAAATGAAAATAATAAAAAAAAAAGGAAAAGAGTTTTTTTTTGTATTTATGAATTGATTTTTGTCTTGTAGTTAAATAATACTTTATTTATTATTTAAATTAATTACCAAAAAAATAAAATAGTAAACTATAAAAGAGTAAAAAATTATTCTTGTTAAATAAAATAAATAATGGATTTGCAATAACGTACTGATTTTGATACGTCGATTATTTCTCCTAGCTAATTTTTATAGAAACAAAATTGTTCGATTTGAGAATTTATTTATATAACTTTGGTAATAATAATAAATATTCTATAACTAAATTTGATTGATAAGAATTCTCTCCAAAATCAAAACGGATTTTTCTTCCACTTAAAAAACAAACTTCCACAATATGTAATTTGCTAAAACAAATTTTGAATTATTTAATCAAACAGATTGGGATCAAAACAAAAACAGATACAAATAGACGATTCAAATTTTAATTATATAGAAAAAGCATAATTTAAATTTTGGTAGCTTAATAATAATAATAATAGTTAGCTAATTAAATTTATTGAAAATACCAACTGATCTCATTTTTGTTGTCTATTCTATAATCTATAAATTTCAATATATCAAAACTTCTTCTTAATTGCAGAATTCAAATCTCATTATTTTTACTAAATTAACATTATGATATTATCATCGCGCGCTTTAACTAATTCAACTATAAAATAAAAAATTCTAATTATTAAAAAAAATACCAATCTTATTGTTTCTTTTTTTTTATAATAAATTCCACTAAACATAATCAGTTATTTATTTTTAAATCTCTCTACTAAACTATTTTGTTTTTATTTTATATTCACTCCTTGCTTTGTTTTAGACCGGCTTGAGTTTCACTAAATTTAATCGTTTTAATTTATAAATTCATAGCATCAAAAAAAAAAGAAGAAAAATGGCGAAAAAATCGACGTAAATCCATTAAAATAAAGAAAAAAAAAAAAGAAATGACAAAAAGATTATTATATTTATTAATAGAAAAAAATATATAAATCTAAAATTAAAAAATGAAACTAAACAAAAACAAAAAAAAATATTAAAAGTTCAAACAAAAAAACTATATTTTTAATGTTATAAAAATAATAAGATTTTTTTTTAATATAATAAAACCAAAGGAATCTTATAAAATTAATCATTAATTAAACGAAAACAAGTGAAAGAAAGTAAATTTAAAAAAATATATATATAGATAATATGCAATAAATATTATCCCTGATTTTCAACTGATTTTCTTGTGTCAACACTTTACATTCAGCGAAAATTGGTTTGAATGTTAAGAACCTATAATATTTTATGTTGGAGTTGGATTCGAATATAAGACTTAAAAACAATTTAATCCAATTAGTAGAAATTTTTATTTGCTTTAATATAAAAGACATTAAAGGACATTTGTCGAATTTCTTTGCTATTAATGTGAATCCAACTAATTCGTTAGTCTATATGCCATTAATTAACTTTGATTAAATAAATGCGTTAATTAAATATAAAATAAAATAACATAAGGGATTTTACTTTATTTTCGTTAATTTATTTTTTTTTCTTTTTTTTTACTTTAGCAAATATTTTCATATTTATTTTTAATTTCATTTTTTTTTTTATATCATTCATCATTTTATATAAAAATAGTCCGTTATACGTGAATACTGTAGTTTTTTTTTAAAAGCTTCTTAATTTTGTTTTCTTTTCTTTTTTTGTTTTAAATCCGATGGTGCAAAAATGTTCAAAAGTAAAATGGAAAAAAAATAACTATGTAGCCCAAAAGTGAGCGGAAGCTCTAATTATTTCTATTTATTCAAAACTAATAACAAATTCAAATTGTTCATTGTGTTCCGACAATTTAACTAATAAATACATTTTAGGTAATTTTACCTAAAATCATCTGGTTACAATTGAATAAAAATAAAAAAAATATAATATAACTTTTTTTAAATAAAATCATTTTACTTTTGTCATTTTCTATTGCACTTTGTATAATAATTTAATTTATTATAATTGGTTGTTAGTTTTAATAGATTTGTTTAAATACAATTAAAGAAGAAAACAAAAGAATGAAACTTTTACATTATTATTTTTTTACTTTTGTACTGAGCGCTTACTTCATTTGCTATTCATTTTCTTATTTAACTATCTTTTACCATTTTTCTCTCATAATAAATTCTTTTTGTTGTTTGTTTCTTTTTTTTTTTACTTTTTACTTTTTTTGTTTCTAATTCTAAGGGCCATAATTTTTTATTTTTTTTCAGCATGATAAAAGTTGTAAAATTTAACATTTTAAGAGTTCACTGAAAGCGTAATTTCTTCTTTTTTTATCTCTCTAAAAATATAATTAAAATGATACTTGTTTTTTCCTTTAAAATATTAAATTTTACTTTAGCGAACGGGAAAAAAGAAAATACAATTTAACTCATGACAGAATATACTTTACCGTTAAACGATATGCATATTCATTGTTATATATTATTACAGACCGTCTCTGGATATATTGATAATGCAATTTTTTAATGTGTTGCAAACCTGAATCTAGTTGTTTCAAAAAAAAAGACCCTTTAAAATAATAATAAAAATGTCGAATTTCACAAAACACGCAAATGCTGCTGACGTAATTTATTTCTGTTTAAATTATTTATTTTATATTTTGTTCTTATATGACTCATTAACAGTTTAAAATTTTTCGTGAAAATCGACATTACGTAATATAATTATATATTTTTGTTTGTTTTGTCTTAAATAGCATAACATGTAAATAGGCACACTATTAAAAATAATAATATTTAAATAGCTTCTATAATAGAATATAATATAAATACAATTTTTTAATTAATTGGAGTAATATTATTATTAATTATACGTTTTTATTTTTGTTTGTTGGAATTGTGAACGTTAATCCTTTTTATTTATATTGATATTCAAAATTTGAAATAAGGATAAAATCCCTATTTAATATTTTTTGTTTAACAATTTTGTTTCATTCTATCGATTCGCTGTTTTTTTATTCAAATAATTTTAGTAAAGCTTTTAAATATTTTAGTGTTTTAAACAAGCAATAAACTTTTAAGTTAACTACATTCATTTAATTAATGTTTACAATTTTATTTTCTTTTCATTTTTTTTTTTAATATATGTAAATATATTTTTGCGTAAGAAATTATAATAATTATTAATTATTAAAATAAAAAAAAACCAATAAAACGTGAATTAAATTACAATCAAAGAATAAATAATATAAAAAGTTGTAAGAGAGCAACGGCAAGATTATGTCGGTTCACAAATTCAAATTGTATTAATAAATTTGTTCAAATACTCTATTAGGCATTATTATATTTTGTTCTCTTGGGGTCGAAAATTGTCTTTTAGAAATTCAATTAATATAATCTCTTTGCGATAAAATGTTTTTCATCTGTTAGTTATTTTAACATTCACAATTCCAATCACACATATTTGTTCTCACTAGTCTGTTTAATTTATATATTTTTAAAGTCTCCTTTTTTATTAATCTTTTAACATTTTCAAACATCATCAACGTCACATCATTTACTTTCTTACATCACGTCAAAACTCGCACATTACATGTAATTAACGGATGATCCGCAAAAAAAAAATTGAAACCAAATCTTGTATAATTAAAAATTAAAATGGTAAGATATAAAGTAAATACAATTGAAATAACAAATAGAAAAGAAAAAAAAATGCGTTATAATCATTTTTAAAATGATTTTCGATAAAACGTGACGGATGAATTACGAAAAATACCAAAATAGATTTATCGACTAAAATATATACATTTTAAATTTTTGTAATATATTATTATAAGTGTGATGACCCTATTTTTTCACATTTTTAAATTTTATTCCGCTCGTATTACTTGTTTTAAATATTAACTTTCTTGTACGCTCACTTTTTTTTTTGTCTACAATTTTATTTTTATACATTTAATTTTCATTATATATAAATACGATTTAATCAAAAGAAACAAATAATAAACTGTCAATAGTTTTCTTTTCTTCTTATATTTCTAATTATCAAATCAATAATAGTAGGTAATTAGAAAAATCAAACTGAAAAAAAATTATTAAATAAAAATGGATATCAATTGAATAAAAAATACAATTTAAATCTAGTGTCCTTTAGCTGCTTCTTTAGCCGCCATTATTAATGGTGTTAAACTTGCCAAAGGTCTTGCTAATTTTAAGAAAGGATGCTGTAAAAAAGAAAAAATAAATTATTTGAAATACAATTTACAGTGGTTTAATTTGATTTAATAACTCGAGAAGAATGTAACAATCGCGTATATAAAATTATTTTTAGTAATCAAAATCTAAATGAAAATCGTTACATAATATTTTTAAAAAAACGACAGGCAAGTATGTATGTAAGTATGTTATGCAATAGTATTGTCAGCATTTAACACGAACGGATAAAGTTAATTTCTGAAAACCCCTCCATGGAAACATCATTTAATATAATAAAACACTAATCCCAAAATTTCATTGAAACCAGTTCACGGGTTCTTAAAAAACTGTATTTTCCAAAAAAATTGTATGTGGGGTGATCCCCCCTAAAATCAATATGGTTCTATGATGGACCAATAAAATACTAATCCCAAAATTTCATTGCAATCCGTTCACATGTTCTTAAAAAACTGTATTTTCCAAAAAATTTGTATGGGGGTGCTCCACCCCGTGCCCTGATTCCCCCTAAAATCAATATGGTTCTATGATGGACCAATCAAATACTAATCCCAAAATTTCATTGCAATCCGTTGTCGCAATCCTCGAAAAACTGATTTTTTCCAAAACATTTGTATTTGTGATCCACCTCGTGCCCCAACTAAACCCCAAATCAATAGGGTTCTATTGGGACCAAAAAATACTAATTCCAAAATTTTATTGAAATCACTTCACGCGTTTTTGAGTTATCGTGTTAACATACGGAGTCCTGCGGACGGAGTCCGGACTGACAGGATTTTTTTTACCCCTTTTTTGGGGATAAAAGTTGCAATAACTACCAATTTGACCTTTTGTTAGTAAAAATAAGTTGCCCTAGGGTCATTCTATGTGAGAAAAAATTTTTTTTTAATTGTGTCTTTTAAAAATAAAAAAAGTTGAATCTGAAAATTTTCCATTAGTAGGCTTAGTCGATTACGACGAAGCAACACACGTAACTACCTTCATTTAGCCTAAAATGGGTATTAATACTAATAATTATTAATTAATTACCTTTAATAATTCATAGGCACCAGCTCTTTTATCAACATTAACTTCTAAACATTGATCTAGAAAATCTTGAAAAACATGACTTAATTTTTCTTTATCTTTTATATCTGGTTTACCGTTGGTTGCTATTAAATATAATGCTCTTAATGGATTTTCGTTTAGATATGGTGGTTCACCTTCGATCATTTCTATCGCCATAATTCCAAGTGACCATAAATCAACCTGCAATACATAATATAAAAAATAAATAATAATAAAAATTAAATTAAAAAATTTATTAATTATTATTAAAAACTTCGGTTTCTATAAGAACTAAGAAAGTTTAACATTTTTCATGTTTTGTGCGTAATGTACAATGTACATGATTTTTAATATCAAATAAAAAGTTGATCAATTTCTCTTATCAAAAAATATTTCTTGTTAGTGGCTTAAATATGACGACATTGTGCAAAAAAATTGTTTGAAATTAAAACTTCTACTGTGGTGTTTTGTAAGACAGTGTCTTTGTCCGTATTTTATGTTAATTATAACTATAATAAAGTAAAAAAATTGAAAAGAAAATAGGAAAGAAAACAAACCTTTGGACCGTACTGTTTACGTGTAACAACTTCTGGTGCCATCCAATATGGTGTACCAACCATTGTTGTACGTTTGGATTGTTCAGGAGATATTTGGGCACAAAAACCAAAATCAGTTAATTTAACACTTCCATCTAAACCAAGTAAAATATTGTCACTTTTAATGTCTCTATGTATCACTTGATTGCTATGTAAAAATTCTAATGCTTGTAAAACTTCACGACAGACAGCTGCTATTTGTCCTTCATCCATACATGTTTCAGTAACAACATCAGTTAATGAACCACCAGGTAAATATTCCATAACAACCCATAATTCTTCAGATACCAAATAACTATCCAAATAATTAACAACATTTGGATGTTTATTTTCTCTCATTACCAGTATCTCATTTATAATTAATTCTTTTTTAGGTTGTTGATTAAGATTCATTTGCTTAATAGCAACTTCCATACCAGTTGAACTTTCAATTGCTGTATAAACTGTACCAGATGCACCTAGAATATTTGAAATTGAAAAAAAACGTATATAAATATTTTAAAATAATATTACTCTTAATTTAATATTTAGTTTAATATATATGTGAATTGTAACCATCAGAAATGAAATGTAATGATGTTCAATTTGTTTAATTACAAAACAAGATTTATTTCAATTTCGTACTAAAAAAATAACAGAATTATTAAAATTTTTTTTATCTAAGCTGGAAATTTTTCTGCTTCAATTAAAGTTTCATATAATTGTGGACAATAAAATTTTTAATTTTGTATAGGAATTGAGATGATTAATAATAATAATAAGCATCATTGCCCAATGCAATTATTATTGGGTTATACTTCAAGGATATTTTTATGTTTATAAAAAAAATTTCACCTTGTCCAATTTTTTCCATTTTTGTATATTTTCTATTTGGATCACCAACACTAACAATTGTTCGCAATTTTTCTAATATCTCATCATCAGTCATTTTTTTCTTTTTAATTCCACCACGTGTTTCAGGTATTGGTGTTGGATTGGTTGTTGTTGTTATATTATTTGTTGCAGTTGTTGTTGTATTTGTTGTAGGTGTTGTTACAGATGATATTATTGTTGTTGTTGTTGTTGTTGTGGCTGTAGTAGTTGGTGTCGTTATTATTACATTATTTACTGGATTTATATTATTAAGATTATTTATATTTGTAGCATTATTTTTATTTTTATCAAGTGTTGGACTTTTAAGTGTTGGACTTATATGGGATGATACTGGTGATGGTATATCTTCAATAGGCCGTGTATACTTAAAAAAATATAAAAAAAGTAAATAAAGAAATGTTTCTTGAACAAACGGTTTATTTCTTACAATAGATTTTGTTCTTTCTGGACGACTAGCAATTGGCGGTGCTATTTCTTCTTCATGTTCTGAATTATGTGTTGAACGTAGTAAACTATGAGCATGCGAATGATGAGTTGAATTTATAACCTGGGGCCCTGGTTGACATTCTGAATCAGTTGGTGTACTGCTTGGACTACCGCTACTAACACGACTCAATGATGAACCTAATGATGATGCTTATTTTCGAAATAAATTTTATTTTTATAATAAACCATTTTTCATTTTGCAATATTAATATTTTTATATTTTTACCTGAATGTGTCGCAGTTGCATTTGTCATATACTTTGAACTTGGACGTTGTTTACTGCTATTATCAAACCAATTCAATACATCCAATACAGCTTGAGGATTATTTTTTTGTTCTTGTTTACTAATATTTGAGTTCATCAATAGACGTGCCCATGCTTCAGGCATTCCCTGTAAAAAAAATAAATAGAAAAAATTATATAATAATTGTTGTTTTTAAAAATCGCTCAATATTAAGAAACAGATTCTTTTAAATACAATATTGGTGCTTAGCTTTTGAATAAGATAACTATTATTCTTGTTGTAAAAGTCATGCAAAATAAAAAGAAAAATCTTCTTTATTACCTATTTTCTATCCTATTTTTAAATAAAAAAAAATCAAGGTTTAAAAATAATATTGCAATTGTATTGATATGAATATATTTTTAATATTATTCTGAATTTCACATTTATGGGAACTGTTCAGAAAAATTTAAAAAAAATTGCCTTAAAGAAATTTCATCATTTCAATAAATAAAGAAAATTTAATGAAATTGTAGTCAATTCATAAAACCACTATAATTTTGCCGAAAACTTATTAAAAAACGATTATAAATGAATTATATATTTTTCAGTTCCATATTACATGTTTCGGTCTATAACCAAAAAGAAACTAAAATCAAAAAGCTATTTTTTTTTTAATAAAAATTCATATTTAAACTTTCGTAAAACTCAATTCAATTAAAGGAAACTTAAAATCCTTAAAAATATTATATACCGAAAAATATTTGCAAAATAACAATTTATTCTTTATTTCTTAAATAAATAAAGTCGGAACATAATAAACAGTAAATAAAACATTTTTCGAAGCTTATAATTTCATTTATGTTTAAATTAAAAAAAATAATAAAAACAAAAATAAATCTACCGCGAAAATCCCCTTGATATTTTTTTTTATATTTTCTTTACTGACAGCAAATAATATGCACCAAGCAATACTTACTTTTAGAGGCAGCTTGAAATAAAAGAACAACATCAAGTTAACGCAAATTTAAAAAAAAGCAGTTTTTAAATATTATATTTTGTTTTAATTTTTCTCTTCTTTTTTCCTTTATTAATTTTTTTTTTGTTTAAATTGCAAAAAATAATCTGAACCGTAATTTAAATAAATTAATAATTTCTAAATGTTGATTTTCTAAAAATATCTTAAATTTAGTTTCTGTAATGTAAATGTGTTTTATTAATAAGAACGAATTATATTGGGTGACTTTCAATTAAATTTAATTGGTAAAGTTCAAATTATTAGTTGATTTAACAAAAAAATATTATTCACTTTTACATTATTTGCTGTTATTTTTTTTCGTGGTTTGTTTTTTGACTTTTTAATGATCAGTAAAAAAAATATGTTTTCTCCATTTTCTACTACATACATATTTAATTTATTATTATTAATAATATACGTACGATTAAATATATTTAAAAAAATTCTAAATTAAAATGAAATAAGATTTTGAAATTTTTATTTCAATAATAATGTTATCCAATTGAAATTGATGCGAATTCAATATTAAAAAACAAAAGCATGGGTAGCAAGAAATAAACTGGAAATCAAAAAAAAACAATAAGTGACAATATTTAAATTCGCTATAACCAATAGAAATTAGTTTTTACTGATCAAGAAATTTTTATCCTTAATATTATTTCATTCGTACGCCCCCATTATAAATAAAAACATAAATAACTAAATAATATTCTTTTAAAAAAGCCAATAACAATAAACATTCCAACTAAAAAGATTCAATTGAAGTGTTTCATTTTCACTATTTTTTTCATTTTTTAAAATTTAATGTTTCCTATTTTCGTTAACAAGTAAAAAGAAAATGAAAGAGTTTCTTACCGTAAATTCACCAGTAACGGCGTCAAAACCAACATGAACTGTATGTTCAAAATTTGTCGGATAAGAAATATTTGGTTTGGAATCATTATGTGATGGTTTTGAACCTTTTATTTTATTTTTAAGTGTTTTCTTTTTTCTATCACCATCTTCCGGTTCTAAAATTGAATTAAAAATAAAAGTTAGTAGTAAATAGTATTTCAAAGCATATATTCATTCTTGATTCGACTCAAATTTAGTCTATAAGTGTTTATATTCCTCAGTTCATATTACAGCAACAATATTAAAGAATCAAAATTTAATAAAAAACATAATTGTTGATACCTTTTGGAAGTGGACGTAAATCAACTGATGGTGGATCACCAGCGCTTCCTCCACGGTTACTTGTTAAACGTACTGGAGGTGCTGGTGGTTTATCTTCTTCACTCGACATAATTTCCTGATAAAGTGTATCCTTTTTGCTGTGACAGCAACAGTTTAAATCATTTACTGCAAAGAAAAGAAAAAAAATGAAATTATTATAAAAAATATTCAATAGAATTTCATTTTTGTTGTTTATTATAACTTTTTTTTTTTATTTACTTTATAATAAAATAAGAAATCTTATCAATAAAAATGGGTGTGGAGATAATAATTTTAGTTCCGTAGAATAAAGCCATACTATATATTTTCATTTCAATAAGAAGTATTTATTCTTTAGAAATTTTTTTTTAATTTGCTTGTGATTTTTTTGCTTCATTAATTTGATTTGATTTTGTTTTTTTTTTTAATTTTCCATTTATATTTTTTATCATTATTGTCTGGCTTTTTATGTGTTTTTTTTTTGAATTATTTATTTATAGTTATAATATTTGATTTCCAATAAAAAAAATATATATATCTTTCTGAGAAAAAAGGAAAAGTTCAAAATATTTTTTTTTGTTTCATTTGTTATATAAATAATTTGAAATTAAAGTACTTTAATCTTCTTAATAATGTCTGATAGTTTGAGCTAAAGAAGACGATAGGTACATTGAATAGATTGAAGATAAAAGGAGTGAATAGAAAAAATAATTTGTTAATAATAATAACAATTAATACGCGCTTGATGGCTTGTTGTCTTTATTATAGAAACAGTCAATAACATTCTTTATCTTTTTCTCAAGTTCAAACAATTTATGAATTCTTTTTTCATAATTAGATTCAAATAAAATTCTATTCTTGAAATTCTTAACATTTTTCTTCTTCAAAAGATAGAAATAAACTGAAAAGAAAAAATAAAAATAATTGAGATTATGAAGAAAAGAGGAAATGCAAAACGAGAAAGAGAAGTAGAAATACTATAATAGTTTTAACTTTTATTTTAGGTTCATAATTTTGGTTTGAAAATGGAACTAACGTTTGTTCTTTTTTCGGATTTTATATATTTTTGAATATTATTTTTTTTTATATTTTACAAGTTTTACCTTCGAAACGCTTCATCTGATTCACCAAAGGAAAATCAAGTGATTCATTATCATTTATTTTTGAGATAATAATTTAGTTTTTAATTAATTATTTTTTATTTTAATTTTAAAACTCTTGTTACATAAAAAAAACATATAGGTATACCTAGTTTAATAAATATTATTTTAAAGATTTAAAAAATACAGAAAATAGGAAATAAAAAATTAGTAATTAGGAAAATAATCAGTGAATTTTTTTATTTCATTTTGTTTTGCGGCGGTAGTGTAGTGTGAATAATGAACATGAGATTGTATGTGTAATGAAAGGTTTTATTAGTCATCTTTTTCTCTTTCATTCTATTTTTTCTTTTATATTATTTTATTTGATTTACAAATTTTTTCTTAGGAACACAAACGCACATTTTTTTAAAAAAATTTATTATAAGTATTTTAATTCAATGTAATAAAATTATAATTTATAAAATAAAACATCACAAAAACATGTTATTATATTATTTTTGCATAACAAAAATGCGACACAAGTTTTAATAAACGAATAAAAAAAAGTTTTTTTTGTTATAAAAATTGCACGCCGAAATTAACATTGTGTATCACATATTGTTTTACTAGTAATAATTTACCTGTAGCTAATTATAATTTAAACTTTAAACTCATCAATAACTCTTAAACACATACTCATTTACATAAAACAACAATTTAAACATATAAAATTTTTACAATTGTGGAAAATTAAGAGAAAAAACGCTGAACATTTAGTATATTTGGGTATGACGTAGTAAAAACGCTACAAAACAGTAGTAATCAAAAGCATAACGCTACAATAAAATTTGTGCAAAAACGCTACAAGAATTTTAAAAAAACCATCATTTGCTGGTGCTGCTCTAATTTTTTACGGTACCCAGCAGAAAATTATTAATAATTCATTAGTAGCCAATATAATAAAGGGTGTTCTCCTGAATACGAAACAATAGCTTTTAAACTATTAAATTATTTTTTTAGTGGTTTATAAATTTAAAAAATTTTAATGTGGGAATTCAAAAATTAATTTTTTGTTTTATAAACAACAATTTGTGTTTTGCTTTAAACTAAGGACTTGAACATATTAAAACATATTCCACAATTTTTTATTTATGTTTTTTATTTTATATTTTTTGTAACTTCGGTAACACTATAATTGAATATTAACGGCATTTCAAATTGTTTGAATTTATTGAAAATTTACAACAACGTTAATTTTCTTTAATAGAAGCATAATTTTGAACATTTCATCTTATTAATAGTGTGCAGAGATTCCTATTGTAGTGTTACCTAAGTTGTCATATTGATTAAATTGGCTTATATATGTCGGTGCTATAATTATATCTATATGCCACTAAAAAACGTATCCAATCCAAATACATCAAATATAAATGCACACTAAATATTAAAAATAAAACTTTAGTTGTCGTTTTACCAAAATAGATGTCAGAAAATAGAAAATAAATTATAATATGAGATATGACATATGATTAGAGAGAGTTGTCAAAAACAAGGTTTTGGTTTTGCGAGTTTCTGAAAAAGTTTAATGAATTTATTTTAAAACAACCAATTTTATATTTTAAGTCGGTGAACAATAAGTAATGAACATGAAGAAAAAGGTATTGATAAATATTTTATTAAAATTTTTAATGATATTTGTTTGTTCTGACTTTGAAAGAAAAAAATTGAAACACTTTCTTTTGTGTTAAATTTTAAAGAATTATAATTTTTCATTTAATTTTTTGTTATTTAGGTGCTTTTAATGGGCAAAAGTGGTTCTGGAAAGACTAGTATGCGGTCCATAATATTCGCAAATTATATTGCGCGAGACACAAGAAGATTAGGGGCGACAAGTTTGTTCACTTATATATAATTTAAATTTCTAAAACCAATTCTTATCAATATCTATGTTTTAAGTTGACGTTGAACATTCTCATGTTCGTTTTTTGGGCAATCTGGTTCTTAATTTATGGGATTGTGGTGGTCAGGAATCATTTATGGAACAATATTTTGCGTCTCAAAAAGATAATATTTTTAAAAACGTTGAAGTTCTTATCTATGTTTTTGATGTTGAAAGTAGAGAACTTGATAAAGATATGCACTACTATCAGTCTTGCTTGGAAGCTATTCTACAGGTTCTTTAAAAAAAACTGTGAATTTAAATAATAATTTAATTTATGTATTTTCCAGAATTCTCCTGAAGCAAAAATATTTTGTTTGGTTCATAAAATGGATCTTGTTGCTGAAGAGCAACGTGATGTTATATTTAAAGAGCGTGAGGAAGATCTTAAACGTCTGTCCAAACCATTAGAATGTACTTGTTATCGTACAAGTATTTGGGATGAAACACTTTATAGAGCATGGTCAAATATTGTCTATATGCTTATTCCAAATGTTAAAGCCTTAGAATTTTCCTTAACTTATTTTGCTAACATAATAGATGCTGATGAAGTTTTATTATTTGAAAGAGCAACTTTTCTAGTAATATCGCATTGCCAAAGAAAACAACATCGCGATTCACATCGATTTGAAAAAGTAAAAGTTTTACTGTAATAAAATTGTTATATAATTTATGATTTATTTCTATTTGTTGTAGGTATCTAATATTATAAAACAATTCAAATTGTCTTGTTCAAAATTGGGAGCCAAATTTCAGTCTATGGAGGTATGTTTTTATTTATAAATATAATTAACTTTCTATACTTGATATTTTGTTTCTTTAACTTTGTATTTTTTTAGGTTAGAAATAGTTCGTTTGCCGCTTTTATAGATACATTTACAAGCAACACATACGTAATGGTAATAATGTCAGACCCAGAAATGCCATCAGAATCAACACTTGTTAATATTAGAAATGCTAGAAAATATTTTGAAGAATTGGAAAATCCAAACAATATACTTCATTTTCATCACTGATATTTAAAAATAAAAACAAAAATAGAAAAACATAATATTTTTTAATAAAGGAGAAAAGGAACAACATTGTGGTGTGTGGTAAATGTATTGATTAATAAAAATAAGATTTGTTATAATTAAAAATTTAAATCGCAAAATTGAAAACTATATAATCGAGCGATTAGTTATACTTATATATAATATATAGATATATGTATCAATAAATTTACATATTTTTCTGTTTCAAGAAGCAGCAAAAAATTTTCACTAAAATACTAAATTTATTGTTGTTTTTATTTTTTAATAAATTTTGGGTGATAAAAATAAACATGATTTGAAATGGTGTATAATTTTTTTTTAAATATTTGATTAATACAACAAATATTTAATAGAAAAAGATAATATTGACTATTTTTAACGCAAATATCTTGTGCTCTATTCAAATTCCATTCGTCTGTTCCTTTAGAATTTAGATACTAACTAAGATTTTATAGATTTTATCATTTCATCCCAGACGTTCTGATAAATTTACTAAACACACAGATCGCCAACTTAAGAGACAAATTTCGATATTAATATCATCTTTCAGATTCTCATACATTTTAGTTGTTTTTGAACTGAAATTTGATTCCAAGTTTTAATTATGTGATTTGTTGATATCTGTCTATATTTTTGTTCAACAACAAATTTATAATTTTCAATAAGATTTAAAGACATATTTTTTCCTTTTCAGATTAGGGTATTTATTTTAATTCCAAAATGTTAACATGACAAATCAGTAAATTTTCATTAGAATGTAATAATAGTTTATCTAAAATTTCCCTAGTTCATTATTGTTGCATCATTTTTATGATACAAATCATACAGTGTTTGAGTTTAAATTTACTTTATAATTTTCTCCATTGTATTTTATGTTTATATAATCATATCTTAGAATATAATATAATAACATTTTGGCAATAATTTGAGCAATATAGATATAAGGCTTCATTCCTTCTTTAGATACGTTTTCATAAATTGAATGTTAATTGTTAATCGTTGTTATTTATTGGTATGTTGAAGAAAAAATTATTATTAGTGATTTTCATTTATTGATTATCATAACTAAAAATTTCAAAGGATTTTTTAACGTAAATTGTTTTTAGCTTTAAATTTAAAAAAAAAAACACAAAACTATTGAATTTTTTAAATTTAGGCTGCATCCAAATGCTTTTCTACTTCTCGCCAATCTGATCCACCATAATTCATATCAGCGTTATCAATAAATTATGAGCGAGAAGGTTTATTACTTTGTTATTAACAACAAACCAACGCAATTGTAATTTTAATAACGCAGAAAAAGAATCGATCGGCTTAAACCAGATCGATTCTTTATAAAAAAAAAATTTTCTGCGCCAAATCGAATTATAAAATGAAAATTCAATTTTTTTTCGGTATAATTTTTAAGACTTTAAAACTTAAATCTAAAAAAAAAAGTTTTTTTTATTATTTTGTGTAATATATGTATTAGTTTATTTTTATTATTTTTTATTGTTATTAAATATAACTTAGCCTAAAATCCGATTGTTCCAAACTGTTACAATAATTTTATAAAAAATTAAAATTAAATATTATTTACGAAATCATTATTACTGTTGTTAAAACGTTATGTATGGATTTTTGTTATACTTAATTAAGCATAATCATAACATATTAAGCATATTTCATAACGCGTCATTAATAAATTATTCATGATTTTATAGCGGGCAGCTTCTATAAATTATTAAAAGCTTCTTTATTTTGATGATCTTAGCAATTATTAAAAAATTATTATTGTAGTAATAACTACATAACGCGTTATTAATAAATTTTGTGATAGGTTTTGTTTTCTTTTTCTACTTTGGCACTTTGATAATACCAATACTTTAAAATTAAATTTCGATTTGCTCCAAACAATATACAGAAGGTAAAGGTATAATGATTTCAAAAAAATGTGAAAAGAAAATAAATCGTAAACAAAAAAGATGCCAAACAATACTGGCCAAAGAATTAGATATTATATTTTCTGATTCCCCAACTAATGTAAGATAATTTTTTGAGGTTAAATAAGGATTTTCACACAATTTATACTTCATTAATTTATTAATAGATTTTAGTGATTTGTAATGCTGGTTTATCAACTGGATTAAAACGTGAAGTTCTTGTAACAGAAATTTTGCAATTTGGACGAGTAGATGATGTTTTTATGATTCCGGGCAAATCTTATTGCTTCCTTAAATTCAATGACGTGAATGATTCGATTTTAGTGTTTAACCATTTGCATGGTAAATCAAAACTTGGTCAAAATGAAAATGTATTGTATTTATGCATGGTCAATTCTGAAAGCAGTAATAAATATTTATATAAATTGACAACGACGTATTGTTTCACGAATTATAATTATATTTCAGTTCCATCTAGTATTTTACTTCCGTGTATTGAAGAATATCCTCCTGGTTTAATTATTATGGAAGAATTTATTTCTGAAGATCAGGAAACAGGATTTTTGTTAAATTTAATTAATTGGAATGATAAGAGTTCTCATGAGGATGGTAAATATATAATTATGAAACAATCTTTGACTTTTTTGATAAATTAGATTTAATTTAAACAGGGAAAACGCTGAAGCATAGACAAGTTAAGCATTTTGGCTATGAATTTATTTATGGTTCAAATAATGTTGACCGTAATAAACCATTAGAAAAGAAAATACCCAAAGAGTGTGATAATTTATGGATAAAATTAAAGCAGAAACTTCCCCATTTATCATGGTTTATTCCTGATCAAATGACAGCTAATCATTACGAACCGGGACATGGTGAAAAGATTTGAAAATTCAATTGAATTGGATCATTAATAAATATTATATTTCGCTCTAGGAATTCCTCCTCACGTTGACACACATAGTGCATTTCTTGATCCAGTTTTATCTTTGTCACTGGGCAGTGATGTTGTTATGGAATTTCGTCATTTAAATGGAAAACAATTATCTGTTAACATTCCTAGACGATCATTACTCGTCATGTCTGACGAGTGTCGTTTCGATTGGACACATGGAATTACACCAAGAAAAACTGATATTATAAAATGTAATACAGGCGATGGATTAACAATTAATAATCGCAAAATAAGAGTTTCATTCACATTTAGAAAGTATGTTTGAAATTTAATATATAAATTATGGTTTTAAATAAATATTTTCAATCTTTCTAGACTTCGTAATGGTCCTTGCAATTGTATTTATCCAAATTTATGTGATTCATCAAAAGGAAAAAAAATATCTGAAATTAATGAAATAGAATTATCATCAAATGCTGCTAAATTAGAATTAGAAAGTGTTCATAAAGTTTATGATCAAATTGGAAATCATTTTAGTGACACAAGACACTCGCCATGGCCTCAAGTAGAGCAATTTATTCAATCATTAAACCCTGGTTCAATTATGTGTGATATTGGATGCGGGAATGGAAAATATTTAAGCACAAACGAAAAGATTTTAAAAGTTATTTTTTTCAATTTGTTTATATTAATTATGTAGTAACAGTTCTATGATTTTTAGATCGGTTGTGATCGCAGTGAAAGTCTATTAAAAGTATGTCGTGAAAGAGGATTTAATGTATTTCAATCTGATTGCTTAGCTCTACCATTTAAATCAGCAACATTTGATGCTTGTATTAGCATTGCAGTTATTCACCATTTAGCATCAAAGGTAAATTTTTTTATATTTACACTGGTAAAAAGGTTGTTCAAAAATTTCTCGTGTTTTTAGGAACGTAGATTAAAAGCAATTAATGAAATGTCACGTATATTAGCAAAAGACGGTAAAGCATTAATTTATGTTTGGGCAAAAAATCAAAAAGCTGATAATAAAAAATCAAGTTATTTAAGGCAAAATAAAAATAACGGTGAAACTGAAATTTTAGAGTCGGAAGAAATATCATCAATTAGATTACCAATTCATACAAATCGTACGGAATTTAAACATCAAGATGTTTTTGTTCCATGGAAATTAAAAAGTAAAAATAATTGTGATGACAATGAGGAAAAAACATTTCTTAGATTTTATCATGTTTTTGAACAAAATGAATTAGAAAAACTTTGTAATTATTGTGATGATAAAATAAAAATTATTAAAAGTTATTATGATCAGGGTAATTGGTGTGTTATCTTTCAAAAATTTTAAAAAATTAAATGTTATTTTTTACTGACAATTTTTTAAATAAATCATTATAAAATTTAATTTGTTTTATATTTTTTGAAAAAAACTTGAATCGATACTTTAAAATGTGTGAATATAATTTTCAATATATTGACAAAAATTCTGCAATATGTAATATGGTCAGACTACATTCTCAATAGGGTAATTTATTTTTCAATAGGGTAATTTATTTTTCAGCAGGGAAATTTTAAAAAAAACAACAACAACAAATTAAGTTTTAAAATTAAAGAAAAAGGCAACTTTATCATTATTATTATTATTTTATAATAAAAACAAAATAAATTATTTTTGTTTTGTTTTATTTATTTATTTAGGAGCCAAATTATTTGCAACAGACGAAAGATTTTGTATTGACAATGGTATATATTAATTATTAGTTGAATTATTATTATTATTCTTATGTGTTTAATTTATAATTAGGTATAATGATAGCCCATGAATAGTATCAAGATTATTATAATTATAATAATTATAAATAATTGCAAATATATGTGTTTCAAATCCGCAAACTCAATCGAAAACCTTTTTAGTTTTGCATGAAAATTTGATAAGTGAAGTTGAAAATATAAGACTATTCTGTGATATTTCTGCTATGATTTTATATAATACGTTCTTTACACACAATAATTTTAGATTTGAAGTAAAACAAAGAATTTACAAATGTCTTATTAAAATTGTGTCCGATATGTCTAGCACGAAATTCCATAATATTTGTCCATTTTTAAAACTACCGATTTCTAATATAATTGATTTGAATATGTGGATTTATTTTGAAACTATTTAGAATATCAAATAACGTTCAAGCAGAAAAAAAATTACAACACCATTTTCTTCTTTTTTTGAAAATATTAAGAGCCATAGCAGCCATAGCAGAATATAAATGAATTAAGAATTCAAAAGAATTCTTGTAAATTTTTTTATCATAAAATCATCAAATACCTTTTTTAAATTAAATGCTTCCATTTCCAATTGAATGAAAAAAACAGACAAAAAAATGGTTTTTCAAGGCGCCTATTTTTGAACTCAGCATAATAATTATACTTTATTGCATCTGGCAAACCTATTATTGTTTAGAAAACGAGTTTTTTGTAAAACAAAATAAATTAATCTATGTGTTCTTTTGTAGAACTAAATAAAATTTAATCGACGAGTTCTTTTGTAGAACAAAATAAATTAATCTGCGAGTTCTTTTGTAGAACTAAATAAAAATTATTCTGCGAGTTCTTTTGTAGAACAAACTAAATTAATCTACGTGTTCTTTTGTAAAAAAAATAATTAATCAGCGAGTTTTTTTGTAGAACTAAATAAAATTTATAGTCAACGTGTTTAAGTAAAATTTTTTTAATAAAACTGTAATAATAAAATTAAAACATTCAACATGAGTAACCAATGCTTTATCAACGGTTCCAATTAGCCATTCCATGGGTTTTCAGGAAATGAAAGCAACCATTTTTTTTCAAAATCACATACTGCTGGTATTCATCAACATTCTACTATCATCGAAGAAGAGAATAATATAAATCCAATTAATCAGCGTACACAATCTATAATTAATAAATCAAACAATCCATCGGCAAATGCACCCAGATTAAACTCGGCTAAATTTCTTATTATTGACACCAATTCTAATATAATCAACAAAGAAAATTCATTAATGAAAAGGTAGATAAAACTTTTAAAACGAGAAAAAAAGCTTATTTTGTCGCAACAGTTATTACAATCATCCATCAAACTAACATCAAGAAATGTTAGCGAATTAATATCTACGTACAATCCCAATAATAAAAATAGTAAAACTATTGATCAATGGATCAAACAAATTGAAAATTTCCAACAAATCTACAATAATATTCAAACCAACTTTAGACAAAGAACCAGTTTAATTTGTTCTTTTTATAACAAACCAGGGCATTATGAAGCTTAATGTTACAGTAACCGTAATCAAAATAACGCAACTAATAACAATAATATTAATAACAGAGATAATATTAATCATATCTATCCATTATGACTACCATACGAGTATTTTGTGTTATAATTATTATCTATTTTATCTATTTTATTATCTATTGTTTCTATTAAATTGTCATCGTCAATTTGTTCTTCTATATTTTTCATATTTTCTATAATTTCTATATTTTCTTCAATAATTTCTTCAGTAATATTTTCTTCCAAAATACCTTCCATATTTTGTTCAATATTTTGATCTTGAATTTCTATATTTTCAGAAATATTTTCATCTTCATTAAAAAGAATCTCCATATTTTCAATATCAAAAAATCCTTCAGAATCTTTTTCTTCTACAATTATTTCATTTTATTTTTCTATAGAATTTTGAAAAGAATTCCTTTAGATATTAATTGTTTAAATCAGAAACACAGAAAAAATATCAAATAAATTAAATCAACGAATTAATTTTTTAATTGAAAAAACAAACGATTTA
Organism: Pedicia rivosa; assembly: GCA_963082725.1. Classification (NCBI taxonomy): domain Eukaryota; kingdom Metazoa; phylum Arthropoda; class Insecta; order Diptera; family Pediciidae; genus Pedicia; species Pedicia rivosa. The sequence continues at coordinate 25,077,402 of OY720153.1, forward strand.
AAGATTTATGAAAATGATGAACATAAATGTCAGAAAAATAAATAAAATTAAGCTACCAAAAAATCATTTGTCAGCTGCCCAAACAAATCTGACTTACATTCCAGAACATAATCTGGGTGGAAAAATGAAAAATAAATGCCAATTTTGTGGAGCATTTCATTTTAATGCAGAGTTATCTCCAGATAAAACAATGGAGCTGTGTTGCAATTAAGGAACAATTAAACTGGAACTTACCACAAATTACCCAGAATTATTAAAAAATTTACTCATGGGAAATCATATACATTCAAACAATTTTATGAAGACCATCCGAAATTATATTTTATCATGTGATGAATTCTAATGAAAGTTAATGGAGCAATTCATCATATCATTTACCCTTGACAAACAACAAATGGAAAAGAAAAATGTATGCTTGCTATGTATTTTAGATATAGATGAAGCAACTAATATTAGAATAAATGAAAAACATAATGCATATTGTAATAAGCAGTTACTTCAACAATTAGATGAACTTCTTAGGAAAAGTAATGTTTTTTGTAAATCTTTTAATATGTTAAAAGATGTTGAAAAACAATTTCAACAACAAATCAAGAATTTTTTATGGTTTTATTACATGAACGTGGTAAACAATTACAACGTCATTCTGGACGATATAATTTACCACTATGTAATGAAATTTGTATGAATTACAATAGCGCATAGAAGGTCCAGTTCCCCAAAATCGAGATATGCAAATTTATCTAAAATCATCCGGAATTACTAAAAAAATCAATATTTTAAACCCAAATCGTGATGGCCTATGCTATCCAATATTATTCCCTTAAGGAGATCAAACATGGAGACCAATGTATGGCAAAACATTACAATAACATTCATGTAAGTAAATATAAAAGACATTCAAAAAGAATATTATTGTTATTTGTTAATGGCACGCGATGATTCACTCCACTTTAATCCATTTTTAACGGCGGCCAAATTAACTCAGCAAATTTATACTTGATGCCTATTTGGCAATGGAAGAAAACCGCTTAAACTTTTTTAGAAATTTAGATAAACAAAAAAAACTAAGAATTGATTCATATACTGACCTTATTACATACAAGCGGAAGCAAAACATAAAAACGTTATACCTGGTAAAGCATTCATTTTACCGTCAACTTTTATTGGTTCAGAAAGATACATGAATCAAAGGTATCAGGATGCGATGGCAATAGTCACACATTTTGACAAACGAACATATTTTATTACAATGACATGTAATCTGGAAGAACATTACTTTGAATTTAAAAAAAAAACGAATTAATAGAAAATCGACCTGATTTAGTGGCCAGGATTTTTAAAGAAAAATTCAAATCACTAATAAATGATTTGAAAAAAAACCAAATTTTTGGTGAATGCATAGCGTTAGTTTACACAATCGTCTTTCAAAAATAAGGATTACCTCATGCTCATGTTTTATTATTTATAAAAAAAATTGATAATTTCACAAATAGTGATGAAATGGATACTGTTATTTGAGCAGAAATTCCAGACATTAAAACACAACCAAAACTATATGAAATTGTGATGAAATTCATGGTACATGGACCATGTAATTCTCAATCACCATGTAATGTAGATAGTATTTGTCAAAAAAAATTTCCAAAAGACTTAAGAGAAACAACAAATTTAAATTATTTAAGAAATCCCTTATATAGAAGAAGAGAAGGAACAAAAATTTAATTAAAACATGGAACAGTTGATAATCGTCGATTCTTCCAAATAATAAATATTTGCTACTTAAATATAATAGTCATATAAATTGTGTTGCATCTGGACCCTTCCACAAGAATTTATTTAGTTTTTGTTTACATAGTTTTTGGCCACGTAAAATATTTTTAATTTTCAAATAAAAATAATATTAAAATCGAATGAAAATAATAAATAAATAAAAAAACTTACATTTGTATATTTTTCACTGTGTTGTAGAAAATATCTTTATATTTTTATTGCTTGTTTATTTCAAAATAACAACAAAAATTTAAATAAAAAAAAAATTATAATTTGTATATTTTTCACTGGGTAATGTTTATGGCTGGTTGATTTCTAAACTAAAAATATTTAAGCAAAGATTCAGTATACTGTGCCAAAAAGTAAAATAATAGGCGTGTTCTATTCGAGAAATATTTTTGCGCTAGAGCAGCGCAAATATAGCATTTTTGTAAAAAATTCTGTATTAAAAATACTATACTTGCGCCAATTCTAACACCACCTCGTCAGTTGGCGTAAGAATTGGTACTACTACTGCTACTACTACTACTACTACTACTACTACCACTTTAATGAAAATTTTTTTTTCTAAATACTAAATTAAAATTAAAATTATAAAAATGTAGTACAAATTATTATAATTATAATCAAAAGTAAAGTAACATCTGTCTAAATTATTTTTTTTCATTTTAAATTTGAAGTATGTTTGATTATTTTCCGACAAAACTAAATATTTCGAAAAAAAATGTAATAGATTTTATACAAAAACGTAAGAAAAACGCGCCATTTTATATCACGTGGAGAACATGTGAACCCTTAAGACTGTATACTAGATGTAAGACTTTTGTATTAGCAGGTGTACATCGCTCACTAAATAGTCTTTTTATTTGTGAAAAAATAATTATAAAGACTATTTTAAGACTTTATACTATATAGAATAGCCAAAACAAGGCAGTTTATATGTATATTTTTTATATTTTGTAGCGTTTATTATTGTAGTGATATTTTTGTAGTATATTTTTGTGGCACAAATTATTGTTGAGTTTTGATTCTTTATTGTTGTTTGCCATCAAAAATTATTAAAAAATTGAATTATTAGACATGTAAAGGGTATCGCACACCAAGCGCGAATTCGCGTCGCAAACAAGAATTAGGCATTAAATTCGCCTACTATCACACACCGAACGCGACCATCGCAAAAGTTTGTTTTTATAATTAATCAATGAATTTTTTGTTTGCAAAAGTGTGGGCATTAAATTCGCGCGATTAATTTTTTGCGAACAATATCCAAATTATCTGCTTTGCTATAATAGACCTTCCTCCTTCCAGAGAAGGTATATTTTCCCATAAATTTTTTTCTTGCGACGCGAATTCGCGCTTGGTGCGCGACACCCTTAAGGGAATATATTTATAATTATAATAAATATTTAAAATAATTTTAACAAGAAATTTCATATTTTAACTATATGTAATGAATGCTAATTGTTTGATTTAATTTAAAAGTACATGCAAAAAAAATGTACCTTGATCTCTTTCTAATAAAAACTTTGTAGTTTGATTTGATCGCCACCTCTATTTGTCCAATTTCAATATTAAAAAATTGGACCAGAATTGTGCATGAAACAAAAAATTTTATTATTTTTTGACAAACGAAATTGAAAATATCAGAACAACAGGATTGTTGTAGTAATATTACGTCATTACAACAGAATTACATTGTAAATGTCGCAACCTGTTAAATATACTAACCTTTACAGTAGTGCAGTAGTATAAGCATCAGCATTTTTTGACGCTAGGAGTCAGGAATCAACTACGGAGTGATAAAAGAAAACACGAATGAAGTATAATACTTTACAAATCTTTTTGAATCGAAATTTTTATCTCGAATTTTTTTTTCGAAATAGTGTGAATTTTATAAAAGAGAAAAAGTAAATTTAAGATAAAAGATACCTAAATAATAATAGAAGTTATTTTATATTGATGATTTTAGTTTTTAGTCAATAGTTGTAACGTAAGTTAAACAATTTTGATGTGAATATAACGGAAGATTTAACAAAACTACTTTTTTATAAGAACTAACTTAACCTAGAACTTTAATTATACAATAATAAAAAAAGTTTAAACACAACAAAGGCATTTGCAAATTGTTAAAAATACGCATTTGATTATAGGGTTCAATATTGACGATAAACTTACAAGCTAAAATATATTTGAGAATTGATTTTTCTCGTTTTACACTAATTTTGTGCGTTTTGACGTTTCAATTAAATTTTATCTTTCATTAGAAGAAGAAGAAGAAGAAGAAAAAGTTTCTTATTAAAAGAAATGTTGTTAGTTTTTGTCCGTTTGTTCTTTAGATAAAATGGTTGAAATATTGATTATTTTAATTTTTTTTTGTTTTTCAGTTAAGGGATGGATAATCCTTCGCATAATATGGGTCGTGGTCGAGGACAACATCAACAATACTATAGGCCTGGACTGACAAAGAAGAACTATGATCCGGATAGAAATAATTCTCGTCAATTTCAATCAAATGATGTTGAAAATTATAGTAATGCAACTGAACCAGTTAGTGACCAGTCAGATTACAGAAACCGAAAATTAAAAAAACCCGAACAACAATTTTATGTACCTAAAGCAAAACAAAATAATACAAAAAATACATCAATGGAATCATTAGATTCTTTACCTGCACAAAATTTTAATGTTGGACGTGACATCAACAACGACGATAGTTCAAATAGAAATAATGATAATAAATCAAATTTTAAACAAAATCGTAATATTAACAATAATAATAATAATTTTCGTAATAAAAAACCTATCAGGAATGATGACCAATATACGAAAAATAATAACAATAATCAGCAGCATCAACATCAGCAGTTTCAAAATTATCGTGAAATACGTCAAGTATCTGAACCAAGAGTAACACAAGGTATTAGTTATACAGGAGTGAATGATAGACCAAGAGACTGCCGTAGTGTTGAACCAAATTTTATAAGAGAAAAGAAACCACCAAGTGGACGTAGAAATAGCATTACTTCAGAAAAAGGATCATTTCGTTTACCATCAAATATTGAACAACTTCCACCAAGATTACAGAAGAAAATTTTAGCTGAAAATGGTTTACCGTTAACTTTACTTGAGGATCAAATGAATTCTAAAAAGGAAGAGGAAAATTATTATTCTTTAGGTAAGGAAATAACCTTTTACATAAATATTTTTAATGATTAACTGTCTCATTTAGGTTCTCAAAATAATAAATTCAATTACGGAAACAATCAAGCAAATTGGTCACAAACATTACCAATGCCACCTCATAGTCGTGGTAGAGGTAGAGGACGTATAATAGATTCCCGTCCAGAAACACCCGTTGAGCTTTCTCGTCCAAGAAGTCGTTCTTCTGGTGTTGATTATGATGATTTTGAATATCGTCCCCCAAGTAGAAATTTTCAATATGATCGTTATACGCACAATACAAATGAATATCGTTCAAGAGGTGGTGGAAATGATTTCCGTTCATCAAATCGAAGTCTTACATATGATAATCATGATAACCATCATGAAAATAATTATGAAAGCTGGAATTCAAATTCAAATTATCAACATCATAACAATAACAATAATAAAAGACAAAATTATCAAAATAAACCGTCTGATTATCAACAAAATTCTAATCAAAATAATCGACATAATACAAACAATAATAGACAAAACTATGATAATAATTATCGACAAAATCGCAATCCGTCAAAAGATTATAATTCAGAACATTATAACCAATCATATAAAAATGATAAAAGAAGAAATTTTTATGATCATAATAATGAAACGGATTTAAGAGAAAATTTTATTCGCCGTAAATCACCAATACATGGCCATAGATCATATGATGGACAAGAGAAAACACAAAAGCAATCAATAAGTGATCGACTTATAAACAGAAATTATGAAAAAACTGATCAGAAAACTAGTCAAACAGCAAAAGCGCAACAGGATTCTTTTGGTGCTACTGGTTTATCTGTTCCTATTTCTGTTGTTCCAATTGTTCCTGTTGTTGATAACCCAAAAGAAAGAGAAAAAGAAACAGAAAAAATACTGGTACTTTTATTCGAATGAAAATTTATGAATGTCATAAATTTGATTTAAAATTAATTCCTTTATGCTTATTTTCAGGATTGGTACGAAGAGACCGAACAATCAGCTATTGAAGAAAATAATTCTGGTGGTTACAATAACTCTCAAAGTTCACAAAGGCGACGCCGAAATAGAAGGTTAAATAATTTTATAATATGAGTTTGCATAGGCTTAAAATGTCTGAGATGTATGTGTGTTATATGAAAGCATATATGTGATAAACAAAATTTTAAATAACAATCTAATTCTTGAACTGATTGGATAATATTGAATATGCTATATGCTTTTATTGTTTAATTTAAAATACGAATAATTACAATTTTTGAAAATATTCGTAGAAATTAAATTTTTTTTATGCCATGCCTCACTCTTTTATTATATGGAATACTATTCAATCATGAAATGAATTATGCAATTGTTTTTCTTATATTAAAATAACTGTTTAACATTATTAACATTTTCAATATTTTAAATTTTTTTACAAAGCGGGAAAAAAAAAATGAAAAATCTCAAGTAAGTTTTTTAAACAATTAATAGAAAATATATTCTTACTGATAATTGCTATAATTTTTAAAATGGTTTATAAATGGAACATAAATCAATCAATCAGCACCTTTTGAAACATATAATTAATTATGGAATTTGTTTTATTTCAGTCATTCAAATTACAAAAGAGATTCAGAACATTCAGTAACTGAAAAAGAAAATCTTCATAACATAAAACAAGAAGATGTTGGTCAGGATTATAATAAAGATGGATTTAAAGTGCCATATCAAAAAACATTTAATAATCAAAGACCAAGAAGAAATAGTCAAAATTCCAATGATGATACTTCTTATGATCGTTATGATTTTCAACAAAGGCGTGTGAGTAATTCTAGAAACAGAAAAAATAGTTATACTTCTGTAAGCAGAGAAAATAGTATGGATCGTCGTGATAATAATTTACCAAGACCAAACAGAAGTAGACGTAACAGTGGTCGTTACAGTGCCAGTAGAGAAAATAGTTCAGAACGTTATACCTGGAATAATCAAAAAAAAGATGCCAGCAATGTTGTGAGAGACCCAACTAACTGGCGATCGGATTTTTCAGCTGAAAGAAATAATGATCCAAATACAAAAAGCGTTATTGTAAATGAAGACCAGAATTATGGAAATGGGGAATTAAATATCACAAATTCAAAATATCTAACAAGCGTACAATTAGAACCATTTGATGCTCATAAACCATATAACACACCTGGACTTCTGGTCTTGCCAACGGTATCTGATAATGAAATACAAAAAGAAGAACCTTTAAATACTTCAACAGATTCTGTTTCACACAAAACTTTATTTGACCCAAAAAATCCTTCAAAACCAATTTTGATTACGGCTACTACAAGTCGTAATTATGTTGCTCCAACTGATGAAAAAACCAGTGAATCAACAACACATAAAAATTTAATTATGACAAAAGCATCCATATCTGATCAATATTTCCCATCACGTCCGATTTGGTATGATCGTAGTTCACAACACTATCAATCTGCACATAAACCACAGTTAATTACTAATCTTGAAAAGGCTGATATGCAAATGCAATTAGTTATTGGAAGTGGCGAATTATTTCGTGTAAGTATTTATTATTTTTGTAATATCAATTCAATATTATTTTATGCTTTTACTTTGGTCAATTTAAATTTCTTATTTATTTGACGATGAAAAATTTAAATTTGAACTAACGAATTGTTTCAAAGGAAAAAATGTATTATCTTAAGAACTTATTTCGATGCTCCTCAATACTAAATTTATACTAATCAAAAATTTTACTTTTATAATTCAAACATAAATCTATATACTTTTTCTTAGGAATGGGAAAATTATATGTCACTTCGTACATCTATACAAAGTCTAATGGAACAATTTTTAATGTCAGAAATGAAATTTTGTCAACAAGAAAATGTTGAACAACATTTTTGGAAACTTTTGTATTATAATATTATAGAATTATTAAGAAAATCCCTTGCCGATGATCCTGATATTAATAATCGTACATTTTATAAATCAAAGTTATTAGAAATTATTGATAGTGGAACAATTTATTTGGATAAATTATTATTGACATTAGAAAAAACATATAAATTCAGTTTGAATGATTATTTGGGACATAATTCTGGAAGTAAGTTTACTTTTAATTATTTTTATATTATAATGCAATTTGAAAAACAACAAAACATTTTTAAAATTATTTTTATTATTTTTTAATAGAATTTAAATTTAGGTATATCTATGTAAATAATCTATTTTTTTTTAATAGCAAAAGGAACAAATTACATTGGATTAGCATTAGTTTCTGCACAAAAGTTATTTTTATTTCTTGGTGATTTGGCAAGATATAAAGAACAAATAAACGAAACAAATAATTATGGTCGTGCTAAACAATGGTACGTTAAAGCTCAACAAATTGTACCTAAAAACGGACGTCCGTATAACCAATTGGCGTTATTATCTGTTTATTCGGTGAGTTCTTTTTTAAATGTTCATTTTAATCAAATCGAACCCAAACTTTTAGTCTTCACTTTTTATATCAAAATATAGTTTTTTTATTTATATTTAATTAATACTTATGTGGTCTACTCTGACTTAACATTGTATATATTTTTTTTCGTCGTTAATTACATTTTTTTAAATTAAAATTTTTGCTGGCAAACATTCATTCTTCCTTCCTATTATATTTAAAAGTAATTACTAATATAAATTTTGTTATTATAGAAAAGAAGAATTGATGCAGTTTACTTTTATATGAGGAGTTTAATGTCATCAAATCCGTTTCAATCGGCAAGAGAAAGTCTTATTGGCTTATTCGATGAGACAAGGAAAAAGGTAATTTGTTATTTTATTTAAATAAGATACATTAATTTAAAAATAAATATATTGAATGTATTTTCTTAAATGCTGCTTAGTATAAGCTACTTGTAAGTAAAATCCTATAAAATTAATTATTTAAAATAATGCACTATTAATTAATATCAAATATTAATAACAAGTATAAAATTTTATTAATCAATTTCAGTATGAGAATTCGCAGAAGAAACGTGAAGAGAAAAACAAAGCCAGACTAAAAGAGAAGGAACACCGTTTTGGTGGACCATTACGTAGAGAAACATGGATACATCCAGAAAGCGGCCGTCGAATTCATCGTACATCACCTTTAGATCCAGAAGCAACTCGTAATGGAGATACAAGTGAAGAAGAAGAATTGGAACAATTAGATTCGTTTGAATTAAATAAACGATTTATTATGAGTTATATGCATGTTCAAGGAAAACTCATTACAAAAACTGGGTACATCTACATACAATAAAAATTTAATCTTTCATAAGTAATGCAATAATTATATCATTATAGAATGGAATCATTTAATCAGTGTGCAATTCAAATGCTAAGAGAGTTTCGATTTTTACTACGCCATTCACCAATCGCAATGACACAATTAAGACTGTTGCAACTAATTGCATTGAATATGTTTGCAATAGACAGTACACAACTAAGAGGTAAAATATTTGCATGTTAATAGAATTTAAATATATATGTTTCGTGATTTTTTTTAATGATCTGATGAGAAAGAAATGATATATTCGTTGTTGAACAGACGTTAAATAAATTGTTACTTACGTAATTTTTATTAAAAAATCAATTTTCATGAATAATATTTATAATTTATAATTTTTATAAAAATGTGTTTATAATATTTTTTTAATACACAAAAAGTACGTTTTCTATATAAATACATGAAAGGTGTTTGCATGCCTGCGTTCCAACAAGAATTTAACGATTATTTGCGATTAAATTTTCTTGTCTACATATATTTTCTTACATATACTCTGTAAAATGATTAATTTCACCCTTTATCTTTCTATTTTTTTCCTTCTATTCATTAAATGCAGAATGACAACAAAATTTTTACCCATAAATAATATTAATTCTTTATTTTAATCCTGTTCTTTTACCTCGAAATAAAGTGACTTAAATTTTTTAAACTTTATTAATTCTTAAAGTATTTTATAGAAGAGAACTAACTACATACTATATTAGTTCATATTAAGAATTACTTCTGGCTATATATATTTGTCTAAAAATATTAAGAAATTCTAATCAATTCTAAATATTCTCGAAATTCTAATGAAAACTAAAATTTTTATAAGAAGTTTTCTTTTAAATGAATATTAAAAAAAATCTATAAAAATTTAACAAAAGGATTTCACCTTCTACATTTATTCTCCAGTCTTCCCACACACAAATATTGAATTATAGAAGTTTATATTCAAATTAAATTAATCACGTTTTTGAGACAAATTTTGTTTGATTTATTTTCGTTGTATTTGCTTTCTTTAATATTTATAATATAGAATCGAAAACATAACCTAACCTACAAAGAAATTAAAATAAAAATAAAAAAATTATCTTGTTTTGCTTGCTAAGGGAATATAAAGACAAAATGTTGGTATTGAATAATCTGTTTTTTTTTCGTAATAGTATTTTTTTCTGTTGTTCTTTTTCTCATCTAAAAGAACATGAGAATAGGAAATAGGGTGGTCTAATAAATGACCCTGTTTTTCTTTGTTACCATTTGTCTTTTCATGTTTTTTTTAACTTCAAGAGAAAAAAATAAACAAAAGGACTTAAAAGATATAAAACAGAATTATTAAAAGTGACTATAAATTTGATCGATTCCTATAAAACCTAATAAACTGGCAACAATAAAATTTGTTGCATTTTGTAATAGTAATAATAATAAGTAAGTGTCTACCCTGTTAATCATGAGCATAGGTAAATTCTTATATCTTAACAGACGGATATAATATATATACGTACATATATATAAAGTAATGTAGCATAAAATATAAGAAGATGGTACAAATTATTTTTTTTATTTATATATATAAATATAATCTTAAAATAGCAACACAGCTAAATGAAGGCGCCTAGTTGAATGGAATTTATACATTGTGGCGCCAATATATATGTGGTGAAAAATATAAGCTCTTATATATGTCGTTATCGATATAAAAGAGTTGGAAGATATATTTATATATATGTAAAAGAACAAATTTAATACATACTGACATAAAGAATAATGCATTTAATTTTTAATGTAGAGAAATTATTTGAATAATTAAATGAAAATTAATAAACACGAATAATATATTTCAATAAAAAAGGATTGAAAAAAATACTAAAATATATAAACCGATCGTTTTACTAGAACTTAACTTTTGAAAAACTTTATAACTAGAACCTTTGCACGAATTTATTAATTTGTATTCCTCTTGTTTATGAACGAAAAAAATTCTATATGTGTACATATAATATAAATGTAAGATTATCATTTATTTTTTATAATGATTTATACAAAACGGATAATTGCGTTGAGAGGAAGAGAATAATATAGTCTAGAAATCATGTTATTATTTGCGTATTGCGTGAATCTAAATTTAGAATAGTTTTGTTTTTGTATGTTTTTTTTAATAAGAAATAAATATAATAAATTCCTACAATTATCCTTAGTGTACAAGCTTATTAAATTAAATAACTTCTTACTTATGAAGATGAAAATGAAGATGATTCATATTTTGATAGCAAAAAAAAAATATTTTTTATTAAATTGTGAATAAAATTTTAAAATTTGAATAATAAAGAATTTAAAATTTCGAATTAACATTTCATCTAATCATCATCTTATGGTACTAATGTATTATTAAATAATAATAACCTTTGGAGTCAGTAGAGGTCGTTAAGTTGAGTTCAATGTGCTCAACGACCTTCAAATGGCCTTGCTAATATTTCATATAAATATGAATATATGTTCTGTTTTTCTTTTCTCTTCAATTGATTTTTTCTATATTGTTTCTATCGTCATCAACAGAAGTAATAATGAAAAAAAAAACGAGGTATGTGGTTACAATAAAAAAGTATTTATTACATAATTAAATGTGTTGAAATAGTCAAATATCAATATGAATCATTAACAATATATTCAGTAATAGAATATTTTATTTGTCGATTTAAAAATATTTTATTGTATTATGTATTTTTTTTTAGTTTTATTTTGAAAAGGTTAATTAGAAAGATTTGCAAACATTTTGTTCTTCTTCTTAAAAGATAAGACTATCGCTAGTTCCATTAATTTGAAATATTTGAAATTAGATTTAATATAATTGTACAGTAATTAATTTTTTCTTAACTTATTTATTTTTTGTTCAGTGAAGCACTTGAATTAAATTATGAACATTTGTTTAAATAATAAAAATTAACGGTAAATAATATTGAGAATTAAATTCAATTAATTTTACTAGAAAAAATTATGTAGTCTTTTTTTTTTGTTTTTGCTTAGTGTTATTTAACGTTGATATGTGGGTACCTATTTATCTGTTTGGAAGTAAACTAGATCACTTGAAGATTTTCAAAAGTTGTAATTTAATATATTTTTAAGTTGTAACTGATTTATTGATTTATTTTCCAATTATTATACTTGTTAAGAATAAACTCGTTTTTCATTAATGCGATATTGTGATTTTATTTAAGTTATAAAAAATAAAATTTTATGGTCAAGGTAATTGCACTCAATGTTTCAATACTATTTATAAATAATTCTTGTGTTGTATAATATATAATAATAACTCATTGAGAACCTATGTTATTGTTCTTATCCGTTCAATTTGTATTTATTATACAATGTATAATACAATTATTTTAATCAAAAGAAACAAATAATAAATAAACCTAAATTTGCTAAAATCTTGGAATGATGTGAAAATTTTTATCTTATTTTTTTTCTTTTTAACGCGTCGGAATATGTTTTCAATTTTTATGATTATTATGGTGAGAATTCAAAAACTGAAATTGAACAGTTTTTTTTTTCGACCATTTTGAAAATCTATACAAAAAAGTTTTTCTTTCTTTCTTTCTTTGTTTTTTTTTCCTCTTTGAATTAAACTAGTTTTTATATAAGAATTTATTCAATTTAATCGTGAATTTAAAACAAACAGAAAGAAAAAAATAAGTATTCGGGTTAGAAATTTTTGCAATTTTTATTATATTGTTATTAATTTTTTATCACTTCTTTTTTTGATTAAGCGTTTATCGATAACATATAATATTAATGTTTTGTTACAAATAAATAAATTGGACTTAGTTTTTTCTTACCGTTCTTATTCTATTGATTATATTTGGTATTTATTAAAAGTTGAAAATAACTTTATACAAATAAATAAAAGATTTACACATTTTAACCAAATTTAACGAATGGAGGCTTATATATATATACATATACATATGTACATATATTATAAAGTTCTATCGAATAGAAGAAGTGAATTATTACAAAACGTAAAAATCGTGAACAACATTTAAAATTTGTTAAAATTAAATAATCGAATAATTTTTAAAAAAAATTTTAGTTTAATATTAAAACTTTTTTTAAAATTTTGAATAAAATCCAATTTTAATAATTTTTTAAAAAAACTTTAAATTAATTTTCCAATGAAATAAAACCATCTAGTTCGCCAGTCATTCGCGTTCTGAAAATGAAAGAAAAATGTTCTGACTTTTTTTTTGCAGCATCCATATGCAATTCGCCATGATACTGAAAGTAAAGAAAAGAAGAAAAAAAAATTTATGGTAAAAGAAAAAGACACGAGAATAGAAGAATTCAGTTTCGTTTATTTTTTTTTTCATTCCACTGCTTTATAATGTTTTAATCTGATGTTTAAATCTTGATATCTCAAATCGTTTAGCTAATGAGTTTTGTTCTTTTAAAAATATGTACGCATATATAGGAATATTTATTTTTCATTATAACACGATTCAACATCAACTCCTAATGATGCTATATTTATAAATTTATTTTAAATAAAAAAAATATGAATTGAAAAAAAACAGGAATTAATTAAAAAAATAAAATACAAATTTGTATCTGATTAACATTGTTTTTTTTTCTCGTGCATATTATTTTTTTGAGGTTCTTATGGCGGTCAAAAGTCACATTATTGCAAACAGATACAACAGAAAATATAAACTATTAAAGTTAAAATTAAAATGGAATTCAAGTTTAAAACATTTTTGAAAACAATGAAAATTTGCCAAAAAAATTTATCTCTTTTTAATATAATTACATATTTTAACAATCTGATGAACCAATTTAATTTTATGCTGTTGTTGTTACTTGTACAAAAATCATATAATAAAACCGACCTAATGTTCTAGATCTCGATTAAAAAAAAAAAGAAGAAATATACAACAACGTAAAAATATTGAATTTTGTCGTCTGTTGTCTGGCCTCATCATTTGTTCGCGTAGAAAGTAGAAAGAAATATAAAACACAGTTATTTAATAAAATCATAATAAAAAAAAAATTGTCTTTTTTTTAAGTAAATTGTTGATAAAATGATTCTAATCCGGTTTTTCATACACATGCATTAACAAGTTATGATATTATAATATTTTTGAATTTAGTACAATGAAAGCTAAAATAGAGTATATATAGTAAAAGTAAGAAAAGTAAAATTTGGTAACATAGATTTAGCAATGAGCATTTAAGAAAATTTTTCCTTTTGCTTATACATTTTTGTCATAAAATGTCGAAAATTTTCTCTTTCGGTTCAATGTGATACAAAAGACTTCAATGAATTTTAGTTAAAAAAATAAACGACGAAACCAACATTTAAAATTTTTTTTATTTCAAAGTTTTTTTCTTCAAAACAAAACCATGTTCATGTGTAAAAAAAAAAACAATTTATCATAAAAATTAAATTCTATACAATCAACAAAATTCAAAAAAAAAAAAATTAAGAAAATTAAGAAAAGAGAAGAATAAAGAAGAATGGACTTAAAAATGTAAAACAATTCAAAATTATAATCCAGTTCTTCGATGAACATGAACTTGTATCTTATATTTATAGACATACATTTTTTTTGAGAAATTATATAAAAAAATGGTTTTTTTTATATAGAAGTCAACTCACTCAATCAAATATGTTTTAATAAAATCATACAAATTTTTTTTTCAATTAAACCAAATAATAATTATTATACTGATATCTAAAAAGGAAAACAATTCATTTTTCCTTATTATTTTAACATTTTTTTCTTCAAAATTATTATAATTTTCATGTCACTTTTTATATAAGTATAATTTGTTATAATAATAAATAAAAAGGACTATATGATCCCTCTATAAATATAACAAATATGTAATGTACCTGCGTGTACTTATAGTTTAAAACATAAAGAATCAGAGAGTGAAGAATATCTATATATTATATTATATATTGCTGCTAGCTAAATTACTGTGGTTTTAACATCAACATGTCTCATAAAAACTAATATAATTAATTGATATAAATAATGACTGAAAGCGACACATTGAAGAGGGTTTGAAAGATTGATTAATTTAATGTTGTTTCTTTTTTATTATTATTTGTTATAATATGTTTGTTGACATGCAGACGTACAGTGTAAAATAAGAGTTGAAAGTCTCTCAGGATTTTAGTGAAATAATTAAGTATAGGATAATAATGTATATAGTTTATATCATTTAAAAAACATTAAATTACTGAGCGTTTTACTTATTTTTTTTTATCTTAAGAAAACAAAATAGTACAATTAACTTTGTTGTTATATAAATTTGATCTTATTGTCTCTATGCAACTACATAATATAAATAAAATAGTATTCTTCTCCTTTTGTTTGATATTTAATATCCCTTTGTGTGGTAATTTTAAACAAATTGTTTGTGCATTCTGTTTATTATTTGTTGATTTTTTTATTTTTATTATCCAATGTAAATGTGTATAAGTGACATGAATTTAAAGAAATACGGATTTAAGTTTTTTGTTCGTGTAATTAAGATTTATTGTTATTGCTTGATCTTGTTTAAAGTATACAGTATGTGTATACAAATACACATACAGTTAACATAAAGAATTGAATTCAATTAATCAAAACTAATTACATGCTCATTATACATAACACAAAAAGTAATAAAAAAATATAACAAGGGGCCGAGATAATGAAAAATAAGAAAAAAAATCAATAAAAGATCTTATTGCACTCATTTTAATTTACTAGACATCAATCAAGAAACGTTTATTATATCTTATACATTGTTTATTACAAATCGTTGTGTTTACAATCGATGTGTTGACTTTTCCTTCATTTTTATACATTTATCTACTTAAATTTAATTCTTTTGAAATCTTTTTATAATAATAATAATATTAATATTTAGAAGATTCATTTGAACTTCTACATGAATTTGATAAACTGTATATTATTAATAAAACTAAATCTTTAAATTATTATTACATTAATTTCTATTTGTGTCAAAATTATTTTTAAAATTTTAGAATGAGTAAAAAACGTCGATAATAATATTGAAATCCACATCACATGATTTGTAGTTTTTTTCTAGTCGAAGCAAATGCGCATGCGTTTTTTAGTTACTTATATATAGAATGCAGAAAAAATAACCATAAAATCAATTTATATTAATGAATTAGGATCATTAATCAAACCGAGAGCAATAAAATTATGATATTCTTTGTTAATTTGGAACCGTTTTTAAAATTCTTATTGAAAGAATATAAAATTAATCAAAGTAACATGAAAATAAAATTTAAAAAGAATCTTGATTTTGTCGCATTTTTTTTCTTCTTTTATTGATTTATTTATAGTATTTTTCTTTTGATTGATTGAAACGGGAATAATAATGTAAAATTGTTAAAATTCGTGATGTTAGTTTGTCAATACAAAAATTTCTAAACTTTTTATTGGGACGAAAATATACAACAGCGTTACAGTTTTAGCAATTTTTATCGCCAAGGTGTACTTAATACAATTTTAATATGTATGAATTATTTTTATTAAACAATGCAATTATAAAATAAATGAGATTATTTTAATTGGCAGTACATATGTAGTTATTAAAAGAAAAATACATCATTCGAAGTTATAAAAACAATTGTTAATATTATTGATTTAAAAGGAATTTAGTAATGAAAATATTCAATATCAAAGTTAAAACCCCACGAACGGGATTATCGTTGGTATGATCATTCTAATTGTTCAAATTATAATTGTAATAAAACAGAATAATTTAGGGAAACGGAAACTAGCATTTGTTCTCTATTATTTTCTTTATAAAAGAAGATACAGAAAATGTTTAATAAAATATGTTAATGGAGGATTAAGTTTGGTGTGAAATCATTTACTAATAAAAAATGTTTAAACATTACACAAACACATGCATTCAAATACAAAAAATAATTAATTAGTGATTGGTTTATATGGTATAAATAAATCAGGTGTAATCATAGGTTGTTTTATCGTTTGAAAAATTATGTTAAACCTTTTTGTGATATGAAAACAGTTTTTTTAAATAAAATTTTCATCTACCACTGAATTTTAAAATTCAACAGCACGTTTTTGTCATGAGACTCCTATTCTCTTATTTTTCTGATAGTCTTTTTTTTCTGTTATTCTTCTTATTTTTCTTCTGTTAATCTTCTTCTTTATTTTCTTATTATATATATTTTTATTTCTTCTTTATTTTCTTTAACAATGAGGTTAGGTCACGGACGTGGCCCATGAACTTGTATTATTGGTTGATTGTAATACGTTTTTTCTTCTCTTTACTTCTTATTTTTTTCTTCAAGGACAATGTATTATGAAATATATATAAAATAGTAGAAAAAAATCGTGCAGTTTTTATAATTGATTTTTTTTCGAAAGAGAAAAAATAAAAAAATATAAAAAACATACAAAAGATTATTACATTTAATCGCAGCAAGAGATTATATTTATAGGTATATATTATATTTTTAATTTAATCGATTGTTTAATAACGCATTTAAGTTATTTTTTTTTTTATGAAACCTCCAAATATTGAGCATTTTATATCCTGATAATTATAATCAATTTATTAAAGTAATCATTTTAAATAATTATAGGGAATTAGACAATGAGAGAAGTATTGTCACTTACAGAGGTTATATACGAAATTCACTTTTATTTTGTTTCTATTTTTTTTAATTACGGAAGTTGTGCTATTTAGTATTGCTTTTTCCAAATATCGTTGAATGTTTTAAAAAGCTGAGAGATTTTTATTATTTATTTCATTAAACTATCGGAATTTTTAGAAACTAATGGGTCATTATATAACGATATTGCCTTTTAATTTAAAATATTGGTAAAATACATTGGCTTATGCAGTTAATAATTTCAAAATAATTAATAACTTAGGCAAGTGAGTCGATTTAATGCAGTTATGTTTTCAATGTTGTGGGCTTTATTTATATACATATGTTATCTCTAAATATGGTTTGACCTTATGAACTTACAAAAACTGGATATTATATTCAATTATAAAACATAAAACACGAAAATAACATAAAAGATTTATCATAAAAATAAAAACGATATTTTCACATTGAGTGATTTTTCAGCTGATAAAATTGAGTCAAAAAACCATTAAAGATAAATAAATGTATCAAAAATATTTTACAGTTAAGTTCAGTGTTTAAATATTTCCTGCTGCAAAAAAAAAAGACACAAGAAAAAATATAATTTTCATTTATATATAAATATAAAAGTTGAAACACAAATCTATATTATTTTTGACATTACTTGATCGATGTAGTAACGTACTTTTAAAAGAGTTAAAATAATAATGTTGTAATTTAATTTATTTTTACATCTATGAATATTTTCTTTATTTAAGATTCTTAAATTATTTCTTTTTTTTTCATTAAATAGTTTAAACTGTTATTGCAGAATAAATATATACGTAAATATAGTTAAATCAAGCGTTACTTAGAACAGACGAACGTTGTCCGAAGTTTTAGCGATCAGTGACCTTGTCAAGGTCGGTTCATTGTAAAATCTCTTATAGTTTTATTTTTCAATTAGAAAATTTGTGTACATATTAATTTCTCTACTGAACATTCCAATAAAATAAACGCACATGCGTATATTTTTTTATCTTCACCTTTTTTTTTAATATAATAATTTTCTGTTTCTAATTGATATTTAATTTTTTCTGATTTTTTTTTAATTTTAATTTTTAATTGATTAATTTCACACGTTCATACATACATCTTCACATTTGAATTTGAATCACTATAATTTAATTATCTATCAGTTATTAGTTACCTTATATTGAAAAGATTTTTTTTCTAGAATAAAGTTAATTTATTTTTCTGTTGATTAAAAATTTTATTGTTTCTTTTGTAATAAAAAAAAATGTACGACGAACAAGATATTAGGATATTTTTGTTTTTCTTCTTACGCATGAATTGCGCTTTTTTTTCCTCTTCTTTTTATAATTTGTAACTGTTAAAACATGACAATGTGTGATGCTTTTTTTATAGATTGAAATCAAAATAATAATGAATTTTTTTTTGCTGTTGATGTGATTGGATAGTGGAATTTGTACAGTCTTGAAATATATTTCGTTTCTTTTTCGATTTTATTATTTTTTTTTTTTTGAGAAATAAAACTAGAAGAATTTGTTTGTGCTCGTTTTTTTCATTTTCAAATTAAAAAGTTTGAAAAGATAATTGAATAAAATATTACCAAAATCTTTATCAAAGAAGAAATTAAAAATAAATTGGAAGAGGTATTTTTAGCAATTATAAGAGGATAAATAATGGCGAGGAAAAGAAACTGATTTAATAGAAATTTATTTAAAAGTAAATTCATAAGTGTCAAGTAAAATTATCTTAAGACTATCTAGCTAAATTCATTAAATTTTTAGTTGCTTAAAAAAATATAATGCAAATGTCTAAAAAATTTTAATCTGTCATTTCAATATTTTTTTTTATTCTGTGAAGTTCAAGAACTTCTAATTTTTTTTTAATAATAATAATTCAAGACAAATTTTGCACTATAAATTGACTTAGCATATGGCAAATATTTTTAATGACGCAAATATAATCGACTATAGTAATGTTTGTATATATAATTCGATACGATGTTCTTAGATGGAGATGAATTATACATGAAAAGAAATAAACATAACTTTGATTAGATCGAACAACAAAAAAATAAATAATTATTAGAAATTGGTAGAAATAAAATCAAACCTTATTTGTATAAAATTAAAAGTAAAAAGAAATAAACACATGATGCGGGATTCATAAGAAATTATTTGTATTTAAGTATTAAGTTATTATTAACCGTTATGAAATTTTCTATAGAATTTAAATAGTTTAGTTCATTGGTTCTTATTTTTTTTCCCTCTTCTATTTTTTATTTGTTTAATTATCTTCTAAATTGATTTTGCACAAACAAAAATTAACAAGCAGCAAAATAATAGAAATATGGATAGAACTTTGCAAGATCCTATTATGGATATTTTTATTTATTCAGGCGCACACATTTATACTACATACAATAAATATGTTCGCCTGGAATTTTTTTTGTTACCGTTTTAATAATTTCTGAATGTAAAAAGACGTCATGAGTTATTCTCGGTTTTGTTGATTCAAATGTAAAAGATTTTTGTTGTTTATTGCTAACAAAAAAAAACTACTTTTTCTTCTTATATGTAGATAATTTCAATTAATTCGTTCCATAAATGAAATATTTTTTACCAAAGATTTACAAAAATATCATTCAAAAATATTTAGAAAAATTTCCTAATGACGCGATTCCGAATTATAATTTCAACTATTTTTTTTTTTTAAATTTTAATCGATGAAAGACTAAGTAAGACAAGAAAAGCATGACGGCATGAAAATTTTGTATAAATTCATAAGATAAAATAATAGTGGAATTTAAAATACAGAAACAAAATAAAACTTTTCACTTTCTTCTAAATGAAATGAGAAGACATATATGAAATTTTATGATTAATGAGTTTTTTATGTGCGTTTGAGAGTTTGTATTGTGTGCATTTTTACAATCTAAAAGTTGAATTTATCAAAATAACTTTGTTTGTTTTGTTTTTTATTTGTGTGTTTGTTGGTTTGTTTGCCTGTTTGTTGGATTTTTTGTTTCTTTGTTTGTTGGTTTCTTTACTTGTGTGCTTGTTGGTTTGTTTGCTTGTGTGTTTGTTGTTTGGTTTGTTTGTTGTTTGGTTTGTTTGTTGTTTGGTTTGTTTGTTGTTTATTTGTTTGTTTGTTTGTTTTTGTTTGTTTGTTTTTTTTTTCTTTTAATTTTTTTCTTCTTGTTTTTAATTTTTTTTGCTTGTTTTTGTTTTGTTTTTTTACTGTTTTTCTGTTGTTTGTTTACTTGTTCAATTCTTCAAAATACGGATTAGATTAGAAATAGTTTGTTGGTAATTATGGTTTTGGTTACATAAAATGAGAGGGAGAGAGAAAGAGGATGATGGGAAAAAAACTACTATACAAAATTCAAGTCTTGTTAATTGCCTTGAGTTGAACTTGAGATTTTTTTTTACAAATATATAATAATAACTTATCAAGTGTGGCGCATAATATATTTTTTTAAGTTACTTAAAATTTATAAGATTATTTTTGTTTGATTTTGTATGGTAATATCTAATTATTATTAATTTATTATAAAACAATTTTTGATTACCGAATATTAAAATAAAAAGAGGAAGAAGCAAATATAGTTAAAATAATCTAAAAGTATGCGGATATTGAAAATTAAAATACAATAAAAATTGTGCAATTACACTCATCTCAAATGTGGATTTTTTTAACGTAAAAAAGCAACTTATAAATAACTTTTCTTGCGTGAAGCATTTCAATCTTTGTTTTGGATCAAAACAATGAAATTTGATGATAAATAATATTTTGTTGTTTGTTTAAAAATAAAAGACAATTAAAAATTAAATTGAATCACAGACAAAAAGCAGAGTAACCAAATTTAAATAACCAAATCCGTTAAAATACAATTAATACGGGACGGTCCAATTCCGTCACTTTTGAAATTTAGTTTTCAAAAAGTTTAAACTCTAAACAATAACAAAAATTTTATTTTCAAAGCAATTTAAATTAATTGTGTTTGTTTAATTTGACTTGAGAAACACCCAGTTAATTAAGATTGACTGAAAACAGACAAAAACAGATAGAAACAAAAAAATTTCTACTAGTCGACCTTGCTAACAGTTCCTAAAGGTCTTCAAGGTTCATTGAATTTTGAAGAGGAAAAAAAAGAAAAATATTTAAGTATGTATAACATTTCAAATTAGAGTTTGGTCTTTCAAATTCATTCACTTTAGTAGAAACGTTATTTTTTTTGCAAGAAAAAATATCTCCATTAAAAATATCTTCACAGTTTTTTTTTTATTCAAGTCAGTCAGACAGAGCTCGTTTACTATTTTGTATTTCTGTATATTTATTTATGCTTTATTAAAAAATTAATATCGATCTCAGGATGAAAAATAAGAAGAAACGTGCAAATTGCTAAACTAATGAATTTACATGAATCCGCAGTTGCCGTTCTCAGGAGAATCATAAAAATATTTATGGACAAGAAAAAGAGCAATAACATACACAAAATTACTATCATTAGGTTCTACAACCAATCGGGATATAATTATATATTAATATATAAAAAAAATTTCATCTTAAACGATTATCTGAAGTTGTGTATCGTTATATTTTTACTATATTTTTTTCTCTTTATGTTTATCTTTTATTTTTTAAACTTCAGAGAAATGACTGCTTCTCTAAAAACTTCTCTAAATACTTAAAAACTTACGTTAAAATAAAATGGTAGAAATTATTAGCGTTGTTATCATATTACATTAATGCCAACAGTGATTTACAAGGAAGTTTTAGGAAATAAAATGTTTAAGGACAAAACGCTTGAGTACCAAAAGGAAGGGAAAACCTGACCTTACAATAAAATCCTTTGAATCATAAAAATATTCGAATAAACAAAGACGTCTCCCCCCCATAATATAATATAGAAATTCATGACTAAATTCTTTTACAGTAATTAGGTCTCGCTGTAGAAAAGAAACAAACAAATTTTTAATATATTATGTTTGTCTGAATAAAGAATTTAAAACGAAATTTCAATAGTTAAAATAAATTATTCTATATTTTAATTTATGGAAATAATTCAATTCAATGTTAATACGTTGTAGTCTGAAAGTAAAAATTGTGTGAAATTTTTATAAAAGTATTTGTATAAAAAAAATTACATATCCTGACTGTAATGATGTCTAAAACTAATTATGTGTCATCAAGTATAAGTTAATGTCCTCTTGTTTTGGGTTTTCAATTTTTAAGCTTTATTTATTGGTATAACGTAACGGGTCTATACTTCTTTCTTCACTTCTTTCTTTATAAACATCTAAATTACGTTTCTTACCTTAATCGCATTTATATTTAAAAAATATGTATAAACGTAATAATTTCTGGGAGTATAATAAAGTTAACATTTATTATGAATAGGAAATTAAATTTTATAATTTTATGTGAAAAGAAAATGAAAATAAAATAAAGAAGAATAACAAAATCTAGCAATTTTTGAATTTCAGAATGAAATAGTTCATTTTTATTGTTTTTGAAAATTGTTTTCTTTAATTGAATGTTTTTGTAGTTATAAAATGGACAAAAGATGTAGGTATTAGACTTTAATTAACTATTAACGGCCGGGGGAAGTAGTACTTAATCAAAATTGTATAGTCAAGTATGTGAAGAATCAGTTTATATTTTATAAATGGTTTTTAATTTTAATTAAACTTTAGAGTTTTTTAATTCTTTTTTTCACTCTATTCTGGACCTGAAAAGATGCATAACAAATTGGTAAAATTCTAAATATAATAAAGTAAAAAGAAACATGTTATATAAATCTAACATGCGGAAATAAGCCTAACTAACGGTTAAGTATTGTATTATCTTTAAAATTTTGTACTATGAATTTTATTTTAAACTTACAGTAAAACCTCTAAAACTGACCATCACTAGATGAATAAATTTTCAGTTGTAAGGATATATTCTTGGTTATTGAAATATTATAAATGTTATACACGAATTTCTGAACCATTTATTCCCATTTTATTATGTGACAAGAACATATTTTAATTTGGTATATTCTACAAGAATATTGCTAAATTGACAAACTGTTGGACCTGCCATTAATTTGTCTTAGTTTCATTAAGGTTTTATTTATTTAAGTATAGAAAGTAAAGGAAATAATTTTTTCATTAAAATTATCTATGTTTATCTTAATAACTTGATTGAAGATTTATTCACACTTAACATAATATAATAATAATTCAAGTGATTTTAAATTAAATTTTTAAAAATTCATAAATCTCACGCCTCCTTAATTTATAAACACATAATAATATTAAATTAACTGTGTAATTTTAATGAACGTTAATATTAATATTACTTAAAAACTAACAGAATCTAGTAAATTTTTTATTAACAATTAAGAAAAAAAAAAAAATAATGATACTTAATTTATAAACATGAATTTTAAATTATATTATTATTATTAGTATGCGACAAATTATGTCTGTCGCGCGCATGACACATAAAGAGAAGAAAGATTTAAAGAATTAAAAAAAAAAAAAAAACACACAAAACAAAACAAAACAAATAAGAAAAATATTGTTTGTTTTATTTTCCAATTAACTGAAAATTAAAAAAAATTTATATATGTAAGGTACGTGAGATTTTTCTTTTATTTCATATTGCAATTATTGAATGCATATTTGGTATATTTATAATTATACAAAATATAAATGTACCCTGTATGGGTACACGACGTCAGTTTTTACTGCAATATAATATCAGTAGCATTGATTTCATCAATTTTATATATATCATTTAACTGAATAAATAGAGTCTTGGTTCTTTTTTCTTCCGGTTTTTTAATACATTATTAATAATAAATTCAATTTTGTATTATACTGCCACTTCTCATTCTTTTTTATTTTTTTGGTTATTAAATAATTTCATTTCTTTTGTTTAATTGTTGTTTGAAAATAAAATACTAATTGTTATAAATAATTATATATGGCTTTTTTATTCTAATCTAAAAATAGCAACAATAAAAAGGCATTAATTTTTTCTCGTATAAATCTTTACGAGTATCTATTTTTATTTACAGCCTATAACAGGTATTCATGTGCTATTAATAAATACGTCATTTTTTTTATAAATATACTAATATATATATATATATATTTTAATATATGTATATATATATATATTTTAATATATGTATTATGAAATGAAGGAAAATAAAAAGATGATGATTAAATTTTCAAAAGTATTGGATTACAAGGAATTTTTATGGCTTATAATTATTAATAGAATCCTCATTTTTACTAAATTGATTGGCATTGGTTCACAAGAACATTATAATTATTTTATTTTATTTAGTACACGAATAATGTAATATTGTTTATTTGTTTGTACAAAAATTAATGATTTTGTCAATTATTTTAATTCTAAAATTCTCAGTTATTACACAAATTCATAAAATGCGATCATTGATTTTATTTCTTAATTTCAAGTAAAAATTTATTAAATCGCTTTTAATATTCTAATTTTTCTAAAATATTTTCAATTTGTTGTTGTATTTTCGGAGATGAAATTATAACTAAAGTTAAAAACAATTTTTATAAATAATATCTTATTAGATAATTGTGATTTTTCTGCGTGATCTCTTTTTTTTGAATAACTTTTATAAATATATTCACACTTTAATGTCAATATTTTATGAATTTCTTTTGTGTCGATTTCTATTTTACTTTTCTACATTATATACACATAATAAAAATACTAAGATAAGTTGATCTTGGCAATGACATTGACCTTTAGATATTCAGCCAACCATAACAAAATACACGCCGCAAGACGTTAACTTTATATAACTTTAAACTGCATGTGTGTACTTTCATTTCTTACATTTTATGAAAAAATTAAATATTTTTACATGATTTAAAAATATTCTTAGTTTCTTATGTAAAAATATAATTTTCTTTTCTTTTTTCTTTTCTTTTGATGATTAGTTTCTGTGTGCTAAATATATATTTTTATTAAATCGGTAAATAGTTATTGTTGTTATTTTTTTTTATCTACATACACTCAAGTCTATTTATGATCATTTAACGCAGTCTGCATCTGAAACTGTAATAGTTTACTTTCCTTTTCATTATTTTTTTTTAAAGTTATAATAATTTATTATTTTTAACGGCATCAAATTTTTTTTTGTTTTTTTTGACTTTGAATTGTGAGTGAAAATAAGAAAAGTATTTTATTTTTATTCAAGTTTTATATTCTTTTTTTTTAAGTCATTTGATCTCAATTTTATTTAATTGTATGCTGTCTTGTTGTTGCTTGTCTGTTTTCTTTTATATAATCAAAATATTAATTATGTTAATTTATTATCGATTTGTTGGTTATGCATTTGAAAAATTATTAATGGGAATTAAGCTTTTTTTTCTTTTTTGTTGCATTAACGAAATAAAATAATAATATAAAAAAAAGAAGAAAAATTGATTATATAAACGTGTTGGTTTAAACCGCTATGTTCCAGTCATCTTTTTTTTGTTTTTTTTTTGTACATTTTTGAACTTCAACGATCTGAATTTGATTTTTAAATAATAAAGTAGATTCAAATTGAAGCAACTTAACGTCTGCCTTCCCTTTTGAGTCATCTTAACAATTATTGAGGACTTTTTTTTATTTTGGCAAACGAGAATTATTTGCCTGAGGCTTTATCACACGTTCAGTGATGTGATCACACCACAATAATGCGCTTTTTCTTCTTTTGTATATATTTTTTTCAATTGGTTAACTTAACCTCAGTTTAAAAACTATTGTTACTTCTTAAAAAAGATTTCATGGAAATAAATAAGAAAAAAATACAATAATTTATTACATTTTTATAGTAATTCTTTTTTTAATATTCATTAATTGGAATTTAAAGGGTTCCATTTCAAAGTTCAACCTTTTTCCCTCTTTTCTTGTGACTAAAATAAAAAAGGAGTCTCCAAATTAAATCTTAACAACGAAAATTAAGATAATGGGAGTTTAAATTTATTGATTTCTTTTCACAATTTTCTTTAAAATACTAATATAGCTACTAAATTTTATTAGGGTGGTCTCTACACTGTATATTTAAAAGTTATAAGTTTTAAAAATTACACATATGAAAATAGAAAATAAAAATAAAATAACGGTACTCTCTGTCTACACAATGTTTGGCCCTAAAAAATATAAAGATAGATGACCAATTGATTGCAATACATTTGATTTCATTGTTATAAAAAAGCAAAGGAGAAAGGTTATTCAGTAAAGAAAAACAATCTGACATTTTTACATGAAAATAAATCATAAAATATGTGATAAAATATATATTTATGTATTCCTTTTTTTATTAGACGATAGATAATAAATAGATAGGATAAAGAATTTGTGGTAAAGAAAGAGAATCACACAGAAAAATCTGATTATAAAACGATTTATATGATCTTGTGATCGGATTCAAATATTAAATATATAAACATTTTTTCTCTCACATCTTCTGCTGTTAAGTTTTTTATTTTGTAATTAATAATAAAAGATGAAAAAGTCAATAATCATAAAAATAAATAAAACCTTATTTCATTAGTTTATTTTTAATATTTCACAGATCCAAATATTGCTCCTGGTGCACGTTCAGAAGTACAAGAATCAGCAATATCAATAGCATTGTTAATGTTTGGTATAATATTAGAACGATTTATAATAATTGTTAAAGAAACAATGTCACCTGGTTCATCAAAAATAATATCAAATACACCAATAATAACATTAGGTGGTGAAAGTATGATGGTTGCTACAATTGCTACAAATCACACAAATGATAATAAAATTCGACGCACAAAATTAAATAGTGTTGATGAAAAATTACAAGAAACAGAGATTAGCGGAAAAATTAAAGGTCAACAACAGATAATAGAAAGTGGTAATTGTAGTGGTATTAGTGGTGGTGGTGGAATTAATAAAGATGAACAGAAAAAAAAATTGATTTTACCGGAAGATGCGAGG
Source organism: Pedicia rivosa (assembly GCA_963082725.1). Lineage (NCBI taxonomy): Eukaryota > Metazoa > Arthropoda > Insecta > Diptera > Pediciidae > Pedicia > Pedicia rivosa. Next base: position 25,105,307 of record OY720153.1, read on the forward strand.
GTTATGCTTCCTGCTATAAAGGTTAGTGAGTTTTTTTATTTATATTTCTATTTTAAGCTTAATTTTTATATAAATGTTTAAGGGTCCTATGCTGTGAACAGCAAACTCAGATTTCAGTTCGTTTCTTCTTCTTTATTCTTTCTTGCGTAATTTAAAAAACAATGAATGAAAATACAGTAATACTATTTTTTCTATTTTATCTTTTATTCGTGCCTGCCGACGCAAATTCGTATTTTTCTGTTCGGTTCTTGTTATCTTTTTTTATTTCTATTTCTAATATTGTTGCACAAGTATTATTTATTTTGGTTGTATTTGTGTTTATCCTATTCTCAAAATCTTTTATTCGTGCCCGCCGACGCGAATTCGGATTTTTCTGTTCGTTTCTTTGTTATATTCCTTTTTCTTGTATTATATTATATTATTTGTTTTCATTGTATTTTTGTTTACAAAATTATCTATGCACCTTTATATTCTCAAAATATTATATTTTGTCTTTTTTTTGGTTTATTTCATTGCGTGTGAAACTAAAAGTTTTATTATTTGGAAAAAAATAATTTTTGTTTCTTCGGATGCACATAGAATTTTTATTTAGGTTTTATTATTTATTACTAATTCAGAGATTTTTTGGAAAACAAAAAACAAAATATAATAACTCAATTAAATTAAATTATTATTAAATTATTAAATTAATTAATTAATTATATATAATTATTATTAATTAATTAATTAATTAATTCATTAAATTATTAATTAAATTAAATTAAATTAAAATTAATATTATATTATTATTATTATATATTATTATATTATTATTATAATATTATATATATTATAATATAATATTATAATAATAATATAATAATATAATATTATAATATAATATTAATATTAAAATAAAAGAAAAATATTTATAATAATAATTGCCCTGAAAACAAATATAAATTTCTATTCAAAAATGAAATAACTCAAATAAAACGACGCAAATAATTTTGTCTCTTCCTTTGCATTTTATAATATTTAAAATCAACAAAATTTACACAAACTGAAAAACACACAAATAAAAATATTCACCGATGCACAAACCACGCCCTACAAAAACAATACGAAAAACAGCATAAAGAAGAAAAAAAAAATTCTCAAAAATTTTCATTCATAAACACAAAAACTATATACGCGATCGTATGGAGAATTCGATGAACTAAAAGCCGGTTTCTCTTCCCTTTAAATAAATAAAATCGTAAAATTTTGCATAAAAATGATGTTTTTAAATTAATTTATTTTCGCTATTGAAAAATTTTTTTTTATGAAATTTTGATTGAAAAGTGTTCAGAAAACCTTAATTATACTTTTTCTAGTAAAAAAAATTAATTTTTTTTTTGAATCTAGTAGTAATTTGAAACTAAAAAAGACCCATCTTTTAAGGGGCTAAAATGGGGGTTCGAGATCAAATTTCGAAAATCTTAAAAAATGACTCCAAGGAGCTTTTCTTTATCTTTACAAATCCTTTAAAATTTTTCAAATCGGTGAAACCATGTTGAACATTTGATGGGGCAGTTTGGTCATGTTTTGCCTATATTGGCACATTTCAAGTGATTATCATTGGGACCCTATATAAAATTTTGAAAATCTTAAAAAATGACTCCAAGGAGCTTTTCTTTATCTTTACAAATCCGTTAAAATTTTTCAAATCGGTAAAACCATGTAGAAAATATGAGGGGGGAGTTTGACCATGTTTTGTGGATCTTACAGCATTATGCTCTTAATAATTTGACAAACGTTTAAATATTAAAAATGATAAGGAAAAATTTTGTGTAAAGACACAGACAATTAGTCAGCAATTAAAGAATAATTAATTTTTATTTGTTCATTGGGAATAATATTATCATTATAATAATATAATTATAATAATCGTGAGAATGTTTAATAAATTATCATTTTATTTTATATTTTTTAAATGAAGAACAAGAACAATAGACAACTGAATTAGTGTTTGCTAAGAAAAAACAAATAAAAATAAAAATTATATGGCCAACTGGAATCTACTTGACATTATAAGGAAGAAATATCAAATAGGAAATAATTGTCTTTTTCTGGTGTTGTTAATTTTGAAGCAAAAAGAAGTAGAAATAATATTTGATGTCTTCAAAATAAAGAGCCATAAAAAAATGGCAACTCATTTACGATTTTTTTTTTAAGTGGCGTCTTATTACAGAGAGAGCCTTTTATGATGAGATGATAATAATTTATCCACACCCGACCCGGTTTTTAACTATTTCTTTATACAATTTACAAATATAAAATAAAAATAAACGGTAATAAAATAATTGAAAATCAAAATTATTTAGTTTTGGTTTCTCTCATTGTGTTACTACAAGTATTATTTCCCAATTATTGTGTTGGTTTCATTTCGTTGTTGTTCTATTTTTGCTTTTTTTTAACTAAATAATGACATTCTTCTGTTTTTTTTTATTCTTTAAAAACATAACAAAGTCTTCCAAATTTACTCCAATTCTTATTTAAAGTGAAGAAGTTTGTTTTGTATAGACAATCAATTTTATATATATGTGAATATATATTCATAAAAAAACCAATTATCATTACGCAAGATTGGTATCTTAATTTTCTTCTAATGGAGTTCATCTCATCACAGTTAAAGTTAAACGTCTTTTCAACAAAAATAAAAAATCAATGCAAAAAAAAAAGGCGCCAAGATTTTTTAATTTAAATGTAAATAAAATGATTCATTTAAGGTAATTAATCATTTTTTATGTTCGAACTCACACTTAATTATATTTTGTTGTTATTATTATTATTATTATTATTATTATTATTATTATTATTATTATTATTATTATTATTTATTATTATTATTATTGTTGTTGTTGTTGTTATGTAAATTTTATTTTTCATCGAAAGACTCAAACTATAGAAGAGAGTAAATTACTTTTTTTTTGTACTTTTACTATAGTTTTTTTTTTATATATTTTACCACTGAAAGGATTGTAAAAATTCAATTTAGTATTTTTTTATGTTTGTTGTTATTTTTTATGTGTATCTTTAGTAAAAAAAAATCTTGCAAATTAAAAAAACACATTATTATCCACAAATCGTTTAGCTTTAGTTCAGTGCGGGTTAAGTGGATAGCGTGTTCTTTGGAGCTATTTATATATTTATTTTTTCATTTTTATGGTGAACTTTTATATATTTTAACAACCTTAAAGAAACTAGACTATAATTTACTAATCTGATTGTAAATAATATAAATGTTTTTTGAAAGGTTTTTTTAAGACTCTTTTACAATTAAAAGAAAATTGTTTAATGTGTGTCTGTCTATCTGTTATATTAAGAGAAAACAGAAAAAGATTAATCAGGATTAGTCAACTTATTTGAATTCGGATCAATGTACTCAATTTTTAAACAGTAAAATAATTTCCTGCGGTCTGAAACTGAATAAATTTTGGACCAAAATACAATGCAGTGAAGCATATAATTTGTATAGACATCATCTCGCTTAAATTTTGTTCTTCGCATGTGTTGGTATACTTTCATGTTATGTTAACCACAAATGTTGACAAAACTTTTTAAACATTTTTATTGTTTGTATTTCAATTTTTAATATCGAAAATAATTTCTATCTTATAAATTTCTCAAGCTCAATTAAAGTTTGGGCAAGGAAAAATATTATATTAATTTACAAATTTTTATTGTACATACATTTTACATACATTTTGGGAGTGTTAAGAATAATTTTATATTAAGAAAATTTAAATTCGTTACTGACTTATAATTGTTGAATTACTAGTAGTAAACGAGAATACGAAATTGGTCGAAACTTCTTCAGTTTAAATAAATATATTTTAAAAGTTGATAAACACTGGTTTTAAATGTCTATTATATTGATTTTTCAAATAACTCTTAAGTGTATTTATAAACGAATGTATCTTTAACGTTCATTCGTATTTGCTCTTTTTATTATTATTATTATACATTTTATTATTATTTGGTTATCTATCTGGCCTGAGTTTTATTAGTTCGTCTTATATATTTACATGAGTATTATAAACTATACACAATAATATAAATCATATAACATGCTGTGCCAGTGACTAAACAAGAAGATCAATCAATTCATTTGGCGAAAAATAATATATAATAATAAATAAATTGAAAGTTTTTTGACCCCCGCGCACGTTCTATTTATATACGTTTTATATTTATATAAATAAAAGTAAAGTAAAGAACCTTATAATAATAATAATTGTATCATAGCATAATAAAAGAAATAAGATAAAAATTCGTTACATAAAAGAAACCAGTTCACGATTTATTTATGCTTTGGTATATAAAATATTTCTCCTGTTCTTTTCTTCTTCAAGTTAAGTCAACAAGTTTTTTTTTTAATCTAATTAAAATAAATATAGAATAATAATAAATATTTGTTTACAAAAAATATAATACAGCCTACCACTTCCTTCAATAGTTTATGGATTTAGAATTTTTTTGTAAATATTATACTAGTTACTTAATCTATTCACTTTCATTGAATTTTTTGACTACTTGATTTGTTGTTCAATTAGTTTTTAATTTATGAGTTCTTTTTTTCTTCTAATTATAGATTCTTTTGTTTATTAAAACATTCTTTTTAAATATTATATATTGCCAATTAAAACTTGACAGTGGCGCTTGCTTGTAAAAAAATAACACTGACGACGGGCAATTCATTGTTGACACTTCTACAGTCTTATTAACCCACTTAAACCTGAATAACGTAATATGGCTACAGTATTCTAAAACATATTGTTTATTCATGATTATGATGGGGTACAATTATAAAATAAACAATATTGTAACCGATCAAAAAAAAAGTTTATTGATTATTAATTATTAATTTGGAATGGTTTTACAAATATATGTTCTTCGCCCCGTTAATGTCTCTGTTTCACGCTAGTTTACAGTTTGGACAAATTTTAAAATGATGTGGACTTTTTGACGTCACACACGGATTGTGATATTTCGAACATAATCTTGTTGCACTCATTTGTCTCCAGAACAGTACATACATGCATTTTTTTATTTTTTCATTTCTATATGTAATTTATTGTATTCTTTTTCTGGCATGGTGTTTCTTAATTTTATTGGTTTAGTTTATCGTCAATTCCTTTTGTCACATCGATATGTTTTGGTTTTGATTTTTTTCTTCTCCTTCTACTAAACTAAAGAAACAATACCAATGCATGGAATCCCATGCTGAATTCTTTTATATTTGCAAACATTTGCCTACAAAAGATGTTCTTTTAATATGTCATTAAGGTCATTTTATATTATATAGCAACATTTATTTGTTGGAAATATTATAAATAGTTTAACCGATTATTAATATTTGTTAATTTTTTTATTCCAAATTATTTGTCCAATTCTTCATCGAAAAATTTTTTCTGCCATTTTTTTAATCCTGATGCGTTTATGGATTCTGTGCTAACAATGGACGTGTATAAAAAATATGTTTTGAACCATATTTACACAATGACAAGATGTTGAAATCTTTCAACCGTTTTTCACATAAAAATAATGTTAATTTCAATAGAAACGGAAAATATTAATTTAAAAATATTGCTTTTACCAAATTCTCTTTTAATATAGAAATAGAAAAATAAAATATATTTCAGTTAAGTAACTTTCTATATGTAGTAATTGTAATTTCTTTCAATTTACTGGTACTATATTATACACACTGCTATTTAGCACGGAATATTGTTCACTATTGTTTTATAAGTAATAATAATAATAATACTTACTCTTGAACACACAAACATATAACTTTTATATACTTACAAAATTGTTTTATTGTTGAGTTCTTTTTATCACCTTTTTTTGAACAGCTAATTAGTTAATTGATTTATATTTTGAATAAAAAGTTCACATATTTATATGGAAATATTTTATCGGACTTTTGATTAATAATAAATAAGGGTAGTAACAGAAGTTTTTTAATTTTTCTAACGTTCTTTTGTTTAAGCTACGGAAATTTTTGTTTTTTGTTGAATATGTTGAATATTTTAGATACTTTTGATTATTTTTTATAAAACTGAACTTTGTGTGCCTTTCAATAATCTTATCATATATATTTACTCTATTACATTTACCGGTAGCATAATACAAATATACAAGATATGTTCTTGCGCATATATTTTGTACGGTAGGAGTATTAGGGTTAGATAACACATTTATATAATAAATTGTTGAAAATTTTTGAACAATTAAATTAAGTCTTCAAAGGTTTCAGTATAGTATGAAGTGAGAAAAACAACTTAGAATGAGTCAATTTTATTATGTGGGGTGTAATCTTTTTGTTAGAAACAGTTATAATCTTTTTTATATATTTTAATTAATTAATGAGATTGAATGAATATTGCTTTATTATAAAAAGAAATTTTAAAAGAAAAATTAACACGTTATTTAAAAAGAAATAACCGAATGTTTTCTTAAACATTACGGAAATGCATAATGCGCGCGGCTCGAATGAATGAAATATGACAGATACTTGTGAAACAACAATAATCATAAAAAGTCAATATTTGAGATAAAAATATTCCTTTATTCATTTATACAGTTATTTGGGTATTATGGTAAAATAATTGTATGATAAAATAATATTTTATTATTATATTATTTTCATTGATTAAATGTTTTCTAAGATTGGAATTTTTTCGTAAAATGCATTTGCCACATTTGAAATTAGGTTCTACATTTTAAAGATTTTAATTTATTTTTTATTAATGTTAAAAATTAATAAGAAACTTAAAACAAAGCTTGCATAGTATCGATGACCTTAATGAAGTTAAAAGGTAAAGTCTTATTAGATTTATCTTATAATTCTGCAATCATTGAAAACAGAAAACCTTGAATAACTAATTACATTTTAATAATTATGTTAGATATATCAAGGTGTAAATTGAAAACTGTATCGTTTTCTTGTTGTTGCTCGTAAAAATCTGTATAACATATTTTTGTTGTTGTTGTTATTTCTTTTACTTTTTTCTACGGTGACCCTTTAATTATAATTTTTTGATAACCGCAAAACGATTAATTTTCTTCTGTTGAAAATCTTAACGAATAAATGAGGCAAGATGAGGAGATTAAGTTGGAAGTAGAAAAAAACAAAAATTAGACACGCAATGCGTATGAGAACTAAATTACATTTATTTTATATTTATAAAATATATTCAGAATAATGCAATAATTGTTATTCATTATTAATAGTTTAAGAAAATCTTTAAAAACTAATAGAATTTTCAAATGTACAACCAAAAGAGGCGAGTGAAAAAAAAATACTTAGAATTAATTTTATGAAAAATGATGTCTTGTCTTTAAAAAATAAGAAGAAATACGAAAGAAATGAAATGAAATTAAATTCAATTACTAAACAATTTCAAAATTTAACTTCTACTATTCCTTTCACATCTCATAAATTCATTTTCATTATATGCATTTAAGAAATATGAAGAAGTACATTTAATTGTTGTAATGATTAATTTTATCGCATTACAAAAAAAAATAAATATTTTCTTTTCGACCCGAAATAACTTCTACATTTTTCTCTCATTATTTTTTTTTGTTTTAGTTATATCATAAATCATGTTTAAACATCATCTACTACAAAAATCCATTAATCAGAAGATAAATGGAGATGATCGTTAGGAGAGTGCATATTCGATTAATAGATATGCAATGATATGCAATTTTTTTTTTGTTTTACCGAAAAGGAAAATATTATTTATCTTTAAGAATGTCTTCAGTTGTTCCTTCAATATTTTTTCATGCATAATTTTTGTTGTTGTTATGATTCGATAATAGTAAATTATTTCCCCTAATTTATATATATTTATATTTATTTAATATATTTTATTTAATGATAAAATATAATAAAATCCCGTTTATATCAATCACAATTTTGTTTAGAGAAATCTCCAATAAATTTTTATTATTTTTAATTTTATTTATATCCAGCTAACAAATATAATTTAATTGAAATCATATTTTCCTCCTTATGAATAAATGAATGATAAGAGTTAGTGAAGCTTCTATAGGTTCATATTTTATTTTAATCAAACCCAAAGATTTCTTTTAAAAATAAAATAAACATTATTTAATAGAAGCTTTCGAAAACAGCCTTAAATATAAATTTGCTTTTATATGAATGCATAATTAATTATAATTTTATATCTTTTTCTTAGAATTTTTTGCGTTAAACGTTTTTCATTAATTTTGTAAAAATTTTCAGGTTTGGTGTGACTGGCTATTTTGTCATTCAAAAGTATGGAATCCACCGCCATCATGTTCAGACTATAAGTTGGGGTAAGTCCTTCTAAATCTATACTCGTTTTGTAGACAACAAATATTAATAGAGAATAAATTATATAAATATTTTTATACAAAAAGAGAATAAAGAAAGCAAAATCTTATATATTTGCAGAATGAATTCTAGTCACGATCCATGGATTGGACTGGCGACATTAATTACAATTCTAGAGAAAGTAGACACCAATAAAAATATGTTATCAATAGAATCACGCCAAGGTAAGAATTCAAGCAAAAAAAAACTTGTCTACTAATTTTTTGTATGTATTTTAAATATTTATTTTAATTTAAGTATGTATTGATATGCCATTCAGTTTGAAAGAAAAGAAAAGGAATCATTTTAAAAATAAGTTTTTGTCGTAACTATAAAATGCTACAAATTTAAATTTACAATACTAAAATTCTTCTTTTTTTATAATGTTTTATGCACTTTAAGTTTGTTATAAAAACAGTCCTGCCATTAATTTATCAACAAAGTCAAAAAGCAGAAATGAAATAAAATTTTAGCATTCGTCGTTTTGCTTTGTTTTCTTTTTTCTCTTGGTTTTTCGATTTTTATCTATTTTTTCATTTTTTTGCGTTTTCCTTCTTTTTTTTATTAAACCGTTAGCATTTTTATTAATGCTAATTTCAATTATAAACAAGAAAACAATTAATAAAATTAAATCTCACACATAAAATTAGAAGAGAGTATTTTTTTCTTTTTCTTTTTCTTTTAAAGGTAAATTATGTTTTTTTTAAATTTCTATTTAATCGTTAGTACGCATTTGTTTGTTTTCAAATTGAATTAGAATGAAAATAATATTGAATTTTTATTATTACGTTATAATTATTTTTTTTCTAGTTGCTTTTTTTCATAATTCTTCTTTTAAAAAAATGATGATGATTTTTTGGTTTGGGTTGAAAATATAAAATTATAGTTTTCTTTCACTAACTTTAAAAAATTAGTAGGAGAAGGTAATAAAAAAAACAATAAACGAAAAAGAATGAAATGCTAAACCACATAAATTATATATATTGTTTTTTTTTTGTTTCACTCTGCGTGCGGGCATAACTATTGTAATACCATGTGTTACGTTTAAGAAATTATATAAAGAAGAAAATAAAAATAGAGTAGTTAAATAAATAAAAAGAATGTAAGAAAAGGTGTGTGAAATAAATAGGAACAACAACAAGTTTTTGTACCTTTTTCTTATTTTTTGTACTTTCAGTAATTTCTTATAGTTATAGAATAGAAAATTGTATGAATGAATGAATTTTCTGTGACGAGGCACAAGAAGAAGAGTAATAAGGAAGTGATATTAAAGGTTACTGCACAAATAAATGTGTTGATATTGCTTTAAAATCTATGGGTGGTTGGCTGGTATTTATTTATATATATTTGCATTTATAAATCTTTGTATCTATATAAGTATTATATGTATTTCCATCTGTCTGGTTTTCAACAATAATGCATATTAGCACATATTTTGCTTCTTAGATAAGATTCTTATAGCTGAAACTGTTAAAGCAAGATAATAGATGCTATTCAGTGCTAATATTATTTTTATTATATCGTCACCATAAAAGATTAGAAGATTTTTATTGTAAATTTTAAAATATAAAAAATGTTGGGTTGCAATTTCTAGTTATATTTTACTTAATTTAATTAATTAATTTATTTATTAATTATTGAGGAAAAATATAAAAGATAAAAGTTTCTTTTTTCAGCCACCCAAAATTTAAGTTATACAAGTTAAAAAATTGCAAGTATTAATCAAAATCTTGTAGAGAAAATTTTTAAAATTCAAATTTAAAAACTCTATAACGATGTTTTTCGATCAATTCCATAAGTTTTTCTTTATATTTGTCTTAAAATATACAATTTGTTATATTTATTTTTGTATTGTTTGTTTTATATTGTTTTTTTGTCTACACATTTGTGGTGTCATCGTAAATACAAATTGTATTTACGCTAAGTTAGTTCGACGACACGCCGCAACCGTAATATTTTTTTGTTTTGTTATTTGTTGGTAAACAATTTTTTTTTTATTTTCCTTTAATATCTATTGGAACAATTATTATATATTTTTTGCTATATTATGTACTAAAAATGCAAAAACAGGAATCTTTGGCTTAGTTTTATAATCATCGTTTAGTAGGGAATATTTTTATTATGGTTGTATACTAATTTTGTATGCATTTTTTTATGCTTTATTCATGAAGAAAAAATTATGCGGAATGTGAAAGAATTTATTTTGATAAATTAATGTTAAGTCATGAACGAAAACTAATAAAACTAAATATTAAGATTATTTTTTTGTGTGAATGTATTTGCATTTTCATATTTTTGTGTTCTTTTTTTTTTTACAAAACAAAACATAGACTATGACCTAGTCCGTCTGCAAGAAGACATAACATTAGCAGGATTTACACCGCTGATGTATAATTCACCGGAACCAATATATTGCCATCAAGATGATGATATTGAATTAGCTCAGGTAATAAACGCATTAAAACATCAATAAAAATAAAACAAAATTATCTTGTTATTAAAAAAAGCATTTTCTTTAAAATAATCTTTTTTTTATTGTTTTTTGTTCTTAGAATTCATTGCGAATCCAAAAATTAATATTTTTCTGTACAAACTTTTTGTGTACCTGTGATCCACCTGTACTAAAGAAAACAATAGAAAATGATATGAATTTTATTGGTTTTAGAAGTGTTGTCCACAATCGTACTGACGAAGTAAGTCTCTCATTATTTTTTTTCATTTTCATTTAATAAAACAATTTAATATTTCTCAGTCTAGTGATTCAGAACTTCTTGTTGAAAGTTTCAGTGATGATGATGATGTTGATGATATTTTAAATAATGATAATAAAAGTGAATTAAAATCAATTGAAAATGTCACATTAAGACAAAATTCAAATGAATCTAATAATGAAAGTGATAATAATTTGAAAAACGAGAGTGCTGTGGAAATACGTAAATTATTAAGAAGAAAGGATGAATTAGAGAGACGACATAAGATGCAGGAAAAACACAATCAACGATTACAAGTAAGTTTATATTTTTTCGCGGTATTAAGTGTATTTTTATTCGGTTTTTTTTTTGGATTGGAATTATTTTTAATAATGGAAAATAAGAGTTAAATTTCAACAAAATTGTGACGCTACTATTTTTAAGTCGTCTTTAGATTTTTTATCTGTCAGAAGTGATTTTCTAACAAATTCCTAGAAGTTTCAAGCTGTTAATTTTTCCATGGGATCCACTATAATAAAAAAAATACAAAACTCATTCTTTCCATTTATGTGAAATTTATGTCCGGATTCCTTTATTCTGAAAAGTGAATCAGTTGAATTATCAGAAATTATTCAATATGAATCTTAATTAAATTGCAATTGAAAATAGTTACGTTTTGTAATTGTATTTATTGGCCTTCATATATATTGCAATTTTATTCACTGTTCCGGATGACAATTCTTATTTTTATGTTTATTAAGAAAAATAAATGAATTTAAATGACGTACATTAATGTTTCGAACGTGAAAATCATAAATTATTAATTTAGGCAGAACAAAATTAATCAATTGATGAAGTAATATAAAGAAGTGATGATGCTTAAATTAATAATAGAATTTTGAAAGTTTAATAGATTCTTCTTTATTTTTTGCATTTGTTTTATTCTTCAATTATGATTGCAGAACATAATTTAAAATGATTATACATACCGTTATTTGTTTTTCTTGTAATGTCCTCTTCTATCCATTTGCAAAATTCTTTCCGTAAAAATTAACTTCATTTCTTGTACAATACAATTATGTTTTTTCTTTATTACGGATTTTAACATTTATATGAATAATAAATTTAATTAAATTCGTCTCAAATCAAATTTAAGCATTAAACTTTTTTACTTCATCTTCTTTGTTCTTATTATTATATTATGTTATAACTCAACTCTGCGTATAAAAATTACACAGGTAAATTCTTTTTTTGTATTTTGAAAATAATATTTATTTGTGTTTTGGGCGGATGCTTGATTCTTGCCATCATTAAACGTGTTTTTTGTTGTTAAAATTAAACAATAAAATAATATTTTGAAGAAAAACCGAAGAAAAAATCTTAAAAATTACTCTTCTCGTTTATTAAATGTTTAAAAAATCTTTTTGTTAATTATTTACATGGTCAATTATATTTAATAATATTATAATTTAGATTTATAATTATTATTTTTGACTTTCTTGATTTTTAAAGGTTTAATGAATTCAAAGTTTTTCGTGTCGTTGTTATAAAAAATAATTAGTTACTTCTTCTTTCATCAGTTTAATGAAACTCCAGTTTAATTGCTGTAATATAGAATTAAGAAATATATATCTTAAGTTTCAAGTTATAAAAAATATTTAAAGGAAATCCAGCATTTTGGAAACAGAATTTTCCAATCATTGGTTATTTTTAAATAAATTACATTTCAATTAATCAGAAATTTTTCATGTGAAGTTAATTTTTTTTTACCGCTTGCGAAAATGTTTCGCACAAAGCTTGCACATAGTTTCCACTTAGAGGTAAGAGTATTTTTAAATTCATAGTGCGGGTTCTCATTAAAATATGTTAAAATTTCAAATTAAATTTTGTTTGCACTTTTTACTCTTACTCTTCGTAATAAATTAGATTATTTAAATTTATGATATTATTTTTTTTAAAAAATAATTTATTTACATCACAATAATTATTTTCAATTAAGATAGTTCCTGGGTAACGGTAAATATTTTTTTTTTTGTGTGACTTGACTCTTCTAAAAATAACCAAAAAAAGTTGTATCTTACATTTGCAAAAAAAATACAAAATAAAAGAAATGAAAAAAAATCGTCCGTTGTTGGTTGTCTTTTAACCAATTCATAGACCGGTTCATGTACGAGGAAGAAGTTCTTTTTTGCTGTTGTTTGTTTGCTTCTTTTATGCTGCTGTCTTGATCATATTAATATTATTGTTTTGGTGCAACACACAGGTTTTTTATTCTCTCTTTTTTTGTTGATGATGGACCGTCGAAAGGTCTTTAAACTTACGAAACAGTACATAATTATGCTTCAATTAAATTTATATATATATATATATATATATATATATATATATATATATATATATATATTTGTTATTTTCTTTTACACATTTTTGTGTTTTTTTTATATGTTACGCACCTTTTTAAAGTTGGTTTTCTACTTCATCATCTTCTTAATGTTGATGGTAAAGGTAAAAGACAAAAAATTCTCATCGTATCAATAAATGACAATTGTATTTCCTGGTTTTTACATTTACTTGAGTAAAATGAATATGATTTGATTTTATTATAAAAGAAGAAAAGGAAAAAAATAAATAAAAGTGTAATCGAACATATTAATGTTTGTTCATGTATCTTTTTCCATGATGTTGAATTTTTGCGGCTCAGTGAACTTATACGTGATGTCAGTGGCATCTTTATATTAATACATATAAGAATAGTTTTTGTATAAGAATAGAATGAACTAAAGTTAAAGTTGAGAGAGAGAAAAAAAAATTTATTGCATTAATAAATAATCGCAGATAAAATAGTGTTTGTATTTTAATAAATTTTTATGTTAATCAAATGGTGAAATAAATCAATACTCCTTTTTTCTTGTTTTCTCTTTTTTTTCTTTTAATATTATTATTTTTATTATTCTTTTCACTGTCAATTTTAACAAAAAAAGTTCTTTATGATTTACATTTTTACTTAAATTTCCCCAAAAGAAAAGAAAAAAAATACAAACTTTTATCTGATTTTAATCATGTTTCTATTAATATTCCGCCATGGGTTTGAATTTCAAGAACTAAATTAATTTTTTTTCTTGCATAAAATAAATATTTTTGTCTCTTTCTTTCTATGTTTGTTTATTAATAAATGTTCATAACTTAATTTTTATTTTGCAAAAATGTAGATAAAAGGGGAAAATACGACGAAGAATTAAAAAATTAAAAAGAAATCTAAGAACGGAACTTTAGTTTATTTCGTAGACAAGAATTTTTATAAATGTTGACAAAAGTTAAGAACAAAAAAATATGTTTCAAATTTTTCACGGATCATCTTTTGATTTATATTTAAATTATAAAATATTATAATTATTAAAGAAATATTTATCGACACATTTAGATTTTATAATTAATGTTAATTCGTATCATAAAATAGATTCAAATAAAGTGAAAAGAAACGAAATGGAAAGAAAGAAAGAAAAACGTGAGAAAATATTATTTTTATGTTTATTCTTAATGCAATTTAAAAATCAAAGTTCTTTTGTATTAAAGTCTTTTCTTCCTCGATACGTTTTATGATCAAATCATAAATATTTTTTTTTGTTTTGAATTTGAATATAATTTAATGCTTGTTTGGAAAATGCATAATCAAATATTTTGTATAATAAAATTAGAAAATGTTCTTGTTCTTGTTTATTTTCTATTTTATATTTTTTTGGTAATTTATCTTTCTTTTATTTGTATTTTTGATAAAAACATATTATTTAAACGTCGCAATCAAATAGTAAAACTTTCATCAACTAATTTAATAAATTTACCTAATGATGTTAGATTCACAATATTTTTGTTTCCTTTCATACTTTCCGTTAAATAAAGTTTTGTAATAATCAAGTTTTTACAAAAGTGTTTCTGCTGTTTGAATTTGGGTTGATACTCATTTGAGAAAATAATAATTAAGTTTCCATTTCTTTGGTTTCTGAAGTTTATAAAGTAGCCTGAATTAATTATAATTATCATTTGACTCTATCTCTGACATATAATCATTAATAAGACATTTTTATTTTAAATTTATTCTACATTGAATATTTGTATTTATAGTATTTTTTTCAAGAATCTTTTAAAAATAGATGAATAAACTAAACCTAAAAATTCAAATCATTTTGACCTGTACAAAAATTAACGTTTGTTGTATTCAGATTGCATAATAATTGTTGCTGTTAAATTAATAAAATATAAAAAGTTCAACGTCGTTTTACATTTTTTATAAAACAATCCAGTAAATGATTATTTTTGGTTGCTGTAAAATTCTATAAGTATATAAGTTTTTTTTCTTATTTAACACGTTGAATAATACAAGACATTCTTTCTTTATTTCTTGCTTGCGATTGTAATATTATAATACTTAATGTTAATCTAATTTAAATCACACATCACACACAGTCAGGCGTCACTTTTTTTTTTTGATAAGTAAAAAGGTTATCTTTTTAACCAGCAGCAGCAAAACAAAAGTTTAAATAAAGCAGCAAATAAAATCATTTTAAAATGCAAGAATGAAATTTATTTTATTTTATTTAAAAAAAAAACGGCAGCCAAAATGAAACTGTAAAAAGAAAGACAAACTACTTATAAAATGTAAAATATATTAAAAACGTCCAGTCTATTTATTAAATCAAATCATGTTCTTGTGTGGGAAATCCAAATCATTGAATTATATGAAATACATTTCGCACTAACAAAATTAAAATTTAATGTTTGAATTATCAGCTCATTTTTTTTATTTTTTTTTTTGAAAATGAACTTTTTTGTTCTTTTCTTTCCTTCTTTTGCTATTTAGTTGTTTTAAATTGTCTAAATCGAAGCAATATTTTGTATATGCGTATATATTTATATACATTTATGTATGTCGTACCTATGAATAATGTAGGTGTGACCATATTAGTTTATGCAGACTGTTTGAATTAGACGCGTGGCGCTTAAAAAAATCACAGATCAAATTTTTTTTGCTTCTTTTCTTTTTCTCTATTTATTTTTAAATTTTTCCATTTTAACACGCAAGTCATTGGTAAAATAGTAGACAAGCTTCCTATAGATAAACACAATTGAATATAATATAACTTGCTTTAATTATTATTATTATTATTATTATTTTGCATTAGTATTATGTTCAAGTGAACTTAAAAGTAAATATGTAAATAGATAACTTTAATGTAATTGATTTTTCATGATATTAAATTATGTTATGTTTTAAATATTACATTTTTAGAATACAAGCAATAATATTACTCTAGTGTCTTGTATAAATAGTCGATTGAAATTGGAAACTAGAAATGTGTATATTGATTTTCTATTAGAAATTGCAACATTATCAATTTTTTCTAGAATATTCATTCTATCTTGTATTGAAAAGTGGTAAAAACAATATCCTTGACTCATGTGCACTTTATCTATATTAAATATATACAAGTACATATATTACATTTTATAAAAATATGTGTAATAGATGATAAGCCTATTTATTATATCTACATGGTTATGCATAGATAAGGACTATATATTACACAAGTACAATATAAAAGATATATAGAAATATTCGTAGGCTGTTGTAGCATAAGTTTAAAACTTTCATTCATCAGCACTTTTCAAATGTAATTTCCGTTCAAAATTTTCAATATTGTTGCGTTGGCAATATTACTAGTATTATTAGTTAGTTAATTATTATTATCGAAATAATATCTTCAGACAAGTGAAGTTAAAAAAAAAATTGAAGAAAGATTTAACAAAAAAAAAAAAGAAGACAATAAAAGTTCTTAATGATTGTGTAGGTTGGTATTATGTATTTTTGTATGACCTTTAGTATATTTTTTTTCTTTTTCAACACTTATACCTTATAGTATCGTATCATCATTCATTTGAAAAACGTTTTTTAAGTCATAATACTTTAATTTATCTATGCATATGTAATAAAAAAGTCAAAATTGAATTTTATGTATTGTAATAAAATTCACTTACAACAGTTTTCTAGCCTGCTTTTTCCCCTTTATTTTTAAAATATAAAATGAAAATATACGTTAAATAAACTACTATATCAAATATTTTACGAGAAAGAAAAAAAAAAGAAGAAAACTCAACACACGAATGCTGATGATATTGCTTGTTATTAATATTATTGTTGCAAAAAATTAATACAATATAATTTATAAATTTAATGATGACAATAATCATATTTACAATAATTTAACAATCAATGATAATGATAATGGTGATAATAATGCTGATTATATTCTATAGACATTTCATATCATAAATCTGTATATAAAAAAAAGGTTTTGTAAAAGAATCAGAATTTTATACAATAATATTAAATGTTTCTGAAAGTAACGTAAAAATTTACCATAAATACAATCATGTTTTATATGATTCAACATTTTGTAGTCTTTTATTTTATATAAGATAATCTTGAATTTGCCTCGACTTTGATTCTTTGACAGCTCTATACAATTTATAAATGAAGTTCATGTATTAAAATTTGACATTCGACGATAAATAAGAAATGTAGAGAAAAAATACAAAAACAAAATCATCATCATATTCAATTTCAAAATTATTATTATTTCATCATCACATTTTGATCTTCTAATTAATTTTATTAACAGTCAACATTTAAAAAAAATGTGTGACAAGACATGAATAAATATTTATTTTCATGAGATAAGTTAATTTGATTTTAAAAAACAGAATTTTATAAATTTTCAAAACAAAAACAGAAATGAAAATTATATCATTGAAATATAATATTTTACCTTTTGTTTTTTGGCTAATTCAATAGAGAAGTGTTAATTTGCCGATAATCTTATTAATTATTCACCTTGAAATCTAAAAATATTTCGATTTTTTTAATGATTGATTTTTTTTTTGTTAATTATTTTGAATAAAAAAAAATTCTTGAATAAATGATTGAACATTTTTTTCGTACAATTAAAATTTCATTAACTATTGTTTTCGCTTTTAATAATTTAATGAAACATAAATGTAATTTTATTAAAATTTCTATTTTTTTTTTCACAAAACAAATAAATTCAAATTTCTTGTTGGGAAATTTTTTAGTATTTATTAAAAGTGCCGGTCATTTTGAACTTGAAATTTTTATAACGTTAATCTTTATTTTCATGTAATTTACATGTTAAAACACAGTATCATGAAATACTAAATTCATTATATTTTTTATTGAGATAGTCACATTAAAATCACAGAAGTAATGTAACATTACTGTAATCGGATTATATTACAATCACTCTTTGAAAACTTTGTCCATCAGCATCTAGGTATATATTTTATTCAAAACGCATAAAAAAAAGTAGCTCATGTCATGTCAATCTAAATTACCTACATTGATTTTCATTTGATTCTTATGTTTTTTTATTCCGATTTGCTTCTTTTTTGCTTTTTTTTTTGTTTTGTGAATGAATTGTGAATCCATACTGAATTTTAATATAATTTAAAATTTTATATAATTCCATTCATGTATTTTAAATTTTATGTATAATCACGTCAATAAAACGTCAATGCGTTCTCGCGAGGGCCTTAAAAATGTCACTGTTTGTTTGATTTTATGTTGTATATGTATGCTTGTGTGTGGATCAGTAATTTGGCTACCGTTTTTTATTGTTAACAATAATTTATATTCGCATATTGTTAATACATAATAATAATAATGCATTTTTTGACACTGACGTAAAAACGTACAAAAATACATAAAAATGGTTTGAATTTTGTATAATATTAACATCAATTTTACGATTTTTTTTTAAGTTAAAGTTTTACTAGATTCAAAAAATAAATAACAGAAGCTTGGTTCTTGTTCTTATAATATTTTGCAATTTAACGTGTGGAATAGAATTGATTTGAACACATTTTTTTTTCATTAGAATTCTATGATTTCAAGAATGTAATTTAATTTATATGAATAAAAATGGCTGACAATTTGACGTTTAATTCTGTCTCCTTTTTGCTGTTTATCCGTTTCCTATTTTGAGTGATTCCACTTAGCTGAAAGAAAAAATAAAAGAATTTATTCGACGTTTGTGCTAAAAAAAATTGACATTTATTAGAAATTGTGTGTATTTTATTTCTAATTTTGTTCACTTCTACATACGCTATATTTTGTTCATTTTAAGAGCATTACAAAAGAAAAGCATATTTCAATTCTGAAGTTCTAAATGATTAAGTTATAGGAGGTGATACTTACTAGACTGTACACAACAACTGTGATAATTCCCATACAATGTTTATAATCTAAAAAAAATAATAATAAAAAAGTGGGGAACAGAAGTGAATTTTGTGTTTCACGTCACGTGCGTTATTTGTTTTACGTGTTTGTACACTTTGATGAGTGCAACATTTATAGAAAGAGACGTATTATTTATGAAGTTGATATATTTGCAATTGATTATTAATTATGAGTTCAAATTATTTCGCGTACTATACTAATAATATGTATATTTAAGTTGAGAGTGAGAGAGAGGTGTGGGAATTATTACAGACATTCATACTCAACATACAACATACAACAAAAAGTTTTTTTTTTTTTGTAAAAAAAAATTTATTTGTTAAGAACAAAAATGACAAGAAATTGTTTAGACATTGAAGAACATGAAGAAAAGAAATATGTCTAAGATGAAATTGATTAAATTAAATGAAATAAGAATGTATATATATAAATAAAATATAGAAAATATTAACGCCTACACATTGAAAACAATTTCTTGTTTAGTTTCTTCATAATTTCCTTGTGATTTTTTTGTACAAACATAATATATAAGACAAGATGAATTGGATGTTTTATTGTAACCTCTAAAAAAAAAAAAACACAAACAATTTTAAACTTCTCGCACTTTGCAAAATTTATGTAAACCAACTTTATAAAAAGAAACGATATAAAAGAACGTCAGGTAAAACAAAAACAAGCAAATTAACTCCGTTATGTAACATCTAATAATGTGACAAATTTTATTGTATGTGTGGTGTTTTGAATAATACAATACTTTACTAATTATTATGTACGATGATAACACGAATATCAAAATTAATTAAAATACAAGATAAGATTAATTTTTTTACATTCTTTTGACTTATGTAAATTTTCTTATTTTTTTTTCTTTTCTTTTTTAAGTATTTGGCATATTCACAAATGAGTAAAAAATTGTTAAGACTTAGATTTATTTTGATTAACATAGAAAAGATTAACGATGTTTTGAACGAAATTTTAAAATGTTTAGATTAAGAAAATATTTGTTAATTTTTTCAGAATTATCGCAAATATTTATTTTAACTGAATAAATATAAATAAAACTTTAACGCGTTACATAATTCTAGCAAAAATAAAGGCAAAAGATTCTTTAATCCGATTAGAATTTTAATTCAACTTAGTTAAATGTTTAAGTTCACACTAAAATCTTTTTTGTAATAATTATCAGATTGAACATAATTAAATAGCAGAATAATAACCTATACACACAGACTAAGTTTTTCGTCATGCCACGCCATTTATTTATATTAATATTGTTGCAAATTCTTATTTTTGTTGTTGGTTCTATGTTTCCTCCTTCAACATTTTATCCATTCACATACGATGAATTTTGTTTTCGATTTTTGTTTATGTTACATTCTTAAAATAACGGGACCAGTTCTAAAATTTTTTTTCTTTCTTTATTATAAACCAAATAATATAATTACATAATTATAGCTACACATTATAATTATGTTTTTCCACTGATGATTAATAATTTGAATAGAAATAAATTCTTTCTATATTTTTCTGTATTTATTTAAAAATTGATTTGCATATTCATTAAAAAAATAAATTTATAGAAAAAGAAGAGAGAAAAAAAGTTAATGCCAAAATTATTGCCTATATTGCTCGTTATAAAGGTAAGGCGGTATATTTTACACAAGTTTTGTCAATTCAATTTCAGTGTATTTTTCAACAAGTCGTTAGAAAAAAACATTTTAATTTTTTTTTTGCCGAAGTTGAATAAACTTTATTTTAGAGGGATTTTTGGGATGGAATCTGGGTTTATTTTGTTTTTTTAATTTAGTATTTGAAATCGATTTATATGAATGAGGGTGTATACGCTTGGGTATTCAGTTTTCAAATTAGAAAATGTGGAATTTTGTTACCGTTTTGAATTAAAAAAAAGAAATGTATAAGAAAACAAAAAATATCGTTTTCTGTTTCAAAGCTCATTATTAACTCAACCGTACCTATCCAATTAGCTTACAAACAATTAATTTATTAAATCAAATTAAAAAATTTAATTAATTAAAAGTTATGAATTATTTGTAATAATCATTAAATTATAACTAGAAAATTATTTTGCATGTTTTTTAATTAAAGAAAAATAAATAAAAAAAATATTCTCTCAAGTTTAAATTATTTTATCGATACAAATTTTAATAATAAAAAGACAAAATCAATATATTTTCTTATAACATTTTATCAGCATAAAATTTGCACATATAATGTGAATGAATTTTACTTATGTATTAAAAATATAAAACAAATAATTGTTTTGATCTTCTTGGAGATTGTTATCGAAAATATAACAAAACTATAAATAGTAGACGAAAAATCCTGACAAACTCCAATATCTAGGATGTGCAAAAATTGTGGAGGAGTTTGACATTATATATAATATTGTAGTTACAATTATTCGTGTATTATATACATATTCTTCTTTAACGATCTCAATTATTCAAATAATAAAATACGATTTTCATGTAACGAATCCAAAACAATTTATTTGTGATGCCAATTTATTTTATATTACACAGACTTGTCGTTTTATATTTATTTATTTTAGTTTTTAAAAGGACGTGTGTCGTCCTTAACTGTCCTCAAATTGTGACATCGTTAAAAAAAATTGTTATTTTATTTTTAATAAATTGAAAATTGATGATTTATTTAATTATAATTTGTGTGTGTTTTTTTTCAGGAAATATTGAGATTGAGTACAGTTTCATTACATATCGAGGTACGGCCCAGATTTTTAGTACCCGATACAAATTGTTTTGTTGATTTCCTAGATTCAATCGAAGCAATAGCTGAAGCACATCCTATATATCAGTTAATGATTCCACTAGTTGGTATGTATTTATTTTTATATAAAAGTTATATTGAATTTAAATCTTACATTAAAACAAAACTTTAATTTCTTCAGTATCATAATTAATTGAAAACTAATTTGTGAAACAATAATTAAAAATCATCTTACTGAAATCTCTGACATCTACTTTTACTTTATATTATTTTGGTTTTGTTGTCTTATCTATGTGAATAAGAAGAATTTGTAGTCCGTAATTCTTTTAAATTTTTAATTTACAAAAATTATGAACAATATTCAATATATCCTTTTTCATTGGTTATTTCTGCTTATAATTCCATATCAACACAAATTAACTATAATGTTGACATTTTCGAAATTATTGTATGATTAAATTCACTGCCAACCACAATTGCAACTGTCAAAATTACAAAAATATTGAACTTGCAAAATTTCCTCATTATATAATTGACTGGCAGGAAAAAAATCTTACCTGTCAATAATTTCTAATTTTAGAAACCACGAAATGAGTAGATTTGTGTTTTTTTTTATTGTTAACATTGAATTTTTTTATTATATTACAAAAAAAACACAACTGTCAAAAAGAATAATTGCTGTTCTGAAAATCGTCGCCAATTATAATTGCAACTGTCATTTTTTTGTTATTTTTAATCTACCTTAGCTTCTCTACCAAATAAAGAGCACAAATCAATTCCTTACGCTTATAAAAAAAATTCCAAAGACAGGATCAACATTTTGAACTGCAATTTGTATTAAAGAAGAAAGATTTACGTTTATGTGCACCCCGTGGTTAAATGGTAAAGCGGCCGACACTGAATTGTGATTACTCAATCGGTCATGTTATACAATTGCTACGGGTGGTAATACTTATACAATTTAATAACGGCTAATAATCGTTTGCTCTGGTTTATTAACGGGACTCGCACCTTTCGTCTTTGACTACTTTTTTTAAGTTTTTTTTCCACTTAGATGAAATTTTTTTTATGATTTGATTTTAACAATCATTCATAGAAAATACTGTATCAATATATACACTTAATAATAATTACAATCAAGTCTTAAATAAATATTATTAATCAATATCACAGAATATATTATATATGCTGTCTATAAATGTCACACATTTAAAATCAAGTCTAAAATAAATAAATAAATATGTTTAAAATATAAAAAAAGCATATACTTTATTATCTACAGTCATCTTTTAAGTCTCTTAGATATATGTACCTTTTTTGTACTTGACTCTTTAAGTGGCATAATACAAATAAAATGTCAACATTAAATTTTCATCCGGACACCATCAACTTACAATTTAAATCTACATAATGCATTACAACATTTATTTTCGAAAAAAAAAAATCCAGCCAGCAATTTTATTTGCAGACTTAAAATTCAATATAAAGAATATAAAACGAAAACAATCAGAATTATTATACGAAAAAAAAATAAAATTATAAAATTTGTTTAATCAAATGAAAATGGATTTGGTAAGCACTTAGTTATGTTTCAAACACTAACTATTATTTGCTAAACGGCTATAGAAATGACGGCTGAGGAAGGATAAAAAGAAGCGTACAATATGTCCTCTTTTTACTTTATTCAAGATTTTTAAAATTTTTCTCTTGATTTTTATTGATGTGTGACATACTTATGATTCTATCAAAACAGAGACTGACAGACATACCAAATCAAAAGAATTTAGATTAAAATATGTTTCTATTTGACGATAATTATTTTGTTTGTAAATATTTTTTTAATTCTTGTTTATTATCTAGTCGGTTTTCTGTTTGTTAGCCAGAAAATTATTATAAGATAATTTTAATTTATTCCGATCAACTGTGGTAAATGTACTGACATTAGCATATTTTTGGAACTTATTCAATCGAAATAAACCCATGTGACTTGAATTTATTTTACAGAATTATTACACAGAACAAAGTTTTTTTTTCTTATTCCTTCATTAATCAACCAAAATTTGTAACGACTTCATAAATTATAACATCCAATTTTTATGTTTCACTTGCCCAATGGCAGAAGCGGTTTTTTTATATAGCATCGACCTATATTATTAACAATTTCGGTCAAATAATTCTAAAGTGGGATTATATGTTCGTTTTTTTCTTGTTTTTATTTTTGGTCTTTTTTTTATTTTTTAGAGAAACAGATTCTTTTTTTTTTGTGTATTGTGTATTTTAAGATTGAGAATATTATTTTAATTTTAAAAAAATCATTGATTGTAGAGGATGTACTTTTTTTTTGTGGTGGCAAAGAAGCAGCAAGACTTATAGTCTTTTTAATTAAACCATATACAAAAAAACAACAAGAAAAATAGGAAATTGTTAAGTGTTTTTTTTCGTTAAACGAATTCGATTTATCGATTCAACTATATTTTAAAGTTCATTGTTTGCAAACCGTTTTTTTGTTGGTCTCATTGAGTTCAAAATATGTTTGTTAAAAAAAAAAAAATAACATTGTTATAAAATCCAAAAATAATTTATATCAATTTAAAATATTTATTTATGCAAAGTCCAGACGAACAAAACAAAAAAAAAATTAAAAATTTAAAATAACTAAAAAACTTATTATTTTAGTTGATTTAAATTTAAATCATTATTTTTAACGAAAAATATTGTTGTTAATGAATATTTTAAATTAAGTTGGAATGTCGTTTAACAAATTAGTGAATTTAAAAATTTGCAATTATATTACACTTCACAAATGTTAAGCTTTAAGGCAATCTGGTGGATTATTTTTAATTAATTTATTCTCTCATTATTGCCAAATGTCATTTAATATTCAAAAATAACAACATTTTAGATATTATTAATTTTTTTCTATAAAAATGTTTTATATTATATTATATTATTTTTTTTTTTTTTTTGCTGAGAAGTTTCTTTTTTATTAAGAGAATGTGAGAAATTAGACTTTATTTGTTAAATGAAAATTTTGATAAAAGATCAATCAATTAAATTAACATTATTTTTGCGAAAACAATTTAGAAAAATGTAAATCTTTTCTTTGATTTGCATGAATGCAAAAGGACTGTACTTACTTAGGTTTTAATATCAGCAACGAAAATTTTTTATAGAAGATGAGCCTGAAACAAGAAATAATGCTGAAGTTTATATTTCTAAGTTAATAAACCATTGAATTGTATGTTAAACACAAAGAACTGACCAATTGTTATGTTGAGTTTAAATGAGTGTAAAAGATAAACATTTGGCTTCAGGGAGATTTTTTTTTGTAATAGAATTAAAAAAATTAAAATAATGGATACAAATCATGAGATGAGTTGAGAGTGATTTGACTACCGTTTTATATTTTACTTCTGATGTTTTTTTTTTATTTCATACAATTCAGATACAACGACTTTTGTTTAATGAAATTATTATTATTATTATTAAATAATTGGCATTTCAACATAAAAATGTAAAAAAGAAACTGCTCTTTGTCTTTTGTAAATGCTACCTTGTTGAATTATTAATACTCAAGTATTATATTCTTCAGTAATTTAGAATATTTATACAATTATAATTAGAATGAAGAATAATAAAACTTTAATTTAAACTAAATTACACTTAAAAATATTTTTTTTTTTTTTATTAAAGTTTTCGTACAAAATCAAATCTTAAAAAAAGAACAAATAATCTTCAATTAGAAGTTGAATGCACTCATGGACATAAGAATATTAATATATTGGAGTAATCATGATGGATAAAATGCAATTTTATTTTTTATGTATTTTTTTTTCTATTCTGTTTAGGTGAAATATATTATTGCGTCCTACCGACGTGTTGAGAATTATTCAATTTGTTATTTTCTTTTTTAGGTTTTATTGATGGTAGAATTTTGTTTTATGTATTTTATGTTTTGTTCTTTTTGATTTTGTTGTCGTCAAGACAACAAATGAAGCACATTTGCGTGTAAATATGATGTAATGTATATGTGTTTGTCTCGATTATTTCTCATGGTAACTAAACTAAATTGAATATTATACCGTAATTAGATGACGAATCTGTGGAAATATTTGAAATTCTTTTTCTCGAATATCTAACAGTCCTTGTATTTATTATGTATTGCTTTTGTCTTGTTGATAAACTATTAGTTTAGTAAATAAATCGAAAATTTCTTAGAAATTTAGGATGATTATTCATTTGAACATAAATTTGTTAAAGTCTTCGTTTGATCATCTTTATCTAGGAATCTGCACACCACGATATATTAAAAATAGAAAAATGATTTTTTGTACGCGTCAAATGATAAAAGAAAAACCCACACATATTTATTTGTCTTGTTTTTTTCTTTTTTTTTTTGTTGATCCCATAATTCTATAAAATTTGACATCATTTCAAATCAATTAATGCTATTCCTAATTAGAAATGGCATCTCATCATAATGCATGTTTTTATTTAATAAAACCCCTGAAGCAATGTAATCATTATGATTAATTATTTTCTTTGTTTTTCGTAAGTCCGATTCTCGTTAAATTGTAGTAATTCTTTATATCTGCATTTGAAATTGATCACAAAAAAATTACTGTATTTTGGTACATTAATCAATTTTCATTTGAAAACTGACTTTTTTTTTGACTCTTTGTTTTAACTCTTAATTAAAAAGCATACAAAATATCAACAAAATTCTATGTTCAGGTGAACAATTTTGTATAACATTACAAATTTGACTACAAATTTACAAAGAAGACAAAATACAAACTTAAATTTCAATTGAACGCAATTCTAATAATTTCTTATGCACAAAATAGGGCTTAATTGTATGATTATTTGAACTTCACAATTAAATGGTCCAAATCGAATTAAAATTAATATATTTTTTTTATTTTTCAGTAATAAATGAACTTGAAGGGTTATCACGTGGTGGTAAATCTGCAGATACATTATTGAGTTCTAGTGCTCCATTAGCACCAAAACTAGACATATTTACGTCACCTAATGCTTGTAAATCAGATAGATTTAATGATCCAGATCATGAGACCAAAGTAGCGGAAGCATCTAAAAAAGCTTTATTGTTTTTAAAATCAAGAAATCCGGCTGTGAAGTAAGTTTTTGTTTTAATTTTTTTGAGTATTCATAACTACACAATACCGACCAAGTGGCAATATGAGGGCGCTCGGTGCGGGAGGTACCGAGTTTGAATCTCGACCGAGGCAGAATGGAATTTCGTATTCGTTAATTAAATAATAATAATATATAAGTAGTTTGCATATGCGTAATAACATCTATGACCTTAGACCGGTGTGCTGGAGAAGGTTTTTAATCCAACGATTTTTCTTAGGAAATCTGCATCTGAAGAGTAGGCAAAAATCAAATAGATTTGCCGATACTAAGTGGTTTAAAATCCCCATTTCAAAAAATTACTAATAACCTTTAGTACTTTATGTACTAAGTTAAATAAAAAATTAGAATACAAAAACAATTTCACAATGTCCAAAATTCTAATTACAATTGATTACAAATATTTTCGTTTTTAAGAAAATAATATTTTAATTTGAAATAAAATAGTCAAACTTTTCGAAACGAAATTAGTTCCCTAATTTGTCTGGAAAGGAGCGAATAATTTATTGACATAAGTATAAGTGTCAATTAACTTTAACCTTTTTATCTTTTATTACTGCATAGAAATAAACAATGATGAATCAAAGTAAAGTTGTAGGGTTAATTTAACATTTTTTGTTTTGTATTTAGATGTGTAACAACTAAAGGGTCTGTACTTAATACGGCACAGTTTACAATAGAAGATGACACTAGTGAGCAAATATCAAACGATGATAAAATTCTTACTACCGCAATTAATTTATGTAAAGTAAATTTGGATAAGAAATCAGGTACAAAAATTATTTATTTTTATAATCAAAACGTACAAAAACTCTTTTCATTTGTTACCGGAAAGTTATTTTTAACCTTAGATTTATTTTTGTCCATAAAATAAAAGCTTAATTATTAAATAAAAATTGATTAATTAGTTACTTAATTTGAATTTCTAAAATCGAATTGAATTATCAGAAAATTCGAAAAGCTTTATGTTTAAGAATTAGAGAATCTCTTTAGATTCTAAAAATTTAAGAATCATGAAGATACATACTTTAAAAATACTATCATTTGTTTTTCTCTTTATCTTTTTTTTTTATTTTAATTTAGGAGAAACAACATGTATGTTTAGGGAAGTTGTTTTATTAACAACTGATCGTAATTTACGGGTTAAAGCTTTATCCAGAGATGTACCAGTCAGAGAATTACCTGATTTTATAAAATGGGCAGGACTTGGCTCCTGAAATCAACACATAATATTATTATTTTAAATCAATCAAAAACTATTAAATAAATAATTTTTACTATCAAAAGTTTAAACACACAATTTTAAATCACAAACTGATTTACACATCTACAATCAAATTATACTGAAACACACACATCAAATGTGGGAGTTTTTTTTTCCTGAAACTTGTTAATTATTTTAAGTTTATAAAAAAATAAAACAATTAAACAAATTAAAAAAAATATAAATATTTTTATAAAAATTAAGAAAACAAAACAAAAATAAAAAACAGATTTACTTAAATAAAGAAGAAAAAAAATTACTGAATTTTTTTTTTATTAAAATTCATAACATAAAATAAATAAAAACAAAAACTGATTTTAATAGTTAAATATTAATTACGTAGAACAATAAGAAAATAATGAATGAAGGAAATAAAAGGAAAAAAAAGAAGTTGGTTATACTGCCAAGAAAAACCTATTTACTTTTTACAGATATTTTATTAAATATATAAATTTAAATAATATTAGTAAAGTACATACATACATACAAATATATTTAAACAAAAAAAAAACTAGTTAGAACATCAATTTTTATCATTATTAAATTTTCTCTTTTATTTTTTTTTGTTTTAAATAAAAAACCAAAAATTTTTTTGAATTCATAATTAAATATTTAATTCAAGAAAACGTGAAAAAACAAACAAAAATTGTTTTTTATATTTTTTTCTAATGATTTTTTTTAATGCGACCATTTTTAGTGAACTGATTTTTAATTTCTTTTTTTTATTTAAAACAAAATGAAAAGAAAGGGAAGAAGGAAATTTTGCTGCATGCGTTTAAAAAGAAAATAAATAATGTACAATTATTTTTTTTGACAATTTTTATTATCAATTTTTTAGAAGTTAATTTTTTTTTTAATTTGGTTAAAAAATTTATTCTTTAAATTTTAAAGTTTAAAAAAAACTGAAGCCATATACTGATTGGATAATATTAGCATTTCTTAGATTATATGTAATTTTGAAATAAAACAAAAAAAAGAATGATTAAAAAACAAACAAGAAAATTAATAAAATTTTAAGTAAATATTAAAAATATATTCTGTGTTTTATTTTTTCTGAGAAAGTTTATATGATGTTTTTTTTATTTCCAGTTTAATTAAATTAGAAAACAACAATACAAAGTTATTTAAAGAATTTCTAAAATACTTTACTTTTCTCTACAATAAAATATTTCTTTAGATATTCAACATATTCAACTGTGTGCACTTATTTTTTACCTTTATCTATTTATCAGTGAAATTTAAAAATTATATTTAGCTGCTGGACACCTATCCGCGTTGAAATGATGTTAACTAATAAAAAACATATTCCCGTAATATTGTATTTTCTAACAAAATATAAAAATATCAGCAGGTAAAGAAGATCGGTATTTAAACCACAATTTATTCTTGCAGCAGAAAAAAAAGAGAGAAGAAGAATATCACGCGTGATTCCTTTAAATCATCAAAGAATGTCACATCATATAGTATAAACCCATAAAGAACAACATAATGATAATTTTGTATCCTTCATTCCATTTCAATTACACAAAGAGTTCTTTATTCTTAGAACTCCACAGTCGAAAGATCTACGTTAAAAAAAAAAAACAAAACAAACACAAAAAATAAAAATAAAATGGGAATAAAAAAAAAATGCAAAATTTATGCGTCAATTACTAACGAAATAAGTATTATTAAAAAAAATCTTCGTTTTTTTCTATAATTCCTTTGTTTCTCTTTGATTTTGAATTGTATTTTTTTTATAAATCCATTTGATTGGAAATAAAAACATCCATTGGATTTGGACATATCTGAACTGAACTACAATAATGAAAAAAAAATGTAGTTAATAAAGTTAACAGGCAAAACGTAACAATAATTCTCCTGTACATATTTCCCTTTTTCTTTTTAAGTTTTTTTATTTATAAATTTATGATTGTTTTTTTTTTTATAAACTTTTATGCACAAATAACAAATAGCAGGGACTGTTTATAATAAATCAAAAATAAGTTTTTATTAAAATAAATAAAAGTTCTCTTACATCACACATCCAACCACACAATATAAGGGAAATTTGCTATTTCACAATTGGTGTGTTTGTGTATATTTGTAAACTTTTTTTATTATTGCTGTTTTTTTATTTGCACGCTTGCTGTCAATGTAAGGTACGTGAGCATCTGCACGGCCTTGAAAGGTCGACATCCTCAAAGAAAAAAAAAGAAAAAATAAGAAGAAGGAGAAACAGAAGAGTTAAATGTATTTTTTTTTATACATTATTATATTGTTATTATGTATCCCAGAACAGGATCAGAAAGAGAATCAAAACAACAGAATTTGCAGAGATGAGTAAGTCCAGATGAACAAAAAAAAAGTTATAGTAAAAAAAAATAATCTAAGTTTCGTTTAGGTGAGTCATTTAATTCTGTTGAATCTTCTTTATAGTTTTTAACATTTTTTTTCATCTTTACTTCTTTTCTTGTTTTGTTTTATCACGAGATAATATGTACATATAATTTTATAACATTTTATAAATATATTTTATACTTTTTAATAAAATAATAAAAAAAAAAAAGAAAAAAGAGTGGCACCAACATAAGTAATCAGAGATGATGCTATACAATTGCAATTTTAGTATCAAATTCTAATTATGTATAATAAATATTCTAGAAATTGATAAGAATCAGATTTGATGTTTATTTTTATCTGTCAGACTTACTTTAACTCTCTGTGATTGAATTAATTACTTCAAGACAAATAAACATTCTGAATTTCTGCTATTTTTATATTTTTATTAATTAAAGAAAATCTTTTCTATAAAAAAAAACATTGTAACTATATATATAAATATAGAATTTGAACAAGAATTCATGATGAATTTATTCAGTCAATCAGATCAAAACCAAGAGAGACCAATAAGATAATTGTATAGTGTCTTAACTTAATATAAATTAGCACGTTCTCACGATGTTGGCGAAAATTGTTTATAAAGAAGAAGAAGAAAAAAAAATTTAAAACACCTTCCGTCCTGTCATCAAGATCAAGACACGAATGTCGTCGATCTTTCTGATTTAAAAAAAATAAAGTAAGAAACAAAAAACAGCCATATCAAACAAATATTCATGACTTTATCCCGTTAATTAATAATTTTGTGAATCGAATTTTAGTAATTTACGAACTAATTAGACGACATTTTCTTTATGAAGACATTAAGGAACGAGCTATAAACTTTCAGTATTTTTTTAATAATTATTTCATGAGAGGGAGAGGAACAGCAGATAGATCATGGAACTCTCACTACCGTGAGATTGGTAAAAACAGAATATGTAATTTTGGTTTGGTCAGCAAAATGCCAAGAAACTTTAATAGGTTTCTATATCCGAAAATATTGTCTCTAAATCAAAACTGACATTTTATAATGAAGTTTATATACAAAATAAAAAGAGAAGATGAAATTTAGGATTCTTCTTTGTCTTGAAAGTTGTATTAAAATTGTGGTTTTGATTTTTAAAAAAGAAAATTAAGGTTGTATCCGGTTCGGTTAACTAGGAACCTTAAAATTTACTGTATGATGTATTGAAATTATTTTGAATCTTCAATTACGTATCTATACTTATATTTTTCTACTTGAATGATTAAATGCTTCAAATTTTTAATAATAAAACAAAAATTTTAGGTTCCAACAATAACAAAAATTGTTAATTTTTTTTGGTATATCTGCATATTTCTTTATAAAAAACCATTATAAAATGTTCATATTTCAAAAGAAAATCTCTTATTTCTGAGTTCTACTTTATTTACCGCTTCCACAATTTTCTAATAAAAACTCAAAGACAGACAGAAAGACATTCGACTCTTCTTATAATATAAATACCATTCGTTCAAAACAACAAAAATCGATAATGATTGGCATTATTGAAACTGAAGTGTTTCGTTCGTTGATGTTATTTTTTTATTATTCTTCGAATGTTTTTGTTGTGTAGTTTTTTTTTTGTTTAATTTGGTTGTTTTATTGGAATTCCTGTCAAGGTAACCAATTTAATTCGACAGAGTTAGTAATTTTCAAGTAACCGGACTTAAAATTTCTTTCCTTTTTTTTTTGTTGTTTGTATGTTGGTTGTTGATTGTTTAAATTTTTGATTGTTTTACGTTCTTCTGGAATGAGCGGGCAAAAAAATTTGTTCAACTTTTGTTTTTTTTTTGTTTTCATTCTTGCTTTTGTTTTTGCTGTTCCTTTTTTTCTCTTTTAAAGAATTCTTAAAGTTAAAGAAACGACACCAGGCGGAATTGAAATTTAGATGATGATGATGATGATGATGATGATAATGAAGATGAATAACAAACAATCACTAAAAAAGAAAAAAAAAATTATAAAAATGTAAACACAGCATCATCATCCGGAGAGTTATTATCTCAAGTGAATCATAACAAAATTGATTGGAAGAAATTTTTACAAAAAAAATTTACGTAAGAAGAAGTAGTTAGTTTTAGTTTGATTAGGGGGGTTAAGCAGAAGGAGGAGGATGACCTTTGAGGTTATAATATATAAAATTATTGCGGTTGAAGGCTCTTTCTTTGGACATCGTATAGTTTCTAGTTAGTACAAATATTCGTTCTGGGAATGATATTTCTATATATTTTATATGCAGATATGACGCAGCATGTCATGGCTGGGAAAACATTATTCGTAAATCCCTTGTGATTGAAAAAGAAGAATAACACAAACATGAAAAGAAGAAGATGTTGCGGTTTTTGGATAGGATAAGATCATTAAATTTTATATTTTTTTTATTCAGTTTTATCCGCATAAAATATAATCAACACTGTATAAGACGCTGAGATCATTTTTTGATTTTTCTTTATATTAATAATAATTAGACCTTTCATCATAAATGAAGGTGACTTTTAATGTGTGACCCCTTCACGGTTGTAAAATCTCTGGAATTTATATAATAATTATTATAAATTTCGGACTATCCTGTTATGCGTATATTTTGTATTCCAGAACTTTTCTATCAGATTCAATTTTATTTTATTCGTTAAATTCACTTTCGGTTTTTTTTTAATTGTAATGAAAAAATCTAATAACAAACAAAGGAAAATCACAGATGAATAATGAAAGTAAAAATATTGAGCTTACCTAAAAAATTAAATTAATATAATTATGAATTTCAAATTCTTATAATTTGGAAAAACTTTTCTTTTTTTTTCTGTGACGTATTTTCCAAGAAAAAAAATGGAACACAAACAAAAATATGTATAGCTAAATTATATTCTTCAATTTAAGAAAACATTTTTTTTTCCTTTAATTAAAAACAAATAATTTTGTTGTATGTTTTTTTTGTTTTATTTTATTATTTTTATGTTACCTCTCTAGGTACCTGCTTTTGTCTTGTAATTAACGCTTGAGTGACGATATCAAAAAAAGTATGAAAAAAAAACTCCGCAATTTAATAAATAGATAGATACATAGATAAATGGAGATATTCTCATCGTTTCTATTTATAAAAATGACGCAATAATAATAGAACGATAATAAAAAAATTAAATAATAATTATCAAAATGTATTCCGAAATAATAATAATAAAATTATGGAATCCTAATTTTAAGAATGAATTAAAATGGAAATCCCGATTAATCTATATGAAGTAAAGTTAGTAGGTAATCGTGTATCTGTATATTGTATTCAACATTGTAATGAAGGTAATTAATACAATAGGACCGTTTATTTATTTGGCTTTTTTCTTCATAATTTTTCATTTTAATTTATATTTGAACCAAAATGGGAGAATCAATTTAATAGAAGTTTTAATAGTTTCACTAAAAGTAGAAAGAGATTATTTACTTTCAGTGTTATGACTTGCCAATATTTTGATTAAATATTTTGATTAAATAAAATGATGCGATTTGAACTAGAGACCTACATCCCATGGGCAATTTTTAAAAAATCGAAAGTTAGGATTTAAATAAAAAATAATTGAATTTTGATGATATTTTATTTAATATAATTATTTATTTTCTTATTTACTCTTGTTAATTTATCCTTGCAATCTCTTTTACAGATACAAATTTATTTCATGAACTCATAAAGTAAACTTTATTTTACGTTATATTTTTTCTTTGAAAAAGTAAGTTCACGTTCAAGTCGTTCAAATCTCAATTAAATCTTTAATCTATATTGTAACTTTTTGAACTTGAACATTCCAGGCCAAAGCCAAAAATATAATAGTCGCAAGTAAAAAATAATTTCTCGTGATCGCCTCAAGCTTTATATGATTTCTATAATTTTAAAATTTTTGTGGTAACACATAAAAAATCTATTTTATGATCTCCCCTCTTTAAATTATTATTAGCAACTTGTGTTAGCAGCAGCTTCTTTAAAAGTTTCCGTCTGATCAATTTGCATTGAAATTTTTTTTATTTCTTCAGTTTTCTATTTACAATTTTTTTTTTCTTCAATTTAGCTAATTGACAATGAAAATGATTATTTCTACCAGTCAAGAAATCAAAAAAAAAAAAAAAAAGAAAAAAAACTAACTAAAGGAATTAAAAATATTTAGAAAACAAAAAAAAACTTGTCTAATTAATTTCCTTTTTCGGGGATTATTGCTTAGTATTCGATTAACTTCTAAATAATAATAAAATTAATAAAAAATAAAACGTTTAAACTTTATAAAATAAGATTTCCTTGATTAAATTTATTTTTATTAAATAGATATATTATATTACGTTATATTATGCGTAGGCATTAGAATTTTATATTTAGATTAATGATATCATAATTATTGTATTTTAAATATTTTAAGAGATTTTTTTTTATATCTACAAACAAAATAACATTGTCAATACATATATACATATATACATAAATATAAACGTTACTACGGGTCTTTCAATGGAATAAAAAAAAAGAAGATTTATTTAAAATAAAAGAGAAGATGTGGAATATCAAAACAATGATGATGAATAAAATGTAAAGAAAATAAAAGTGTTTGACCTAATCGATAATTTAAAAACTCACTATAATTTATTGTTGAAACAAGCATTTAATTGTTTTTGGTCAGATTAGATACTGATGCATGGAGAGGTTATAAAAATAAAGAGCATTTCTACGTTTAAAACAGAGTGTTTCTTATCTACGTATACGATAATAACATTTATAGAAAAACAAAATCAAGAGCATTTATTTATGATTGTTAAAATATTAAATTGAATTTATTACAAAGTATTTATTATTGTTATTTAATTTATAGAATAAATTTAACAGTGGTCGTCAACCTTAAGTTCTTCTCTGACAAAATAAGAGATGCTTAAATATACAATTCTGGGAAAAAGTTTTTAAATTATGTCATAATTAAAATATTCAAATAACTCGAAAATTTGAGTTTTTGTATATAAGAAAAACGCGATTAATGAATTTAATTAAATCGCAAACGTCTTCCGTTCCGTTGAATAAATATTAAAAAAAATGAATGCAAAACAAGTAGAAATTTTAAATATGTGATCAGATGTGTGAGTGTGTGTGTGTATTTATGTAATCCTGTTTCTGTATATCGATATTTATACTAAAGAATTCAGAAAATTTAGGAAACTAGAGCGGACATTTAAAATTTTCAAACCTTTGTTTTTTACGAACCGTAATTATTGGTACCTCTTCCTATATTTATTTTAATAAATGATTTCCGAAAATGCATATCTTTCTTATTTAATTATTTTTTTTCGTTTTTTTTGTCAAAAAAAAAACAGAGATGTGGGAAATTATTGTAAAACACTGTTAAACTTCTTCATACAAAATAAATGTCAATTTGATTGATTTAATTGCTATCGGAAATGGATATTTTTGTGTGTTTTTTTTTTCAAAAAAAATTTTTTTTTGTATTTCTGGCATATCTGGATATTTATTCTTATAATAACAGGTTTATTTTTGTGTAAGTAAATTCGCTGTGTTTTTATTTTTCTTTTTCTTTTGATTCTTCTTTAAAATTTTTTTTATACATATAATTTTATTTGAAAACAAATTAGCTAATTAATTTATGAATTTTTACATTGTTTTCCAATACAAATTATTTAATATTTTTTTCTTCGTTCTTCTTCTTCTTTTTTTATTATTTTTGTTCATTTAAAATAAGCAAGTTTTAAAAGAAGTACTCGCGGTGTGAAGGACGAGTCTGATGGTCAAGTTATCAATCAGTCAGTCAGTCAAGTAACATTATAGGCGGTCTCTTGTATATACATTATTAATTTTTGTTGTTATTGTGAAAAATAATTGTTAAAACAAAAATCATCTTTTGGTTTGTATAATAATACAAAAAGTTAAGTTAGGTAAGTTGATGTGGAAGTAGGTACTGAAGAGTTAGTTATTCAGAATATAATATTATTATATTTATAAAATACAACAGAAATCTTTTAGTTCCCTTTTAAAAAGTCAGCCTCTTTTTTTTATCAAGCAAAACAAATAAACTCAGTTTCCTGTTTTGTTTACTGATATTTTTCTTTTTGTTGTTCTGTTGTTTTTGTTCTTTTAACGTGAACATCCGTCCCTTGTTCTAAAGTCTAAACGAACCCATTAAAAAATTACCTCATTTATTTAATATTTTTAAAAAAATGTTAAAGATCACGATCATAAAACGGCTATTATTTATTTTTAAATTTTCTTAGTTCAAAATCCTTGGTAGTTGGGAGACCGATTGTCTGTGTTGACAACCAAAAATGTATCTAGATAAGATAAGAGATAATGTTGGGCGAAGTTATCTTTGAATTGATAAAGATAAAAAAAGAATGGATAAAACTTCTATCTGAATCATATTTTCAATATTATGCATTCTTTAAAATACTTATAAAACACTTGCGTCGCCTAATGCGTTTTTGTAATGTTTAATGAATTGATAAAATTTACAGGTCCTGATAAAAAAAATTATGTGATAAATTAATAATTAGCGAAACATTTGACAGATACTCGTTATGAAGAGTTAATACAATTATTACAATTATTGTTCTTTACACTTAAATGTTTTTTTAAATTTCGGAAATTTCTTTAAAATAAACCAATTACAAAACAAAATTCTTTAATTTAGTTAATGTTTTCTAATTTCTCCGTAAATAAATCAGATCAGAATTAATTTTATTATTTTCACGTAAATTTGAAAAATTTGGAACAACAAAATTGAATTGAATTATGTAGGTACTCACAAAATCAAGATTCAATGTTTTATTTATTACTACAACAAAAGGTTAGCTCAATCTTTTAATACCAAAATTAAAACCAATAATGTGTAATAATGTGTTTAATTGTTTTGCAATCAAATCTAATTATGTTTTGCAATAATTGTTTCTGTACATTTTGGAAACCGAAAATAACAATAATTAGTTATTGGATTTTATTTGTTAATGTTTTAAAGACTTTTTTTTAATGCTAATTATTTAATTAGTTATTTTATTTAAAATAAAAAATATTTGATATAAGGAAGAACTAAACCTACTTAAGGAGAAAATTAACAATAAATTTTGTAACACAACTCACTTACAAAATTTTAAAGGAAAAATATAATTTTTTAATTAAGTTGTTAAAAAGTTGTATCTGGAACACAACAATATTTGATGGAAAAATAATCAAATCCATTGAATTCAGCAATAAGAGAAGGTACGGAAAGAGATGCGACAGGAAGGTTAACATTTTTAATGACTTAATCACCTCTTTAGAATGTGTCAATTTTTTCTGTACAATGAAAAGCTCTTTTATTTATTTTTAATTAAAATATAAAAAAACAAATTTTCATTCAATTCATTAAAAAGAACAACAAAGCACCACTTAAATACGTAATAATTTAGTATAGGTAATTAATCTTTTTGCTCTTCTTTTGTTGTCATCCAAATTCTTATTTTGCGAAATTTTTAATGACCTCTAAGGACAATATACTAATTCTAAAATCAATCAGCAAAATATTAATCTCATTATAAAATTGATTGATTTTATAGCCAATTTATAATTATTTTACTTGTGTCATTCAAATTCTTCTAATTATTTGTTTTTCTATTTCAGTTTTCTTTTCTTTTTTTGGTTAATTGGTAAGTCTGAGAATGTACATTTGATTACATAAAAATACTAGGCCGAGTCGTTTTTATATGATTTGTACGTCTTTTCGACGTTTTTTTTTTATTATATTTCTTTTTTTGATTCATTATTGTAATGATGATGTGAGCGTGAGGATGACCTTATTTTCTATTTGCCCGATGAAGAATTTATAAACAATATTTTTTTTTTGTTCATTACATTTTTTTTTTTATTTAATTTTAGAAATGCGAGATGGATGAACGCTGTTTTTTTTTTATTACAAAACACAAACACAAGAATAATAACAATAATAATAATATAAAATACTACAAACCGTGTCTAACTATAAACAAACCAATAATTGAACAACAAAAAAAAATTATAAACAAAAATATTAGCAACAACAAAATAATAATTCTAAATAAATATAGAAAAATTTGTTAGTTTGTTAGAATTACAATAATAAAAAAGAAATACATAATAAGAAACACACCGAATAAAATGTTAACTACAGAATAAAAAAAAAAGCTGTTGTAAAAGAAATTGAGGTTAGGTGGTTTTTTTTTTTGTAGAATAAAAAAAGTATTCGGTCAAAATTTGTCATTATTAAATTAAATCGATTTGGAATACTCTCTTTTAAGAAAAAAAAATAAACATGTGTTGTTGTTTTTTGTTTAACAAAAATATTGTTTGTAATTCGTGGTTTCATCTATAGGTATGTTTCTCAATTGTTTATTTATTAAAAGGCATCAAATTCTAAAACAGAAATGAAATAATAATGTTTGTATATGGAAAAATAATTGTATATCTAGAATTTCTGTAATGTGTAATTCATTTTAACTGGTCACTGAGCTAAATGTTCTGGCCTAATATTGACCTGAAAATTCTTTCTTTTAAAAATTCATAATTTGACTAAATTAAGTCTTAAAGTTCAAATCAATTTTGAAAAGAAAAGAAAAAAAATAAAACGTGCAAAAGAATTCTTAAGTTTACATGCTTCGCTTTGTTTTTTTTTTCTTCTTTTTTGGGAGGTAAAAAATTTTTTTTTTTGTTATTCTTCTCAAACTTTAATTAATTTATGAAAGATGCCCACTTCCTCATCATCATAGTAGGTATAATATTATTTATTTTTTAATTTATTTATTCATAATTTTGTTTTGTTTTCTTCTTTATGTTTACACACTTATACATATGCAATTAAACACACAGTAGAAAGACAATCATAAAAGCAAACACTCTCATAATTAGATTTTTATTGTTTGGTTTTCACCTTTGAGTCTACGTAAAAAAAATTATTATTATTGTTTTTATAAGAAAAAGAGGGGCAGGTGAAAATGAAGATATAATAAAAAAGTTAATACTTAGAACAGCAATAATTATATTAAAAGATTTTGCTAAAAATAAATGAATAATTTTCAGTTTCTAGAAAATGTATTTAAATTATACATATACATGCACGCATCACAAAAATACACACACACAGGTGTGTGTAGGTATATAATTAAATAATATAACTGTATATAATTTAATTTCAACGATCCGACACAAAGAATTATGGAAATTAGATAAAATATTTAAAGGGAGGAAACGTTGTATTTATTATTACGTTTCTTTTTTTCATTTTATTTAACTTCAACATTTTCTACGAATTTAAAAAAAAAAACAGTTCTTCGGTCGTCTTTAGCGTTTTTTAATTATTTGCCTAGGCATTAATATATAGGTATGTGGGTTTAATTTTTAGTGTTTTTATTAACTAAAGTTAAACTAAAACCAAAAATAGGGCCTCATTATCCAAATTAACACAATGTGCAGAGTTACACATTTTAAAGAAATTTAAGAACTTTCAACATTTCACTATTGTGAAAATATTAGACTTAATCTAAATAAATATGGGAATATCTATTGAAATTAACCTTAAACTTTATACATGCATATCCCAGTTTAAAGAGGCCCTTAATTGATAGTTATTTCTTGTACAAAATTTACCTTCTATCAACATAATATGATGAAATATTGTGGAAATATTGACAACTTCCTTGTTTAGTTTTTTTTTCTTTTTTAATAATCACTTTCAATTTTTTTTAACAAATTTTATTAATTGTCTGTTAAATTTTTGAAAACAAAAAGCCCCGTGACCCCAAACAAAAATGACACGTATAATAAACACAATAATAGAAGAAGAAAAAAAATCTTATTTTTTTTTTGAGGAGAAACGACGAATAGACACTGCAAATTAAATGATAAAGCGGTTGACCTTTTTTTCTTTTGTTATTTAACATTTTTTTTGTAAAAGATTTTCTTGAATAAATAATTTTTATATTTTTTTTTTAGATAAATTCATGTATTTTTAAATTTATTTTCCGAAAATAAATAATGAAAAAATAATCTATTGTAAATTATTGTGTAATTTTATTGATATATATCAAATGAGGATCAATTTGACTTTGGTTGTATTTCACATTTATACAAGTTGTTGTGGTGCCCCCAGTTTTCTTGACCTTCTTAGCTATTTAATATTTATTTAATTAGTTTCAAGCTACCTTGAACGATTTATAAGGGACAATTAATGTATTTCAGGAATCACAAAAGTATAGTGTAAATCGATGCTTAGAGGCACCTATAATATACCGATATACAATGAAATATTCCCAACGGAACTGTCTTTTTTATGTACGATTGCAAATAAATAAATACATTTATATAAAAAGAAAAATACATTTTACATTGTTTTGATTTGAATTCCACAATAATTTTTTATTTTCTGTATATAAGGAAGCCAATGTGTCACTTTAAGATAATGGGGAGAATTATTACCAAGAGAGTTTTTTTTTGTAGAAACAAAAAAAATCTGCTTTTATTGTTGTATATCTAAACCTACGAATCTTGACTTTGTTATAGATTATACAACTGCCTACAGTTAAATATATCAGTGTTTCTTGAGGTGATTATTTGTTGAAAATTACTTACCATATATAATAAAATATATTAAATAGTAGACTCGCAATAAGTTTTCCAATAATTTGGTCAAATATGTTACTTTCGTAAGAAACTAGAATTATTTTTATATCATAAACTAACACGCATATTTTATGGATGTTTTTAATTTTAAATATTTGTAATAAATGTTGTTAATTAATTGTTAGCGTTTATATTCTAACTGATCTATTATTTGGTTTCAACTTTTAAACAACTAGTTATATTTTTTATTAAATTATAATTGAAACAAAAACCAACGAATCAACTCTAATTTTCAGAATAATTAATATTATACAAATATTTGGAGTCATCAAAAATTATATACTTTTGTCGTAATTCACGAGGTTACTGTTCAATTTGTTGCTTGGCTGCTTCTTAATCTGACTTTATGAGTATATTTTTGTTTATACGTTATCCTAATTCTATTATATTTGCACATATATATTTTATAAATCTTAAAACATAAAGGGCTTTTTGAATCTCAGTTACATGCAAATAAAATACATATTTATTTTGTTTAGTTAAGAGATTTAAATGTCAAATGTCAATGACATATAAAATGAGTCGGGAATATAAACGAATAACGCATTTTTTGTATTTATATAAAATGTACGTACAGTGCATTGAGTATGCATATGTATATAGTACGGTTACATAGTGAGTCATTGTTCATTATAAACTCATGCAAAAATACACAAACTCACATGCATTAAAAGAGGAACCAGAAACAATATAGATGATGATGAATCTTCTGTCCAATTCTTATCATTTAATGATAACAAATGACAACATAAAATAAAAAACATAATTTAAAAATAAGCAACAACAAAAAATAATGGAGGAAAAAAAAGAACAAGGAGGACATTGTATGACAGAATTAGACGGATTGCCTTCGAATCAAAGAGCATGATGGTATTAATTATAATGCTATCTTATTATTGAATTTTAAATGACGACACGTCTTTTAATTCTTCTAAAACTTTAGAAAAGTTATATAAAAGAAGTTAGAAGTTAGCATGAGTTGATTTCTTCTTTTGTTATTTTACACAAAATTAAAAATTGAAAACAAAACACTTGCAAGCTTCAAAAGTCTAAGACTTTATTGTTTTCAAATCTATTAAACTTGGTAGCAATGAAATCAATTAGGAACAAACAAAAAAAAGTGCTCATTGATTGATAAGAAACAATAATAATTAATTATTAATAAAAAAACATATGAGAAAAAAACAAAAAATTATTTTTGGTTGCATTAGCCTTGATTGTACCTACTTGTCTGCTGGTTGTATCTCATCTTTCTCTTTGATGTTTTGTTTTGTTCAATACAACACAAATTAATTTTCATTTTCAGTTTTTTTTATCATTATTATTGTGTTTTGTTTTAAATGGGGAAGTTAATATTTGATTATCTAATATTTATTATTTATCTTTCTATATATTCTATAAATATATATTTATATATAAAATTTTTTTAATGAACTAAAAAATTGCATCAATGTCAATGTGTGTGGTCTCTTCTTCACTATACGCTCTTTTCATAATTATAAATTCATTTAAACAAACTTATAAAAAAAAATAGTATAATCGTGATTCTCACATCTAAAATAGGTAGAATAGAATATTCTTCACACACGTTTTATTTATAATTAGAATTACAAATGTGAAGTAGAATACACTTGAATAAGATGGTACTTTACTTGCGTTTACATATATTTTATATATTAACGTACAATTACTTAATTGTCTAATCATTTAATCGCGAATAGCCTAGACTTTTTTTTATTTCATGAAAAAGAGAAAAAAAAAGTTTTTTAAAAAAATGCAAATTTTAGAAATAGAAAAAAAACGACAAAAAAACGAAGTAAATCTTAAGATAAAAAAAACACTACGTGAGATTTCTTTAAATGAATCAATTTTATATTGAAATTTTTTTTTGTATCATTTTATCTATATTCTGTCAATTACATGTTAGATAATGATTCATCTTAACATAACGCCTTTCGTCTTATATCATTTATATTTTTTCATTTGTGCTTTTTTTTTTGTTTAATAATCAAGAAAAAAAATAATAATAAAAATTACAAATAGTAATCATACTTTAATTAATCTTATTATTATAATGTTTTTTTTTTAAACAGAGAAAAAAAATACAATCTTCACGATATGAAAATCCCGGGCGACGCGATTCTTTACTTTACACTATCAACGTATAAAAGTACCTAATGCTAAAAGAATGTGGAAAAATTATTTAATTCTTCAAAATTGGATGCGGCGATAGTTCTATGATAAAAAAAAAAATAATATAAATAACAAAAAAAAAAAAATAAAATAAAAAATAGGAAGAAGAAGATGCGAAAAAGATAGATGAAGAAAAAAAAACGATATTTATTAGCAACGTAAAAATAGTAATAATAATAATGATTCAATAACTGACCAATGATGTCTGATTACAAATGACATCATTTCTTAAATAAAAAAAGAAAAAGAGTATGAAAATTATAATAATAGAATTTGTAACCATCGTCATTGTAATAACAATCATCATCATCAACATCATCACCATCAATATGATCATCTTAAGAATCCTCATTGCTATCAACAGTAAACATCATCGTCCAAATTTTTCTCATCATACTAAAGCAAATAGAAGAAGATATATAAAACATCCGAGATCATGAATCCATGGTTTTTGTTTTGTTTTTTTTTAACAGTATGTTTTTTCATCTCAGTTTTACTTAGCCATTGTCTAGCCTCATCAAACTCCTTGTACCAATCTACGTTTGTTTATTTTATTTTATTATTATTTTTTAAAAAAAAAAACAAAAAACATAAAAGGAGTAATAACAATTTTTTTTTCCACAAAATATACACAAAAGCAAAACACAAAAACAGGGTGTAATTTACATTCTTTAAATCAACAAAAAAAAAATTCTTTCTCTTTTGAGGTTAGATTTATGTATATTTATTTTTATATTAATTTATTATGGAAAAATATCAATGCCAAATTGGTATTTTTTTTTATTCATTCTTCTTCATTTTTCAATTTTAAGTTTTATTAAATATAAAAAAAAAATAAAAAGAAAAGAAGAATAAAATAATATTTAAGAAACATTGTGTATACAAGATTTGTATTTTTTTTTTAATGGATTTTTAGTAATTGATAATTATAATTATATATATTATTATTTTTTTTTTTACATTACAAAGAAATTTTATATTAACATTATATTTATTATTATTATTATTATTATTATTATTGTAAAAGGACAAATTTATCACGATACGCGATATAAAAAAAAAACACTTTTTGTTGACACTTCTTGATTTATTGAATTTTTTTTTTATTTCTCTGAAGGTATCTACATCTATATACCTATATACATATATACATATATATTATATAAACTTGATTACTTAATTCTTTTATTTACATCAAT
This sequence comes from Pedicia rivosa, assembly GCA_963082725.1. Lineage (NCBI taxonomy): Eukaryota > Metazoa > Arthropoda > Insecta > Diptera > Pediciidae > Pedicia > Pedicia rivosa. The sequence continues at coordinate 25,150,301 of OY720153.1, forward strand.
ATAAAACTACAAGTATATAAGAAGTCACAAAGTAGATTCTGAAGTCAGGTGCATGACATTATTGAACAAAAAAAAAAATAATGAAAATAAAATATTTAATTAAAATTGTATTTTAAATGGTCAATTTAACAATGCCATAATGTATTCAATACTTTTGTTGTGAATTAAATTTATTCACATAGTAAAATAAAAACACACACCTGACTTTATATTTAAGTCATTTCTAAATTAGGGAAATGATCATCAAAAAATGCCTTTTCATTTATCGTTTGATTTATTTGCATATAAAATATTCATGTCAATTACAGGGAGTGCGTTAAAAATTAAAATAGAAAATAGACAACTCAAAATTATAAATGTTTCATTTAAATCAGTTGATCTATATAAAAGGTACCGATTTTTACACATCTGTAGTCTTCCGCTGTCAACTTTATTAAAGTAAAAAAAAATTATATTGTATACATTTTGTTCCAAGATAAAAACACTGATATGAACTTTAAGTATTTATTCACACCTTACTAAATTTTCAGACAGAAGATGATGATGCTAATAAATAATGATTTGCCATAAATAATTTGTGTGTCGTGTGACCAGTTTCGATCATCTAACTTATATACAAAAGGGATTTGTTTTTATTTTTTACCCGCGTAAGAAGATCATCAAAAAAAATCTAAACAATTCTTCTGATCATGATGATGATGATGAGTAACAAGTGCCAAGCGATCGTGTGTCCTATGACTCATAAAAATAAAAGTAGACAAAACAATCAATCTTCTTCAAAGCCCATCAAAAATTGTTAAATCATTATTATATTAAAAGAGAACTCTTGCATCCGGAACTTATAACTCTTATATATATATATATATATATATATATATATATATATTATATTTATATAGACATATATATATTCTTATATAAATTCCAATCTAAAAACCGCACAAATTATACAATCTGAAATCTTAAGTTGAACTCATCGTTATATTATTGTACAGACGAACTGACGTACATAAAGTACATTATTTTCAAATATAAATACGTTTTTAAATCAAATTATTATTTCTATTTCCGTTCTTAACAAAGATTCCAAATAAATAATAATAAGTTACAGATAAACAAGTGAATAAATAACAGGTGAATCTTTATAATTTATTTTTTTCTTTATAAAAAAGTAGGCATAGAATTTTATATAAAAAGTGAAATGAAGGACGGTAAAGGCCATTTGAAGTCTGCGTCAATAAAAAATATATGTATATATATATGTATTATTTTTATTATTATGAAGTCATAGATTTGACGTCATTATTTAATAATATTCACGAAAAAAAACTATATAGATTAACAGGAATGTTATATCTTTTTCTTTCTCGGATAATGATGATAGTTAATTTAGAAGAAGATTTCTTTATTCAGAAAACGAAGATAGATAAAAAACCATATTTAAATTTAAAATTAAATAATTATAAATATTGTAGTATGTCACAAAAAAAATTCAGTCCCGTTTGTTAAAGATTGTATTATAATTTTGTGGTCAAGAAATATAAAAGATATCAAATAAAGAATTTAATGAATTATTTTTTAAATGATTCATTTTTTATTCTCAGTCCTCACGTGATCTGTTTCATTTTATAAAGAAAGGATACTTGAGTATTTGAAATGTTATTTCCCTTTGTCACACAAATTTGATTAAGTTGAATCAATTAAAATATTCATCGTCATTAATTCTGTAAACGATTTAATAAAAAACAACAGATTTTATACTAACTAGTTTTTGTTTTTGCCATTTTTTGCAAGCAGTCCAACTGAGAACTTTTTGTTTTAAGAACCGTAGATGTAAGTAAATATTTATGTTGTCAATTTGAATAAAAAGATTATTATGCCAGGGTCTTAGCTCGATGTCAAAAGTGTTTGAAAAAACAATTTCAAGTGACACTTAGTACATACTTAGTGATTATATTTTTGTTATTTTTCTTTTTTAAATAACAATATAAGTATTAGAATATTGTTTGTAATGGGCTCTTATTATTTTATTAGCAATATTCTTGTAGTCCTTTTAAAATAATCCTTGCTTTGCTTGCGCATGTGCAGTTCAAGTTGTTGTATTACTTCTTATGCACCGTTCAAGTTAGTAATAATAAATATTTAACGTATATCTACAGTCTATCAACTTTAATCTTCATCTTTTACATTTGCTTTTGTTTATTATTTTTTTGTTTAACTATAAAGAGAAACATATTGAGAAAAATAAAATGAAAAACAAAAATAAAAGTCAATCGATTTTGTCACCACAGTCATCAATTGAATGGAAACTTGACCACAACAAACCATTTATTGCGCTGTCCATATTTGGATGATTTGATTTGACAATCACTCTTTCTTTATATTTATTATAAAAATATCAAATCATTGTTTAATAACAATTCAATTTACTTCAGAAAATAATTGAAATAACTGACTAATAACTCTTTGAAGGGTAACCTATAATAATAAGAAGAAGAAACAGTATAGAAAATAAAGAATTATAAAACAACAAAATAATTTGAGAGAACTTTATATTTTATATTTAATTTATATTATTATATGACCGTTGACGTATTTACCACTAGTTTTGTCATTGGCGCCACTTGTATTTTTTTTTCTCAGAAATTCTCTTATTTTCCAAGTCCCTAACTCCACCTTTCCATATAGTTGAAAAGTCATAAACCTGATGGTATAAAATAGCAAAAGAACTTTTTTTGTTCTATTCATTACTGTTGTTGTTATTGTTTTATATTTTATAAAATAAAATATAGTTAAATAAATAACAATAACCAAAGTATAAATTTAACACGACACAAGCGATTCCGCAGGAAATATGTAATTGAAACACACATTCTGTGTTGCTTTCCTTATAATATTTTTGTTGTACATTATTTTAGTTGATTTCTCTATATTTTATTTTTATTTAGTCTTATATGAATTATTTTTATACACATAATATTTAGACAAAGAAAAAATTGAGTTCAACTTCATCTTATTATTATTACATATCTAAGAGATTCTATTTAATATTTTTCGTTTAAAACAAAAACAGATTTGATTTTTGTCTTTGTATGTTTTTTTTTCAATGATAAAATTATTATAATAAATAATAATAAATATTTATAGAGATTTATATGTATATGTTTATTTAATCCACCTACTAATCGGACTATTACAACAAATTTAGATCATTATATAAATATAAAGTATTAAGACTATGTGTTTACTTATCCAAATAAAATCGATCATTATATATATTAATATTTTAACTAAGAATTAGACTTTATAATTGTATCAACAAAGAAAAAGTCGCAAAAAATAAAACCAATAAAAAATTTCTTGAGGAGAAGCAATCAGATTAAATGAACGACAACAGAAAAAAAAATTAAATCAAATTCTTTGGACTTTAAAATTTTTACCGTTTAAAGATCAATTTTAATATTTCTGTTGATTATAAATAAAGAAAAAGAAAAATATGAAAAGACGGGTCAATTCCTGATTATAAAAATTTTTTGGCAAACAAATACAACAAACATTTTGCTTCTTTGTAATAATAAGAAAAATATTATATTCTTTTGCACTCTACAGTATATTTTAAGGTCATTCAACTATCTTATGCACGAAACGCGTATTATTTGTAATTAACGAAAAATATATTTCTTTTTTCTTAGATTTTTTCTTTTCTTTTTAATGTTGTTTGTTGGAAAAAAAAAAGAAATAAAGAAAACATACGAGTACACTAATAATTAATAAGTTGATATATGCATTCTCAAATTTTTGAATATCATTGTCTCTCCGTTCCTCAGAATCATCCAGATATTGTCGATTTTTTTTTTTTCATTTTCAGAAATTTAATTATAATAACAAAAAGGAAAATATTTAATCTTGAAGAGTTAAGAAGCAAATGTGTATTAACAGGTAGTTAAGTTGTTTGCTGAAGGGGTTTTTGTTGGTTCTCCTGATACAGATTTCTTAAAATTAACTGTTTTCCTTTAATCAGTGTTTATCCCTCTTTTTCATCAAAAAATTGTTTTTTTAGTATAGAAGGTGACACTAATTAGTAATCAGTAAAAAATAATACGCAGTTGGAATAAAAAGAATTACGAAGAATTCATTGAAATTAAAATTAAAGTGAACTCTTGAAAATATACAGTAACAGCAACAAATCAATTAGCGGAAACAAAATATTTTACAACAATAAAAAATGTTTTTTTGTATAATTTCTTCTTAAAATAGCTTTACTAATTCCTATAAAATTATATGGGTTTATTATATGAATAATCTTACAATTTTCTTTAACAAAACCACGTTTTATGAAATAAAAAATCTTATTTGTTTGACTCATCTGTCTATTAATATAAAACTTTTTAATCGTGTTTCTGTCAATTATTATTTTCTATATGTAGAAAAATTTGCAATAGAAGTATTAACCAAAGAAGTTTTATATTAATGTCACCTTTTAATAAAATAGCCTTTTATTGCCCGATTATAATTAATGATCAGTTAATTTGTAAAAATCAAATTTTTTAATATTGATTTACCTGGGCTATGACTTTAAAAATAATAAACTGTAAGAGACGCAAAAAAAAGACCAAGCGACAAAAAAAAAATATAGAAAGAAACAAAATATTTATTGTTTGTTTATTTCAGAATTGAAATACTTTATAGTTTTATTAAATTTTATAGCCGAATTAATTTTCGACATGGGAAGATGATACCTTTCCTCACTTTTGACTATAAATCAATTTAATTATTTAAAAATCATGCGTGAAGTTTAAAAAAATTTGCATTCCGTAATCTATTCATGTTAAAGTTATTATTATTTTTTATGATATTGCCTAAATATAAATAAAAACAAAAAGTTAGCAAAAAAAAACTTCTTCAAATTTAAGAATATAATTTGTTTGAGTTCATATCCTTGGCTGTGAATTCCAATTCATATTGTTTTGCTTCAGTATAATACATCTATACATACTCATACATAGTTATAACCCAGCGAAACAAGAACTGGCCTTGATTGAATTTTTTTTTTCGTTCCTTACCTTTGCGTATAAAAAAATAAATAAAACAAAAAAAACAATATTAACACTAAAAACGTAAACGTTGTCCCAAAGATCCCGAATATTAGTCTACCTTCTATAAAATGATTTCCACTTTTTATATGAAAATCAATATTTACGACGAAAAACTATCCCAGACAAAAAAAAATTGGACATAAAAGAGAAAATATAATAGTATAAAAGTAGACTGAAAGAGATAAAGATAGCGAGAGAGCGAGAGAGGAAGGAAGAAATTGAGAGAGCTTTTAAATTGCAGAATAGTGAAAGGATTTATTACAACATCTTCTTCTGATACTATACTTTTGTAGGACTATTTATGATGTCCAATTCGTATGAGTGCAGAATTTATTTTAAGGAATATAAAATCAATAAATTGGGGATTATATCCTCTTCCTTTGTATTTTATTATTGTTCATTCAAGTAAATAGGAAATTTTAGGATTATAATTAAATTAAAATATATACAATAATAAATTATGATATGGATTATATTTTCGTTTTAAAACTTAGGTATACAAATTTTTATTACAATAATTGCTCAAAATTTTCCTACGAAACCCCTTGAAACCTTACATATTATATTAAGCTATAATTTAAACGAATAGGCTTATTAAAATAAAATATTATTAGTATTTTTATTAGTTTAATTCTTAAAAATATTAGAAAATGTGGAATATTTTTTTTTTCAAATTCATATATATCAATATATCTTTGGAACAAATTCGTTAACGCAACATAAATTATTTTTATTGTTTTTCGGATAGTATGTTTATGTATGTATAATATTCTTATTAGCTGCTGTCATTAAACTAATGATTATTACATCTAATCACAATAAAACACTTTTTTCTTTTCTTTCTACATACATAATAAATATCTCTAATGAGATGCACAAATAGAATAAAATGTTAAAGTCTTTTTGTTTTTATTTAATTTTTTTTTTGTGTTTCATCTGAGAACAGCTACATATATATGTATTTATGTATATGTATTTGCTTCCGGTATACGAAGAAATAGAATAAGCACAACCTCAAAGATTAAAATCATATAATATTTTATATTATTTTGATGTTTAATGATGAATGAATGAAATCATTAAACGAATGATCAGAATGATTTTATTGAATAATAATAGAGATTGATTATACGGCAATTAGTTTAGCTATATGAAAAATTACAAAATGTGTGTATGTGTTATCATAACCTCGAGAAGACTTCTTGTATTAAAAAGTAATTCTTTCTCTTTTGGGTTCAATTATAGTTAAATGACAACGACCCTTACTAATATATTATATAATATTGTAACATAGCTAGACATAAGGGAGTATATTTTAATTTATGGTAAATTATTATATCCCTGGATTTATAGCCAGTAAATAGGAAGATTTAAAGGATTATCTGGATTCGAGATTTTCGTATACTTCACTTTACTTTGTACTTTGTATATTTATTATTATAATAAAGTAGAAAAACAATAGAACGCGAGCTCTCGTTCAATTTCAATTCAATCAAAGAACTCCCATGATATCGTTTGCATTTATATACGAATATTTTACGTTGTCTTGACAACTAAAAAATATTTTTCATTTAATAATATCGATTTTGAAAGAAATTTTGTGTATGAAGAATAGATTGGAAAATTATGGACAAGTAATGTACTTGTTCGGAAAAAATTTGATCATTAAAATAACGTGTCATCTGGATTTTACTTATGTAAAGTCTGTCTATAAAGTCTATATTTCAATGAAATTTTCAAAATTAAAATTTAAATACAAACAACAGTTAAGTTTAAAATAAAACAGTGCCACAGTATAAATATAAATTAAGAATCCTTATACGATCAATCAAATGAATTTTTTACCATGGCAAATATTTTGCCTAATGAAAACAAGACAGATAAAAATGCAGAGTAAAATAATTACCATAAATATTTTTAAAATTATTAAAACATTAGATTAACAACAAGGAGCAATAATAAGGAAATTGTGATATTATTCCATTATATTTTATTACTTATCTTCATTAGAACCAAATTTCGATAAAAATATTTTTAATTAATAGTTTAGGTGTTATTGAATATTGAAACCTCAATGCCGGTGAAGATGTCGCTATTACCATCTAATAAACCAAGCTCTCAATGAGTTCGCCAGGAATTATAAATTATATATTGTTGTTATGTGTAACAAATGGTGCAAAATGTCCGTGTGTTGACATGACATTTACATTTTAATGAATCTATAATGCCAATAATATTCTGTGCAATTTTTACTAAATTTGTTCAAATATTTGGTTCTTATGACGTCAGGCAATTCAGCTAATAATTTCCAGGTAAGAATTTCTAAATTTTTAATTCGTTTCTTTTAGAAAACTACATATATTAATCAACTAATGTTAAACATAAAAAACCATGAAAACACATACATAGAACCTCATCTGCGGCCAATATTATACAATTATAAATTAAAAACTGACGCATAAATTCAAACCTATATGGTAATTAATTTTTCATCAACTGACAAACAATTAAAAAATAATTTAAAAATTGTTTTTAATAAATAGTGATTGTTGGAAATAATAATAATAAGCCGTTCGAATTTAACACTTTTTTTTATTTATATATCAAAAAATAAATTTGGATATGATACGGTTACAGTTAGATGCGTTATATCTAATATTTTAAAAGTATTTATAAAAAATTTCGTATTCGTTTTTAGTTTATGAATAAAATTTTCTTTATTTTTTTTTGTACAAAAATTTAAACTCTACAAATGTAATATAGATTCGATTTATATGAAAAGCAGTGTAGATCAATGCATAAAAATTACGTACGTGTTTTATTGTAAATGACTATATTTACCTCACTTTAATATATTATTATAATTATATGTGCCCATCCATCGCGCACTTCATTTTATAATAATACAATAATTTTCTTTAGAATTGTATAAATAATGTCACACCAAGTTTTACACTTTTCTAGTTGAATAACATCATTATTAAATTATTATGAGTGACGTACTTATCTTTCGATTGATTAATTCTATTCACATACTTTAGAAGAAGAAAAAAAAACATTCCAAGTCGTTTTTGGTTTGATTAGTTATAAAATAAAAACATGTAGAAAACAACGTGTGAGATCTTATAGAAAAGTCGGAAATTAGAATATGACAAAAAAAATGATCATTTTATTACTTTTATGATGGACAATTTTGCTTAATTCTTCGAAATTAAATCTAAAACAAAATCTTAAATGAAAGATTTATCTTAAACCGAAAATCGTATTCGGATGCATAATAATTCTTTTATGTATGTAATACTTATAATTGAGAATTAGAAACGTTATAAAAAGGTAATGTTACTGATACCACAAATAAGAGAGTACATTAGAATGTATTATATATGTACAGTTAAAATGAATTGGTTCCCATCACATACGATTCTATTAAAACTAATGCCGCATTTACACTATCAATATTTTCAGCAATTCACTACTTAATATTCCAATATTAATAATTTGACGTATAATTTATTTGATGAAATACATTTCGTCAAATAAAATTTGTATGTCATACCAAAAACGATTGGATTCAGTTTAATAATTGGCAGACGTTATAATACAACAAATCAAGAGATAATCAAAATTTGAATAGTTAATTTATTTGTCGTCTTACAGGAAATTTGATGAAAAATATTGATAATGTAACATGTATATACATTGAATATTAAAATAAATGTTCAAGATTATAATGTTTAAATGTTTACAAGAAAATAAGGTGGACGTATGTCAATCAGTATTTAGCGCCAATAATTTTTATTATTATGTATTGTAGAAAGAAAATATCATAATATACAGATACATGGATTTGATAATCTACACATTAATATATAAATTAAAATTGTTTCCTCCTACACAAACAAACTTACAAGCACATTGCTTTTCTATCATATCTGCATCTAATGATTGATTTATTTATAGAATATGTACTTTATATTATTAATAATAATAATAATAATAAAAAAAATAATATATTCATCACTTTGTAAAATGTGTATACATACCTAATATATAAATTGAAAAATTAGATCTTAAGTAGAAGTAGAAAATTGGGACACAAGCCAAAATGACCAATTTGTTACAGAGAGTCATTTTTTGTTTTTACATCTTATTTTTTGATCTAGTTTGTTTCAGCAGTTTTTTTTTCGTTGTAAACAATTTGATTTTTTTTCTAAATTTTGTCTAACATATCATAGAAATTATATTAAATGTATACATAGAAATGAATGTATGTTTTATAATATTATGTATATCAAGATATCTGGATGAATTCTCTTTCTTATAGACGTCGGGTAAATTCTGTGTTTTTTTTTTTTTTAATATAATAAATAAATTCCAATCATGACTTTTTATATGTTATAATTCATAGGTATTATATTCTATATATCATATAAAAAAAAAGGTAAAATTGTATTTCTATAAATAAAATGAAAAAGAAAAATATTAAAAATGCAAAAGGCATTTATTTGAATAAAAAGTTTTATATAAAATCTGATATCGCAAAGAAGCGTTGAATGGTAAATAACAAATTTACTTTAAAATAAAATAAAGTTAAGTAAATTAAAAATGAAAAATTCAGTCTATATATTTTACATAAAACTTGCAGTTTTTACCGTATTTTAATATTAAATTCGGCATTTTGCATTTTAACTTTATAATAAACTAAAATTACCGAAAAGAACAAAAAAAAATGTAACAAAAGCGGACGTGCACTTTTTTTAATTTAATTTATTAGTTATCCTCTTCTTCTTTCTGTTTGAAACGAATATTATGTTAATTTGTTTTTTGTTAAATTGATAAAAGCCCATGTTAATGACGTCATAAAACGCTTCTAAAATCCATTTCAGATACAACAGTTAAAATAGGTAGAGCAAATTCACACAAAAATATTCCCATTTTATTTTGGAATTTCACAAAAATATTTACATTTTTTTTAGTTGCTATTATAATTTTAATAATTTATCGTTTATAATTGAATTAAATTTATTATTTCCATTTCTGATAATTATAGATTATTAAATAAATAAATTTTTAACCAGATGATGGTCGCTAGAATTGTCAGAATACAAATGAATTATAAAATAATTTTGATTTTTTAATTTTTAATTCATATCGATTAATGTGTCAAAACTTATTTAACGTGTCGTTTATCTATAATTTATATATACAGGTATAAGTTTATTTATTATAAATTGAAATAAATTCGACTAAAATTGACATTTTGATGGTTTGATTTTGATTCATTAAAAATTATGCATAATCAATTTTTGATTATATATTAAAGTCTTTCTTTTACGTGACCAAAAAAAAACTAAATGAAAGAAAAGAAGTTTTTAATGCCCAGAGGCATCATGTCAAAATCATGATCTCATCATGAATCATATACATATAAAAGAAAGAACTCCCCTAGGTCAATTACTCCTTCACATCCATCGTTTCACTTTATCTTTTCACATATATACAGAGTTGTCTTTTTTCTTTTTTGTCCACAAAGTTTTCTTTATACACAAAAAAAATTATTCATCAGGCCAATTGTTGTGTTTGATATTAGTTTACCTGTAAAAAAATTAAGATCATATTCATGTTTTATATATAAAAAAATGTTTTAATTCCAAGAAGAATCATATTTTTTTGCCAGTGTTTTGTTTAACCAAAAAAACGACAACAGCGACTAAGGAATTTAATTAAAATAAGATGAAAAGAAATGAAAGATTATAAGTAAATAAAAACAACAACAAATTAATTTGCAATTTGTCTCCCAAACATTTTGTTGTTGTTGTTTTATTTTTTTTTCTTTTGGCTGTAACTATAAATCATCGTTTCTTTAAAAGAATATTTTATATATATGTAAGATACATTTTTTTCTTGACTTATAACGCGACAGTTATATATTTTAAGAACATCAAAAAATGCAAATCATTTTGAACTAGCAAGCCAAACCTAACCAACCAACAAACTATCCAACAACAACAATTTATGGTAGGTTCTTTTCTTATAACATTTTTGCTAAGGAATAATCATTTTAAATTTGTGAAGTAACGGGTTTTAAAAGAAATCACGATTCCTAAAAAAAATCAAAAATTTAGTTGTATTTGTTTTTTTTTTGATTCAAATTCTATTTATTATAGGTAGCAAAAAAAAACAACAAACAACAGCAAACAGAAAGTAACGAAAATTAATTTAAGATTACTTTACTACCAACTACTAAGTAATAATAATGAACTGTTATAGGTTGCCATTAATTCAATATCTATAGGTATAAAATTGAAGATACTTTAGTACTTTAATCATTACAATAATTTTTTCATTTGTAATTTTTTTGTTATTAGTAGATTTTTATCTTTAAACAAAATAACAACACCAACATAAATGACAAAAATGTTATATATACGTTGTGATTAGACCAGTAGCGAAATTCTTAATAATATCACGTATCAATTAGACGTTAGAAACGTGATTTGAATAAATTTCCAAAAAAAACGAAAAAAATAAAAATAAGAAATAAGTATAAAAGAAGAAGAAAAAAAAGGTGAAGAATAAATTAGACCACGTGCAACTAGACCCATACCAATTTTATATATTGGCTGACATCTATTCTATTTTTGGGTCTTAAGTTTTTCATCATTATTTGATTTCTTAGCTCTCAATAAGTTATTAACCTCAAGTGCGAAATTTTTTTTTTGACATAAATAAATTCCAAGAAAAAATATTGATATCAATTTAGAGCACTTAGATTACACTAACATTTAACATAATCTTTATTCTATAAATATTATTACATTATTGCTATAACAACAAAGAAAAATTATTTTAATTTAATTATATTTTAACTATTATAAAACCGAAATCGCAATCGCATTCAACATTATTCGATATATGTTCGTATAAATAAAATCATTTCTTCTCAACATTTCATTTTAAAACAACTTTCTAAAAACAATTTAAAACTTAACGTGAGTTACAAAACTGTGAAGAAAAAAAAAACAAAAGCAACACAATTCATGTCTCCGTATATATATGTTCACGTCTTACATATTATGATGTTGATGATTATATAAGTAACAATTCTATCAAGGGGCAATGTCAGGGTTAAATTAAATGTGCTAGTTTGGTTTATCGAGGTCAATTGTGTATTTATTTATTTATATCTTAGTTTTTTCTTCTTTTAAAATCTTTTTAATATCAATAATTGTTTTAATGGTAGATTTATTATTAATATATAGGTAAGTAAATATTATTTAAGAATATATAGTATACGCTAAGACTTATTTAATTATAAGAGAAAATTAAATATTTATGTATACTTACTATATATATTTACCTATATTTATTAATTAATGGAATTTGATTAAAAATAAATTTCAATAACATCATGAGAAAATTTTATTAATTTTATGAAAATATTGCATTTATTTTATACATATATAAATTTTAGTTTTATTTGCATTTGAAACACTGATATGCCAAAAATTCATTTCCGTATTATTATATATTTTGCGAGAATGGATTTTGATGTGACATTTTGTACATATGACGGTCTCGTTATATTCATTGTCAAGCATCAGCATCCAACATCAAAAACATCAGATCAGACTAAAACTGTCAAATCAATTTATATAAATGGCGGTCTTATTTATATGGAAATATTTTCTCCGCATCTCTGTTTAGATTGAATTTTTAGGAACAGAGCCAAAACTTAACGGTTCCTGTCTGTTTGAATGTAGTCTGTCTATATATATGTATGTGTGTGTGTATTTCTTTCCCTTTTACAAAAAAATTAGCTGCTTAGTTATTTTTATGTTATTTATTATACAGTTTTGTTTCTTAGAATAACTGGAATTTTATTTTAACCCTTCGTTCATTGAAGAATTTTCCATGGTAACCATTGCACTTGTTGTATATGATGATGACGAAGGGTTTCTTTTAGACGAATAAAATGTGAATTCCGAATGTATTATAAAAGCAACAAAAATGAATCAGTCAGGTGGAATGTTCTTTCATGATAGAAGAAATTGTAAAAAAAAAACAAAAACTTTGATCTATAAAATCATAATCTTTATGTTAAAAGGTTCACCAAAATGTACAATGTATCGCACATTTTACAGCGTCAAAGCAAAAAAAGTTAGATAAAAATAAAACGAAAGAAAAAAAGTCATTAATATAACGTTGACAGATCAACAGACAGACATGTAGAAAAATAAGTCATTTTAGTGGGTCCCCTTCATTTCTTATATATATATTTATATATATTCTAAGGGAATGAATACGGTGCATTAGTGTTATTACCACCCCTCATCGTTCACTTTATCACATGTCATTATCTCAACAATAACACAAGAGAAAATGTGGGCAAGAGAGGAAAGAAGGATTATTATTATTATTATGTTCAAATAAATGTATAGATTTGTATTTAGCATAAAAAGATCCATATAAAAAAAAAACCAAACAAAATAGAATTCATAAATAATAACATATATGTATCTCTTAAGCCTGTAAGTTGTATCTATCTGTTGATACTTATCCTTATATAATATTCTTCGTTTTCTTTCCTTTTTATTCCTTAACTAATCCCCAAAGGGAATTAACATTCGTATCAAAAATGATGTATCGCATTTGACGTTGAACATAACACCCGTTCAACTCCGCTTCGATATTATACCAACTAAAGGTATGTGCCACATGTGCTTTAGTTTTCTTTTGTCGTATTCGTCTATATAGATATTTGATATGTTTTCGTTCTTCAATTTATTAATCAATTGAATTTTTTGGCACCCACAAATTTATATCATAATTCTATTGGGACTCGTTTACCTTTTATTTTTGGTATATTATATTATATTATATTCACCACTTCACATAAATATTTTGATGTTGGTACCTATGTATCTATACATTTACAAAAATATTCAGGAAATTTTTTTTCTAGTCAATATATACACGCCACACGTTGATAATAAATACTTGGAACTATGCATCTAAATACAAAATTCATACAGAAAAGGAAACATTTTCTATATAAAATTTATATAAATTTATTGAGTTGTGAGGATGGAAATTAGCATAATAATTTGTTGGGTATAAATAGGAATTAAAGTAACTATGGGTGGTGTAATTCGTATATGCATACATATACATATATATAATAATATAAGGCTACTAACTGCTAACTTGTGTGCTCATAAATTTATTAACCTTTTACTGCATACCATTGCATATATAAAATAAATTAATGTAACAAGGATCTGATTGATATAATGGATAAACATTTTAGTATATAAAATATTCTTTTTTTATTGTTGGAAGGAAATTCAAATATTAAAATTCAAAATTATTTCTTGTGAAATAAGTCTATATGTAAATAAAAAAAGGTGATTAAAAAGTTACATATTAAGATATCTAACCGAAGAGCGTTAGTGGGTTGGAAAATGATTTACTATGTGAATTATGTATTATCTCGTCCACGAACTACTAATACCTCCGCTTGTTTTGATATATAATAGAGGTATGGCTTTCAAATCCGTTATCTATTATAGTTATCGTTAGATAATCACCGATAGTTATATCAGTAGATAATAGATTAAGTTACATTTTTATCGTGGATAACTTTCTGCATCCTGCGGTTTATTTAACATTTTTCAAAATTTTATTTATAATAGAATTTGGCAAAAAAAATTTTTTTCTGTGCTTTTCCACTCTATGGATAACAGAGTAAATATTGTGAATAAGTCTTAGTTTACAAAATGGAAACTTACTACTAACTGTTTCGATCACTATTGTTATATACAATAGTCAATAAAAATATTGACAGTATGTATTAGATTCGTTGTTTACGATTGAGGTTTTGACATTTCTTTTAATATTGATCTCCTTAATACAGTCCCGGGTTTTTAATCAAATCAAATTATGTAAATAAAGATGTACATCTTGCTTCATACACAAACTAATTTTAATATACGGATAAACATCTAGGTGCTCACAATATTTGTTACGAATTTTATATAACTCTTTCATATTAGGCCGAATTTGTGTTTATTCTTCAGTAGGGTGTAAAAGGTTAAGTGTTGGTAAATAGAATCATTTATACGGGCATATAATTTATTATGCTTTTGTAAATGAAAGCTTAGAAAGCCCTGCATAAAATACATAGAACACAGATAAATTTTATATTATTTTAGCAAAAAAAAAGAAGAAATAAAACAGTAAAATAGTTAATATATTGGACGAAAACAACAGAGACTTAATTTATTTCTATTTAATTAAATAAAAAAGAGAATCAAATGAAGAAAAAAAATTCTATACTAAGAAATTATTCTGAAAAAAAAAATTAAATTTCTTGCCACAATGCATGGATTTTAATAATTAAAAACACTTTTACTGTGAAAAATAATTTAATAAAAAAAAATACACAAACAAGAGTTCCGGTCAAGGTTCCGACACCATTAACATAATTACATTATTCAACAAGTCAAGAAACTTTTATTCAAGTTCATTGTTCTTTTCTTTATTTCTTAATATAAAAAGTTAATATATTTTGTATGGATTTCTTCTGTTTTTTCTTTGAAAATTTTAATTTAACTTATATAAGCTAAAAAAAATATAAATTCAAAGTGGCAATTAAGTTTTACACGATAAACAATAAAAATGTCTATTTCGTATTTAATGTTGATAATGATGATGATAATGATGGCAAATAAATGATTTTTATAATTATATTTACTATCAGCTAAGCTAAGGGTGTTAAATATATAGAGTGTGTAGTGCAGAGGACTTCAATCAGAATTTATTATATGTTACAATATTTTATTTTATGTATTACATATTTTCTTTTTTCATTGGTTTTCCTTTCTTTTTTTTTTTGCTTTGATTTGATGAAATCACCGAACTCGATCCAAATCAATCTGCTCTTTCATTTGATTTCCTCTGTTTTTGGTGTGTATATATAACCCAAACATACTAGACTGCCAAATGGATATAAATATTCTCTTTTGCCAAGGGATTATATATTTGTTCTTGTTTATTAGATGATTATGATGGACCCTTCACATAATATTCAACTCAACTGAACATCATCTCATATTTCGCTTTTCATCATTTCATTTTTAGTTTCACAATATTCTTGTTTTTGTTGTTTGTGTAATTCTGTATCCTGTCAGTAAATATTTATATCATTTGTGACATATCAAATATGATTATGTTATATATATATGAACATAAATTATATGTTTTTGTTTTGTGTGTGAGAGAAAATTTTCCCGATTTGTTACTAAATATATATATAGTCTTAACACTTAATAGATATTTATTTTAGGACATTCACATATTTCGTTCTTTTCTTATTCCCAAATTTTACACGATATCCTTATTCTTATATGGATACATACACACAGATATATTTTGAAATACTTTTATAGATTTTGATACTGTAGAAAGTGAATTAAATACTTTTCTTTTCGTTTTTCCTTTTACTACGTGTGTGTGTGTATTTTTCTGTTTCTGGTTTTGACAAATCTTATTATAATTTTGTTTTTGGAAATGAAATAAATCAGAATTATATTTTATTTCTAGATAAAGATTAAATGGATTTTCGTTAAAAATTGGATACTCTCTTAAAGAAAAATAGATAGGTAATTTCTTTCATTAATATTTTTACAATTTATCATTTTTTGTATTTTATTTTTTGTTTATACCTTTTGTTATTTTCTGCAGGTGGTTTAAACTTTTTTTTTTTGTTTTTCTTTTTTATTTATGTTTGAAAAGTAAAATTTTTGTGAATATGTGAATATGTTTACCTTCATTTATTTGTAGTCCATCTGTTTGTTGTTGTATTGATATTGCATCATATTTCCATTTTCCAGAATTTTTTTTGTTTGTTACAATTTCGAGACTATAAATAAAAATGAACAAATTTGAAGTCATAAATAAGCAATAAAAAAGAATAATAAATGATCTCAAATTATTCGCTATGGTTTCACATGAATATCTCGCGTATACATTATGTATAAGTTTGCTGTACGATAATGGTCCTTAGGAGGTCTCCCTTTCTGATATATGTCTGATTAAAATTTTGTTGTTCTGGTCGGTTTTTCTTCTTTTTTTTTGTGAAAAAAAAAATGAACCGGTTTAATTTTAAAATATTAAATATTCTTTCCATTCCTTTTCTTTAAAATTTTTTTTGGCCATTTATAAATAAATATATAAATTTTTTTCACGTCTCATAAATTTTTGTTTGCATTTATATATCTTACTAATAAATAAACGACGCATCAGCCGAAAAACAAAATTAATAATAACAACAAGAACAAAAATTTATTAAATTTCATCAAACGTAACAATAATTGAAATAAAACAGGAAATGGAATCAGTCCAGTTTTTTTTTGAAGTAAATAATAATATATATGTAACTGCAGATGATCATAGAGGGTTTTCTTTTCCTTCTAAAGAAAGATAAATATTGTGAAACTTTCCTCTTTAACAACATCTAACCTTTTGAAGGTTTAGTTATATTACCCATATAAGCATTTGCATAAAATTCCAATTTGGAGAGCTCATTTTTCATTAAAAGAAATGATAAAATAAAAATATTTTTAGATATGTGCGAGTGTATTTTAACATAATTGTAATTAACTATAATTGATAACCATTACGTTTACATAACGGTTATTTACCTTAAATCGGATTCGTATATTTTTTTCTTCTTTGCGTCCACCTATTTATTTATATTTACTTTTCAATTTATTAAATGCAATTTAAACTTTTTTTTTTGTTTTGTTTATATTTTATTTTCTCAGACAAGTCGTCAATTATTTAAAAATTTGATTAATTATGTCCTAGATAAGATGATGAGTCTCTCTCTCTTTTCGGGCCCTATATATAAGATTTTTATCTATACATGCTTAATTTCTATTATGATCAGCCATCATAATTTCTTAAGTTTTTTTTTTTTTTGATTTGGTACACCACACACGTGTACTCAAGTTCATTGAATTGTGCCAACTTATAATAAATAATATGTATTAGGGAAAGAACTTAATGAGATTAAAGATTAGATGATTCATGTCTATTTTATTTTAAAAATGGTTTAACGTATATCACTTGAAGATTTTTTTTCCCCCAATTGATCTTTGATTATATGAATTTCTATGGTGACATTTAAGTATTTTTGGTTTAAACCCTTTTGAATTTATTAATCTTAAATCGAATTTCAAATAAAATAAAAATAAAAACATTTTTCAATTGCATTCATAATTGAAGTTGAAAACTCGAAAGGATCAGAGGAAAACATTATGAAGTTCATTTAATAGCTGTCTTTGTTTTCATATAAAATTCAAAAATGTGAATGACAAGCTTGAATTTATTAAAATTTTAAAATCAATATAAAGTTCATCATAGTTCTTATTAAATGAATATATTTTATGTCTGGATAATGTCATGTTACTGATCTGTATCTTAGAAAAAGATAACGTTAAGATAAACAAACAAACTAAAACAAAAAATGAACAAGGACAAATTTAATCTGAAAAATTACAGTCATGATAATCATCCTAACAAATTTGAAAAGAATAATAGAAAAATCATTCATTTTATAAAAAAAAAAAGAATGATTTAAATGTTTTCGTAAAAAAAATAATGTTTAACAAGAATTTTGCCATAATAATAGAAAAAAAAACACAAGTGAAAAATAATCAATTAAATTGGAAACGATAAATTCAAGAAACCCATCAAAAACCATTTTTATTACTTAAAAAAATATTTGTGTTCCTGTAGACTGTTACTGATGAAGGTCATTTCAACAATACTCGTAAAGATAATGCAAATATTCAAATTAAATAAATAATATTGTTGTCTTTTATTATTTCAATTTTAATACAAATTCAAATGCATGTTTAAATTAACGAGACTCTCTATGAAAGAAAAGAAAAAAAAGAACAGAAAGTTATTCTCAATGAAATTAGAATCTTCGTAACCTTTCTTATATTACATTCCCGAAAGACGCATAAGACAAACGGAAGACAACCAAAAAAAAACAAAAAAAAATATTAAAAGGGTCCTCTCTTTAAACTTTTTTCTATTTTCTCTTGGTGAAAGAAGACACATTTTTCATGACACGTCAAAATAAACGAACGACTAATGTCAAGATGCCATTCTAACATAACAACACCTAAAAACTCTTGTATATAATACTGGTGGCGAAGAAATGTAAACCCAAAGAATATTTTATCTTCGTTTTGTTCGAGAAACGATTTTCTTAAATTAAATTTTCCTTTCTCAGGACTTATATTTATGACTACAACAAGAAACAAAAACTCTTGTGAAGAAAAAAATAATAAACAAAGAAAAAAAAAATTTTTGGGCAATAAAAAGAAAAATGTTTTTATTTTCTTTTTTTTTTCACCATTTTCCTTTTTTATTTGTCTTTATAGATACGAGAAGTGAAAATGAAATAAATTTATTTTCCATTTCTTTTTCTATATTTTCTTTACTTTTACCAATTCACACACACATACACACACGCATGAAAAAAAAACACAACAACTTTTCGCTTTTTGTTTTCTTTATACCCTAAATTGTTATCCTTTTTTTTACAAAAAAAAAAATAGAATAACGCACAAATAGAAAAAATGACTTCAACAACATAAAACATAACAAAATAACGTTGTCGCATATAAATAAAAATGTAATATTGCCGTATAATGTAATAAATCGATGATGGCATTACGTGATCTTGGCCTTGAAGTAACGCAATACTTTGTTCGGTGAAAGTAGTCTTCTGCTTTTTTTTTCGTTTATTTTTTATTTCTTTTATTGTTTTAAATTTTTTTTTTCTCTCTTAAATTTTTTTCTATTTCTTCTTCATCTTTTTCTTATTTGTATACGTCATCTAAATTTAAACTTTTTCTATTAACACTGGCCACACAATGTTAGTCTTTGCAAAAGAAAACTTAATTTATTTGTTTATTAATAAATGATTAAATTTATAAGTTTTGATTTTTGAATAAATAAAAAAGAAAAAAAAATTTGTAGAGAATTTTTCTAAAGAATATTTTTATTTTTCTTACAGATTTAAACCAGAAATTATTATGCATAAAAATGTGGTTTCTCTCTCAATATTATTCAAACATAATCTGATAATCAAAAGTTTTTTGTTTTTGTTTTTTTTTTTGTATTTCTTTTGAAATTTAAATTCAACAATTCTATTAAAAATTACTTAATTATATTTTCCGTTTTTTTATATGGTTTTTTAATATGTTTTAATGTGAACTATGTATTCGTATGTTTTCTAAGATTTAAAATTTTACTCTATAATAGAATATTATTGCTTGTATTATGATTTCATTATTTGTAATCGTAGTTCGTGCAAAAAGAAGAAAAGAATTATATAAAAAACATAATATTTTTATTTCTATTTCTTGTTTTTATATTTTCAATTAATTTCATATTTTTAATTCCTCATTTTTTTTGCACTATCAGGGAAGGTCATAAACATAGAAGTAAATGTTGAATGATGGATTAAAATATTTATATCTGACTATAACTTTTTTTTTTAATAAGAAACAACTTTTTTTAATTGAATTCTTTTTCTTTTGTAATATGGGATTTTATTCTGTAACTTTCTTTCGTTATTTATATTTACTTATCTATCAATTAATTTTGATTTTAAATTTAGAAAAGAGGAAAACAATGTTTAAGTTTTTTCTTATTTTTGTGGGTATTTTTTTATTATTATTAAATAAAAACCGATCGATTATAAAATAAATGATGTAATTAATGTCATTGGGCAGATATTTATTGAAGGACTGTGCGCGGTAGAAAAGCCTTTCAAATTGTGTTGTTATCACGCGCTTCCCAAGAACTTTCATTTCTGCTTATTATTTTTATATTATTTTATTTTTAAATATTTTGATTTCAGTTTTAAATAATTTGGATATTATTTGGCCTAGAGATACAATGCACAGACATTGTCTACTATACAAAACTGACCCAAGGAAATTCATATTTTGTTTTTTTTTTCATACAAAAAATACATATTCAGTATTTATTTTTAAATATTTTATAGATTTGTTCACGTTCGCACGCACGCTTTAAAGTTTTTTTTTTTTTTTTTGTAATAAAAAAAACTGATCACGAAATAATAATCCATATAAATTCCCTAAAAATTCAATTTGAAAACTTTTGTGTTTTATTTAGAATTTGAATTTGAATAGATAAATAAACGAGGAGAATGTGTAGTATTTGTCACTATGATATCCTTATATGTCGTTTTCTATTATAAATGTCCTCTATTTTGTTCTCTGTAAATAAATATATTTATTTCAAACGCATAAATTATAACGACCAATTTCAGTATGTATATGTATAGTGAAAATTTTCATCCGATAAAAGTCCAACTAACCCAAACCCAATATCACATTTTAACTCTACTCGAACCATATTTTTCTTTTCGAGTTTACGTACCATGGATTTTCTTTTTTTTGAATATCCCGAAAACAGTTTTGTTTTTCTGTTTTGTTTTGTGTTATTATTTTTGTTGTTTTGTTAAATTTTTGTCTGAAAATAGAGAAATATTTTTAGTCCTTTCTTTCTCTTGCTCTCTATTAATCTTTCTCTCTTGTCGCTGGAAGATGGATATTGCAGCTATATACTTTTTGGTTTTATATTGAAATTTAATGTAATATATATTTTCAGTATAGAAACAAAATGACCTGGCTTTTATATTATATACCAAAAATATTTGTGGATCCTTAACTTGTATATATAACTAAGTACGCAATATATAAAGACAGATCCATATGGAATAGAATAGAGAGATTATTTCAAAACATTTATATTATAAGAACATGTTGTTATGCCTGAGAGAAAAAAAAAATGAAAAAGCAAAAATGAGGATAAGAAAACTTTTTTTTTTGGTTAAAATTTCTTCATTTTTGGTATTACCAGCCAAGAGATTTTCTGTTGTCCAAGGGCAAATATTTTTACTGTATTTTGCTTATGTATTTCTCTATTTTTGTTAGGATGTAATCTAGGCTTGCCTGTTGAGGGGAATGAAATATGATATATAATTGTTTGTGAATATTTCTGTTCATTAACACAAATTATGTACATACAAATTCAAATCAATAAGATAAATTATTTTAAGCTGTATGGATTTTAATGAGAGAAATTGCAATGCAAATGTAGTTGCGAATCAGAAAGTTGCACGGGTGCATCTGACTTGCGGACGCAGGAATAGAAAAATTTAAAACTAATTATCGGCACTTTTACATTAATGGACACACTAAGTGATATTATTTCTACTACTTTGAGTCCACAAGACAAGAAATATTTAATCAAAAATTATTTGTCAACAAATGAAAAATATTAAATTTTTTTTTAATGTCTCAGCAAATACATAACTATAAAAAAATATTTTGCTTAAAAAGATTCTATTTTTTAATCCTTAATTCTCTGTCAAAACATTGGTGGAAATATTTTTTTAGTTAACCTGTTTTTTCAATTTTCCCTTACATGAGGTAACCAGCCTTAAGAGTCTGCTTTCAAATGCTTCTCATTATACTTCTTTAAGAAAATTAGTCCAGTAAATATTTTAAAATAATCGTTGAAGACAAAAATAGGCTTAAAATTTCTTTAAATCTTGTAGTTGGAAAGTGAAAGATTCAAGTTGAATTTGGTTTATAACGAAAAAAATCGTCAAAATTGTTGTTACGCTACTGACTACGAATATATTCAATAAATTTTTCCCGAGCTTAAACTAATCCTGTATATAGAGTTTTGTATGCTATTTGTTGTATAGTAAAACCAGTGATAATCATAATTATTATTTTAAACGTAAACTGAATATTTGTTTGTTGCAAATTTTAGTAAGCATACCCTATAGGTTTATTATATATTAACACCACTGCTTTATAGACGATTTATAACACTATTAGACATATTGAAATGTATCCTCATTTCATTATATTTTATTTCTTCTTATACTCGTATATTCTTTTCTTACATTGTATAGTATACACTTCAGTTCATTTATGGTCTATTGTTTAATATTTCGAAAAAAAAACTATAGAACTTAGATAGAATTACTTCTGCTGCCGTGATTTTCATCTTTATAAAAAATCATTCTCTTTTTTCTCATTTGGTTATATTGTATTTCGATAATGTTTAATTCAGAAAATAGAATTCAAAGAATTTTGGCTAAGATACCCCTATTCCTTTATAATAAAATCATAAAATTTTCACCATCCATTTGACAAAATATTGCCTCCTAAATACAGTCAAAAGATCAATTTTCTGTAAAACGGATATTTCCTGGAGTACCGTATATCCTTTTTAGAAAATTGTTATTGTTTAGAAATAATTAACTATATTATTTGTAATATGAACAAGGGTTCCTAGAAGGATGTTGATACGATCATATATATAATATGAATGTATTATTATTTTATTATTATTGCTGCACTAAAATTAAATTGAGTTGGAGATAAGAAAGGTTTTGAAATTTGTTGTATACAGTAATATACCTTACAAAGAAAAACATTTATAATAATAGATGAAAAATTGTCAGATTCTGCGTAATAGAATATGTGTTTATACCTTTTATTTCATTATATAATGTCATGATGGATAAGAAAAGGAAGGAAGTTGAATTTATAGATATTTTATATATGAAAGTAAAAGTTTTCCTTTTTCTTCTTACATCCCGCATGATGTTGGTAAACCGCATAAACATCACACCACTTTTGACTAGATCCTTACCACTAACTTCATATGTATGATACATAATGTATATAACAAGAGAACATAAGAGAAAGTTTATATTCAACAGTGGGGTGAACAAACAGGAGAATGGAAACCAACATTTTCCACTACATACATTCCTCTCACATCTCCTCTTTCTACTTTTTTTCTCTAATAAAATGAAAAATATTTTGTAAATAAATCTCAAATTTAGTAGACACATTCTGGTTTTTTGAATTTTATTCATCTCTCGCGTGATTTACTATTATTCTTAGCGAAAAAGATTCCAGAAATAATCACATTTTTATACCTTTTAATTACAATTTTTTAATCGTTTTTGATGTAAATAAATTTATACCTGACAAATCTGTAAGTCTCAGTTTGATTTCTTGTATTTCACAATAAGTTTGTCTTGTTCTCCCTCTGCTGTTTGTGAAATTCATTTTATGAATTATTTTAATTATTGATTATTTATGTTGTTCAGTTTTTTTTTAAATTCATCTGTTACTGCCAATACTACATATATTTATTTTATTATTGAAGAAATGAAAAGAAAAATATGTTAGCAAAATTCGGCAAAATTGAATTAAATTTATATTTACAGCAAAAGAAATCATCCATAACATAAACGGCAATCCAACTTTTATTTTTAATTTTTCTTCTTTTAAATTAAAACAATTGACATCAAAGGATATTATTTTCTGTAAATTTTCTTATATTTAAACGACATAAGAAACAAGAACAAAAAGAAACTGAAAATGAAAATATGATAAAGGGACAAAATTTTATCATAGGAAAAAAATAAAATAAAATTTGTCTGTGTATGACAAGAAATATATTTCGTTTTATTCTCTACAAATCAGACAACCATTTGGAGAGATTTTTTTTCTTTATTCATTATTGAAGGGGGAAAAAGTGAAAAATTTATTATTATATTTTTACAAATTGAAAAAAAAGCTTCGTCGCCGCGTGGTATATAAAGGATGTTTGTTTGGTTTAGTATATTGTGCATTGTTACAGCTCTTTTGTATGTATTAAATTTCAAATGCATTTAAAAATTATACACAGACTCACAACAATAGAAGATATTTTTCAATGTATATTAAGCATACGTAAATGTAGTTATGTTTAATAATCACAATAATAATTGATATTAATATCCTCTGGCACTAGAATCCAGCACCATCATCATGATAGACTATGGCATTAGGTCGGCCAATTTGATTGATTATTATTAATACATATAATTCCTTCTTGTTCTATAGTTTAGTTCAGTTTATTTTCCAAATACATACAACAGTACACATTTATAATTAATATTCATCATAAAATGCAGCAAAAAGAACAAATTAGTACAAGTACACAAAAACAAAAAGGAAATATACTGGATACATAGAAAGATCCCACAATAGCAAAGATTATTGAACGCATAATATGCACAAAATGAAAGACAGAGTGAGGTAGATTGATAGAGGGAAATTTTTACTAAAAGAAAAGGAAATAGTCTTGAAAAATTCGTTTGAGAAGAAAAAAGATTATATAAGAACCGAAAAAATAAAAATAATATATTAGATTGGATTATATAAAAAGGGATTGTTAGTTGAGAGAGAAAAATAGCCCCTTTGGGAGGTTGTAAAATAAGCCAGTAGAGCGAATATATAAAAACAGACATAGCTATGCAGCCAGTCATATACGTATTTTCTACGTATTCTAATGAAACATAAAGTGCATAGTTATGTCTCTTAACGACATCAGGGACATTTTATGTTTTATATATCGTAGTTCTAGTTTACGTTTCAGGTATTTGGTGTATTTCTTTATTATGTTTTCCTATTTACTTAAATATCAAACTTAATTTGTGTCTATACTTTAATATATTTGGATAGTTGTTTTAATGTTCTTGATACCACCAAAAAAGAAAAAAGAACAAGCGATGAAAATTCACCAAAAAGTAAACCAAATACAAACTATAAAGAAAAAATGATGAAAAGTTTGAATGCTTCAATGGATTAATATAATTGGGATAAACGAAAAACTTCACTGAAATGAAAATGATGCGAAAGCCAAGAAACATACAAACATACATACACACATAAATACATACATCTATAGGTAAAATATTTTCGGGGTAATGAACGAAAACATCCTTCGATAAAATTCCTATTTCTATATAGGAGGCAAAAACTCATCATCACGAATTAATAATCTTATAAATTAGTTACTATGACGGAAATTTAGAATAATTTGTAATAAGTGTTGACAAAAGAGAGAAAGAAAGTAAGATAGAATCAGATGGGGAAAAAGTTCCCCTTGCACAAAAAAAAAATATCTAAATATATATGATGAAACAATTCATGAGAGATCTTACACTTTATGCGAGAAGCGCATACACTTATTAGTAAATAGAATAAAGGACTATTTTTATATTTTCTATGTTTCTAGACTGTCAAGAATAAATCATTTTTCCTTTTATATACTACACACAATTATTTTGAAATGACTTTTCCTTTGTCTTCAATTACATTGTATTTTTATTTGAACTCTTACTTGAAAATAACTTTAAAAAAATAATGAATATAAATATACTTCATGCTTGTTCTAATAAATATATGAAAATGTTCATAACTAAATTGTGTAGAGATTCCCTTTTTTATTTACATTTGTGGATTTTTAGGGGTAAAACATCCCTACCATTTCATTTTCTAATAAAGATGAGAGAAGTCTAAGCATAGATCTCCCTATTTGTGTGTGTGTGTGTAGATATCTTTGTATGCACGATATCCCTCTCAACGTAAAACATTTTGAGAATGTTTGTTGTGTGTAAATGGAATATTAGAAGAAGAAGATGCGGGAAAAATCACAATTTTCAAGAGTTTAGCAAGTGGAAGAGACGACCGGCAAAAAAAGGAGAAGAAAATATTTATATAGACTATAGATAGAGAAGTGTCAATGTCAGTGTTTACTCTGTAGATTTGATTTCCGTACCCGACGGCGATATTCTCTATATATAGTCAAGTAAATAGTATATCCCTCTTTTTTTCTTCTCATTTTTTTTTAGTCTGTTTTTTAAAGTGAAAGTGTCTATATATTTTTCAGTTGAAAGGAGTTTTTGAAGAACGTAAATTTTATATAAAAAGGATTTTTTTTTGTACGAAGGAATATAAAATTGAATTAAATTGATTTTTTCTTTTTATAAAAAATAAGATTCTTTCTTTTTCTTCTGGTAAATCCTATTATTACGGGGACACTATAAATATAAAGCGATAAAATCAAAAGCAAAATAGAAAATATAATAAAAAATAAAGCAATTGAATTTTGCCATGTAAAGAAGAAGAAGAAGAATAAAAAGTAGAAGAAGACGAATTTATAAAGAAATTCTCTTTACAAGATTTTAAATTAGTTAAATATTATTTTTATTATAGCATATATTTTTAAGCTGAAAGAGGATTAAAAATTTATAAAAAAAAACATATAATTAATTAGCGGTAGAATGAAAATAATATTCATTAATATATGAAATTTTTTATTATAGAAACAAAAATTAATAAATACAATTTGTTTTCATTTCTTTCGATATTTTTATGTTGCGTCTTGCGCGTCTCAAGTTCATTGATTTTTGATTATGTATTATAGAGAAAAAAAACAACGAAAAAAAACGTTTAATTTACCTTAACAAAAAAAAAATATAACAAGAAAAAAAGAATAAGTGAAAAGTTTAACACAAAACTGAATGTCCTTCAAAACTGCTACGCTGATGATGATGGTGAGTAAAGTACGATATCGAAGAGACCGAAACATCTAACTCTTATTTTTTCATCTGACATCATCATCTTCATCATCTTCATCATCACCATCATCTTCATCATCATCATCACCATCATTATTATATTGCTTTTTTATTAGATAGAAAAAGTAAAATCAGATTTTGCTTTGCTAATTAATTTGCAATCAGGTAAATCGTTTTTACTATAACATTTTATCCCATCATCATATAAACATCATTATCATCATCATCATAATATATTATAGTCGTATATGTCGTCATCATTATTCAAATGACATTTTTCAGCATAAAAACCTCAATCGTATCGAATAACAACGGATACAATCATTGCATATTATATATTTTTATTTATAAATAAAATACACTAAATTAACGAATAATAAATATTTTATTTATTTATTGAATAATAAAAAATAGAATTATATGCAAATTCAATGTGACTGATGCATATGTATGGAAGTGTATGTGAAACGTATAATTCTTAATAGTTATAAAACAAACGAAACGCAATGCACCAATCTTTAAGCTTCAAAAATATGGCTATTGCAATGTGCAATTAATATTAGTATTCACTCATACAATTGGACATTCCTTTAAAAATACTTTTTCTTCTTCTTCTAGTTCTTTTGAAAGTACAAAAACAAGTTCATATACATAATTCACACGTGCATAGTTTTTAAACCGCATAGGTGAAATAATTCTCTTCTTCTTTTTTTTCTTATAGATTTTATTTTATTAAGATTCATGAATGTATGCCTTCTTCTACCGAGTATGCATGTATTGTGATGTACTTCTCGCAACAACAAAAAAAAAAAAGAAAGAAATAACGTGAAGTATAGTTGCTTGTATATTTCTTTCGTATGAATATATATATGTATGTATATATGTAGCTATATATCTATATATATAATTTGTTGCTGCTTATTGCTATTTACTGTTTGTTGTTTTGTTGTTTTTGTTGTTGTTGTTGATGATGTTGAAAAGAAGAAGAAAAAAGAAAAAAAAAGATGAAGTCTCCAAAAGTGTTATTGCCCCACTATGATTCCCCTAATCCCCCACTCAACAACAATATTGTATACTCTTCTTGTGTCCCCTCAAAGGCTATATAAATACGTGCAGAGATCACAAAATTCGAGTCTCTCGTACATTTACTATAGTTGTTAGGCCAACCAACTACTGGCCCCTTTTTTTTTGTATTTTTATCACAGAAAAAAGAAAAGAAAAGAAAAATTTTTATAAATAAAATTAAAATAAATTAAATTAAATATATTAAATAATAAAAATTTAATATTATTTAATTAATAAAATTTTAATTAAATATTTTTTTTATTTAATAATTTTTTTTATAAATTACTAAATTGTTTAAAATAAAAAAAATAAAAACCAAATTGCGCTTAAAAATAATAATTTAAAGAAAGGATATTTCAAGCCAATTAAAAATTAAAAAACTTAAAAGTTTAATTTAATTAAAGTGAAAATTTAAAAACACAAAATAACAGTGAAAAAGGAATTAAAGAGCAAAGAAAAAAAAATAATTACATTTTTGTTGGTGATCAGATTAAAACGGTGAGTAATTTAATAAATTAATTTTTTATGCTTAGAATTTTTTTTTATTGAATTTAAACAAAAAAAAAAAAACAAATTATTGTGAGAATGGAAGTGTGATTTACTAGAAGAAGAAGAAAAAAAAAATAATAATAATAAAAAAACAACAAACAAAATAATATAAACAAAAAAAAAAAAATTAGTGTATCTCCGATATAAAAAAGTACCGGTTAAAGAAAAGGATTATTTTTCTTCAATATACAAATAAATTCAAAATTTGTTTAAAATTTAAATAATCGGTTTAAGGCATTTTTTTTTCTTTTTTTGTAACTGAAAATTGGATTTAAAGTTGGATAATAAAATGGACTTGTGCAAAAGAAAGATAGAAAAAGTGTAATTTTTCTCTTTTTAATTAAAATTAAATTCTTTGGTGGAAAATTTGATTGTTTTTAATGCATTTTTTTTAAACTTTTATTTATTTTAAAAGTTATAGTTTTCTGAATGAAAACCAAAAAAAAAAAAAAAAAATTAAAAGTGATAAAAGTACCAAAAAAAAGAATTGCACAATAAATTTTATTATTCAATGAAAAACATTTTTTTTTTCGTTACAGAAAATTTTTTATTTAAGACAATAATATCATTTTTACGATTCTCCTAAAATTTATGTATTTTTTTGTTTTGTTGTAATAATAATAAGAATTGTAGTAATAATAATAATCATGATGGAAGGGAAACCCACATTGAATAAAATCAAAAATTATTCAATCAAAGTATAATGCGCGTTATGAGTGTTGAAGTGTCATGTTTGTGTAATACGCAATAATTCAAGATCACTCCGTAATGAATATTATATATTTTATTAGTCTTATTTTTATGAGTTTCCTTTACGATGTTTAATTTAGTTATTTTTTTTTTGCGCTATTCAAATGATTGTTTTTTTATACGATATACGAACACCTTGCGTTCTTTCCTTTTATAATATTTTTCTTCTTACAACATGTCTAAATTTTTAATAATAATAACCATTTTTTAACACTATCTTACTTCTCTCTACTGCTGTTGGTGCCTGACATAAATGTGTGAAGCAAATATATATTTATCTAATAATGTGTAATAAAATCCCTTATAAAAAGCGGCAAAATTTTCGAACGTATATACTATACGGCAATATATTATAAACATTTTCTGTGTATATCGCGCTTATCCTGAATATTAAAATGTTAGAAAAAAAAATAATAAGAGAAATAGAGAAAAAATAGGAAGAATAAGAATAAAGAAAAAATTCAATGTAAAGATTTGCTATATTGAAATTCACTTGAATTATAAATTAAAAAAAATATACAAATGAAAAGGGGAATTAAACAACAAGAGAAAAATTGAATATGAAGAAGAAGAAATTAGTTGGAAAAAAAATTTATTGAGAAAAATTGTATTTCCGTTTTAATTTTAATATTAAAGGGATTTTTTTATTTTTGTCACTTTGACACTTTTATTGGGCCGGTGAGTAAAAGAGATAGATAGTGAGAGTGAAAGAGTGAAAATAAAAGAAATCCGACAATAAAAAGAAGAGAAAAAGTCCAAACGACCCTCAACAAAGTTTACCCTCTAATTTAATAAAGAAAAACCGTCCTCTTACTCCCATTAGAAGGACTTAATGAGAATTCATTTTTATTTTTATTTTTCCTCTGTTTTCGCATTTTTTTTTCCTTTCCTTTCTTTTGTTTTTTTTTTGTTTTGGGTTGAAACAAAATTAAAAGTCCCCATACTTTACCCTTAACCGGTAACACCAAGGAAAACCATAGACCGTGTTTAGTGTTCCTTGTTGCTATGTCTTGTATTGTTGTTGTATTTGTTCGTTGTTGGCTCATAGATTCTAATTGAGTTGAGTTAAGTTTTTATTTTTTTATAAATGAAAAGAAAAGAAGCATAACAAACCCAAGGATATTTTTGTTATAAACCGTAGCCATATTATCTTTATTTTATTTTATTTTTTCTTATATAAAAAAATGCATTATTATCACTTACAGTTATTAAATTACGAAAATTCAATACAAACATAATAATAATAATATTAATTATACATTAATATATAATGAACTTTTAATTGGCGTGTTAACAACAAATTAAAATTAAATAGTAAATAAATAATTAATAATAATAAAAAGAAAAGTATCGTTTACGAATATTTATCAAGAAGATACTTAAATCTAAAATAAAATTAAATAAAAATGTCTCACGTCATTTAATCATATCTTCTAATTTACTTTCATTTTTAAATGAAATGTTAAAATAATAATTTATCATTCCTAATAAGAATACAAAATATATAAATATAATCAATTAATTTCCTATAACAATATTCTGTAAATGAATTATAATATTTAAAAAAAATCTTTATGAATAAATTCAAAAATATCGTAAGTTATTTAGTTCGTTAGAACTAAATAATAATGCAAACATAAAATATGATTATAGTATAGATGAAGAAAACTGAAAGAAATGTTGGTGTTGACAACACTTTACTCCTTCTGTCCTTTTCTTATTAATGCATTTTCAATAATTTATGTTCTGTTTTTGTATATGTGTGTGTGTAGGTGAAACATAATTTTCAATAATAAAGAATTATTATTGTTATTTAAGAAGATATTTGAATACCTCAAACTGTATTCACAAACAAACTTCGAAGACTAAAGAAAAAAAAAAAATAACAGAAAAAATGAAAAAAAAAACTAGAAATGGATTTCTTTAAATAAATAACATAAAATTCCTCTTTCATAAAAAAAAAAATATTATGAAAGATCTCCGTGCTTTTCTATCTCTTTCGAACTCTTTTTGTAATATGGTAGGTCTTATTATAGGCTTGCGACTTGCGACTGGGACTTGGAATAACGTTTTTTTAATCTGTATTTGACTTATTGATGATACATAAGGTATAATAATGTAATGTAATATGTATATATGCATATATATATATATATATATAATATATATAAGGCGGTTATTTACTTATGTCTCTCTAAAATGTACTTATATATATATATATATATATATATATGTACAACAATCTGTAATATATGCGGATAGGAACAACATTTGCATCTTTTTATATTTTTTTTTTCATCATTTTCTTTAATCTTTCTCTTGTTGTTCTTCTTCTCTAAAACATAAGGCATTTATATACTCTTTAGTTCTTCTATTATACTCAGTGTTTACATACACATATATACACATAAATAGTTGGATAAACATAGATACATTAAATACATATTACATATATATATATATATATATATATATAGAAGTATATGTATAGAAGTATCTCTCTACTATAATGCCTAATCGTTGCGCATCTGAAGAAAATTGAAAATTTGCATATTTACCATATAAATACCCATAAGTTCGATCACTCAATGAAATAATAACAAACATGAAAATCGTGTTTTTTCTGTTTATTTTTATTTATTTTTGAATTGAAAAATGAAAAAAAAAAAAATTTCAAAACTATTTATATTTTTACAATGAAAAACTCTTCTTTTTGTTTTAAGACTCAAGGAATAGAAGAAACAAGATTTTGCTAATATTGACGACCTAACAATATTGACCATGATACTGAAATTAATTGTTACTCTTTTTAAACATTTTTTCATATTTTGAAACCAAAAAAAAAAATCTAAATTAGGTTGATTTCATAATGAAAATTATAAATAAAAAATGTTTTTGTCTGGCCCCCGACAGAGCAGACGAAAGTTGTTTTGAACTTAATTCATCAAAAAATGCGACAATTTTTTTTTTGACTATGATTTTAATTGTTTTCGACTTGGAGTTTTATATTACAATAGAAAAATAATTAAATTTAAAATCCGCTTTTTATTCTGACTAGGCTTTCATTTCATACATTGAAAAAAATTTTACATTATGTTCACTTAACCCATTCTCTTAATTATTATAAATTTTTCTTTCAAAAATAAAACAATTTCTCGATGGTATAAAACAAGCTTCTGCATTCTGTACAAAATGCCTTTAAGCAAAGTTATACGAGAAGATTTTTTTTTGTGTTTCTTTTCTTTTGAAAAAAAAAAATAATGTCTTTCTTTCTCTTAGAAGAACGATAGAAAATAAATATATAAAAAAGTATAAAGTAATATTTTATTTCCATAAGCAATAACGGTATAATAGAGGTTTGCGCATTCTATTGGATTTTATATTGTACACATATATATATATATGACCGCATATGGTCAATAGGTCACATTACTGCATTTATTTCCTTAGTGTACAAGTTCTTTTCTTTTTGCGTTAGAATATTACTATTTTTCGTGTTTCTTATATATTTTAATTTCAATAATAATAATAATAATAATAAAAATAATAATAAAAATAATAATGGTAAATAAGAAAAACATTAAAATTCAATTTAAAATATTTTAGTTATCTGATGATTATTATAGCCTGAAGAGAAATTCATCATCATCATAATTATTATTAAGTTTTTTTCTTATTAAATTTAGATACAAAAAAAAGAAGCTATACACTTAATATTCTAGAAAATCCGTTCATTTTATTTATTCAAGCTTTTTCCATCATTTTAAAATATCCGATTTCAAATTAAATAATTGATTATATATTTGAGAAAAATTACACGTGACACGTTATATTGGAATATCGAATCGAATATAAAAATAAAACCATACTAATAAAAAAACACAAAATATTTCCAAAATGGCGAGCCTTTTCGTGTTCTGTTTTTCGTTTATTTTTTTCTTCTTCTTCTTGTTTTAAATTTATAATTCATTCATAGTTCACTTTTTATGCCAATTTATATTCAATAGAGACAACACTAAAATATTTATTATGTACAAAAAAATAAAATTGGGTTTATATTGGGATTTTTATTTCACGACGAAGAACATTGTATTATAATAATGTAAGAATGTTGGTTGGTTGGCTATTGAGTATGTTTCTGTTGGATAATAATAATGTAATATATTGTAATGCTTTATTTTAATAATAATAATATAAATAAAGGTATTTCATTTCAAACACAAATACAACAAATCAAGAAAAAAAGAAAGAACAAAAAAAAAAAAAAAACAAACAACAGAAAAAATTTTAAGTTTTCCATGTCACTTGAATTGAATACTGAATACTGAACATCACCTACTTTACTTTACTTGACTTAACTTAACTTCTTTCTTCTTTTTTTTAAAGCAATCTACACTTTTTCTAAGTTGTTTTATGTTCTTACGTTTCGTTTCGTTTTTATTTTAATTTTTTTTTTATATTGTTTTTTTGCGTTACTTTTTCGATTCAAGTAACTGCACAAAAGTTGACATTATAATAATATGTAATAACAATAATAATAATCATAAACATAATAATATATATACAAATTTAAATAAAATAAATATATATACTGCTACATCTTAAGCTTAACATTTACAATAATGCATTCAAGAAAATAGGTCATTTTAATTTATGATAAAAATAAATTTTATTTTGACAGAAAAATGTAACGACATTTTTTCTTTATATTTATAATATTATTAGCGTAATGTAATTTGCACTCAATATTTCACCTGAATTATTATCCGTAATATCCATTGGCGTATTATTAGAATTTCAATACTAGAACGAATTTGAAAATTGAAGAGAAAAATACAAAACAAAAAAAAAACGACAGGCAAGTATGACTGTATGCTTCGTCGAAATTTATGCGATAGTATTGTCATTTAATATAATAAAAAAAAATTATATGGGGGTGCTCCACCACGTGTTCCGATCCCCCCTAAAATCAATATGGTTCTATGATGGACCAATAAAATACTAATCCCAAAATTTCATTCCAATCAGTTGTTGCAATCCTCGGGAATCTGATTTTTTCCAAAACAATTGTATGGGGGGTGCTCTACCCCGTGCCCCGATCCCCCCTAAAATCAATATGGTTCTATGATGGACCAATAAAATACTAATCCCAAAATTTCATTGCAATCCTCGAGAATCTGATTTTTTCCAAAACAATTGTATGGGGGTGCTCCACCCCGTGATCCGATCCCCCCTAAAAACAATTTGGTTCTATAATGGACCAAAAAAATACTAATCCCAAAATTTCATTCCAATCAGTTGTTGCAATCCTCGGGAATCTGATTTTTTCCAAAACAATTGTATGGGGGGTGCTCCACCCCGTGCCCCGATCCCCCCTAAAATCAATATGGTTCTATGATGGACCAATAAAATACTAATCCCAAAATTTCATTGCAATCCTCGAGAATCTGATTTTTTCCCCAACAATTGTATGGGGGTGCTCCACCCCGTGATCCGATCCCCCCTAAAAACAATTTGGTTCTATAATGGACCAAAAAAATACTAATCCCAAAATTTCATTGCAATCAGTTGTTGCAATCCTCGGGAATCTGATTTTTTCCAAAACAATTGTATGGGGGGTGCTCCACCCCGTGCCTCGATCCCCCCTAAAATCAATATGGTTCTATGATGGACCAATAAAATACTAATCCCAAAATTTCATTGCAATCAGTTGTTGCAATCCTCGGGAATCTGATTTTTTCCAAAACAATTGTATGGGGGGTGCTCCACCCCGTGACCCGATCCCCCCTAAAATCAATATGGTTCTATGATGGACCAATAAAATACTAATCCCAAAATTTCATTCCAATCAGTTGTTGCAATCCTCGGGAAACTGATTTTTTCCAAAACAATTGTATGGGGGGTGCTCCACCCCGTGCCCCGATCCCCCCTAAAATCAATATGATTCTATGATGGACCAATAAAATACTAATCCCAAAATTTTATTGCAATCAGTTGTTGCAATCCTCGAAAAACTGATTTTTTCCAAAACATTTGTATGGGGGGTGCTCCACCCCGTGCCCCGATCACACCCCAAATCAATAGGGTTCTATTGGGGACCAAATCAATAATATTTCCAAAATTTTATTGTAATCCCTTCACGCGTTTTTGAGTTATCGTGTTAACATACGGAGTCCGGCGGACGGAGTCCGGCGGACGGAGTCCGGACTGACAGGATTTTTTTGACCCCTTTTTTGGGGATAAAAGTTGCAATAACCACCAATTTGACCTTTTGTTAGTAAAAATAAGTTGCCCTAGGGTCATTCTATGTGAGAAAAAATTTTTTTTGGAAATTTTCTTTTAATTGTGTTTTTTAAAAATAAAAAAAGTTGAATTTGTAAATTTTCCATTACAAGGCTTAGTCGATTACGACGAAGCAATACCAGAAGCAAATCTTGAAACTGTAAAATAAACTTCAAAATTCATTATTATTTTTTGTTGGTCTGTTATTATTCTTATTCTTATGTTTCGTTTTGCTTGGTTCTTTAAAATTTAGATTTTATGAGACCCGATGTTGCGATCAAAAATAATTAAATTTTTGTTGTTTTTTCATTTTATTCTTTTTTGTTCTTTCGTCTTCTTCTTATTATTCTTCGATAGAATGCCGGAAATCATTATTATTACGTTATAAAGAGTTTAAAGGCATATTATAATGCAAAATGATGAGCACGTCCAAGAACATACCATCACCCAAAAAAAAGTTCATCATTAAAACAAAGGAGTAAGAAAAAAAAGGCAGAGTTAAAAGAACAAGTTAACACAATCTGAAATACAAAAACAAAACTGAAATGTGTCTCGGGGCATAAAATCTTGTTTTTGTTATTCTTCAGTTTTTATGTAACATGTAAATATTTTAGCGTTTACTTTAATTCTGTTTGCATGAAATTTATTCCAAAAAGACGCAAAAAACAAACGCTAAAATCAAGTGAAGACAAAAAATTAATAATAAGAAAAAATCTTATATATTTGTAACCAACTGTGTCGACTCAAACTGATGGTTACTTTACTGTTGCTATTATATTTGGCTCTGATTAAAATCAACAAAAGAATTAAATAAAAATAAGTAATTATTAATTATTGTATAATAATTTAAAACGGAATTTCCATCCAATATTAACTGACTCATCCTTGGTGATGTCTCGCGTGGCTCGTTTAAAAATTCAATCAAACCAAAAAAAAATCAATTACCTTTAAAATGAGAAAGAAGTGGAAGAATGTTCAAAAAAACTACATGCAAGAAAAGGTATTTGATTAAATTCACATTACGGAATCCATTAAATCGTTTCTGGGGAAGTATTTATTCTAATTAACATTATGTTATCTTATGCGTTACGAAGGACAAAATATTATTGGCATACAAGCAAATTTATTATTTTCAATTTTGATTATTACTTTCCATATTATAACATGTCAGCAAGCTATTCAATAATAAAGAAAATTTAAGATGACAATTAGGTTTTTCTTATATATTTGAGTATTCCTTATAAACAAATACATCTTACACTAATTAATTATACTTAACATAATTTGAAAGAATGAAAAGGAATAGACTGCAAAATAAAGTATAACAAGAGGTAAAATAATGGTAGTACATCCATACAGGCAGACACTTCTTTTTTTTTTATAGATACATGTATATATGTACAGAATAATCATTATATTGTTTCTATGTCGAGTGCGCTTAGTCAGTTTTGTACGTGATCACAACTCTTAAGAATAACTTAGGTAAAAGGATATGAGAAAAAAAAAAAGAAAAGATGAAAAGAAAAAATATATAGAAAAACAACACAATTTTATTTCACGATGGTTTCATTATAAGATGGTATTGTGTAATAAGACTTTGGGTGGCAATATGATATTAACTTAGAATAGACTTCATAAATTTTAAGCACAAATAGTTGATGATGATATAAAATGAGGCAAAGAAGCAAACATCCTATATTTTTAAAGGATGGTAATATATCTAATATTATTATTAAAACTTAAAAGAAGAATCGTGGCTGACTGCATTTTTTTTCTGATTACCTATATGTTTTTTTAACGTTACAGTAATAATGCAAAATAATAATAAAAACGTTACAACAAAAGAAAATTTTATACATAACATAATTTATCTTGATTATTAATATAAAAATCTAAAAATAAATATTATTATTATTATTATTATTATTGTTATTACAAATTATTTTTATTATACAACCAACGCAAGAAGGTAGAGAACCAAAAAAAAAAGAAGTAGAAAATAAAAACGATTTATTAAACGTTTTATTTTATAATGAAAATTGTTTATGAGTGAAAGTATATTAAAAATAATTATGTAAATTTAGTTTTTTTTTTCTTCTTCTTCTTCTTCTTCTTCTTCTTCTTCTTCTTTTTGTTTTGTTTGATTTTTCAAAGTCAATGTCAGACAATGACTTTGAATTGAATAAAAAAAAATATTTGAATTAAATTGGATTTTCGCTTTAATGTATTTGTTTCAAATAAACATGTAATGAAGAATTTAGTGAAATTTTAATGAGGATAATTATTAATCAGGCGGATTATTAGTTTTTGGTATTTTGTTTAATGTGACAGTTCTTATATTTATGGCATTTTGATTTTTATAGAAATATTTTAACGATTAGCAATATAATTAGATATATTTGCGAAGTAAAGTTCGTCAGGGCGATCTTTATTTAATAAATTATCATCGTCATACAATGAAGGCAATAATCATAATGCTGTTAATTACATTTTTGTAAGAAAAGGTTTTTTTTACCTTTAAAGAAAACACAAATTTTAAATTCAATTAGGTATGTTGATGATCATAAATATATCACTTACATGCGATTTTATTTTCAAGGATTAACATTATTTCATCTTCTCTCATCATGAGGTTATTAAGAAGAAGAAAAAAAAACTAACACATAAAAATATAATTTAATTTGCCAGGAGCGGATATTTTATATGTATAGAAATATAAATTATACATTAATTTTATGTGATGATTTTATATTGAAAGGATGATGATGGTAAATGGTAACATTACATGAAGACAGTACATTTATGTGCCTTGCCTACCTATACATGAATTATATATGAGTTATTTTTCATATCTTGTGGATACACATATATAGGTAGGACATTGCACTTAATTTTTTTTTATTATCTGGACTGGACAAGCAAATAAAGAAAAAAAAATACTCTTATGTTCGTTTATGTTTGAACAACTTAACACAAAAAAAATTATAATTTTTACAGACGAATCTTTTACATTTTATATACATTTTCGTCTCCTTTCGATTTTCTTAAAATCATAACAATAATATAGTCTGAATATATTGTTGTTGCTTTCGTTGTGTCGTGCAATATTTTTTTATCGTTTATTTTTTTTCTTTATATTTTTTTTTCTTCTTCAATATTTTTTTACTTTTGTTTCATAAACACACATAATAATTTCCGTTTTGTATATTTTGTTATTTTACAATTTTACATTGTAAATATTTAAAATGCAAATACACAAAATAACAATAGGTTAATACTAAAAAGTTACAAATAATAGTAAAAAAATAATATGAAATGCAAAATGTAAAATGTTAAAGAACTGAAGCTTATAAATATTGTACTTTATTTATATAATAATCAAATAGTGCAAAGTTAAATAATAATAACAATTATTATTGTTATATTTTTATAGTAATAATAATAATAATAATAATAAATATCAACAAGAAGAAATAACTTTAAACTTTTATATTTTTTTTCTATTTTTGCAAAAATGGGTGCAACGCACTTGAGTGCAATTTTATATTATATATTTATATAGAATACCAATATAAGTAGAAAAGAAAGAAGAAGGAAAATGTAGAAGAAGCTAAGGAAAAAAAGAAAAAGAAGCAGAAGAGTAAAGGTAATGAAGAATAAAAGTAACATTTTCTACAAGAAGCAATATTTGTATGTACAATTTTTTGTAACGCATTTCAATTGTCTTATTTTTCTTTTGATTATTATGTGTGTGTTGTGTTGGTTTGTGTATACTATTTATTTTTCTTTCTTATTTGCGCTTAAATTGTAATCATTAAAGCAATTTTTTTTTCATACAAAAATTAGTAATTAGTTGATGATTTTAAGAAATTTAATTAAATTTTGCAGTTTTTCTTTAAATTAATTAATTTTATACGAACTTCAAATAAATAAATAAAATGAGAAACAAAATCTGTCTTTAACCATTTTGTATTCTTTATGTTTATTAATTTCAGTTGAATTGAATTTTTAAGAAAAATAAATAAATACAGTCACACCTAAATGGATTTCCCCAAAATAAAGAAATACCAAATTTTCTTCAAATTTAAATTTAAATTTTTTTTTCTTCTATTTCTTCTTTTAATAAATAAGCTAACAAAAACTACTCGATAATAAAATAAGAAGAAGAACAGAAAACCAATTCATTGAAGTTAAAAATTTCTCTTTCTATTCATTTTCATTTTAAGAACAAAAATTTATACGGGAAGAAAAAATAAAAAGTGTTATCAAGTCATTGAACTTCTTGAAAGGAAAAAAAAAACAGAAAAATATCTTCAAATTCGTATATCCGTACCAAATCATATAATATATTTTTTTATAAAGGTTTTTTTTTATAAAAATTCGTATGAAGTGAAATGAATGAAGAATTCAAGTTAATAACGTATTATCTTTTTTAATAATTATTGACACCCAATTACAAAATTTTTACCGTCTCTTTTCTCTTTTAACAATACCCAAAAAAAAATTCATAAACATTTTTGTAAAAAAAAATCACTTTAGCTCATCACAATAACAACAATTTGAAAGGTAAAAAACAGAAGACAAAAAAATCAGAATGAAAATAAAAAAAAAATGTGTTTGAACTTTCAAGTGAATCTTCTTGAATTTTTTTGAACCCGTTTTTTTTTTCTTTTCCTCACTTCTCTTTCTTTTCTTCTGCCTCTTCACCTTCGTCTTCTTCTTATTCTTTTTGATTTTTATTCTTCTTCTATTCTTAAGAACAAAATAAAACGGCAGATTTTTTGTACGCGAAATTTTTTGAAAAAAAAAATATTTTAATGTCATTCTTAAAGAAAGAAGAAATATAATTACGTTCCATAAGAAATAAGATACAAGTACAAAAAAGTAGGCACACGAATATAAGTAAAAATAAAAAGCAATGAGCCAAAAAAAAAACCTTAAAAAACACACACACACACACTTTTTCGGCAAAGTTATAGAAGAAATCTAAAGAGAGTTCAATGAATTCTTTGCCCGTTTGATTTGATATCATTTTTTGTCGTGTGACGAATTTTTTAACTCTTCTCTTTACCCGTGTCTTTACATCTTCTCTCAACAAAACAAAATAATTTTTTGTCTTTACAAAGTCAGGCGTGCAATTCACATAAACATTCACACACACACAAAATAAAACCATTCAGAAAGTCAGACAAACAGATGCTTAGAAGGAAAGATAGGATTCAGACTCAATAAATGTTCCTTTTTGAATGATAATAATTATGGTAATAAATTTAAATTTTTATTGCTTTTCTTTTAAAATTTAAAATTTTCAAATTTTTGTTTGTCGTTTTAAAAATAATAATGCAATATAAAGGCTAAAAAATGTTGCGGTTTTAATTTCAATTAAACCAAACAATTTAAATGTCTATAGAGGTAGAAGAATTATTTTCAATAATTACAGTAAATCGAAAACATGACTGGATATCCTAAATAATTTTGTGTCAAATATGTTAACATTATCAAAAGAAATATATATAAATATTATTCCTACACAGTTTTTATTATTTTGTACCACGGTACCAATATCTCCACGACTTCTCCTTAATTGTGCGATATTTTTTTACTTTCTTCCCTAGCAAACAAGTAAAAATAAAATAAATGAAGTTGATTAATACTAAAAATACCATATTGAAAAAGTTGAAACATTCACTTTGAACTTGACTTGGTTCATTCAAGAAAAAATATATTGTTCTTTATATTTTGACCCTGACAATTCATAAATGTCTAGTCTAAACATCAACAATATCGTCAACGTTCATCATCATCATTATCTTCATCATCATCATCTCCGTCGTCGTCGTTATTTTAAGTCATGGGTGTCAATTTACAACAAATAATAAATTTCCAAGAAACTACAGAAGAATCTGTACGTGTAGTTTATTTCGGTTTTCTTTTTCTATTTCTGTCTTCTTCCTTTTTTTTCTCCTTATTTTTTGTGCGTTAATTTTTTTCTTATTAAATTTGTAACAAATAATATTTTTGTGGCTTTAAAAAGAATTGCAGATGGTTTATTATAATGAGAGGAATGTATAAACACATAAATATACAAGCATACACACAAGCGTAGACTAACTAAAAACGTCAATGTAACATTGATTGTATTGTATATATATTTATATATACTCATAGTATAGTATTTTTTCTTAATTAACACAAACTCGTTAATTATGAACGCAGAAAAATTATATTATTATCCTCCTTCTTCGTTTTTTTTCTTTTTGTGAAATGTCGGTGATTTTATTCTGAAGAGAATAAAAGAAATATTTTAATTTATATACGTTAGCGAGGGATGATCGTTAAATTATGACTTCTTTTATTTATTTTTCCCTCTTTATGTTTATCTTCATTTTGTTTTTATTATTAAAGTTATTTTGACTTGGTTTTATTAAAGTAAATTGTATGCATTTTGAATTTGACTAAAATGGAATGTATAAGAATAAAAGAAAACTGAATAGAATCAATTTATTATATAAATATATACAAAAAAATTACAACACGTATACAAATTTTGTTAGAAAAACGACATACAAATATTTAAGTATTTTTTTTAAACCTACCTCATTACCACATACTATAACCTCTCTGTCACCAACGAATTATAATCATTTAATTAAGTAATTCTTTTTAATTACTTTTATTTTAATTATTTTTTTACAATTATTGATCATATGTGCAGATTTGGTATGAAAATAACATCTTGATTACCGTAAAGTCAACTCTTTGAAAAAAGAAAGACAAAAAAAAGACAAACCACCGTTTTATTTTATATGCCTATTAATAAGAAAGAAATGGAAGAAAAAACGGATTTATCTTGTTTCTTAAATAAAAAAAAATATCAGTCAGAACGAATATAATTGCGATTCACTACATAATAATATTTTATATATATATATATATCAGCCAATTCAATCTATGTGTATACAAAACCAATTGCAAAAGTCAAAAAATTCATTCATTTAATAATAATTATTCGTTTTATACGCATCAGTAACTGACTTTACCATTTTCATCATATTACTTTTGTTACTTTGTACTTTACATCTTCTTTACACGTTTTACTGTAATCAAAAATAATAAAAATATAAACTAAATAGGAAAAAAAACAAGGTCGTCAAACTGATGACCAAAAAAAAAACTGAAAAAGAGAAAAAAAAAAAAAATCCATTTGATCGGAAATTGATACAAAAAAAAAGTAATTATTATTTTTTGTTCTCCGTCTTTTTTTTTTAATGTATGAAGTTTTGATGAAACTTTTGTTGAAAATTCTCAAATGTACCTTTAGAAAAACAACAACAACAACAACAACAAAAAACAAAAATTCTTTCATCTTATTCTCTTATTCTTTTAAAAAGTCAATGGTTCAAAATTCATAAAAAGTCAATTTAAAACGTCTTTTTCTCATTTCTCATTTAGTTTTTTTTGCTAATGTCCCCTGGGTAGAATGACAGGGCCGATCACTATACTTTGAATATCTAGGTTCCCATCACTATTTTTTTCTTCCACCTCCTCCTCCTTTGAGTGACGTCATTAGTTTTATGATTTTGCAAAAAAAAAAAATCAAGACTACAACAACCACAAAATCTTCAATTTTGATCAACAAATATTTGTTTTTTTTTTATTTAACGGTGAACTTTTTTTTTCTCTTCAACTTTGAATAAAATTGT
This sequence comes from Pedicia rivosa, assembly GCA_963082725.1. Taxonomy (NCBI): domain Eukaryota; kingdom Metazoa; phylum Arthropoda; class Insecta; order Diptera; family Pediciidae; genus Pedicia; species Pedicia rivosa. Next base: position 25,194,301 of record OY720153.1, read on the forward strand.
ATAAGTTTCTTGTTTATTCTTATGGGACTGCCTTCTGATGTCGAGTTTTTTTTTGTGGGTTATTTTTTTTTCTTCTCCCTCTTCGGTCTCGTATAATTTAGAAATTTAGTCGTAACAATTTTTTATGCTCCCTATTTTTGTCATTTTTTGTTTTGGTTCAGGAGGTGTGATGAAAGATAAGTGCCTGATTAAAGATTATTTAAAATTTTTCCGTTTTTTAAATTAGTCGTTGTGATTTCTTAAAAACTACCAAATAAATAATATATTTTATATACATTCATTTAACAGTAAGGGGACAAACAGTATTGTAAGGGTCGAATTGGAGGGGCTTACTGTTCTAAACATCAATTATTCACACAAAGTGTTAATATTGGTTTTAATAAAAAACTAGAAATAGTAACTGAATCAGTTTCATATTTCTCTTGGATTGTATTCCCTATGTTATATTCTTTTTTTTTCAAATGAAACCGAATACCTTCTTTCCTTAAAAACTTCTTCTTTTTTTTGTCTTTTTAATATAAAATACAATTGCATTGCATACAAGTATGCATACATACATATATATATATATATATATATATATATATATATATATATATATATATATAGATACATATATATAATCATAGCTTTATATATAAGATATTGATTTTTATTATTGTTGAGTTGGTTGTTCTTAAAATAAAACTGTTGGAATGAAACTACTAGACAACAGTTAGAAAATCAAGTTTTATTTATTCTTGACTTGAAGAAATGAATAAAATAATAAAAAAAAAAAATTCCTACGTAAAAAGAGGTACATACTATACTCATATTGATTACAAATAGCACATAAAATATGCACTAAAGTTACATATGTACACTTAAAATACTTACACTCGCTCAATGAGCAAATGATGCACATATTGTTGAAGAAATTTTAAAACAGAGAGGAAATTGGAGAAATAAGAGTATTAAATTCAGTATAGGATCAATGTCTATATAAATGAACTAAATGAAAATAGTTTTGCGTAATTAATTAATATAGAATAAAAATAGACCTTAAGGTGGTATAGGTAAATATACAGAAATAACGTAAAGATCTATATAGAAAATAATAAAAATGATATCTACTTCCTTATCTCACAATTCATTAAAGAAATTATTTCTATCTAGAAAACAAGAGAATAAAAATTACAACAATTAATAAATAAAATAGGAATAAAAATAGAAAATAGAAGAGGAAGAAGAAGAAATAGGAAGGAATTGCTTTCAGCATCGTATTCTATAATATCTTTTACTGTTGTACCTTTGGATAGTATGATTGTTTTTTTTTTTTTATTTAACTTCAAATTGCAATTATTTTTTTACCTTCTTATATGTATTTTAGGAGTTAAAGAAAAATAAGAAAAAGAAGATGAAAAGAAAACAGAAGAATATACAATATATTTTATACTTTTCTCATGGTGAGATGATTCCATTGCATGTTTATACTGCGTTAAAGATATATATGTATATATACATATATCTTGTAATGAATTTACAGTTATTAAACACCATCTGCAGATAAGACAAACGAAATAAGAATTTTTTGTATTTATTTATTTTTGCTGGGATTTGCCCGTGCGTATTGAACAGAATACAAACAAATAAGATACAATAAAATAATAACATATAATACGTAAATGATGATGATGATGATGATGATGATGATGATGATGGTGATGATGTTGATGATGATGATGATGATGATGATTATGATAATCTTAATGATGATCATGATATTGATTTATAAATTGAATTCAACATGATCCTTGGAAATTCGAATAAGAGGAAAGAAATAAAATTGTTTTGTGCGTGAATTTTGTTTATCGAATAAAAATCTTTGATATAAATTTTTTTTGAATTTGATTAAGAAAAAAGAAGAGCAACAACAAAAAAACATTGTACAATCTTGATTTTTATTTGATTTCTATATTTTCCAATATAATATTTCTTGGAGAATTAAGATTCAAGTTCAAATATTTTTTATTTCCCTCCCTCTCTATTTCATCTTCTTATATTTCTTATTTAATTTGATTGGAGATATAAAAAAAATATATATAATATCGTATCAATTTTCAAACTCAGAGCTTTTTAACTAATAGTATTTTTATTGTTATCATATTATCTGTTGCATAAGTACAAAAAAAAAAATCCAGTTACATTTTTTTAAAATCCATTTTCATTTTCAGTGCAACTAAAATAATAATAATCAAAATCTATACAGAAACAACAAATTTCTAGAATTTAAATTATTCAAAACTAATCTGATAAACAAAAAAAAAAAAGGCGACGAATTCTAAAAATAGAAAAATATCGTTAAAAATACGCTTAAAAATAAAACACGTTTTTATTTTGTTTTGGATTCACCAATTTTTTTTTTTGTGTTAGAATATTTTTCTACCGTTATTGCGTGAATTCCTTCCCATATTATCGAATTATAAAGAAAAAAATATTACCGAAAAAAAAAACCACTCAGCATTTCAAAATCATAACTCCATGATGCAAAAAAAAAGAAGAAAAATTCCCTCTTACTAGTTAGTAATGTTGTTTTAAAAACTATAAATCATAAATTTCACAAATTATTATTTTTAAATTAATGTCAAATTAGAATAATCATATATTATGCATATTAATGTAAGTAATCATTGTGTGTATAATATAATGTCAATTAACTTTAATTAGTTTTCCAATTATAGGCATATATTGTAATTTAATTTAAAAAATTTCTGTTTTTCACTTCACTTAGTGCATGTGTAATTGTGTATGTGTGGATGTATGACACTATGAAAACATGATAGGACAGTTAAAGCGCGTATATTATATCGTAAAACAAAAAAAAAAACATAGAAGGACATTAATTTACAATAAGAAAAAAGCGTGTCTTTGACATTATTGTTTTATGAATCATTTTGATTATAATTCGACCTTCAGTAAACACAAAAAAATTAAATTAAGAAGAAAAAACGAAAACAAAAAAAAAAACTATAATTTTTTTTTAGGAGTTGCGGCTTATACTACGAAATTTATAATAAAAAAAAAGAAACAAGTTCCGATCGGAAAAAGTAAAAAAAAAAATAAAAAACAAAGAAGAAATAAAATATAATAATCTGAACCGGGTATTAGAAAGAATATTTAGGGGGCATCTTAATGTCGTTTGATTTTTTTTTCTTTAAGAAGAAAATAAAAATATATAATAATATATTGTCAAATCAAGCGTAATTTAAAGAGTTGAGTGTATCTATAAAAATAATCTATATATTTATATTGAGGTTAATGTAACACGACAAAAAACTGTACAATATAATTGTTTTATAAATTTCTTTTATTATTTTTTTTGGCTGATTTATAAAAAATAGAAAGAAAAAAAATTGATATACAAACCAATTAAGATGTGTTGAAAAAAAAATACACACATTCTTTGCATGGTCCACTTTTATTCTTTTATATCTATTTTAAATTGTTACGTTATTATTTTGTTTTGTTGTATTAAATTCATATTCTTGGGCGTGAGTATGGATTCAAATAAAAAAGACAAAAAAATAAACAACGAGAAAAAAAGCTTTATTATAATTCCTAAGTGAACTTATAGAAAGAAAGACTAAAAAAATCTATAATATTCATAAGAATGAAACAAGTAGTAGAAGAAAATGTACGTATAGAGAGGAAAAAAAAATCATGTAACGGTTAGTTTATTTTGACCGTAATATCCGTGACTTTTTTAGAGGAGGCTAAACGCATTTTTATTTTTAAGTATCTACAAAAACTATTGAATGAACAAATTTATCTTTTTTTTATATTAAAAAGTAACAACATTTCTTCTATTCTAATATAAAAAAACACAAATGAAAACAATAAATTAACACGAAATTAGTTCAAACTTGCGCCTTTTGTTTTTTTTTTTACTTCAATACTTTTAATAAAAGTCATAAAATATTGTTGTGGTTTTATAATTTATATTATAATTTTAAATCTGTTTTATATGTCATTTGATGACATATAAATATTCAATATATTAAAAAAAAATCATTTGAATTCATCGATAAATTAAAACCCAACAAGATTAAAGACAATAATTTACTATACCTTAAGTATGCGGTTAAACATTTGATATAAAATTATGAATTAAACCAATTTAATTTCTATTTTTGCAATGCAAAATTCTTAGAATTAAAACTGCAATAATTTTTACTAATTCTTTCTCTTCATAATAAATTATGAATTATTGAAATTTTTAATGAAAATGTATTCGGTTTGTGTGTGAAAATTATCTACATAGTATGGGAGTGTGTGGTCCAGGTTTTACATAGTTCAATATATTATTAATTAATTATTATTAATTAATAATTGATTTTCGTAATATTAATAATATTTATCGTTTGTTGATAAGAAATATTTAACTAATTTACAGTAACTTTAAAAGAAAAAAAAAATTAGTAAATTTTTATGTCGAGTTCGTCGCCTAATAAAATCTTTCATATAATTAAAAAAATGCAATTAGCTTCATCATTTTATTATTATGATAATTTATGTAAAAACATGATTTCTAATAACAATTTCTTTTTATTTACAGATCAACATAGACAGAATGACGGGGTGGAGTTCGAGCCCATTGAGGCTCGAATTTGGAGCTTTGCTAGTATTTTGTGTTCTCTTGGCCAATGTTACAGCAGGTAATTTTTATTTAATTTATTTTTAACAAGAAAAACAAACAATAATAAAAATTATGAAAAATTGTGTTTGACCACAAAAAAATGCAAATTTATGATGATCAAAAAATAATATAAGTTGACCTTTTAAAGAAAGAACAGAAAAAACACACACCCACACCTAGAAAATATAAATATATATGTGCTACGATTCTTTCACATGGCCCCAAAGAATGTTCAGTATCATAAAGAATTCGTTTTGATGAGAGCAATCATCGGACATGCAAATCTATCGCGTTTTATGCAAATCATGTCAATAAACATTCATAAAGAATGACAAATACAAGACATATTATAAGAGACTTAAATAAAGATTACAGAAAAATTATTGTTAACACAAACAGAGAGAGAGAGAGAGTGAGAGAAAATAAATCGAAATTTTCTTACAGTATTTCTTTAAATGAATCAAGGTTACGTCACACAATATTTTTACTGTTGTTAGTTTTTGATACGCGTGAATCTTAAAAACCACATGTATACTTAATTATATGATTACATTAGATTAAAAATAATAGAGCTTGTATGTCTAATGTATAATAATTTCCTCTTCCAGCACATAATTTCATTCTTATGTTTTTGAAAAGAATAATTTAATTTAAATTTCCCAAATAAAACGACCATGTTTTTCTATCTTCAATTACTTTAAGATAATTTCTTCTAGATGATGTGTTTTTTTCCATTATATACAGTTAATCGTTTCTTCATTGAGCTGATAAAACACTATTGGATAAAATTGGGTACATGGCGCGTTTTAAAAAATTCCGAAGTTACTCGTTTTCGGTTTTTGTTTTTCACTCTCTTAATTTTTTCTTAATCATTAATACGATTTCGTTTTTTTATAAATTTGATGCATTTACATTTTTAGTGTAAATGCTACATTTATTATTATTAATACTATCACAATTCATGATGTTGATGATAATGATGATGATGATGGTTATGAAGAAAATGATGGCATTCTATTTAAAGAAATGATAACTATCTTTGAATGGAAATTTTTAATCAGAGTGTTAACTTCCATCGCAACATTGTGTAAGTTCATGTGAACTTATATTTATGATCTTCTTTTTATTATATTAAAGTACTTATCATATGGGATACAGAAAAGAATTACTTCCCATGTGTACTGACTGAATTCTTATTTCAACAGGAAGATGAGTTTGTTTTTTTTTGCTCGTTCTTTCTTTTCTAATATTTATTACAAAAATTTAAACAATTCTGTGAATAAACAAAGTTCAATGCCTATGAAATTGACTTTATAAATAAGTTAAACAGAAATAAAGACGCGACCGCCCAAATAATAAAATAATAAAAAAGAACAATTTTTTCCATAATGATGACATTCTTGGACAAATAACTTTGATTCCCATCACTAGTTTGTCTGGACTGAACATTATACGTACCGCACTTATGTATACTTATGCGTGTATCTTATGACATCAATCAGAAGAGAAAAAAAAATACACACGCGTGTTGTACCTGTCTTTCCGTCTGTCTGTATACACTTTACAATACACTTCACTTTGACATATGTAACACTATTTAAAATGGTATTATTTTTTTTATATTGTTTTGGCTGACCTTATTAAATAAGTATGTAACGCCGCGCGTATAATAATATAATACACACGTCATATTCGTCTTATAAAATCTTAAATTTTATTTTTGTTGTTGCTGTTACATACTTGTTTTTTTTTCATATTATATTTGGTTCTTTTACCTCTCTCTTTCTTTCTCTACAAAAACAAAATATATAATATGCATATATATACTTAACTATGTTAAACCATTCATGAATACCTTTGATGAAAAAATAAGAAAAAAGAGACAAATTATTTTTGAATTTATTCACGTGTAAAAAAATATAGTGACAGGTGATGCTCATTGTATTTTTTATTATGTCTTTTTTTTGTTTTGTGCTTTCGCCACACAAACTTTTTCTTCTTCTTTTTACTTGTTGCTGGTTGATGTGTCTTTTATAAATTTTGTCTGTGGGTGTATACTGGTAATAAAAAAAAATTTGTTGTGTTGATTAGATCAAATGTAATAAAATAAAAAAAGATTTAATTACAATTAATCAAAATGACATTTATGCAACAGTGTTTCCCATATATCAATTATACTTCATCAAATTCTTTCTCCTCGGCATAAAATATTTAATTTATAGTGTTTTGGTTGAATCTATATTTTTTTTTGCTGCTTCGTCATTTTTAAATTATGCAAAAACTATAAAAATAGATAAAAAAAAATATGAAGATAAAGTAAAACATAAAAAAGAAAAGAAAAAAAGAATATTTTAGTATATTTTTTTTTAAATAAATAATAAAAATTCGCTGGTTCTAGCTAGATATATTTTTACCGCTATTGTTTAATTTAAAGCAACAACAACAAAATCTAAAAAAAAAAAATTTGTCAAAAAAATAAGAAAATCAATTTATAAGACTTGTAGAGAAGAGGTTGTTGCACTTTTTTCATATATTAGTAAAAAAAATATAAGAAACTGATGACCAACTCGACTTGACTTTAACGCTGTCATCGTTTACCACAAAAAAAAATCACACACAATACGCCATAACCAAAAATAATTTTTCAAATAAATTCCACAAAGATAAGTTCAAGTTGAGATTTTGCGCATTTCATTAGACATGAAAATAGAAAGAGGTAAATGCCAAATTAATAATCAATTTGCATTTTTAATAAAAATTAACTTTTTTTTCTGCGTTCTTTTTCACTTGTTCGTGCAATTTAATTAATTAAAACTGTAATCTTATTAAATACTTCCATACAAGTTTTTTTCTTTCCATTTTTTCTTTTCATCTCTTGTCTCATATGTTAAAAAAAAAAAACAAAATAAACAAAAATTATTGTTTTTGCTCTGCTTGCGCAAAATATTAAAAACATCGCAAGGCAATCAACGGATTGCGTTCATTGAACTCTCTTTTTTTTACTTTTTCTATTTTATTTTTCGATTCTTGGGTTTATTCTTATTTTTTTTTTTTTCCTTTTTAATTTAATTAAATTTTTTTTCTATAGGATTTTACTCGCACAAACCGGATTGATTTTGGTTTCATCATTTAGTTCAATTTTGTTTTTGCTTTTATTTCTAATAAAAAATTTTTTTTTGTCGGTTGTCTAGAATAGTGAACGTCCTCGCAAAGAAACTGTGCTTTAGAAAATTATACATTTATGTATAACATGAATGAACGTATAACTTTTATTTTTTTTTTGTCTTCGCTTCTTTCTTAAGATGTTTTACTATAACTTTTTTTTAATGCAAAAAATTATCATAATCGTAATATAAAATATAAAAAATATACGGAAAGATATAAAAATATATTTATGGCATTTTAGGAAAAAAAAAAGATGAAAATCTTGTTGAAAAATGTTAATTAATAAGGTGTTTGACACTTTGTTACCGTTATAATATTTTATACATTAATTAAAAACTGTATAGAAAACAAAAACAGAGAAATTAAATATGTATATATGAAATGGAATTTAAAAATGTGTGCGAGGTCGCGTGGTCAGTTTCTAAAAGTATAATACGGCCACGGTTAAGGTCTTTTATGCATATTTAAACCATTTAAATTGTATACCAATTATATAATTTTATTACGTTATATTAGCCAGGAATATATCTTCAAGTTCAAGATCTTGTATAAATAATAATAACAATAATAATAATACAAATAATGGTATAAAAAGGTTAGTGTAATTGTATTGTTTTAATCGTTATATCGTTATGATTGTACCCTTTTCTTTTTATTCAATTTTCATACAATTGTTTCGTATGTAATATTCTAATGAACTTAGTCACGCGAAATTATATACTATATGTATCTATATTTTCTCTTCATTACTTTATCTTACTTTTTTTTTATTACATAATAAAAATTAAATTAAACAGAAAAATATTCATATTAAAAATAAATACAGTTTTACACGATTTCTGTTTCTTATTTTGTTTCATTTTGGTTCGATTTCAACCAAACATTTTTTTTGATAAATTAATTGGCCGAAAAGGAAAACGAAAAAATAAAAGTATAAGTACACGTTTTTTTATTACATATTTTTTTACGATAATAGGATAATTAGAATACGAATAAAAACTACAATAAACTACTGAATGCAATTAAATTCTTTAGGTGTTGTATTTTGATGTTAATATTTTATAATGCATGGTGAAATTGTCGTGATTAAAAGAAGTTGTATGATCGGTTAGAAGATGAAGGCATGTGTAATGAATGAACATCAATTCAATAACATTTATATTCCACACATAACTTTTAATTTGCCTCAGTATAAAATATTGACATATAATACCTCCGTAACATACATTTTTAATTAGTTTTGGTTTCATAAAATATTATGTTAATCGGCACATATAGAAAAATATTTTGTACTTTAACATAAAACGCCAATTAAAATCATCAATAATAAATATATATGGAATGTTACTTTCCTAATTAACCAACAAGAAAAAATGTAAAATAAAAATTAAATAGAAAAATTCTCCTAGAAATAAAAAATCATATATAAATAAGTGTCAGAACAGAACGGAAATATCAATAAAAATAAAACAATAATTTTTTTCTTGCTATTATAAAATTTAACCTTAACCTGCAACCGCATCATATAAGATTATTACTGAACTGAACAGACACCTTATACTATCATCAATTTACATCTTATTTAAGAGAAAAGTCATTACATAAAAAGGAGAAGAAATTAAAAATTAAAGAAACGAAAATAAAAGAAGCATTAAAGAAATAAGTTCAAGATTATCTTTTTTTTTTTTATATAATAATAATAAATTAATCCGGTTTTTAACTAAAAATAAAATATATATGCAATATAATAAAAGTAAAAATGTAGTTCGTGATGATTGCAAAAAAAAAGTATATATACGAGAAAAACTACATAATGAAGAAGAAAAAAATCAACGCCAATGTCAAGGATACGTTGTTGCTGTTTTTTTTTTCTTTTAGATTTTTTTTTCCTACATAAATATAAAACATGTTCTTTTAAGTATGTAATTTATTCAATTTAAAAAGAAAAAAAAATTAAGGCGTTTACGATTTGTTATGTTCAATTTTATTTTATACTTGAATTAAAGTAGAATAAGACGATAATATTATATTACTTTCTTGGACTTCACATGCTTTGAGCTGAATGCATTTTTAGTTTAAATTAAACAAAATTCCAGAAGTTGTAGTTCCTTTTGTTTTATTTTTCTTGTCTTTTAAATTTGTTCATTCTCTCTAATTAGAATTAATAAATAGAAAAATTGAAAAACAAAATAATAAAATAAGAAAAATGAGAAAGAAGAACTTTAAATTTTCAATTGTCTCTTTTTTTTTATTGCTGCTAGTGTTGGATATGTTTTTGTAAATTTCTAAAGGTTTAAGTGTAACCTCAAGAGAGTAGTAATGTAACCACACGGACAGACATCGATGGGAATATTTTTTTGCGTTTTTTTTTCTAGACAAAAGAAATGTGCTGTTGTAGTGTTTTTTTTTCTGTCATTAAAAACTTTTTAAAAATAACACCGAAATAATAGCCGAAAAAATTAAATTGGATAAGAATTTTTTTTACACAAAAGGCAAAAGCATTAAAGTTCAAGTACTTTGCGCTTGGTACCACTCTTCTCCTGTTTTGTTGGTCAAAATGTAATAAAAAAAATACATATATTCAACGAATCTCTGTACAAGAAGTAGAAAGAGTGTTTGGGTCATTAAACTCAAGTATTTTAGTTATTTCTGGTGTTCTTAAACCATAGAGAGGCGCTAGAAGTTTTTTTAAGACTTTGCACTTTTATTTAAGTTACAATGCTGAAATTTGTTTTCTGTTTTTAGTATTTTATTCTATATCTCTTATATATATGTTACTGATATTTACTTACATTTACTTTACTTTTTACTTACTTACTTACTTACTTACTTACTTACTTATTATCCTTCATATTTTTTTTAATATAATTTTGTTTTACATTTTATTATTATATTTTTGTTCTTCCCATCATCATTTTCTTTTTATTTTTGCTTCAGAATATATTCTATTATTTCTCATATTTGAATTTTTTTTCTTTATATTTTATTTTGTTTTATGCTTATGGTGCTAAAATTCTGAGTTTGCTTGTCTGGCTGCGTCGATTTTGTTTGTTCATCTGTCATATATCCGTAAAAACAATTAAGCAATATATATATAATTATTATAAACATGAGATCAATTTAATTATTTATTATTGATTGTTTATTAAATTAAAATAAACAAAAAAATTTTAAACAAACATTTTATAGACAATTCTAATTTTACTAAGAATTATCTTCTTTTTATAATTTCAAAACTAAAATTAATTAGGCTTTGAGGTCACTACAGATCATTGTATTATGATCGTTAAAAATTACAAAATAAAAGAATTGTTGCTTAAACATATGAAAAGGTGCAACAACCCATGAGGCAATCTTCATGTATAAATGTTATTAGTTGGATTTCATTAATATTACTTTTTCTGTGAAACATAATCCATTTAACATACCTAATAATTCATTTTAATATTTCTGATTCGGTCCTATTTTTCATCACAATTAACTTTGGTTTAAAAAAAAATCCAGATTGTTCAACTTTGCAAATTATACGGGGAAAAAATAAATCAATAAAAATACAAATCTTTTTCAAACGATGTTAGAATTTATTATATAAAATAAAAAATTTGCATGCGTTTTATAAACGTTTTATTAAGTCAGTGAATTTCAATCCATGTTTTTATTTATTTATTTTTGTTCCATAAAGAAGCGACTTAAAAATTGAATTAAAAATCAATTTTTACATGTAGGTAATTGTTGTTTTTGAAAATATTATAATAGTAATAATTTATGTTTAATAATTCACAATGATTACCTTGAAAGAAGAACATTATCATAAAATCATCAAAAATAATAACGAGGATTACAACATTAAAAAAAAAAAAACAAACTAAAAAATCAATGTGAAATTATATCTAAGTGCCTACACAACACAAAAATTTATAATTTACTTCACTTAACAATATTACCAATTTTCAATTTTTAGATTTTATGTTTAATTCAAAAATAATATTATTTTTTTTTTCAATGTTGAAATAGTTTCTAAGTGCTTCGCCAATCATAAATTTATTATTCTTTTAACTGCGTTATTATTTTTTATTATTTGATATTATTTCTTTTTTTTTTTTTTGGCAACATTTATATACATTTATGAATACAAATTAAAAATGAAATTATAAATAATAAAAGATAATGTTTGAGTTTGATCCTTAATAATCCTGCTTAATTTTATTAAAAAAAGAAATATTTATGTTAATATACTAATGTTAAATGTAATCCTATTTTTCTATAATCCGTCTCAATTTATATTCGCCTTCTTTTTCATTCATCTAATATTGTCTTCCCCTTAACTTATTGTTTACATGTGGGGGTGGTAAAGAAATAAATTGAGAAAAATTTTGTATTTTTTCCCTTAAATAAAGAGAAAAATGTAATAAAATAGAATTTTTTTTTTAATGTCAACTTATTATTATGTGAACACTCAGTGCTGGATTTTTTCTTTGATTAAGTATGAAAGGCCTTCTAATAGAAATCAAAATTAATGAAACAACTATATTTTTATTTAGAAAAATTTTATACAATAATAGGACATTTCCAAAATATTTACTTTAAATTGAGATTTGTAATATATTTTACCCAATGCAACACTCTTTCCTAGATTGATAGAACTATAGATAGAATTTGATGAGAGAACAAAACAAAAAAAATATTATATATCAAGACCAAGAGTATACCATCTGTTGTCATGACAAAATTATTATTCTAAATTAGAAATTTTGGTTCGATTATTTTTTGTGTGCTTTCTCTTCTATATATTTTGTTTGTTTATGTATTATGAAAGAAATATATAATACATACTTCTTTGTAAATATTCTTGATTCTATATTTTTGTTTTCTTTTTTTTTATTAAAGTTGTCTTATTTATTTAATTATTTCTCTCTTCATATCTTTTCTAATCTGATGTGTAGTAGATTTTATAAAGATACGTGGATGACAGAAAAACGTTTGATGTCTTAACATGCGACTATTAATAGAAATTAGAAAGACAAGATGTGATGTTTATGGCATTAAAAATAATTAGAAGAAAATCTAGTATTACTTTTTTTTATTAATTACATTTATTTTATATAAAAAAATATATACACAAATTAATTAATTAATTGAATTGCATAATTAATTAATAGTTACACGGTTAATTAAACCATAAAAAAATTTATTTTCCGAATTCTTTTTTTTTTTGGTACCAACACTTTTATGAAAGAATTAATTAGAATTAATAATAACAGCCAAATAAAAAACAACATTATTGACACATGCATTGCTTCATTCAAACTTTTTATTTATAATAAATACATTTTATTCACCTGACTTATGATGGTGTATCCAACAACATCATATCATAATCGTCATAGACGCTTATAATCTCACTATTTTTTGATGCATTGAATCCATAATAAATAAATAAATAAATGAAGAAGAGAAACACATTGAAATAAAAAAAAAGAATCTGTTTCAAAGAAACATCAAACGGTACGAGAATTCTTACATTTATGTTACGTTACTTTACGTTGTTATAAATCATTAATTTAATAATAGTTAAATAATATAATAAATAATAAATTAAGTAATAAAAAAAATTTAAAGGTAAAATATGATTGACAGTTTGGTTGACAAATTAGTAATAATTACATTATTTGTATAATAAATTAATAACAATAATAAAAAGATGAAAGATGAAAACAGTTAAGCAATACCAAAAAACAATGAATGAATGTCAGGTGTCTTAATAATTAATTAGGTAATACAATGGAAAGTTTGATTGTTTTGATGTCACATTTTAATTATTATTTTTATTATTATTGTTATTATTTTTTACTAATAATAATTATGAGAATATAACAATATGACCTATCCCATTCATATAATTATAATGAAAATAATATTTAATGATTATTTTATGATCCTACTAAAAATTTATTCATTGAACCTTTTTCTTATAATATATTACTACAACCCTAAAATTATTTTCTTAAACATTTTGTGTGCCTACCTTTCTTAATACCAGACACAGTGTAGAAGACCAAAATGCATTAAGATATGTATGTATATATATATATATATATATATACGAATATAAATGTATATGTATAAAAAATATATTTAACTTTTCATTTCATCTGCAGACTCAAAGAATCATTCATGTTGAAAAGAAAAAAAAAATTCTAATTCATATTCGCACAGATGTGACTTCAATTAAATAAAATGAGGTATCGTCGTTTTCTGTCATCTCTATCTCTCTCCTTTTTATAATATAAAATTTGTCCCATGACGCCTTTTCATAGATTAACTTTTAATTGGATTATATACTTATTAACTATATTACTAAATATTTATATAATATAATAATAATATACATAGAAAAGGAGAGGAAGCAAACGTCTATAGATACCAGACATAGTAATAACTTAAATATAATTTACAATTTCCTTCTATCTTTATTTCATTCCAACTTTATACGTATGGATGTAGTAGACTCAATCTTGGTGGAAAATGGCATATAATAAATTATCAATTATCATAAAGACAAAATTGATGATCAATTTATAATTACATATTTTATACGGGAGGTTATTTTCATAAATTTTAATAAAAGTGAAGATTCTACCTAATTTACTTCAATATAAATATTTATTGGGTATATACAAAATATGTTTTTTACCTATTGTAATTTTTTTTTCGATTTTTGTTGTTGTATAATTTTAGATTTCACGGGAGAATTATTTTTAATAAAAACAAAAATTTATATAAATAAAAATACTACTTTTTTCTGTTCGCATCTTTATTCTTCTGTCTTCACCACACTGTTTCTTTAAACACGGGAATTGCACAGTACACAAAAACAATAACTAAACAACATCAACCAAACAAAAAAAAAATATAATTGAAAAAAAACTTACAATAACAAAAAATATGAAGTCATAATGTACTTCTTCTTTATAATAAAAAAAAACACTTTTGATTTCATTTTTGTTTGTTTTGTTTATTGTTATTGGTGTTTGTTGCTTACTACGTGGAAAAAAATTTATGTTTTTATTTGATAATTACAATTTTAATGAAAAATTATTAAAAAAATATTTTAAATATAGGTGTTGTTGTTGTTGTTGTTAGCCTAATAATAGTAGATGTAGTGTGTAGTCGTGTTGTAGGTAATTGTTTAGCACTGCATGGAGAAAAGATTAAAATCATCAAAATATTATAATATATCTATACCTTTTTTTTTACATCTCTTAATTATTATGTTGTAACGTAACGTAATAATAATAAATATAATTTTTATTAAGCGAATAATTTTTTTTTCTTCAATTCAAATCATATTTTAAAACAATAGAAGAAATCATATTATTTGAATGTCACTTCCTAACAGAAACAAGAAAAAAAAACATTAGTAGGGGAATCGTATATTATTATTATTGTGACGGTTGTTGCTGTTGTTGGTTTTTACTGTGAATATTTTTGAAGGGTACTTTATATACCCTACAATACTACTTATGTGCATACACACACTTATATATCTTAAAAATACGCAATGTCTAAATATTTTATATAATATATTATTTACAAAGAGAAAAGAGACGTTATGAAGGAAACCCAAAACGACAGATTTCATATTTCATTTGTTTTTGATATTTTCTCTTGTTTGAATGGTTTTATTAGAAAAAAAAAACAAAAAAGAAAAATAAAATCGGGTCTAACGTCATATGGTTTCATTATTATATTGTGATTATCCCTCTTTATTTTGTTTTTATTATAATTCCTTTTTATAAAATACAAAAACATAATCAATTAATGAAAATTAAAGACATAAGATTAAACAGAACCTTTTACCTTTAATAAATAATGACAACTCGATTTGAATAATAAAAATTGATGAAAAACCTATAACACATACTAATTTTTTTTTTTTTTTATTTCATTTTCAGCACCAATGTATGAAAGTACAGAAGTCGATAATTATGGTGAGTATTATATATATATATAATATATATGTATTAATATCTTTTATTCCAAATTTTGTGTCGCCATCATCTTTTATAAAATATAAATATTATTGTTTATATATATTTTTGTTTGTTTTTTTAATTTGTTTATAATTTTCTATAAAATATATTTTTATTAGTTTATAAAAATAACACGTTAAGGTCGTGAATGGATTCATAATTATACGCGACATTTACTTTGATATTAATTTAAAAATACTTGAAGGTTGTAATCTCTTTTTATTGTTAATTATATTTAATATTTAAAAAGAAGAAAAAAGTTATTTTTTCAATGATTAATAATATTTGCAAAAATAAAGTAAATTGTGGTTAATGGATTAACTATAATGGTAGTTAAACATTACGGAAATGGGAAATACACGACGTTGTGGCTATAAATTATGACAATGACCTTCTGAATCTGAACACAAAACAAAAAAAAAAAACTGCAAAAAATTATCCAATCATTTCCCAGTCTTCTTATACCGAAAAATCAAATATAATACAAGAAATTTTATTTAAATTTATTTATTTAACTCATCGAAGAAGATGTAATAACAAAAAGATCATGAACACAACAATAAAAAATACAAACCAATAAATGAAAAGAAAACTGCTTTCTCTTAAAGCCAAACATACTGTATGAAAGGATTTTTCTAGTTCATTGCTGGTATATATCAAATATCTTATATTTGAGTTATTTACACCTCTGTGTCTCAAAATAAATTATATTATTAATTAGGATATAAAAGGAAGAATGAAGAAATGTGATGACGAGTAATTTGTATTAATTGCATTTTAATAGTATAATTAGAAGAGTTCTTAATCTAATTTTTTTTATTTATTAATACCAAATTTTATACAATACAAACTCGATCAATCATTACCTATTCAAATTTTTTTTGCAAACTTTGTTTTTGGTCGATACGCTAACCGAAATAACAAAAAAAAATTATATAATCAAAGAAAAAGAAGAAAAAAACCTCCGGTTCAAGAGCGCCACATAATTAGTGTGTTTATTGTTAGTTGGATGAATCGTAACAGACATATGTTTATGTCTGTTTGTGTGTAATCAATTTAATAAAACACATAATGACTATTGTTGGCGGTTACCCAAAAGTGAGGGAACGTGTTCAATTGTTTGTTTTTTTTTTGTTGCTTAAGAATTTCAATAAATTTTTGCATATTCTGTTAAAAAAATTATGATGATGACTAATTCTTACTTCGTTTGTGTTTTTTTTTGTTTTGTTTTGCAAATTTTTGTTTAATTTTTATAAAATTTATAAATCATTAACTGACCTTCGCTTTGAAGAAAATCGATAATGAGCCATTGGACCAAACATTTAACAATTCCATCGATGTTTTTATCTAATATTTTGTCACAGACATTTATAAAAAAATTATTTTAATCCAATTAATCGTTAAGTAATTAATAATATGACCCATCACTTAATATATGAAGATGTATTTATCTTATGACTTATGATATGACCTTTGGGTCAGAAATGTATAAAATTAAAAAATAATTTTATTTATATTTATTTCTAGATACATCTGGTTGTTACTATAACTATAATCATTATGGTGAGGGAGATAGAATTATAACAAACGAACCATGTTTAAATTGTACTTGCCATAACAAAATGTTAATGTGTTACTTAAGAGTGTGTCCATTTACAAAACCAATCGGGCAAGATTGTACAGTAGAAAAACGTGAGGATCAATGTTGTCCCGTTATAACATGTCCAGAAGGTAAATGAAATATAATATTTTGATTATCAAAAATAACAAAAAATTTAGAGCATTGCATCAATTATAATTTTATGTTGTATTACAGTTCCGGTAGAACTAGTTGATCATCATACAACTATTGATCCAACAACTGGCTTAGCAAACTTAGATAATTATGGATGTTCAATTGACGGTTTATACTATCCAGAGGGAGCTCAAGTACCATCAAATCAACGTAAACCATGTGAACTTTGTTATTGTATTAGAAATATGACAGCTTGTGTTATGCAAGAATGTACATTACATGTTGAAGGTTGTCAACCTATTTATAATAAGGGTGTTTGTTGTCCTGTGCGATACGACTGCGGTAAGAATAAATTTAAGATACAAATTTAATAATGGAATTTTAATAAAATTACTTTTTTCTTTTTCTATAGAACATGACTCTGAAAGTCCACTTCAATTAGACGACGAATCAACAACGACTGTAAGACCAACACCAGGATTTGTACTGACTACAACACTAACGCCAGGTGGCATTAACACTTGTTTACATAATGGTGAAACATATTCGGATGGTGAATTAATCGGGACTGATGAACCATGCCAACACTGTTATTGCATGCACGGTGATATTGTGTGTGCTGTACAAGAATGTGGTACACCATTAGAAAATGAAGGTAAAAATTGTACAGCAAGATTACCATTGGCTGGACAATGCTGCCCAGATACATATGACTGTGATGATTCGATGGAATTAACTGAAGTTGCAATTAAAGCTGGTGATGCAAAACTAACAACAGAATTACCAATAGATGAACACACGGATAAAGAACATGAGGCCAAAACCGATATTGTTGCAACTACATCTAAAATAATAGATGAAGAAACACCTTTTGTTGTTGATGATATTTTCACAACATCAACTGATGAGACTACCACAGTGAGTGCCCTTAAAACAGGTGATACAGATCTTCATGAAAGATTTGATGACCAAGATAATGAAATTCATGTTGAAGAAAAACCAGTTGTGCCATTAGAAAGTGGAAAACCTCAAAAACCAGAAAGTGTAGCTGAGCCGCAAAAACCGGAAGATAAGACTGAAAGCCATCCAGAATCAACAACATTATCTGTTGATGTTACTGACAAAACAACTATTGGATTATTAGATGGTCATGACCATGCAGACCAAGATTTACAACAACATATTGATGATGATCAACATAGTCTTCCATCTGGTCCAGTTGACAAAATTGAAACAGAAACGCCATTGGAAGGAACAACACAAGGTGTACCATCTATACCAGAACATATTGTACCAGTAAAGGGACCTAAGGATGATTTAGAAGCTGATTTAGCAGAAGTTACAACGCCTTTAAGTGAATTTGAAGAAGAGCATACTCGAAAATCAACTAATGCAGAAGCCCTAGAAGTAACTACCATATCTGTTACAGAAAAAGAAGAAGAAAAATTAGCTCATACAACCATCGATGCTGAAGCAACAACTGTCGAATCAGAATCTTTCGATGAAAAATCCACAGATAAAACTCCAATAACACAACACACAGACGAAGAACAATCAACAGAAAAGGGTCCTGGTTCTAAACAGGAAGAAGAAAAGGCTACCATTAAAACACCTGGAGTTGATCAGAAAGAAGAAGACGAATCTAGCACGCCACTACCAGAAAGTGAAGAAAAATCAACAACTGAAAAAGAAAGGGTTGATGAAGAATCCGATGAATATAATACAGTTAAGCCATACGAAGCCACCACATTAAAAACTTTGGAAACTGAAATCATTCCAACAACAACTAAACTTGAAACGAAATTGGATATTGACATTGATTCTACAACGAATGCTATATCTCACTCTGACGAACCATCAACTACAGTTCATTCAGATGTTCAAGAGGAACTATTAAGTTCTGTTAAACCAATTTCTGTAGATACATCTGAAACCCCGTCACCTATTGAATTAACTCCAACAACAACTGCACATGATGATCTTGAGGTTCCTCACAAAGAAATTATCACAGAACTTCCTCCATTCTTATCCGAACATGTAGAAAGCACATCATCAGAAATTCCAGACCTAGGTATGATTGACGATGGAGTTACGACTGCTCGACCATTAGAATCAGACTCCCAAATTATTGACGAAACTTTCACAACTTCAGAAAAACCTGAAGTAGCACCAGAGTATTCAACTACCCTGAAATCTACTTTAGATGAGAATGAATTAATTGAAGGAAGTGGTGCAGAAGAAGATATGACGGAAGGCAGTAAATTACCATCGCATATTGATACTGATAAGCCTTATGAGACTGAAGAACCAGAATTAATTCCAACTGAAATCCCAACAGATGATACAACAGCGAAACGAGTAACAGAAGATGATACTAAGAAACCAGAGATTGTCACCACTAAAGTTCCAACAGAGGAAAGCACAGACAAGCATGTGACAGATTCTTATGAGAAAGAAGTTGATAATGATGAATTAGGAAGTGGTGATCCAGAAACTACGAGTGTTGAGGCAAGTACCAAGATTGCAATAGATGAAGAATTTAAATTGAAGACAACGCCAATTGATGATATCCTTGACAAAGAAATTGAAACTAGCACAGCACATATTGAACAGGAAAAAATGAAAGAAGATATTGAAAAACCACAAGTACATATAGATCAAGAAACAACTGAAACCTTAACTGATAAAGATATTCAAAAACCAGATGATTATATTGACAAAGAAATTATAAAAGATGGTGATCATCAAGTTACAAAACCGATATCTCTTCCTGAAGAGAATTTACCAATTGATTCAATGTTACCAGCGTCAATTCCTGGTGAAGGTGATTGCTTGGTCGATGGAAAAACTTACGCCAACAATGCTTCTATTCCATCTACCAACAAATGTCAAATATCATGCACATGTTCAAATAGCATAGTAACTTGCGAAAGTGTACAATGTTCACCACCACCTACACATCTTATTAATTGCCGTCCTGTATATTATGGCTCTGGAAATGGGTTCTTGTCTTGTTGTCCATCATACAACTGTGACGGTATTAAATATAATCCAGAAGATTATAAAATGACATCAACACCTTTATCAACATTAGAAGAAGAATCTTCAGAAATCCCTGCAATTGTTGAAGAAGTATCACCCGTTACTGAAGCGCCCGGAGAAATGGCTGTGATTAAGGAAATTAAGCCCACAACAACTACAGTTGATGATGAAACACCAATTGTCTCTACAGTATCTGCTGAAAGAATAACAGAAACTTCAATCGAAGGTCAAATCATTGAAGAACTACCATCACACACTACAGTTGCATCACTTGAAAAAGAAACAAAGCATGATATTGATCATGAAGATATTACAACACATATACCAACTGAATCTGATGATAAATCTGTTACAAAACCAACCGCTGTTGACACAGAAATAACACATATTCAAATAATTTCTACAGAGACAACTAAAGTTGATATCAAAAAGCCAAGCAAGGATGATGACACGACTGATTTAAGCATATCGCACGAAGATAAATCGACAGAAAATCCACTAGATGCTCATGATAAATTATCTACAGAAGAAATTGAAGTAGAGGAAGAAGATCAATTTACCAAAAAACCACTTGTTGTTAGTGAAACTACAAGTATACCTGACGAGGAAAAACCTTTAGCTGCCGAAAAAGAAATGATTGATGAAATTGGTGATAAAACAACAAAACAACCTCATATTGACGATAGTGTGAAACTAACCACTGAAACTGAGGAAGAAAAACGTACAGACAAACCAATAACAGATAAAGCTGAAGAAGTGGAGAAACATACTGAGGTACCTGCGACTGGAGACGAACAATTTAGTACCGAAGCAGAACATGAGAAGGAAGAAGATAAAACAACAAAACAACCTCATATTGATGACAGTTCCAAAGCTGAAGAAGATATCTCAGTAACTGAAGACAATAAATACAGCACTGAAGCTGCGGAAGAAGATAAATTTACTGAGAAACCAACAGCTGTAACAACTTCAGATGATGAACATATTGAAGAAACTTCGTCTGAAGATGAATTTATTAGCCAAATAAGTACTGAGAAGAAGGAAGATACTACAATAAAACCACTTCATGTTGAAGATAGTACTAAACCAGTAACTGTAACTGAAGAAGTCAAACACACAGAGAAAATAAGTGATGATGAGCAATTAACAACCGAAATTGGGGAGGGAAAGAGACCAACAGCTACATCTTTATACACGAAAGAGGACGGGAAACCAACAGAAAAACCAATGTTTACTACTGAAACTAATAAAGTTGAGAAGGATGAACAAGAAATCAGTAAGAAACCAGTTATTGACAGTGAAACACCAATCTTTACTGAAACTGCTGAAGAATTAACAACCCTTAGAACTTTATCTGAATCTACAGATAAACCGGAAGTGATGTCAACAGAAAAAATTGAAGTACTACCTCCTTTACTGAGTGTGATGATTCCAACATCTCACCCTATTGAATCCGACAACCAAGTTACAGAAATTATTGAAGATAATGTCACGACAGAAAGAGATATGATGGAAGTTGGAACTGAAAAACCACTGTCAATTGTATCTGAAGGAAAGGAAACTACACAAGCAAGTCTAAACATAGAAGAGAAATTCGGAGAAGAAGATGAAAAAGACCATACTTCAGAATCAGACTTAGAAAAATCATCTGACAAACCAAAAATCGAAAAACCAATTCAAGATTTGGAACATGAAGGAACAACCGCCACATCTGCTGAAGGTATTACTAGTGATACCACATCTGTTAAGACACAAGATTTAGAGCATCAAGTAACTGACCAGGAAGTAGAAGACGGCACTACTGTACAATCGCCTTTCGATCGTGATCATACATCTGTAAAGACCGATGATATAGAGTATGATGGTACAACGGTGAAGACTGACCAGGCAGCCGAGCAAGGCACAACTGTTCAATCTCTTATTGATGGAGAACACACATCTACAAAGGCCGATGATTTAACACATCCAGAAACAACAATCAAATCTGAAGAGGCAGTAGAATATCCCACAACAGCCAAATCTATCATTGATGGTGATCATACAACAACAGTCAAATCTGACCAAGATGCAGAACACGCTACAACAGCTACATCTATCCTTGAGGGTGAACATATCACTATTATGACCGATGATGAAGCAGAACAAGGAACAACATCAAAATCTGAAAAAGAAGACGAGTACCATACGACAATTAAATCTCTTCTTGATGGTGAGCAAAGTACACCTGCAAAATCAGAAGATGAAGAACATCTCGATACAACATCCAAGTCTGAAGATGAAGCAGGACATGGTACTACATTGAAATCAGTACTAGAAGGCGAGCATATCACACCTAGTATAACAGAAGGGGATGTTAATGAAAGAATAACTGAGAAGTCTACAGATGGAGCAGACCAAAGCACAACTGTTAAATCACCAATTGATAGCGATCATACAACATCTGCCAAGACTGTTCCAAATCTTGAAGGAACAACAGTCCAATCTTACGACGACACCGAACACGCTACAACGCTTAAATCGCTCGATGATGATGAACATACCACTGCAAAGACCGATGATGAAGCACAACAAGCAACAACAGCCAAATCTGACAAAGAAGAAGAGTACCATACGACAATTAAATCTCTTGTTGAGGGTGAACAAAGTACTCCTGCAAAATCAGAAGATGAAGAACATGTCGATACAACATCCAAGTCTGAGGATGAAGCAGGACAAGGCACAACTTTGAAATCACTTTTAGAGAGCGAGCAGATTACACCCAGTAAGACTGAAGATGAAACTAATGAAGCAACACCAGTTATAACTGAAGGAGAAGATCAGCAAAGTACCACTGTGAAGTCTCTAGTTGATAGTGAACATACTCCCGCAAAGAGCGATGAGTTGCAAAATGAAGGAACAACAGTTAAATCTGAAGATAATATAACAGAACTCGGTGTAACCGTCAGTTCTCTTGAAGATGGTGAAAAAACTACTTACACAAAAGCAGAGGAAGAAGCACATACTGAAACAACATCCCAGGTCGATGATAAAGTTGAACATACTACAACTTTGAAATCAGTTCTTGAAAGCGAGCATAGTATACCAAGTAAGACAGAATACGAAACACCTGAACTAACAACACTCAAGTATGACGTGGAGACAGAACACAGTACAACTGTCCAAAGCTCTACAGATAGAGACCATAACATACCTATAACGATAGAAGTTCTAGAACACCAAGGAACAACTGCCAAGTACGATGAAGAAGTAGATCTAGGCACAACTGTTAAATCTCTTGTAGATTTGGACCATACCACATCTGGAAAGATAGAAGGAACATCAACAAAATATGAAGATGAAGAAAAGCACGATACCACAATGAAATCTATAGTTGATGGTGAACACACCACTGTCAAAACCGAAGGAGAAACAATGGTTAAATCTGACAAGGATGATGAACACGATACAACAGATAGTTCTGTTGATGATGGTGAAAAAACTAGTCCTACAAAATCAGATGAAGCAGCACATGATGGAACAACAGCCAGGTTTGAAGATGAAGCTGAAAATGCTACAACTTTGAAATCAGTTTTAGAAATTCAGCAAAGTACAACAATTACGACAGAAGATGAAGTACATGAGGGAACAACAACTAAATATGACAAAGAAGTAGAACACGCTCCTGCCAAATCAGAAGATGAAGTACATGCTGGAACAACACCCAAGTCTGAAGATGAAACTGACATTGCCACAACTTTGAAATCCATTCTAGAAAGCGAACAAAGCACACCTGTTTTAGATCGAGAGCCTAGTACACCTAGTAAAACAGAAGATGATACACATGAAGGCACAACACTCAAGACTGAGGAGGAAGCAGACCAATCTCCTGTTGATGATAAACAAACTACAATTTCAACACCAGAGGATGAAGAACATGCTGGAACAACACCCAAGTCTGAAGACGGTGCAGATCGTGCCACAACTTTGAAATCAACTGTTGCAGGTGAGCATAGTACACCAAGCAAAACAACAGATGAAGAACATGAAGGAACAACAACCAAATATGAGGATGAAGCAGAACCTGTTACAACAGTAGAATCTCTTGTTGATGGTGAACAAATTATTTCTGCAAAACCAGAAGATGAAGCACACGCTGCAACAACCGTAACATCTGAAGATGAAGCTGCACATGCCACAACTTTGAAATCAGTTCTAGAAACCGAGCATAGCACGACTGTTAAGACCGAAGATTTGGAACATGAAGTAACAACTGCCAAATTCGAGACGGAAGGAGATCAAGGTACAACTGATCAATCTGTTGGTGGAGAACACATAACAACAAAGACCGATGATCTATCACATGGTCACACAACAGTCAAAGCTCATGAAGAAGTGGATTCCACTACAACAGTCATATCCATTGTTGGTGGTGAGCAAAATACTTCTGCAAAACCCGAGGACGAAGAGCATGTAGGAACAACTTATAAGCCTAAAGATGAAGCTGAAATTGCCACCACTTTGAAATCTATTCTAGAAAGCGAACAAAGCACACCTGTCAAGACGGAAGATTTGGACCATGAAGGAACAACTGCCGAGTCCATGATGGAAGTAGACGAAGGAACAACTGTCCAATCTGTTTCTGGGGAACATATAACTACAATATCCGATGATATAGCACATGGTGAAACAACAGTAAAATCTCATGAAGAAGCAGATTCCACTACACCAGTCATATCTCTTGTTGGTGGTGAGCCGAATACGTCTGCTAAACCAGAGGATGAAGAGCATGCAGGAACAACTTATAAGCCTAAAGATGAAGTTGAAATTGCCACTACTTTGAAATCCATTCTAGAAAGCGAACAAAGCACACCTGTTAAGACTGAATATTTGGAACATGAAGGAACAACTGCCGAGTCCGTGATGGAAGTAGAAGAAGGCACAACTGTTCAATCTGTTGCTGGGGAACACATAACTACAAAAACCGATGATATAGCACATGGTGAAACAACAGTAAAATCTCATGAAGAAGCAGATTCAACTGCAGACATATCTCTTGTTAGTGGTGAACGAAACACTTCTGCAAAACCAGAGGATGAAGAGCATGCAGGAACAACTTCTAAGCCTGAAGATGAAGCTGAAATTGCCACAACTTTGAAATCTATTCCAGAAAGTGAGCATAGCACACCTGTTAAGACCGAAGATTTGGAACATGAAGGAACAACTGCCGAGTCCGTAATGAAAATAGAAGAAGGCACAACTGTCCAATCTGTTGCTGGGGAACACATAATTACAACGACCGAGGATATGGGACATGGTGAAACCACAGTAAAATCACATGAAGGAGCAGATTCAACTACAGATATATCTATTGTTAGTGGTGAGCAAACTACTTCTGCAAAACCAGAGGATGAAGCACATGCTGGAACAACAACTAAGTTTGAAGATGAAGTTGAACTTGCCACAACTTTGAAATCCGTTATAGAAAGCGAGCATAGCACAACTGTTAAGACAGAAGTTTTGGAACATGAAGGAACAACTGACGAGTCTGAGATGGAAGCAGAAGAGGGCACAACTGTCCAATCTATTGGTGGTGCACACATATCTACAAAGACCGATGATTTAGCATATGAAGGAACAACCAGCAAACCATTAGATGAAGCAGAGCATGCCACAACTTTAAGATCTACACCTTATGATACAGATAGCACAACATTAAAGATAGAGAAAGAAGATCATGAAGGAACAACCGCCGTATCCGATGATGAAGATAAAAAAGAATCATCTGTTAAACCTATCTCTGAAGTGGAGCATACTACTACTCAAAAAATGGAAGGCGAAGATGAAACAATGAAAGTACAAGATGAAGCAACTGTTAAACCTATCTCAGAAGTGGATCATACTACTACTCAAAAAATGGAAGGCGAAGATGAAACAATGAAAGTACAAGATGAAGCAACTGTTAAACCTATCTCAGAAGTGGATCATACTACTACTCAAAAAATGGAAGGCGAAGATGAAACAATGAAAGTACAAGATGAAATCGGTGTTCAAATGCCAAACACAGATGAAGACGCGCAAGAATTGACAACCAGAGTATCAGCTGAACAAGAAATTTCGACAGCAGATCTGGTTACTTCAGTTCCAACAATAGACAAAGATGGCGAAGAGCCATCAATTCCTTCAAGAATAGATGATTCAGATGATACTGAAAGTTCGACTGTTACAACTAGCGATGACAAGCACAAACCAGACGATTCAATAGATTTAGATAATATTTTCACAGAAAGACCCCAACTTCCTCATGAGTCAACAACAGTGGTAGATGATTTACAGTCATCTAAAATCAAGACACCTAAGCCTGCTGAAATGAAACCAACCACTGTGGCATATAGCGACAAAGATGAATCATCTTCAGAAGAAGAATCAAGCGAAGAATATATACCCACGAAAGTACATAAAGACGGTGACATTGATTCTTCATCTGAAGAAAATTCAAGCGAAGAACAAGATTTACATAAACCGATTGATCACAAACTAACTACAGACGATGAATCAGAACTTGAAAAGACCACAGTTGCTGAATTTATCAATACAACAGTATCACCACACATTAAGGATGATAAAAAACCAGATACTGAACATTCAACTGAAAGTGATGAAGGATTCAGTACAAAAGGACCGATTATACAACAAACCACTTCGAATGAAGGGCTTATTGAAAAAGAAACCGAAAAACCAGTGGAAGCACATAAACCAAGTATTGATGAGGATACCTCTGATGAACATGAAGGTTATAATTATAACAAGCCAGAAGAAACCGATGCACAAAAACCAATTCATGGAGGTTACGGTGATACTCAACATCCAATTGATGAGCATTATACACAAAAACCAGCGCAAACTCCAGGTTCTGCACACTATCCAACTCAAGGAACATATGACACAGGTTATGGACAAGGACCATCACAATATCCAGGATCATCATCTGCAACATATCCAGAGGAAGACTATGGTGAAGAAGAGGACCCCGCTGCTTTCGGTCCCGGAACGTGTAGATACGGAGGCAAAGTTTATGTTTCAGCCCAACAAATACCAAGAGACGATCCATGTGATTTCTGTTTCTGCTTTAGAAGTGATATTATTTGCCTACAACAATCTTGCCCACCTCCAATTCATGGTTGTCATGAAGAACCAATAAATGGTTTCTGTTGCCCACGTTATGAGTGCCCTGTTTCAATGGCAACTGTAATGAATGTTACAACAAGTACAACAACCACAACCACAACCTTACCACCACATTTCTTGCAGCATGCTTATAAAGGTGCAGCTGCAAAAAGAGGTTGCCAAATAAATGGCCAAGCATATCAAGTAGGAGAAGCCGTACGATCAGCTAGTGGTCCATGTATGCACTGCATGTAAGTATTTAATAAATAATCCTAAATAAGATTAAAAAAAAAATTTAATTATTTTTAAATTTTTTAAGGTGTGGAGGAGATGGTCAAATGCAATGTGAACCTAAAGTATGTAGTCCGGAACCAATGTTACGACAAATGATTGCTGTTGCGGCAACACGAAAAAGATGAGAAATAGAATAAATTCATAAAAATTAAAAAATTGGAATCAGCAATACAAACTTTTAAAATAAAAAAAAATAAAAATTATTAATTAAAAAACGAAGGGTGCCAAACGATAAAAAATTATTTTCTATAATATTAATTTTAGTTGAACATGAAGACACTAAATCTTTAATTTTTATAGAAATTATTTTTATTTAATTATTTATTGTAAATTTAAAAAAAACTATTTTTAGTATTCTGATTCTAAAATCACAGAAAACTATAATCAAAGTTCTTCTAAAAAAAATTTTCTATTATTGTTGTAAATTTCAATTATAATAATAATATTAATAATGAAAGAAGTTTAAAAACAAAATCTTGTACTTAAGCCTAAGCACATCTAAATAGAAGAAGAAGAAGAAAAGAAGAAAACTGCCAGCAACATTATTGTAAATTATTAATTTAATTCGAATTATTTTGAATATTTTGATTGAAAATGTATTGCGCCCAATTAATAATTATTATCATAAATAATTACCTAATTGCTTCTAGTCTCCATTTTATATTAATTTTTTGTAATTTTTTTTTGTTTAATTTTTTATTTTTGTCACTCTTTTTTTTAAAAAAAAACTCTCGACTCTTGACTGGAGATTTTCGTTTAATTTATGTTTATAACGGTTACTCTTCAAAAGAAAAAGGTATTAAAAAACGTAATAAACTAAATAAAATTAATAACTAAAAAAATTAAATTAACGTCACACACCAAGTAATTTAGGGAATCAAAGAGCAATAATATAAAAAATAATTGAAGAAGAAAACTAAGAAGGCGCATACATTTTTGAAAATCAAATATAAAAAAAAATTCTTTTCTTAAATTCCATTTTTTTTTTATTTTCTTATTTCTTCATTGAACCATAATTTTAGAATTTATTTTTTACTTTTTAACGTTTAAAACCCATTATGGCCACATAATATTTTTGTCCATTTGTTCGATCAATTGAATTAATTTTAATTTAAATTACATTTTTAAACGTATTTTTTGTCTTTTATGCATGTTTATTTTTCAATTCTTTTTTAAAATATTCTTATAAATTATACATGTTTATATTAATATAAATGCCCCTATAATAATTAGTTAGAAACTAAAACTAAGAAGACAAAAAGAATATAATATATAAATAATTCAGTTGCTTGAACTTTTGGATAATGAGAATAAAAATAAAATTGTAAATTTTGCCATAATAGGTTTGGTTATGTTATTTTTTAAAAACTATATATATTATAAAATATAATATTTGTAATAATATTTGTAAGGAATATTAGTAATTTATCAAAATTGTATTTTTTTTTTAATTTTTGTTTCTTGGACCAGTGTGACTTATTATGAGCCCGTTTTTAGAGTAGAGAAAATGGGGAAGAAAAATGTTTTCTTAGTAGATTTATATAATCACATATAAAGTGCGAAAGACTCTTTTAATTAATTAATTAATTAATATTTAGTATTTAGGAACAATCTGTGAGAATCTGTAATGATGTTATGATATTCTTTAAAAAAGCGGCTTTAAAACTTGCACAGGTCCAAGAGCAATGCCCAGGATATTTTTGTAAGTGTCCTTTTATACAAATAAATTTTTATGTAAAAAAAAACTGAGTTTTAATTTATTAATTACCTTTACACCTAAAACATAACGACATAACCATAATATTAAAAAATAATACAAAACAGGCAAGTATGGCAGTACGCTTCGTCGAATGTTATGCGATAGTAGTATTGTCATTTAATATAATTAAATACTATTCCAAAAATTTCATTGAACTGATTTCAATTTTATTTTGGGATTAGTATTTTATTGATCCAGAATAAAACTTTATTGATTTTGAGAGGGGATCGGAGCATGGGGTGGAGCACCCCCATTTTTTGGAAATGAACTGATTTCAATGAAATTTTGGGACTAGTGTTATATTATATAAAATGATGGTTTCATGGAGTGGTTTTCAGAACTTGGGTATATTGTTATCCGTTTATGTTAAATGCTGACAATACTATCGCATAACATTCGACGCAGCATACAGCCATACTTGTCTGTCGTTTTTTAAAATTGTAACCACAACATCAAGCATATAGTTATAAAATGGTATGCACAATTCAAATTCCTCGAGAGAAAAGATTTTTTTTCGACTGTTGCGTTAGGAAGTAGGTATAATTCTTGCTGATCCAAAATTAACCGAAAGTATTGTTATTTGGATGAATTGCGTCCAGAATATGATTTATAACCTGTGTCAACTTAGCAATACCTTCATTTTCCTTTCAATTCTCTTCTGTCTGCGCCTTGAAAGGAAACCTTAAATAAATAAATATATGGAGAATGGACAACAATTTATAAATTTGTGTTATTTGACTTGAGTGATGAAAGTTGTAGTCTGTTTTTTATTAATTTGTAAGTTTATTATTAAAATTTTCTTTTTTCTTTTCTCTTTTTAATACTTAATTATGTGGAGCATTGTATTTCGTTCTGTCTTTTGCAACTTCTTTGATCTCACAATATATTTTCTCAACGTTCTTGGTTTCATTTCCTATGTTCTCTCTATTTCACTCTTTCCGAATGGAAAAATCAATCTACGGCAGTTGTGTTATGAATGTGCCCTATCTATCACCATTACGGCGGTTTATTTCTATTTCGGTAAATGCTCGATGAGTTCTTTCCTACAGCTCCAAGTTGGTTTTTTTCTTTGGTCAGAAGATCTCCATTATTCTGCGCAAGCCATTTTTTGAAAGATTTGTTTATTTCTTTCGTTATTTCCCAGCTTTCACATCGATATAGTAATACAAATTTTATACATGCGTGGAATATTGTTTTCAAAAATTTATTATTCATTCAACTTGAATGAAGTTAAAAGAGAATATAAAAATTGCAATGGTTTTGATGTAGAATAATTATTCGCAAGCCCTAATACAGGCGGACGGTATGAGCAAAAGCTACTAGTATCAATGTTTAGGACAAAAAATAGTTCAAACAAAAATTTTGTATGTGTATATAGTTTGTATTTATAAAACTCAATTACACCCAATTCTGTTTTTACACGGTCTTTTTTTACACGGTTTTGATTTAACACGGTCTAGAAAAAAAATTTTTTTTCCGTTTTTACACGATTTGATTCGATTTAGCACAATTATAAAAAGCCATTTGATTTAAATTTTAAAGAAAACTATTTTTATTAACCGTAATTTTCTAGATTGTTTTTTTCTATCTGTTATTTATAAAATAGTTAGGGAATTCCCCTTTCTAAATTATTTTCATAGCAGCTTAAGTATTATTTTAGTCTTGTGTTTAGTTTCAATAAAATTGGACGTGTTTTTATAGCTGTTGACTAAGTGAAATAAAAATTCTTTTTAAATCGATACGAATACCAGGTAAGCTATATTTTATTCGAATTTATTGTATCTTTATTAACTTTTTTTTAATGCCCTAAGAAAAATGTCGAATACTACAACTCCGAAACTCAAAAGGAAAGGTATTTCTTTGGAAACTAAAATTGAAATTTTAGATCGCCTCAAAAATGGAGAAGGTTCAACGTCTTTAGGTAAGATTTTTAGTTTGAACGAAGCTACAATAAGGACCATTAAACGAAATAAAGATGCTATTAGGAAATCGGTAGTATCTGGAACGAAACTATCTGCTAAGTTATCATCGTATACAAGAGATTCTGTTAAAGAAAAAATGGAAAAAGCACTGGTAATATGGATAGAGGACAATACACAAAATATATAATAATATAATATATAAATAATTCAGTTGCTTGAACTTTTGGATAATGAGAATAAAAATAAAATTGTAAATTTTGCCATAATAGGTTTGGTTATGTTATTTTTTAAAAACTATATATATTATAAAATATAATATTTGTAATAATATTTGTAAGGAATATTAGTAATTTATCAAAATTGTATTTTTTTTTAATTTTTGTTTCTTGGACCAGTGTGACTTATTATGAGCCCGTTTTTAGAGTAGAGAAAATGGGGAAGAAAAATGTTTTCTTAGTAGATTTATATAATCACATATAAAGTGCGAAAGACTCTTTTAATTAATTAATTAATTAATATTTAGTATTTAGGAACAATCTGTGAGAATCTGTAATGATGTTATGATATTCTTTAAAAAAGCGGCTTTAAAACTTGCACAGGTCCAAGAGCAATGCCCAGGATATTTTTGTAAGTGTCCTTTTATACAAATAAATTTTTATGTAAAAAAAAACTGAGTTTTAATTTATTAATTACCTTTACACCTAAAACATAACGACATAACCATAATATTAAAAAATAATACAAAACAGGCAAGTATGGCAGTACGCTTCGTCGAATGTTATGCGATAGTAGTATTGTCATTTAATATAATTAAATACTATTCCAAAAATTTCATTGAACTGATTTCAATTTTATTTTGGGATTAGTATTTTATTGATCCAGAATAAAACTTTATTGATTTTGAGAGGGGATCGGAGCATGGGGTGGAGCACCCCCATTTTTTGGAAATGAACTGATTTCAATGAAATTTTGGGACTAGTGTTATATTATATAAAATGATGGTTTCATGGAGTGGTTTTCAGAACTTGGGTATATTGTTATCCGTTTATGTTAAATGCTGACAATACTATCGCATAACATTCGACGCAGCATACAGCCATACTTGTCTGTCGTTTTTTAAAATTGTAACCACAACATCAAGCATATAGTTATAAAATGGTATGCACAATTCAAATTCCTCGAGAGAAAAGATTTTTTTTCGACTGTTGCGTTAGGAAGTAGGTATAATTCTTGCTGATCCAAAATTAACCGAAAGTATTGTTATTTGGATGAATTGCGTCCAGAATATGATTTATAACCTGTGTCAACTTAGCAATACCTTCATTTTCCTTTCAATTCTCTTCTGTCTGCGCCTTGAAAGGAAACCTTAAATAAATAAATATATGGATAATGGACAACAATTTATAAATTTGTGTTATTTGACTTGAGTGATGAAAGTTGTAGTCTGTTTTTTATTAATTTGTAAGTTTATTATTAAAATTTTCTTTTTTCTTTTCTCTTTTTAATACTTAATTATGTGGAGCATTGTATTTCGTTCTGTCTTTTGCAACTTCTTTGATCTCACAATATATTTTCTCAACGTTCTTGGTTTCATTTCCTATGTTCTCTCTATTTCACTCTTTCCGAATGGAAAAATCAATCTACGGCAGTTGTGTTATGAATGTGCCCTATCTATCACCATTACGGCGGTTTATTTCTATTTCGGTAAATGCTCGATGAGTTCTTTCCTACAGCTCCAAGTTGGTTTTTTTCTTTGGTCAGAAGATCTCCATTATTCTGCGCAAGCCATTTTTTGAAAGATTTGTTTATTTCTTTCGTTATTTCCCAGCTTTCACATCGATATAGTAATACAAATTTTATACATGCGTGGAATATTGTTTTCAAAAATTTATTATTCATTCAACTTGAATGAAGTTAAAAGAGAATATAAAAATTGCAATGGTTTTGATGTAGAATAATTATTCGCAAGCCCTAATACAGGCGGACGGTATGAGCAAAAGCTACTAGTATCAATGTTTAGGACAAAAAATAGTTCAAACAAAAATTTTGTATGTGTATATAGTTTGTATTTATAAAACTCAATTACACCCAATTCTGTTTTTACACGGTCTTTTTTTACACGGTTTTGATTTAACACGGTCTAGAAAAAATTTTTTTTTTCCGTTTTTACACGATTTGATTCGATTTAGCACAATTATAAAAAGCCATTTGATTTAAATTTTAAAGAAAACTATTTTTATTAACCGTAATTTTCTAGATTTTTTTTTTCTATCTGTTATTTATAAAATAGTTAGGGAATTCCCCTTTCTAAATTATTTTCATAGCAGCTTAAGTATTATTTTAGTCTTGTGTTTAGTTTCAATAAAATTGGACGTGTTTTTATAGCTGTTGACTAAGTGAAATAAAAATTCTTTTTAAATCGATACGAATACCAGGTAAGCTATATTTTATTCGAATTTATTGTATCTTTATTAACTTTTTTTTAATGCCCTAAGAAAAATGTCGAATACTACAACTCCGAAACTCAAAAGGAAAGGTATTTCTTTGGAAACTAAAATTGAAATTTTAGATCGCCTCAAAAATGGAGAAGGTTCAACGTCTTTAGGTAAGATTTTTAGTTTGAACGAAGCTACAATAAGGACCATTAAACGAAATAAAGATGCTATTAGGAAATCGGTAGTATCTGGAACGAAACTATCTGCTAAGTTATCATCGTATACAAGAGATTCTGTTAAAGAAAAAATGGAAAAAGCACTGGTAATATGGATAGAGGACAATACACAAAATATATAATAATATAATATATAAATAATTCAGTTGCTTGAACTTTTGGATAATGAGAATAAAAATAAAATTGTAAATTTTGCCATAATAGGTTTGGTTATGTTATTTTTTAAAAACTATATATATTATAAAATATAATATTTGTAATAATATTTGTAAGGAATATTAGTAATTTATCAAAATTGTATTTTTTTTTAATTTTTGTTTCTTGGACCAGTGTGACTTATTATGAGCCCGTTTTTAGAGTAGAGAAAATGGGGAAGAAAAATGTTTTCTTAGTAGATTTATATAATCACATATAAAGTGCGAAAGACTCTTTTAATTAATTAATTAATTAATATTTAGTATTTAGGAACAATCTGTGAGAATCTGTAATGATGTTATGATATTCTTTAAAAAAGCGGCTTTAAAATTTGCACAGGTCCAAGAGCAATGCCCAGGATATTTTTGTAAGTGTCCTTTTATACAAATAAATTTTTATGTAAAAAAAAACTGAGTTTTAATTTATTAATTACCTTTACACCTAAAACATAACGACATAACCATAATATTAAAAAATAATACAAAACAGGCAAGTATGGCAGTACGCTTCGTCGAATGTTATGCGATAGTAGTATTGTCATTTAATATAATTAAATACTATTCCAAAAATTTCATTGAACTGATTTCAATTTTATTTTGGGATTAGTATTTTATTGATCCAGAATAAAACTTTATTGATTTTGAGAGGGGATCGGAGCATGGGGTGGAGCACCCCCATTTTTTGGAAATGAACTGATTTCAATGAAATTTTGGGACTAGTGTTATATTATATAAAATGATGGTTTCATGGAGTGGTTTTCAGAACTTGGGTATATTGTTATCCGTTTATGTTAAATGCTGACAATACTATCGCATAACATTCGACGCAGCATACAGCCATACTTGTCTGTCGTTTTTTAAAATTGTAACCACAACATCAAGCATATAGTTATAAAATGGTATGCACAATTCAAATTCCTCGAGAGAAAAGATTTTTTTTCGACTGTTGCGTTAGGAAGTAGGTATAATTCTTGCTGATCCAAAATTAACCGAAAGTATTGTTATTTGGATGAATTGCGTCCAGAATATGATTTATAACCTGTGTCAACTTAGCAATACCTTCATTTTCCTTTCAATTCTCTTCTGTCTGCGCCTTGAAAGGAAACCTTAAATAAATAAATATATGGATAATGGACAACAATTTATAAATTTGTGTTATTTGACTTGAGTGATGAAAGTTGTAGTCTGTTTTTTATTAATTTGTAAGTTTATTATTAAAATTTTCTTTTTTCTTTTCTCTTTTTAATACTTAATTATGTGGAGCATTGTATTTCGTTCTGTCTTTTGCAACTTCTTTGATCTCACAATATATTTTCTCAACGTTCTTGGTTTCATTTCCTATGTTCTCTCTATTTCACTCTTTCCGAATGGAAAAATCAATCTACGGCAGTTGTGTTATGAATGTGCCCTATCTATCACCATTACGGCGGTTTATTTCTATTTCGGTAAATGCTCGATGAGTTCTTTCCTACAGCTCCAAGTTGGTTTTTTTCTTTGGTCAGAAGATCTCCATTATTCTGCGCAAGCCATTTTTTGAAAGATTTGTTTATTTCTTTCGTTATTTCCCAGCTTTCACATCGATATAGTAATACAAATTTTATACATGCGTGGAATATTGTTTTCAAAAATTTATTATTCATTC
The DNA here is from genome assembly GCA_963082725.1 of Pedicia rivosa. Taxonomy (NCBI): domain Eukaryota; kingdom Metazoa; phylum Arthropoda; class Insecta; order Diptera; family Pediciidae; genus Pedicia; species Pedicia rivosa. Next base: position 25,230,576 of record OY720153.1, read on the forward strand.
AACTTGAATGAAGTTAAAAGAGAATATAAAAATTGCAATGGTTTTGATGTAGAATAATTATTCGCAAGCCCTAATACAGGCGGACGGTATGAGCAAAAGCTACTAGTATCAATGTTTAGGACAAAAAATAGTTCAAACAAAAATTTTGTATGTGTATATAGTTTGTATTTATAAAACTCAATTACACCCAATTCTGTTTTTACACGGTCTTTTTTTACACGGTTTTGATTTAACACGGTCTAGAAAAAAAATTTTTTTTCCGTTTTTACACGATTTGATTCGATTTAGCACAATTATAAAAAGCCATTTGATTTAAATTTTAAAGAAAACTATTTTTATTAACCGTAATTTTCTAGATTTTTTTTTCTATCTGTTATTTATAAAATAGTTAGGGAATTCCCCTTTCTAAATTATTTTCATAGCAGCTTAAGTATTATTTTAGTCTTGTGTTTAGTTTCAATAAAATTGGACGTGTTTTTATAGCTGTTGACTAAGTGAAATAAAAATTCTTTTTAAATCGATACGAATACCAGGTAAGCTATATTTTATTCGAATTTATTGTATCTTTATTAACTTTTTTTTAATGCCCTAAGAAAAATGTCGAATACTACAACTCCGAAACTCAAAAGGAAAGGTATTTCTTTGGAAACTAAAATTGAAATTTTAGATCGCCTCAAAAATGGAGAAGGTTCAACGTCTTTAGGTAAGATTTTTAGTTTGAACGAAGCTACAATAAGGACCATTAAACGAAATAAAGATGCTATTAGGAAATCGGTAGTATCTGGAACGAAACTATCTGCTAAGTTATCATCGTATACAAGAGATTCTGTTAAAGAAAAAATGGAAAAAGCACTGGTAATATGGATAGAGGACAATACACAAAAAAGGATACCAGTAGATGGAAATACAATCAAGCAGAAAGCATTGAGAATTTACAAGCAGATAAAGGAACTTGAACCATTTACATCCTCTCTCAATCAGATAAAGATAAGCGCTATATATTTTCTGCAAGTACAGGATGGTTAACAGGATTTCTCGAACGGCACGCACTTCATAACATAAAAATCAAAGGAGAAATTGCTTCTGGAGATGAGAAGGCTGCCAAAGAATTTATACCGAAACTTGCAATTGATGATATTGACGAACTGTTAGCTGAGAAAGTTCTAAGTGAAGACGAAATAATAGAGGTTGCCTTAGATACTGTTGATTCTACAGAAAACAGTGATAGTGATGAACCAGTTCAACTAACTGCAAATTTAATTCTAGAAGGTCTTCAACTTGCTAATAAATTAGGAAATCATTTCGTCACAAACGATCCTATTGGCGAAAGGGCTACACAGTTTCAACGTGACCTGAAGCCTTGTATGGCTCGTTACCATGAATTATACAAAGAGCTAAACAAAACTGGATCACAACGGTCAAATGCGGTGCTGTCCAGTCGGGAAGCGAAAATCCTAATCTGGTTAAAGATACCACAGATAGAACCTCACAATTGGAACGTGATAATGACGTACAAAATATTTCAAGTGATGATAGCGATGTTGAACCAGTCTTACGCAAGCGATCACGTATGATATCCGATTATGATAGCGAATAGAGCTATATTATTTTCATCACCTTGATTTTTTACAATTTTTGTTAATGAATTTTTAATGATTTTTAATTTGTTTTAATTTACTTTAAGAATTGAATTATGTACTCTTTGTTTATTAATTTATATTGTTTTTTGTATTAGTTTTCAGTTCCTAAACTTGCGATAATTTTATAATTATGTTACTTTAACTGTAATAATTGAATTGCCTTTTGTTTTTATGAAATAAACTGTGCATGAATGCACATACAAATTTAATTTAGCTTTTATAAGAGTTTTTTTTGTATGAATCATTTTTTTTTAACTATTTTTTCAGGGTATAGAACTATTCCCCTTTTTTTCTATGTACTTCATGTCTTTTTTTACACGGTTTTGTTTACACGGTTTTTTCTGGAACGTATCTACCGTGTAAAAACAGAATTAGGTGTATATAAAAACAAATAAATAAATTTTACAAATAATCAATATTGTAAAAACAAGAAGAAAAAATACTAAATAAAAAAATATTATAAAGTAAACAAATATCACATTAAATAAAATATAAAAAGTAAAATTAAGAAAATTCAGTGTAGGGACTCCAACACAATTGTTGGATAGAAGTTGTAATACGAATAATGTTATAATGTGTGCTAGTGAATTGCGCCCACTTTTTATCTTCCACCAACTAGAAGTGCGTTTTATAATATATTTAAAGCAGCATACTGTGTCCACCGAGAAGTTCTGCCAATTTCTCCGCCAACGTCAACTACGTTTTCAATAATTACATTACGATTCAGCTTAACAATACGTTTAAATTAAGGATTTCCAATTTAAATAATAAAATGGTTACTTTAAAAAAAAAAATTGATCAAAATACTCATAATGCACGGTTAAACGCACGTTCAATTCTACTTATCGTTGATTTTTTTTTAGCTATACGTCGTTTACACTTTCAAAGTTTGTTCGTTATTATTCTCATTATAGTCTGATTGATCCCAAAGAAAAACATTAATAATTTTGCTCTAGATTTTCCTTTTTTTTCTGAGAATTTATACACCGCTTCTAACGGATTCTTTCATTAATCTTTATAATTTTTCTACAAACAATAACATTTTTAGGGTATTTTTTAATATCTATATTTATTAATAACATAATTAATATTACATATTTATTATAAATAATGTAAATACTTACATTTTTAAAATAAACCAAAAAATTCCAAACGTCAAAATTGTTATTTGTTGTACATATTACTATTTTTCTCGCGAGGAGTTGTAAAGTTTTTACAACAAATGCGTTCATTTTTTCTTTATGTTAATTTTCAGACGTTTCGCACTAACTTATACAAAAATTATACGTTGAAATTTTATGTCTATTGATACACATGACCTCGGTTTTGTACATTCACATACACATTAAGCATATTGAATTTATTGAAATTTTAATTTTTAGACTTTATTATCGGACTTTTAATAATCAACTAAAGATAATATTTGAAAAGATTCCTAAGCAAATCAGTACATTTAAATTGATTTATTTCTGTTTCATTATTTTCTTCTAAAAGTTGCCTCTGTTCTGCTTCCAAAATCTTGCAAATCGGTTCTTTAAGTAGATACGTTAGTACCTGGGGCACGATTCTGTAACTATGACAAAAGTCCGAAATAAGAAGTACTCGTTGTCAATTTGTCATGTCATATTTCATAGAATGTTGATTCTTGTTGAAAAATGAGATGACATTTTTGGTAAAAGGTCAAATGAGAAATTATGACACTTTTCTGTTTTTCTAAAATGACAAAATAGAAATATTTGACAATAATTTTTGTTTTGTGCGGGCAAACGAATTAAATATTAAAAAAAAAATTTGTTATTAAAATCAATAAAACTCAATTAAAAATTATTTATTACAATAAATAAGAAATTTAATTATTTAAGAGATAGGATTGAAAGGTATGGAATAAATAAATAATAATAAATAATAATACATAATAATAAATAATAAACAAATAATAAATAAATAATAAATAAATAATAAATAAATAAATAAAAAGAGCGCATTTATATTTATATATTTATTAAACCATAAAAACTAAAACTACAAAAACTTAGATTAAAAAAATAATTTTGGTTGTAATCTCATCTTCTCTTTTCTTTTTTGAAGTTTTGAAATATAAAATATAAACAATATAAACAAAGCGAATAGGTTGGATTTTATAAACATAAATGAACTTGTCACGTTGAAAAAAGTCGATGAGACTTTTTGACAGTTAAATGAGTTTACAATGTTTTTGTCATCAATAGAGAATCGCGTTTTCGGCCATTTTGTCATATCTGGTCGATTTGTCACTAAAATACGACTTGTCATAGTTACAGAATCGCGCCCCTGTATTCCATTTCAATATTATCTTTGTGTGATATTATACTTTACACTGTTATTTATTCTTTGGGTGATAGTATCCTTAGGTACTACTATACTATACTACTATACTACTATAGTATACTTAGATACTATACCAAGTCGTTATTTTTCTTTTGGATGATATTTTCCTTGGGCGATAATTTCTTTGGGTTTTATTCTCCAATTGGGTGGTATTATCCTAGGGTGATAGTTACGTTGTGTTTTAAAAAATTGAGTGATATTATCTGGCACTACGTTTAAGATCTCTTTCTTTTTTATTTTCTTTTTGTGAATAGATTCCCAGTAGGCCGTTTCAGTAACTTAAATGTCATACTTTTAACACATAAACGTCATGAAAAAGTAGTTATGACTTGATACGTTTCTGTAATTCCCGAGTGATAATATTATGGCTGTCGCGTACTGTCAGTTTAAAACGTGTTTCTGTAAGAAAATCATATCGGAATACAGTGGTTTTGTGTCATAATTATATCACCTACCAATTCAGTCGTCAATTTGTTCGAAATGGAACCCAAAAATGTAAGTAAATTATTGATTATCAAAGATATTGTTTAAATATATGCTAAATATTAGAATTTATAATAAAATAACCTAAAATTTTGAATTTTGATAACAATAATTCTAAACTATAATATATTATAGATTAGGTCACGAAGCACCCAAAATCCATAATTGCTGAATTTATGAACAACAATATAAAATTTGCCAGAGGTCAATTTGAAGGACCGGATAGAAATTCCGAATTGCACAAAAAATGGGAAGAATTGCTTCATGCTTCCGGAGGCGTAAAAAAAACCGTGTTGCGTAAAACCGTGAGGTGTAAAATTTTGTTCAATAATATTTATATATTATAATATATATAGATAAATATAATATGTTAATTTTAATTAGAATATTTATTTTAAATTTTTTAACAACTAGTGTTGGAGAGATATGAGACTGCTAACAAAAAAGAGGTTCAACGAACAACAAAAATATAACAACGAGACAGGAGGTGGAGCACGGGGTGATGATGCACCTAAACCCCTATCTGAAAGTGAGATCTCGATGTTGAATATCATATCTTATGATGATGTAGATGGAGATGGGGATACTCCTGAGGCAGGAGTTGCGAATCGAGTAATATTTATAGTTACTAATTATCCTTTGCCAAATTTCAATGTTTCATATAAATATTTCAGACCGTATCTATAGTGGATGATTTAAGGAATGAAGAAATAGCCGGCTCATCACAAAGATCCATTCAAGTAGATGAAATAATTGTTTGTCATGATCTTGTATTACGAGATACCCCACACCTACTGGTGTTATTCGACGTCCTCGTATAATATGCATTCGGAAATGATGAATCAAATGCAAAAAAATCAAGAAGAGAATAAAGCATTGTTTGAAAGATTAATTAACGTGGTTCAAAATCAAAACAAAAAATAGTTTAAATTCAATAATTAAATTACTGTTTATTCCTTATTTACTGTCTGTACTTTAGTCCATATTATTTAGTATCATATTATTATTATTATTATATTATATTTGAATTATCATACAAATAAATTAAAGTCTTATATTTAATAAGAAAAAGTGATACATTGAATTCCTGCATATTTTTAAATTTTAATTTTTGTATAAAAATTTTTATAAATAATAAATATTTATAAAAAATACTGTTGTCTCATTCTATTTCGAATAATAGATGCAGCCGTCAATAGTCTACCATTATTGTGGTAATATTCTACTTCATTGTCACACTGAACAATAGCATCTTCATCATCATCGAAATCTTCTTCACCAAATTTGTGAAATTGCAAAATATTGTGCAACATTGCATTAATAATTCTTCCCGCTTTTCGTGGATCCACAACATAACCTTTTTGGACAGGCATTGAAACCTCCATTTAAGCACTCCATTCGGACGTTCTATACAATTTCTCGCTTGAGCATGTCTTTTATTAAATGTAACTTCCGCATTAGTAGGTGGTATTCCATTTGTTTTTTTGTACGGTACGAGAAGCCAAGGTTGGAGAGGATAACCAGAGTCACCTACAAATAAGAAATAATATAAATAAAAGAAAATACACTTATATTTTACCATTTAATTGACTAGCATCCCAAATAAAAGCATCATATGTTCACCTCCATATCTTGCAAAAACATTCAAAATATTTAAATCAAAGTCACATATCTATTAAGGTACTACCGGACACAAGATTTTATGCACAATTTTTCACCAATTTTTTAATATTGAATTAGTTTTATTGCACAAATGTAGGTGGCGAGCAGATCAAACTACAAAGTTTTTGTTAGAAAGAGAGCAAAGTACATTTTTTTCCTGATCTTTTAAATGATTGTCAAACCGTAAACAATAACAATACAGTTAAAAAAAATTAAAATATAGTTTAAGTGATTTAAAATAAAATAACAAGTGAAATTATAATGGGACAAAAGTAAGTATAAAAACGACAGGCAAGTATGACTGTATGCTTCGTCAAATGTTATGCAATAGTATTGTCAGCATTTAACACGAACGGATAACAATATACCCAAGTTCTCAAAACCCCTCCATGGAACCATCATTTAATATAATAAAATACTAATTGTTCAATCACATATTTTATAAATATGAAAAAATAACCGGTGCGTTGTAAACGCAGCGTCATTCTCAGACGAAAAATAATTGTGTAATCAAAATACATTAAAAATCAAATATATCAAATTATATTAGATCATTGCACCGCAGAAAACATCTTCATGTATTCTGCAATTATGCATTTTTGGGCATATTTATAATACATTCTTATATGAGAATAACAATTCTTTATCATACATTCTTTATCATACATTCTTATATGAGAATAACAATTCTTTATCATATTTTTGTACAGTTCTCATGAAATTAAAATGCAATGTAATCAATTTTTAATGTATATAAACTTAGATTTTTTATAAATAAAATCACTTATCAACATCAAGTCAAATCGTCTATATCATTCAAACTTCATTAACAGAGAATTCTCTGGCCCGGATACATCGGGATTGTTAAAGAAGAATTTCCTATCCAATTCCTAAAGTTTAATTCAACAAGATTAAACACTAATCCCAAAATTTCATTGCAATCCGTTCTCATGTTCTTAAAAAACTGTATTTTCCAAAACATTTGTATGGGGAGTGATTCACTGAATCCCCCCTAAAATAAATATGGTTCTATGATGGACCAATAAAATACTAATCCCAAAATTTCATTGCAATCCGTTGTCGCAATCCTCGAAAAACTAATTTTTTCCAAAACATTTGTATGGGAGTGATCCACCCTGTGCCCCGATCCCCTCTAAAATCAATATGATTCTATGATGGACCAATAAAATACTAATCCCAAAATTTCATTGCAATCCGTTTTCGCAATCCTTGAAAACTGATTTGTTCCAAAACATTTGTAAGGGGGGTGATCCACCCCGTGCCTCACTCACACCACAAATCAACAGGGTTTTATTGGGGACCAAAAAAGTACTAATTCCAAAATTTTATTGAAATCACTTCACGCGTTTTTGAGTTATCGTGTTAACATACGGAGTCCGACGGACGGACGGGATTTTTTTACCCCTTTCTTGGGGATAAAAGTTGCAATAACTACCAATTTGAACTTGTATTAGTAAAAATAAGTTGCCCTAGGGTCATCCTATGTGAGAAAAAAAAAATTGGACATTTTCTTTTAATTGTGTCTTTTAAAAATAAAAAAAGTTGAATTTGAAAATTTTCCATTACTAGGCTTATGGCGGGTTTCTCATCTCCGTTTAGATCTCATCTAGTGACTTTAGATGAGTTTTAAGCTAAAATCTGTTTCACAACATTTAGATCTCATCTATTTCTCCATCTAACTTAGATGCGCAATTTGGCGCATCTAAATACTTAGATGAGGTTTGTTTTAGTTGTCAAATGTGATTCATTACAAAAGTCAAAATGCACAGAAAAAAACTAATCGAAGCCACTGAACTAAAAATAGTTTTAAAAAACGCTACAAAATGTTTTGAAACAGATTTTTGTTAGATGTCATCTATGGCTTAGAGTCGATCTAGTTAGATCCTCGTTTAGTCATTTGTTAAGAAACCCGCCATTAATCGATTACGACGAAGCAATATGAAGCGAATTGGTTTTGACACTTCAAATGTTATGAAATTTTTTGTTGTATTTTAGTTTTTCTGGAAATCAAACAAAAGTGCCGGAAAATTTTAAGAAAAATAATAAAAAATGCTGCATTTTAGATTAAAATAATAAAATTGTTTTATTTAAATATAGAGAAATACATTTTGAAGGAACTTTTTTCATGTAAATTTTGTTGTTGTGATGGTTTCTTATATAAGATGAAAAACTATTGTCGAGTCTTGAATGTCAGATGAAAATTATTTTCTTGTATTTCTTAGGTGATCCGGGCAGTTTAATTAATAATTAATATCTGATGTTTATTTGAAAATAATTAAAAAAATTCTTCACGGCAAAGAAACTTTTTTTCAGTTTAATCCAATATTTATTGAATGTTTTATTTGAAAACAATAATAATTATTATTATTATTATAATTATAATACCCTTTATTAGCACAACAACATTTATTAAATAATAAAAAATTGTTTTTATATTGCATTATTATTTTAACAAGTCAGATTTTCTCTCTGTTAAAACAACATTGATTTTGACAGCTCTTAACAGTAACAGTACCTGAATACCGATTTAGGCATTAATGTTATTTTAGCAGTGACAGAACGAATTAACAGATACAGAATTGGGCCATTAATCTCAATACAATTGACCACTTTTGGGCTTGAGTCCGGTAGTACCTTTAAAGAGAGAACAAAATTAATACTATTTTAAATAAATTTAATTTAAGAAACTTTACAATTGTACATTTTTAGAATGATATCCTTTCCTTTTGAAATAGCAGTGTTCATTCAGCTTTGGTTGCGCAATGCTAACATGTGTACAATCAATTGCATCGATAACTTCCGATAAATTATGTATTTATGAAAAATCTACAAATAAAAAAATTGAAGAGTCTATACTAATGAGATATAAAGTTATAATATTACCGTTCCAGAATATTTGCCAAAGCTTGATTTGATTTTGGAAATTGAATCCACTTTGATAATAAATTAGTCTCTAATATTGTAGTGATTTCATTGACTACAGACTGATGTTTTACTAGATGCTCCATGAATGATTGTCCAATATCTCGAATATTTCCACCCGTTGCAAAAAAAAAATTAAGTGCAATACAAAGGCGAATATTAAGTGGGATGTAAGTGGTCCTTATGCCTTTAGGGCCTTTCTATTCACCTGATTTACTGATATCATATCGGTTCTACAATTTAGCAAAATATCACATTTTTTGGTCTAAATATCAGTTCAGCCATTGTGATTTAAGCAATTACTGTTCTATTGGCAAGTGAAGTGATATGTTATTTTGACGTTTATATTAATTTAACATTTATATTTGTGAAAAGATAAGAAAATATTATTTGAAATGGATTTTGAAAATTATTTTAAAATTAAATAACAAAGATTTTCCCTAAAAAATTAAAAATTAATATAATTTCAAAAAGTATGTGGTTATATGCAACTGATCATATAGTTTTTTTATATCAGTAAATCGGTTCCACAGTTGCTCAAATTTCAGTTCAGTGTCAACTGATATTACCAATAGAACAGTATTTATCACTTCAACATATCAGTTAAAGTGAAAAATATCAGTAAATCAGGTCAATAGAAAGGCCCTTTTGTATGCATATTCCTCAATTTCTTGCAACACATACGATGCAATATCTCGGGAAAGACTATATAATTCTTTGAACCTATTCGCAGGAACATCAAATGGATCACAAATATCTCTTAGATTTCTTCTATATATTCTCAATTGATTTAGTCGATGTTCCACTTCTGCTGCTATCAATAAGAGTCCAATATACAACATAAACGGTTTTACTTCCATAAAAATAATGAACAAACATTAAGTAACACTAATATCATTTTATTTTTTAATATCACATTTTGGAACAACTTTGGCTGATGTCCAAATTTTTTCTGGAGGTTCGGGAGCACTATTCTGAAATATTATTTGAAGGATTTTATTTCAGGGTCATTATTTTTGCCCTTTTGAAGGTTACCTTACTTTAACCACAATAAAAAACACTTTTTTTAACACAAATTGTTTAATTTAACACTGAAAATAAATCCGCACAATCACTATGAGAACATTATAGTGATTAAAATAACTTTATTTTAGGATTTTGTGTGTTTTTTTCCACTATTTTTAATAAAAACATAATTATTATGATTCTGTTGCTTTCCTTTATGTTTTGACACTTGTATTTATTTTGTTGGGCACTGAACTAAAAAAAATTTAATTATAGAGGCTACTTTTGAATGGGGCAATTTTTTTGTAATGGAGGTAAGTATTGAATTTATTTTCATAATTCGGTATTTTTGTGACAGATAAAATTAAAATAATTGCAATGGCAGTAAAAAATTATAATATTGAAGATATTATCAATTTATGCAATGATGAATTGAGATTAATATCTTTACTACAAGATTGGGGAGTAATAGCAAGGGATAATGAGTTTCCTTGCCATAAGTGCGACGTTGGGATGACGCTGAAACCTGATCAAGGTTTTTGGAGATGTTTGGAATCAAAGATCGAAAAGCCCGGAGGTAAAAAGCGGAAACGTTGTGCAACTAGAACGTTAATTTGGACTGTCACTTTTTTCGCGGGTTCAGGTCTGTCATATAAACAGATTTTGTTATTTGTTCAGATGTGGATGGGATACATTGAAATTAAAAATATCTGCGAAAATGTTAGAATTGGATCTGAGGCTGCTGCTGATTGGAAAATGTATTGTATGCAGGTTGTGATTAATCAATGCATAAGTAACAGTCAACCAATTGGAGGGCCTGGAAAAATAGTTGAAATCTATGAGTCCAAATTCGGAAAGAGAAAATATCATAGAGGTCATACCGTTGAGGGTCAGTGGGTTTTTGGTGGAGTTGAACGTGGATCAGAAAAGTTTTTCATGGTTGCAGTGGAAAAACGGGATCGTGACACATTAATTTCATTAAATATGAAATGAATTTTTCCAAATACTACTATACATTCTGACTGTTGGAAGCCCTATGATATTTTGAGAGACCTCGATTATCAACACATTGGTTTCCCCACCATTGCACATAGTGGTTAACCCCTTGCATATAACTCATATAGCACCAACATTAAAACATTTAAAAATGATGCATTTAAATAAAAAAGAATTTATAAAGGATTTAGCAAAAATTCAAAATTTACAATTGTTAACACTGTAGGTTTATACAACGAATAAAAATATTATTAAACTTTTAATGAAACATAAATGTATCACGAGTTTATTAATAAATTTCGAACAAAATAATTCAAACGAACTTTTTTCATTCGTTTGTAATAATTAAAAAAAAATTAAAATCATTTGAAGGATGGAATATTCCACATGTATTCAAATTAAGCAAAAAAATATTAACTGAAATTATTAAATGGAAAGAATTAGTTAGACTGGAACTAAGAAATGTGAGACTAATAACAAAAAAAACTCAACTTATTTGATTTTATTTACAAATTTATAATTTTTATTCTCAGTTTGAGCCCGAAGTATGGAGATTGTGATTAATCAATGCATAAGCAACAGTCAGCTAATTCGAGGGCCTGGAAAAATAGTTCAAATCTATGAGTCCAAATTCGGTAAGAGAAAATATCACAGAGGTCATACCGTTGATGGTCAGTGGGTTTTTGGTGGAGTTGAACGTGGATCAGGAAAGTTTTTCATGGTTGCAGTGGAAAAACGGTATTGTGACACATTAATTATGAAATGGATTTTTCCAAATACTATCATACATTCTGACTGTTGGAAGCCCTATGATATTTTGAGAGAACTCGATTATTAACTCTTAAAAGTGAACCATTCGTTGGAGTTTAAAAATGAGGAAACAGGTGCCTGCACAAATACAATAGAAAGTATGTGGAGGCATGCAAAACATAGAATTCGCGACTATCGACTAAGTCAGGGCCTTCTTTATTTTTTATACCGGGCCATAATCCTCAATGAAATTTACCGTGTGACGTCATTTCAAAAGAGTATAGTTTCTATGATAATCAAAATTGAAACGCACGCGTTTTTTTCGGTACGCAATAAAAACTGTTTTTAGTGAATATAATTGTAAGTTACAAGTTGGAAAATGATATTAAGTGTTCTGTGAATATTAATAATTATAATAATGCAAAGTTTTCACGTGAAAATGATTTATTTTATTGTATAAAAGTGTAAAAGATAAATGCTTTTTGAACATAACCCCAAATTTCAAACCTTCAAAATGCATTTTTCGTTCACATTTTTATACAATAAATTTCTATCTGAAATATGTTTCATTGTAATTGTTGTGATCTATAGTTATTTCTGTTCTTATTAAACTATCATTTTGATAGTAATTCCTATCCAATTCCTAAAGTTTAATTCAACAAGATTAAACACTAATCCCAAAATTTCATTGCAATCCGTTCTCATGTTCTTAAAAAACTGTATTTTCCAAAACATTTGTATGGGGAGTGATTCACTGAATCCCCCCTAAAATAAATATGGTTCTATGATGGACCAATAAAATACTAATCCCAAAATTTCATTGCAATCCGTTGTCGCAATCCTCGAAAAACTAATTTTTTCCAAAACATTTGTAAGGGGGGTGATCCACCCCGTGCCTTACTCACACCACAAATCAACAGGGTTTTATTGGGGACCAAAAAAGTACTAATTCCAAAATTTTATTGAAATCACTTCACGCGTTTTTGAGTTATCGTGTTAACATACGGAGTCCGACGGACGGACGGGATTTTTTTACCCCTTTCTTGGGGATAAAAGTTGCAATAACTACCAATTTGAACTTTTATTAGTAAAAATAAGTTGCCCTAGGGTCATCCTATGTGAGAAAAAAAAAATTGGACATTTTCTTTTAATTGTGTCTTTTAAAAATAAAAAAAGTTGAATTTGAAAATTTTCCATTACTAGGCTTATGGCGGGTTTCTCATCTCCGTTTAGATCTCATCTAGTGACTTTAGATGAGTTTTAAGCTAAAATCTGTTTCACAACATTTAGATCTCATCTATTTCTCCATCTAACTTAGATGCGCAATTTGGCGCATCTAAATACTTAGATGAGGTTTGTTTTAGTTGTCAAATGTGATTCATTACAAAAGTCAAAATGCACAGAAAAAAACTAATCGAAGCCACTGAACTAAAAATAGTTTTAAAAAACGCTACAAAATGTTTTGAAACAGATTTTTGTTAGATGTCATCTATGGCTTAGAGTCGATCTAGTTAGATCCTCGTTTAGTCATTTGTTAAGAAACCCGCCATTAATCGATTACGACGAAGCAATATGAAGCGAATTGGTTTTGACACTTCAAATGTTATGAAATTTTTTGTTGTATTTTAGTTTTTCTGGAAATCAAACAAAAGTGCCGGAAAATTTTAAGAAAAATAATAAAAAATGCTGCATTTTAGATTAAAATAATAAAATTGTTTTATTTAAATATAGAGAAATACATTTTGAAGGAACTTTTTTCATGTAAATTTTGTTGTTGTGATGGTTTCTTATATAAGATGAAAAACTATTGTCGAGTCTTGAATGTCAGATGAAAATTATTTTCTTGTATTTCTTAGGTGATCCGGGCAGTTTAATTAATAATTAATATCTGATGTTTATTTGAAAATAATTAAAAAAATTCTTCACGGCAAAGAAACTTTTTTTCAGTTTAATCCAATATTTATTGAATGTTTTATTTGAAAACAATAATAATTATTATTATTATTATAATTATAATACCCTTTATTAGCACAACAACATTTATTAAATAATAAAAAATTGTTTTTATATTGCATTATTATTTTAACAAGTCAGATTTTCTCTCTGTTAAAACAACATTGATTTTGACAGCTCTTAACAGTAACAGTACCTGAATACCGATTTAGGCATTAATGTTATTTTAGCAGTGACAGAACGAATTAACAGATACAGAATTGGGCCATTAATCTCAATACAATTGACTACTTTTGGGCTTGAGTCCGGTAGTACCTTTAAAGAGAGAACAAAATTAATACTATTTTAAATAAATTTAATTTAAGAAACTTTACAATTGTACATTTTTAGAATGATATCCTTTCCTTTTGAAATAGCAGTGTTCATTCAGCTTTGGTTGCGCAATGCTAACATGTGTACAATCAATTGCATCGATAACTTCCGATAAATTATGTATTTATGAAAAATCTACAAATAAAAAAATTGAAGAGTCTATACTAATGAGATATAAAGTTATAATATTACCGTTCCAGAATATTTGCCAAAGCTTGATTTGATTTTGGAAATTGAATCCACTTTGATAATAAATTAGTCTCTAATATTGTAGTGATTTCATTGACTACAGACTGATGTTTTACTAGATGCTCCATGAATGATTGTCCAATATCTCGAATATTTCCACCCGTTGCAAAAAAAAAATTAAGTGCAATACAAAGGCGAATATTAAGTGGGATGTAAGTGGTCCTTATGCCTTTAGGGCCTTTCTATTCACCTGATTTACTGATATCATATCGGTTCTACAATTTAGCAAAATATCACATTTTTTGGTCTAAATATCAGTTCAGCCATTGTGATTTAAGCAATTACTGTTCTATTGGCAAGTGAAGTGATATGTTATTTTGACGTTTATATTAATTTAACATTTATATTTGTGAAAAGATAAGAAAATATTATTTGAAATGGATTTTGAAAATTATTTTAAAATTAAATAACAAAGATTTTCCCTAAAAAATTAAAAATTAATATAATTTCAAAAAGTATGTGGTTATATGCAACTGATCATATAGTTTTTTTATATCAGTAAATCGGTTCCACAGTTGCTCAAATTTCAGTTCAGTGTCAACTGATATTACCAATAGAACAGTATTTATCACTTCAACATATCAGTTAAAGTGAAAAATATCAGTAAATCAGGTCAATAGAAAGGCCCTTTTGTATGCATATTCCTCAATTTCTTGCAACACATACGATGCAATATCTCGGGAAAGACTATATAATTCTTTGAACCTATTCTCAGGAACATCAAATGGATCACAAATATCTCTTAGATTTCTTCTATATATTCTCAATTGATTTAGTCGATGTTCCACTTCTGCTGCTATCAATAAGAGTCCAATATACAACATAAACGGTTTTACTTCCATAAAAATAATGAACAAACATTAAGTAACACTAATATCATTTTATTTTTTAATATCACATTTTGGAACAACTTTGGCTGATGTCCAAATTTTTTCTGGAGGTTCGGGAGCACTATTCTGAAATATTATTTGAAGGATTTTATTTCAGGGTCATTATTTTTGCCCTTTTGAAGGTTACCTTACTTTAACCACAATAAAAAACACTTTTTTTAACACAAATTGTTTAATTTAACACTGAAAATAAATCCGCACAATCACTATGAGAACATTATAGTGATTAAAATAACTTTATTTTAGGATTTTGTGTGTTTTTTTCCACTATTTTTAATAAAAACATAATTATTATGATTCTGTTGCACTGAACTAAAAAAAATTTAATTATAGAGGCTACTTTTGAATGGGGCAATTTTTTTGTAATGGAGGTAAGTATTGAATTTATTTTCATAATTCGGTATTTTTGTGACAGATAAAATTAAAATAATTGCAATGGCAGTAAAAAATTATAATATTGAAGATATTATCAATTTATGCAATGATGAATTGAGATTAATATCTTTACTACAAGATTGGGGAGTAATAGCAAGGGATAATGAGTTTCCTTGCCATAAGTGCGACGTTGGGATGACGCTGAAACCTGATCAAGGTTTTTGGAGATGTTTGGAATCAAAGATCGAAAAGCCCGGAGGTAAAAAGCGGAAACGTTGTGCAACTAGAACGTTAATTTGGACTGTCACTTTTTTCGCGGGTTCAGGTCTGTCATATAAACAGATTTTGTTATTTGTTCAGATGTGGATGGGATACATTGAAATTAAAAATATCTGCGAAAATGTTAGAATTGGATCTGAGGCTGCTGCTGATTGGAAAATGTATTGTATGCAGGTTGTGATTAATCAATGCATAAGTAACAGTCAACCAATTGGAGGGCCTGGAAAAATAGTTGAAATCTATGAGTCCAAATTCGGAAAGAGAAAATATCATAGAGGTCATACCGTTGAGGGTCAGTGGGTTTTTGGTGGAGTTGAACGTGGATCAGAAAAGTTTTTCATGGTTGCAGTGGAAAAACGGGATCGTGACACATTAATTTCATTAAATATGAAATGAATTTTTCCAAATACTACTATACATTCTGACTGTTGGAAGCCCTATGATATTTTGAGAGACCTCGATTATCAACACATTGGTTTCCCCACCATTGCACATAGTGGTTAACCCCTTGCATATAACTCATATAGCACCAACATTAAAACATTTAAAAATGATGCATTTAAATAAAAAAGAATTTATAAAGGATTTAGCAAAAATTCAAAATTTACAATTGTTAACACTGTAGGTTTATACAACGAATAAAAATATTATTAAACTTTTAATGAAACATAAATGTATCACGAGTTTATTAATAAATTTCGAACAAAATAATTCAAACGAACTTTTTTCATTCGTTTGTAATAATTAAAAAAAAATTAAAATCATTTGAAGGATGGAATATTCCACATGTATTCAAATTAAGCAAAAAAATATTAACTGAAATTATTAAATGGAAAGAATTAGTTAGACTGGAACTAAGAAATGTGAGACTAATAACAAAAAAAACTCAACTTATTTGATTTTATTTACAAATTTATAATTTTTATTCTCAGTTTGAGCCCGAAGTATGGAGATTGTGATTAATCAATGCATAAGCAACAGTCAGCTAATTCGAGGGCCTGGAAAAATAGTTCAAATCTATGAGTCCAAATTCGGTAAGAGAAAATATCACAGAGGTCATACCGTTGATGGTCAGTGGGTTTTTGGTGGAGTTGAACGTGGATCAGGAAAGTTTTTCATGGTTGCAGTGGAAAAACGGTATTGTGACACATTAATTATGAAATGGATTTTTCCAAATACTATCATACATTCTGACTGTTGGAAGCCCTATGATATTTTGAGAGAACTCGATTATTAACTCTTAAAAGTGAACCATTCGTTGGAGTTTAAAAATGAGGAAACAGGTGCCTGCACAAATACAATAGAAAGTATGTGGAGGCATGCAAAACATAGAATTCGCGACTATCGACTAAGTCAGGGCCTTCTTTATTTTTTATACCGGGCCATAATCCTCAATGAAATTTACCGTGTGACGTCATTTCAAAAGAGTATAGTTTCTATGATAATCAAAATTGAAACGCACGCGTTTTTTTCGGTACGCAATAAAAACTGTTTTTAGTGAATATAATTGTAAGTTACAAGTAGGAAAGTGATATTAAGTGTTCTGTGAATATTAATAATTATAATAACGCAAAGTTTTCACGTGAAAATGATTTATTTTATTGTATAAAAGTGTAAAAGATAAATGCTTTTTGAACATAACCCCAAATTTCAAACCTTCAAAATGCATTTTTCGTTCACATTTTTATACAATAAATTTCTATCTGAAATATGTTTCATTGTAATTGTTGTGATCTATAGTTATTTCTGTTCTTATTAAACTATCATTTTGATAGTAATTCCGTTTTATTGTGTCTAAAATATGTGTTTAAAGTTTGCGTGATTTGACATTGAATTTATCTCAAGGTCAATATTTTGATATTTCCAGTAAAAATTTTCTTCATTTGGAATACATATTTAATTAATACAACAATTTATAAAACTTTTATGTGATCTATCCTTTGATTGTGTTTATATTAAAATAAAGATTTGTAAGAAAATATCAAGAAAATGTTAACTGGATCTTATATTATATTGTTCAATTGTGTGATTTTGTTTTTGTTTTTCTTGTGGATGGTTCTTCATCTGACATTATTAAATGTTCTCCAGATATTACAATTGGAAACACTTTCAAAAACATGTTCAATTTAAGCTACAGAGAGTATTACATATTTAACAACATGGTTAATTGATGGATATGAAATGAAGGTGTTGATCTTGATACAGCAGTTATAAGAGCATCTTCTTTAGTAAAATCAATGAAAAACAACTGGCGAGTCAGGACAAGACACCGATACATATATGTTAATAAATGCAGCTCAACTAAGTCTCCAAAAAAATCTCGCTTTATTAAAATTATTTATTGGATTATCTGGATTAAAACACGGTGGAGTTTGTTTATTTATTTTCTGCAATATTTTACTTATTAATTATTATATTTTTGTTTGTAGATAAATGTGAATGATACGACATAGATAACGATATAATTTTAATACATAGATGACATCATTAAATAGCTTTGAAGAGGAAATTTCTGAGGAAACAATTTCTATATTAATTTATATATTAGGTTATGTTGGAAAGAAAGTATCTGAAAGAAATAATTGTAATGATTGTAGACAAATATTATTAGCTGATTCAGACTTTCAAATAGAATTTTCACCAAATTTAACATATTTAACTAATTTAAGTCGCGGTGGTTTAAAATATCCTTCAGAATTTTTAATAACAATAGGTATAATTGCTTATCAAATTTTTCAAACATTGATTTCAGAAAATTATGAAATCATACTAATCAATTCATTAAATCAAAAAAAAAAATTTGTGGTTCGGATTCCACAAAAAAAGTAGGTCCTCTTAGTTTAACGAAATGATGATAAAAGCATATTAATGTTTCTGATCGTTATTTTTTTTCTAAAAAAAATTTTTTTTATGAATTAAAAATTTAAAAATTTTTTTAATAAATATTTTTTAATTTTATTTAAATTGTTTTTTTTTTTTTTTATAACCAAAAATATTAAAAATATCCATAAAAAAAACTAACTCTCCTAGCGTGACGTCATCATTTGAGCATTACTGCCTGTAGATCTAGAATGCCTTGACTAAGTAAACGAATGTACACTGGAAACTTAGCCAAATACATGTTTACAACAATGATCAAACGGTCTTTTTGGGTCTTTTGTAGAAGGATAAATAATTTTTTTTCTTTAATAAATACAATCGACAGCGATAATGAAACGGAATAGTCCTTTTTAGTATTTTGGAGATGATAAATATTGTTTTTTTTTTAAATAATAAATTTATTTTTATATCTATCACAAAAATTAATAATAATTATGAAAATAAATTCAATAATTAACTTCATTACAAAAAAATTGCCCAATTCAAAAGTAACCTCCATAAATAATTTTTTTTTAGTTCAATGGCCATCAATAAATACAGGTGTGAAAACATAAAGGAAAACAACAGAATAATAGGGATATCTCACGTGAATTGCTAGACTTCATAATTCCAAAAATTATTTTGAGTGCGAGAGAGAAAAATTAAATTAGATAGCAATACATTTTGTCATAACATATCGTTTTAGAACAAATGGCAACGTAGTGAAAAATAAAATTTATATCGAAAAATGCAGTGTTGCTTTTATCTATTTAAAATAATTTAAACAAAAATTTAAATATAATTTTTTTTTATGTAAAATAATTAATTTTTTAATATAATAAGTTGCTTTGATAGCTATTAATCTTAAAATAATTGATTATATAATTATTAAATAATATTTTACGTTGGAAAAGAATTAATGAAAATTTGGGAATTGTAAATGGTTTTCAATTCCCTGAGCGTAGCTATTATTTATGGATATAAAGTTGGTATTAATTCGCGTAGACATAATTTTTGAATTTAAAAAAAGAGACGGATATACACATTTTTTTTTCATTCTATCTCGTTTATATTCATTGGTTTTTGACAGTTGGAATAGAAACCAAAATTAAATTGGCTAACAATTCACGTGTGATACCCCTATAATAATAATTATGTTGTTATTAAAAATAGTGGAAAAAAACCTAAAATAAGGTAATTTTAGGATGAGAGAACATTATAGTGATTGTGTGGAATTGTTTTCAGTGTTAAATTAAATGATTTGTGTTAAGAAAAGTGTTTTTTATTTTGGTTAAAGTAAGGAATCTTCATAAGAGGAAAGGGAGAGAAATAATGACCCTGAAATAAAATCCTTCAAATAATATTCCAGAATAATTTTGGATGCCCTAGGTCGAGGGGACATCAGCCAAAGTTAAGCCCACATTTTATCAAAACAATGTTTTTAGTTTATTTCCAAACTACTTTTTGTTATTGTTTTTTGTTTTATCAACGTCAACTGCATTTTAATCATTTTTACGTTGGACTTGACGGAACTAAACTGAAATTTTCTACGACCCTACCATGCCCCGTATACATCACCATGTTTCATCTCTACTAACAGTTGTTTTTACGACCAATTTATAAATTCAATTTTCTGATTGGCTCAAAATATGTTTCCCTGATACAAAGGAAAAATATGTACTATCTTTCACTTTTAGTGTAATAAACAACAACAAAAATATGTGTTTTTCTTGTACAAAGGAAAAAATGTACTATCTCTCATTTTTAGTGTAATTAACAATAACAAAAATATGTGTTTCCCTTGTACAAAGGAAAAACATGTACAAATTAACAACAACAAAAATGTGTGTTTCCCTTGTACAAAGGAAAAATATTTACTATCTCTCATTTTTAGTGGTATTAACAACAAAAAATTTGTTTATAGAGTTGCTAAAAATTAACAAAAAAATAAAAAATGTATGGCCCAATTCAGATTCTGTTGTTACTGTTACTGTAAATAACATTTCAAAATAACATTTTGAAAATAACATTAATGCCTAAATTGGTATTCAGCTTCTGTTAAATTATGCCTCTGTTAAAAATATGAAGCAAATTGGTTTTGACAGCTGAAATGTTATGAAATTTTTTGTTGCATTTTTATTTTTCTGAAAATCAAGCATAAATATAGGAAAACTTTAAGAAAAATAATAAAAACTGCTGCATTTTAGATTAAAATCATATAATTGTTTTATTTAAATATAGAGAAATACATTTTGAAAGAAATTTTTTCATGTAAATTTTGTTGTTGTAAATATTGTTGTTATTGTTTTTTGTATTGTTGTTTTACGTAACAACAACAACAAATGTATATGTTTTTATTTTGTTCTTATGTGATAAAGTTTGAAGTTTTTTGTCTGTTAAACCAGACGCAATAATAAAGAACAATTTCGAACAAATAAAAAAACAACGAAAATTTTGTATATATAAAATGACACAATCAAACGTAATAATATGCATGCATGCATATATTATGTTTAATGTTTATAATATTTTATTTTATTATATTAAAAGTATAAACTAATATAATATTAAATTACTTATTTTCTAATTAATGTGATCACCATCGTAGCCGATACAAGAGTGCCCGATCTCACTCGTCTATCCTCTTATCAGACTCTCTTTCTCTTAGTATAGTATAATTACTTTCTCCTTATACCCATAATTATTTCCTATCACTCATGCATATTTACAAATATTTACAATTACTCTCTATAATAATAATATTAATACACATAGAATTATACTTATACTAATGTACCTTATATTACTTATATATTATAATAATTATAAATACATAACAATTTTCCCCCTTTTAATTTTATTGTAATTTAACAAAATCTCTATACACACGTATATTTACTTATTTTTTTTTTTTTTTATATATTTCTTTTTAATAATTATAGTGTGAAAAGGTAAAGCGTTTTGGAGCTACTCTACTTCTTTTAGACATTCTTATTTTAGGTGAAGATTCAGATGTAGAGGATTCTGTACTATATTTTCTTTTGTATCTCTCTCTTTCTGACTCTTCCCCTTTAAAATGTTTTCTAGTTAAACATTTCGGAACATTATTTCCAGTACAATGAATTGGAGGATGATATTTTTCGATTAAGTTTGACGTCCTTAATTGATTTTCTTGGACATATCTAATATAGCCATTAACTTTAATCAAATAAGTTAAGGGACTAATAATTTGCATAACTTTCGCGGGTATCCATTTAATTGCATTTCCAAAATGGTTACGATAAAGTACATTTTCTTCAATTTTATATCTAGGTCTTTTTTCATATTCCAAATTATTATTAACTGATTTATTCTTATAAATTGTTTTATTATTATAAAAATTTGTATAAATTAAATCTAATAATATTCTTGGTTTATAAAAAAATATTAGTTCTGTGGGTGACTTGAAAGTTGAAGTTGAAGGCGAATTACGATTGTGAATTAAAAATTTATTCAGCTTTGGGCAATTCTTTCTTTTCTAAACAAAATTTTTTAAAAGTCTCTTTTACTGTACGTACAAACCTTTCGGCTTGTCCGTTTGATTGAGGGTGATATGGTGGTGACTTTGTACATTTAATACCATGATTTTTACAAAAAATTTTAAACCCGTATGATTGAAAAGGAGGACCATTGTCTGATACGATTTCCATAGGAAGTCCATAATTTGAGAAAAATTCCATCAATTCTGAAACTACGTATGGTAAACTTGTAGATTTCATTATTTTTATATCGCAAAATTTACTAAACGCATCCACAATTATCAGAAAAGTTTTACCAGCAAAATAATAAAAATCTATGTGAACTCGTTGGAACGGTGATGTTATTACGGCCCACGTAGTCGTCACGTTTTCTTTTTTTACATTCCTTGTCTGCTGGCAAATATGACATGAATTAACAAAGTTGTCTATCTCCTTATCACAATTTGGCCACCATACATACGATCGAGCGACCATCTTCATTCTCACAATACCCGTATGGTTTTCATGAAGAATATTTAATACTCTATTTCTAAATTTCTCCGGTATTACTAACCGATTTATGTAATATAATACTCCATTTTCAGATGACAAACTTAATTCTTTTTTTGAAAATCGGCTCATTTCTTTATCTATTTTATTAGGCCAACCGTTTGCAACATATTCATAAACTTTCTTTAATATTGGATCTATTTTTGTTTCTATTTTAACTTCTTCTAAGTCCACGGGAACCTCATTCGAAAAATTAAAGAAATTAATTAATTGACAACGCGTCTGCATGACTCATTAAAGATCCTCTTCTATATACTATTTTATAATTGTACATTGACAATGTCACCGCCCACCGCTGTAATCTCGCGGCAGCGACTGAAGGAGTATTTTTCGCGGGATTGAATATTTCCGTAAGGGCTTGGTGATCTGTACAAATGGTAAAGGGCTGACCGTAAAGATAATGATGAAATTTTTTTATCGCGAAAACTATGAATTTGCGAATAATTTTTTTCTGCTGAAGATAACGTACTAGATGCAAATAAGACCGGTTTTTCTATTCCATTAACGACATGAGATAGTACAGCTCCCACACCGTATGGGCTTACGGTGTTGAGACAACTATTTCCTTTTTTGGATCATAAAGTTTCAGTACATTATTATTTAATATTAAATTTTTCGAATTTTCAAAAGCCTTATTTTTTTCTTCATCCCAATTAAACAGTGTTTCCTTTTTAAGGAGTCCATACAATTCTTTTAGCTCAGTCGACAAATTCGGTATAAACCTACCGTAGTAGTTTAATAATCCGAGATAAGACTGTAACCGAGAAATATTTGTTGGTGACGGAGCATCAACAATTGCTTTCAATTTTTCTTCATTAGGACAAATCTTTCTTTCAGAAATTGTATGGCCTAAATATCTTACTTCGGACTGTAGAAGTTTACATTTTTCCAAATTTATCCGAATGTTACGATATTCTAATCTTGACAAAACTTCCATTAACTTAGTTTTACAATCTTGATGACTAGTTCCACCAATCCTCCCGCAGCATTTGATACTCCGAACGGTAGTCTCGTGTATGAAAATAACCCTTTCCTCGTGTTTATTGTCAACAATTCTCTAGATTTTTCTGAAACTGCTAATTGGAGATACGCTCCAGCTAGATCGATGACGCAAAATAACGAACACGTAGCTAGACTAGCAAAAATGTCTTCTATCCTTGGGATCGGATAGTGTTCCGTCTGTATACATTTATTAATTGTGACTTTACAATCTATACATAATCTAATTTCTTCATCCTGTTTTGGAACTATGACTTGCCCAACGTGAGCTTTTTACTGGAATTAGTATATTTTGTTCTACCAGACTATTAATTGCCTGATCAAATTTTTCTCTTAACTTAAATGGAACTCCATAAGGAGCATGAAAAATAGGCGTTTGATTTTCTTTTAAAACCATGTCTACCATAAAACCGACAATAGGAGTATTTAACGTTTTAGAGACAATTTTTAGAAATTTTAAATTTATTTCACTTACGATTTCATCGTTTTTATTTAATACTTGAATTTTGTTTTTTACTTCAAAAGAATCTCTCCAGCTTGGGAAAATAACATCAAGCCAGTTGCGACCCATTAAAGCCTTTGCTGGTTTCTCCCCATCTATTACTATTATTTCCAAAATATTTTGGCCTGTGACTGTTAACAAATTAGACTTTTGTTTAACTAACTTAAGACTACTAAATTTTAAAAGATACTCCCTTTGACTTATGATGGTAACACACGCTCCAGTATCTATTTCCATAGAAATAATAAGTCCTTCTAACTCTATACTACATTCCGCTGATGGATTACTGCTTCCCACGCTGTTAATGACTCTTACTAAATTTTTGTTTTTGTTACAAACTCGTGATGTATGTCCCTTCTTTTGACAACAGAAACATGTCCATTGCCAGGCTGGACAGCTATTTTCGTTGTGCAATCTTCCACATCTTCTACAGCTTGACCGATTAGATTGCCTGGATTGACTTTGACTTTGACTTCTTGCTCTACTACTTTGACCTCTGTCAAAAATTTGTTGACTTCCCTATTATTAACATAACTTTGATTTCTATTTAAACTTGAACTAGAACTTCGACTATTTAGACTCTTGTACCCACGTGGTGAACTACTATTATAAACTGCCCCTTAGGTTAATGGATGTATTGATTTTGACTCCCTCTCCGCCATTTCAAAATTTAAAGCTTTATTACAATAATCTTCGAATTTGACTCCTTCCTCATTCAATAATGCTTGTTGTATTTTTTTATCGCGTAGCCCGACAATAAATCTATCCGCTAACGCTTCATCCAAAATATTTGCCTTAAATTTAACATCATTTTTATTGTCTGTCTTGTCTAAGAAATCTTCAAACTGACACGTTTGAGAAAGTGTTTTAAGACGCACAATAAACTCATTTATTGATTCTCCGACTTCTTGAGTGGTTTATACCGTTCTGGGGCCTTATTCTTGAAACCAATCGAAAATTTCCGTGCACGGTTTTGACGCAAAACCGATCGAATTACAATATTTGGTATTCTTGAATTCCGTGCACGGAAATTTTCGATCGAAAACCGATCGAAAATTTTCGACTGGTTTATACCTGTCGAATTTGAATTTAAACGCTTTAAGAATCATCATATAATTAATAATAATAATAAAAAGTATTAATAATAATAATAATAACAATAATAAAAGTTATTAATAATAATAATAATTATTATTAATAATTTTAATAAATAATAATAATTATTATTAATAATTTTTATTATTATTATTATTAATAATTATTGTTATTATTACTAATAATTTTTATTATTATTATAATTAATAATTATTGTTATTATTATTATTAATAATAATTATTATTATTAATAATTTTTATTATTATTATTATTAATAATTATTGTTATTATTATTAATAATGTTATACCTATCGAATTTGATGCAAAACTTTTGACAATTGAAGTTAAGTTGGAAAATTTTGAAAGTTTGTGATAATTACAGTGAAAATCTATAAAGAAAAAAATACATAAAACATTATATTCATATATATTTACAATAAAAAAAAAAACAAATTAAGTGAATAAATAAAAAAACAATAAAACTGAGGTTAAAAAAAATAAAAGAGAAAAGTAAATAACCATTTAGTTACATTTCATATTGAATTAAAATATAAAAAAGTAAGTAATAAATTATTATATTTCTATTCCTTATTTATTGTTTTTTCTAACTTTAATAGAAATGGAAAAGCAAAAGCATGGATGTCACTGCACAAATTCCCAGAAGGAAGCCTTATTAGATTTCATTGACCAGCATCCTAAGATGAAATCGGGAAAATTTGATCCACAATTCACTTATAAAGAGTCAAATAAACTGTGGCAGGAATTAGCTGCGAAGTTAAATGCAGTGCCTGGCGCATCTAAAGATTTTAGAGGATGGAAAAAAGTAAGTAAGTCTCTTTAATGAAATTAAAATTTTTAATCATTATCATGTATTTTTAGACTTGGCAAGATATGAAGTGCACCACAAAGAGCAGATCTGCTTTTATTCGAAACCACTTGGGGGGCACAGGTGGTGGAGAAAAATGCCAGATGGTGCCAGAAGAACGAAATTGTAGGAGATACAAGTACATTTGGTATGGAGAATGTTCCTTCCAGCAGTATTGCAATGGTATTTTTTATATTTTATTTTATACTTTTTAATTAATAATAACATAAATATTATTGTAGAGACTACCAGAATCAATAAATGTACAAGAAACTCCAGTTTTCACTGAAGAAATAATAGAACAAGAGTCTCCGTCTATTATTACTTCAACACCGGTGCAAGAAACCATGCACAACAGTTTGAAGCGGCCAAGGATAACGACGCAGAGACTTCAGCACACCTTGAAAACTGCTGAAGATATACACCAAAGTTCTATTAAAAAATTAAAAATGAAGGAAATCTATTATGACAAAAAAATAAAGCTGCTTGAAAGAATAGCGACGGCTAAAGAACGTAGTGCACTGGCAAAGGAAAAAATTGCTGATTCGCTTCGTTCTTTAGTGCAGATAGGACAAGCTTCTGTAAATGAAACAATTGATTGACAAATAAATTATTATATTTTTATATTATCATAACTATAATAAGTATAACAAAATATAAAGTTGAATAAATGAATTATTAACAAATTATATTATTATTTTTATATGTTTAATTATTGAAAATATCTTCTAACAATCCTATTTCTGGCTTCACGACCTTCCAACAAGAGTGGATTGTTATTTCTATTTGGCGGTTCAACAAAATTTTCTTCCAATAACAAACCATCCATAAGTTCATTGTCGTCTTCTACTTGTACGTCATCTAAATTTGAATCAATGCACAAGTTATGTAAAGCACAACAAGTATTGATAATTTTGGATGCTATATCCGGTTTATAGTGCAAGACACGATGCTCTAGAAGACATCTAAATCTTGTTTTTAACACACCATTCAAACGTTCAACAACACTTCTAGCAGCCATCTGACAATCGTTATAATTGTTTTCCGCAATAGTTTGTGGTTCTGAAATGGGTGTTAAAATCCATGGTCTAACTGCATAACCCGAATCACCTAAGTCAAATGAAATGTACATTTAGATGAATAATCATTAAAAAAAAATCAGGTAAAACCTAATAGATAATAATTTCGAGGATAAGAACGATGGAGTTCCTGCATTACTGGAAGTACATTGCTGTTATTCCAAATAAAACTGTCATGTGTTGAACCAGGATACTTGGCATTAACGCTCAAAATTTTTAAATTGGCATCCGAAATCTAAAATAAAATTTTTATCATAAAACTTTTATCATACAATTTTGTAAGATGTTAAAAAACTAACCAGTTGAACATTAATTGAATGGTATCTTTTTCGGTTAACGTAAATATGCTCTGGATGAATTGGGTCATCCTTCTTTGGCGCAACTATCGCAACGTGCGTGCAATCAACGCAACCAATCACACCAGGAAACCCGAAAATGTTATAAAATCTATAAAATTCATTTTGATTATTAAAAATTCCAATGTTGCATTTAATTCATTACTGTTGCCTAACGCTATCAAGACTTTCCAATGTTTCTGGAAATTTTATACTGTCATTGAAAAAGTTGCTGTCATGAACAGCGTTAATTACTTCATTTATACTCCGACTAACAGAAGATTGACTTATCGAAATGTTTTGATTTTCTCCAATATCTAGTTGATAACTTCCTGAAGCAAAAAATCTTAAAGTACCCAAAACCTATGATAAAAAGACAATATTATTGCTTGCATTAAAGTATGTAAATGATAGTAAAATACCTTTGTTTCGATGTCAATGGCTGATGATCTTGTATGGGAGATCATAAATGGTCCAATTTTATTAATAAATTCATCTGCTGATTTTTTATTAAGACTGAATAATTTCACAAATGCATTATCAGTCAACTCAAAACAATCAATTTGTGAACGCTCATAATTTGATGTTGACATTCTATTTTCGACGTTTTCTACAGCAGCATTTGCTAAAATTGAACTTATTTCCTCTGATCCAGCCATCTACAAAATATAAATACAATTGTTTTATTCACCGACACTAATATTGTAATTTAGAAGGAACAAATACTTACTTTATTAATAAAAATCTTTTATTTTTATGTATAAATAAATAATAATTGAACTCACAAATTCCAAAATGTCACAAAAACAATAATAATCTGACGTTTAATAATTTCACCACACTCGATTTCATTTTACCACACGTATTTGATTTCGATTTGTTTCAAGAATGCCAAATACTCATACCCATCGAAAGTAACCGATCGAAAATTTCCGTACACGGAAATTTCCGATTGGTTTCAAGAATAAGACCCCTGCTCTTTTGTTTGTTTTTGGTGAAAAATGTGCTCGCAGCACCGTCATAATTTCTTCTATTGTTTTAGAACTGGGTAATTCTGGTACCATTAATGATACTAATAATTCATATACAATGTCTCCCATTATTGTAATAAATAAAGGCGTTTTCCCTTCATCTTCAACTTTATTCACCAGAAAAAATTGCTTCAACCTATCTTCGTACGCAAGGAAATTTCCTCCGGGTACGAATGGTTCTATTTTTCCTATTAGCATCTCACTTATTTAATTCCACTGACTTACTTGACTTTTTGTGCACCATGTGCTTCCTTTGTTCTCTGAATTTAGTGATTTATCCTTTATTACACTCTTCCTTCCAGTTTTCCTCGTGGCCAATTATTATGTTTAATGTTTATAATATTTTATTTTATTATATTAAAAGTATAAACTAATATAATATTAAATTACTTATTTTTTAATTAATGTGATCACCATCGTAGCCGATACAAGAGTGCCCGATCTCACTCGTCTATCCTCTTATCAGACTCTCTTTCTCCTTTATCCATTATATCGGTATAATTACTCTCTCCTTATACCCATAATTATTTCCTATCACTCATGCATATTTACAAAGATTTACAATTACTCTCTATAATAATAATATTAATACACATAGAATTATACTTATACTAATGTACCTTATATTACTTATATATTATAATAATTATAAATACATAACAGCATACAACAACGATGAAAAACTATTTTTGAGTCTTGTATCTCAGATGAAAATTATTTTATTGTATTTCTTAGTTGATCCGGGAACTTTAATTAATAATTAATATCTGATGTTTATTTAAAAATAATTAAAAAAATTCATCACGACAAAAGAAACTTTTTTTCAGTTTAATCCAATAATAATTGAATTTTTTTTTTTTTTTAAAACAATAATTATAATAATTATTATAATTATAGTACACTTTTATTATCACAAAAACATTATTAATTTAATAATATTTAATATTAAATAATATTAATTGAATTTTTGATTTTAAAACAATAAGATAACACATTTATTATCATTATAATACTTTTTATTAATCACAAAAACATTTTAATTAATTAAAAATTGTTTTTATATCGCACTATTATTTTAACGAGTCAGATTTTCTCTCTGTTAAAATAACATTGATTTTGACAGCTCTTAACAGTAACAGAGGCTACCTGAAAACCGATTTAGGCATTAATGTTATTTTAACAGTAACAGAGCGAATTAACAGATACAGAATTGGGCCATTAGTTCAGCTTCCAAAAATTTATTCACTACTTACAACATTAGAAAAACAAAATTAACAAAATGTCATATAACAATATCATTATTCCACATTAATTTCTCAAAATATTGAATAAAAATTGTTTAACAATTAAATTCATACATTAGTGTTAGCAGAGATGTCAAATTTTTAAAAAAAGTATTTTTCGAAAAAAAAATTATAAATTTTGAACTGAAAAAAATGACACAAGAAAATATAGATTTATATTTACTTAGAGATTTTATTAGAAATCATTTATTTTAATTAATTTAATTAAGAAACAATTCATTTAATTTAATTTAATAAAAATCGGTCATCATTTAGTTTTGTGATTGAAATACATTTAAGTACGTAATTGATTTTCATTTTCTAATCTTTCGTATCCATTTTTATGGTTTGGTTCAATTTCATAATACAAAAAAACAGAAATTTTGCATTTAAAAAATAAACCAAAAAACTATGAACTATGAACTTTATTAATTTTAGTTAATTCCTACGAATTTTCTGTTGATATTTTCTGTGTTTTTTAATTTCATTTTGTATATCCTCCCTCTCTCGAACAATCGTTTGAAATCGTTTCAATTTTTTGTTTATTTATAAATGTCAAAAAATTAAGTTCAAGGAAAAAAAATCCTGTTTTACATAGGAAAAATTGCAATAAACTGCAATAAACCGACCGCGAGACATCTAGCGGATATATTTAATACTGAGTAGGCCTTGCGCACTTTTCTTACTCACTTATGCCGGTATCATAACCAAGATTAGCTGCGGTTTTTGTAGCGTTGCAGTTTTTTTGTTATTTCTGTCCCTCTCTACTCATGCAAAAATCATCTACCATCTTTCTCTGCGTTTTTTGCTCATATGCTTGTTTGATTGAATAATGAGCCAAAAACGCTGGAGGTAATTCTAAAATGGCGCATATTTTGAAGACCGTATGCACCATCGCAATGTAGTTTTCTCTTTTACTTTCATTGAAAAAAAATATTCTGTTCTTTTCTAAAATATTTTTCAAAGAGCGGTTAAATTTTAAATTCAAAAATATTTTTTTTGTCGAAATTGTGAACAATAAATTTTGTTTATATATTAAAATAAATATAATTGATCTTATATTTAAAAATTTAACTATTTTTCAGTTATGTTTTTTATTTAATATTTTTATTTTTTATTATTATTTCATCGAATTTAATATTTCAAAAATTTATTTTAATTCGTACAATATAAATATGGAAGAATTGAATAAATTTTTTATATTTTAATTTTATTAAATAATTTTTTAGAAAAAATAACGTTAAAATTTAAAATAATGAGCAAGAAAATGGCAAGAAAAAGACCAGGAAAAAAAATAGCAAAAAAACTGCAACGCTACAAAAACCGCCGATAATCTTGGTTATGATACCGGCATTATGAGAGGTGGTGTAGGACTTTGCGCAAGTATACTATATTCAGTGAAAAAAAGTGATGAAAAAAAGTATAGTTACGCAGCGCATGAGTTGCGCTGTCCCCAAACGAACACAGCTAATGTTTCATAAAAATAAACAATATTCATTAAAATAAGTGAAAATAATTGAAGAAACAAAAACATTTAAATAGAATGCCGCAACACAAACGTCAAAACAAAAGTTTAGCCCATTTTGATTAAATTACTGTGTGTTTTAATACTGAAGTTATGACCAGATTTGCTTTACTTTGAGATGTGCGCTGAAGTTAATAATCGATTGTTTTTGAATCGATTCGAATCGAAATTGTAAATCGATGATACAATATAATTGCACTAATTAATCGATTTTCGAATCGACTCCTTTCAAAAATATTTCTCGAAGTTAGATACTACTAATAAATAAAAGTTGTAATTTTTTTCATTGTTTTTATTATTGATTTATCTAATATATATAATAAACTTAAAAAACCAAAAAAAAAATATGCAAAATAATTCATATTAAAACTAAAAATAAATAAATAAATGTATTTGTACTTAAATAAACTTAAATAAAAATAGAAATCACATATTTAGTAATATAAACCAGTCATTCAACTTCAAAGAGTTTAAAAATATTAGTTTTGATAATCTTTCCGGATTAAGTTTAGATCGGTTAGGTGTGGCTATTGGATTAGCTATAGAAAATATAGCTTCCGATGGAACCGACGTCGCCATTACAAGCAAATAAGCTTCTGCAACTTTTTTGAGGTTCGAAAATATTGTGGAATTTTTCCAATACATCAATGAATCACAGGATATTGGAACTATTTGTTCCTTTAAATAAGTTTTTAATTCAAAAGAGAAACTATTCTCAAAAGCCGAGTGCTCTTCATACTGCAAATTTTTGGAGTATAATTTATTATGAACGGCCCATAAAGAAGAATCAATAGAAGTATTATTTTCTTGAACAATTTCCAAGTCTGCTGGAATAGTTTCTCGACATGAAAGCAATATTTTGTTTATAAAGGAAATTGCTTGAGCAGCATTTGTAGCATTTTCAAAATGTATTTTTTTGAATCTGATAATAAATTGTGCTTTTCAATCCTTTTTTCAGAGTCAGAGCAATTAAAAAAGTAATAAGTAATTTTATTTATTTTATTTTCTCTTGCTAATAAACTCTTTGGTTTAATGTTTTTTAAAGATATTCTTGAACAGTTAACCATAGAGGTTGATTTCGACGCTGTAACATATTTGTGACCAGAAATTTCTTTTGACATTTCCTCAAATGGTTTCAAAATATTTATTATTGCTTCTATCGCAGATATATCTTCAACAGAAGGCATTGGTGGTGGACCCGTTTGAAGTGAAAATAACACCGCATTTAAATCATCTTTTATATGTATGAACCGTTCTAACATATAGTAGGTCGAATTCCATCTCGTAACAATACTTTGAATCAATTTCAACTTTTTTTCCAGATGTTTCTTGTTTTTTTCTGAGCAAATCCATAGCTTTCACACTTTGCTTCAAAAATGTCACAATTTTCTTGACCTTATTAATAAGCTCAGAAACTCCTAAAACTCCATCAATACCACTTTGACATATTAAGTTTATCGTATGGGCTAAACACCCCAAATACAAAATAGTATAAATAAATGGAAAACTATTATTTTTGTTTTGTTGAAACAAAAAATAAATTGTTACCTTTTCTGTCTTTATCTTCCATTGATTACAGACTTCCAAAAGTTTTTGTTCTATATAAGCAGATGTATGTGATTCAGTTAATTCGAATACACCTACTACAATAGACTTTAACTGAAAATCGTTTAAATAGTGGACAGTGAGACCCAGATAACTTCTCACATTCATTGTTTCTGTCCAAATGTCTGTGGTCAAAACTACATTGTCTAGATTCTCAATTGTGGTTTTAACAGTATCAGACAAGATTTGATAACGAGTATATTAAATGATAAATACCACTAAATGACTTCATTTGAGAAAAACAAAAAATTATATTCTGACTAGAAGCGCCCTTTGAACTTTCTTCAAACGTATTTTTTTCGGTATTGACAGGATGTAAAAACTTCGTTTGTTTTATAATTATTAGTGTTACACTTACAATATCGGTAAACTCCTGCTGCTCTATAACCGAAGTTTCAGTTTCATCATTCTGATATACATTTTTATTTATATCAATGGAATGTTCCTTAATAAATGTGTCTTCATATTAGTGGTATTATTGCAGAAACTAAAACGATTTTTACACAGTTTGCATGTCTCGTATTTTTTATCAGTAGACCGATTACTATTATTTCTGAGAGAAATAAACGAGAAAATGTGTGTACGTACATAATAATGAGAATGTGTCACTTCTTAAAGTTACATTTGTGTTAGTGCGAGATGCCCGAAATGCTATGATACGTTGCAGCGTTTCTATGCTTTTCATCGCACGTTTTGGAAATATTTCTCACAACCTACTATAGGTTGTGAGATATTTTATGTATTATTTATTATTGTTCAATCCACTGAACAGAACAATTGAAAAGGCAGATAAATCTGCCGTTTGAACTCGCTTTACCGATTCATGACAACAACGAATTAACTCAACTATACAAGTTGATGTTAGTGAATACAAGGATAATGAAGCACAACATAATATTCCTTTGATCAATAAAGAAATATTTACTATTACCCTAGTAAATGGTGGAACAATTAAGATAGCAGCATATTGCAGCTTAAAAGGAAAAACAGTGACGATAACCGGGTACAATTCATATTCTAGTGAACTAAACGCTTCCTTCCTACCTTCAACCAACTTATCTGAAGAGTTCCATAAGCAGAAAGAAAACAACATTAGTGTACCCATCCTATGGTTCAACATTGATAAAGAAGAACTCAAACCTGCAATACAACAGCAAAAGGATCAAGAAACTTTACCGAAAGCTACACACCATGACGTACATCAGTATGTGATCTCATACTCTGCTTTCATACTAGCAATTCTTTTGGGGATAGCATATACTGTTCGCCGAATATATCTTTCAAGAACTATACGAGGTGGTAACACAAGAGCACCATCGAGCCCAGACTTCGACTTTCAAGCACCAACCGGGAGCTAGGAATGGATCCGGACTTACACTGGAGGCCCGGGAGTATGTTCAATCATGAACAGAAAATATAAACACTGCAATGTAAACCCAGCGTCCAGACGTATCAAGTTACCAGCACTTGATAAGACAATTATAATAATATTAAAGAATTCATGTATTATGCAATTATGCATAAAATTAATATTATTATATTATATATATATTATATTATATTATACTGTTTAAATAATCTTAAAATAATAATATTTTAGAATTGATGTATTATGCGATTATGCATAAAAATATATCATAAGAATTCCTTTTAGATAATATTAAAATATTAATATTTTTATATTTCATGTATTATGCAATTATGCATAAAAATATATGTGAAAAGAATTCTTGTGAGAAATTAATTAATCTTACTTTTTAAATGCTTTGTAATCATTTTTTGTATATATAAACCAAAATTTATATAGAATAAAATTAGTCTGAAAATAACAATCAAAGTGTTATTATTAGCAGCGCAATTGTAGAGAAGGTTCTGGCCCCTATACAGTGGGATTACAATTGTGCCAACAATCACCTAAAGATTTGGACTTACAAACCAAGTTTTTACATGGTCCTTCGAGCCTAAGAAGAACAGGCGTCCATCGAGCTAACAACAGCCAACCGATGAGATTAAGATGCAAAGGCGTCCATCGAGTTAACAACAACCAACCGATGAGATTAAGAAGAAAAGGCGTCCATCGAATTATCAACAACCAACCGATGGGGTATAGTTCTTCGAGTCAAGAAGAACTAAACGAACTTCGAGTCATCAAGAACTGACCGAGTTAATAAAAAGAAAAAATAATCCAAAATTTCCTACCATAAATTGTTTTCTTAGAGAAGGGAATACCTTCGCCAGCTTGCTGGAATTACTAAGAAAAATATGTCCGTTTCCAATTAAAAAATTGTTTGATCTCAGACAGAGGAATACTCTGGCCGTTTACGGAATTACTGAGAATCAACAATACACAAAATTCCAACTCTCCTACCTAGAATTATTGATCTTAGACAGAGGAATACTCTGGCCGTTTACGGAATTACTAAGAATCAATAATTTCCATATTTAAAATAATTAAATGCAATATTTAAAAAAGAAACAGAAACTTGAGGAGCCTAAGAACAACGGGATAATCAACCCAATATAGACACTGTTAAAAAAGAAACAGAAACTTGAGGAGCCTAAGAACAACGGGATAATCAACCCAATATAGACACTGTTAAAATAAGAAATGTGGAAGAAAAAAGAAACAGAAACTTGAGGAGCCTAAGAACAACGGGATAATCAACCCAATATAGACACTGTTAAAAAAGGAAATGTGGAAGAAAAAAGAAACAGAAACTTGAGGAGCCTAAGAACAACGGGATAATCAACCCAATATAGATACTGTTAAAAAATGGAAATGTGAGAGGAAAAGCATTTGAATTGGATAATTATTTAATAAAATTTGAGAAAAACCAACACCAAATTATAGAAATCTCTTTAAAAAAGTCAAAGATTAGTATTAAAAGAGTTTCAACACTGATAAGAAGAACTACAGTACCTACAACAAAAATAAATTACAAATATTTTTGTCAAACAAGAATACACTACAAATATTCTTGTCAAAAAAAAACCTACAGTATATACAACAAAAATACTCAACAAATATTTTTGTTAAACAAGAATACCCTACAAATATTCTTGACGAGACGAACAAAAGTATATACAACAAAAATACACTACAAGTATTTTTGTTCAAAAAATACAATTCAAATTTTTTGGCAAAACAACAATATATATACAAGTATTTTTTGGTCAATGAAAACATTACAAATTTTTTTTGTTCAAAACATTACTTATTACTACTTATTACAACCAAATAGAATAAGTATATATAGAAATTCAATAAAAGCAATGAAAACAATAAATATTCGCCCCCCGAACCATGCTTGCTTTGTTCAAAAGCAAGCAGATTATTAAAACAGCAACAAATTGGTGGATTAGAAAATGGAATGCAAAACTTATGAAACTTGTCAATCAAACAACAGCGCAGCTTGAAGAATTTATTTAATGCTACAACTTGGAGTCGAACAACAAAAGATTTCTACATAAACTTCTTGATCGAACAACACCGCAGATTGAAGACTTTATTTAATGCTACAGCTTGGAGTCGATCAACAACAGATTCTACATAAACTTTCAATTAAACAACAACAATAATTGAACACTGTGACGAGATGCCACTTCAACAAAGCAACAAGAAATTATTAATTAGAACAAATTGAAGTAACTGTTATAAAAGTTAAGAGTATTCATCATCGCAATAAGAACAACAACAGGTGGTAACATAAGGACACCAAATTCAGTACCAAGAGATAACATATTTAATAAAGATGACATTCAAATTGCTGGCCGGGAAATATGTTCAGTACTGAACACAATATTATAATTCAAACGTTGCAATATAAACGCAGCATAAC
Organism: Pedicia rivosa; assembly: GCA_963082725.1. Taxonomy (NCBI): domain Eukaryota; kingdom Metazoa; phylum Arthropoda; class Insecta; order Diptera; family Pediciidae; genus Pedicia; species Pedicia rivosa. The sequence continues at coordinate 25,267,625 of OY720153.1, forward strand.
ATAAGAAATATAATACAGTAACATTTGCATCACCAACACAGCAAATTCAACACAAGATCCAGCAGAAAGTGGTAGGGCTTACCCACCACGGTGTACATCATTAACGTTTATAGTTTTCATAACAAGAAAGAAGTGACGTGACGATCAACACAAGGTGGTAAAATAGCGGCACCTAAAACAACATCAGCCTAACAAACATGATACTACAGTTTAAGGTGGCCCGGGAGTATGTTCAATCCACTGAACAGAACAATTGAAAAGGCAGATAAATCTGCCGTTTGAACTCGCTTTACCGATTCATGACAACAACGAATTAACTCAACTATACAAGTTGATGTTAGTGAATACAAGGATAATGAAGCACAACATAATATTCCTTTGATCAATAAAGAAATATTTACTATTACCCTAGTAAATGGTGGAACAATTAAGATAGCAGCATATTGCAGCTTAAAAGGAAAAACAGTGACGATAACCGGGTACAATTCATATTCTAGTGAACTAAACGCTTCCTTCCTACCTTCAACCAACTTATCTGAAGAGTTCCATAAGCAGAAAGAAAACAACATTAGTGTACCCATCCTATGGTTCAACATTGATAAAGAAGAACTCAAACCTGCAATACAACAGCAAAAGGATCAAGAAACTTTACCGAAAGCTACACACCATGACGTACATCAGTATGTGATCTCATACTCTGCTTTCATACTAGCAATTCTTTTGGGGATAGCATATACTGTTCGCCGAATATATCTTTCAAGAACTATACGAGGTGGTAACTAGGGGTAATAAATTTACCGGAATTTTGAAAAACCGATATTTCGGTAAAAAAAAAAGTTTTACCGGTTTACCGGCAATTTATCGGTAATTCTAAATGAATAAATATTAATAATCTTTATAGAGAAAATAGTAACAAATGAATAGTGTATTTTATATTAGATAGATTGGAAAAATAGGATCGGTAACGCGCATAGTTTACGTATAAAATGATTCCACAATATATTCGGTCCAGTGGACAGGCTATATTTTTTGTAAAATCAATGTGTAATTTGAATTTAAGATTAATAATATTATAAAGAAAGGCTTTACTTTCAATTTTTATTTTTTTGTAATATACTAAAAATCATCCAATGCACAAAACCAAATAATTTAAAAAACTCACAATTTAACCAAATTTCAGTCACAAAAATAAAATTGAATATGAAGAAGGAATTGTTGTTTGCTTTTTTTAACACACATTTAAAAATTATCAAGAGTTCTTATTTAGTCTTTAGTTTATTAAATTAAATGATATACCACAGATAAAAATTTACCGTATTATATATATTCTTACCATATTATTATTCCAAGAATTTTAAAATTGTTCTCCAATGTCACTTCATTAAAGAACAAAATTTAAAGAAAAAATAATTAGTTTTCAGTGATGCAGTAAAATTGGATCTCGAAATTTCCTGTTGTCTTTTCAGTCAACGAGAAATTTTAGGAATATGCTTAAAAAGAACACGAGTAAAAGAGATGGAAGTAAATAGAAATAGTTAGTTTGACTAGTTTATTCATATTCATTCGGTAGAAAAAAAAACCGAAGGCGAAACGAACTGTCGATTTTTTTTATTTGTATAAAGTTGTTGAGGTTATGCCTTTTACATTGTTTTACAATATCTTACACATAATCATGGAATTTTACCGAGTTACCGGTAATTTATTGGAAAATTACCGGTAAATTTAAACACCATTTTCGAGTGAATTACCGATTTACCGGTGAACCGGTTTACCGGTATTATTTCTCCTAGTGGTAACACAAGAGCACCATCGAGCCCAGACTTCGACTTTCAAGCACCAACCGGGAGCTAGGAATGGATCCGGACTTACACTGGAGGCCCGGGAGTATGTTCAATCATGAACAGAAAATATAAACACTGCAATGTAAACCCAGCGTCCAGACGTATCAAGTTACCAGCACTTGATAAGACAATTATAATAATATTAAAGAATTCATGTATTATGCAATTATGCATAAAATTAATATTATTATATTATATATATATTATATTATATTATACTGTTTAAATAATCTTAAAATAATAATATTTTAGAATTGATGTATTATGCGATTATGCATAAAAATATATCATAAGAATTCCTTTTAGATAATATTAAAATATTAATATTTTTATATTTCATGTATTATGCAATTATGCATAAAAATATATGTGAAAAGAATTCTTGTGAGAAATTAATTAATCTTACTTTTTAAATGCTTTGTAATCATTTTTTGTATATATAAACCAAAATTTATATAGAATAAAATTAGTCTGAAAATAACAATCAAAGTGTTATTATTAGCAGCGCAATTGTAGAGAAGGTTCTGGCCCCTATACAGTGGGATTACAATTGTGCCAACAATCACCTAAAGATTTGGACTTACAAACCAAGTCTTTACAATTATTATTGTGTTGGTGTATTTTTCTATTTTTGAAACTGTAAGTAAATTTTAAATTTTTTATTATAATTTTTACTATTATTTATATTGATTTAAAACTTTAAAACTTAATTAAAAAATTTAAACGAATAATTTTAAAGAAACTATAATAACCTTTTTATCATTTTTTAGAATACAAGAAAACCGTGTACAAGAAAAAAAATTACAAAATGATGAGTTTAAACTTAAGTCAATCAAAAGGAAAATTAGAAGCAAAATAATTTAATTGTGTATATTTATTTTTTTCAGCAAAACATTCTTGACTTACTGAAAACTATAATAAATAATAAGAATAATAATAAATAATTATAAATAATTATTATAAATAAGTTATAAGTAGATATAAGTAATATAAGTATAATAAATATAATATAAATTGTAATAAAAAATAAAATAAAAAAATTAAATTAACTTGTTTCGTGTTTTTATTTATAATTTTTAAAATTTTTACAATACCAAATTTGAAAATGAATATATGTATGTCAGTTTGAGAGCGATAGAAAAATTGTTGAAATAAATGAAAAGTAATCAAAATGGCGCATAAGTTAGCTTAAAGTGAAGTAAAGTACGACGTACGCATTTAGGGATTTTATATTTGTCTCTTTCTTTTTTTTTTGAAGATTAATAAGCGACACACTTTTTTTTATTATCCCGAAATACGAAATATTTCTTTACGAAATAAATCGTAATCGGTCTACTGAAGCCAGGATGAAAAATTTCCAAACTCGACTTTTCTTTGTACTCATATTGGCCTTTAGAAAATTTTGTAATAAATTGATAATTATATATTTGTTTATAATATCTATTTTTTATGAATATATACTTATTATTTAGAGAAACAAATACCGCGAAATACACAAATCATGTCAAAAAAAAGTGACCATCATCATAGAACTTTATTTTATTGGAAAACCAAAAAATTATTGCACTGAACTTGAAACAAAGAATTATAACTAAATTTATTCTTTTCGATTATTTTGCAAAATAAATCGATTAATTGTAGATTTTCGATCCTTAGTATTTTTCGATTCGAATCGAATTTATCTTCTTCGATACATCGATTCTAGATTCGATTCGAATCGCACATCCCTACTTTGAGGTCTTCGAGATTGATGCGATGGTTTGTTTCTTAAGTTAATACCTCACACAAGCTTGTAATAATCTTGATCAGAATCTTGACGAGCTTTAAAAATCGAATCTTGGTGGCGAGCAAATCAAATAACTGCTTGAATTTTGATAGAAAGAGACAAATATATTTTTCAAATATTTCATTAAAACTGTCAAATGTATAATGTTTATAAACAATACAAACACCCATAACAATCAAAATAATCAACAAAATAATAATCAAATTAATAAAATATGTCTGAATACACATCATCACTGGTTTGGAAATTCAGTTTTTGTCGATTATATTTTTCACTTTTATTAAATTTTGTTTGTTTATGCTTTGACAGCTAGTCGAAAAATGTCAAAAAATAAAAACAACTACACAAAATGTAAACTGCAATCAACTGCTACACACATAAAAGATAAAATGCGCGTATTTGAACAAATGAAATTGTTTAAAATAAATTGACAAAATATGATCATTTTTCAATTAAATAATATTAAAAATGTTCTAAATAAATTTTTAAATATTTTTAATTATCGTCGGTCAACTTTTCAAACCTCGTAAGTCCAAATTTTTTGAAAATGGGTTTATATTTTATTTATATAGAACGTTCGCTTCTCTTTTGTTTGAAATCATTGTAACTTCTTTATTGTGTAAACACCATCTATTGCATAAAAATAAAGAGATGTAAGTCTATGTTCAAAATTGTAAAACTACAAACAACGTAAGTCTTTGACATTTCATACAAAATTGGCGCGAAATAGAAGTGACTGTTGCTTCTGAAAACTGTTTGTGCGAATTGATAAGTTTTTGAAAGTTTTAAATATTTAAAATTAAATAATTTGACTGGTAAGAGTATTATCGCTCTGATTTACTGTAATGTTACATTTTTCCGTTCAATATGTACATACGATTTTTTCTCTTAAATTAATTTGGAGCCTTTTTAGATAATAAAATCTCGTAAGTACGACTTAATAATTTTTGAATTTTTATTAATAACAGGTATCCACAACAATTTTTGAGTTTATATAGGCCTAAAAAAGACCAGTGTGATTTATGCTGCGGATATAAGACAGGCAATATTGCACAAGAAATATATGAATCTCATATCCTGGCAAAAAATTCAGACCAAAAAGATAGAGACAAGACTTCTGAAAGTCATATTTACACCATGGATCATCTATTATCTCCATGTTTAAAAGCATCGGCGTTGTATTATAAAACGAAATTAATAGTACATAATTTCACAATTTTTGATTTAAAAACTAAAAATGGATATTGCCACCTTTGGCATGAAGGAGAAGGTGAAATTACAGCAAATAAATTTGCCACTATAATTTGTAAATTTATTTCTACCACAGCAAATATTATTCCAGCAGGTGAGAGCATGATTTTCTATAGTGATGGATGCAATTATCAAAATCGTAATTCCACTTTATCTAATGCATTGTTGAACATGGCTATTGTAATGAAAATCACAATTATTCAAAAATATTTGGAAAAGGGACACACTCAAATGGAGTGTGACAGCATGCATAGCACAATTGAACGACAATTAAGAAATACTGAAATATATTCACCAGCTGGGTATATTGTTGCTTGCAAAAAAGCAAGAAAAAGTCAACCTTATAAAGTTGAATATTTGACTCATAAATATTTTCTGAATTTCAAAAAACTTAATTCTGTATCTTCGATTAGACCAGGCAAAATAGTAGGCGATAAAACGGTTACTGATATAAGATGTCTTAAATACTTATCTAACGGCACAATCGAGTACAAAATCCATTATGAAAATGAATGGGATTTGTTGCCTCAAAAAATAAATAAGCAATGTGCACCAATTGAAATAACAAATTTTAATAGTTTGTACGATGAACCCCGGAAAATTAAGGAAGAAAAATTTAAACATTTACAACAAATTAAATCTGTACTTCCAATAGACTATCATATACGCCTATGTGGAATTGAATTATAGTAAAGGACTGTCTTATTTTTTTTTAAATTTTATATACCTTTTTTGTATAGTTCCTTTTTTTTAATTTATTATTTTTAGTCTATACATTTTTTTATAATTGAAATAATATTCAAATAAAAACAATTATCAAAATGAATGATTTGAATTTTATTAGATTAAAAACCTCGTATCTTACTCCCTAAACTTCCTAAAATTTCCAAAAATGAAAAAAATAAAAAATCGTATGTCCTTTACAAGTTGTTAATACATATTTTTTAGTTATTAAAACTAATAAAATAATCATTAGATCAATTATAATTACTAATTACAAAAAAATTTGTTTTTTATTGCTCTACAATATCATTAGAAACAGTTATTTGTTTCTCCTGAAAAATCTTGAAAAAGGTACTTACGATGTTTGAAAAGTAGGCCGACGTTATGCTAAATAAATATATTAAACGATTTATTTATTGAGCGGTTTTTTACGGTTGAAACATCAAGACGATATCTTATTAATTTTTCTAGCATTAAATGGTTCTCCAATTAATTTAATGAGTTATCGTCTTGACTTTCTAGCAGTTTATATAGCTATCGCGTGACATGCTCTCGCTGTCTTTCTCATGTAAAAGTATATACCGAAAATTAAGATTCTGATCAAGATTATTACAAGCTTGTGTGAGGTAGAATTATTGGTTTTTATGTGTTTCACAAAGTTAATATTAATAATAACAATGAAATAGCTGATCAATGGAGAAGGGAAGTAAATGAAGGAGAGGGTTTTGAGTATTTTTCCAATAAACTAGAATTAATTTCTGATTTTTCTGTGTTTTTAAATATTTTTCAAAAAATCTAATGATACAGACATATCCAATTTAGTTAAAAAAGTCGCTTACCAAAAATATAGTCGAATACGGCTTCATGAATTTTTCCATCTTTGTCATACAGGTAGTAAAGTGAATAGCACCATAAAAATTTTTAGGCAAATTTATAGTTTTACTTTTCGATCATAGATCGTACGGCAATGCTCTACCATAATGCTATTTAAAAATCAACCGATATATTTGAAAATTATCTTATATAACATGTTTTTTTTTAATGTATATACCAAAATAAATCTGTTTTAAGATTTAAAATAATATTTAAAACTAAATCTGAGAGCATTTATTAAAGAAATAACTATATCTTTTATTAATTAATTTTATAGTTAATGTTTCCATAACGTTTTGACAATATATTTGTAAAATTTGATAAATGTCAAATATAAATTTTTGTTAGTGAAAAGTAATAAGATAAAATAAGTGTCAGTATAAATTTTTGTTAGTGACAAGTAATTACATAAAAGCAGTTTAAAAAAATGGAATTTGTTCAGGCTACATCTGATAATCTACCACAGATACATTATCAGATGATTGAGGAATTTTTTTCAACAAATTCGGATTATAATAGTTCAGAATATCGTCAAAGTAAAGTATTAAGGTAAGTTTAATAAATTCATTTGATATCATGTGTTTGTTCTAAACTTATGATTTTATTTTAAGGTCTACTAATATGGAGACTCTGCTATTGGGAAAGTGAAAATAAGACGTGTTGATTCTATGTGTACTGTAAATGCACAAATAACACCAGAACATAAAGTTCGCTTGAAGCCTTATAAAGCAGTGGTTCTTGTGAATGAAGACGAAGAAAACCAAAAAATAATTAAAGCAAAATGTCTTGACTGTGCAGGTTTTGAAGGTAAAGGAAACCATTTTTTTATATTTAAATTTTTGCTTTACCTTTACTTATTTTTAATTTTCAATAACAATTTTTTTTATTTTTTTTTAGGTGGCTGTAAACATGCTGTTGCTATTTTATATTGGCTTCTTCGTAGATCAGAAGAACCACCACCAACTGAAATAAAATGTTATTGGAAAAAATCAAAACTTCCTTTGACTGGAAGTAATATAAAGCATATTTCATTAGAGAAAATCCGAAAAAGAAAAATTACGGATATTGAAACTGACAAGACCGTATTCGACGAGTTTATAAACACCGCTCCAGTAGATTCATCATCCACAATTTTAAAATATTTCAAACTCAAAATACAATATGCTGACATTCATCAATTGATGATATTGTATTTGGAAACTAAGCCCACCTCAATCAATGCAGAGAATTTCCTCAACTTTTATTCATTTCATATGACAGACAAAGTTTGTTATGAAGTGAACCAAAATACTATGGACCAACGTGACTCAACATTGTGGTATAAACTACGTTATGGAAGAATAACTGTATCAATATTTTATTCGATTGCACAGTGTTCCACCGCAGATGGAGTATTAGTGGAAAATATTTTAGGAGCCATTTCTTTCAACTTAACAAAAGAGGAAAAATATTTGAAATTTTACAAAAGAAATATATTAATGTAACAGAATGTGGACTATATTTAAATGCAGCAATGCCAATATTTGATGTCAGTCCAGACGGAATTAATGACGAATTTGTGTTTGAGATTAAATGCCCAACCACAGAAAAAAAAAAATTATGTTGAAAATGGAATAATTAATAAAAATTTTTTAGCTCAAATGCAACTACAAATGTTAATGGCTAAAAGAAAAAATGTTTTGTATTGCTAGTCCAAATTTTGAAAAAGATCAGAACATTGAGTTTTATACAGTAGAATATAATGAAAATTTATGTCAACAGTTATTAGATAGATGTAAAAAATTTTAGACAAGCTATATTTTTCCTAAATTAATAAATAATTAAAAATAAGAAAATTTTAATCAATTTTGTTTTATTAAATTATTTTGTATATTTAAAATTGCAAAAGCCATCTCAACTATGTGGTCTAAAAAGTCTAAAATTTTATTATTTATATGAGTTTCAGATAAAATTCTAATTTCTCTCACTCTACCAATTACTCTTTCAATATTAATTCTTATACTAGAAATTTGTTTACTTTCTTTTACTTCAGATTTTGATGACTTTTTATTTAGTTTTACCGAAGGAGGTCTTATTGATCCAGCATTAACTGTTCGAGGTCGTTAACTGTATTCTTCTTTCAGCTATTTAAAAACATAAAAAAAAATTATTAAAACGTATCTTTGAAAATTATAATGAAAATCCAATTTTCTCGAGCATTTTTTGTCACATGAACAAATTTTGGCTTAAGTGAGCAGCAATTAAAAATCTTCAACTTTTCACCAGATGTTCCTCTTTCTAATTGAATCCAAAATACAAACAGATGGCCTTGTATCTTTTTAATTTTAGGTGGTGTGCCCCCTCAAAGTTTTACATTTTCATCAACACTTTTTCACTATTTATATTATTTTTCCACTATTTTTTTTTACACAATAAATATCAATGAACATTTCACTACACAAATAAACACACTTTTATTATTTATTTAATTACTTTATTTTATGTATTTCGCTTTTTTGGATTTCGTTTTTAATTCTCTTTTGACGTCTCAATATTTATGTTTGACTTTGCTATTTAGTATTTTGTTTTATTGATGTTGTCATTTCTGAACAATAATTTGTAGCGTTTTTTCAATAGTTTTTGTTGCATTTATTTATGTTCATGGACAAACACTTAAACAGTCTTTCAACACATTTATTTTCCTTTTACAAATTAATTATACAGAACTAATGTACGCCTTTTATTATACTCTAACATAACTAATGGGAACCTTTATGTACTCTAACATTATAATAACATTTTCCTTTTACAAATTAAAAAAAAACCATTGAACTAAAATTTGGATTCTTAACCAAGTCAACTTCACTCATAACGACTAATACCACCTTCACCCCATCAAAATAAAAAAATAAACAAACAAAATGTCACTTTATACATTTTATTAGAAAAATATTAAAAAAACATTTAAAAAGTGAATATTTCGTTTTTAAATTCAATAATAATTTATTCAATATAGTGAGTGTACAACAGTGTTTCATTTTATAAAAAAAAATGTTAAAAATTACAATATTGTAATAAAAAATATAAAAACAAAAATTAAAAAAAAAAAACTTTGAAGCGTTGCAGCTCTTATACTACGGGTGCTTCGTCATCAGCTCGATATCTTCCGCTATATCCCCATACCGGAAACTATGCTATTTGTAGCGTTTTCTAAAAGATACAGCTTTTCAAACACTGCTCACTCTTTCTAGACTTGTTCCCAAATTTTTTATTTGGTGTTAATGTAGTGCTAGACCGGCAGTCAGGCATAAACATTTTTTATACTTTAAACTCATTTTAATCACTTTTTTATTTTATTTAATACTCACAAAAAAAAACGGTTGTCAAAAATTGTAAGTCAAATGTCAAATCGTCAACAAATGTGAATTGCCTAAACAAGGGAAATTTTTTGATCACTCGACAGAGTCAACTATATGTTTAGAAGGAGACAAACATATATATTTAATGACGTCACATTTAAACTATTGCCACAGGAAACCATAAGTCCAATCGTCCTATAATTTTCGAATTTTGAGTTTTCTTTAGGAAAATTATTAATGAAAAAAAATAATAATAATAATGTTTATTCTACAAAAGTACTCCATTATAGGAGGTCTAGTATCTAAAAAAAATGATGAGTAGCATTTACTTCTCTTCTCCATTGATTGCTAACCTCTTCCCGCACCGATGCGTCATGTGACTGATAAATGCAAAATGAATGATAAATCTCTTCGTTTCTAAGAATATTGTCTCATCGAGAAACATTCTCCGAAGATGGCAGCACAATAAAGTAAACATTATTTTTAAACATTCTTGCAGTGAGTAAAGCAAAATAAAAAAATGAATTTTAACTTGAGATTTTAAGGCCACAAACATACAAAAAAGGTAAGAAAAATAATATTTAGTTTAAATACACGTTAAGGAAGTATGGAAGTGTTATTTACGGCGTTCCATTCACCGGGCACAGAATAAAACACAGTATTATAATTTTATTAATAAATTTATTATAATATTTAATTATAAATAAATTCTCAGAAACTTAATATATTACTAAACTATTAATTAAACTATTTGTTTGCTTTTAATTACTTATTTAATTAATTAATGTTGGTCTAATGACCGTCGGGAATATAAAATATCCCCAAACAAGAATGTATTGGTCAAGCATAAGATCCTAATGCATGGATTAGATTGCAAACAGTGTGTCTGGAAAAAAATTAGAGGAAATCAAAAAGTTTATACATTTCACTAACATCGAAATTTCTTACAATGCCGTCCAAGAAAAATTTCGGAAAATAATGCTAATTGCAGTAGCTTTACATACTAATTTCGATGCAGCAAGGTCTTGATTCTAACACCAGTAAATAATGGAGAAGGGAAGTAAATGCTACTCAATATTTTTTACTAGACCTATAATGGAGTACTTTTGTAGAATAAACATTATTGGCATTATTGGTTACTGTTAAATAACATTTCAAAATAACATTTTGAAAATAACATTAATGCCTAAATCGTTATTCAGCTTCTGTTAAATTTTGCCTCTGTTAAAAATATGAAGCGAATTGGTTTTGACACTTCAAATCTTATGAAATTTTTTGTTGTATTTTAGTTTTTCTGGAAATCAAACAAAAGTGACGGAAAAAGTAAGAAAAAATGCTGCATTTTAGAATAAAATAATATAATTGTTTTATTTAAATAGTGAGAAATACATTTTTACACTGAAACCGCAATATAGTTAACTACTTAACGTATAGACTTTAGTTGAACTATTGCGGTTTCAATGTTAAAGACCTTCTTTCATTTAAATTTTGTTGTTGTCATCATTTCTTATACCATGAAAAACTATTGTTTAGTCTTGATACTCGGATGAAAGTTATTTTCTTGTATTTCTTAGGTGATCCGGGAACTTTAATTAATAATTAATAATTGATGTGTATTTAAAAATAATTAAAAAAAATTCATCACTGCAAAAAAAACTTTTTTTCAGTTTAATCCAATATTAATTGAATTTTTGATTTTAAAACAATAATAATTATTATTATTATTATAATTATAATACCCTTTATTAGCACAACAACATTTATTAAATAATAAAAAATTGTTTTTATATTGCATTATTATTTTAACAAGTCAGATTTTCTCTCTAACATTGATTTTGACTGCTCTTAACAGTAACAGAGGCTACCTGAATACCGATTTAGCCATTAAAGTTATTTTAGCAGTAACTGTCCATCATAGAACCATATTGATTTTAGGGTGGATCGGGGGTCGGGGTGGAGCACCCCCCATACAATTGTTTTGGAAAAAATCAGATTCCCGAGGATTGCAACAACTGATTGCAATGAAACTTTAGGATTAGTATTTTATTGGTACATCATAGAACCATATTGATATTAGGGGGGATCGGGGCACGGGGTGGAGCACCCCCCATACAATTGTTTTGGAAAAAATCAGATTCCCGAGGATTGCAACAACTGATTGCAATGAAATTTTGGGATTAGTATTTTATTGGTCCATCATAGAACCATATAGATTTTAGGGGGGATCGAGGCACGGGGTGGAACACCCCCCATATGATTTTCATGTAATAACTTCAAAACGTCGTTTTGCAATGCTTCTGGAATCACAATTTTATTTGAATTAAATAGGCAACCGTTTTCCGTACTTAATTGATCTCGTTTTTTATAGAAAATTCTAATTAATTCTGATTTATTTGACACATTTCTTGGCCACCCTTCCATTACAAATTCATAAATTCCGCTCAAATCTTTGTCTTTTACTAAATTATTTCTAACCGTATCTTCATTAATCGGATTTTCTTTTGAAAAATTAAAAGAATTTATTCTGTCACTGTCCACTTCCGTTCCCGACGGTAATGGTAGTCGTGACAAGCATCAGCGTGTGCCATTTTAGACCCTTTCGATACTCAATCTTATATTGAGTATTACCGCCCACCGTTGCAAACGAGCTGCGGCGACAGTTGGTGTACTCTTTTTTGGATCTAATATAATTCGTAATGCTTGGTGATCCGTACATATAGTGAACTCGTGTCCGTAAATATATTTATAGAATTTTTTTAAACTGAAAATTATGGCAAGTGCTTCTCTATGCAATTGCGAGAAATTTTTCTCAGCAGCTGACAGAGAGCTTGATACGAATAAAACGGGCTTTTCTATTCCGTTAACTATGTGCGACAATATACCACCGACACCGTACGGACTTGCATCCTTTGTTATTACAATTGATTTTCTTGGATCGTATAATTCTAAAACGTATCAGCTTTTTTGAACGTTCAAACGCGATTTGGCACTCATAACTCCAATCAAATTTTACCTCTTTTCTCAATAATTTATAAAGATCTTTTAATTCACTAGATAAATTAGGAATAAATCTCCCATAATAATTTAACAACCCTAAATATGATTGTAACTGTGTGACGTTCTCAGGCCGGAGCGCGTCCACGATGGCTTTTATTTTTTCACTATTCGGACTAATTTTTCCATCGGATAACGTATGTCCCAAATAATTTACTTTGATTTCCAAGAATTTACTTCTGTCTAAATTGATTTTAATATTTTTCTCGTTTAATCTTTGCAAAACATTCCAAACATTTATACGTGCTTCTTCTTTAGTTTTGCCCCCGACTATTATGTCATCTAAATAACAAGCTCTTGTTCTACATTTAATAGGACTTGGTCCATTATTGACTGGAATATGGACGGCGCACTAGCGACTCCAAACGGTAATCTGTTGTATCTAAATAATCCCTTGTGAGTACTTATAGTTAAATACTCCCTAGAATTCTCTGATATGGATACTTGCTGATATGCACCAGTTAAATCTATCAGGCAAAAATATTTACAATTCGACAAACCCGCGAAAATGTCGTCGATCCGCGGTAATGGATAGTGTTCCGTTTTTAGAAATTCATTAATGATTACCTTCCAGTCGATGCAAACTCGAATGCTCCCATTAGTTTTGGGAACCACGACTATGGGACTAGCCCATTTACTGTATTTAACGGGTTCTAAAATATTTAACTTACATAACTTATCGATTTCTTCTCCCACCTTATCTTTTTACTTGAATGGCACTACATATGCCTTGTGAAATATCGGAACCGCATTCTCTTCTAATTGCAACCCACCGAATATCCAGAAATCGTTTGATCCAGACTACCCCTTAAAACATTAGGATATCTATTTTTTATGTCCTCCACATAAATAATACAGTCTGTCTGTATTTCCTTTATTAATTTACAATCATTACTGAAATTCCCGAATTTTGTTCGCCAAGATGGCATTAATGTATCCAACCAAGTTCTACCCAGCAAAGGATTTCTAAATTTCTCTGCTTCTATTACATACAATGTAAGTATGTGATTATTTCCTTGAAAGCTCACTAAGACCTTAATGCTTCCTATCACCAGAATACTGTCACCTGTTGCTGTACAAAAATCATCATTATTACTCTTAACTAATTCAATGTGTTGAAAATATTCTCTATACTTATCTCAGCGTTTGTGCTCAGCACGTTTGTGCTGGTGAAAAATGCTTTTTCAAAACTTTAATTAAATCTTCAAAAATTTTTGTACTAGGATTGTCGGGCATGGTTAGTGACTTTAATATTTTATAAGACTCACCCCCCATTACAGTAATAAATAATGGAACTTTTGAGTCATCCTCCACTTTATTCACTTTGAAGAATTGTTTAAGACGGTCTTCATATGCTTCAAAGTCGTTTCCTGGTGTAAAGTGTTCTATATTACCAATCAGCGACATTTTGAACTGTACTGACTTTATGGTTATTACACTTGCTTCCAATATAATTTCACTGCCACTCATGAATAGCCAATTTCCAAAAACACAACCACGTGTTTTATTATTTTTCCCAAATTAACTAATCAATTTCTCAATTACTTAATTATCTTAATAATATAATACTATTATAATTACTTTTGAATATTATATTTAATATGATTTAATTATAAATCTATATTTTTATCCTCGTCGCCAGTTTATTATGTTGGGTTATTTCAATAAACTCAGACTTGGTTTTCTTTATTATTATTATTCTTTATTCGACCTACTCGCCCGGTGTCTAAATCACAAGAGACTGATGTACAATTCCTCTTTTTTATCTCTCTGTTCTCTTATTTTCTATTTTATAATCTCTTAATATTAAACCTATACTAAAACATGATTACACATTTTATCATATAATTATAGAGAATCGACTTCTCTATAACGGTATATAATTCAATATAATTCAATACACAACAATATCTACTTCATTATAATATATTTCTCTTTTTATTTGCTCTTTGTTTTTCAAAAATCCTCTAATGTTTATCTGTATTATGTTCAACTTCATTATTTAATTTGTTTATTTCTTTCTAATTCCTTAATATTTTGTATTTCTTTTAATTTATCTTTTTCCATTTTTTCCTCATATAATAACTCATTTATTTTTATCAAAATATTGTCCCCCTCTACTCCTTTATTTGCATCCTTTTCTTTATACACTTTCTCTAACTCTCTTAATGCTTTTTCTCTCTCACTTGTTTTATGTATGTTTAATAAACCATTTCCTCTTATTTCTTCTGTCTTATCTTTTTTTTTCTTTTTTTATTCTTTCTTCTTCATTTTCTTTATCACTATTATCCTTTTCTTGTTTTCTTTTTTTACCCCTTAATATATCATTGTTTTTTTTATTTTCTGCATTCCAATTGCTATACTTATTTCTTACAGTATTTGCGTAAGTATTTCTTTTTAATACAGGAAATTATTCTTCATTATCTAATATTTCATAGCTATTTTTACTTGTGTATGTTGGATGTTTCTCCAACGTTTCTATCAATGTTAGATTTTCTCTAGCCATTATTATTTTAATATTATTTTGTCTAGTGATTTCTTTGCATTTATTTTTGTCATTTGTAATATGTGGTCCGCCACAATTGTTACATATTGGATTTTCATTACATGTGGCTGTATTATGTTCTTCTCCGCATTTTCCACATTTTTGTCTGCTTTTACAACTTTTCGCTATATGATTAAATTTGCCACATTTATAGCATATTCTTACTTTTTTAATTGCGTACCATAGTTTTATTTCCTCAGGTAATTTTTTTTCTCTAAGGGCCATATACACCAAGGTGGCTAAAAGGTTATCCAGACTTAAATTTAATTTTTGGTATACACCAATGCGTATTAGCCTATATTTAAACCTCTATTTTAGCCGAGATAATATTTAAGTTTTTGCTTTACGACCGCGATTCATTGGTCGTATATTTTTCGTAATCCAGCTAATAGTTATCTGCGAACTGTCAAAGTGTCAAATAAAAAAATAAATAATTTAATATAATATGTTCATGTTCCAAATACCAGATCAGTTAACTTCCTGATATCAGCCTCCGTCATATTTGGGCGTTACATTTTTTTCATATATAATAATTTTTATGTTACTTTTTTTTTAAATTTTTTTGATTTATTTACTATTTTTTTGTTTTAATAATATCATAAATATGACATTTTGTTTTTATTTATTCTGATTTTCCATTGGCCCATTTTACATCACATGACATTCGGAAATGTAGGGTTCAACAGAAATATGTAGTTAAATTTTGCATGGATGCGTAATTTTTTGTTCGAAAAATTAATTTTAGTTAGGTTGATGTTTACCATAAAAATAACGAAATTTTAATCCAGATAACTATAAGCTACGGATTAAAATTATCCGGATAACGTTTTAGTCACCTTGGTGTATATAGCCCTTAATGTTATTTTTATTATCTCTGTTTCAATCATACTAGAGTAAACTGGTCAGTTACTGGCATACTAACAGTGATTTTGAGTTCAAGGATTTTTTATCATTATATGTAATAATGATTGATTGACCAGAACATTATTTTTTAAATATTCATTGCTTTCGGCCAAAGTACAATAAGTAATTATTATTAATTTATAACCGTAATTTATACTTATTATCAATTTAAAACAATGTCGAGATATTTTAGTTATTGGCACGTGAAATTAAGTGATTGGCATTTTTCTTTTAATAATCGGCACCAAATAATAACAATATTTTTATAAAAAAAAAACATTTCTATTTCATTGATTTTTTTGGTAATTCTTAAAAAATACATAAAAAATCACAATTTTCAATACTTAGGTAAGGTATACAATATTAATATTATTTTTAAATATACAATATGTACTAAACTAATCATAAAAAATAGTTATTTCAATTCATCATCAATATTGCTGTTTAATCTGGTTGAATTAAACTTTAGGAATTGGATAGGAAATTCTTCTTTAACAATCCCGATGTATCCGGGCCAGACAATTCTCTGTTAAAGAAGTTTGAATGATATAGACGATTTGACTTGATTTTATTTATAAAAAATCTAAGTTTATATACAATAAAAATTGATTACATTGCATTTTAATTTCATGAGAACAATACAAAAATATGATAAAGAATTGTTATTCTCATATAAGAATGTATTATAAATATGCCCAAAAATGCATAATTGCAGAATACATGAAGATGTTTTCTGATATATTTGATTTTTAATGTATTTTGATGACACAATTATTTTGCGTCTGAGAATGACGCTGCGTTTACAACGCACCGTTTATTTTTTCATATTTATAAAATATGTGATTGAACAATTGCAATTCAATATTGTTATTTTTAAACCTACAGTTCATTTGGACAGATTTTTTTTAAGGAACAAATTTTGCATAGGAATTCGGCTTTCAATTCCATTTCAGGATTTTTATCTTGAATGCATTTAGAATGGTACTTCCTTTGACAATTATTACATGCAACTCCTGCTTTCTCTTTTGTTAAGTTATCTGCACATATAAAGCAAAGTCCGATATTTTTCTCAGTATCCATATCAGTTTCGTGTTTCGTCGAATATAATTTTTCAGGAACATTTTTCCTTATAGTTAATATCTTTGCTTTAAGGGTTTTACGTGCAAGTGTCTCAGAAACCTTTTCTTGTTTTATTTTTTTATTAATTAATCACAATCTCTATTGGCATTTGTATACTCCTGCCATAATTTGTATAAAATTAATAAATTTTCATCGTCCGGTATATTTTTAAATTCTGCAAACTGTTTAGTTTTTACCTCATCAATTATCTCTTGAAATCGATCATTGGAAACTGATTTAAAGTTATGATCTCCAGTAATGTGTCCTGAATATCTTCCCAAACATTTTTTATAGTCGATAGAATTGGGGTTCCAAGGGTATAGCCCACATGCTGCAAAGCCATTAATGATTATATCTTTATTCATATAATAATCCAGAACAGTTTTCAAAATTGGTGCAAACTTTACTTTCGATAAAATTCCATTTGGATTATCTCTTTTCCAATCGATCACAGCTTTCTGCCAGCCAAGCTTTAGTGGTTTAAAGGCTGATACGTCAGCCGGTTGTAGTAATCGAGTGGCATTAGGATAAAGACAAATTAATATTATTTGAAGTTTTGTGCACAACTCTGAAAGCACTAGTGTAGTGTGTGTACAATGACCGTCAACAAAAAAAATTATTGGAAACTTAGGCTGCGTCCGAATGCTTCCCTAAAATCTAAACTTCGCACTAAATTATTCGAAAACCGTCCGAAGGTTTCCCTCGATTACTAAACTTCGCACTAAAATATGTCAAATGATCGAGTGTGCTCACGACTACACTAGCTCCCTAAACTTGATTCAAAAATTAAAAAAAGTTGAAAACTTATGTGCAAAAATTAAGAATAAAACGAAAAACTTAAATGTAAGTAATAATAATAAATAATTTCACTATAATTTAAAGGATTTTTTTATTATTTTACGGGAAAGAACTATAACTATTATTACAATTATACAAAAACAATAATTATACAAAAACAAAAACTAACACGGTTAAACGTTTACTTTAAACAACAAACAACCTTTTCAAATTTTTTTTAAATGAATGACATTTCTTCTGTCAAATTAATAGAGTGAAGTTAAAATATTATCTTTTGAATAAAGTGAAATTAGCTTCGGAATAAGCTCAAACAAGTGAGACTTCCGGACAGCATCGAGTGCTAGTTTTCAAAATAGAATAGAATCGAGCTTAGGAAGTAGTGCAAGGGAAACATTCGGACGCAGCCTTAGTATTTTTTTTAACATTAGATGGATGAAGAATATTTTGAACATATTCTAAGAAAATGTCTGCTTTCATCCACCCATTATCGCTTATACCTATTCCCCAAATAATTGGAACTGACTTTATAATATCTGACGGTAATCTTTTAAATGGACAAATTATCATTTATGGGGTAATACATCCACTTGCAGAAAATGTAAACATCACGGTGATGTTAGCCTTAGCTTGTCCTTTATCTACCTGATATACATTTCTAGTGCCCTTCGGTGCTATTACTCTCCCACTCTTTGGACAGTGAAAAAAACAAGTTTCATCGCCGTTGAAAATTCGTGTTGGATCTTCTAGAATATCCATAAAATCTTCCTCTTTTAAATACGAAGATATTTGTGAAAACCAGCCTCTAATATCAGTTTCAGAGACGGCTGCACTAGCATCCGTCACCGCTTCTGGAGTTCTAATGTCTTCGTAAAAAATTTTTAAACCAAGTGTCACCTGGTGTATTATTTTTAAACGGATTTTTTCTTGGTTTTGTGTCGAGAAATTTTTTGACAACTGCTTGAATGTCTTTCTGAAATTTAAAGTAAATAATCAGTAACTGACATATAAAAAAAAAAAAAAAAAAACAGATCCACTGCCATTAACTAAAATATTAAATTTTAATTATTGGCAGTATCAAGCCAATAACTGAAAATAGGAAATATATGGGTTTCAGTAGTCGGCACAAGGAATAACAAAAAACTTTTTAGGGAAAATCTGTTTCAAATGAATATATACTAATTCATTAGTTAATCTGCTACCTATTCCAATCACGACAATCAGCGTAACTTAAATTATAATAAAGTAAACGCTTAAATACCATAGCGAAATCCTTAACAAAAAAACTAAAATATGCCATACATTGCCTTTTTCTTATACCAACTTGCTTTCCACTTCACATAATAAATACAACTGATTTTTGGCAGTTGTCAAACATGTAACAAAAATGTGGAGAATTAGTGCCCTATAGGCAATAAAATACGACAACAACTGTATTTTTCAAGCAAATTTTTGATAAATTGCTTTCAAAACCAGCATGCCGATAACTAGTATGATGCCGACAACTGACTGACCAGTTTACCCTATATTCATTTTTTTCATTGTCAAATTTTTTTTTTAATCTATGAATTTCTACTAATTTTCCCTCTTCCTCGTTTTCTAATTCTTCTTTTATCTCTTTTGTCGTTATTTCTGTTGGTATGAAACCTATAGTTCTAACTACCGTCACAAAAAATCTAGGTATATATCCTATTAAATTATTTTCTTCTAATAATTTGCTGTATACAAAATTATTAGCTTCTTCGAATCTATTAAAGAATATTATTACACTGTTTATTCATAGTTTTTATATCAATCACATTTTGTATTTTATATTTTTTAATCATAAATCCTATTCTTATTACTTAATTAATAAAAAAACCATAGTAATAAAATAAGACCAAAAAAACCAAATCGGAAAACACTCGGATATAAGGTACGATTTTTTCGGTCCCATGTCCGTACATTATAACGAGATTCTACTATATATAAGTCACTCAATTAATAAGTCATTATTAATACAAGCCCAAAAATTGATTTAAATTTAGTGAAATATAGTGAATCTAATTTTTTTTTATTTCAAATATGGGTAGGGGTGAACTGTATCTATGGTCACAGACTAAAATAACATACCAGTACAGCGATTTTGCTAACAATTATTATGGGAGAGGAGAACTTATTTCTCCCACTCCCAATTA
Source organism: Pedicia rivosa (assembly GCA_963082725.1). NCBI lineage: Eukaryota > Metazoa > Arthropoda > Insecta > Diptera > Pediciidae > Pedicia > Pedicia rivosa. The sequence goes on from OY720153.1 coordinate 25,288,030, forward strand.
TATTCGAAAATGGGAGAAAAAACGATTTTGCTATCAAAAATATTTTTTTCCGTTCTCCCATGAACTGTCAGAATTTATCCCATATAAATTTTATGTTTTATTCTTGGGAGAAGAACATAAAAATATAGTTCATAAAATTATCCAGTATAAAAATTTGTAAAAAAGTGTTTAAATATAATAACAAACGAAATATAAGGTAATTTTTATAAAATTAAAATAAGCAAAATTTTGAAATACCTACAATTTATGTTTTAAAGAAGTGAGGTTATTTTTTTGTTTTTAACTTATTAAAATTAAATTAATTATTTATTATTTATTAATTATTTATTATTTATTAATTATTTATTATTTATTAATTAGTTATTATTTATTAATTAATTATTAAATATTAGAGACAAAATTCATTAGCTAAAAATTAATTGACGGATGAATTATTAGTAGTTTTACTAATAATTTACGAACTATTATATTTAAAAAGCAATATGCTATTACATAGACAATAATTTATTAATTTATAATTTAAATAAAAATTATATTGTGAAAAAGAGAAAAACATATAGCGCATAAAAAGTCTTGTCCATTTTTACGTTGATATGTCCCCGAAGCATAAAAACCAAATACACTCAAAACCTAAAAATTAAAATAATGTCATAAAGCATCATATTATATTTTAGATTATAAATTAAAATATTTCCAACAAATTTGCAGGAATCGAATCACTCCTTTTTCTTATTCTCATATATTATATTATATGTTATATTAAAGTATTGTTTCAAAGTTGACATATTATTAAATTAACTAGCCTCCGGAATATCAAAAGGATTTTGGCTGTCTCTTAGCCTTTTTCTTACAATTTTTAATTTGTGTTTCCTTTTATAATTCTCTGCAATTGCTATAATATTCATTTTCTTATTTTTTTAACACAACTTTTCACTTCAAACATAATTTTATAATTTACTTTAAAACACAAACATTAAGTTTGCTCTTCATTTGATTTGTTTTTGTTTTACAGAAGAAGGAAGAGTTTGATTTCACATGATTCACATGTTTTATCTGAGAAAAGGTTTTTATTCTAAATATTCGAAATTTATTCTTTCATGCAAGGTTTTTTCTTGCATTTACTTTATATTTAGGTATATGTGATTTTTAAGTAATTTAAAAAAATGTATTCTAGAAATTGAGAGTATCGAAATTGTGAATACGTTGAGAATATTTTTTTCAAACAGATTCTAGAAATTTTTGGATATTGCTTCGTCGTAATCGACTAAGGCTTGTAATGGAAAATTTTCAAATTCAACTTTTTTTATTTTTAAAAGACACAATTAAAAGAAAATTTCCAAAAAAAATTTTTTCTCACGTAGAATGACCCTAGGGCAACTTATTTTTACTAACAAAAGGTTAAATTGGTGGTTATTCCAACTTTTATCCACAAAAAAGGGGTCGAAAAAATCCTGTCAGTCCGGACTCCGTCCGCCGGACTCCGTATGTTAACACGATAACTCAAAAACGCGTGAAGTGATTTCAATAAAATTTTGGGATTAGTATTATTTTGGTCCCCAATAGAACCCTATTGATTTGGGGTGTGATCGGGGCACGGGGTGGAGCACCCCCATACAATTGTTTTGGAAAAAATCAGATTCCCGAGGATTGCAACAACTGATTGCAATGAAATTTTGGGATTAGTATTTTATTGGTCCATCATATAACCATATTGATTTTAGGGGGAATCGGGGTACGGGGTGGAGCACCCCCCATACAATTGTTTTGGAAAAAATCAGTTTCCCGAGGATTGCAACAACTGATTGCAATGAAATTTTGGTTTTAGTGTTTTATTGGTCCACAATAGAACCCTATTGATTTTAAGGGGGGATCGGGGCACGGAGTGGAGCACTCCCCATGCAATTGTTTTGGAAAAAATTAGTATTCCGAGGATTGCAACAACTGATTGCAATGAAATTTTGGGATTAGTATTTTATTGGTCCATAATAGAACCATATTGATTTTAGGGGGGATCGGGGCACGGGGTGGATCACCCCCCATACAAATGTTTTGGAAAAAATCATTTTTTGAGGATTGCGACAACGGATTGCAATGAAATTTTGGGATTAGTATTTTATTGGTCTATCATAGAACCATATTGATTTTAGGGGGGATCGGGGCACGGGGTGGATCACCCCCCATACAAATGTTTTGGAAAAAATCATTTTTCGAGGATTGCGACAACGGATTGCAATGAAATTTTGGGATTAGTATTTAATTGGTCCATCATAGAACCATATTGATTTTAGGGGGGTTTGGGGCACGGGGTGGAGTACCCCCTATTCAAATGTTGTGGAAAAAAATCAGTTTTTCGAGGATTGCGACAACGGATTGCAATGCAATTTTGGGATTAGTATTTTATTTTTCCATCATAGGACCATATTGATTTTAGGGGGGATCGGGTCACGGGGTGGAGCACCCCCATACAAATTTTTTTGGAAAATACAGTTTGTAAGAACATGTGAACGGATTGCAATGAAATTTTGGGATTAGTATTTTATTATATTAAATGATGGTTCCATGGAGGGGTTTTCAGAACTTGGGTATATTGTTATCCGTTCGTGTTAAATGCTGACAATACTATTGCATAACATTCGACGAAGCATACTTACCTGTCGTTTTTTTTGTTTTGAATGAAAATAAACAACAACAGAAACAAAGAAATAAAAAAAATTAGATCAACTGAGAAACAAAAACTCTTGCGGTTTAATTTTTTGTTTTTGAATTTAGTTAAAAGTTATGTTTTCTTTTGCTCTTATTATTCTTATGTAAATTAGATAAACAATTTTTGTTTTCTATTTATGAAGGGAATATTGATAATCTAACGAAAAGAAAATATTTAGAGGGACGAAAAAGGCAATATAATTTAATGGTTTTTATTTATTATATTATTTCTAATTAAATTCAGATACTATAGGATTCTCGAGCTTATATAAAAAAAGACCTACATATTTAAAAAAAATATTGATCAAAATTTTCAAATATAAATTATTTTAAAATTAACCATAAAATAAATAATTTTGAAAATCTACATCCAAAATTCAAAAACCTAAAAATGAAAAATCTCCACAACAAAAAACCTAGAACAAAAAATTTGCTAATTCAAACACACACAATTACACAAAAATACACAATCAAAAAAAAAGAATATACGTTCCCTTGCGTACAAACTTTGGCACAGAACAACGAATACTAATTCGTTTTCCTTTTGTTTTTAAATGTTATTGTTTTTTTAAATATTTTTTGTAATATTTTATTTTAAAAAAAATTATTAAATTTGGCAACATGAATTTTTTTTTTAAATCAGTTGCAATTTTTTTAAATTGATTCGTAAAATGAAAAAAAAAATTTAAATGCACAACAATCGCTTATACAATAAAAGACAGAATGTTTATCTTTCTTATTGCAAATAAATTACTATATAAAATAAATAAAAATAAAATACCTACTAATTTCCAAATACTTAATCGATCAGAAACCTAAAATTTAATCTACTATAATACATCAAAAAACCTTAAATAAAAAAATTAATAAAACTTAAAAAAAAAAATGTTAATTTCAACACACACACAATTACAGAAAAATACTCCATCAAAAAAATAAGCCTAAAGTTCATCCAAAATTCAAAAACCTAGAAATGAAAAATAATCTACACATCAAAATATATGAAATAGAAAAAATAAGAAAAACTTTAAAATCAATTTGGGAACACAATAAAAAAAAATACAATCAAAAGAATGAATACATAGTTGCTGAGAATTAAGATTTTTTTTTGATTTAGAATTTATTTTTGTTGCGGTTATTAGTATTTTGTAGGATATCTTTTCCGCCCAGCCACAGGTACTTTTTTGGGAGAGTGGTGAACATCTTTTTGATACATTTTTAATTCATCAAGCGTGATTATTGTTTTTTTTTCGATATTGGCTATTGTCAAAAGTATGTGTCAAAAACAAATGTCAAAACAAAGAAAAATATTAACGAATAAGTTTAAGTGAAGTTAAAGTGAAAAATATTAATTAAATTATAACTAAAGTCATGTTAAAAAAGTCATGTTCGTTTATTATATTAATAATGTTCATATGAAAAAAACTATACAAAATAATTGTCAAAACAAATAAAAATTTTGAAAAATATGTTCAATATTTAAGTTAAATTGAAAATTAATTTTGTAAATTAAGTTAAAATCAGAAGAAAATAGAGCTAGTTTTAGTCTTCATATATTTGTGAAATTAATTATTATATATTTGAGTAGATTAATACAAAATCTATTATTTTGAAACTAAGTTTATTTTCTTTTAGTACAAATAATTTCATTATTCCAATACAAATTCAATATCTTAGCATTAATGATCTAAAAATTAAAATATTTCAATTTAAAATATGATTAAATTATAATTGGGTTTCAATTTCTGTATGAAATTTAACTTGATCTGGGATGAAGTAAAATTTGTAGTTTTTTTGATTGGTGATCCGGATTCAGTTAAGCTTTCTTTTCTATTTTAAGATTTTCAGCTTCGTCCTAAATTAGTTAGTTATGTTATTATTATATATGCTGACATATTTAATATAGTTAGTAGGACATTTATTACACAGAGCGGTTTAAAATACTTCCAAAAAATATATACCAAGTATATCTGTATATTAGTTGACATATTACACCAATACCTCGCTTTGCGTCGTTTCGAAGTTGCGTCGCTGCTGAATTAGTACTAATTTTCACTGTGCGTCGTTAGATTTTCAAAGTTGCGTTGTTTTGGGTTCGAGGAAATTTATTTTACGTTGAAAAAAAAAGCTGTTCAGCAAACATTGGACCAATTTTTTGTGAAAGAAAGCCGACTTACGACAATATGTTTTTTATAAATTAATTGAATATTTTATTTTGTTTTAATTGAATTTGTTTTTTTTTTTGTTTTTTGTATGTATGTAATAAAATTTTATATTATTTTTGTTTTTTAAATGTTTACTTTGTTCAATTTTCTTTTTAAAAAGTAGTATTTTCGTAACCCTGGAACCTATCTTCGATCTTTACATGGTTTGTATAGAAAATCATAATTCACTTTGCGTCGTTTCAATTTGCGTCGTGTTTTTTTGGAACGTAACCACAACGCAAAGTGAGGTATTGGTGTAGAGTGTAGTTGTTTTCTTTTGGCAGTTCTATATACCATAAAGCATTAAAAAGTGAACATTCTGCAACTTCACGCTGGTTTCTCAAAAGAACGACATTTATCCAGTATACAGCATAACGTTGTCAATAATTCTGTTCCTTTAATTATATTTTTTATAGAACAAATAAATTAGCAGTTTTCCATTTTATTATATTCATTGAGAGTTTTGACGTAAAAAAAAGTCTATCAAAATTCGTTAATGCGCCTTCTAGTGGATAACATTTAACTAATAGTGCTGTACTATATACAATCCCAAAACAAAAGGTGGTATAGTATCGAGAATAACTTTTTAATAAAGAATTTATACTTTATGCTATATAAAACTGCCAAAAGAAAACACCTATTATCACGAAGGCTAGTTATGTACATAAATATAAAGTTAGGTGGTTATTAGACAATCTCTTATATACTATGTGCATAGCTTGCCTAAAAATTACACATATTATAAAGATATATATTATATTGCTAATTTATAATGTAATTTTGGAAAACATAGCCATTTATTTATTAATCTATAACAGTGGTATCGGTCCATTTTGACTGTGGATCTCAAGTCAGCCGTCTTAAGTGCAAGTGGTTGTCAGTATCATTGTATTAAAGATATTGTAAGTCTTTTTGAGAATGTGCTGATATATGTTGTGCCTTGTTGTTACTGTTTAATAATAAATGTAGTGGGTTATGCCTTTATGTCGTACCCGCAGGTCTTAGTGGAAACACTTTGATCAATAGATTCCATTTGCAGTCTAATTGCAATAAATTACAAAATACGTGGCCTTTAAATAAGGAGGTATTCTCCACGTAACCAAAAATAGCTATCTTGTGATTAACTTGTCGCACGGTGAAACCTGTGCCCACATAATTATATTATACAAGTATTGTCTAAAGCGAAAGTCGTAAAACTAAATAGAATTGAAATCGAGAAATTCACTAAGAATGAGTATGAAGGCTTTACGATATTATATAAACAAATAAGTTTAAATGTCGATAAGATTTATATATGATTAATAAAATGATATGTATTTAATTATTCTAATCATAATATCTATCATTGAATCAAAAATATCAATAAGACCAATTGATTGAGACCTTTGTCTCTGTATATACCGATTTGGGCCGGTTGAGATTGACATCGATGTATTTCATGTCGGCTATTGATATGGTCAAAATTCATACAAATATAGCTAAATACAAATATACACACACCGAAAGGAACGTGTGCTCTTGTTTAGTCGAAGACCAATCAACTTAGGTGGATATTCGAAGTACCTATATTATAATTCATTTAACCAAAAATCCAAAATATTAATAAGACTAATTGTTTTCAAAACTCTGTATATATTACTATGTAATTGAGATTGTTTTCAATGTAATCCATGTCGGTCCGTTTAATATTTTAAAAACTTTAATATAAATTTGCTTAATTGCGTTTCTTTATTAAAAAAAATTCTATATAATAGAATTCTGGTTGATCCTGCCAGTAATTATATGCTTGTCTCAAAGATTAAGCCATGCATGTGTATGTACACACTATATAAAAGTGAAACCGCAAAAGGCTCATTAAATCAGTTATGGTTCCTTAGATCATATGCCCAATTATTTAGATAACTGTGGTAATTCTAGAGCTAATACATGCAATTATACACAGACCGAAAGGTCTTATTAGACCAAAACCAATCGACTTCGGTCGATAGTTAAGGTGACTCTAGATAATATGCTGATCGTATGGTTTTATGCCAACGACAGATCTTTCAAATTTCTCTGCCCTATCAACTATTGATGGTAGTGTAGTAGGCTACCATGGTTGTTACCACATCTAAGGAAGGCAGCAGGCGCGTAAATACCCAATCCCTGCACGGGGAGGTAGTGACGAAAAATAACAATATAGGGCTCAATCCGATGCCCTGTAATTGGAATGAATACACTTTAAATTCTTTAATAAGGATCAATTGGAGGGCAAGTCTGGTGCCAGCAGCCGCGGTAATTCCAGCTCCAATAGCGTATATTAAAATTGTTGCGGTTAAAACGTTCGTAGTTGAATCTTGGTCAAGCACAGTCAATACAACCAAATGCGGATCCTATTGTCTGTTAATGCTTTGAGTTTTACTGCAGAATAGCGAAATAATATATTTATATATTAAAGTAGTTATTCAATTAAAAGTCTGAATAATTTTGCATGGAATAATTTAAAAAGTTGTCTGTTTAATTTGTTGGTTTAAATAACAGACACAATGATTAATAGGAGTAGTTTGGGACATAATGATTACGGGGTGAGAGGTGAAATGCTTAGACCGTCGTAAGACTTACTTAAGCCAAAGCATTTGTCAAAGATGCTTTTTTTAATCAAGAACGAAAGTTAGGGGATCGAAGGCGATCAGATACCACCCTAGTCCTAACCATAAACTATGCCAGCCAGCAATAGCTACTACTATGGCTCTTTCAGTCGCTTTACAGGAAACTATAGCTAGGTTCCGGGGGAAGTATGGTTATTATTTGCAAGTTCAAATAGGTAAAATATCATACCGCAAATATCATACCGAGTAATACCAATAATAACATGAGTGCTTTGGTAGAAAGTGATGACAATTTGTTGCGTGATGTGATTATGAATTCTGATGAGGGTAGTACAGTTGAGAACATGGGGAAATTTTGGGGGTGTTAAATTCATTATTGAATATTGATTGCTCGAAAGCGATTGAGAGTAGGGTTTTGGAGAGTGAGATAATGAATTGCTATATTAAACAGGGTCTTAGAAATAAGAATATAAATTATGAGTTTGACAAAATTTTATTATTGTTTGGTGGGGTTGTCGAAATTAAATTAAATGTATCAAAGAGTAAAATCATTGATATAACAACAATAAGCCCAAGGAAAATAAAACAGTATAAAAAACAACAACAGCGGCTTATGGTTGATAATTCACCAAAATTTTTATCAAAGATGATAATTGACGGTGACTATGCTGTTCCATTAACACCAACGAAGGAACAAATATATGATGTGTATGACATTAGATTTGGGAGGAGTATCATTGATACAACACCTATTGCTGATAAAAAAAAATGTAAGGATAATGGATTTTCATATAATCCAGTAACATTAGATGAAGTAAAATGGGCAATAGGTGATAGTGTTAATGATATCTCTCCTGGGTTTGATGGGATTACACTAAAGAATATAAAAAAATGGACACAAATACAATACTTAAGTTGTTTAATTATTTTTTATTAATGGAAGATTTGCCGGATGTATTAAAAACGGCTAAAACAATTTTAATATCTAAAGGAAGTGATAAATTGGAGGATGTAAATAATTGGCGTCCGATAACAATTTGCTCACTTTTAAATCGCTTGTTTTGTAAAGTAATTGATAGGAGATTGCGGCCGGAATTATCAACAACTCAAAAGGCATTTATGCCAGTTGATGGTTGTGGGGAACATTTGGCTGTAATATCTAGTTTGTTAAAATTTGCGAGGGAAACTAAGCAATCTTTGTCATTAACTTTTTTGGATTTAGCAAAAGCTTTTGATAGCATATCTCACGATTCAATTAGGCGGGCTCTTAATCGTTTTCAGGTGAATGAGCATTTAAAAAATTTAATAATGAATTTAAGTAGAGTAAAGTGGATGGTTCTGGGCCAATTTGGGATTGGGATTAAAATTTCAATGTATTTTGTTGTTGTAATCGTAAAAAACCTAAAAATTTACCCCCACTTTTTCAGTGTATTTTGTTGTTGTAAAACCGGAAACCGCAAAAAAAAAACCGATTAAAATTTCAGTGTATTTTGTTGTTGTAATCACCACAAAAACCGCAGACCACAAAAACCGCAAATCGAAACCACAAACCAGTAATCTTAAAATTTTTCATGAATACTATCGTATTATAAAAATCCACAATAAAACCTTAGTAATCTCAAAATTAAAATAACCTTGAGTTATTATCACCTATTCACAAGTAAAAAAAAAAAAAACAAACATTTTTTTAAATAAACTATTTTTATTAAATTATTTATCAAAAGAAATAGCACTTTCGTGATATGGGAAAATATATATTTTAATTTTAATTTATTTGTGAAGAGAAAATAAAATGATTTCTTGAGGTTAATGTGAGAGAGGAAAGGGTAATGATAACGAATAGTACGTCAATTCAAATTTATTTTGTGATATATTTATTAATGAAAACAATTTTACAGATAAATTTTCTTATCACTAGTTACATGTTTTCTTTATTTGACATATAGGTATGAATTTGGTCTTTACAAAGTAGAGGAATTTCGTGAAACATTCTACAATAGTTAAAACCAGTACGTGTGTGTTGTGATGGTATGAAGAAATCTGATGGATTTAACATATTAGTATGTTTTTCCTTGCAAAGCTGAAGATATTTATTGAAGTAATTCTTTGTATCATTAACAATAATAGAATTATAAAACATAACCGAATTTATGAATTGGGCTATTAATCCAAATGACGTCCAATCTTTTCTTGTCTGATTAATTTGTTGATTTTTACAAATACAGACTTCCTTCTTTTTATTATTAAACACAACAGTAGCACTAAACTTGTTTTGGTCTTCTAAAATATTAAAATATCTATCTTTCTTTTTTCCTGATGAAATTAATTTGGTAATTTTTCGTATATTTGTATACAATTTATTCCATTCCTCATGAGTATGATTAATATGTACACCCTTCACAAAAATGATTGCCTCAGATTGAAAATTTTCTGGATTGATCCCACATGATATGTACGCCCTGTGTGTTGAATTAAAAAAATAGCAGTATCCTTGTAGTAACTTAGGAATATTTACTATTTTTGATATTAACTCGCCATACAAACCAATGTGTTAATAGTGAACAATTATGTGAAGTTTGTGGAGTCTTGTGTAAAAATCAAAGAGATCTAAAAAATCACAAAATTATATATCATTGTTTGAATCAAGAAACAATTAAGAGGAAAAATATTAAACAAAAAAGTAAAATTAACAATTGCAAGTGACTCAAATATATCTAACGATAAGATATGTTTGATATGTAATCTGTCTGTGAAAAAAATCAACATTTACTTCAAATTTAAAATTAAGTGTTCATAAAAACAATGTGTTGAAACAATATAAAAATAGTGAAAATGTTGATGTGATTGTATCAGCATTTAAACATCGTATAATAAGTTTTAGAATTAGGGATTCGGTTGAATCTGTTAATATATTAGTATTTTAAATGTTATCAAAGGCACAACAATTAATTTGTTAATAGTACAATTAGGTATTCTTAATTCGTTTAAAGTGAATTTTAAATTGTTTGGTGAATACATTAAATATGGAATAAATAAACACAATGTTAGTCTTCACAAATCGTTCAATACCATAAACAAAATAGTTAATGAAGGAGTTAATATATGTGAACTATTTGATGGGCTCAAAGATTTGATTGTAATACAAAGTGAAGATTTTCAGGTACACGATTCTGGTTGGGCTTTATCAAAAAAAAAAAATTATACTTAGAAGTTAATATTAATAAATATAATCCTATTCATGGATCATCGTTTATTAAGTTACCCAAAAAAAAAAAATTGAATTAAAACATGTGGTAATAAATGTACAAAATAAAGATAATGCATGTTTTGCGTGGGAGGTGACAGCAGCTCTTTCTCATCCTGTACAAAAGCCTAATCGAATCACCTCATATCCTCACTATTCAGCATTATTAAAATTAAAAGGGATAAATTTATCAATGAAAATAATAGATATAAGTAAGTTTGATCAAATAAATACTAATATAAGTATTGGTCCACTATATTTTTCTAAATTAAAAAGATTAAACCATATAAATTTATTACTAATAGAAAAGGGAAATAATTCCCATTATTGTTGGATAAAGAATCTGAGCAGATTGGTTGGAACTCAGATGAACAAGAGACGCCACAGAAAATGGTTTTGTGATGGATGCCCCAGATTTTTTTAGATAACAACTAGATTTAATTAATCATGTATAAAAAGATTGTCACCATCTAAAATGTGTGTTACCATCATTGAAAAATTATATGATAAAGTTTAAAAAAATTCGATTTCAATGAGAAGTTCCCTTTGTAATTTAATTGGATTTTGAATCAATCCTTACACCAATCGATACTTGTCAACCTGATTCAAGTAAATCATTTACAATTGATATTGATAAACATGAATCATTTAGTTTTGCTTATTATATTAAATGTTCATACGATGATAGCTTGCCAAAATTTGTTACATATAGAGGTTTAGACTGTGGAAAAGTATTTATTGGTTACATTTCACAGGATATAGAATCAATTGGTGTAAAAATATTGTCAGAAATTCCCATGTTACCTTTAACTGCAAATGAAAAACTAGAATATAAATCTCCTTCTAAATGCTTCATATGTGATGAAACTTTTTCATTAGAAAACTATAAAGTAAAAGATCATTGCCACTTTACTGGTAAATTTCGCGGTGTTGCACATACTAAGTGCAATATTAATTATAAATTGACAAAATGTGTACCAATAGTATGTCATAATTTAAGTGGTTATGATGCACATTTTATTATTCGTGAATTAGGTTATAACAATGAAAAAATCGATTTGCTCGCTCAAAATAAAGAAAAGTATATTTCATTTACGAAGCATTTTAGATTGAATGAAAATAAATCAATAAAATTAAGATTCATCGATTCTTTTAAATTTATGGCTTCTAGTATACAAAGATTGGCTAACAACCTTAATTCAAATCAATTTTTTGAATCCAAAAAATTTTCCTCAATGATGAGGAATTTAATTAATTATTAAAAAAGGAGTTTTCCCATATAATCACATAAAATCACATAATATTTTGAATGAGACTAACCTGCCTTCCAAAGAAAATTTCTATAATAAATAAAACAACACCCATATAAGTGAATCAGAATATCTTCATGCATTAAATGTATGGAAAACTTTTAACTGTAAGTCTATAGGAGAATATTCGGATTTATATTTAAAAACGGATGTGCTTATATTAACTGATAGTTTGAAAAATTTTCGTAGAACATGTTTCAGTACATATGGACTAGATGCAACTCATTATTTCACAGCACCGGGCTTAAGTTGGAATGCAATGCTGAAATATAGTAAAATTAAATTAGAGTTGCTTACCAACATTAATATGATTCATTTTATTAAACACGGAATTTGTGGTCGTTTGGCTCAATGTTCTAATCGCTATGCAAAAAGCCAATAATAAATATATGCAAAATTATGATTCTAGTAAGGAATTAAATTATTTGACTTATATTGATGTAAATAATTTATATGGTGTTGCGATGAGTCAATTATAAAAACTTCACGTGGTTGAATGAAGATGAAATTATTATCTTTGAAATGACTAAAATTAATGATAATACAGACATAGGATACATACTGGAAGTAGATTTGGATTATCCAGAAAACTTGCATTCCTATCATAGTGATTTTCCATTTTGTGCATTAAATATGGTTCCACCCATTAATAATTCTAAAAACAAAAAGTTAATTACTAGTTTGTTAAATAAAAGTAAATATATTATTCATCCAAAAAATTTAGTTCAATGGTTTAGTGTTGAAAAATACACAGAGTATTAAAATTCAATCAAAAACCGTGGGTTAAAAGCTACATTGATTTAAATACGAATTTGAGAATAAATATTCAAAATTCTTTTGAACGAGATTTTTATAAATTAATGAACAACGCGAATTTCGGTAAGACTATTGAAGGCGTTGAAAAAAGAACAGATGTTCGTCCTTTAACACATTGGGAGGATATTAAGAACATGTTTGATGCAAGTAGACTAATTAATAAACCAAACTTTCATTCATCCTTATTAATTTCAGAAAATTTAATAGCGATTCAATTAAATAAAGTAAAAATAAGTTATAATAAAGCAATATATCGTCCACGAACTATTAATACCTCCTAACCGACATTTGATAAATTTTTCAGGAGACATAAAAAACTGTTTTGTTTTGAAACTGCTAAATCATTTAATAAACGGAAAGCTATTGGACTAATAAGATACTGTTTTACATTATTTTTTATAGTTGAATTATAAAAATTTTATTTAATTAAAAAATTATGTACGATAGGATATATTAAATAAAAAAAAAGTTAAGGTAGGAGTTGTTTTTACAAAATTTTATTTAAAAAAAAATCAGGTATTATATTTTACCTATATTATATATCAAAACAAGCGGAAAAAAAATACCAATCGAATGATGTGCAAAACTCGATTTTACGAAAAATATCAGTTAGGAGGTATTAGTAGTTCGTGGACGATATGCAGGATTTTGTATTTTAGAATGATCAAAGATTTTAATGTATGATTTTCACTATGGATATATGAAACCGAAATATAACGAAAATGTATCTCTAATGTATACAGACTCTTTTATTTACAACATAAAAACTTTAGATTATTATGATGATATAAAAAATTATCTGACTCATTTCGATACAAGCAATTATCCAATAAATAACAGATTTCATATTCCATCCGTTAATAATGTGGTAATTGGTAAATTTAAAGATAAAGCGCCTGGGAAATTATTATTAGAATTTGTAGGATTAAAAGCAAAAACTTATTGTATCTTAATAGAAGACGAATCCGAAATTAAAAAAATTAATAAAAATAATATAAAAAAATGTTGTTCAGAATGATATAACATTAAAAGATTTTAAAAATTGTCTTAATGATGGAATAACATTGATGAGGTAACAATATGTATTCTGGAGGTCTCGACATGTATTATTCTGACTTTAGAAAATTCTGATAATAAACGATATGTTATACCTGGCTCACATAATACACTTCTGTGGGGACATAAAGTAATTGTAGAATTAAACACAAATAACTAATTTATATAAATTTTTATATTTAATAAAGTACCATACACATTAATATTATTATTATTATAAAAGTATGTTTAATTAATTGTTTAACTAATATTCTAAGAATATTTTTTTTTATTATAAAATAGATTTTATTAAGTCAATAAATAATATCTAATAAAAAAAATCTGTTGTTTTTTATTTTTTCTAATGTAACTCACACCTGCATTTGTGTTTTAGTGTATCATCTTTAATGAGTAAATAAGTGATAAACTCATCAACACAAATATCAAAACAATATTTATAATCAGATTCGTCAGCAATTGTTATAATAAATAATGTATCACCATAGTCTTTACAAATAAAACTCGCTAGATTTTCACACACCTCATCCAAACATTGATTAATCAAAGTGAGATGATTATATATCTTCATATAATCTTCAGTATATTTAAATATTGTTTTCTTCCAACATTTTTCACAATATTTTTAATACAATATTTATAAAAATTCAATGCAACCCACTTAAAATCCATTATTTTTCTGATTATTTAATTAAAACATTACCGATTATTTATACTAAATCTGCTTTTCGAATCCATGTGTGTATTGTCAAATCCTAAACATTTCACGTAGATTAAGTTTTTTTTCTTTTAATAACTTTTTCCACCAAATATGCATCCGGATGATTGCATTTCTGCAATTCTTTTTCATAAAAACAACCTTCAATCTTTTGATTTTGATAATCTTTAAGTAAGTATGTAACTGGAAATTTATTATTTACACCAATAATTTCAAAAATTTCTGTTGACCAATTGGGTACCCCTTATCGAATATCGCTTTATATTTGCTGATGCGAACTTTATCACCAATATTTTATTTTGCAATTTTGGAATTTTCTTAAAAACAGTTTTCAGCAACAATTTTTCATTATGTGTATTAACATTAATCGGCCTCATTTATATTGTTGTATGTTTTGTTATATTGTATTCATATACCAATGTATTAACTGTTTCAACCATTTATATGACCTTGCATACTAAATAATTTCCACATTTTATCTTTCAACGTTCTATTGAATCTTATGACTATACTAGCCTTTAAGTGTGTATTGGTTGAGTAATGATTTATTTCATATTGTCTCATGAGTTCTCGAAATATCGTGTTATAAAATGCTTTTCCATTATCTGTTTGCAAATTAGATGGTTTTCGCTTACTTTCCTCAAAAATTTCTTTTATTGCATCACTGACCAGTTTACTTGATTTTGTTTAATTGGTTTCACCCAAGCACACTTAGAAAAGCTATCAATAACAGTAAGTAAATATTTATAATTACTATTTTGTTTTGAATAGGGAATCATTTCAACTAAATATTGATAATGGTTCGGGGTGGGGTGGGGTGGGGTGTGGTGCGCCCCATTTGAGATTGATCAAATGCGAGTTGATCAAATGGGAAATCTAAATGTGAGTTGATCAAATGAGAAATCTAAATGCGAGTTGATCAAATGGGAAATCTAAATGAGTGTTGATGACTTTTGGCAAGCTAATTTAGAATTTATTTTGAAAATTAATTAATACACAGTAAAAAATGTTCAATGAAATTTGTGTAAAATTGCCTAAATTAGCTTGCCAAAAGTCATCAACACCCTTCAGTATAACCTTTCTATGGATACAATTTTTTCGAAGAGGTCTATGAAGTTCAGCAACAAAAATAAAAACGACAGGCAAGTATGGCTGTATGCTTCGTCGAAATTTATGCGATAGTATTGTCATTTAATATAATAAAAAAAAATTATATGGGGGTGCTCCACCACGTGTTCCGATCCCCCCTAAAATCAATATGGTTCTATGATGGACCAATAAAATACTAATCCCAAAATTTCATTGCAATCCGTTCACATGTTCTTAAAAAACTGTATTTTCCAAAAAATTTGTATGGGAGGTGCTCCACCCCGTCCCCCGATCCCCCCTAAAATTAATATGGATCTATGATGGAACAATAAAATACTAATACCAAAATTTCATTGCAATCCGTTCACATGTTCTTAAAAAACTGTATTTTCCAAAAAATTTGTATGGGGGGTGCTCCACCCCGTCCCCCGATCCCCCCTAAAATTAATATGGTTCTATGATGGAACAATAAAATACTAATCCCAAAATTTCATTGCAATCCATTCACATGTTCTTAAAAAACTGTATTTTCCAAAAAATGTGTATGGGGGTGCTCCACACCGTGCCCCGATCCCCCCTAAAATCAATATGGTTCTATGATGGACCAAAAAAATACTAATCCCAAAATTTCATTGCAATCCGTTCACATGTTCTTAAAAAACTGTATTTTCTTAAAAATTTGTATGGGGGCTGCTCCACCCCATCCCCCGATCCCCCCTAAAATCAATATGGTTCTATGATGGAACAATAAAATACTAATCCCAAAATTTCATTGCAATCCGTTCACATGTTCTTAAAAAACTGTATTTTCTAAAAAGTTTGTATGAGGGGTGCTCCACCCCGAAGCCCGATCCCCCCTAAAATCAATATAGTTCTATGATGGACCAATAAAATACTAATCCCAAAATTTCATTCCAATCAGTTGTTGCAATCCTCGGGAAACTGATTTTTTCCAAAACAATTGTATGGGGGGTGCTCCACCCCATGCCCCGATCCCCCTTAAAATCTATATGGTTCTATGATGGACCAATAAAATACTAATCCCAAAATTTCATTCCAATCAGTTGTTGCAATCCTCGGGAAACTGATTTTTTCCAAAACAATTGTATGGGGGGTGCTCCACCCCGTGCCCCGATCCCCCCAAAAATCAATACGGTTCTATGATGGACCAATAAAATACTAATCCCAAAATTTCATTCCAATCAGTTGTTGCAATCCTCGAAAAACTGATTTTTTCCAAAACATTTGTATGGGGGGTGGTCCACCCCGTACCCCAATCACACCCCAAATCAATAGGGTTCTATTGGGGACCAAATCAACAATAATTCCAAAATTTTATTGAAATCCCTTCACGCGTTTTTGAGTTATCGTGTTAACATACGGAGTCCGGCGGACGGAGTCCGGACTGACAGGATTTTTTTGACCCCTTTTTTGGGGATAAAAGTTGCAATAACCACCAATTTGACCTTTTGTTAGTAAAAATAAGTTGCCCTAGGGTCATTCTATGTGAGAAAAAAATTTTTTTGGAAATTTTCTTTTAATTGTGTTTTTTAAAAATAAAAAAAGTTGAATTTGAAAATTTTCCATTACTAGGCTTAGTCGATTACGACGAAGCAAAAAAACTAATCACAAAGAATTTATTTGGAAAATTAATTAATACACAGTAAAAAATGTTCAATGAAATTTGTGTAAAATTGCCAGTTTCATAGTTGTAATAATTACACAACAAATTTTGTTTTTTTAAAAGTATGTAAATTATGGTTGAATTTCACATATTTTGTATGGATTTGAAGTAATCTGTAAAAATAGTGTTTTTTTATGGAGTTTTATGTAATTTTATATAAGTTTCATGTAAATATTTGACTGTGTGTTTAATGTTCTTGAAAACAGTTGTCAACAATAATCGATCATTATTGCTTCGTCGTAATCGACTAAGCCTTGTAATGGAAAATTTACAAATTCAACTTTTTTTATTTTTAAAAAACACAATTAAAAGAAAATTTCCAAAAAATTTTTTTTCTTACATAGAATGACCCTAGGGCAACTTATTTTTACTAACAAAAGGTCAAATTGGTGGTTATTGCAACTTTTATCCCCAAAAAAGGGGTCAAAAAAATCCTGTCAGTCCGGACTCCGTCCGCCGGACTCCGTATGTTAACACGATAACTCAAAAACGCGTGAAAGGATTTCAATAAAATTTTGGAATTATTATTGATTTGGTCCCCAATAGAACCCTATTGATTTGGGGTGTGATTGGGGTACGGGGTGGACCACCCCCCATACAAATGTTTTGGAAAAAATCAGTTTTTCGAGGATTGCGACAACGGATTGCAATGAAATTTTGGGATTAGTATTTTATTGGTCCATCATAGAACCGTATTGATTTTAGGGGGGATCGGGGCACGGGGTGGAGCACCCCCCATACAATTGTTTTGGAAAAAATCAGTTTCCCGAGGATTGCAACAACTGATTGGAATGAAATTTTGGGATTAGTATTTTATTGGTCCATCATAGAACCATATAGATTTTAAGGGGGATCGGGGCACGGGGTGGAGCACCCCCCATACAATTGTTTTGGAAAAAATCAGTTTCCCGAGGATTGCAACAACTGATTGGAATGAAATTTTGGGATTAGTATTTTATTGGTCCATCATAGAACCATAATGATTTTAGGGGGGATCGGGTCACGGGGTGGAGCACCCCCCATACATATGTTTTGGAAAAATCAGATTCCCGAGGATTGCAACAACTGATTGCAATGAAATTTTGGGATTAGTATTTTATTGGTCCATCATAGAACCATATTGATTTTAGGGGGGATCGAGGCACGGGGTGGAGCACACCCCATACAATTGTTTTGGAAAAAATCAGATTCCCGAGGATTGCAACAACTGATTGCAATGAAATTTTGGGATTAGTATTTTATTGGTCCATCATAGAACCATATAGATTTTAGGGGGGATCGAGGCACGGGGTGGAACACCCCCCATACAATTGTTTTGGAAAAAATCAGATTCCCGAGGATTGCAACAACTGATTGGAATGAAATTTTGGGATTAGTATTTTATTGGTCCATCATAGAACCATATTGATTTTAGGGGGGATCGGAACACGTGGTGGAGCACCCCCATATAATTTTTTTTTATTATATTAAATGACAATACTATCGCATAAATTTCGACGAAGCATACAGCCATACTTGCCTGTCGTTTTTTATTAACATTAATCAAAAAAAAAAAATATATATTTTTTAATTAATTGGATTTCCCATTTTATGAAATCCTCATTTCGATTTCCCATTTGATCAACTCTCATTTAGATTTCCCATTTGATCAGCTCTCATTTGATCAACTCGCATTTGATCAATCTCAAATGGGGCGCACCACACCCCACCCCACCCCACCCCGAACCATTATCAATATTTAGTTGAAATGATTCCCTATTCAAAACAAAATAGTAATTATAAATATTTACTTACTGTTATTGATAGCTTTTCTAAGTGTGCTTGGGTGAAACCAATTAAACAAAATCAAGTAAACTGGTCAGTGATGCAATAAAAGAAATTTTTGAGGAAAGTAAGCGAAAACCATCTAATTTGCAAACAGATAATGGAAAAGCATTTTATGACACGATATTTCGAGAACTCATGAGACAATATGAAATAAATCATTACTCAACCAATACACACTTAAAGGCTAGTATAGTCATAAGATTCAATAGAACGTTGAAAGATAAAATGTGGAAATTATTTAGTATGCAAGGTCATATAAATGGTTGAAACAGTTAATGCATTGGTATATGAATACAATAAAACAAAACATACAACAATATAAATGAGACCGATTAATGTTAATACACATAATGAAAAATTGTTGCTGAAAACTGTTTTTAAGAAAATTCCAAAATTGCAAAATAAAATATTGGTGATAAAGTTCGCATCAGCAAATATAAAGCGATATTCGATAAGGGGTACCCAATTGGTCAACAGAAATTTTTGAAATTATTGGTGTAAATAATAAATTTCCAGTTACATACTTACTTAAAGATTATCAAAATCAAAAGATTGAAGGTTGTTTTTATGAAAAAGAATTGCAGAAATGCAATCATCCGGATGCATATTTGGTGGAAAAAGTTATTAAAAGAAAAAAAACTTAATCTACGTGAAATGTTTAGGATTTGACAATACACACATGGATTCAAAAAGCAGATTTAGTATAAATAATCGGTAATGTTTTAATTAAATAATCAGAAAAATAATGGATTTTAAGTGGGTTGCATTGAATTTTTATAAATATTGTATTAAAAATATTGTGAAAAATGTTGGAAGAAAACAATATTTAAATATACTGAAGATTATATGAAGATATATAATCATCTCACTTTGATTAATCAATGTTTGGATGAGGTGTGTGAAAATCTAGCGAGTTTTATTTGTAAAGACTATGGTGATACATTATTTATTATAACAATTGCTGACGAATCTGATTATAAATATTGTTTTGATATTTGTGTTGATGAGTTTATCACTTATTTACTCATTAAAGATGATACACTAAAACACAAATGCAGGTGTGAGTTACATTAGAAAAAATAAAAAACAACAGATTTTTTTTATTAGATATTATTTATTGACTTAATAAAATCTATTTTATAATAAAAAAAAATATTCTTAGAATATTAGTTAAACAATTAATTAAACATACTTTTATAATAATAATAATATTAATGTGTATGGTACTTTATTAAATATAAAAATTTATATAAATTAGTTATTTGTGTTTAATTCTACAATTACTTTATGTCCCCACAGAAGTGTATTATGTGAGCCAGGTATAACATATCGTTTATTATCAGAATTTTCTAAAGTCAGAATAATACATGTCGAGACCTCCAGAATACATATTGTTACCTCATCAATGTTATTCCATCATTAAGACAATTTTTAAAATCTTTTAATGTTATATCATTCTGAACAACATTTTTTTATATTATTTTTATTAATTTTTTTAATTTCGGATTCGTCTTCTATTAAGATACAATAAGTTTTTGCTTTTAATCCTACAAATTCTAATAATAATTTCCCAGACGCTTTATCTTTAAATTTACCAATTACCACATTATTAACGGATGGAATATGAAATCTGTTATTTATTGGATAATTGCTTGTATCGAAATGAGTCAGATAATTTTTTATATCATCATAATAATCTAAAGTTTTTATGTTGTAAATAAAAGAGTCTGTATACATTAGAGATACATTTTCGTTATATTTCGGTTTCATATATCCATAGTGAAAATCATACATTAAAATCTTTGATCATTCTAAAATACAAAATCCTGCATATCGTCCACGAACTACTAATACCTCCTAACTGATATTTTTCGTAAAATCGAGTTTTGCACATCATTCGATTGGTATTTTTTTTCCGCTTGTTTTGATATATAATATAGGTAAAATATAATACCTGATTTTTTTTTAAATTAAATTTTGTAAAAACAACTCCTACCTTAACTTTTTTTTTATTTAATATATCCTATCGTACATAATTTTTTAATTAAATAAAATTTTTATAATTCAACTATAAAAAATAATGTAAAACAGTATCTTATTAGTCCAATAGCTTTCCGTTTATTAAATGATTTAGCAGTTTCAAAACAAAACAGTTTTTTATGTCTCCTGAAAAATTTATCAAATGTCGGTTAGGAGGTATTAATAGTTCGTGGACGATATATTGCTTTATTATAACTTATTTTTACTTTATTTAATTGAATCGCTATTAAATTTTCTGAAATTAATAAGGATGAATGAAAGTTTGGTTTATTAATTAGTCTACTTGCATCAAACATGTTCTTAATATCCTCCCAATGTGTTAAAGGACGAACATCTGTTCTTTTTTCAACGCCTTCAATAGTCTTACCGAAATTCGCGTTGTTCATTAATTTATAAAAATCTCGTTCAAAAGAATTTTGAATATTTATTCTCAAATTCGTATTTAAATCAATGTAGCTTTTAACCCACGGTTTTTGATTGAATTTTAATACTCTGTGTATTTTTCAACACTAAACCATTGAACTAAATTTTTTGGATGAATAATATATTTACTTTTATTTAACAAACTAGTAATTAACTTTTTGTTTTTAGAATTATTAATGGGTGGAACCATATTTAATGCACAAAATGGAAAATCACTATGATAGGAATGCAAGTTTTCTGGATAATCCAAATCTACTTCCAGTATGTATCCTATGTCTGTATTATCATTAATTTTAGTCATTTCAAAGATAATAATTTCATCTTCATTCAACCACGTGAAGTTTTTATAATTGACTCATCGCAACACCATATAAATTATTTACATCAATATAAGTCAAATAATTTAATTCCTTACTAGAATCATAATTTTGCATATATTTATTATTGGCTTTTTGCATAGCGATTAGAACATTGAGCCAAACGACCACAAATTCCGTGTTTAATAAAATGAATCATATTAATGTTGGTAAGCAACTCTAATTTAATTTTACTATATTTCAGCATTGCATTCCAACTTAAGCCCGGTGCTGTGAAATAATGAGTTGCATCTAGTCCATATGTACTGAAACATGTTCTACGAAAATTTTCCAAACTATCAGTTAATATAAGCACATCCGTTTTTAAATATAAATCCGAATATTCTCCTATAGACTTACAGTTAAAAGTTTTCCATACATTTAATGCATGAAGATATTCTGATTCACTTATATGGGTGTTGTTTTATTTATTATAGAAATTTTCTTTGGAAGGCAGGTTAGTCTCATTCAAAATATTATGTGATTTTATGTAATTATATGGGAAAACTCCTTTTTTAATAATTAATTAAATTCCTCATCATTGAGGAAAATTTTTTGGATTCAAAAAATTGATTTGAATTAAGGTTGTTAGCCAATCTTTGTATACTAGAAGCCATAAACTTAAAAGAATCGATGAATCTTAATTTTATTGATTTATTTTCATTCAATCTAAAATGCTTCGTAAATGAAATATACTTTTCTTTATTTTGAGCGAGCAAATCGATTTTTTCATTGTTATAACCTAATTCACGAATAATAAAATGTGCATCATAACCACTTAAATTATGACATACTATTGGTACACATTTTGTCAATTTATAATTAATATTGCACTTAGTATGTGCAACACCGCGAAATTTACCAGTAAAGTGGCAATGATCTTTTACTTTATAGTTTTCTAATGAAAAAGTTTCATCACATATGAAGCATTTAGAAGGAGATTTATATTCTAGTTTTTCATTTGCAGTTAAAGGTAACATGGGAATTTCTGACAATATTTTTACACCAATTGATTCTATATCCTGTGAAATGTAACCAATAAATACTTTTCCACAGTCTAAACCTCTATATGTAACAAATTTTGGCAAGCTATCATCGTATGAACATTTAATATAATAAGCAAAACTAAATGATTCATGTTTATCAATATCAATTGTAAATGATTTACTTGAATCAGGTTGACAAGTATCGATTGGTGTAAGGATTGATTCAAAATCCAATTAAATTACAAAGGGAACTTCTCATTGAAATCGAAATTTTTTAAACTTTATCATATAATTTTTCAATGATGGTAACACACATTTTAGATGGTGACAATCTTTTTATACATGATTAATTAAATCTAGTTGTTATCTAAAAAAATCTGGGGCATCCATCACAAAACCATTTTCTGTGGCGTCTCTTGTTCATCTGAGTTCCAACCAATCTGCTCAGATTCTTTATCCAACAATAATGGGAATTATTTCCCTTTTCTATTAGTAATAAATTTATATGGTTTAATCTTTTTAATTTAGAAAAATATAGTGGACCAATACTTATATTAGTATTTATTTGATCAAACTTACTTATATCTATTATTTTCATTGGTAAATTTATCCCTTTTAATTTTAATAATGCTGAATAGTGAGGATATGAGGTGATTCGATTAGGCTTTTGTACAGGATGAGAAAGAGCTGCTGTCACCTCCCACGCAAAACATGCATTATCTTTATTTTGTACATTTATTACCACATGTTTTAATTCAATTTTTTTTTTTTTGGGTAACTTAATAAACGATGATCCATGAATAGGATTATATTTATTAATATTAACTTCTAAGTATAATTTTTTTTTTTTGATAAAGCCCAACCAGAATCGTGTACCTGAAAATCTTCACTTTGTATTACAATCAAATCTTTGAGCCCATCAAATAGTTCACATATATTAACTCCTTCATTAACTATTTTGTTTATGGTATTGAACGATTTGTGAAGACTAACATTGTGTTTATTTATTCCATATTTAATGTATTCACCAAACAATTTAAAATTCACTTTAAACGAATTAAGAATACCTAATTGTACTATTAACAAATTAATTGTTGTGCCTTTGATAACATTTAAAATACTAATATATTAACAGATTCAACCGAATCCCTAATTCTAAAACTTATTATACGATGTTTAAATGCTGATACAATCACATCAACATTTTCACTATTTTTATATTGTTTCAACACATTGTTTTTATGAACACTTAATTTTAAATTTGAAGTAAATGTTGATTTTTTTCACAGACAGATTACATATCAAACATATCTTATCGTTAGATATATTTGAGTCACTTGCAATTGTTAATTTTACTTTTTTGTTTACGATGTTATCTTTAATATTTTTCCTCTTAATTGTTTCTTGATTCAAACAATGATATATAATTTTGTGATTTTTTAGATCTCTTTGATTTTTACACAAGACTCCACAAACTTCACATAATTGTTCACTATTAACACATTGGTTTGTATGGCGAGTTAATATCAAAAATAGTAAATATTCCTAAGTTACTACAAGGATACTGCTATTTTTTAAATTCAACACACAGGGCGTACATATCATGTGGGATCAATCCAGAAAATTTTCAATCTGAGGCAATCATTTTTGTGAAGGGTGTACATATTAATCATACTCATGAGGAATGGAATAAATTGTATACAAATATACGAAAAATTACCAAATTAATTTCATCAGGAAAAAAGAAAGATAGATATTTTAATATTTTAGAAGACCAAAACAAGTTTAGTGCTACTGTTGTGTTTAATAATAAAAAGAAGGAAGTCTGTATTTGTAAAAATCAACAAATTAATCAGACAAGAAAAGATTGGACGTCATTTGGATTAATAGCCCAATTCATAAATTCGGTTATGTTTTATAATTCTATTATTGTTAATGATACAAAGAATTCCTTCAATAAATATCTTCAGCTTTGCAAGGAAAAACATACTAATATGTTAAATCCATCAGATTTCTTCATACCATCACAACACACACGTACTATTTTTAACTATTGTAGAATGTTTCACGAAATTCCTCCACTTTGTAAAGACCAAATTCATACCTATATGTCAAATAAAGAAAACATGTAACTAGTGATAAGAAAATTTATCTGTAAAATTGTTTTCATTAATAAATATATCACAAAATAAATTTGAATTGACGTACTATTCGTTATCATTACCCTTTCCTCTCTCACATTAACCTCAAGAAATCATTTTATTTTCTCTTCACAAATAAATTAAAATTAAAATATATATTTTCCCATATCACGAAAGTGCTATTTCTTTTGATAAATAATTTAATAAAAATAGTTTATTTAAAAAAATGTTTGTTTTTTTTTTTTTTACTTGTGAATAGGTGATAATAACTCAAGGTTATTTTAATTTTGAGATTACTAAGGTTTTATTGTGGATTTTTATAATACGATAGTATTCATGAAAAATTTTAAGATTACTGGTTTGTGGTTTCGATTTGCGGTTTTTGTGGTCTGCGGTTTTTGTGGTGATTACAACAACAAAATACACTGAAATTTTAATCGGTTTTTTTTTGCGGTTTCCGGTTTTACAACAACAAAATACACTGAAAAAGTGGGGGTAAATTTTTAGGTTTTTTACGATTACAACAACAAAATACATTGAAATTTTAATCCCAATCCCAAATTGGCCCAGAACCATCCACTTTACTCTACTAATTTATATGTGGGTTCTAGTACTCGTATAAAGACTTCATTTGAGTTCACGGACGAGATTAAAATCTTATGTGGTGTTAAACAAGGGTGTCCATTATCACCGAAACTTTTCAATATGGTAATAGACGAATTGTTTACAAAATTGCCTGGCAATTGTGGTTTCAAAATAAATAACACCAGGGTGAATTCTTTAGCATTTGCTGATGATGTGGTTCTTATAAGTCATTCAGTCTCAGGAATGCCTCAGTTGTTAGACATTTCTAATGACTTCTTTAAGGATCACTCATTGACATTGAATGTTGGCAATTGTCAGGGTTTGAATATGGAGTCAATATGCAAGAGGAAAAAAGTTAAAATTATTTGTAATAATGTTTGGTTTATTGGGGGGGAAAGTATTATAATGATTAAAGCTTCAGACAAAATTAAATATTTGGGTGGGTTAATGGAGACACGTGGTAATATTAATGGGTTAATTCAGAAAATAAAAATTTTGTTAGAAAAAACAGAAAGATCTTTTTTGAAGGTTGAACAAAAACTTTGGTTTTTCAGAACATACGTTCAACCTAAAATTTTATATTACCTAAATATCCATTCTAAATTAAACGCGAAATTATTAAAGGATACCGATCGATTAGTAAGGGGAAGTTTGAAGAAAATTTTGCATTTGCCGCACAATATTTCTGATGACTTCTTTTATATTAAGGTTAAAAATGGGGGTTTAGGAATTTTTAAGTTTTTGGATAGAATTCCCTTAAACAGAATTGGGTAGAATTTGAGGTTTCATAATTCAAAAGATGAAACCATAAGAATTCTTGCTGGGAACAAATTCTATACCAAACAGCTTCAAAATTGCAATTAGTGGTTGGGTTTTGATGTAGTTCATCAAAACACAAAGCTAGAGCTTCTTAAGAAAATGGTAAACCAGAGGTATTTGGAAAAATTTTTGCGAACTGTGCAAGGGTTTGGGGTTGAAAATTTTTATTCGGACAAATTGAAAAATTGGTGGTTAAGGGGTCAAAATTCTATATTTAAAGGGTATGATTTCATTAATCTGTTAAAATGAAGAACCAACAATTTACCTGTTAGAGTAAACATGTATCGTGGTAGGAATAATAATTCGAAAATATGTAGGTTGTGTGCTCGTGCAGATGAAACACAACAGCATAGTTTTCAAAACTGTATTGCTTTGAGAGATGTCATCATAAGGAGACATGATTACATCTTGAAGAAGTTGTTTGATTCCGGCGTACGGAGTCCGGCGGACGGAGTCCGGACTGACAGGATTCTTTTGACCCCTTTTTTGGGGATAAAAGTTGCAATAACCACCAATTTGACCTTTTGTTAGTAAAAATAAGTTGCCCTAGAAAAAATTTTTTTTGGAAATTTTCTTTTAATTGTGTCTTTTAAAAATAAAAAAAGTTGAATTTGAAAATTTTCCATTACTAGGCTTAGTTGATTACGACGAAGCAAAATATTTATGCATAAAGAGAAGCGATCGTAAAGTGTATTCTGTATGCCTGTCTATTGGCAATTTATCACACACATAGGCTAACAAAATTGGTATTTTATCAACAGCTATTAGCCCTGTGGAAACTAAATAAAAAGTAAAAATAAAACATTTAAAAAGACTGAATAACTGTAGAATTATTTTTTAATTATATTGTATGCATTTTTTATGTTCTACAAATAAATTAAAAAAAGAAAATTTGATAATTAGACAAAAAAAAATGAGAAGAAAATTATTTTTAAAATATGTACCTATGTACATATTTTCAAAAATATAAAAATACTCAATTGTGAAGTAAACTAATTTTCTATTATTATGTTCATTTTCATTTTTTATTATTATTTTGCTATTTATAATTAATTTAAATAAATACAATTAATTAAAAGTTAGTTTAATAATTAATTATATTAATATAAAATCTTATATTATTTTCTTTGTACATCCGTACAAAATATTAATTTTATTTCATATTTCATTATAGCAACAACAACAAATATCTATGATTTTCATGAAAAAACATGTTAAAATGAATATTTGTTCTAAAGTTTTCAATAGTTTCAACTGTATGTTCAAAAGGTGGCGCACTAAATGACTAGGAGGCATAGACAAAAAAATTTGTCTATGCCGAGATATCAATGGGTCATACAGAATCGACATTTTTTTTCACATTGATATCTGGGATAGAGAAAATCTCTATGTGATAAAATATCAATGTGCGTACAGAATCCACCCGCAGGTCCGAACATAAACGAGTAAGACAGATTGATAGCTCTTTCTCAAATCTATGGGTGGTGGTGCATGACCGTTCTTAGTATTGGTGAAGGCGAACGGGATTGAAGTAGAGATTCTGGATTGAGCTTCATCGAGCTAAAAAGCTCGAACTACACGATAAAATATTCTTAACTCGAACCCGAACTTGATAAAAATTTAGCTCGAGCACTGTTTTTATTTATTTTAAACAGGGATTTCTCCTTCTCATTGATTCTTTTATTCTTGTTCGTTCATGTATAAATGTAAGTGAATAAGGCATAAACTGATTTTATGAAAAAAAATTGATGCGCAACAAAATTAAAACACTTTAGAATTTATTTTTGTAGTTTCTGTTCATGAGATCAGCGGGTGGATTCTGTACGCACATCGATAAGTTTTGTTGATAGACATTTTGTCTATACAAGATCTCCATGTGTAAAAAAATGTGTATTCTGTATGGCCGATTGATATCCCTCCATAGAAATTTTTTTTTCTCTATGCTCCTTTGCGTTTAGTGCGCCACCTTTTGAATATGCAGTTGCAACTATAAAAAATCTATCTGTCAGTCAAACTTCAAAACAAATAATTAATTTTTTTTTGTGTTTACAAGTTATTTTTATAAATTTAAAATTATAAAAAATATTTAAATTAAAAATAAATAAAATAATATGGAGTACTTAGCATACGAAGCGGATTTGTTAACAGATATTCAAGAAAGAAATTTGATTCTAATTAGAGAAAGACGTTTAATACGAGATCGTGAACTAGCGTTTGATTTGTCTGACAATCGATTTATTGAATTATTTAGATTAAATAAAGTGTTAGCACAAACATTGATTGATGATTTAACACCTCATTTAAATGAACCAGTTCGATCTACAGGTAAGTCTAAGAATATTTTATATTTGTGCAGTAAGAAATTGTATTTTAGGAATCAGCGTAGAGCTTAAAGTTTTAAGCACTCTACGATTTTATGCTACTGGCAATTATCAACGTGGGACTGGGCAAGATATTTGTTGCGGTTTAAGCCAAACCATGATGTCGCGAGTTATTAATGAAGTGACAGAGGCTATTTATAACCATGTTGCTAGTAAATGGATAAAGTTTCCAGTAACGGAAGAAGAAAAACTTGCAAATAAAATGAAATTCCATGAAAAAACTGGTTTTGCTGGAGTGATAGGAGCGGTTGATGGTACACATGTGTACATTCATAAACCAGAGTTTGAAGAATGGAATTTTGTTAATCGTAAAGGATTCCATACCATCAATACACAAATAGTATGAATCATGTAATGTAAATTTCTAATTTTTTTTATCAGTTTAAATTGATTTTATAGATTTGTAACTATGATTTGGAAATACTATCAGTAAATTCTCGATTCCCTGGCTCAACTCATGATAGCGCAATTTGGAATACTTCAATTATTCGTACTGAATTAATGGCTAGACATCGTGTTGGTGATAGAACTTCTTGGCTTCTAGGTAAAACAACTTATAATCTTGAGTGTAATTTTTAGTTTGAAACTTCATTTTAATTTGAATTATTATAATTTTATTTTATTTTAAAAGTAATTTGTAATTTTCAGGAGATTCTGGTTATCCCATTGAACCATGGCTAATGACACCTATTTTAAGACCAAATTTGGACAGTGAAAAGCTGTATAATGAACGACACATTGCTGCAAGGAACTGTGTTGAAAGATGCATTGGGGTTCTTAAACAAAGATTTCGGTGTCTTGCAAGAGAACGAGTTTTGCGATACACACCCTCAAAAGTATCTAAAATTATTGTTGTTTGTTGTGCTTTACACAACATGTGTATTTCATCACAAATAAATTTGATTGATACAGAGGGAACAGCAGCTGATGATGATAATGACAATAATATTCATGATGAAGTTGAAGTTAATAACAGAACTGTACATGATGCGGGTGAAAGGACAAGGAACATAATAATTGAAAATCAATTTACATAATAATTCAGTTCTTTCATTTTTTACTAAAAAAAGTACATAACTTGCAACATAAAATGCATATAAAATAAATAAAAAATAATTGTATATAATTCAGTCTGTTAACATATAAAAATTTAATTTTATGAAAATGAATTTTATTTATTTGAAAGTATTTCTAATGCACCCGCTATCCGATCCAATTTAGATACCATTTGCGCCGTTAAATCTAATTGTTTTTTATTAATCTCTATTAGAGTTGAAAGGTTTTGTGATGATCCAGTTGCAGGCATTAGACGTCTTCTTCGTCGTTTCTCTTGTGTTGCCGTCCTTGGTGGGGAACGTAATTCACAAATAGGTGTTATAAATATGTTTTCATTAGTAGAAGTACTGGTTGATGGCTGAGATACATTTTTCTGTCGATTAATTATATATTTAAATAATGTTTTAGAATGGGAGATTAATAAAAAATATATTTACAGTGGATTCTGCTGGAAGACCACTGAATTCTGTAATGTTTTGGATACCAGTAATTGGTGTCGTACCACAAATCTCTAAAATTTTTTCGATGTTAGGAGTTAAATCTTTCAATCGTGGTCCACCACCTGTGCCGGACATATATTTGTTAAACTCCCTTCCTTTTTTCAAAGCCGCAGTTTTGGCATCCCTCCAAACCTGTCTCCATCCATCGACCGTTTTATATGGCCCTCCAATACTATTTAATTTGGTGCAAATTTCATTCCACAATTTATTATATTCATTATGTGCTCCCGCTCCACTTAGTTGATTTCGTGCTAAATCCTTGTGAATGCACATAAAATCAATTAGTGTATTTATTTGGGCATCCGTTCTACGAACTTTTGACATTGCTTAAATAACATAATGATAGTTTTTATTATACTGAACAATAATAATAAGCATTATATTAAAATATATTTTGTTTACTTACTTTATTATTTATTTTACACAGGGGTAATGGCTGTTGATAAAATTTCAATTTTGACAGTCGATGTGTGTGATAAATTGTCAATACACAGCCATGCAGAATACACTTTACGATAGCTTCTCTATAACCACAGCGCCACATAGATATGCGTACGTTTTAAAAATTTCTAATAGATAAAATCTCTATGTCTATGTCATACAGAATCGGAAATAAGATATCACACAATCTATGTGCGATATCACTCAATCTATGCGCGTACAGAATCCACCCGCAGTAAGGATTAAGATCAGCGCATTCGACAACGTAGAAATAATAATCTAATTTCACTTCTTAAATTCTTGCAAAATCCCAAATCTTTGAAATCGGAACACGCAGAGAAAAGAGTAATGATTTCTTTAGACATACTAAAAACAGCGAGAGAATATGCAGCTAAAATTGTTCAAAGGCTACCAGTGGTATTATTGATTATTATATATGTATTATTGATTCTAATTCATCTGATGAAACAATTATGAGAAATTCAAAAAGATTTAAATCTTTCTGAAGGCTTGGAAACTATGCCACTTAATGAAGACGTCATTAATAGATCAATGGGAAAAGAAATTAATATTTACGAAACTACTTGTGTCATTTCCTTTAATTTAAGCAAGATATTGGATTGTTTAAAAAGTATAGAAGCAACATTCACCGAAAGCGAGCGAGTATTTTCTATCGCAGGAAATATAGTTACTGTTAAAAGATTCAGGTTAATCTTGACATAATTTGCTGCTTAAAAAGTTTTTTTGTAAAAGAAATATAATGTTATTCAATTAAAATATTATTTCTTATAGGTAATAAGTAATTATAAATGAATTTTTTGAATTAATTACGAAAAACATTATTACTAAATAAAGACCTTTCTTTAATTAAATTTTCTTTTTTCGTTCCACAAAAAAAAAGAAAGTTCTAAAATGAAGTTATTATAAAATAACGAGTAGCTCGAGCTACCCGATCTCATTCTAAAAAAACTCGTGAACTCGAGCTGAAGAAAAGTGTCGAGTTTCAGAATCTCTAGATAGAAGTGAGAATGTTGTTTGTTCTGTAGTTGTTGCTGGTAGAGAGGCGTCGAGTGAAGTTATATTAGGGTTAGGAACAGGGTTGGCTCCCCACTGGGTGACCCAAAAAAAAACCCATATGGGTTTTATGGGTAATACCCATCAAAAAAAGCCCATATAGGTTTTTTAATTTTTTTTGTTTTTTCTATTTTTTTGAAAAAAAAAATGTAAATAATTGTTCTATTTTATTTAAATTTTTAAGTAAGAAAAAGTACAGGATAATGAAAATTATTTTTTTCAATAAACTTATTTATAAAGAAAAATAAAAATAAGATAATATATGTATCATAAATTAAATAAATTAAAATAAATCAGTTCAATATTAATAATTCTGCACAATAACAAAATAAATAATGTTTTACCAGTCTTCAGGTTCAGATATTAAATGACGATAAATTTTGACAAGAGATAACGCTTTTTCAAATCCAAGTCGGTTCCTCAGTTTGTTCCAAATTAAACCATAGAATGAAAAAATTCTTTCAATTGCAGCAGAGCTTGCCGGACAGCTCATTAATGAAAAAAAAAATTGCAGAAATGTTCAGGTAATCTGGATGTTTTTTCATTTTTCGCATTTAAGATTTTCCACCATTTCTTGGCGCTTAATTTATCGAGCACTTCCGGTTTAAACATTGATTCTGGAAAGTATTCGTGATCTTGAATTTTCAATGCCAAAAAGGTAGGGTGTTTTTGACTTATCCATTCTTCCGCAATATTTTCTGCTTCTTCGTTAAGTAATTTGCCCAAATATTTTGGGTGCGTCATAGTACACTTTTCATTCGCTTTTCGATATAAGGTTTAATTGTAGTCAATACCTCATTATTCATTAAGTTGTACCAAATTTCCACAGCTGTTGCAACAGATACGGAATCATTTTGCAAGGAATCTAAAGCTATGGTAATCTGAGACAACATTTGCTGGAGATTCACGGCCTCATTATATAATTGAACGTTATTCAGGATAGTGTGGATATTAGTATCAGATTCACTTAGATGCTCTGATCTTATTTGTGCATACAAATGAAAATTAGAAATAAATGTTGATAAACAATGCTCATATGAATTCCATCTTACATCATTTGGCAGTTGAGGCATAACCCCATGTTTTTCTTTATCCATCCATGTGGTTGGTGGTGATTTCTGAAGTATTTTTGAATGCTTATTATTTTTTTGGTAATACTATGTGGAATAATATCTTTATATAGAAGATTTAGTATATGTGCAGAACACCCATAAGTCACAATTCCATGTCGGTCCTCTAAAATATCCTTCATTTTTTTCATTTTCTTCTCGTTATCTGTGCAGCAGGCAAATATTTCTTTTCCATACTTTATTTTAATTATTTCAATTGATTTTTCCGCTACAGCAACACAATATTCAGCGGTTTTTTTTTGATCCTGCATCCTCTGCACTTATTAAGTAGTTATTAATACCAGTATGGTCTGAGCACGCGGTAAGCGGATCATTTGAAATGTTGGATCATCCATCTAATATGAGTGTCAAACTGGAGTTCTTCAATTCATTCTTCAAATCTTCAGTTATCTCTTCATCAATTTCAACCAGGTGTTTATCGGCTAGTTGTTTTCTGTTTCAACAACGTTGAAAGCAATATTATTCGCAAAGAAAAACTTTGCAACGATTTTATCTAATTGTTCTTTTTGATGTGAAGTTGTTTTAATTACAAAGTTCTTAATAGATGATTGAGAATGTTTTGTTTTTTGTTTCTTCGGCCTTGGACTACCAGCAAAAGACTTATTTTCAACACAACTTCACTATCAGAATCAGTATCACTATTGTAACTCACAACTTTTTTGCTGCATTTTTTTAAATGTGCTCTTATGCGCTCTATTTTGCTGCTAATTTCACTATTACAATGTTTGCATTTTACTTTTGAAGAATTTTCAATATTATCTACATCATTCCATTCAAGAGCATTTTTACGTCCACTTCCTTGTGGCATTCTATGGAACATATAAATAAAATAATTCGAAAGGTTCACGAATTAATTAATGTAAAGTTTTATACTTAAAAAAAAATGAAACAGAAGAAATGAAGTATAATAAATTAAAATCAGTGCATAAGAATACTGGATTTTTTATTTTTATATTTATGTTTGTTTATTTAGGTATTTATTCACTTTAATTTATTTTATTTTGTATTATTGTTTTGTAATACCAGATTTGAAAAACTCACGAGCACGACACTTACTCACTAAAAGTAACTTTAATAATAATTGATCCCGTTTCGCTTTATCTTATTTATATAGCTACTTAATTGACACGATCAAACATGAGTTACGATTAACTGAAAAAACTAACATCCTTGTTTAAACATGATTGAGACGCAAAGAATATTACAATATTCTTGTGCAATCATGCTTCTGCCAAAAATTTAACAGACAAATTGGTTAAAACAAACCTGAACGTGTTTCTGCATATATGAAGACATGTTTTAATTCCATATTTGATCATTCTTGTATTGTTTTTAGTATTTGTTTTTAATAATTTGTTTGCTTTGAATAAAAAAACAATAAACCCAAAAAACCCGCCGGGTTGGGGATTCTTAAAAAAACCCGGATTTTTTCCAACCCTGGTTAGGAAATATTTGTAGGTGCAGCTGGCGGAGTTGCATAACAAATATCGTAATAAGGGGGACTACATGGTCATTCATGACTACATATATACTCAATTGCTTAATGTCTGAGGTTATTAATTGCAATTTTGAATTAGTTTTAAAATCATTGGGGCGAACTGGTAATCCTAGTTTTAAGGTTAGTAAGATAAAGGAAGTCACATTAGATGGACTAACCAATAGGCAGATTAGGCAGGTGAAGCGCAAGCAGCAGCAGAAGATGACTGTGACGGCTCTGAAGTTTTTAACAGGTCAGTAGGCCGTTTCAGTGTTAAAAATATTATTACCACTTGAAGTGTTTCTATAACTTACGAGTGTTAAATTTTCTCACTACCACATGCTGTCAGTTTCAAAAGTGTTTCTGTAACTAAGTGATAGTGGTAAAAATAAATTTTGACACATAAAATTACCACCACCTATTTTGTGCGTGATAACTATTCTCATTATTATTATTAAAAAGTGCAATTGTTATTTATAAACAAAAATGGAACCAAAAATTGTAAGTTGATTGATGCTTTTTAAATTTTAACTATTTTTAATAATAAAATATTATTTAAATTTATAAATCCCTAAATAAAATGAAAATAACCTCACTTTTTACTATTTATAATTTTAATAATAATATTTATGTTATATTTAATATTTAATAATAATAATTTAATTTGTAATAATGTAGCAATCAAGATCTCAAGAGTGACAAAGAATCAAAATTACATTATGTCCAATTTTATGAAACAGAATATAAAATTTGCAAGGGGACAATTCGTAGGTGCAGACGGCAATAGCCAGATGAAGAGCTACAACAAGTTCTTCATGCTTCCGGAGGTGCTACAAAATCTGTACAGCAATGGCAAAAGGTTAGTTTCATATATAATTATATACTAAAGTATATTATAATTATTTATTTGTTTCCAAAATAGTGCTAGGGAGATATAAGAAACGGTTTAATGAGCAGCAAAGATACCACAACAAAACGGGTGGTGGAACCCGTGAAGATGATATTCTAGCTCCAAAACCCCTAACTGATTCAGAAATATCCATTCTGGACACGTTATATCTTTTGATGCAGTAGATGGTGATGGAGACACCCAGAGGCGGGAGTAGTGAATAGAGTAATATTTGGAATTAAAAATTATCTTCGTTAAATTTAAATGTTTTATTTATATATTTTAGAGTGTCTCCATAGTAAATGACATAATTTGTGATAATAATATTGTCGAAGAGGAAAATGAATTACAACGAACCCCAATTTTTGTAAATCATAATCATTTGAATACCCCAGTTGTTGTTCCGATTCGACGTGGTCGTAAAGTATCACAAAGTGCTAGTAGCCGGTATTCCAGTGCCTATTATAAGGCTAATACAATGCACAGAGAAACAATGGATCAAATGCAAAGAAATCACGAGGAAACAAAAGATTTTAATTTTGATTATTAATAAGTGCCATACAAAACCTAAAAAAATAGTTATTATTTATTACTTTATATTACTTTCTTTATTATCAATTTACTATTCACTATAAAATAAGCTATAAACTTCTTATTTTTATAATTTTATGATTTACATATAAGTATCATGCGACTGAATTAAAAATTTAATAAAAAACGTGATACAATTGAATTTATATACAAATTTACTTTATTTCTAATTTTACATATTATTTAGTATCACATTATTCTTATTATTATTATATTAAATTTAAATTATCATTTCATATTAAATAAGAAAAAGTGCTACATTTATTGAAACTTTAATTTTTGTATAAGTTTTTTTATAAATAATAAATATTTATAAAACATACTGCTGTCTCATTCTATTTCTAATAATAGTTGCAGCCGTCAATAGTCTACCATTATTGTTGTAATTTTCTTCTTCATTGTCACACTGAACAATAGCATCTTAATCATCATCGAAATCTTCTTCACCAAATTTGTGAAATTGCAAAATATTGTGCAACACACAACAGGCATTTATAATTCTTCCCGCTTTCCTTGGATCCACCTCTAACATAACCCTTTTGGACAGACATTGAAACCTGCCTTTAAGTAGCCCATTAAGACGTTCGACACAATTTCTTGCTTGAGCATGCCCTTTATTAAATGCAATTTCTGAATCTGTAAGTGGTATTCCATTTGTTTTTTTTTACGGTACGAGAAGCCAAGGTTGGAGAGGATAACCCGAGTCACCTACAATTAAAAAATAATATAAATAAAAGAAAATAAATAATGCACTTATATTATACCAATGAGCCATTGATTAATGTTGTTGTCTCTTGAATACATTTGTTCAAGTGATGCATTTAATTGACTAGCATCCCAAATAAAAGCATTATGAGTTGCACCTCCATATCTTGCAAAAACATTCAAAATATTTAAATCGTAGTCACATACCTATTAAAGAGAGAACAAAATTAATACTATTTTAAATAAATTTAATTTAAGTAACTCTACTAGTTGAACATTTTTGGAATGATATCCTTTCCTATTGAAATAGCAGTGTTCATTCAGCTTTGGTTGTGCAATGCTAACATGTATACAATCAATTGCACCGATAACTCCCGGAAATTCTGTCTTTATGAAAAATCTACAAATAAAAATATTAATGAGTCTATAATAATGAGGTATAAAGTTATAATATTACCGTTCCTTAATATTTGCCAAAGCTTGATTTGATTTTGGAAATTGAATCCACTTTGATAATAAATTAGTCTCTAATATTGTATTAATTTCATTGATCATTCTCCAGACTGACGTTTTACTAGATGCTTCCATGAATGATTGTCCAATATCTCGAAGATTTCCACCCGTTGCAAAAAAATGAAGTGCAACACAAAGACGAATATTAAGTGGAATGTAAGTGTTCCTTATGTCTTTGTATGCATATTCATCAATTTCTTGCAACACATACGATGCAATATCTCGGGAAAGTCTATATAATTCCTTGAACCTATTATCAGGAACATCAAATCGATCACAATTATCTCTGTGTCTTCTGTGTATTTTTAATTGGTTAAGTCGATCTTCCTCTTCTGCAGCTATCAATAAGAGTCCAATATACGCCATATAAAATGATTCTAAAAAAAAAAAGTTAACACAAGATTACAGAAACACTCTAATTTCAAATGTGATAACTGGTACAGTGGGAAAAATATTTTAACACCCACTTGAATTTTACCATTTTTTTTACTGAAACGGTCGATTATTAATGGGAAAATGGGTTGTCCTCGAACACCTTCACTTAATGACGTGTTCCTGGTCTATGACGCGAGGTTTGGAAGTCATGTAACGGACATGACTCAAATCAACAGCTATGGTGAATGTTATGGATTAAATGAGTTTTCTGAAGTGTCAATTGATGATGTGAAAGCAGTCGTGACTGCCACTTCTTTTGGTAGGGCTCCCGGGTTGGATGGAATTTGTGTAAGAAATTTAAAAGCA
Source organism: Pedicia rivosa (assembly GCA_963082725.1). Classification (NCBI taxonomy): domain Eukaryota; kingdom Metazoa; phylum Arthropoda; class Insecta; order Diptera; family Pediciidae; genus Pedicia; species Pedicia rivosa. The sequence goes on from OY720153.1 coordinate 25,326,114, forward strand.
AAGAATGCGTTAGTTTTAAGGGTTTTATTTAACCTATTTTTAAAAAAAAAATTGAAGAAATCAAGAACGTCTTGCTTCTTAAGGGTACAGAAAACCTTGATCAAGTGGATAATTGGCGGCCAATTACCATTTGCTCATTCACATCGGGTATTTTGTAAAGTATTGGAAAAAAGAATTAAGTCAATATTGTCGGTTGGTCAAAAAGCGTTTCAACCAATGGAAGGTTGTGCAGAGCATTTACCTTTGGTGGCATCGTTAAGAAAACCTCCTTGCGTGTGGTATTTTTAGATGTAGCCAAGGCGTTTGACAGTGTTCCCCATGACACCATTTTCGGAGGAATGAGGCGTTTCGGAATCAACGACAATATTATAAAGTTGGTAAAAATTTGTATTTGGGGTTCTCAACCCGTATAAAAACGTCCACAGGGTACACCAACTCAATCAGTATTAAGTGTGGTGTCAAACAAGGCTGTCCGTTGGCTCCAGTTCTTTTTAATATTGTGATGTATGAGCTTGGTCTCATCTCTACCGAAGCATTGTGAAGTACCAGCTCAAGGTAGTTTAATAAAGAGTTTTTTGAAAAGCATTCACTTCAAATTAGTTTTAGAAAGTCACAAGGGTTGTGGCTTGAGCCGGTTGCAAAACGGAAAAAAATAAGGTCATGTGTAAGATTGTTTGGTTTATGAGCGAGGATTTTATCCCTATGGTAAAGCCTTCGGAAAATATTAAGTATTTAGGCGGCAACATCGATGTTCGCGGTAACGTAAAAGGTGTGATTGGGAAAATATCAGATCTGTTAAAGGCGGTAGAGTGTTGCTTTTTAAAACCACAACAAAAAGTGTGGTTTTACAGAGTGTATAAACGAGTTCAAGTAAGGTTGGGGAATTCTGTTCAAGGACACGGGTCAAATCAAATCTCACGTGCTGCGCTTAGGAATTGGTGGTTGTACGGGCAGCGCACCACCCTTAAAGGGTATCTCTACAATAAGTATTTAATTATAAGAACAAATAACACATTGCTGAGGACAAATTTGCGTTGCGGCCGCCCGGTAAGTACAGTCTGACGACTGTGCAACTCAGCGAGCTAGACGTAAATCCACATATTTCAGTGCTGTCCTGTCCTTCGAACTGACATCATCGCTAGACACAACTTCATTCTGGGCTGCGTAGTTGATTTTTTGCAATCACATATCCTCGTATTATGTGTGAGGAAAGAACCAAATGTGCACGATGCCAGTGGAGTACTGTTTAAGCCGGATCTCATCGTGGAGTTGGCGGATCGAGTCTTAATTGTAGACCCTGCAGTTGCTTACGAGGCGGGTGACGAATCCCTCGAGAAAGCGTACATTTTCAAAAGAGGTTAATACCGAGTTTTAAATGCAGTAGAATCTGCCTTGTCGAAAACGATGCTATCATTTTGAGGACACGGAGCATTTGGCCTAAGTGAAGTAATAGTTTTTTTTAACAGATTTAATATGGACAATAAAATCAAAAAAACTTTGGCCCTTAAAGCCGCGGTTACTTTAGAAAATGAAAAAAACACACTTTTTTTTTTAACTTAAAAATTTCGACAAACGCTAATATCTTGCGGCGATTAAAAAGAGAAACAAAATAAAGCTCTGATCAAATAGTTGTATAATATAAAATTATACAATAACTTTTTTGAATCAGAGTGTTTACTAATTATTAGTATATATTTATTTTTTTAAATACATTCAAAATTACGCTCATTTTGTTTGGATTTATTTTTTAGTTATGTTTCTTTGTTTTTTTTGACACTCTTGCCATATGTAAACAAGAAAAAATCTGATAAATCATCAATAGATGGCGCACTAACGAGGTCTCCAAATACAGATTTAAGTTCAAAACTAAAATAAAAATTTAGACGATCCAATCTTTTTGTTGTTTCAAGTTCAAAATAAAAACAAGATAGCGAATGCACAATGTTATGCGAGTGAGTGAAATAGAATTTCGTATTTTTTTTCATTTTTCAATGTAACCGTGCTTTAAGGCGTTTTTTGGTATATATAAAATTTTGTGCGAATTTGAGGAAAAATTACGTATGAAAAGAGTTAACTATGGATGGGAATAGATTGAGTGAATCGTAGTCTGAATGATTGCTGAATGGTGTCAACATCAGGTAAGACGGGTAGTCGACTCCTCTGCCGTCAGTGAGTGGAACAAAAGGAGAAGACAGGTTTGGTTTAGCTTTGCGGGGTTTTTTTCTTGGGCTTGTTTCATTGAATTAAGGTTAGTGCAGGTCTTCTGCAGCCTTGAAGAGAGTAAACCAAGAGATAATTTCGAAGGTTAAGGCTGAATAAAAAGAAATAATAAAGGAATTAAAGGTACCTTGACGCCTAAGTATCTCATATTGATATGCCATATTGAATAAGCACTATTAAGATTACCAATAATTATACGCAAGGCAAAATGGTTTGACAGACCTAACCCAAGTGGTGTCTAAGAAAATAGATCAGGTTATGGTAATTTTCTAAATAATGCCTATGGTTAAAAAGTCCAGCAAACTTTTATTCATACAAATCTACCGCTACTGAAACAATAAATGTGGCCTCAGATGGTTTACATCTTGAAGACCTGGGCAGGCATTCTGTATGGAGATAGGCGATAAAGTGATATCGCCTGGCCATACTTTTGCTTTACGTAAGGCGACTTCACGTAAAAGCGATATTGCCTGGCCATAAGAATTAAGAGATAGCTGTTAATCGCTTTTTGTGTTTTAGTGTTGCGTTATATTAATGTTGTGCATTTTCAATTTATTTTATTTTATATCTATTTTATATCTATAAAACAAAATAAATTAATCAATAAAATTTAAACAAAAGAATAAAAAAATGTAAGTACTATTTATATTAAAGATTTTAAATAAAGAAAGTTTAAATTTTAGGTTCTGTTTTTTTGTATATTGACTTACTTAATTTTTCTTAAAATAACTTCAGGACACAACAATCTACAAGAGAACAGTTGGATTTTCTTGCCAATTTTATGAACGAACATACTGATTTGGCTAAGGGTCTAATTCCCCAACTGGAAGACAAAAGAAAGAAAAACTTTGGCAAACATTAACAATAAAATTAAATTCAATGGGAACTCCAATACGAAGCAAACAGGATTGGTCAAAAGTAAGTATTTTAACAACTAACGATCATGACAAACATACTTTAAGTAATTTTTCTTAATATAATAGATTTGGGCTTCTCACAAATATAAATCCAAAAAAAAAATAAGTGACAATAAAATATCCCTTAATAAAACGGGTGGTGGCCCTGGAAAAATATTATCACTTAGTTCTTTAGATGAAACTATTATTTCCGCTGCTTCTCTTGAAGCTACTGTGTCAGGACTCAACGTAAAAACTTTTGGCTTGGAGGATCTTCAAAAAGAAACATTTCGAGATTGCGTTTTTGAGGAGTGTGAAACTTTTTAAGCAGAAATGTTACAAGTGCAAGATAAAGAAGAAAATGATGAAGAACAGGAAGAAGTAAAACAAACAAGTCCTAAAAGAAAAACATTACCTCTTACCAAACTTAACATGATGGAGCTGTACTTAAAAAAGCAAGACGAATTTGCAATGAAAAATGAACAGTTCCAAAATAATATGATTAAAATTATGACTGAAATTAAAAACTTAAAATATAAAAAAATAGAACAACAAAAGCTAGACGCATTAAAGAATTGAACTTAAAGGTGCTAGAATTAGAGATCTTGAAGACTGCTAAGGATATAAGGCAACAAGAAATTAATCAAATAAATTAAAATTATAATAAAATAAAATTAATAAAAACCAAAAAAAAATTATATGTATAAATGAATTAAGCAATTGCATATATTATATTTTTTTAATTTAAGTATATTCATAAATAATATTTTCAATTTAATTAAACAAAGACATTTTTATTCTATCACGAATTATTTGAGCCCTTCTAGTTAAATTTGTAATATCCAATTGTTGATTAGTTATTGTGAGGACTGGATCATCTGGTACAGCCAACTGCTGTCTGTTGAAGGGGACATTAAAATGTATACATATGTTATGTAGTGCTGCTGTTACATTTATTATTTTAGCAATTTTTTCTGGAATGTATCTACATTTCCTTTCTTCTAATAGAATCCTCCAACGACCTAATACAAAAAATAAAATAAATTATATGACATTTTAATAGAAATAAAATAATATATCAAACCTTTCCATTGTCTAATACATCTTTCAACTGTACTTCTAGCTTTTGAATGAATGGTATATAATAATAACCTAATTTCTATTATTATTTTTATATGAAAATTTATTTTGACGTTTACTTTTTGACAATTATTGAATGAAGTTACCTTCAAAAGGTTCTCAACATTTTATTTCGGCGATTGCCAAAGTGAGAATTATTACATCGCCTTATGTGAAGCAAAAAAGCGATAGCGATAGAAAGATATCGTTTTCGTTTCAACACACCGTCATAATCGCCTATCTCCATACAGAATGCCTGCCCAGAAGTCACATTTATGATTTGTGCTACTTTTTCTGGATGATACCGACATTTTCTTTCTTCTAATAAAATTCTCCAACCTACAGAAAGTAAATGAAAGTTAAACGTCATTGTAAATTATAAACAATAACGTAAAACCTTTCCATTGTCCAATGCATCTTTCCACTGTGCTTCTACCTTTAGAATATATTTTATTGAATTCACATTCACTACTGCCTTCATCGGGTTTTCTGTAAGGTGTTATTATCCATGGTTCTAGTGGATATCCACTATCAGCTGGAATATATTATTGATTATTTTATTGAATATACAATCACGTCAAAAATCGCTACCTAAAAGCCAATTGTTGTTTCGATCAGTTAAATATCGTCGATTTAAACTCTCTCTTATATTTGAGTGCTTCCAAACGAAGGAATCATGCGCACAACCTCCAAAACGTGCATTTATTGCTATTATTCGGCTATGATGATCACTTATCTATAAACATGTTGAGAATTTTACTAATTATATATTACCAATTTATTTTCTTACAATCATGGTATTTATGCTGTGTCTGCCTTTTCTATTATAGAACATATGTTCATCTGCATGTGGCTTCAGCAACATAATGTGAGTTCCATCTATACATCCTACCGCTGTTAAGGAAAAATTCCTTAGTCGATTCTGACTCCACATACTTTATCCATGTAGGACAAAGTTTTACTTCCATTTCACTTAAGACTTCTTTAAAAATTTTGGATAAATTACTTTGTGCCATAGGAGCAATGAAGTCATTTCCTGTAATCCATTGCTCACACGAAACCTTTGCAAAAATCTAAAACAAGATCAAATATTCAATTCATGTATTTACACAAACAAAACTATATATATTTTCTCACAATGCATTTGGTAAACATAAAGGATTACTGTTATTTCGCAAAATTCTTCTTATCTTTACTAAGTATAACACTTCTTCATCCTCACTATCACTATCACTGAATAAAAATACTTCCATTATATGTTAAAATGTCTTATTTAATTTGGATTAAATGTACAATTAGTGCTCAGCAATTAAAAATCTTTAAATTTTCACCAGATGTTCCCCTTCATAAATGAATAAAAAATCCCAATTTATGGCCTTGTGGCTCTTTCATTTTAGGTGCTGGGCCCCCTTAAAGTTTCACATTTTCATGAATTTTTTTCCAACAGTTATATTATTTTTTCACTACTTTTTTTTTACACAATAAATATGAATAAACATTCCACTACACAAATAAACACACTTTTTTTATTTATTTAATTAGTTTATTTCATGTATTTCACTTTTTTGGATTACGGTTTTAATTCTCTTTTGACGTCTCAATATTTATGTTTTACCTTGTTATGAAGTATTTTGTTTTATTAATGTTGTCATTTCTGGAAAAAAATTTGTTGCGTTTTTCATTAGTTTATGTTGCATTTATTTACGTTCATTGACAAACATTTAAACAGCCTGCATTACTGGAAAACACATTTATTTTCCTTTTACAAATTAATTATATGGAATTAATGTACGCTTTTTATATACTCTAACATAACTAATGGGAACCTTTATGTACTCTAACATTATAATAACATTTTCCTTTTACAAATTAAAAAAATTTTAAAAAAAAGCCATTGAACCAAAATTTGGATTCTTAACCAAGTCAGCTTCACTCATAACGACTAATACCACCTTCACCCCATCAAAATCAAAAAATAAACAAACAAAATGTCACTTTATACATTTTCTTAACAAAATAATAAAAAAACATTAAAAAATAGAAAATATTCGTTTTAAATTCAATAAAAATTTATTCATTATAGTGAGTGTACAACAGTGTTTCATTTTATAAAAAAAAAAGTGTTAAAAATTACAATATTATAATAAAAAATATAAAAACAAAAATTAAAAAAAAAAAAAACTTTGAAGTCTTCCAGCTCTTAAAATAAGAGGGCCACACAAGTTTTTTAGTGCTTCATCATCAGCTCGATAAGTTGCTCTACACTCCCACACTGGAACATTTGCTATTTGTAGCGTTTTCCTGGAAGATACAGCCCTTCAAACACCACGCACTAATTGTACACTTGTTCCTTTAATTTTATTATGATAATTGTCAATTTAAATTTTAATTGAGAAAATATTTTTGACGTTTCGATTTTGATATTTACTGAATGAAGTTATCTGCAAACGCTTCTCAACATTTTATTTCCGCGATTGCCAAAGTGAGAATTATTACTATCGCAAAAAAGCGATAGCGATAGAAAGATATCGTTTTCGTTTCAACACCCCTTCATAATCGCCTATCTCTATACAGAATGCCTGCCCTGGATATTCACACGGATAATCTAAGGAATGAGGTAGATCTAGAGCTTATTTACCCCTCTAAGTTTCCATCTTCATGTTGTATTTGTTCTTTTATTCAAGGAACATATACAAAAAATTTTGAACATTTTAAAACCCATAAAACAAAATTTAATATAAATATTGTGAATTTAAAGCTGCAGTTTTGGTATCAACTAAATCGAAAACAATAATTTCAAAATTTAATAATCAGGCAAGACATTATGTGGGTAGTGATACAATGGTAGATGAGGAAAATCAGAAACAACAGTTATATACTTTTGTATGTCCTGTTTGTAGATGCAGATTCCAAAAGGCTACGGGTTTAGGTCAACATGTGAAACAGGCGCATGAAATTTAATTTTTAAAGTGAAAGCCACAAAGTGGTCAAATAATGATTTGGAGTCAATGGCTCATTTCATTATTGACAATGAGTAAGGAAGTCTCTCTTTTGCAGAACGGGGTAGAAATTTGCAAAAACTATCCGGAGAGAACAATTACAGCTATCAGTACTTTAATACGGAAGAATAAATATTTCTTAAACTTTTATAATCAATTAATTATTAAACAATAACATATAGGAATTTAAAATTCCTATAACAAATTTAAACAATAAATTCAATGGATTGAATTAATAAATCAAATCTACCAAAGCCAATTTATCCATGTCACTTAAACAATACTTAAACGCGTCTCGAATATAATGGCGGCGAGACATTTGCGTTTTCCGAACCTGTTATCTTGTCTTCCCAATAAGATATTCCTATCCAGGTTGAGACTCAAGTAAACAATATAAATAAGGCTGAAATTTTTAATACCAATGACTCTTTGATTAATTTAATAAATCAAGAAAACGAAAGTCTTCAAACATTGGATGATAAAGTGATTAACAAATATATAAATGGGGCAATGACTCATCAGGACATAAATTATGGCTTTGATGAGGTCATTAAATTGTATGGCGGTACATTGAGTGTGAATTTAAGGGTAAAGCAGAGATCTGGGGCCTTATTCTTGAAACCAATCGAAAATTTCCGTGCACGGAAATTTTCGATCGGTTACTTTCGATGGGTATGAGTATTTGGTATTCTTGAAACAAATCGAAATCAAATACGTGTGGTGAAATGATCGAGTATGGTGACATTATTAAACGTCAAATTTTGTTTTAATAATGTGATATTTTGAGTATTATAGTCAGTTTTTAATAATAATAATAATAATAAACATTATTAATAATAATAACAATAATTATTAATAATAATAATAATAAAAATTATTAATAATAATAATTATTATTAATAATAATAATAACAATAATTATTAATTATAATAATAATAAAAATTATTAGTAATAATAACAATAATTATTAATAATAATAATAATAAAAATTATTAATAATAATTATTATTATTTATTAAAATTATTAATAATAATTATTATTATTATTAATAACTTTTATTATTGTTATTATTATTATTATTAATACTTTTTATTATTATTATTAATTATATGATGATTCTTAAAGCGTTTAAATTCAAATTCGACAGGTATAAACCAGTCGAAAATTTTCGATCGGTTTTCGATAGAAAATTTCCGTGCACGGAATTCAAGAATACCAAATATTGTAATTCGATCGGTTTTGCGTCAAAACCGTGCACGGAAATTTTCGATTGGTTTCAAGAATAAGGCCCCAGTTCCTAGAGTGATTTTAAGTAATAGGAAAGCTAAAGAAATACAAGGTAACATTAAAACAAGCTAGAACTGTATTATTGCCAAAAGGAGTTGATAATCTTAATGAAGTCAATAACTGGAGGCCAATATCTTTATGTTCTGTGCTAAATCGCCTATTTTCTAAAGTAATAGAAAACGAATTACACCAAAGTTAGAGTGAAATTAGAAGACATTTCAACCACTGGAGGGTTGTGGTGAGCATTTAAGTTTAATCTCAGGATTAATCAAGAATGCAAGGTCCACCAAAACATCATTATCAATAACATTCCTGGATGTGCAAAAGCATTTGATAGGGTGCCACATGATTCTATCTTTAGGGCAATGAGACGCTTCGGATTTAATAAAAACTTGATAATACTAGTTGGTAATATCTGTAAAAATAGTACACGGATTAAGACAAGTTATACGGAGAACATTAATATATTGTGTGAAGTAAAACAGGGATGTCCATTATCACCACTACTATTTAATATGGTGATGGATGAACTCATTACATAGTTACCATGTCATTGCGGTATAGCATTATATGGAGGCTTAATTAACAGTCTAGCATTTGCTGACGATTTGTTGTTAAGGAGTCATTCTTCGGCTGGTATGATGGAACCCCTGAATTTTACTAATAAATTCTTCAGACAACATTCATTGAAATTAAATATCACAAAATTACAAGGTTTATGTCTGGAACCTGTGTGTAAACGAAAGAAAATTAAAGTTGTTACGGATGATATCTGGAAAATTGATGGGTCTTCAATACCAATGATTTTGCCATCTGGTTAAATCAAGTACTTGGGCGGTTTAGTTAATGCGCGAGGTGACATTAGAGGCTTGGTAGAGAAAATCAAGGTACTTCTGTTAAAAGTGCAGAAGAGCAATCTTTCGCCTCAACAAAAGCCGTGGTTCTAAAGGTTGTATGTTCAACCTTAGTAGTTATTTTACCTGTCTATTCATTCTAAAGTAAATGTACAATTATTAAAAGCAACTGATCGACTGATCAGAAATATGATAAAAACTGTTTTGAATTTACCGTCAAATATTGTTAATCACTTTTTCTATCTTAAAATTAAAGGTGGTGGATTTGGATTATTGGAATTCTTACATCGGATTCCTCTAATTAAATTGGTTCAAATAAATAGGATGAGGAGTTCCAATCATCCATAGATTAGAGAGTTAGTTAACGGGTCATATTATGAAAAATTTATTGTAAAATGTTACAAATAGTTGGGCTTAAGTGAGACTGTAGTGGGAATGAAATGGATGTTAGAAAGATGAAGAACGAAGTTAATGAAATTTCTAAAAACGGGTTTTCGCAAACCTTACAAGGTCATGGTTCTGAGAACATGTACGGGGATGTATTGACGAATTGTTGGTTGAAAGGGCAATTCGAATTCATCAAAGGTAGTTCTTTCATTAACCTAGTTAAGCTTCGAACAAGTAATTTGTCCCTTCGTACAAATTATTTGAGAGGTAGAGATGGGGACAGAAGGTGTAGATGTTGTTTAGGAGCCCCGGAATCGCGAGTTCATGTTTTGCAGAACTGCAGAGTGTTGTTGGGTGACATAGTGAAGAGGCATGATTTGATTTTGCATAAGATATTTGATTGGATAAAACATAAAAATAAGAGTGTGAGTGTTGTAAAAGAAGCCAGAGTTTATGATAGTGGGGGTGCACTATATAAACCTGACTTAATTGTGGAGTTAGTGGATTCAGTGATAATAATTGATATTGCAATTACTTATGAGAGTGGAACAGATTCATTAAGTAAAATACATAAACATAAGTGCGATAAATATAGAGTTATTAATAGTGTTATTTCTTTAAAGTATAACAATAAAAAGGTGTTTAATGAAGCACTAGTAGTTGGTGCGAGGGGAGTATTCCCGAAGTGTAATAAAAGTGTGGTGAAACTTTTGAATATGGACATTAAAATTAAAAGAAGTTTGGTTATAAAAACAATGATGGGTTCATTGATAATTTATTACAAGTTTTTGGAAAAGTTAAGGATGAAGAAGTAGAAGGGGTAAATGAGGTATAAGAAGCTAAAAGGAGACAAAGCCAATTAAATGAAAACTTCTTATTAGAAGACAACATAAAAAATTTTGATCATTTGATAAGCAATTATTCTGAAAAATTGTCTTATAATGGATATTCTGTTTTGCAAAATAACAGCAATTTAATATTTTATATTATTGAATACAATGCAGACACACGCAATATTCAAATTATGGTAAATATTATAATTGATGAAAATTTAAAAATCAAGATTACAAAAAAAAAACGAAGAACTGGCATTTAAAGAATTGGACTGGACTTTGAACAAGGATAAAAACATTTCATTGTGGTCTCAACTGACGAATATACTTTCTAGATATAGAGTTGAAAGAGGAAAATCAACTCAGACTAATCATTATTATGTTTCAAAAGCTTCTGAATATTTAAATAAAATTTTAGAATTGGACGTTGAAGAAACTGAAGATTTAAATTGTGATAATTATAAACAAAAAATAGCTTTAATACGAGACCAGTTGAAACATCTAATAAATAAAAATTCGCAATATTCTACGGACACAATAATTTTAAGTTTTGTTCTGTTCTCCCATTCGTCATCCACATACGAATCTTTAAGAAAAATTTTCATTTTGCCTCATAAACGTCATCTGCAAAGATTGTCTGTTCCTTTAAAATATCGCCAGAATCCAGAGAACAAAATTTTAAATATTTAAATTATTTAACTAAGGATTTAAGTACTGCAGAGAAAAAAGTTGTTCTAATGATTGACGAGAAATTTATGTTAGTGGAAATTTGAATTACAAAGGAAAGAAAGTGTCTGGATATGCCGAAAATTTTCCATAAAGAAAAACACTTATTGATAAAAAAAGCTTTCAAATTAAATGAAAAATCTGTATATCCAAGAAATTTAGACAGAATTAAAGTTCGATATGTTGATAATATACTTCATGATTGAACAATAGCTACATTAAAAGAAAATCCAGAATACATTGGAACGGCAAATTTTTTACAAATATTTAAGAACTGGTGGAACTTAGTTAACGTTCAAAATTTTTCTAAAGAACAATAAAAAGAGAATATTTTTCAAAACCTTTTTGCTTCATAGATGACCCAAAATTTGAGTTTCTTGATAAGTTTTTGAAGTGGATTGATGATTGGCATGGAAAATAATAATGGACATTTAACCAAAGATACATATAACGCGTTATTCAAATCAACTTTAGCAATTTCTGCGTTTATTAAATTTTCCTTAACTACATTTTCTGTTAAATATGTTCGGACTAGAAAATTGCAAACAGATGCTTTGCAGAAACGATTTGGCTTACATCGTGGTTTATCAGGATATAATTATCATATTTCTTACAATGAGATTGTAGAATCGGAAAAAAAATTAGAATTCAACATATTTTTTCCCATCATTCCAAGGACTTTGAAACACTAATAACTGATTACAATGAGCCGGTTGAAATTGATCCCGATATTATATTGTCTTTTAATTCTGTGTTTACATCTGATTATTTGGCAATATGTCAAATTGATAAATCAGCAATTTTATATGTTTGTGGCTATGCATCTCATGATATGCTCCCTTTGCAAAGATTTAATAGTTCAAAATCAGAGATGGGTAAATACACGAAAAATTGCCGGTTTTACATTACATGAAATTCTTGTGTATTCTTGTGTATTTCTGTGTATTTGGCGTTTTTCCGTGTATTCTATGTACTTCGAAAAACTAAATGGTGATTGTCCAAAATTTGGCAGATATCCGTGTATTCGAAGATGCGTTTCATGTATTTTGTGTATTTCATGTATTTCGTGTATTTCGTGTATTTTGTATACAGAGTGGCACTTTTCGTACTAATTTTTAAAACAAAAACGGCAAATTTAAAACAACTTAGTTATATGTAGAGTAACGATTTAATTACGTAAACAATCTAATTATTTATTTTTTCGAAATTATTTATTACACAAAATATATAAAAATTTTATGTGGTTTGTGCGTTCTTTTAAAAAAAAGGAAAATATTTTTTTTAAGAGTGACCCTGTTAAAACTTTTTTTTTTAATCATTTTGGAGTGAAGTTAGTTCAAATTTGATTTCACTTTCTCTCTGTGTTAATTCTAAATAATTTTAATTTCTAGAGAATGCAGCAATAAATAATAAATAAATAATAAATAAAACAAAATCTAAAATGTCAGCAAGTGGCCCAAAATTCAAACTCCAAAATTGGAGTTATTATAATCGTTTCAATATAAAAAAAGATGAATCAGGAAAGCAAATTGCATATTGTTTAGTATGCGAAAGAATATTAAAAAATTCAGCAGTAGAACGGTTAAAAAAACACAGGTATAGATAGAAAGAAATAAAAATTGGTAGTTTAATTGATTGTAAATAAATTTTATTTAGAAATATTTGTAAAATAAGTGAAAAGGAACAAATGATTTTAATAGAAAATGAAGAAGAGTTGGAACATCATAGCAATACCACAAATTCCAATAAATACCAAATTATCAATGTGGAAACAATTGAAAAGCCAGGATATACTTTAGACGCTGTAAGAATCCCAAACATAAAGTAGAAATAATAAGTAAAACAATTGTGTTTTTTTTTAGAATTCTATTGAGGTTTCTGGTCTGGCATCGGAGATATACCTTCCATGGCCGACTAGATTAACAAACGTGGAAAGTATAGCATCAAATGCATCGACAGATTTTTCTTCAATTTCAAATCCACGAATTGGTGAAAAACGTAAAATAACTTCTCAAAATCATAATTTTTTTGATCGAATGTCTTCAATAGAACACGAAGAAATTAATATTCGTTTAGCAGAATTCTTTTTTGGATGCAATATTCCATTTTCAACCGTGGAATCTGATCATTTTAGAAAATTTGTTAATGCACTAAGGCCGTCTTATAAACCACCATCACGCAAAACATTATCAACCACTTTACTTGATAAAATACATCAAAAATGTAATGAAAAACAGAAGTGTCCTAAAGAAACTGTTATTTTAATTGACGGATGGAAAAATACTGCCAATAATACTAAAAACATAGTAAGTATGATTCATGTGGCGAATCGTAAATCCATTTTCTTGAATTCTTGTGATTTTACTGGAAAAGAAGAGACCGGCGATGCGATTTCTGAAATAGTTTCAGAATCAATTGATTTAGTTAAAAATCGATTTGCATCTGATGTTTACGCCGTTGTATCCGACAATGCCAGAAATATGGTTAAAATGGGAAAAACTGTAAATATTTGGCACACAACATGTAATAGTCATACCGCTTGTCTTTTATCGAAAGATATGGTACCAAAAGAAATAGCTTCTGATGTAAATAAAATAGTGAAACAATTTAAGCAACCCGATTTTGAAAAACATATAATTGATAATAATGGAACCAGACTCAAGACAGCATGTGAAATTAGATGGAACACCTACAGAGACTCTTTTATGAGCATTTTTAAAAATTTTAAAAATAATCGCTGCTACTAACACAAGTAAAATCAAACCAGACGTAACTAAATTACTTTTGATGAAAATTTTAAAAATGAAGTTGAAAAATATATAGATATTTTTAATCCAGTTTGCCAACTGATAAATATATGTCAGCATCATGAGACTTCTATTGCAGATGCCATGAATCATTGGTTCAAATTAAAACTTCGATCAGAATTTTCAGAGTTTCTAGATAAGAGAAGAAAAATGGTTTCCAATATTTATAGTCTCACCGCTTATTTTTTACATCCTGTATACCGAGGTAAATTGTTGAGTGCTGGTGATAAATCGCAAGTAGATTTATTTTTGTTAAAATCTTTAAATGCAAATGGGTTAAATGAGTTGCAGGATTTTATTGATTCAGAAGGAATATTTGGACTGCTAAATCAAAAGGATGGATTGATACCACAAACATATTGGCGAATAGCAGAACGAGAATATCCAAATATTTCTATATTTTTGCGGAAAAATTATTAAACATACCAGCTTCCACAGCACAATTAGAGCGCCTATTTTTTAATTGGTCATTTGTGCACTCACCATCTCGAAACAAATTATCTTCGGAAAATTCAAAAAAACTGTTAGAAATATATTATCACTTAAAATTAACTGATTTAAATATTTCTGATGATTATTAATTATATTAAATATATATTATTATAATATCGTATATTCGTAAATGATTATTCATATATGTATGTATATATAAATATAAATATATATTATATATAATATATATATTATATTATTTAAAAAAAATTGAATTATATTTTTTTTAATAACTTTTCATTTTTGTACTTCCTATGCAATAAAATTAATTTTATTAAAACTTAAATTAATGTTTTTTTACTGAACAAAGCAGTGCATTTAATAAAATAATGTAATAATGTTTTATAATTATTCATATCAAAAATAAAACTTTTGATATTATAATTGTTTCCTAATATTAAAAAATGTTTTTCGAAAAAGAATGAAAAGAATATTGGTTAAGAAAGTAAATAAATAATCAATACTTTTTATTTTTAATTTTTATGTCTCACATTCTTAGTCAAAAATTTTTTAATTTTTACATTAAAATTTTAAATTATTCAAATATTCGAATAACATAAATTTCGAAATCGAAATTATGACTTTTTCATTTTTGGAATATAGCCAAATGTTTGGAAAAATACCAAATGTTCGAATTACATCGAATACATAGTATTTTAATGTATTTTGTGTATTCGACAATCTAAAATGCATAGGCGAATACACATGTAAAGCACCACTGAATACATTACAGTGTATTCATACACGTAAAAGCATGTATGAATACGCAGTGTATTTGACCGACCCATCACTGTTCAAAATAAAGGAAATAAAATCGGCGATTAATATTTTGATCATTTGCAAAGATGTGGTTTATCAATCGCAACCGATGAATTATCATATACATATCACATGTCATCTATATTTCAAACTATTCTAAAAGACGTCCATCTGAAACATCAATTTTTTTCTGCGAATAACCAGAAAGATTTATTGTGTGCTTTAACTTTTATTAGTTTGGAAACTGATACTGATATTGATCTCTCATCAAGCTGTTTATGTGGAACTACATTTAAATAAATATATTCTAGGACATGTAATGTTATGTGCAATATTATTCTAAATAATTTCGTCAAACAACAAAATGATGAAAAAAATACACAGAATAATAACAAACGAATATTGAAAACTTTTAAATGCAAATATTAAAATTGCAAAAACGAGCTAATTAGGCTAAAAAACTATAAAATTCTACTATTTTTTTATTCATAACTTTAGTTTTTTTTCTTAAAGAAAATTGTGATTTTTTTAGTTTCTTATTTTATGTTCCTTTATTTATTATTGTTTAAGAATAAAATTATTTTTTTTATATTTATATATATATGTGCAATATATATTATATCATTATAATTTAATGAATTGAAATAAATTTGATTTTTCCCCCAAAAGAATGTTCGTTTTATTATTATTTCAGAAAGTAAAAATATCAGCCTGTTATGAGCCTTGTATGTATTAGTAAGTGAAGCGGTGACACGGCTATGTATATAGAAGTTTGTGTATATAGTATAAGATATTTTGTGGAAAACAAATCATACGTTGTTGAAAAAGATTTTTAAAAATAAACGAAGAAAAATACAGAATAAAAAGAAAATTTCCATTTTGATTTTATATGTTACAGGAAATCAATAAACACAAATAACAAAAAAAATGACACTGACGTTTGTCGTTGACAGAACACATGTGATAACTGATAGGTGTCTTGATATCATCCTATTTTCATTTTGTATTCTTTTTTTTTCACTTGTCTTACCAGCCATTCAATACAATATTCTATTATTAAATAAATAATAATAATATAAATTCCTTTTTGAATATTTTATTAGATATTAAAATGAATTCCCTTTAATCACCAGAATGTTTTTCAAATAAAAATGATGGCGAGTAAAAACGCTACAAGGTGAGTGACGTTTTGAAAGACGAGATACTTTCGTAATCAAAAAAGGTGAGTAGCGACTCGCACTCGCCATTTTCGGCACTCACATATTTATCGTAATCTAGGCACAGATCCACAAACGCGAGGAATCATGTTTTCAACTTAAATAATGACTTGGCAGTTTTTGGGAGATCTGCATGCCCGTTTTCTCGTAATAAATTTAACAGCTCCCAAATGCCGATATGAGAAATAAAAAGTTTTTTACACCAGAAAACTAAATCGAACCTAAATTTATCAAAAACAAAATCTTCAGTTTCTGATAAACTATCATTTTCTGAGCCACTTGTTGATCTATCATTTATTTCAATTTCCAAACTGTTTTCCTATTCGGTTAGCACTTGAGATATTCCTGAATAAGATGGAATATCATTTGCCTCAATTCCCGTAGTTAAATTTTCAGAATCTAATACTACATTTTTTTCATTTAATATTTCTGCATTAATTTCTTCTTTTTTCTTTTTCAATTTGTAATAGAAATTACGTTCCGATAGTCAAATAAATTCATGTTTTTTCATTGGAAATTATTATTAATTAATATTCCTGATCACAAGAATTTAAACTTTAAGAATTAACTTACAGTTTAATAAAGAAAGCAGAACACAAATATTCATCACAACAAACAACACTAACTTCTAAAATGGTGTCCATATTATTGTATTTTAGATTTTTATGCGAGACAGAGAATGCATGCATTCTTATATCTGTCTCAATTTTTTTTTAATTTTTACTAACGCATATACACTTTTTCGCACTAATACATCAAGCATGCATAGTAATTTCTTGCTGGGCTATTCGTTTTTTCGCCGGAATGCAAAATGGTGAAAAGTCACCATTATTTTTGAGCGTTCTTTGAAGTCGCCAAATTATTTTTTTTGTTCACCGAAATCACCGCACTTTTTAAAATGGAAAAATACAGTTTTGTTGTTACTGAACAAAACGAATATATTATTTATTACATATGATAATAAGATTTATTTAGATTATGGTAAGTAAGAAATAGACTATTTTTTGAAGACTATTATCCGATAACAATAGAAATCCAAGATGAAATACAATTACAAAATGGGGCATGCTTTCTCTATTTTGAAGATCACCCCGAACTTGGTTGAAAAATTTAATAGCGTTAAAGCCTAATTAAGGCCAATGAAAAGAAATTCAAAGGGCCAATGAGAAATATTCAGGTGTGGCAGTCAATAGCCAAAGATTTAATAGATGCCGGAATTGATGGGTGCACACCCGTACAATGTGAGAACAAATTTAACTATGAAAAAAAGGAAACATGAGACGTCTAGGGCTGGCCCTATTAGGTGCCAATATTTTGGAGAACTAGATGAAATATTCGAAAAAAGGAGAACATACTTCCAACCCATATTGCGAGCTCCAGTAAAGATTGGAATCCGAATATCTCATTTCCAAAGTAGAATATGAACATTATTGAAGACGCTGACAATATAAATGATTCACAACTAAAAATTAAAATAAGAAAAACAAATGAAATGGTTTCAATTCTTTTGGAGAATCAAGAATTTCGAAGAGAGAGGGAGGTGGCGAAGAAAGAAAGGTTTGAAAGGCTGTTAACCCATCATAAAGCCTTAGAAGAGAAACAATGTCTTTGAAAAAATGCTGATAAATTTAATAAATAAAATAAATTAAAATTAATATTTAAGATATAAATAAATAGTTTGTTTTTATACAAGTTATAATTAAGTACAATTTTAATATATAAATAACTATGAAGACTGAATAAATCAATTAATATTTTTAAAAATAATATAGGTACAGTTACTGTTTATTTGTTAAACCGCCCGGTGGAATTTAAAAACAGGCGCCTTTATGAGTATAAAATTTTATTTAAAAAAAAATCAATAAAGCACATAAATACAAAATAAAAAATAAAACAAAATTGCAAATATTCAGTACATATTGTAAAAATAAAAATTAACTAAAAAAAATATCACTTTAATTAAAATGGCAAAAATTGTAAAAAAAAACTTTTTTTTTTTAAAATTCAGACTTAACAAAGGAACAATTAATAATAAAGGAACCTCGTCAAAGAAATAGACTGCAATTAGGGAGCATTGAACCGCGTCCAACAGAACTAAATTAGCAGAATGTGATCCACAGGGCACATAAAATGCTCGTGGTTCTAAAGACTTCATGCGAGCCTGCATTCCAGAATGTTTGCCTTTCATATTAGAGCCGTTATCATAACCTTGCCTCTACAATTAATAATAGACAGTCCGAAGTCCTCTAATTTTTCTAATACCAGTTCCGTTAAACCTTTTCCTGTAGTATCTGAAGCTATAAGAAATCCTAGGAAAAATTCTTTTATTTGTAAATTATTATTGTTGTTATGAACTATTCTGATGACTAGTGTTAATTGTTCTACTCGGCTAAGATCTGTGTAGGGATTATGCACATTTATCGTCAAATAAGTATCGATAAAAGTGACGTCACGATGTGTACCAACACATATTTTTGGATGTATTTTATCGTGACTCACACATTTGCGTTTTCGATGTAAAATAATGAACACACTTTTTTCGAAATGAATTTTAATAACCGAACGCAGTCGCACTGCCATTTATCACTTACTATTTTCTTCCTGATAAATATTTATCGTAGTTGCTTTGACGATTAAAACTAAACACAAACAAAATTATAACCAAAAAAAACTTCAAGTAAAATTTTTTATTTTCATTAATAATATTTAATTATTATATATTTAATAAATAATAATAATAATTATATAATAATTATATAATAATTATTAATAATAATAATTATTATATATTTTATATATTGTATGAAAATATAATGTAATAATAATAATCCAATCATTAGTTATTAAAACAATCAATAAATGAAACCAAAATATATTCATAAAACAAAATACTTTAATATTTAAATAATATTATAATTTTTACTATTATTATTATATATATTACAAATTGTTGTTAATTTTTGCACTTTTAATTTTCTTTACCAAAACAATTACTGAGAATTATAATACGAATTGTTAAATGTCAAAAATTACAACAAAAACAAAATATCTACTATATGCGACCTACGTTTTTATTTTAATTTCGAATTTTTTTTTGAAAAACTCAGACAAGACATACGTTTTTTTTATCGTCACTGTTTATCGATGTACGGCATAATCGCTACACTGGAGTACAATCAACTATGATAGAATAGTATTTGGAATCTTTAATCAGTTCATTTTGAATGCCCTTGCTTAAATATGTATATGCCCGGTTTCATGATTTTTAATTCGACGTAAGTGTTCAGATCACAACCTTCTATATACATAGCCGTGTCACCGCTTCAATTACTAATACATACAAGGCTCATAATAGGCCGATATTTTTACTTTCTGAAATAATAATTGTTTCGTTGATGAATAAAAAACTGTAACTTTTCTATTTCTTTTCTTTATTTTAACAACTAATTTTAAATATAATAATTAATATAATGTTCTTAATGCGACTTGTATCACGGCTAATATTGAAGTGAGTTAATAAAAAATAAATACAATCTTGAAAATAAGACAGAACTAAAATTGAGTCAATTATTTAATATTGCAACATTGTAATTAATTGATTAAAACTAAACTAAACTAAACCAATTAATATTGCAACATTGTAATAATAATATTATTTGATTTGAATCTTAACTAACTAATTAATAATCGATCTTTAATAATTTCAATTAATTAAATCGAATAATTCAAAATTCACCTATAAGCAGTAATTCAAAGTTTTTAAATTCACAAAAAACAATTCAAATGTGAACTAACTTAATTATAAATATATGTTGCTTTTGGTAATCCTAACATACCGACGGCGTTGAATCACTTGATTCAATTGTAATTATTATAATTCATATAATCGGAATTCAAACAAAATTATAAATAAGATAAGTAACTAATAACTATTATAAAGGTAAGATACATAGTTTTGATATTGGTCTTTTACTTTGACCAGCCTTGGTTTTTAGTGTGACCACTCTGACTAATCCATCAGATCCAGGATGTACTTCGAGTACCTTGCCCATCATCCATTTGCCAGGTGGCAAATTTTCATCTAAAATCAAAACCAAATCGTTGATTTTGATATTAATTTTCTCAGACTTCCACTTATTTCGTTGTTGCAACGATGTTAAATACTCCATATGCCAGCGTTTCCAAAATGATTGAGTCATATGTTGTATTATTTGCCATCTTGATAATTTTGATAGATGAATATGCTCCAGATTTGGTTCAGGAACTAACATTAGCGAATGACCAATTAAAAAATGACTAGGAGTTAATGGATCCAATTCATCTTGAGCTAATTCACATAATGGTCTTGAATTTAAGATTGCCTCAATTTGTGCTAGTAACGTAAGCATCTCTTCGAACGTAAGTATTGAATTACCCAATACTCGTTTCAAGTGATGTTTTGTGGACTTTACTGCAGCCTCCCAGATTCCACCAAAATGAGGAGCTGCTGGTGGTATTAGATGCCAGTTTGTGTTATCTTTAAATAAAAAATTTGATATTAATACATTGTGTTTTTCTGACATTTGTAAATGATGAAGTTCAGTGAGTGTACGTTTAGCACCAACAAAGTTGGTCCCATTGTCACTAAAAATATCAGAACAGATTCCGCGACGTGAAGTAAATCTCTTTAAGGCTCCAATGAATGTATCAGTCGTTAAATCGCCAACTAACTCTATGTGTACTGCTTTCGTACTAAGACAGACGAATAAAGCAATATAGCCCTTGATAATTTTTCTTCCTCGTCCTTTTGTAGTTCCTAATAATATTGGACCAGCGTAATCTACTCCTGTTTGTAAGAATGGTCGTGTATATTGTACTCTTGGTGCTGGTAAATTTCCCATTAATTGTTGTGATGTTTCTTTCTTTTGTCTAAAACACGTCATGCATTGATGAATATGACGTCGTACTAAATCCTTACATCCAATAATCCAGTATTTTTGTCTTAAAACACTTATCATTATTGACGATCCAGCGTGTAATAACTTAAGATGAGTTTCCTTGATTATCAAATTGGTAACTGGATGTATTCTCGGTAACACAATTGGATGTTTGACTGCGAATGAAATAGTAGAATTTTGGATTCTTCCACCAACTCGTAGTATTTCATCATTATCTATAAATGGATAAAGCGATATTAATTTACTTTTTGAATCAATAGGCTTGTTTGATTTGATAGCTTGAATTTCAGTAAAAAATGCTTCTGATTGAGTAAATTTTATACAAATATTAATAGAATTATGTAATTCCATAGTAGACAAATATCCATAATTCCTGTTCAACTTTAGTTTTTCTTGAGAATTTTTGATAAATCGTAAAGACAAAGTCAATACTCGTATCAGTTTAAACCATGATGAATATTTGTTGAATAATTCAGATAATACTAAACAGGAGCGTTCAATGTTGTAAGATTGAATTGTCGATGGTTTACGTTCTTCCGTGGTTTCAATTAATATTTTTGGTTGTTGAGGCCAATTTGATTGATCATCACAAAGCCAAGCAGGTCCATTCCACCACAAATCGTAGTTGACCAGTTCTGATGGTAGAATTCCACGTGATGCGACATCCGCTGGATTGTCCTGAGATCGTACGTGATTCCATTGACTTCTTGGAATTGATGAACTAATTTCGGACGTGCGATTTCCAACAAAAGTTTTCCATTTCCTGGGATGTGTGGATAACCAATGCAGTACAATAGTTGAGTCTGTCCACGCAAATATTTTGATTTCTTCACTATCAAGTGAAGATTTTACATTATTCATTAATTTTGTTAGCAATAACGCACCACACAGTTCAAGACGTGGAATACTTATTTGCTTAATTGGTGAAACCTTAGTTTTTGCTGTTAGTAGAATTACTTTGATATTACCAAGAGAATTCACAGAACGACAATAAATGACTGCCGAATATGCATCAATTGAAGCATCACAAAATCCATGCAATTGATACGTATTATTTGTTACATAAATCCATCTTGGTATTTGGATCCTCTCGAAGTCACAGAATTCATTTCGGATAATTTGCCACAGTTGAGCCTCTGCCATTGGTAATGTATCATCCCAGTCCAATTTTAATAACCAAAGATGTTGTAATAAAATTTTTACCTTGATGATAGCAGGAGACAACCAGCCTAACGGATCGAAAATTCTCGATGCTTCAGACAGCAATACTCTTTTTGTTATGTTAAACTTAGTGTTTGGTAATGAAATTTTAAACATAAAAGTATCAGTATGTGGGTGCCAATGCAGACCAAGTATTTTAATTGAAGTTGATTCTTCATTAATTTCTTTTGGTGAAAGTTCTTGATCTATTGTCTTAATGGTTTCTAATAACTGAGGACAGTTGGATGTCCACTTTCTCAGGTGAAATCCACACGAAGATAATATTTTGATAATATCATCTTGAAGTTGTATAGCATCTGACATGGTGTCTCCACCAGACATCAGATCGTCAACGTAGAAATCTCTTATTATAATTGCTGCAGCTGTAGGATATTTAGATTTGTTCTCTGTGGCCACCTGATGTAATGTCTTCATGGCTAAATATGGTGCACACGACGTTCCATACGTCACAGTATTAAGCTGATAATGCTTGATAACATCATCTGGATTTTCTCGCCAGACAATTCGTTGATAATTTTTATCGATTGGATGTAATCTGATTTGTCTGTACATCTTCTCGATATCTGCGGTAAACACATATTTGTGTTTTCTGAAACGTAATAGAATAGAGTTTAATGTTTGTTGAATCGTAGGACCCGTCATCAAATTATCGTTTAGTGAACGTCCAGATAGTGTTTTACAAGACGCATCAAAAACAACTCGAAGCTTGGTAGTAGTGCTTGAGTCTTTTCGTACTGCGTGATGTGGTAAATAATACATCAATGCATCTTGAACATCTTGATCCTTCATTGAAATCTCTTCCATGTGGTTTAATGTGATATATTCCTTCATAAACAAAGAATATTCTTTTCGTAATTTGTCATCCGCTGCTAATCGATTCTCTAATGATTTTAATCTTCTAATGGCTATATTTTTGGAATTACCCAATTCAGGAGCTTCTGGAATAAAAGGCAATCGAACTACATAATTACCCGATTTATCTCTGTAATGTGTGCTGGCGTAATGATCTTCACATAATTTTTCTTCTTCCGTGAGATTGTGGTTTGATCCTTCGTTTACTTCTTCAATCTCCCAGAATCTTTGAAGTGATCTATCGATGTCCACGTGAAAGCTAAAACGAGTATTATTAGTTTTGATTTTATGTATTTTTCCCGCTAGAATCCATCCGAAGACTGTATTTTGTGCAACAGGTGATCCACTTGGACTAATAATTTGTTCTTGTTCCAAAATATTAAAGAAATGATCTGAACCAATTAGAATGTCGATTTGATTCGACACGTTAAATCCAGGATCGGCTAATTGAATAGACTTTATATAATTCCAATCTGATATATCAAATTCAATTGCTGGCAATGATGATGTCAGTTTGTTTAATATCAATGCATCAATGATTATATTTGAAGATTTATGTCTGGATGATATTTTTAATGATGTGCACCCCCTTGCTATACCTGCTCCCGCGGATCCAAGCCCCAATACTGATACTCGCGCATTGGTTCGTGGTAATAATAATCTTTGTACACAAGCCTCCGTGACGAACGAAGCTTGTGAGCCAGAGTCCAATAATGCTCGACATGGAACCATTGTTCCGGATACATCTTGAACATTTACGATTGCGGTTGGAAGCAAGATTTGATTGGCTGACCTTTTTTCAGTAATGATTTTTGGTTGAGAATAATTATGTGAAATTGAAATGGAATGATTATTTAATCGAGTTAGTGTTTGAATTGGTTCGAACGATTGATTGTTGATTGAAGATTTAGTGTTGATTGCTGAATTTTGGTTGATTGATAATTTTTGGTTGATTGATGACTTTTGGTTGATTGATGATTTAGTACCGATTGATGGGTTTTGGTTGATTGATGATTTAGTACCGATTGATGGGGTACTAATGGACTCTTCTTTAGACTGAACGAGGTCCAATGATTGTTCGTTTGGTGTAGAATATAATGTCTGAATTTGCGAATTTGATTGCTCGATTTCAGTTGCCTTATGCACTAACGTATGATGACGTTTATGACAAATATGGCACGATTTACGAGTACGACATTTATCCACTTTATGTGTGGAACTTAAACAATTGAAACAACGCGATGAATCTTTTATAAATTCTCGACGTTCATGTATTTCCATGGCTAAAAACTTAGGACATTCGTATAACCAATGATTTGAATTCGAACATACTGGGCACGCAATCATAGGCTCTGAATAATAACTTCTGCATTGAACTGTTGACTTAGATTGTACACGTTTAACTGGAAGACGAATATTTTCGAGGGTATCTGTTCGTTTATTTAGAAAATCGAACAAATTTTGAATTGTAGGATATTCTACTTCCGAAGTTTCTTGAAACCACAGTTGCTTGCTATCATCGTCGAGTTTGTGAAGAATTAAATAAATTAACCACGGATCACGTGCTTCCGCCTTTTCACCCAATGCCCTTAAACCACCGATAACTTCATCAGATATATCTGAAATTCGCCTAATTGCACCAGCTGATGGTTGATGTATTGCAGGTTGATCGATAAATGTTTTGATTAAAGCGTTAATTGTATGTCGTTTCTTGTCGTACCGTTTGATTAATTTTTTGATTGCTTCTATATAGTTCGCTTCTGTTATAGAATATTGCCTAACTAACGCACTTGCTTCACCTTTTAACAACCCTTTAAGATATTGGAATTTCTGAGCTGGCGAAATTGTTTGATTGTTATGAACTGATGCGGTAAATAAATCGTAAAATGATTGCCATTCTTTATAGTCGCCGGAAAATGATGGAATACCAATGCGCGGCAACTTTATTTCCGAAGAAGATCCGGTTGTAGTATTAAGATTATCTCCAGTTGTAGATTGGTTAATATTTCCCATTGTATGATGCGTACGAATTACCGAATTTATTTTTGCAATAGTTTTATAATACGTGTCATCAAATGTTAGCATTCCAGATTCGATAGTAGCATCAAGTGTCAACATGTCAGACTCAATATTCATAAATTCAGACCATAATTCAACAGTTTTATCTAAACGCGATTTTAATTCATCGTATACCGTGGTTTCATCGGCTTTCTCGGCAAACGTTAAATTTTTTTTTTATTAAAGTCTTAATGGTGGAGCGTCTTTTTTTTAATGCTTCCATATTTACGAAATAAATATAATAACTACTGTTCTCTTGATTTACAGCAACAAAATGAAAAATTGAAGCACAATATTAATTATTATTGAAATGATTTGATTATTTTTATTTATTTGATTCTTGGCACAACACTATCGAAATATAATAGACGCAATGATATGAATTAAACACAATATTAATTATTATTAAAATTGCTTGATTATATAATAGATATATAAAAAGCTTGATCGATAATTTTATAGATAATTTAATAGATAAATATAAATTAAATGATACTTAAAATGGCTGCTTCTCCCCGCACAAAGAAACCTCGTGGTAGGTGTTTCTTGATAATTTGTGAAGAAAATTGAGAACTCGAACCAATTGTATATCCAATGATTTTTCGCTGTCTTGTTTAACTCGAAGGACCAAAATGTTTCGTTGATGAATAAAAAACTGTAACTTTTCTATTTCTTTTCTTTATTTTAACAACTAATTTTAAATATAATAATTAATATAATGTTCTTAATGCGACTTGTATCACGGCTAATATTGAAGTGAGTTAATAAAAAATAAATACAATCTTGAAAATAAGACAGAACTAAAATTGAGTCAATTATTTAATATTGCAACATTGTAATTAATTGATTAAAACTAAACTAAACTAAACCAATTAATATTGCAACATTGTAATAATAATATTATTTGATTTGAATCTTAATTAACTAATTAATAATCGATCTTTAATAATTTCAATTAATTAAATCGAATAATTCAAAATTCACCTATAAGCAGTAATTCAAAGTTTTTAAATTCACAAAAAACAATTCAAATGTGAACTAACTTAATTATAAATATATGTTGCTTTTGGTAATCCTAACAATAATAAAACGAACATTCTTTTGGGGGAAAAAATCAAATTTATTTCAATTCATTAAATTATAATGATATAATATATATTGCACATATATATAAATATAAAAAAAAAATAATTTTATTCTTAAACAATAATAAATAAAGGAACATAAAATAAGAAACTAAAAAAATCACAATTTTCTTTAAGAAAAAAAACTAAAGTTAGAATAAAAAAATAGTAGAATTTTATAGTTTTTTAGCCTAATTAGCTCGTTTTTGCAATTTTAATATTTGCATTTGATTTTTTAAAAGTTTTCAATATTCGTTTGTTATTATTCTGTGTATTTTTTTCATCATTTTGTTGTTTGACGAAATTATTTAGAATAATATTGCACATAAACGTAGTTCCAACAGCTTGATGAGAGATCAATATCAGTTTCCAAACTAATAAAAGTTAAAGCACACAATAATTCTTTCTGATTATTCGCAGAAAAAAGTTGATGTTTCAGATGGACGTCTTTTATAATAGTTTGATACACAAAAGAATTATTACAGTTTTTTACATTGATCCAATTGTTTCTTACATTTTTTATAATATGAACAGATAAGAAAGATATCATAGATAAGAAAGATATCAGAATTAAAACAAGAATCTGGATTACGGAATTTTCCAATACCGTCCTTGTCCTTATCCAATAATTTAAATAAATTCTGGTTGATTCGGTTATTGTCTGTTATGATAACAATAATTTGAAAACCAGCCTGTTGCACTGCATGTAATACTTTTTCTGTTAATTTTAATAATTCACTACCAGTGGATGAATTCACAGGCTCTAAATGTACTACTCCCTTAAACCTGCCAAAACAGGAACTAATCATAAACGTTTGAACGGTTTTAGTAGAATCATCACAATTTTCGGCATATCCAGACACTTTCTTAATTAATTTTCTTAAAGATTCGTATGTGGATGACGAATGGGAGAACAGAACAAAACTTAAAATTATTGTGTCCGTAGAATATTGCGAATTTTTATTTGTTTCAACTGGTCTCGTATTAAAGCTATTTTTTGTTTATAATTATCACAATTTAAATCTCCAGTTTCTTCAACGTCCAATTCAATAATATCACCCAGAACAATTTAGAAAAAACCATAACCTCAAATTTTTATATTATCTATAAACTCATGCACAAAACTACACAGAAATACAAAAATATGATGTTTATATTAAATATAAACGAACATTCCACAAAACTACATAAACACAGAAATTATATCACATTTTTCAATAATAATAATTGAAAAAAACAACATCCATAAACATAAGTACTACATATTTATTGTGAATTTTTTAATTTACTCTAAATGTAAATTATAGCGGAAAAAACGAAAACATGATCACAAAAACATAATGTTTATATTAAATATAAACTAACACTCCACAAAACATATAAAACTAAGCTTAATTGTCACAAATTATATCAAATTTTTCAATAATATCACACAAAATAATTTAGAAAACACCATAACCTAAAATTTTTGAAGTTTTTTAACTCACAATAAATCGCTTGTACATATTGTTTTACAATTAAAAAAATATATTATTGCAATTAGAAACACTTCAAAATTATTATTAACCACTTACTTTTATAATTTATTTAGTTTTATTATTATAAACAACGAAATAAAACAAAACAAAATTCATCCACGAAAGATTGTATATAATTTTTGACGGCCTACCAAAAATACTAACGCAAAACGGTGACACGGCTATGAATATAGAAGGTTGTGGTTCAGATAAAATAGGATTAAATTTAGCACAAGCTTCTACGAGTTTCAAAAAGTTTCCATTATTTTTTTCATATAAAATCGCGAAAAACTCGACAAAAATTATTAAACGTTTCAATACCTCCTCCAATGCTCAACTTATTTAGACATATTTTTTTGAAACGTCGACTCTATTGTGGAATTTCCTAAAAGACGGATTTCAAATTTTGAAATTTAACATGTGAGGTGTACTTTTTTCATGCTCATTGAGTAATCACGTTATATGATTCCAGTCACAATTACCTGAAGAAGATAATGAATTATCTTTAGCCTTAGAAAACAATTTACAACCAAAACAAAAAACAACATTTTTTGAAATTCAATAAATTAACCAAGATCTTCCAATTGTTTCTTCATTTATCAACGTTCTTTGATATAAATTTGAATTAAATTTACGGCCTTTAGTAACTGGAAATAATATATTTTGAATTTGTTGAGGACCGTTTTCTACGATGTATTGAATGATTTTTTCGCTCAATTTCGGCCAACTACCGGGATTATCCAAGCAAATACTAGATGTTACACTTGAGAGAGTTGGTTGCGGTTGAACAAGAACAATATTATCAATTAGAGGAATGCATGATAATATTATGTTGCCGTTGGCCTCACAAATCTCTTTATTTTCATTTACACTTTTATCCTTGATTATATATTTATCTAAAGAATGAGATTCCGATTTAGAAAGTTTTTCCAAACTCTCCCTTTTTTTTCTAAATTGGCTTTCCGAAGGTTTCTTTTTCATCATTTTTCTAAAAAATAATTAATACTTAGTGTGAGGTTATATTTTCAAATTAAAAAGCTGTTCTTGAAAATACCGTTATTTGTTTTATTTATGCAATTTATTCTTAATATAATTTTAAACACGTCTTGTATCGATGAAGTTCTGATTACGAAAGGGGAGAGAAGAAGAGAATATAGTTATATAATTCAAAATGAAAAATCGGATTTTTTTTTTTGAAACGCATACATGCATAATTAGATTTTATTCTTCGTTTTGTTTCATCTTCTATATTCCTTTTCATTAAAAAACATTTGCGGTGTGTGAGGGACGGATTTTTTATATGAAACGCACACATTTATAGATTTTATTTCAGTGGATTTTGGTTTGAATGTAGTGAGAATGGTGTGTTTTTTTAAATTTAACCAGCATTTCTTATAGGGGTATCACACGTGAATTGCTACACTTAATAATACCAAAAATTATTTTGAGTGCGAGAGAAATTAAATTAAATAGCAATACATTTTGTCATAACATATCGTTTTAGAACAAATGGCAACGTAGTGAAAAATAAAATTTATATCGAAAAATGCAGTGTTGCTTTTATCTATTTAAAATGATTTAAACAAAAATTTAAATATAATTTTTTTTTATGTAAAATAATTAATTTTATAATATAATAAGTTGCTTTGATAGCTATTAATCTTAAAATAATTGATTATATAATTATTAAATAATATTTTACGTTGGAAAATAATTAATGAAAATTTGGGAATTGTAAATGGTTTTCAATTCCATGAGCGTAGCTATTATTTATGGATATATGGATATATAGAAGGTTGTGACACAAATCAAGGCATTCTAGATCTACAGGCAGTAATGCTCAAATGATGACGTCACGCTAGGAGAGTTAGTTTTTTTTTATGGATATTTTTAATATTTTTGGATATAAAAAAAAAAAACAATTTAAATAAAATTAAAAAATATTTATTAAAAAAATATTAAAAAATTTTTAAATTTTTATTCATAAAAAAAATTTTTTTAGAAAAAAAATAACGATCAGAAACATTAATATGCTTTTATCATCATTTCGTTAAACTAAGAGGACCTACTTTTTTTGTGGAATCCGAACCACACTCTGAAATGGATTTGAAAAATATTTAAATAAATATAATTAAATATAACAATAAATAAAAAAGAATAACATAAAAAAAATAATAAACTAAGAATTCAACATTTAAAAAATTCATATCACATCAATGTGAATTCAATAATAAAAATATAAATAGTAAAAATATAAAATAAAGCGACATAATTATTCATTATCACAAACATGTTGTTAATGTTAATTTCAAATAATAAAGCAAAATTATTATAAAAAAGCAAAAATATTGAGAAGTTAAAGAACACAGTTTTCTCTTATAATAATAGAGTAAAAATTCAACATTTTAAAAATTAATATCCCATCAATTCAACAATTGAAGTATAAAATCAAAATAAATAATTCATTATCACAAACATATAAATAAGAATTTAAAATAATAAAGTAAAGCTACTATATAAAAAAATAAAGTTATTGACTTAAAGAAGACATTTTCCTCTTATTTACTGATTCTGTACAAATAGTATCGCGCTTAATTTTAGAATAATTATTTAATAAGATTTAATGAATTGATTAGTAAGATTTTATAATTTTCTGAAATTCGATTTGAAAGTCTGAATCAGCTAATAATATTTGTTTACAATCATTACAATTATTACTGCTGTATCAAGATCAACATCTTCATTTTCATATCCATCAATTAACCATGTTGTTAAATATGTCATACTCTCTGTAGCATAAATTGAACATGTTATCTTTGAAAGTGTTTCACGAATTAATTCAAAGTCACTAAAAATATATAAAAAAAATAAATTGTATTTATAAAAGAAAATCTGGATAAATTTTACGTTAAAGATACCTACCAGATATTTTTTGATGCATACAATAATCAGCCATATTTGTAAGAATTCACTTGTGCTGTAGATTGACTCCCACTAATTTTAAAAATTTTTGTCCAATTTCACCACCATTGTTTAATTCACCAATTAAATTTTCTGTTTGATGTTTTTGATTGTATAACTCCACGACAACCAATTCAAATATCTGGAGAACATTTAATAATGCCAGATGAAGAACCATCCACAAGAAAAACAGAAACAAAATCACACAATTGAACAATATAATATAAGATCCAGTTAACATTTTCTTGATATTTTCTTATAAATCTTTATTATAATATAAACACAATCAAAGGATAGATCACATAACAGTTTTATAAATTGTTGTATTAATTAAATAACTATTCCAAATGAAGAAAATGATTACTGGAAATATCCAAATATTGTCCTTGAGATAAATTCAATGTCAAATCACACAAACTTTAAACACATATTTTAGACACAATAACACGAAAATATTATCAAAACGATAGTTTAATAAGAACTGAACTAACTATAGATCACAATAATTACAATGAAACATATTTCAGTTAGAAATTTATTGCATAAAAATGTATTTTGAATGTTTGAAATATGGGGTTATGTTAAAAATATTAAAAACTTCAATGTCAAATCACGCAAACTTTAAACATATATTTTAGACACAATAAAACGGAATTACTATCAAAATGATAGTTTAATAAGAACAGAAATAACTATAGATCACAACAATTACAATGAAACATATTTCAGATAGAAATTTATTGTATAAAAATGTGAACGAAAAATGCATTTTGAAGGTTTGAAATTTGGGGTTATGTTCAAAAAGCATTTATCTTTTACACTTTTATACAATTTCACGTGAAAACTTTGCGTTATTATAATTATTAATATTCACAGAACACTTAATATCATTTTCCAACTTGTAACTTACAATTATATTCACTAAAAACAGTTTTTATTGCGTACCCAAAAAAACGCGTGCGTTTCAATTTTGATTATCATAGAAACTATCATCTCTTGAAATGACGTCACACGGTAATTTTCATTGAAGGTTTTGGCCCGGTACAAAAAATAAAGAAGGCCCTGCACAAATCCAACCAAAAGAAATAATACTTGTGCAACAATATTAGAAATAGAAATAAAAAAAGATAACAAGAACCGAACAGAAAAATACGAATTTGCGTCGGCAGGCACGAATAAAAGATAAAATAGAAAAAATAGTATTACTGTATTTTCATTCTTTGTTTTTAAAATTACGCAAGAAAGAATAAAGAAGAAGAAACGAACTGAAATCTGAGTTTGCTGTTGCAGCATAGGACCCTTAACTTAATTGGTTCTTCTTTTAGGGCCATATACACCAAGGTGACTAAAACGTTATCCGGATAATTTTATTCCGTACCTTATAGTTATCTGGATTAAAATTTCGTTATTTTTATGGTAAACATCAACCTAACTAAAATTAATTTTTCGAACAAAAAATTACGCATCCATGCAAAATTTAACTACATATTTCTATTGAACCCTACATTTTCGAATGTCATGTGATGTAAAATGGATAACCTTTTAGCCACCTTGGTGTATAAGGCCCTTAGTGTTGCTTCTAATTCAGTAAGTTTGCGTAACCATGTGTTTTTGGTTATAATTGTTTTCTTGGTGTCCCAATAGTCCTGAATTATTGATATGGGACATTCATATCTTTTTATTTTGTTTTCAAAATTCAAAGTTGAAACTGAGTTATTAATTATTGTCATTAAACCAAAAGTATTTAAGATGCCATTTGGGTGCTGACACATTTTTGAATGTCCTTCATCATTATTTCTTCTTCTTTTATTAACTATATCAAAGAACAGTAAATTTAATTTTTTAAGTTTAAGCACTTTTTTATGTGAGATAAGTTTATTTGTGTTTCTAGAAGTTTTTGCAGTTATTACAGCTTTGAAATTGATATACCGTTGATTCTGAAGCGCAGGTTATCATTTTTCAGTTCTTTTATTATTTCTTTAACATTCAACGCATATACTAAGAAAGCATTACCATCATAAATTTTACTGCAATAATTCATCATTCCATACGGTATGATAAATGGTATGAAAGTCGAATTTGTTATTGCAGTTTCATCATATATGGTAAAAAAATTGGGGTGACACGGCTATGTATATAGAAGGTTGTGATTATATTATATTATTTGTTTTCATTGTATTTTTGTTTACAAAATTTTCTATGCATTATCATATTCTCAAAATATTATATTTTGTCTTTATTTTTCATTTATTTCATTGCGTGTGAATCTCAAAATTTTATTATGTGGAAAAAAATAATTTTTGTTTCTTCAAATTCGTATGCACATTGAATTTTTATTTAGGTTTTATTATTTATTACTAATTCAGAAAACAAAAGGGAAAATATAATAAAACATCGATTCTATTATCAATTAAATTATTAAATTAATTAATTAATTATATATAATTATTATTAATTAATTAATTAATTAAATTAAATTATTAATTAAATTAAATTAAATTAAATTAAAATTATTAATTAAATTATTAATATTAAAATAAAAAAAAAATATTTATAATAATAATTGCCCTGAAAACAAATATAAATTTCTATTCAAAAATGAAAAAACTCAAATAAAACGACGCAAATAATTTTGTCTCTTCCTTTGCATTTTATAATATTTAAAATCAACAAAATTTACACAAACTGAAAAACACACACAAATAAAAATATTCACCGTTGCACAAACCACGCCCTACAAAAACAATACGAAAAACAGCATAAAGAAGAAAAAAAAATTCTCAAAAATTTTCATTACCAAACATAAAACTATATACGCGATCGTATGGAGAATTCGATGAACTAAAAGCCGGTTTTTCTTCCTTTTAAATAAATAAAATCGTAAAATTTTGCATAAAAATGATGTTTTTAAATTAATTTATTTTCGCTATTGAAAAATTTTTTTTTATGAAATTTTGATTGAAAAGTGTTCAGAAAACCTTAATTATACTTTTTCTAGTAAAAAAAAATTAATTTTTTTTTTTAATCTAGTAGTAATTTGAAACTAAAAAAGACTTATCTTTTAAGGGCTAAAATGGGGGTTCGAGATCAAATTTCGAAATGAAAAGATCATTAATGTTAGTAACTTTCTTTTATCTTTACAAATCCGTTAAAATTTTTCAAATCGGTGAAACCATGTAGAAAATATGAGGGGGGAGTTTGGTCATGTTTTGTGGATTTTACAGCATTAAACTCTTAACACTATCTGTGAAAGGAGAAAATCAAAATATCAGTAATAAATTTGGTGCAATAGGAATACAGTACAGTACAGAATGATTACTAACGAATATCAAGAAGAAATACCCAATCAAGATCAAGTAATTGAACACCCCTCTGAAATACAAAAAACAATATCAAGAAATCTGGGAGAGTAAGGCATGAAAAAATTTGTGCAAGTTTTGAACAACATGTCCCAATTGTAATAGGGAATTCCGAGTACGTAGGTATTTTGTGGACCATTGCACAATATGTCAGTATAATGTAGATAGGTTCGAAAATTACTTTTAAATGAGTTTTAAAAAAAAGTTACAATACCACATATTAATATTAAAATAACATCAATGTCCTGCTACAGTTAATATAGAAAAAAACAATACAACATTATTATACTTACGTCAAACACAAATAAAAAATTTAAACACAAGTTGAAAATTAAGTGGTGAGAAGGAACATAAAAAATGGAAAATAAGCAGAAAACAATAACATATACAAGTGACGAAATCCATGATGTAATATATACAGACAAACCAACAAATATAAAAATATACTAAAAGGAATATTTTAAATTCATTAAAAAAATCTATATTTATTTATCAACTCTTATTATTTATCATTTACATTAAACCAAGAAAGAAACAAAAGAATACTTAATATTTTCCGTTTTTAATTACGTTATAATAAAATTTTTATCAAATAAATTCAAAAGCGCGCATGATAATACCAATAAATTCGTTCATTTTTTATAAGCCTTACTTCCGTCCAAAATTCGGATATAGAAGACTTTTCAAATTTCTTCAGCTTATCGCAATCTCCAAGAGCTCGAAATTCATTGTTTATTACTTCAATATTTTTTATTTCATTATCAGGAAAAATTTTTAATACGACAGACAAAATCGAATTAGTTTTACCTAAAAACACGTGTTCAGGGGAACATTTTGGTAGGAAGTTTAATATTTCGTCTTCAAACTTCATTCTCTTTCATAAATCTTCACAAAATGTGATATAAAATTCTTTTACGTGAGATTTAAATTCTAATATTACATGATCTGCTATATTTTGTTGTATATAATATAATTCCGCTTCTGTGGCACAATAGATCAACCATTAAATTAATTAAACTGACCTAGCCATAATGTAATTTCAAAATTCCCAAAAGCGAGCAATCAAAACAAATTACAAAAACACTAACTAACTGACACAAAAAGCGACTCAGATTCCTGTATGTTCGATTTTCAACATGCTGTAATCAGGATTGTGGTTTGAAAAAAATAACAATTTGTGTAAAAAATAGGGTGTCATATTTTCAAAAAACACCTGAAAGTATACTATATCTGCTTTAGAGACATCTATTGTTTTACTGTTTTAATATTTATTTTGTTTCTGGAAATTTTCATACACATAAAGTTTCGAATTCGGAAATTTTACTAGAAATTTGTATGAAATATAATACATATATTTCAAATTAATTTTCATTCTTATAAATGTACTAAATTTGACTCTGGGGTACTAGTGTACTTTCTAAAAGTCAATTGTATTGAAAAAAGTACAATTGTACTTAAGATTCCATGCCTGGATTCCATTGGATGGAGCGCAAACTTTCGGCTGCGCCTCGTATAATTACTAAAGCGAAAAATGCCGATGATTCAATATACATATTATGCAGGGTTGCCACTCTAGGTACAAATGTACAAATTCTGTACCTTTTATTAAATTGTGTACTCATGTACATCCTCGAATTTCGTGTAAAAAAATTATTTAAAAAAGAAAAATGAAGGGTATTAAAGCCTGAATTCCTGATTTTTAACATATATGGAATTTGTGATGCTATTAAAAAAATCCAAAATTAATTACTGCACTCAATTAGTGATTTTTTTAAATTAACTATTTATTTCTTCATTATTTTTATTTCATATATAATATTATGTTCATGAAACAGAAATTATAAACACTGCAATGTAAACCCAGCGTCCAGACGTATCAACTTACCAGCACTTGATAAGACAATTATAATAATATTAAAGAATTCATGTATTATGCAATTATGCATAAAATTAATATTATTATATTATATATATATTATATTATATTATACTGTTTAAATAATCTTAAAATAATAATATTTTAGAATTGATGTATTATGCGATTATGCATAAAAATATATCATAAGAATTCCTTTTAGATAATATTAAAATATTAATATTTTAATATTTCATGTATTATGCAATTATGCATAAAAATATATGTGAAAAGAATTCTTGTGAGAAATTAATTAATCTTACTTTTTAAATGCTTTGTAATCATTTTTTGTATATATAAACCAAAATTTATATAGAATAAAATTAGTCTGAAAATAACAATCAAAGTGTTATTATTAGCAGCGCAATTGTAGAAAAGGTTCTGGCCCCTATACAGTGGGATTACAATTGTGCCAACAAATTACCTAACGATTTCAAGTGTTTACATTTTAAGTATTTAAATTTTCAATAATGTCAAAAGATCCAAAAAAACTAAAACGTGCTACAAATTTTAATGATTCTTGGCTGGTCACTAAGAGCTGGTTAAGTAAAATCTCTAATGAAAAAGGTTTCTGTAATCTGTGCAGAACTGAGATTTCAGTTTCCAATAAGGGATTTCGTGCATTGGAAGATCATGAGGGATCACAAAATCATAAAAAAAATTTAACTGCTGCAGGCTGTAGTAAAGCAATAACTACATTTTTTAGTCAAAAAAATACTGCAGATGAAGATTTAACAACAGCAGGAGAACTGGCTCATATTTATCATTGCATTAAACATAATCAGTCATATAACTCTCTCGATTGCAGTCTCAAATTGTTAAAAGAAACTCACTTTGATTCTAAAATTGGAAATAAAATGAATTGTGGCCGAACCAAAGCTGAAGCTATTGTAATGGAAGTACTAGCTCCTAAGGAAATAGAGAATATTTTAACTGATATTATTTCTAAGAATATTTGCTTCTCGTTGCAAGTAGATGCATCGAACCACAAAAATAGAAAATTTTTCCCATTAGTGCTGCAATATTTTACCATTGAAAATGGGATTCAAAATAAATTACTAGATTTTTTTGAAAATGCTGATGAAACAGCAACCGGCATGTTTATTGCTGTTAATGACTCAATGACCAAATTAGGATTAAGCTTAAAAAACATTGTTAGCTTCAGCGCAGATAACACAAATTCAAACTTTGGTTGTCGGAATTCACTTTATATGAAACTAAAAAATGAAAATACAAACATCTTAAAGGCTAATTGTTATGCCCATACATTACACAATTGTTTTAAAAAGTGCTTAAACCAACTGTCAATTGATTTGGACAACATCATTATGAAAATTTTTCATTTCTTTGCTAAATCGGCAAAGCGTCGAGAAAGTTTAATATCTTTTCATAAATTCTGTGATTTGGAGTTTAGAGAACTGATAAAGCATTGTCCGACTAGATGGCTTTCCTTACTTCCTGCTGTCGAAAGAATTTTAGAATCTTGGCCAGCATTGAAAGAGTATTTTGAGGATTTGTCGCAAAAAAATGAATTGCCAAAGTTTTATGACAATATATTTAATATTGAAAATCACAAAATTAACGAATCCATAGAGATTTATTTTTATTTTGTTCAACATTTTGCTCGCATTTTTCAAGACACGATTAAAAATTTAGAATCAAATAAAACCACTATTTTAAATCTCTTTAAAATTTTAACGGATTTTATTCAAAAATTAGAAGAACATAAATCGCGAAAATTTTATGGAAATGAAGTTAGAATACGACTTATTAAAAAATTGGAACTAAAAGAAAAACTTGAAATGGAATTTGATGAGTTTATTGATGCCGGTCTTACTTATATTAAAGAAAAAATTGAACAGAACATTACATTAAATTTATTAAATAAATTAGATGTTTTTAGTTTAAATTCAATAACTTTGTAGATTTAATTGAGTCCCTAAATTTAACTTCTTTTACAGATATTAACATTGATTTACTTTTTAATGA
The DNA here is from genome assembly GCA_963082725.1 of Pedicia rivosa. NCBI lineage: Eukaryota > Metazoa > Arthropoda > Insecta > Diptera > Pediciidae > Pedicia > Pedicia rivosa. The sequence continues at coordinate 25,364,645 of OY720153.1, forward strand.
AGTTGTATCTTGTGAAGCTATTTTTAAAATTACAAAATTAACAGAAAATTTTCAAAAAATGTCAACAAATGAAAAATGGTCCAATATTGCTTCGTCGTAATCGACTAAGCCTTGTAATGGAAAATTTACAAATTCAACTTTTTTTATTTTTAAAAAACACAATTAAAAGAAAATTTCCAAAAAAATTTTTTTCTCACATAGAATGACCCTAGGGCAACTTATTTTTACTAACAAAAGGTCAAATTGGTGGTTATTGCAACTTTTATCCCCAAAAAAGGGGTCAAAAAAATCCTGTCAGTCCGGACTCCGTCCGCCGGACTCCGTATGTTAACACGATAACTCAAAAACGCGTGAAGGGATTTCAATAAAATTTTGGAATTATTATTGATTTGGTCCCCAATAGAACCCTATTGATTTGGGGTGTGATTGGGGTACGGGGTGGACCACCCCCCATACAAATGTTTTGGAAAAAATCAGTTTTTCGAGGATTGCGACAACGGATTGCAATGAAATTTTGGGATTAGTATTTTATTGGTCCATCATAGAACCGTATTGATTTTAGCACCCCCCATACAATTGTTTTGGAAAAAATTAGTTTCCCGAGGATTGCAACAACTGATTGGAATGAAATTTTGGGATTAGTATTTTATTGGTCCATCATAGAACCATATTGATTTTAGGGGGGATCGGGGCACGGGGTGGAGCACCCCCATACAATTGTTTTGGAAAAAATCAGATTCCCGAGGATTGCAACAACTGATTGCAATAAAATTTTGGGATTAGTATTTTATTGGTCCATCATAGAACCATATTGATTTTAGGGGGGATCGAGGCACGGGGTGGAGCACCCCCCATACAATTGTTTTGGAAAAATCAGATTCTCGAGGATTGCAACAACTGATTGCAATGAAATTTTGGGATTAGTATTTTATTGGTCCATCATAGAACCATATTGATTTTAGGGGGGATCGGGGATCGGGGCACGGGGTGGAGCACCCCCCATACAATTGTTTTGGAAAAAATCAGATTCCCGAGGATTGCAACAACTGATTGGAATGAAATTTTGGGATTAGTATTTTATTGGTCCATCATAGAACCATATTGATTTTAGGGGGGATCGGAACACGTGGTGGAGCACCCCCATATAATTTTTTTTTATTATATTAAATGACAATACTATCGCATAAATTTCGACGAAGCATACAGCCATACTTGCCTGTCGTTTTTTTTACAATTAAATGAGTTTCCATTTCTGGTTCGCTTTATTTCCATTTTTTTAAGTATCCCAACTAGTTCCGCGTATTCAGAACGTGTATTCAGCGTCATGAATATTAAGTGGCGAGATAAAAGAAATAGAGCACTTCCAGGATTAATAAGAGCAGAGTTATTAGTTTATTTTAACAATACTCTAAATTGTCTTGATTTTTATTCGAGTATTAAGAAAAATAAAATTTTATTGCATTGCGCGAAAAGTAATGAAAAGTATATATATAAGAAGTAATGTTTTGATTTTATTATAATAAAATTTGTGATAGTCATGAAGACTGTTGTTTTTGTAATTAATTTTTTTGTTATTGTAATTAAAATTATTGTAAAATTTTTTAAGTATTTACTAATTGTTTTAGTAAATATTGTTATTGAAGACTATTTGTATTGAATATTATATGCATTATTTTTATTTGGATGCATTTTTATTTTTGTTTTTTACAAAATAAATTATGTTTATTATTTGAAGTTTTTCACTTAAAAAATACCAATATTTCAGGAAAAATGTCCTCGTACCGCAATTTGAAAAGGTGGCAACCCTAGTGTGTAGTGATCGTCATCTGAGTCATTTTGTATTTTTCTAGTTGAAAGTATTGTTGTTAAAAATTTATTTATTGGTCAATAAAAAAATATTGTTGGGTATGAATTAAGCGTGAATCAACAATAACCATGAATAACAAAGGTTTGTGTTAATTAATATAATCTACATAGATTAATAAATTGCTTATTTGTATACTAATGTTGTGTTAATTTATTATTTCGGCAAAAATTTTGAAAATTGCTCCTAAACATATTTGGTTTCAACAAAATAAATATGGTTATTACAACTAATTTTTTTCCAGTATTGTTTATTTTTCTATTGTTATTGTAGAATTACATATCTATTTCATCTTTTTGTTATTTTTTAACCTCAAGAGATGCGTTAAATTTAAAACCATATTCAACCTCAACTTGAAAAGTATATCTTCAGATATTTATTATATATAAAAATGAAATTAAAATCTTAATTTTAATGAATTTGTTATGCTTCTTCCTTTCGAGGGAAGAAACATGGATTAGGGTTTGTTTTCAAATAATGAAATAAGAACAATTTTAAGTTACTTTTTTTAATCTTTTTATTCTTCATAAGACTTGTGTCTTACCTTAATGTCTAACAGATACTCTTCTTTTTATCCTTATTTCTAACTTACTTATACTAAAAATCTTATTATAAAATAACTACGATCTAATACTTAATTAGGGGTAAAAACCCAGAGGTATGCCGCCTATCGAATATTTTATGAGGATAAAAATATTGAAAGAGTACCGACACCACGTGTGCGGTACTTGTCCAATAAAATTATCACCCATACTTTATTAACTAAAAAACCCGTGCTATTAACAAATAAAGGATCATGACCTTTTTAAAAAAACCCGACAATTTAATAAAATTAAGGATCACAACAAATTCCCTGTAAAATAGTTTAAAATGCATTAACTACACATTCATATAAAGCACCACAAATTGTACTTCTGCACCAAATTTTCTGATAGGGACATATTTATTAAATATCAATCAAGAATAACGATTCAGTTATAAAATAAATGGCCTAATTCTGTATCTGTTAATTCGCTCTGTTACTGCTAAAATAACGATAACGCCTAAATTGCTACTCAGGACGCATCTGTTACTGTTAAGAACTGTCACATTGATTGTTAGTTTAACAGAGGAAAATTTTGACCTGTTAAATTTTGTTTTTAATTTTAAAAGTGATTTTGTTTCAATAAAAATATATTTAATAATGAGTGATGATATAATTATGTTGTTATTGTTTGGAAATCAAAATCGAAGGTATTTTTATTGTTTAATATATGTGTTTGTTAGGTTATGGTAAAATTTTAACTTTTTTTTAGACAAGATGCAAATAGATATTACTCTAAATTCCTGAAGCATCTTAGAGATACTGCAAACCCATTCTTGGTGTCTGATGAAGATTTTAAAAAATTATATAGACTACCGACTGTAACATAATTGCCTGTGATGCTCGTTATCCAGGTTCAGATTCAGATTCAGATGAAGATTTGGAACAGCCCCCGGCCAACATAAGGAATTTGGGAATGCGTACGAGAAATGACTACGTCAGAAATATAATTTAAAAAAAAAATTTTTATTGTTTTATATATAAATAATATCTTTTATTATAAATAAACTTATAATAAATAATATTACAAAAATATTAAAAAAAAATTGTATTTTAATTCATTTTAATTTTAGCTTATAATAAGAGACTAATAGGAATTTTTTTATGGAGATCCAGATGAAGAATTGAATAAAAAGTCATTTGTGTATACATAACCTCACAGTATTTAACATTAGAAATGTCAAAAACAATTCGCCTCACAATTTTAACAGAGGCGAAATTTAACGATTACTGAATACCAATTTAGGCATTATCGTTATTTTGGAATTGTTATTTCAAATCGTTAATTTAGCAGTAACATTAACATAACAGATACAGAATTGGGCCAAAACTCTATGTTATTTGAACGTTATTATATTTTCATATAGTGTTATAGAATAATAAATTTTACGGCTGTTAATTTAATATTTAATACATATAGTTTAGAACTTCAAAAATTATAAATGATTTAATGAAACGTTCCAATCATTATCACATTTATTGAGCAGCATACCTACATTGCTAGAATAATTAATATTAAAGAATATTTCAGGTTACTCAAGATTTATAAATCAAAGTAAGCAGTATATAAAGTGTCTTATATGTAGTTAGGGGTAATAAATTTACCGGAATTTTGAAAAACCGATATTTCGGTAAAAAAAAAAGTTTTACCGGTTTACCGGCAATTTATCGGTAATTCTAAATGAATAAATATTAATAATCTTTATAGAGAAAATAGTAACAAATGAATAGTGTATTTTATATTAGATAGATTGGAAAAATAGGATCGGTAACGCGCATAGTTTACGTATAAAATGATTCCACAATATATTCGGTCCAGTGGACAGGCTATATTTTTTGTAAAATCAATGTGTAATTTGAATTTAAGATTAATAATATTATAAAGAAAGGCTTTACTTTCAATTTTTATTTTTTTGTAATATACTAAAAATCATCGAATGCACAAAACCAAATAATTTAAAAAACTCACAATTTAACCAAATTTCAGTCACAAAAATAAAATTGAATATGAAGAAGGAATTGTTGTTTGCTTTTTTTAACACACATTTAAAAATTATCAAGAGTTCTTATTTAGTCTTTAGTTTATTAAATTAAATGATATACCACAGATAAAAATTTACCGTATTATATATATTCTTACCATATTATTATTCCAAGAATTTTAAAATTGTTCTCCAATGTCACTTCATTAAAGAACAAAATTTAAAGAAAAAATAATTAGTTTTCAGTGATGCAGTAAAATTGGATCTCGAAATTTCCTGTTGTCTTTTCAGTCAACGAGAAATTTTAGGAATATGCTTAAAAAGAACACGAGTAAAAGAGATGGAAGTAAATAGAAATAGTTAGTTTGACTAGTTTATTCATATTCATTCGGTAGAAAAAAAAACCGAAGGCGAAACGAACTGTCGATTTTTTTTATTTGTATAAAGTTGTTGAGGTTATGCCTTTTACATTGTTTTACAATATCTTACACATAATCATGGAATTTTACCGAGTTACCGGTAATTTATTGGAAAATTACCGGTAAATTTAAACACCATTTTCGAGTGAATTACCGATTTACCGGTGAACCGGTTTACCGGTATTATTTCTCCTATATGTAGTTATAGCTGCCAAATATACTGAAGGAAAATAAATACCAATTTTATTGAGAATACAAAATCTATATATAAATTTATATTTATATTTCGTGTTTTCACTTATACATTTGATAATTAATTTTAATATAAAAAAAAACAGAATTAGTCCTTGTTCTATCTATTCTAAGAACAGCAAACGATTAAAAAATATTAGTAGTACATAAAACATCTCCAAATAAGAAATGTAAATAATTTGGATTGAATTCTATAAACAAACTATAAAGAATAAATAGAAATAAAAAAATCTATTCACCTATTACAATTTTTTGCAAAGGTATCAATTACATTATCATAAAAATTAGGTTTAGACTGTAAATAATTTAATAGCTACTTTTCAATAGAAATTAAAGATAAATCAGTAAGTCTATCTTGATTCATAGTGTTTCTGGTGTACGATTTTATTCGGGCTAATGCAGAAAAAGATCTTTCTAGGGAAGCTGTAGAATATGGGATTGTACATATCAAATATCCCAGTTTATGAACTTCGCTTAACTTTAATAATTTCTATGACACTTTTATTAGTAAAACTATTTGAATTAAAAACAACACACAATTCATTTTCCAATTTTACAAAATCAAAAAAACTATCATAATATTGTTTTAATGAGCTTAAACAATGACTTGGGAATTTTTTTATATATTTTGGAAATGAATTTGAATTTAATAGTTCAATAAATTTAAAGCAATGGAGTTTATCGAATCTGACTGCCATTTGAGTTTGAATAGTGTCCAAAATTTCATAATACATTTTTTTATAATATAATGGAATTCCGAAAGCCTCAATTCCTCGATGCCGTCTCGCAATTGGCTCACCTACTACATCTCTTGTATTTTGGTAAATGTCGTCAAATTTAGCAGATTCTCTTAATCCTTTTCAAACATAGAGTTTGCACGGTTCGGTTAACCGGAAACCGCGGTTTTCAATCACAAAAACCGAAACCGTAAACCCCTTTGCAAAACCGCGGTTTACGGTTTTTAAAATTTTTTATTTTATAAAGCCCATGGTATGCAATTTTGTGTATTCTAAGTTCTTCTATCAATGCAGCGATAAATAATGCTGCTAAAGAGGCAGTAGACAACCGATTTAGATCTCTAAAGGATGAATTGGCCATCTATAAGAAAACGTGCAAGAGAACTATGATTCTTCAACAATTATTCAACGCAATTTTAACAATACGCCAAACATCCACCGAACCTGAAAGAGTATTTTCAGCTTCAGCCAATTTCAGTCGGAAATTAAGATCTCGCCTTAGCGATTACTCCATTGAATTCTTTAATATTTTTAAAATATTTTAGAATAAATAATTCTAATTCCTAAACGAATGATTTTTTTTTTATTTTCTTTGAATTTTGTTACGTTTTTGTTTTGTTTATTTATATATTCTATATATTATATTATTTTTTTTATCTTATCTTATTATTTTTCGTATATACATATGTTGGAATTAAAAAAAACTGAAATCAAATAATTTGTCTGTTTTTTATATATTAGTTTTGTAATTAATTATTCAATAAAAATTTAAAAACCGAAAACCGAACCGAAACCGCCGGTTTGGAAAAATAGAAAACCGGAAACCGCGGTTTGCAAAAATCCGGTTTTTTTGCAAACTCTATTCAAACACCCTTTGTTTCATTTATTTTATCAATAGAAAACGATATGTCGAAATTTGTTTTTTGTAATTTTTGAAAATAAATTTAGTAAAAATTGGTTAATAAATTCTTCTAAAAAATTGCTGAAACGTTTGGCCATAGTCATCAATTATGAAATCAAAGATTTCACATAATGAATCTCTATGATCTTTAAATAGCAAATGTGCATAAACGATGCAATAATAACTCATTTAAAATTAATTAAACAATCAATTATAAGTTATTTAAATATTTATTCTAATTAATAATTCTTAATATTTTTTTCATCTACACATATTATAGAATACATATATTTTTTAAAATAATTTTGATTTTAGAAATTAAATAAACCAAAAAAATAAAACTAAAGCGCCTATTACTGAAAATTTTAAAATTTGCCAGGGTGCGGAGAGCGCCATCTGCGCCTATAGAGCGCACGCCACCGATTATAGGGGTATCACACGTGAATTACTAGACTTATGGTGAATTCCATTCAGCTACAACTCCATTGGTAGAGTTATAACTACCTCCGCGCCAGTTGCATGATTTAAAAAACGCTACCAGTGGAGTTCTTTAAAAACCTCCACTAGTTTTTTTTTTGTCCACTTTTTTAGTAGAAATATTTAAACCTAACTTCATTCTGACCGCTATTGAAATTGTAAACAACTTCACATCGTCAAAACGTCAAATTAAATATTTTTGTGATTTTTGTGTTTTTTCTACATAATTATTCACTTTTGGTAATTCTGACAATCCTTTTTCACAATCACAATCACAATCAATTTCATTTTCTTCTTCAGAAGATGAGGATTCTAGAAATTCCATTAGAACATAATTCAATTTTTCATTTTCATTCGACATTTTGACTGAGTGGAAAACAAAAACTGACAATAATACTCCGTGGCAAAAGACGCTGTTTCTCCATATATATAAAAATTGAATGGAATGAAAAAACTTTTTCAGTGCTTAAACAACTGGCCAATGGAATAAGAAAAACTCACTCCGTGGGAGTTATAAGTTCAATGGAATTTAAAAAACTCCACTGGTGGCAAATAACTACACTAGTTGTTGTCAATGGAATTCACTATTAATAATTCCAAAAATTATTTTGTGTGCGAGAGAGAAAAATTAAATTAGATAGCAATACATTTTGTCATAACATATCGTTTTAGAACAAATGGCAACGTAGTGAAAAATAAAATTTATATCGAAAAATGCAGTGTTGCTTTTATCTATTTAAAACTATGGTAAATTATTATAAATAATGTAAACAAAAATTTAAATATAATTTTTTTTTATGTAAAATAATTAATTTTTTAATATAATAAGTTGCTTTGATAGCTATTAATCTTAAAATAATTGATTATATAATTATTAAATAATATTTTACGTTGGAAAAGAATTAATGAAAATTTGGGAATTGTAAATGGTTTTCAATTCCATGAGCGTAGCTATTATTTATGGATATAAAGTTGGTATTAATTAGTGGGTCCTTCCCGGGAATTCCCGGGAACGAATTCCCGGGAAAATTGAGGATTTTTTCATTTCCCGATTCCCGTGATTTATCATTTTAAAACCGGGATTAAAAAATAATTTAATTTACTCAAATTTGCCATCTTCATTTGTCATCTTCAACGTATTTATAAGTCATTAATGACAATTAAACCAACATCGACCGAATCGGAGCGGGTTTTTTCAATTTGTGGAACAATAGTAACAAAAAAACCGGTGGGTCTATCAGACCATTCAATTGATGTTTTATGTTTTTTAAAAACTTATTTTAAAAACGAAGCTGAAAAGCCGATAAATTAAATTTGTTTTATTTTCGGTTTTATTAATGTTATGTTTTTTGGTTAAAAATAATGGATTCAAAATGTATTTTTTTTAATAAAAATAATGATATGAAAATATAAAATTTGTAAAATTCTTAATATTTGGAAAATTATTCCCGGGTCCCGGGTTTTCCCGGGATTTTGTAAATTATCATTCCCGAATCCCGGGATTGAAATAAAGTCGGGAAACAGCACCCACTAGTATTAATAAGCGTAGATATAATTGTAATCCCACTGTATAGGGGCCAAAACCTTCTCTACAATTGCGCTGCTAATAATAACACTTTGATTGTTATTTTCAGACTAATTTTATTCTATATAAATTTTGGTTTATATATACAAAAAATGATTACAAAGCATTTAAAAAGTAAGATTAATTAATTTCTCACAAGAATTCTTTTCACATATATTTTTATGCATAATTGCATAATACATGAAATATTAAAATATTAATATTTTAATATTATCTAAAAGGAATTCTTATGATATATTTTTATGCATAATCGCATAATACATCAACTCTAAAATATTATTATTTAAAGATTATCTTAACAGAATTCTAATAATATTAATTTTATGCATAATTGCATAATACATGAATTCTTTAATATTATTATAATTGTCTTATCAAGTGCTGGTAAGTTGATACGTCTGGACGCTGGGTTTACATTGCAGTGTTTATATTTTCTGTTCATGATTGAACATATTCATTGGTTTTTGACAAGTTGGAATTGAAACCAAAATTAAATTGGCTAACAATTCACGTGTGATACCCCTATTAGAAACGCAACGTATACCTATAGATTTTATTTCAGTAGATTTTGGTTTGAATTTTAATTAAATAGAAACATATTAGGAAGTTTATTAAACTAAATTAGAAATTAATTTTTAAAGTATTTTTGTTACATAGTGAAAATAATAAAAAAAATGCGCCCCAAAATTATTGTACCATTTGCCCCTATGGACGTACCGGCCCTGATAAATATAAACAATAGTTGACAACCATTTTCTTAATAGTTTCTACACATTTTTCATCCATGATTTGACTGAAATCTAGTGATCTCCTTGTTCAACAACCTACAGACAATTATTGGGAATATAAAAGAACACAATCATAAATCCTACTTTTCACATTAATGCATGTATACGTACATTTAAACATCATGCTTGTTTGCTATTTTTACAAGACAATACATTAAAAAAAAAATAAGGAGAGTAAACTCAATAATTGAGTTTGAGAATAGTCGGTTTCGTTCCGTGATCCCTCCCCTGGTGATAGAATCGTTATCGTTTGTTTTATGAGTTCTTTTCCCAACAAAACATCGACTGGCAGAATTTCGTCCATTACTATATGAAACACGGTCTTATATTCATCGGCTTCTATATTTAACTCCGAATTGAATTTGCCAATTGTTGATAATCCCTTAGACACAACTCTATTGAATACAGTCATTTCTTGAACGAAATATAGTTCTCCTAAACTGACATATTTACTTTTGCTCATGAAGTTAAGATCCTCTCACTATCCACAAAAGCATAAATATCGACCCCTTTATTGTTATTTTCTTTAAATCTGAAAAATTAGATAATTGTTCAGTCTGAATTGATAATACTTGTCTTTCTTTTGATTTCTGGACAAATTCTGGTGAAATATGTCCAAAGTTGTTACACGTATAACATTTTTGTGCAGACATTCCCAGAAATTCCCAGAAATATGTCCATCCAACCCACAGTTATAACACTTTCTAATCGTCCAGTTAATATGATTCGGTTTTTTTGATATTGTTGACTGATTCGGTCGCCTTTTTGACTTCATTAGTTCATAGAGTTCTAACTTCTTCCTAAACTCATCCATTTTTGTTGCTTCATACAATATTGTTTTATTACCTGCGTTGTGAAAAATGCATCATCTTCAATATTAGCTGAACTAAGAATTTCATTCAAAACCAACAAATAACTTTTAAACCAGTCTTCAGGTTTTTTCTTTCGATCGGCCATCTTCTTGTGAATTGTTGCGCTGGTGTACGTTTTCTTAAAACTTATTTTTAAAAAGTTTGTAAGTTTTTCCCACGTGCCGACATCGTTTGTTGTTCTGAGACTCTGTTTAGCAGTCCGAACTAGTAGTCGTTTCGCATAGATTGTTTTTTTGCATATCACTCTGCTGTTTCATATACATCGGCTATCCACATCCTTAAAAAGAAAATGATGAATTGTATTATTAGAATTATTATTATTATTATGCAAGATTCCATTCTTTAAAGATTCGTTCTCTCTTTGTAAAAGTTCTATTTCCCTATCTCTAATGTTCATCTCCCAATCGATCAGCACCTTTTCCCTTTTAACCATTGCTTCCATCTGTTCATTTAACCTCTTCACGCACCAGTTATGTTCCAGTGAGTAGAAAAAAAAAATTATGGAAACAAATTTTTAAAGGGGGTTTCCGGGAGGCTTTTAAGGACATGGCATCATCTGACGCCACCGCGCAACAATGGTTAAAAAAAAAGATTAATTTGGAGAAAATACTTTTTAATTTGTATATTTTTATTTTATTTATATTTTTATAGCGCATTAGTCAGTACGAATTCAGGTACAAGAAAAAAAGGAATCTATTAAAAACGACAACAAAATTATAATAAAAAGAAAAGAAATATAAAAAAATAAAATTACAGATGAAACTTTGTGTGAAATTCTTCCATGTAACCAGGACATACAGGCTCTGCACATTTTTTACATCAAAACCTTGTTCTGCTATGGCAACTTCGAGCATGACATCTTGGTGCACTTTTAGTTACAATTTTTTCTGGGTAACACTGAAACCGCAATTTAGTTAACTACTTAACGTGTACACAGTAAAAAATTTTCAATAATTTTACTATTCTGATAGTAGTAAGTTTTTACATACTGAAATGTAATTTCACAAAAATGATTGTGAATTGCTGATTTTTATGTAGAAATACATTTTTTTATGTAGAATTACATTTTTTTGTTGAATATCCCATTTTTCTGTTGACTTTTACATTTTTTTATTGAATTTTACATTTTTTTGTTGAATAATACATTTTTTTATTTAAGTGATATTTAACAAAAAAACGACAGGCAAGTATGGCTGTATGCTTCGTCGAAATTTATGCGATAGTATTGTCATTTAATATAATAAAAAAAAATTAAATGGGGGTGCTCCACCACGTGTTCCGATCCCCCTTAAAATCAATATGGTTCTATGATGTACCAATAAAATACTAATCCCAAAATTTCATTGCAATCCGTTCACATGTTCTTAAAAAACTGTATTTTCCAAAAAATTTGTATGGGGGGTGCTCCACCCCGTCCCTCGATCCCCCCTAAAATTAATATGGATCTATGATGGAACAATAAAATACTAATACCAAAATTTCATTGCAATCCGTTCACATGTTCTTAAAAAACTGTATTTTCCAAAAAATTTGTATGGGGGGTGCTTCACCCCGTCCCCCGATCCCCCCTAAAATTAATATGGTTCTATGATGGAACAATAAAATACTAATCCCAAAATTTCATTGCAATCCGTTCACATGTTCTTAAAAAACTGTATTTTCCAAAAAATGTGTATGGGGGTGCTCCACACCGTGCCCCGATCCCCCCTAAAATCAATATGGTTCTATGATGGACCAAAAAAATACTAATCCCAAAATTTCATTGCAATCCGTTCACATGTTCTTAAAAAACTGTATTTTCTTAAAAATTTGTATGGGGGGTGCTCCACCCCGTCCCCCGATCCCCCCTAAAATCAATATGGTTCTATGATGGAACAATAAAATACTAATCCCAAAATTTCATTGCAATCCGTTCACATGTTCTTAAAAAACTGTATTTTCCAAAAAATTCGTATGGGGGGTGCTCCACCCCGTCCCCCGATCCCCCCTAAAATTAATATGGTTCTATGATGGACCAATAAAATACTAATCCCAAAATTTCATTGCAATCCGTTCACATGTTCTTAAAAAACTGTATTTTCTTCAAAATTTGTATGGGGGGTGCTCCACCCCGTCCCCCGATCCCCCCTAAAATCAATATGGTTCTATTATGGACCAATAAAATACTAATCCTAAAATTTCATTGCAATCAGTTGTTGCAATCCTCGGGAATCTGATTTTTTCCAAAACAATTGTTTGGGGGGTGCTCCACCCCGTGCCCCGATGCCCCCCAAAATCAATAGTGTTTCATTGGGGATCAATAAAATACTAATCCCAAAATTTCATTGCAATCAGTTGTTGCAATCCTCGGGAAACTAATTTTTTCCAAAACAATTGTATGGGGGGTGCTCCACCCCGTGCTCCGAACCCCCTCAAAATCAATAGGGTTCTATTCGGGACCAAAATAATACTAATTCCAAAATTTTATTGAAATCCCTTCACGCGTTTTTGAGTTATCGTGTAAACATACGGCGGACGGAGTCCGGCGGACGGAGTCCGGACTGACAGGATTTTTTTGACCCCTTTTTTGGGGATAAAAGTTGTAATAACCACCAATTTGACCTTTTGTTAGTAAAAATAAGTTGCCCTAGGGTCATTCTATGTGAGAAAAAAATTTTTTTGGAAATTTTCTTTAAATTGTGTCTTTTAAAAATAAAAAAAGTTGAATTTCAAAATTTTCCATTACAAGGCTTAGTCGATTACGACGAAGCAATATGTAAAAGTCAACAGAAAAATGGAATATTCAACAAAGAAATGTAAAATTCAACAGAAAAATGGAATATTCAACAAAAAAATGTAACATTAAACAGAAAAATGGAATATTCAACAAGGAAATTTAAAATCCAACAGAAAAATGTAGTATTTAATAGAAAAATGGAATATTTGCGTTTTTTATAAAAAAAAGTAGCTGTTAAATTCGAACATAAAATTCCACAATTTTGTTTGGAAAATAATTGGTGGAATCGGTTTCATTTTCTAGTTGCTTTTGGATCGCGTAAATTATAAATTATCAATAATTTAACGTAGTTCTCGTGTATTTAACTAATTTATAAAATTAATTTTGATATTGCCAATGTGAGGTTCTGTTTTTTTATTTAATTTTACATTTTTTTATTGAAATTTACATTTTTTTCTTTAATTTTACATTTTTTTGTTGAAATTTACATGTTTTTCTTTAATTTTACATTTTTTTGTTGAATTTTTTTATTTTTATTAAACATCACAACCGTCAATATGAAAAATCTAATTTTTAATTATTTTTAAACCAGTGAACCCTTCAAGAGAGTTAGTTTTGAGATTAAAAAGAGAGAACTGCAGATTTTGGTTTTATCTATCTCGCCATAGCTGTAAAAAGGTTAAACAGGATATAATTCTGAAAAAGGAAATATAAAAGTAAGGAGTTTTTTTCTATTTTTTTATTAGTTGGTGACTTTTTTGTATTATTTATATGGCATATTGCAATTAATATGTAAAAGAAATTATATTACAAGAAAATTTAGTATATAAAACCGCAGTTAAAATTTACTCATTAAATAACCAGCATTATTTATCTTTACCATCTACTTTTCCAGGTACAGATTAAACAAATGAAATTTATAAAAATTAATCATTGATTTTAAGCCAATAATCATCATTTCATTTACTGTAATCATTTTATGTAATCAAATTATTTGATCAAATTATGAAATTACAAATTATTTTTTTTGCAGATGGAGAAATTAATGTTTAAAATATGGGACAGCAATCGTTCAATAAAAAAAATATTTTGTTCAGACGGTATTTTAGACCAAGTAATCACGAGAGGTAATTATAATTAAAGCAAATTTTTAAACAATTATCCGTAATAATTATCTGATTATGACGATTTTTTCGGTGCCCAATTTTTTAAAACCCAACGTAACTATCACCCAAAGATAATATCACCCAAGGAGAATAACACCCAAGGAGAATAAAACCCAACGTAACTATCACCCAAGGATAATATCACCCAATTGTAAAATAACACCTAAGGAGAATAAAACCCAACGTAACTATCACCCAAGGATAATATCACCCAATGAAACTATCACCCAAGGATAATATCACCCAAAATAAAAATAACTGGATTTGGTATAATATCACCCAAGGATAATATCACCCAAAGGTAATATCACCCAAGGATAATATCACCCAAAATAAAAAAAACGGGATTTGGTATAATATCACCCAAGGATAATATCACCCAAAGTATAAATAACAGTGTAAATAATATCACTTTTAGAAGAAAACGATGAACCAGAAACAACACAATTTAAATGCCCAATATGCCGGTGTGAAATTGAAAAAATTCTTAAAGTATTTAGATCTTAAATAACTAAAATAAAAAAAATTAAATACCTACATTTCGCATTTTTCAATTAACAGACCTACACACAGCATATCCATCCCTTTTTTCAAACACACTGGTATTAAAATAACATTTTCTTTGTTTTTTAATATTTTGGACAAAAAACTTGTAAATCGGCTCCTATCCGTTAGTACTTGTATTCAATTTCTCTTCAACAAAAATTATAAACACAAATATTTACGACAAATTTAAAATAACAATAAAATATAAAATAATTAAAAAATTATTAGCAAAGGAATTTTCGCAGTGTGATCTGATTTTGAAATACATGAAAAAAAAATGTACCTTTCAAATTTTGCATTAGATGATATTATCTTTGGGTGATATTATACCTTACACTGTTATTTATACTTTGGGTGATATTATACCAAATCCCGTTTTTTTATTTTGGGTGATATTATCCTTGGGTGATATTACCTTTGGGTGATATTATCCTTGGGTGATATTATACCAAATCCAGTTATTTTTATTTTGGGTGATATTATCCTTGGGTGATAGTTTCATTGGGTGATATTATCCTTGGGTGATAGTTACGTTGGGTTTTATTCTCCTTAGGTGTAGTTTTACAATTGGGTGATATTATCCTTGGGTGATAGTTACATTGGGTTTTATTTTCCTTGGGTGTTATTCTCCTTGGGTGATATTATCTTTGGGTGATAGTTACGTTGGGTTTTAAAAAATTGGGTGATATTAACTGGCACCATTTTTTCTATCATTGTGTAGCCAATTTTAACACTTGGAATTCCTGGAGAAAATCTTGTTCTTGAGTGTAATGGCAGCAGTATTGAAGATTCGGAAACTCTTTCTATTTTAGCCAAAGACAATATTTTTTTATTATTAAAAAAAAGTGATATATGGTTGCCAGCCAATTCATCTTTGTTTCAGAAATTCAACGAATAAATTTTTTTTTTTAAATGAATTGAATTGCTGTTCATATATGTCATGAATAAAAATGTTTCCTTTAAAATGAAAAGATTGTGTTGTGTTTTCTTAATGCAATGAAATTTTTCACTAATTTCACTAATGCAAGATTTCACTGTAATTTATATCATTTTTTATTTCAGCGAGTTTACATTTTAGTGCTGAATTTCACATACTCTGAGTATGTGATTTTCCATTTATCTGTTGAATTCTACATATTTGGAATATGTAATTTCACATATTCAAAATACGTAATATTACATTTTTCTGTTGAATTTTACATATTTGAAATATGTAATTTCACATATTCAAAATACGTAATATTACATTTTTCTGTTGAATTTTACATATTTGGAGTATGTAATTTCACATATTTGGTGTATGTGATTTTACATACAAGTGTTTAATGTACATTTTATAATGTAATTTTACTACTCTCAGAGATGGTTTTTTGTTGCCATCTCTCAGAGTAGTAATTTTACACAGATTTTTTTTACTGTGTAGACTTTAGTTGAACTAACGTGTGGGTCTACAAATTTCAATCAAATATATTGTTTTTAATATTTATTTTTAAATTTTTTACTTATATTTATTAATAATAAATGATTTAAAAATTAAAATCACAATTTTTACATTTTTATTTTAATTTTATTTTATTTAATTAGAATAATTATATATTATTTATTTTTGGCGGGTCTTGGTTTTATTATTTTTGTTGTTTTTTTGATCATTTTCATAGTTTAGCTATCTACCACTTGACTTTCAGAGCCATTTTTTCCTCCAAAACCACTGAACTAAAATCTCTAGTTAAAGTGCGAAAATTTTCGAACGTTAGTTCAACTAACAAAAATTCACTACCTAACCATTTTTCGTTAGTTGAACTAACGGAGAGGTGAGAAAGAGCGATACATTTTGACGCGAGGCGGATAGAGAAAAAACATAACAAGTTAACTATTAAACGTACGTTAAGTAGTTAACTATATTGCAGTTTCAGTGTAATGTCTTAATCCATCATATCGAACTGTGTTACTTGTGGTGAGAGTTTTTTTAAATTTTTTTTTTTTACTTTCATTATCTCCTGCGGGTGGATTCTGTACGCGCATCAAGATGTTATCACATAGAAATTTTCTCTATTCCAGTGCCGGGATTATGGAGTGTGATCGTCGTTTTTAACGTAGTTATTATCGATGAAATATGTGTACGTACATCAGTTGAAATATGTGTACGTACATGCCCCATCAGTTGGTATTGCATTTTATGTGTGTGCTTAAATTCGAAGAAGCAAAATGATTTGTGTATTAAAAAATTAATGCCTAAAAAAAAATTTCGAAAAACGAACGCATGATAGCACGTGAAATTTTATTCGTGTTATGATTATATCGAAGTATTTTTTTTTTTGTTTACATGTTTTGTGAGAACCCGAAAAACGTTTTTCCGAAATTCGGACTATCTATCTCTCTCTAATCAATACTCGACATGCTTATTTATTTATCGCAGTTTTCTTCGGCACAGATATCAATATGAAAAAAATGTCGATTCTGTATGACCCATTGATATCTCGGCATAGGCAATTTTGTTTGACTATGTCTCCTAGTCATTTTTTTTAACATACAGTTGTAACTATTGAAAACTTTAGAACAAATAATAATTTGTTTTGTATTAACATGCTTTTATAACATGCTTTTATAAGTTTTTTCATGAAAATCATGAATATTTTTTTTGTTGTCAATTATTATTGAAATATTGAAATAAAATAATACAAAATTTTATAGTAATATAATTAATTATTAAACTAAATTTTAATTGATTGTATTTATTTAAATTAATTATAAATAGGAAAATAACAATTTAAAAAGACAAGGAACATAATAATAGAAAATCAGTTTACTTAACAACTGAGTTCTTTTATATTTTTGAAAATATGTAGGCTTGTTTTTTCTCTATTATCAAAATTTCTTCTTTTAATTTATTTTTACAACATAACAAATGCATACAATAAAATTAAAAAATAATTCTACAGTTTTTCAGTCTTTTAAAATGTTTTATTTAGTTTCCACAAGGCTAATGGCTGTTGATAAAATACCAATTTTGTTATTATTACAAAATACACTTTACGATCGCTTCACTTTTACCACAGCGCCACATAGATATGCGTACGTTTTAAAAACTTCTAATAGATAAAATCTCTATATCTATGTCATACAGAATCGGAAATAAGATATCACACAATCTATGCGCGCACAGAATCCACCCGCTGCCATTACAATCAACATCGAAAAGATCAAAAACCATTGATCAATATTTATATGTAAAGACTTAACAAATGTTGGAAAAAATCGTTGCTGTACTTGCTGCAAAAGATGGTATTGCCATTTCTGTAATTTGCAAACGTAATTTCATCAGAAAAAGCATAACTTCGCAAGGATTTAATTTGCCCAAGCATCTGTCTGATGTGATGAAATTAATTTATAAGTATTACCACATGAAAACAGAAGAAACTAAATTGAAAATCCAAACAATGAGAACTGAGAACTGAAAACATCTAACATATCGAAACCGTCGATATTGAATTTTCATATATATTATGATGATAAGAAGAGTTCCGTAAACTTAGGTTTAGTTCGAATTGAAGGTTCTTGCCGTGCTGAAAAGATTCTAGAGCTAGTAGATTGGGCTAAATTTTAAGAACGACATTGTTTCCACATTGGTGCCAGTGTTATGACTAAATTTGGAAAACTGTCCCATTCCAAAACACGTTTGAATACAATAGAAATTATGCTCGAGCGATTTTTACGTATTAAAACTGCGATAATGCAAGCATTGTTTGATTTAAATTTAGGCCATCTAGAAAATGATGAAATTGTTGCATCAAATATATTAACAACTTCAAACCCAGTGCGTATAGGCATTAAGCCGTCAAGACGCTAATCTTTTAATTGCTGAAGGAATTCTGAACTTTTTATTTCAAACTCTTTCACAAAATCACTCAGAAATTAGCAAAACACTTTTGATTGAAATAAAATCTCCAATCGCTAAAAGAAGAGATGCAACTTTGGTTTCATTAATAAAGTTTCTTTTAAATCCGAATTGTCTTCAACATGCTGAAGAAGGCGATTTTTTTGAGATGATTTCCAAAAATGAAATTTTTAAAAGAGCAAAAATAATAACCAAAAGACTTTTTACTAATTTGATTGAAGACAAATGCAAGCAATATCAATCCAAAATGTTGAAAATTAAGTTTTGATTATGGACGAGGATGTCAGTTGTATCAGTTTAAAGAATCAATTGGAAGAATCCATTCGTAAAAGTATAGATCCAGTGACTCTATTCCAGTCCATCGTGAATTAGGAATTGGAAAAAAATTGTAGCGTTTTTTTCCTTTTTCCTAAAAGTGTATTCTGTCGCGAGTAAAACAAAAAATTATGAAAAAACGAATTACTAAATTATTGCTTTTTTGACATAACGAATTCCCCGTTAAAAAAATCATGAAAAAAAAGTGAACGTAAGGAAATGAATTATTATAGCAATTTAATAAATGATTATTGTGTAAATTTTCAATAATTATAATTTAGAATATCTGTTAATTCATTTTATAATATTCCTATTGCAAAATTCATTTCTTCTATTGGTTATTGTTCTTTATTCCATTTTTGCCACAACCCTCTATATCACAACCTTCTATATACATAGCCGTGTCACCGTTTTGCGTTAGTAATAGTGCGAGGCTGACACAAATTATATACAATCTTTCGTGTATGAATTTTGTCCTGTTTTATTTCGTTGTTTATAATAATAAAACTAAATAAATTATAAAAGTAAGTGGTTAATAATAATTTTGAAGTGTTTCTAATTGCAATAATATATTTTTTTAATTGTAAAACAATATGTACAAGCGATTTATTGTGAATTAAAAAACTTCAAAAATTTTAGGTTATGGTGTTTTCTAAATTATTTTGTGTGACAATTAAGCTTAGTTTTATATGTTTTGTGGAGTGTTAGTTTATATTTAATATAAACATTTTGTTTTTGTGATCATGTTTTCGTACGGACACAATAATTTTAAGTTTTGTTCTGTTCTCCCATTCGTCATCCACATACGAATCTTTAAGAAAAATTTTCATTTTGCCTCATAAACGTCATCTGCAAAAATTGTCTGCTTCCTTTAAAATATCGCCAGAATCCAGAGAACAAAATTTTAAATATTTAAATTATTTAAGTACTGCAGAGAAAAAAGTTGTTCTAATGATTGACGTAATTTATGTTAGTGGAAATTTGAATTACAAAGGAAAGAAAGTGTATGCCGAAAATTGTGATGATTCTACTAAAACCATCCAAACGTTTATGATTAGTTCCTGTTTTGGCAGTTTTAAGGAAGTAGTACATTTAGAGCCTGTGAATTCATCCACTGGTAGTGAAAAATTAACAGAAAAAGTATTACATGCAGTGCAACAGGCTGGTTTTCAAATTATTGTTATCATAACAGACAATAACCGAATCAACCAGAATTTATTTAAATTATTGGATAAGGACGGTATTGGAAAATTCCGTAATCCAGATTCTTGTTTTAATTCGGATATCTTTCTTATGTATGACACTGTTCATATTATAAAAAATGTAAGAAATAATTGGATCAAAAATTGTAAATAAATCTTTTGTGTATCCTAATTGGATATTGCATCGTTTGATCATATTAGACAAATTTTCCATAAAGAAAAACACTTATTGATAAAAAAGGCTTTTAAATTAAATGAAAAATCTGTATATCCAAGAAATTTAGACAGAATTAAAGTTCGATATGTTGATAATATACTTCATGATTCAACAATAGCTACATTTGTCTTTTAATTCTGTGTTTACATTTGATTATTAAGATTTATTGGGTGCTTTAACTTTTATTAGTTTGGAAACTGATACTGATATTGATCTCTCATCAAGCTGTTTGTGGAACTACATTTAAACAAATATATTTTAGGGCATGTAATGTTATGTGCAATAATATTATTCTAAATAATTTCGTCAAACAACAAAATGATGAAAAAAATACACAGAATAATAACAAACGAAAATTGAAAAAATCAAATGCAAATATTAAAATTGCAAAAACGATCTAATTAGGCTAAAAAACTATAAAATTCTATTATTTTTTTATTCATAACTTTAGTTTTTTTTCTTAAAGAAAATTGTGATTTTTTTAGTTTCTCATTTTATGTTCCTTTATTTATTATTGTTTAAGAATAAAAAATTTTTTTTTATATTTACATAGATATATGTGCAATACATATTATATCATTATAATTTAATGAAGTGAAATAAATTTGATTTTTTCCCCCAAAAGAATGTTCGTTTTATTATTATTTCAGAAAGTAAAAATATCAGCCTGTTCTGAGCCTTGTATGTATTAGTAAGTGAAGCGTTGACACTGCTATGTATATAGAAGGTTGTGTTCTATATACATAGCCGTGTCACCGCTTCACTTACTAATGCATACAAGGCTCATAATAGGCCGATATTTTTACTTTCTGAAAAAATGTCACTCTTCATCATTCAGCTTTTATGAATTAAATCATGATTTTAAAACCATTAATTTCTCAATAAATTAAGTAGAGCACAAAGGATAGATATTGTACGATTCATTCAATCCCAATTTTTCCCAATGATTTCATTAAATTAATCCAAAAAATTTTTTTTCATTTATTGGACCTCTTTTTGCTGCTACTCCGATACAAAACGTGATTTTGACAAACTCAAATGACAAAAATTATGAATATATGGACAGAACAACGTTCAATCTGTTACGTCCTAACAATTCTTTCGATTTTAAAAGAACTTAAAATGTCAGGAATTATTTAATTTTTATTTTTTTACCACTTTTTTCTATATAAACTAACACTCCACAAAACATATAAAACTAAGCTTAATTGTCACAAATTATATCATCTTTTTCAATAACACAAAATAATTTTTGAAATTTTTTAATTCACAATAAATCGCTTGTAGATATTGTTTTACAAATAAAAAAATATATTATTGCAATTAGAAACACTTCAAAATTATTATTAACCACTTACTTTTATAATTTATTTAGTTTTATTATTATAAACAACGAAATAAAACAGGACAAAATTGATCCACGAAAGATTGTATATAATTGTTGACGGCCTACCACCAATACTAACGCAAAACGGTGACACGGCTATGTATCAGGCATGGAATCTTAAGTACAATTGTACTTTTTTCAATACAATTGACTTTTAGAAAGTACACTAGTACCCCAGAGTCAAATTTAGTACATTTATAAGAATGAAAATTAATTTGAAATATATGCATTATATTTCATACAAATTTCTAGTAAAATTTCCGAATTCGAAACTTTATGTGTATGAAAATTTCCAGAAACAAAATAAATATTAAAACAGTAAAACAATAGATGTCTCTAAAGCAGATATAGTATACTTTCAGGTGTTTTTTGAAAATATGACTGTTCAATCACATATTTTATATATTTGAAAAAATAAACGGTGCGTTGTAAACGCAGCGTCATTCTCAGACGCAAAATAATTGTGTCATCAAAATATATTAAAAATCAAATATATCAAATTATATTAAATCATTGCACCGCAGAAAACATCTTCATGTATTCTGCAATTATGCATATTTATAATACATTCTTATATGAGAATAACAATTCTTTATGATACATTCTTATATGAGAATAACAATTCTTTATCATATTTTTGTATTGAATGAAGTTAAAATGCAATGTAATCAATTTTTAATGTATATAAACTTAGATTTTTCATAAATAAAATCACTTATTAACATCAAGTCAAATCGTCTATATCATTCAAACTTCTTTAACAGAGAAATGTCTGGCCCGGATACATCGGGATTGTTAAAGAAGAATTTCCTATCCAATTCCAAATGTTTAATTCAACCACATTAAACATTTGGTCCTTCGATCAAAAATAATAAAGAGAAAAAGTACATAGCAGAACAATATTCTGGCCTGGAAACAGGAATCTATGTACAATTTTTTTTTATTATTAATAACCAATCTGTCATTATCTAAGTATTTAAAGTAAAACAGTACATAGCAGAACAATATTCTGGCCTGGAAACGAGAATCTGTGTTCAGTTTTATTTTTTATTATTTATTTCCAATTTTATTACCAAAGTATATAAAGGGGAAATTTACTCAACATAGCAGAACAATATTCTGGCCTGGAAACAGGAATCTATGTTCAGTTTTATTTTTCTTATTATTTATTTATTTGTTACCAATCTATACCTAAAGACCTTA
Organism: Pedicia rivosa; assembly: GCA_963082725.1. Taxonomy (NCBI): domain Eukaryota; kingdom Metazoa; phylum Arthropoda; class Insecta; order Diptera; family Pediciidae; genus Pedicia; species Pedicia rivosa. The sequence continues at coordinate 25,387,752 of OY720153.1, forward strand.
AACGACTACTAAAGTTTAAAGTGAATAAGTAAATAAAATAGAAGTACAAATTTTAAACGACTACAAAAGTTTCAAGTGAATAAGTAAATAAAAGAGAAATACAAATTTTAAACGACTACTAAAGTTTAAAGTAAATAAGTAAATAATACAAAGTTGCAAACCTTAAACAACTAATAAATCAGTGCAATAAATTTCAACAAATACAACAATTAAGATGGCAGAACACCTAATCGGAAAACAGCTCAAAATCGAAGCGGAAATAAAGAAAATTCTTTCAAATCTTAAAGAAAATACAACACAGTCGCCAATCTATTTACAAAACGAACATCGTTCACTAGATCAACTATGGACGCGGTTCGAAGATAACGACAAACTTATTGGTGAAATTGATACGAACCATGAAAATCAATATTTTACTACACATTTCTTTGATCAAAAACAAAAAATATACGAATCAACCAGATTTGCAATCACAAATTTACAACGTGAACCAGATGAGAAAAATGAAACAGAATTCAAAGAAGACAACAGATCTTCAAGATCATCAAGTAAAATGGAACACGAAAAAAGATACAAACTACATTCACAAGTATTTTTGGTCAAAAAATACACTACAAATTTTTTGACAACGCAACAAAATGAATTTCTTTGTCAAAGAAAAATCAACGGAAATACGCTACTACAAGTATTTTTGGTCAGAAAATACACTACAAATTTTTTGACAGTACAAATATCTTTGTCAAAGACAATACAACAAACAACACTACAAACATATTTTTTCAAAGAAGTAAAAAGTGTATACAACAAGAATACAAAAGATTTACAAATCCTAACACCAGGTAATTTTATGATTGGCAGCCCAATTGTGATGCCCCCTGAACCCTGCTTGGTGTTGGAAAAACCAAACAGATTACAACGATGGCGTTTAACACAGAAAATGGTACAAGACTTCTGGAATGCCTGGTCAAGCGAATTTTTTGGTGTACTAGACGAACGAGATGCAGCACATTATGATGAACAGTGGTCCGATTACGATTATTTCGTTAGAGAAAAAAACGAGAAAATGTCTATGTACATAAAACTAAGAATGTGTTAGTGCGAGTTACATGCAATACTATGATAAGTTATTGCTACAGTAGTCCGATTACAATTATTTTTTACGAGAAATATTTCGTATTTAATTAAATATGTATTTTTTTGAACTAACCATTATATATTTTATTTTTGGCCTGTTTCTATTTACGTTTTTTTTGTTTTTGAATAAAAGATTAAATAAATTTTCTTTAAAATAATAAATTCTTCATCATTAATTTTTTCAATGATATTAGTAAAACAATATAAACAATATTAAAAATTAAAATGTAAAGAAATACAAAATATGAAAACAATTAATACCTAAAATATCTCACAACCTACCATAGGTTGTGAGATAAATAACAAAATAATGCAATGATAGGCATATAAACGAAATAACGTATCATAGTATTGCATGCAACTCGCACTAACACAGTCTTAGTTTTATGTACATAGACATTTTCTCGTTTTTTTCTCTAACGAAATAATCGTAATCGGACCACAGATTGATAAACTCAAACACAACGAAGCACACTTGTTAGAGTTAATGAAAAATTACAACCTGATGACAGCCAAAGCTAGACTCACACCAAGGAAACTGATAATTTGTATAAAACTACCATTTCCGACAGCAGAAACATTTCAGATATTTCAGTTGCATGCAGTTCCAACAATACATGAACTGCAATTAATCTTCATTCAACCTTCAACGGATTACTTAATCGTCAGCCTGCATCGAGATCATTTCTACCCGATCTCGGAAAATGAGTTAAGACAATGTACCAGGATCAACAAAGAAGAATGCATATGCAGATCGCAACATCCAGTGTACCACTTAAAGTCAAATCAAAGCCAATGCGAAATCAACTTACTACAGCATGATGAACAAATTATATCCTCATGCAATCTAAGAACAACACATCAGTCAAACGTCTGGATAAAGCTTCATGAGCCAAACAGTTGGATCTACGTGATGATAAATAGTACAACCTTTGACATAATATGTTACAGCCACGTTCAACCAATTAAATTGATAGGGGACGGAATAATCAAAATACAACCAGATTGTCAACTTAAGTATTCAGATATGGTAATTACGGCAGAAAATACATACACGAGTAGGAAGAATTCCTCATTTCTACCATCTCTTCAATTGAGTCAACACTTAGTAAATCTAAGGAATTTTACTAAATTGTCACCCCCACTGCTTAATGCAAACAGTGATATGGACCTAGAAAATCTTCAGAAATCAATCAAACAGTTGAAAGAGAATGAAAAGTTGCCAGAGAATATCAACAATCACAATGTTCATCACTATACAGTATCATACATAACCTTAACGATACTTGTCATAGTTATTGCTTTTATAATTACATTAAAGTTAAAAGCATGGAAGAAGAAAGCAACAATTCAAATCTTACAATCACCAGTTCCGCAGCGTAGAATGCAGAACAGCTAAATCTTCCGACATTGCGACATAAGTCACCGAGGCGCAGAATGTTCAATCACATATTTTATAAATATGAAAAAATAAACGGTGCGTTGTAAACGCAGCGTCATTCTCAGACGCAAAATAATTGTGTCATCAAAATACATTAAAAATCAAATATATCAAATTATATTAAATCATTGCACCGCAGAAAACATCTTCATGTATTCTGCAATTATGCATTTTTGGGCATATTTATAATACATTCTTATATGAGAATAACAATTCTTTATGATACATTCTTATATGAGAATAACAATTCTTTATCATATTTTTGTATTGTTCTCATGAAGTTAAAATGCAATGTAATCAATTTTTAATGTACATAAACTTAGATTTTTCATAAATAAAATCAACATCAAGTCAAATCGTCTATATCATTCAAACTTCTTTAACAGAGAAATGTCTGGCCCGGATACATCGGGATTGTTAAAGAAGAATTTCCTATCCAATTCCTAAAGTTTAATTCAACCAAATTAAACAATGACAGCCCTATTTTTTTCACAAATTGTTATTTTTTTCAAACCACAACCCTGATGTTGAAAATCGAACATACAGGAATCTGAGTCGCTTTTTGTGTCAGTTAGTTAGTGTTTTTGTAATTTGTTTTGATTGCTCGCTTTTGGGAATTTTGAAATTACATTATGGCTAGGTCAGTTTAATTAATTTAATGGTTGATCTATTGTGCCACAGAAGCGGAATTATATTATATACAACAAAATATAGCAGATCATGTAATATTAGAATTTAAATCTCACGTAAAAGAATTTTATATCACATTTTGTGAAGATTTATGAAAGAGAATGAAGTTTGAAGACGAAATATTAAACTTCCTACCAAAATGTTCCCCTGAACACGTGTTTTCAGGAAAAACTAATTCGATTTTGTCTGTCATATTAAAATTTTTTCCTGATAATGAAATAAAAAATATTGAAGTAATAAACAATGAATTTCGAGCTTTTGGAGATTGCGATAAGCTGAAGGAATTTGAAAAGTCTTCTATATCCGAATTTTGGGCGGAAGTAAGGCTTATAAAAAATGAACGAATTTATTGGTATTATCATGCGCGCTTTTGAATTTATTTGATAAAAATTTTATTATAACGTAATTAAAAACGGAAAATATTAAGTATTCTTTTGTTTCTTTCTTGGTTTAATGTAAATGATAAATAATACAAGTCTGTTGATAAATAAATATAGATTTTTTTAATGAATTTAAAATATTCCTTTTAGTATATTTTTATATTTGTTGGTTTGTCTGTATATATTACATCATAGATTTCGTCACTTGTATATGTTATTGTTTCCTGCTTATTTTCCATTTTTTATGTTCCTTCTCACCACTTAATTTTCAACTTGTGTTTAAATTTTTTATTTGTGTTTGACGTAAGTATAATAATGTTGTATTGTTTTTTTTCTATATTAACTGTAGCAGGACATTGATATTATTTTAATATTAATATGTGGTATTGTAACTTTTTTTTAAAACTCATTTAAACGTAATTTTCGAACCTATCTACATTACTGACATCACAAAATACCTACGTACTCGGAATTCCCTATTACAATTGGGACATGTTGTTCAAAACTTGCACAAATTTTTTCATGCCTTACTCTCCCAGATTTCTTGCTGAACGTCTTCCCACAACGGCACACTAGTACTGATATTGTTTTTTGTTTTTCAGAGGGGTGTTCAATTACTTGATCTTGATTGGGTATTTCTTCTTGATATTCGTTAGTAATCATTCTGTACTGTACTGTATTCTTATTGCACCAAATTTATTACTGATATTTTGATTTTCTCCTTTCACAGATAGTGTTAAGAGTTTAATGCTGTAAAATCCACAAAACATGACCAAACTCCCCCCTCATATTTTCTACATGGTTTCACCGATTTGAAAAATTTTAACGGATTTGTAAAGATAAAAGAAAGTTACTAACATTAATGATCTTTTCATTTCGAAATTTGATCTCGAACCCCCATTTTAGCCCTTAAAAGATAAGTTTTTTTTAGTTTCAAATTACTACTAGATTCAAAAAAAAATTAATTTTTTTTTACTAGAAAAAGTATAATTAAGGTTTTCTGAACACTTTTCAATCAAAATTTCATAAAAAAAAATTTTTCAATAGCGAAAATAAATTAATTTAAAAACATCATTTTTATGCAAAATTTTACGATTTTATTTATTTAAAAGGAAGAAAAACCGGCTTTTAGTTCATCGAATTCTCCATACGATCGCGTATATAGTTTTATGTTTGGTAATGAAAATTTTTGAGAATTTTTTTTTCTTCTTTATGCTGTTTTTCGTATTGTTTTTGTAGGGCGTGGTTTGTGCAACGGTGAATATTTTTATTTGTGTGTGTTTTTCAGTTTGTGTAAATTTTGTTGATTTTAAATATTATAAAATGCAAAGGAAGAGACAAAATTATTTGCGTCGTTTTATTTGAGTTTTTTCATTTTTGAATAGAAATTTATATTTGTTTTCAGGGCAATTATTATTATAAATATTTTTTTTTTATTTTAATATTAATAATTTAATTAATAATTTTAATTTAATTTAATTAAATTTAATTAATAATTTAATTTAATTAATTAATTAATTAATAATAATTATATATAATTAATTAATTAATTTAATAATTTAATTGATAATAGAATCGATGTTTTATTATATTTTCCCTTTTGTTTTCTGAATTAGTAATAAATAATAAAACCTAAATAAAAATTCTATGTGCATACGAATTTGAAGAAACAAAAATTATTTTTTTCCACATAATAAAATTTTGAGATTCACACGCAATGAAATAAATGAAAAATAAAGACAAAATATAATATTTTGAGAATATGATAATGCATAGAAAATTTTGTAAACAAAAATACAATGAAAACAAATAATATAATATAATCACAACCTTCTATATACATAGCCGTGTCACCCCAATTTTTTTACCATATATGATGAAACTGCAATAACAAATTCGACTTTCATACCATTTATCATACCGTATGGAATGATGAATTATTGCAGTAAAATTTATGATGGTAATGCTTTCTTAGTATATGCGTTGAATGTTAAAGAAATAATAAAAGAACTGAAAAATGATAACCTGTGCTTCAGAATCAACGGTATATCAATTTCAAAGCTGTAATAACTGCAAAAACTTCTAGAAACACAAATAAACTTATCTCACATAAAAAAGTGCTTAAACTTAAAAAATTAAATTTACTGTTCTTTGATATAGTTAATAAAGAAGAAGAAATAATGATGAAGGACATTCAAAAATGTGTCAGCACCCAAATGGCATCTTAAATACTTTTGGTTTAATGACAATAATGAATAACTCAGTTTCAACTTTGAATTTTGAAAACAAAATAAAAAGATATGAATGTCCCATATCAATAATTCAGGACTATTGGGACACCAAGAAAACAATTATAACCAAAAACACATGGTTACGCAAACTTACTGAATTAGAAGCAACACTAAGGGCCATATACACCAAGGTGGCTAAAAGGTTAAATTTAAGACTTAAATTTAATTTTTGGTATACACCAATGCGTATTAGCCTATATTTAAACCTCTATTTTAGCCGAGATAATATTTAAGTTTTTGCTTTACGATCGCGATTCATTGGTCGTATATTTTTCATATGTCAAATAATAAAATAAATAATTTAATATAATATGCTCATGTTCCAAACACCAGATCAGTTAACTTCCTTTTATCAGCCTCCGTCATATTTGGGCGTTACATTTTTTTCATTTATAATAATTTTTATGTTACTTTTTTTTTAAATTTATTTGATTTATTTACTATTTTTTTGTTTCATAATAATTATAAATCTGACATTTTGTTTTTATTTATTCTGATTTTCTATTGGCCCATTTTACATCACATGACATTCGAAAATGTAGGGTTCAATAGAAATATGTAGTTAAATTTTGCATGGATGCGTAATTTTTTGTTCGAAAAATTAATTTTAGTTAGGTTGATGTTTACCATAAAAATAACGAAATTTTAATCCAGATAACTATAAGGTACGGAATAAAATTATCCGGATAACGTTTTAGTCACCTTGGTGTATATGGCCCTAAAAGAAGAACCAATTAAGTTAAGGGTCCTATGCTGACAACAGCAAACTCAGATTTCAGTTCGTTTCTTCTTCTTTATTCTTTCATGCGTAATTTTAAAAACAATGAATGAAAATACAATAATACTATTTTTTCTATTTTATCTTTTATTCGTGCCTGCCGACGCAAATTCGTATTTTTCTGTTCGGTTCTTGTTATCTTTTTTTATTTCTATTTCTAATATTGTTGCACAAGTATTATTTCTTTTGGTTGGATTTGTGTCACAACCTTCTATATACATAGCCGTGTCACCGCTTCACTTACTAATACATACAAGGCTCAGAACAGGCTGATATTTTTACTTTCTGAAATAATAATAAAACGAACATTCTTTTGGGATAAAAAATCAAATTTATTTCAATTCATTAAATTATAATGATATAATATATATTGCACATATATATAAATATAAAAAAAAATAATTTTATTCTTAAACAATAATAAATAAAGGAACATAAAATAAGAAACTAAAAAAATCACAATTTTCTCTAAGAAAAAAAACTAAAGTTATGAATAAAAAAATAGTAGAATTTTATAGTTTTTTAGCCTAATTAGCTCGTTTTTGCAATTTTAATATTTGCATTTGATTTTTTAAAAGTTTTCAATTTACGTTTGTTATTATCTTGTGTATTTTTTTCATCATTTTGTTGTTTGACGAAATTATTTAGAATAATATTGCACATAACATTACATGTCCTAGAATATATTTGTTTAAATGTAGTTCCACATAACAGCTTGATGAGAGATCAATATCAGTATCAGTTTCCAAACTAATACAAGTTAAAGCACACAATAAATCTTTCTGGTTATTCTTTCTGATGTTTCAGATGGACGTCTTTATAATAGTTTGAAATATAGATGCCATGTGATAAAAAATATATGATAATTCATCGGTTGCGATTGATAAACCACCTCTTTGCTCAATTGATCAATTTCAACCGGCTCATTGTAATCAGTTATTAGTGTTCCAATGTATTCTGGATTTTCTTTTAATGTAGCTATTGTTGAATCATGAAGTATATTATCAACATATCGAACTTTCATTCTGTCTAAATTTCTTGGATATACAGATTTTTCATTTAATTTGAAAGCCTTTTTTATCAACAAGTGTTTTTTTTATATAAAATTTGTCTAATATGATCAAACGATGCAATTTCCGTTTTTCCTGTAATCCAATTAGGATACACATAAGAATTATTACAATTTTTTACATTGATCCAATTGTTTCTTACATTATTTATAATATGAACACTGTCATACATAAGAAAGATATCAGAATTAAAACAAGAATCTGGATTACGGAATTTTCCAATACCGTACTTATCCAATAATTTAAATAAATTCTGGTTGATTCGGTTATTGTCTGTTATTATAACAATAATTTGAAAACCAGCCTGCTGCACTGCATGTAATACTTTTTCTGTTAATTTTTCACTACCAGTGGATGAATTCACAGGCGCTAAATGTACTACTTCCTTAAACCTGCCAAAACAGGAACTAATCATAAACGTTTGGACGGTTTTAGTAGAATCATCACAGCATATCCAGACACTTTCTTTCCTTTGTAATTCAAATTTCCACTAACATAAATTACGTCAATCATTAGAACAACTTTTTTCTCTGCAGTACTTAAATCCTTATTTAAATAATTTAAATATTTAAAATTTTGTTCTCTGGATTCTGGCGATATTTTAAAGGAAGCAGAAAATCTTTGCAGATGACGTTTATGAGGCAAAATGAAAAATTTTCTTAAAGATTCTTATGTGGATGACGAATGGGAGAACAGAACAAAACTTCAAATTATTGTGTCCGCAGAATATTGCGAATTTTTATTTATTAGATGTTTCAACTGGTCTCGTATTAAAGCTGTTTTTTGTTTATAATTATCACAATTTAAACCTTCAGTTTCTTCAACGTCCAATTCAATAATATCACCCAGAACAATTTAGAAAACACCATAAAAACAACATCCATAAACATAAGTACTACATATTTAATGTGAATTTTTTAATTTACTCTAAATGTAAATTATAGCGGAAAAAACGAAAACATGATCACAAAAACATAATGTTTATATTAAATATAAACTAACACTCCACAAAACATATAAAACTAAGCTTAATTGTCACAAATTATAACATATTTTTCAATAATATCACACAAAGTAATTTAGAAAACACCATAACCTAAAAATTTTCAAAATTTTTTAATTCACAATAAATCGCTTGTAGATATGGTTTTACAAATAAAAAAATATATTATTGCAATTAGAAACACTTCAAAATTATTATTAACCACTTACTTTTATAATTTATTTAGTTTTATTATTATAAACAACGAAATAAAACAGGACAAAATTCATCCACGAAAAATTGTATATAATTTTTGTCAGCCTCGCACAATTACTAACGCAAAACGGTGACACGGCTATGTATATAGAAGGTTGTGCACTACACAAATAAACATACTTTTTTTTTTATTTAATCACTTTATTTTATGTATTTCGCTTTTTTAGATTACGTTTTTTATTCTCTTTTGACGTCTCAATATTTATGTTTGACCTTGTTATTTAGTATTTTGTTTTATTGATGTTGTCATTTCTGGAAAATAATTTGTAGCGTTTTCCCAAAAATTATTTGTAGCGTTGTTATATTTTGCAACGTAATTTTATTTTTGTAGCGATATTTTACGTTCATTGACAAAAATTTAAACAGCAACATTTTGATGTCAGTATTTTAATATTGGATAACATTATTTAATATACGAATAGTTTTTATAGTTACATGATATTCTATAAGTTCTGTCAGTCTTTATTACTCAAACACAGATGAATTTTCCTTATACAAATTAATACAAATAATGTGAATTATTTTATAGGCTAACATTTTCCTTTTACAAATTAATCATACAAAACTAATGAGAGCCTTCATATGTACTCTAACATTTATAATAATATTTTCCTTTTACAAATTAATCATACAAAACTAATGAGAGCCTTCATATGTACTCTAACATTTATAATAATATTTTCCTTTTACAAATTAACAGATTTGCAGATTATACTTGATGATTATGGATCCCAACAATCAATATTACTCCTGTTATGCTAGAATAGAAGCAATTAAAAGAAGACTGCATCAATATGATGTATTAATATGGGATAATGTACCAAATTTTATTATTTTAGCATTTTCGGAACCATCGTCATACCACAATAGGTTAATAACAACAGTTTTTAGTTTTCTTAATGGGATTACAGTTCAACAGTTAATAGAAGAATTATTGTTCCACAAATTGAACAAACAACAAACAGAACAAACTGAACGGTTGTTTGCGGATCTTCATAAACCAGAATATATGAATAAGTATTATTCATTTAATGTCCACCAAAACTGTGTCATATATTGTAATGGAGATATTAGACTGAATGGACAAAGAATTCCTAGAAAAAAATTATAACACAACAATATTTTTACTTTATTAATAATATATATTTTTTCAATTATTTGCTTGTACTTTTTTTTATATTTTTGGTAGTTCTGAAAAGAACAGATTAGCTTTTTTTATTTCCACATTCATTTCATTCAAGTATCCTCATTCTCACAATAATTCTCACCATCTTTAATGTTATCCAAACCAATTTTTTTATTATTGTAAAGCTTACCGGCAGCTTTCATAAATTCCACTAATGGATCACGGTTAGTGTATTTAATTGATTTGGTAAACATAAATTTGGCCAAATATCCCGTAAAAAAACTCTTTTCACGACGGTAATAGGGAAGACTATGTTTGGCATGTCGCCACAATCCTTCAATAGTGTTGGTACAAGCACCGGTAGCTTCATTCTTATATTCAACAGAATGATTGACTTTCAGATGCTTATATAACTCTGAAAGGACGTCGTACGGTTTCCAATAATCCGAATGTATTTCTGTTTTTGGCAGAATCCATTTTTGAATTATTGGAATGAGAGTTTCCCGATCTCTCTGTTCCACCGGAACCAAAAAAAAATTTCCCGAATCTCGTTCGACCCCTCCGAAAACCCATTGACCCTCTACCCGATGTCCGCGATTATATTTCCGTTTCCCGAACTTTGATTCATCAATCTCGACGATCTTCTCTTCACCTCCAATAGGTTTACTCAGTGTCAAGCATTCATTAATAACAACTTCACGGCAGAATGAATTCCAATCTACCGCTGTTGGTTTAGAAATTTTGCTCTCCGCTGAGATCACCTGGAGTTCAGAGTTTTTCATCCAGAGACAAACAAAAGTCAAGATCTGGAAATAACTCAACTTGGAGTTTTCGAAAAAAGTGTTCTTGCGAACGGACAATCTTGTCTGACAACGAACTCGTTTTTTATTTTTATTTAATTTAGTTCCCGAACAACACCATTTTTCAGAAGTATAACGCAACTGCATCGGAGTATTGCAATTCTCACATATCAAATCGCCTTCCTTTGCAATTACGTTCAATTCCTGTAACGTTTTGAAAAGAGTTTCCTTATTTTCACATAAACTCACTAAATCACAGATCGTTAAAAATTAAGCCATTGTGTCCTTGGTAAAAAACGATTTTCTGACAATCCAAAAAAAAATTGCCATTGAACAAAAATTTGGATTTTTAACCAAGCCAACTTTACTCATAGCGACCAATACCACCTTCACCCCATCAAAATCAAAAAATAAACAAACAAAATGTCACTTTATACATTTTCTTAACAACATAGTAAAAAAACATTAAAAAATAGAAAATATTCGTTTTAAATTCCATAAAAATTTATTCATTATAGTGAGTGTACAACAATGTTTCAGTTAATTAAAAAAAAAGTATTAAAAATTACAATATTATAATAATAAAAATTAAAACAAAAATTTGGAAAAACAAAAAAACTTTGAAGTCTTCCAGCTCTTAAAATAACGGGGCACACAAGTTTTTTAGTGCTTCATCATCACCTCGATAAGTTGCTCTTCACTCCCACACTGGAACATTTGCTATTTGTAGCGTTTTTCTAAAAGATACAGCCCTTCAAACAGTGCTCACTGTATATTGACTTGTTCCAAAACAAGAATCTGGATTACGGAATTTTCCAATAATTTAAATAAATTCTGGTTGATTCGGTTATTGTCTGTTATGATAACAATAATTTGAAAACCAGCCTGTTTGCACTGCATGTAATACTTTTTCTGTTAATTTTAATAATTCACATACTACTTCCTTAAACCATAAAAAAAAACAAAAACACAGAAATTATATCATATTTTTCAATAATATCACCCAGAACAATTTACAAAACACCATAACTTCAAATTTTTATATTATCTATAAACTCATACACAAAACTACACAGAAATACAAAAATATGATGTTTATATTAAATATAAACGAACATTCCACAAAACTACATAAACACAGAAATTATATCACATTTTTCAATAATAATAATTGAAAAAAACAACATCCATAAACATAAGTACTACATATTTATTATGAATTTTTTAATTTACTCTAAATGTAAATTATAGCGGAAAAAACGAAAACATGATCACAAAAACATAATGTTTATATTAAATATAAACTAACACTCCACAAAACATATAAAACTAAGCTTAATGGGTCTGACCATAGCTACCTCATGGAGGAACAAATTAACCTTAACGAATAGATCGTCAAGTTGATATTTCTTTGTTCGAAAATGGGAGGTACGATCTTTTGACCAGGAAAAATTACCTCCTTCGGTAATTTTTTTCGATTTTCGTCGAAAATATTGACGAATTTATCACATGACATTTTTGTTGATATTTTTATTTATTACAATTAAAAGTACAGTGGACAAAATAATGGAAATATTAATTAAAATTTTAGTAATTTTAAAATAAATAATTACGGATACAAGCAAAACAAATGTAATTATTATTATTTACAATTAATTATTCAAATCATTCGATGTTTAGTGACTAAATATTGAATTTAAATTATGTTTTTTTTATTAGGATGTTAGTTCAGACATTTTGAAAAAAATTATTAATTTTATTCAAGATAAGCCATTTTTGTATAATTGTCGACCACCAAAAATATCAATCCGATAAAAGGATAAAAATTACTAAACCAATAAATATTATTTATAATAATATTAAATAATAATTTATATTTGTATTTTTGACTTCACTTGTACACAAAATTTCTTTCGTCAACTTTAAAATTTTGACATTTCATATTCAACACAAGAGTATTGTATACTCACTCACACAAACAAGAAAATATTAAATGAAACCATATATTTCATCAAAAATGCACCTGAGGTTCAAAAATTGTTCTTCCTATAGTCTTTTTATATTCTCCTGCTGTTCTTGCTATGGTCGGACGGAATTGTCACAAATTACTATATCATATTTTAAATAAAATAACACAAAATAATTTAGAAAACACCATAACCTAAAATTTTTGAAATTTTTTAATTCACAATCGTTTGTTTTACAAATAAAAAAATATATTATTGCAATTAGAAACACTTCAAAATTATTATTAACCACTTACTTTTATAATTTATTTAGTTTTATTATTATAAACAACGAAATAAAACAGGACAAAATTCATACACGAAAGATTGTATATAATTTTTGTCAGCCTCGCACCAATAACGCAAAACCGTGACACGGCTATGTATATAGAAGGTTGTAATTTTTGCACATTTTTGGAGGAAATAAATTTTCGTTGTTCTGTGCCGAAGTTTCTACGAAAGGAAACTACGTATATTAATTTTTTTGATTGTGTATTTTTTTGTAATTAGCAAATTGTTTTCAATTTCTCTGTTTTAGATTTTTTTATGTGCAGATTTTTAGTTTTTATGAATTTTTCAAAATTATTTATTTTAGACTTAATTTTAAAATAATTTGTTTTTGAAAATTTTGTATAGTATTCTTTTGATTGATGTTTTTTGTAATACGTAGGTTTTTTTTTATATGAGCTGGGGGAATAATCTTTTAGTATCAGAATTTAAAATTACAAATCATTAGATTTGGCAAGAATAATGTACTACAGTGAATAACAAAAAAATTCGGACAGTGTCGAAATAAAATTATAAAGTGAAATAAAATGTACAAATTTAATTTTTTTTCATAGTTTTTTTGATTAATCGTATTTGTTGTCGTTTTTTGAAGAATTTCACAAAAAATAAAAACTTAAGCGTTGTTCTATTTATACCTTTTAATTAAGTTTAACGAAATTATACAAAAAAATGGGTTAAAAAAATATTCGGACAAGGAAATTTTCTGGTAGAAAAACTCAAGAAAAAGATATTTTTTACAGTGTCTTCTATTACTTTTTTGATATTATTAAACACCCTTTAAATAGAGTTTAAGAATTCCCCTTCTTAATCATAGATTTGTAAAATCGAATGAATATGGGTGGCAAAAAAGCTAACACCAGTTTTGATCAACTAATTAGCAATTTTTCATTATGAAAAAGGAAAACATACCGTGAAATTGGGAAGATGTTAAATATTAGCAAAAGTATCATCGGTGATATTATAAACAAATATAAAATAGAAGACCGTATATTTTCTAAGGCACAAAACAGGGGGCGACCAAATTGTGAAACGAACACATGATAAGCGGCATATCATGAGACAAATCAAAGAAGATCCCAAAACTAGTGCACCAAAATTAGCTACAGAATGGGTCAAATGAACAACCTCGAGGAACAAATTCCCCTTAACGAATAGATCGTCAAGTTGATATTTCTTTGTTCGAAAATGGGAGGTACGATCTTTTGACCAGGAAAAATTACTTCCTTCGGTAAATTTTTTCGATTTTCGTCGAAAATATTGACGAATTTATCACGTGACATTTTTATTTATTACAAATAAAAGTACAGTGGCGAAAATAATTAACATATTAATTAAAATTTTAGTAATATTGAAATTAATAATTATGGATACAAGCAAAACAAATGTAAGTATTATTATTTATAATTAATTATAACATCATTCGATGTTTAGTGACTAAATATTGAATTTAAATTATGTTTTTTTTATTAGGATGTTAGTTCAGACATTTTGAAAAAAATTATTAATTTTATTCAAGATAAGCCATTTTTGTATAATTGTCGACCACCAAAAATATCAATCCGATAAAAGGATAAAAATTACTAAACCAATAAATATTATTTATAATAATATTAAATAATAATTTATATTTGTATTTTTGACTTCACTTGTACACAAAATTTCTTTCGTCAACTTTAAAATTTTGACATTTCATATTCAACACAAGAGTATTGTATACTCACTCACACAAACAAGAAAATATTAAATGAAACCATATATTTCATCAAAAATGCACCTGAGGTTCAAAAATTGTTCTTCCTATAGTCTTTTTATATTCTCCTGCTGTTCTTGCTATGGTCGGACGGAATTGTCACAAATTACTATATCATATTTTAAATAAAATAACACAAAATAA
Organism: Pedicia rivosa; assembly: GCA_963082725.1. Classification (NCBI taxonomy): domain Eukaryota; kingdom Metazoa; phylum Arthropoda; class Insecta; order Diptera; family Pediciidae; genus Pedicia; species Pedicia rivosa. The sequence continues at coordinate 25,402,908 of OY720153.1, forward strand.
TTTAGAAAACACCATAACCTAAAATTTTTGAAATTTTTTAATTCACAATCGTTTGTTTTACAAATAAAAAAATATATTATTGCAATTAGAAACACTTCAAAATTATTATTAACCACTTACTTTTATAATTTATTTAGTTTTATTATTATAAACAACGAAATAAAACAGGACAAAATTCATACACGAAAGATTGTATATAATTTTTGTCAGCCTCGCACCAATAACGCAAAACCGTGACACGGCTATGTATATAGAAGGTTGTAATTTTTGCACATTTTTGGAGGAAATAAATTTTCGTTGTTCTGTGCCGAAGTTTCTACGAAAGGAAACTACGTATATTAATTTTTTTGATTGTGTATTTTTTTGTAATTAGCAAATTGTTTTCAATTTCTCTGTTTTAGATTTTTTTATGTGCAGATTTTTAGTTTTTATGAATTTTTCAAAATTATTTATTTTAGACTTAATTTTAAAATAATTTGTTTTTGAAAATTTTGTATAGTATTCTTTTGATTGATGTTTTTTGTAATACGTAGGTTTTTTTTTATATGAGCTGGGGGAATAATCTTTTAGTATCAGAATTTAAAATTACAAATCATTAGATTTGGCAAGAATAATGTACTACAGTGAATAACAAAAAAATTCGGACAGTGTCGAAATAAAATTATAAAGTGAAATAAAATGTACAAATTTAATTTTTTTTCATAGTTTTTTTGATTAATCGTATTTGTTGTCGTTTTTTGAAGAATTTCACAAAAAATAAAAACTTAAGCGTTGTTCTATTTATACCTTTTAATTAAGTTTAACGAAATTATACAAAAAAATGGGTTAAAAAAATATTCGGACAAGGAAATTTTCTGGTAGAAAAACTCAAGAAAAAGATATTTTTTACAGTGTCTTCTATTACTTTTTTGATATTATTAAACACCCTTTAAATAGAGTTTAAGAATTCCCCTTCTTAATCATAGATTTGTAAAATCGAATGAATATGGGTGGCAAAAAAGCTAACACCAGTTTTGATCAACTAATTAGCAATTTTTCATTATGAAAAAGGTAAAACATACCGTGAAATTGGGAAGATGTTAAATATTAGCAAAAGTATCATCGGTGATATTATAAACAAATATAAAATAGAAGACCGTATATTTTCTAAGGCACAAAACAGGGGGCGACCAAATTGTGAAACGAACACATGATAAGCGGCATATCATGAGACAAATCAAAGAAGATCCCAAAACTAGTGCACCAAAATTAGCTACAGAATGGGTCAAATGAACAACCTCGAGGAACAAATTCCCCTTAACGAATAGATCGTCAAGTTGATATTTCTTTGTTCGAAAATGGGAGGTACGATCTTTTGACCAGGAAAAATTACTTCCTTCGGTAAATTTTTTCGATTTTCGTCGAAAATATTGACGAATTTATCACGTGACATTTTTATTTATTACAAATAAAAGTACAGTGGCGAAAATAATTAACATATTAATTAAAATTTTAGTAATATTGAAATTAATAATTATGGATACAAGCAAAACAAATGTAAGTATTATTATTTATAATTAATTATAACATCATTCGATGTTTAGTGACTAAATATTTAATTTAAATTATGTTTTTTTTTATTAGGATGTTAGTTCAGACATTTTGGAAAAAATTATTAATTTTATTCAAGATAAGCCATTTTTATATAATTGTCGACCACCAAAAATATCAATCCGATAAAAGGATAAAAATTACTAAACCAATAAATATTATTTATAATAATATTAAATAATAATTTATATTTGTATTTTTGACTTCACTTGTACACAAAATTTCTTTCGTCAACTTTAAAATTTTGACATTTCATATTCAACACAAGAGTATTGTATACTCACTCACACAAACAAGAAAATATTAAATGAAACCATATATTTCATCAAAAATGCACCTGAGGTTCAAAAATTGTTCTTCCTATAGTCTTTTTATATGCTCCTGCTGTTCTTGCTATGGTCGGGCGGAATTGTCACAAATTACTATATCATATTTTAAATAAAATAACACAAAATAATTTAGAAAACACCATAACCTAAAATTTTTGAAATTTTTTAATTCACAATCGTTTGTTTTACAAATAAAAAAATATATTATTGCAATTAGAAACACTTCAAAATTATTATTAACCACTTACTTTTATAATTTATTTAGTTCAAAATTCATACACAAAATTCATACACGAAAGATTGTATATAATTTTTGTCAGCCTCGCACCAATAACGCAAAACCGTGACACGGCTATGTATATAGAAGGTTGTAATTTTTGCACATTTTTGGAGGAAATAAATTTTCGTTGTTCTGTGCCGAAGTTTCTACGAAAGGAAACTACGTATATTAATTTTTTTGATTGTGTATTTTTTTGTAATTAGCAAATTGTTTTCAATTTCTCTGTTTTAGATTTTTTTATGTGCAGATTTTTAGTTTTTATGAATTTTTCAAAATTATTTATTTTAGACTTAATTTTAAAATAATTTGTTTTTGAAAATTTTGTATAGTATTCTTTTGATTGATGTTTTTTGTAATACGTAGGTTTTTTTTTATATGAGCTGGGGGAATAATCTTTTAGTATCAGAATTTAAAATTACAAATCATTAGATTTGGCAAGAATAATGTACTACAGTGAATAACAAAAAAATTCGGACAGTGTCGAAATAAAATTATAAAGTGAAATAAAATGTACAAATTTAATTTTTTTTCATAGTTTTTTTGATTAATCGTATTTGTTGTCGTTTTTTGAAGAATTTCACAAAAAATAAAAACTTAAGCGTTGTTCTATTTATACCTTTTAATTAAGTTTAACGAAATTATACAAAAAAATGGGTTAAAAAAATATTCGGACAAGGAAATTTTCTGGTAGAAAAACTCAAGAAAAAGATATTTTTTACAGTGTCTTCTATTACTTTTTTGATATTATTAAACACCCTTTAAATAGAGTTTAAGAATTCCCCTTCTTAATCATAGATTTGTAAAATCGAATGAATATGGGTGGCAAAAAAGCTAACACCAGTTTTGATCAACTAATTAGCAATTTTTCATTATGAAAAAGGTAAAACATACCGTGAAATTGGGAAGATGTTAAATATTAGCAAAAGTATCATCGGTGATATTATAAACAAATATAAAATAGAAGACCGTATATTTTCTAAGGCACAAAACAGGGGGCGACCAAATTGTGAAACGAACACATGATAAGCGGCATATCATGAGACAAATCAAAGAAGATCCCAAAACTAGTGCACCAAAATTAGCTACAGAATGGGTCAAATGAACAACCTCGAGGAACAAATTCCCCTTAACGAATAGATCGTCAAGTTGATATTTCTTTGTTCGAAAATGGGAGGTACGATCTTTTGACCAGGAAAAATTACTTCCTTCGGTAAATTTTTTCGATTTTCGTCGAAAATATTGACGAATTTATCACGTGACATTTTTATTTATTACAAATAAAAGTACAGTGGCGAAAATAATTAACATATTAATTAAAATTTTAGTAATATTGAAATTAATAATTATGGATACAAGCAAAACAAATGTAAGTATTATTATTTATAATTAATTATAACATCATTCGATGTTTAGTGACTAAATATTTAATTTAAATTATGTTTTTTTTTATTAGGATGTTAGTTCAGACATTTTGGAAAAAATTATTAATTTTATTCAAGATAAGCCATTTTTATATAATTGTCGACTCCAAAACTATCAATCCGATAAAATGATAAAATCATTAAATATTATTTATAATATTAATTAATAATTTATATTTGTATTTTACACAAAATTTCTTTCGTCAAGTTTAAAATTTTGACATTTCATATTCAACACAAGAAAATTGTTTACTCACTCACACAAACAAGAAAATATTAAATGAAACGATATATTTAATAAAAAATGCACCTGAGGTTCAAATATTGTTGTTCTCCTATAGTCTTTTTATATGCTCCTGCTTATCTAGCTATGGTTAAAAGGAATTGTTTTTATATTTTAGAGAAAAACAGTTAATCCACAAACGATTCGTAGAGCCATTCATGAAAATGACTATAATGGTAGAGTAGCTAGGAAAAAGCAATTCATTAATGAAGTGAATCGAAACAAAAGAATGTTATTTGCAAAAGACAGCGTTGGAAAGGATCAATAATTCTGAAACCAAGTTATTTTTACGGACGATAGTAAATTTAACATTTTTGGTTCAAATGGCAGAGTAATCGTCTGGAGAAAATCAAATAAGGGGCTCAGCAAAAAAAATTAGGTCCTACAGTAAAACGCGGGAGTGGTTCTGTGATTGTCTGGGGTTGTATGTTTGCTGCTGGAGTAGGTGAAGCAGTTATTAATCTTCAAATAATTGATTTTATAATTATAAAATTGTATTATATGATAAAAAAGAATTAATGAAAATCTTTGAACTGTAATTTATTTTCAATATCAAGTGCGTACCTATAATTTATTGATAGAAAGTTAGTTGCGGCGTTTTCTCCAAGTTGCAGAAACCAACAAAAAAAAAATTAAAACAAAATAATTTATCTTAAAAAATTAAAATATTCTATTTAAATTATTTACATATGTCTATAAATTCTAAGTTAAAAATTACTTAAAGTATCTAAAATGAATCGAAAGATTATTAGGTCGACTTAAGCGCCGGCAATCTACTAAGATTGCGCCAACCCGCAATGCCCTTGCCTGGCCGCAGTTTCTCACTTTCGATTCTTCTTTAATTTAATTTTTATTTACAATACCTATTCTAACTATCCACTATGCGCACTATATTTTGGGTTTTTCTTTTTTTTTTGTGTCTACTCACTGTTTTTTTTTCGTTTCTTTATTTATTCTCTTCTTCACTTTCTATACCTCGTGCTTGGTGACCTCTTTGTACATTTTTTTCTTTGTAAAAAAAAATTGTGGAAAAAAAATCCTTGCTTAATCTTTACCTTTTTTTCCTTTGAAAAAAAAATTAGATCGGTAAAAAAAAATCTTTTACTCTCCTGATCTGCTCGTCTAGAGCGCTGGATCCTTTTTTTTCCAAAAACTCATTTTTTTCTTTAAAAAAACCACTACAATAAATGTCACAGCACTTTTTTTTTTTAACTTCCGTCTTTATTATTTTATTGGACCCAAAACACCCGCACAATTAAAAAAAAAACCCAAATTCACACATTTTATTAATCTACTCCTTAGTCTAGCCTAAATATTCACTTATTAATCTAACCATCACCTTATTTTACCTTAAACTATACAACAAATATATATAAAATTAAATGAATGAAAAAATATTGTTACATAGTATTAATACGCGTAGTCGTAGATATAATTTTTCAATTAAAAAAATGAGATGACTATACACATTTTTTTTCATTCTATGTCTATCTCGTTTATATTCATTTGTTTTTAACAAGTAGGTATTAAAACCAAAATTAAATTGGCTAACAATTCACGTCATACCCCTAGAATAGTGCCATAATTTGGCATAATAAAAATTAATATAGTGTGAATTCGCAGAAAAGAACAAAGATTGATATCGGTGATATCTGATATAACTCTCTCATTTTTTCTCATTTATTGTCCTATATAGAAAAATTCGCATCATAAAATTCTAAAAATTAGTACGCTATCGTGACAGGTATTGAAAAAGAAATTTTAAATTATTTAATGCAAATTATGATGAAATCGTTGAAGTTTTTGTCGCGCAGCACAAACGAAATACCGATTAAAACCAAATAAGTACGTTTAATTAAAATTAAATGAGTTTAATTTAAATGTCCATATTTTTTTTCCAAAGTGGCTACTATATAATACTATAATATAATATATATATAATACTATAATATTGGTCTATAATACTTCATCATATTAGTTTATTCAGGTTTAAGTGCGTTAATTGAAATTGATGAAAGAAACAAATTAGAAATTGAAATATAAATTTATAAGAATAGAATAAAGAAAAATTCATTTGAAAAATTTTATAATACTTCAGTAGTTTGTTAATTGATTTTCTTTACTAATGTAAACAACAGGCAAGTATGGCTGCATGCTTCGTCGAATGTTATGCAATAGTATTGTCAGCATTTAACACGAACGGATAACAATATACCCAATTTCTGAAAACCCCTCCATGGAACCATCATTTAATATAATAAAACACTAATCCCGAAATTTCATTGAAACCAGTTCACAGATTCTTAAAAAAACTGATTTTTTCCAAAAAAAATTGTATGAAAAATTGTACCCCGTGCCCTGATCCCCCCTAAAATCAATATGGTTCTATGATAGACCAATAAAATAATAATCCCAAAATTTCATTGCAATACGTTGTCGCAATCCTCGAAAAACTGATTTTTTCCAAAACATTTGTATGGGGGTGCTCCACCCCGTGCCCCGATCCCCCCTAAAATCAATATGGTTCTATGATGGACCAATAAAATACTAATCCCAAAATTTCATTGCAATCAGTGGAAACTGATTTTTTCCAAAACAATTGTATGGGGGGTGCTTAGTAAAAATAAGTTGACCTAGGGTCATTCTATGTGAGAAAAAAAAAATTTGGAAATTTTCTTTTAATTGTGTCTTTTAAAAAGTTGAATTTGAAAATTTTCCATTACTAGGCTTGGTCGATTACGACGAAGCAAAATGATTATTTGATTTTTTTTAAAACAAAAAATTTTTTGAAAATTCTAGGTAGTATTTAAATTTACATCAGTAAAACAAATTCATTCAAAGGATTATACATTTACTTTGTACTATAAATTATATAAATAAACATTAAATCAAAAAATAAAGAACAAAATTAAAGATAAATGTGGGCTTGTTTTCATGTTTTTTTCTAATTATTAAATTATTTATTCAAGGCTTGATTTATTTAGCAATTTTCTCGTTTTAGAATAAAATAAATAAAAATTTTAATTCATTTGTCTATCAAAAGTCTAAACAGGACTAGATAGTATAGATTTGAAAATTATGAAATTGTTAAAAAAATAATTTTGAAAATCCAACAAATGTCGTGGCTGCGGTCACAAAAATTAACTCATTATGAGATTTAATGTAGATAAAAGAGATGAAGAGGCTTGCACTTCAAACTCCCCCTAAGAAAACCTATTTTGGTCAGAACATGAGAAAATAATTGAAAATCAAAATAATGCTACTAACAAAAATTTCTATGGAATTTTTTGTAGCTCCAGAAACGTCTGTTCCTTCTGAGTGCTAATTTTCAAAAGCAGGAAAAAATATTACTCAATTATAATAATGAAGTATTTTAGCTAAAAATCCTATCTCTACTCTATAAATTGTGATTGCATTGCATTGTTAATATTAATATCAAATAATATAAAAAATTCTGAAGTTTCTTATTTGTTGGTGGTATTGCCCAATTAATGAAAATTCACCTTTATATCGCATGCCCGCCATCACTTGCGAAACATTAAAATCATCAATTATACTATGTGTCTTTGCTAGAAATTTTAAGAGCAATTTTGTTACGTAATAATTTTTTAACCCCTACCCCGCCTAAACTAAGAAATTTATTTCAATTTTATTGTTATATGTTCTCACACAAAAAAATTGTTTGTTTAAAAAAAAATTTCGCCTTCTATTAATTCAATTATTGTTATTGAACTAAATCCCGAAACGGTTCACTAAGAGAGCAAATGTATATGAAAAAAAGAAGAACGTAAGGAAAATAATAAAAATTTTTCATGTTCTCTTCTTCTCTTAGTGAGGCCAAGACTAACCAAATATTGCCTCAGTGCCTCAAAGTATGCAATTCAGGAGTAATACAATATAGAAAACATTGCCATAAATAAAGCAGAGCCGAATTTAACTTTTAATGTAGTGTATAACTTTTAATAATAATTTTAATTTTCTTCTACAGCTGAAAGAAGTTTTTTGTTCTCAGATAGATTAGCTTAAATAAAAACAACACCTTTTTGTTTCATAACTTTTTTTTTTATTAAAATGTCAAAGTACTTTTTGAGAACTAAGTTCTTATCGTCACGGTACAAGGTAGGGATTCTGACTGCCATTCAATTAATTTCATTTTCATTTGGCGTGTACGTATACGGTTTTCAAAAGTAAATGTGTTAGTGTGAGTTGCGGTTGGATATTTTTTTCGGAATTAAAATGAATTTTAAACGTCAAAATACTGAAGACCTATTTTGTTATTCAAACATTTTTCATATTAATAGAATGATTAGCAAAAGTTTTTTCCATTATTCAATTAATTTTTTAATTTTTTTAAAATTATTTTAATAAGTTTTTTCCGAATGAGAATTGGACATAGCAGACTCACACATGAGCATATATTCAACAGAGATGACCTTTCAGATGTAATGATTGTGATTGTTTGTTAACAATTGAGCATATAATTGTGCAGTGCAAAAAATTTATACATATTAGACCTAAATATAATATATCTACAAATATTAATGAAATTTTAATAAATAATGAAAACAAAATAGAAAATGTATTAAAATTGGCAAAAAAGATAAGATTAAATCATTTAATCTAAAGTATTATAATCTTAGTTTTAGTATAATTTATATATATGAAATGTAAATAATAATGTACAGGGAGAAATAATCAGTAACAATAAACAAATAATAATAATAATAATAATAAGTTTCTTCGTTTTTTAAAATTAAAATTTGTTTTGATTTTAATAACTTATATAATAATAATAATTTGATCATTTAAATAATATTTTTGTAACCACTTTTTCATGTTTTTTAAAATATAATTATTTAGAAAGAAACTCAATTGTATTGAAGAAGATACTAAAGGAATAAATACAATAAATAATAAATTTAATAATAATAAAAAAAGTTAATAAATATAATATGTAATATAAATAATTATAAAATATTCGCTTTTTAGATATTATAGGACGATATAATTAGTTTACTTTCCTTTTCTTCATCATATATATTTGATTGATTGTTTAGATTGTTTAATCAAAACAAAAACGCCAAAATGTCAACATTAAAACTAATTGTACTAGAATACGAAACAAAAATGTAATTTTATTACCTCTCAACCGGATTTCGGAATTCAATTCTATTTCATAATGAATTGAATGGCTGGCAGAATCCCAGGACTATTTATTAAACTTTAATTACAAGATTCAAAAATGTTTTATTTCTATATTATGCCGCAGGTAAACGGTTTGGTACTTATTTTGTTAATTCTATTGTTTGTTTTTTTTTTTGTGGGTGTTTACTTTTATTATATTGAAATAAATTTACAAAAATTTTTCTTTTTTGACCGTTATGTATTATAATTTCCTTAATAATTGGAACAAATAAAAATAAAAATTAAAGATAAAAGATTAAACAAATAAAAACATAAACACCGTTAACCAACAAGAGTTGAAGTATTAAAGGAAATTCAATGTTTTTTAATTATTGTTGAGATTATTTTTTCTTTAAAATCGTTTAATTTGGCTAGATCTTTAATATAATCTATTTCTGTTTTGAAGTTTTCTGCTTGCATGGGAATGTTACATGCTCGGTATACTAAAGAGTTTTATGTTTATTGTCGCAGAAGGAGTCTGCTGTGATAAATCTCATTGTTCTTGTTGGTTTCCTCTATATGTTGAAATCAAATGAACCTTTATCCTTGCACATGAGAATATCTAAGAATGGTAATCGACCGTTCTTTTCTTCTTCTATTGTAAATTTTATTGATGGATGTCGTGAATTTACTAATTCAAAAAATAAAGGTAAATCTTCTTTTTCGATTATAGAGAATATGTCATGCACATACTAGCCCAAAGTTTTTTGTGTTTAACGTATTTTTAACAAAATTAAGAAATACTATGACCTAAGAAAAGATTAATAGCTTAATTCTTATTTCTATTGGAAAAGAAATTTTAAATTATTTAATGCAAAGTGAGAAATTTTATGATGAAATCGTTAAAGTTTTTGGATCGTAGCACAAACGAAATACATATGTAATAAGAAAAATTAATTGAATTTAATTTAAATTTCCATAATTTCTTAGTTATGTGGCCTCACTATCTTCTTTTCCAAGTCTACTGAGCCCATCATAACAACAAATATGGTCTATAATACTTCACCATATTAGTTTACTCAGGTTTAAGTGTGTTAATTGATACAAATTAGAAATTGATTTATAAATTTATAAGAATAAAGAAAAATAATTTTTATAATACTTCAGCTTCTGGGAAAGATGTTTTAAAAAGTAGGTCAATCAGTAAAAAAAAATATATTTACTTTGTACTATAAATTAAATAAATAAACATTAAATCAAAATTAAAGATAAATATGGACTTGTTTTCATGTTTTTCTAATTTTACTTAAGTTAATTTAAATAACTTACTCTATTATCTTATTAAATTATTTATTCAAGTGTTGGTTTATTTAGCAATTTTCTTGCTTTAGAATAACATAAATAAAATCTTTAATTCATTTGTCTATCAAAAGTTTAAAAGGCATTCTTATACTTTTCATCTTTGAAAGAACCATAATAAAAATCATTAAAATTGATTTTCAAATACAAACCCCAAGAAATTTTTTTAGTTAGATTCTACAATTTGATGGTTTGGGCAATATTTTATGTAATTTTATTTTAGAAGCAAACCTGTGAATCCTTTTAATATGCATTTTAAGGCAGTGTTTTGTTGAAAAGTTTTTTTTACAAATTTCGCACATAAATCTAATAGTAACACGGCTTCTTTTGTGTTTTTCTAAATAAAACTTATTTCTAAATACTTTTCCACATTCATTACATTTTAATTTTGTTTTTTCTTTAGTTTCGACAACATTACTTACCAATTTGTCATATCCCACACAGTTTGTATCATTACAATTTTTAATTTTTAAATCTACAACATTTGAACTTTTATTCATCAACTCATTAGAAGGGTCGTCTAATATTTCTATAAACTCATTTGAATCTTGTTCTAATATTGTTTCAACCACATTTTCTGCAGCCACATTTTCAAATCGATCATCATCTGAATCTGAATCTTCATTCCTTTCGTAATTATTATCAACTAAATGGCCCGGACCTTTTTCCTCATTTTTCTCTTTCCCTTTTAATTTTCCATTAAATTTGTTAAAATTATTTTGTTTGTAATAATTCTCAGACTCATCGACACCCATTTCAATTCGGTAGAGATGTTTATCTTTTAAAAGAACAAATTTGAGTTAAAAAAGTTAAAATTAAAAAAAACGCAGTTTCTAACCATATTCGGCAATATCAAAACTATTAATCCAATTTCGGATTTTGTTTTTTTCTGTATATAATTTTTCCTCCTCCACTTCCAATTTATACTTAATCATTCTTTTTTCTATTGTTAATTTTCTTATATTGTCCAAAATACTATCCAAATTTGCAATTTTTTGATGTTTTTCAGAATCCCTCCCTTTTATGGACATTTTGTTGTCGTCTGGAAAATAATATTAACATTAGCTTTTTGAAACTTTGTTTAATTCTTCTCTATTTCGTGTGTTTGACTGAATTTGTTAAATTTGAGGTTATTGTTTTTTTTAATTAAATTTAACTTCACTTTTATAAGTTATTTTGTCTTTTTATTTTTTTTTATAGATATTTTCTTGTTATTTCTTTATTTAACTTATACTAAATATAATTATTTCGGGCCGTTACCTATTTGCATTTTGCACACCACTCAGTAATTCATAAATTAGATAAATATATAATATAAAATGTATTGCAATTTGTTATGACAATAGACAATATGACAGACGGTGAAGTATCAGTGTTGCCGGTCTTATAAATTTTTTTCTCTTTTTTCATGTTTTCTTTTATCACCCAGAGTTATTAATTATTAAAATAGATTTGAAATTATTTTTAGCAATGATATAATATTGAATATGTTGGAAAAGTGGTCAAAACTTTGAAAGAATTAATTTAATTTTCTTTCAGACAGTTTCAGAATTCAAAAATAAAAAAAAAATTCTACTTAAATGAAAAATTATATTTGATTAAACTTGTAATTCTACATAATTATAAATTAAAAAAATAAATACAATTTATTTATAATGATTATGTTTATTTTTTATCTATGAATCCAGGAATAAATCTGAAAACAATATTTATATGTTTTCAGATTTATTCCTGGATTCATTTGAATGTAATATAAAAAATTCCCATCGGCTTAAACGTAAATAAAAATATTAGAACAGGATAGTTCGTAGCAACTATTTGTAGCAACTTTTCTCTACGCCTATTTTTGGAAATGTCGCAACTGTTAAATATACTAACCTTGTACTGTAACTAATTTAACAAATGTAAACTATGCTTGTATTTCATTTTTTTCGTCTAAAACAAAATTAATTTAAGTTCAAGGAATGGGACCAAAAACGAAATTATTCTTTTTCTCTTTAACTTAAACAAACAATGATTGAAACCACTTTCTATGTTTTTTTTGTATGCAAAATGTGCGTTCTGTCATTATCTTTAATTATTTGATTTTATTAAAGAAAATACGAAAAACTGTATAACGTTATTAGTATTTTAATATGAAATTTTTAATAATTTTTAAAGTTAAAGATTGACTAGAAAAAAAATTTAATAAGACATTTTAAAAAATTATTGTGTAAATTTCGTGTTGTTTTTTTTATATTTTCATCGTGCTCTATTCATACTATGTAAGTTTATCATTCCATATTATAAAACATTATATATTTTTATACACCTATTATAAAAAGGAATTTATTAACCTCAATCTTTTGTTGTGTTGTTTATCAAAGATAGAAGAAGAAAAAATACCTTTATGCCAATAGATGTCACACTTGTTGATACTTAATAATGTTGTTTATATATTATAATAGATCCATATAAAATAATTCTTTATCTTCTATAAATAATAAAAACTAAGCATTCATCAGTAATGAAAAGTCATAATAATTAATTATTAATATTTGGAAACATTGCTTTATTTTAAGGTTAGTTTATTTGGTTTTAGTCGGATTCTACTTACATGTTTTGTAAAATGAGAGAAAATGATAACCCAACGCAACCTCGTAAAAAGCCATGAGAAATTCGATTTTAATGACGACAATCCAATCTCACAACATTCCGGTTATTTAATTGATAAGTAATTTCTAATTTTTTTAATGTTGCGGTTTTTAACGTTTTTTTTATCAAATAAAATTCTCAAAAATAGAAAATATTTCACCAGAAAAGTTTAAAGCATTATTTATATTATATTTTATGGTTTTAAATTCACTCGGTTACTCATATAGTATAATTTTTTACATCACAAATCAACTTACACAGATTTAACAGATGCCGGATTATAACAATGTTGCTGAAATATTCTTATGTTTTAGAGATCAAAACTTAAGATCAATAAAAATACTTATACGTTTATGATTGCAAAGGGGTATTTATTTGAGATATATTTGAAACTGTTAAAAATGGTTATTATTAAAAATATATATACAGTTACTTTTGGAATTGGTTTTAGTTTTTTTCTTTATAATTAATTAATTCTAATAGTTTATACCTATAGGGCTAATCAAATTATAATCTTACTATAAATATTTTATTTCGAAATATAGATTAACACTATTGAAAAATTCTGCAACCTTTTTCTTATAATTTTTAGGAATTTCGTTCAAAATGTCCATGTTTGTTTTAAATTCCTGATAAGGATAATCATATAACACAAAAAATAAAAATCAATGTGAGAAAATACATCAATATTATACTTTCCATTTTTAATGAATTGATTGCATATTAACCAATCATACATTTTTGATAAAAATGATATTATTTAATTACTTGAAGAGTTTATAGAATATTTAGCATTAAATTGTAATTTATTATGGTTGCTTTTATTACATTATGTTTAAAGTCAGTAGAAATAAAATTTTACTGATCTTTCCTGAAATTCATCACATGATCATAATCATTTTTTTTTGTTGATAATCTAAAAATATCCATGCCTGTTTTGCATTTTTAGAAATTTTCCTAAAACAGCTGATTGTTTTCTAATGTGCGTGTTAAATAAAATCTTATTGAAATTAAAAAAGGTATCTTGTTGAACGATAAGATTTTCGCTTGCATATAATTGTCTTTAGTTTTAAAGAATAAGAAAAATAAGAGAGGTCCTTATTTTTCTTCTTCTTAAATATAAGAAACTTTATCTGAGGGGAAGAATGAACTCCTTGTATTTTCCATTAAAATTCAATAGGTCGTAAAAATTGTAAAAAAAATCGATTTAGTAGTCTCCCTGGAATATTATTTTTAAAGTTTTATTCACTGGAAATAAAATTTTGGAGGAGAATATTTACCACAAGTATTGGGGGAAACTCCCCATTCACTCATTCAGTAGACATTAAAATATTTCCTTCTTTTTTCTGATTTAACGTAAATTTGTTTATATATTTCCATATAAGTGAGTTTTTTGTGTTGATATTAAAATAATTCGTTTTTATTGGTTAATAATAAATGCTATTCTACAATTATAAAATCGACAAAAGTAATTGAGTTTAATTAAATTTAACGTAAGTTATAATTAAATCACACAATATTCTTGAAATAAAAATAAAACTTTTAATTATGATTTTACATGTGTGTCTGTATGTGCGCGACATATGATTGATATGCAAAGATTGTACTTATTCATTCATTTATGTATGTATAATTGTATATATATACATATATATATATATATATTAATTTAATTGTTTTGTTCTTGTTTCTGTTAAAAAGTTAAGTAATTAAATTTTATATTCATCCAAAATAATAAAATATTTATATTTTAATTTTTTATTAAAAAAATAAAAGTATAACGTATGTACCTACAAACAAAAAATTAATCTGAATAATCGTTAAAATAAAAAAACAAAAGGACATAAATTTGTTTTTATGTATACCTACTGAATATTTTGGTCTTGGATAAAGTAAAAACTAAGTTAGAGAAGTGATGAAGGTATAAATGTTGAAAGATTAATGTTACTAGTAACTATTGTACTTTACAATATAAAATATAAATAACCTTCATTTGGCATAAAACGCAGATTCTTAGGACAGTCAATTCCTTCCGTGGTCCCTTTTTTTGCTATTATGTCTGGTGAAGGAGGCAAATTTGTTGTCAAACAAGTATTGAAAAGAAATTACTATACCACAAACATAAACTTGAAAATTTTTAGTATTAAAATGGAATCATTTATTTTATATTATTTAATTATTATCCAATGGAATATAATGGTCAAGGTCATCTCCTGACATGACGTAACATGATCCGAATTATTTTAATAATAATCTTACAATATATTTAATAACATTATAAAGAAGATACACATACGCATGAAATTTCATAGCTTCATATTGGATAGGTACTCAATTTCTAATATGCTAATGCAAGAAATTTATATAGATGTGTGTGTATGTGTGCATATTCATACATATATAATTTATTGGCATATTTTCTTAATGTTTTGCAATAAAAAGAGTCTACAGCTCAATTTTTAAAATCATAAAAATGTCATAAAATATTGTATATGAATGTATGAATTTATATATGCATACATATGTATGAATGTATATATCTATCTATGTGTTTATATATAATATTTTTTTCTTCTCTATTTATTTATTGCGAATATATTATGATATTATGATATTAAAAGGGGGATGATTGTAAAATTTATTATGGAAATGTATTTTTATTTAAAATCGATTAAAGAAAACAAAATAAAATAAAAAAGTTTTCCTTTATCTGTTTTTGAATAGAAAATAAATTGTTTTATCTGAAGAGGGGTATTTTTTTGTTTTAACTTCTTTAACGTATATTTATTAATAAATCAAAATTTTATAGTTTTGTTATTTATTTTTTAGGTTTTCTTCTTTTTTTTTCGTGTTTGGTTGAATTTTTATTTTGATTTGATTGAATATGAATAATAAATAATAATAAAAAGATTAATTATTTATTTGGACTTTGGAAGCATTAAAAGTGATTACACTAAATCTTAACTTGTCAGAATATTTGTAAAAGTCTATAGAACTTTTTGTAACGTTTTTACATTCTTTAATAAATAACATTTGCTCTTACTGTTTTTAAATCTGAACGGGATGTTTATATCATTTTGAATTGCATATATATACACAACTTTTTTCTTAATGTATTGTGCAATTATTAAGTAATAATCCTAATATGTGTGTGAAAGTAACTACTGATTGCATTAAGTTTTACAATTGGAGTAAGTAACTTTCTTTATTAATTTTTACTGCGAATTAATAGTAAATCTGTTAAATCTCCCTAATAATCATTCAAACATATATGTATATTGTATACAAGTATACATATTTAGGTCGAGTTTTGAAATTCTTAATCATCAAATCTTTACAGTACATTTTTTACTATATACTGAAATAAAGACACCTTTTTGAACTTCAAATTGTGTATTCCAGAGAATATGAAAAACTCCCTAATAATGTACTAAAATTTTTTGACGAAGAATTTGATAATTCTTTTTGTTTTCACACATTCGATAGTTTTTAATCTTAATTTTAATGTAAAAAGTGGAAAAATAGAAACTTAAATACTGAAAGAGTAAAGTAATTTAATTTTAATGCTTGTGGCGTCATAGTAACAGTAATTTTATGAAGATATGGTATTGCAAGATTTGGAAGTCGATATAATGAAAGCTTTCAACTTTCAGATTTCCATTCAACTTCAAATGCAATCCATTTTGTTGTATCAAATTGTTTATTTAAAACATAATTATATGCTAAGTGAAAATAACAAGCGGATTTTTCATTTAAAATATTGAAATTTTCATCTTAATTAAGATGTTGTTCTTATTTAAAAGAATGAAGAAATTTTAAATAAAAGAATTCAGTTTGAAAAGAAATTAAAAATGGATAAAAAAATAACCCGAAAAAAACTATTATAGAAAACTATTCTGTATTCTAGAGCAGACTGAGTAGCGAAACTCACAAGCACCCACCCCACCAGACCTAATAAAGTCCATTTTTATAAAGGTTTTTTTTTGTATAATACAAATCGCGGGACCAAAAACAAAAAAAAAAGAAATAAAACAAAAAAAAAAAACAGGAGAAAATCAACATTTTATAAATGTTACAAATAAATTTTAAATGAAATATAAATAACAATGGAAAAATCAGCATCAGAAAGAGAGAGAGAGAGAAGAAAAAAAAAAGAAAAATAACAAAAACAAAAGGGAAATGTTATTTTTTGATTTATTTTCTGAATTTAAAATTTTTCAAACATAAATTATTCTCGTTGAATGTTATGCTATATGGATTTGAGTATGTGTCACTAAAGTTGTGTGTATGTGTATGTATGATTGTATTTGTGTGTGTGGAAATAAAACACAATCCTAAAATTATTTTGTGCAAATATTTGTGATTGTACTTAGTGTTTTTAGTCGTTATGTTTGTAGTCCCTTCTTTTTTTTACACACAACAAACACATTTTTCATCTCTTTTCCCCTCGTTTCTTTCTTAATTGAATATTGATTTTTCTACTCTTTCTCTTTCTATTATTTTTAAATTAAATTTTTTCTTTTTATATTTATTTAAGAAGACAAAATTTTTCTTCCTTTCAATTATTTAATAATATTTTCTAATTCTAATTAATAATGACAATAACTTTGATATTATTTTTCTTTAGTTGAAATTTCATTTGATAAAATGGAAAATTTTAGATAAACAAATATAGAAAAAGAAGTAAGAAATATAAACAACAAAGCAAACAGAAAAAAAACAACCAAATAACAAAAGCACAAAAAAAAATCTAATAAAACATAACAACTTATGTATTATAATGTTTATGCATGTTTATGTGATTATACATAAGTATATGTGTGTGTGTCTGTACATAATTTTCTTTATACCTTAAACTTTTTCTATAACAACCATACCAACCAAAAAAAAAAAAAAAATATAATATAAAGTTTTCAATTTTACATACATATATTAAAAAGAAATTTAATTCGTGGAAAATCTTATATCCGTTTTCTTTTTTTTTTTCTTTTTTTTTCATCTTTTTCTTATTTTTCTTTATTCTGCTTTATTCTTTTGTGTTGAATAATTTTCGTTTAAAAAAAATAAAATAAAAAGAAAATTTCTTCTCTGTTTTGATAACGAGTAGAGAAAATACTCGGTACATTTAGAGATGATAAGGAAAAATATATTATTTTTTTTTTTTATCCAAACCAAAATTATCAAAAATATTTATAATATTATAGGATTTACTATTTAATTGCTGTCATGTAGAGAATTTTTTTCAACCAACTTGACCTAATCTAACATAATGATATAAAATCCTGTCTACCTCTCTTGACAGCAATGGCAAACCCAAATGATTTTCAAAGGACAAGAAAAAGAAAAAAGGCGAAAAGTCAGTGTAATAAAGTCTGTCTATAGACGAATGATGACGTAGATGACGGAAGGAAGCAATAGAATAGACTAAACTAAATTTAATAGAATGAAATTTGGTTTTAGGAATTTGATTGGGTTAAATTACGAAATGTCAAAATGTGTTTATAAAAAAAAATTGTTCATCTCTATTCTTTTTTTTCTCCAGTTCCAAAGAGAATAAAAAGAAGGCAAAAAATACATTTTCTAATTAAAACTCACTTAATAAATTGGTTTTCTGTATCGATCCCAAAAAATCCAAACTAATTAAGATAAACAATTATTCCTCTTCCATTTTCATTTTCTCCATCAATATTGAATTGTTTTTACTTGTATACTCATATAAAATATACACACATACATTCATATAGGTATTGTGTTTTTCTTTCTTTCTTTTTTTTTTCGTTTTTGTTTTTGTTCTTTTTTTTCTGTATATCCTTTTTCTTTTCTTTCTTATTCAAGATAATATATTATTATTCTTTTATTTTTATTTTCTTTTGTTGTTTTTTCTCTTTTTTTTTCGGTCCCATTTAAATTTAAAACAAAAAAAAAATGAAAAACAAAGTAAAAAAAATTTTTTTGTTAAGGTACACTGTCAATATACTTCTAGACATTAGTATTTGAGTTTAGTATTTTATGTATTTTTAGAAAATGAAAAAAAAATTCTCATTAAAATTTATTTACTATGTAGAGGTGACTTTTGAAAAAAGATCACTGTAAAATATTAATTTTGCGTTCCACATAAATTTTCAATTTGATTTTGAAGTTTCTCTACTTTATATTTTCTTCTACGTTTCACGCTTTTATTTTTTAATTAAAGCATTCCTGAAATCTATATTTGGTAAAATATGGAAGCTCCATATTCGGTCAAATATATTGTAGTTGTGAGCAAACCAATAAGTCAACAATAAATCGTAGGCATCATTATTAAATTTTTTATATCAGACTTTTGTTTGTAGTTATTTTATTTATAGTAAATTGAATGCATTTTTCTTTTATATCGTTACTTCAACATAAAATCATATGTAATTATAATTAGCAGTGCATTTAATCTTCTTTTGTTCACTTTCACAACATTAAATTTTAATGGGCAAATAATTAACAAATTTGCATTAAGTTTTCAAAAAGGGTGCGACTAAATTATAAAATTTTCTTTACATATATTATAATATTCTAAATTAGATTTTATTTTATTACTTACTTCTTATTTTATATTTTTTTTGTTACAGTATTTGATGTGATGTACATGTGTACATGCATGTAAGCATGTATGTATGTGTATGATTGTAAGAAAATTAAAATTGAGGTTTTTCACAAATTTTATACGATTAAACAAAAAAAAAATTATTTTGCCTAATAAAAATATATATATATATATAAAAGAAAGCATCACACGGGTGTAGAGTACATATTCAAAACGATTTGTTTTTTTTTTTGTATTATTTCTAAATCCATAATATTTTAATTTTAATATTAATAATTATAAAACAGAATGTTTAAAATTTTCTATAATGTCAAAAATTAATTAAATTTTAACTTTTTGGTGACGTCTTTATTATATAATATATATAAACATACATATATACGAATTCCTATTTTCTCTACATACATACATATTCATATACATTCATATATATATATATATATATATATATATATATATATATATATATATATATATATATATATATATATATATATATATATATATATATATATATATATATATATATATATATATATATATATTTATATATACATTTTAAATAGAAAACTTGAAAATTCTTATATTTCTACAAAGGCGAATATAAATACATACATACATACAAACTTGGTAATGCTTGGAAAGATGTGAAAAAAAGGGAGAGAAGAAAATAAAAGGATCAATAAAATAATTGAAGATAAACGAATTGAAAAATTTAATTACAATTTATGCAAACTCAACTCTTTTTTTTTTCTTTTTTTTTTTTCTACTTATTTTCTTTTTTATTTTTTATTTTTTTTTTACATTTCATTTCTTCAATTGAGTTAAGTGTCACTTGCTATAAATTGAAGACAACAATAATATATACTATGTATATACCCAAGAAAATGTACCTCTATGTTGGTTGGTGGTTACGGTAGATGTTTTTGTTTGGTTTATAGTGTTGATATTACACACATTTTTTTTTATATGTTAAAAATATCTTAAATTAAAGTTGAAAGCTTCACATAAAAGAAATCAAAAAGTTTTCAATATTTTTTCTTCTTTTTCTTTCGTTTTTATTTATTTGATAGAATTCATATTTTCTTTTTTATTATTAAATAAAAAAATTTGAATTTGAATTTTTAAATTAAAAAAAAAAAGAAAAAGAGGAGGAAAAATAAAAAGAATTTCGAGTTTTTCTCTGTTTATATTGCCATAATTGAAAAATACAAAAATAACAAAAAAAAAGGATTTTTTTATATTTAAATCTAATTATTTGTTGGGGATGTAAAGCAAACAAGGGTGGAAAATAAGTTAATATGTTTGTCGAATTTTGGTTTGTGTGTTTTTTATATTTTCATTTTTCTTCGTTTTTTTTTCTTTCTTTTTTAATCAATTATTACTCCAATTGAACGTGATTGATTTATTTTATATTATATTTTCTCTTTCTATTTTCTTTTTATCTCTTTCATAGAATTTCCTTTTTTGTGTTTTTCTTTTTCTTCTATATTTTTTTTTTCTTTTTCGTCTTTTTTTATTGTAAACACATTTTAACAAATCCAATCACGTAGTAATTATTCTTGTAATCCGCTTTAATTTCATTGAAAACTACATTTCATCTTGAAATTTAGTTTAGATTTTTGGAGGGTAGAAAAATGTTATTTTGTGTATTTGTATTTACTGTTTCTATGGGAACCATCCATCTTTCTTAGGGTGTATGTTTGCATGGAAATAAACGGAATAAAACAGGGTGATTCATGATGATGATGACCAAAAAAATATAATAACACAATAACAAAAAAGAAAAGCATGAAAGGAAAGCCCATAAACAAAATATAGTAAAAGCAAAATACATACGTCATTGTGGTGGTTGCTTAGAACATTTTAATTAATAACAATTAAAAAAACATAAATATTAAATTAAATCAGTAATTTCAGCGGCGTTATAAACCCAAATAACAGTGTTTTTCTAAAAACAAAAGTTTATTAAAAATGGCGCATAATAAAAAATTTAACAAAAAAAAAAGAGAAAAAAATAAATGAAAAACATTTTATTGTTTGAACATTATTATATATTTTATCGATTATTTTTCTTCTTCATATTATGCTAATATAATATAAAATTGTATTGTATTGGTGATAAATGTATTATGGAGAAATAAAACTTTATATATTATTATTCTACTAAAAAAATATACAATAATATTATAAACAATAAAATATATTTAATCAGATTAAGACATATTTAGCATAATAAATATTTTGTCATCTTCAAATTGGATACAAGGGTTGCCAGTTTATACAATTACAGATTCTTTTATATAATAAGGGTTGTTCATTTTTATCAGCAAATAAAAAATATTAAATAATAAGATATACGAGAATGATTATTTAGTGTTGTCGATTCAAATTTAATTATAGACACCTATTTCAAATCAATTTTAACTTAATTTGATTTTAGTCGATAGAATTAGATTATAAAAAAAATTGAGAGATAAGATCATTATTTAAAAAGTTTTATTTTGTCGTCAAATTTCAACAAGACATGGTTATGGCAACCCTACATACAAAATATGCCATAAAAGAAAAATAACGTGTCTGCGCAAAAAAACGAAAATATTATATATTATTATTATTATTATTATGGTACATCCTGTATAATAGAGGGAATGTTTATTTAATGGAATGTTATTTATGTTTGTATTACATTTATGTATATGTTAATTTTATATATACATTGAAATATGCAAACATTGTTTTAAATTCAATTTAAAAAAAAAAGAAGAAAAAAATGGCTTGGTTGTACACAATCTACAAAAAAAAAATATAAAAAAATAAATAAAATTAAAGAAATTTTCGATAAAATAAATATAATTTTGTTTTGCATTTTGTTTTCTTTTTATCAAAAAGAAGAAAAATGATAAAATATTAAGAGGAAATTTGTTGCTTTAATAAAAATTATTCTTAATATTATATATTATAAAATAAAATGCATAAATCAGTGTAACCAGACAGGATTAACTTACCTCGATCTTACACACATATGAATATACGTAAAATTGAAAAAAAAAAACAATAAATAGAAAAATATGACCTTGACATTAAATGAACTTTCGAAATACATATGTGTATAGACATAAAATTCTGTTAAAGGTTTCTTTTTTGAATAAATATATACTAATTTATTGGTTAGTTCATTACAATTAAAATTTGTCTTTATTAATATGGCTAAAATAATTTTAAATTAAATGGGAAAAAAACAAAACAAATAAAAGCTTTATAATATGTTATATGTTATCTTAAAAATATATGATTAAGTATGTATTCTATATACGTAGATTTGAACTTAAGTTTTACGTTTAAATTAACTTTTTACTTTTCGGGGGTTTTTTTGTCTCAATCATCAAACACGGGTTGAGTTATTTATTATATGTACTTACTTATTTAATATGTAGTGATTTTGATGAATTTGACAGATATTAGTTAAAATATTGTCAAAATCCATACAGAAAAACTGGCCTTTAACCTTTTCAATTCCTTTCGATTTGTTTTCCCAAGATTGTTATAATAAACAGCTTTCTCCAGCCATAATTTATCATCATTTTCTTCAAATCTTAATGTTATATTAAGTGTGTAGTTAAAAAAACCTTAAAATGTGAATTTTTTTGAATGACATGTTTTGATAATTTTAAATATTATTTAATAAATATATGTAGATTTTTTTTTTAATTGTACATTGTATTTTTTATGTTTCAAATGGTATTACAACGTGAAAACTATGTCTTTAAGAAAGTATCTGCTCTCGGACATAACGTGTGCATAATTTAGTAAGAAACGTTTAGTGACAAACTTTCTTATATAAATATTTTTAATGTTTGGTTAAAAGAAAATAAATGAAATTAATTTTTGAAGCAAAAAAAAGAGTGCAATCAAGTATATAATAAAATATGTAGAGGCACTCATATATATATGTGTGTATTTTTATTTATATATTTTTGATAATATGTACATATATACTTTATCTATATATATATCATTCAAGTAAATAAAAAATAAATGACTATAATATAAGCTTTAGGTTAGAGGGTGAATAGAAAAAAAGTAACAAGAAAGGAAACGACGACGGGTAAGAACAGAGAGTGTGCTTTATTGAAATACTTGAAATGATTTCTTTCAAGTTATATTCAAATTTAAACAACAATAACAAAAACAACAATAAAAGGAAAGATGAGAAAAAAAAATTAAATAAGAATAAGAAGAAAGTCGATTGCATTTGAAGTGTTAAAATAAAATATAGTATAGAAGAAACAGGGTGCGAAATGTATATAAAAGCTTTCGGACTGATATAAAATAATTGATTTTTTTGCCATAACATACATGGGTACTTTGAAATTTGATAACCCTAATGATATTATTTCTTATTAGGTGTTTTTAAAATATTTGTTTGGCTTTCTTTTTGATTTTACAATTTCTTCTTTTTTTTTTTCAATTATTTGCACTATAAATTTTTTCTCATAAAATATTGTATGAAATAAATGCGGACCAAAATGTATGTGAACGATTCAAGTTAAAATTACTTTTTTATAGGGTAGTTTTTCTTTTTATGCTTTTAAAAGTTTACTTCTAAAATTTATATTATATTTTTTTTTTGATGCTATTCATGCCGGTATGAATGTATGTGTGGGTTGTATGTGCGAGGAAGATTCTTTTTGTAAAGAATTTTACTTTGAGTTAAAAAAAATTGCTTTTCTTTTTCTTCTTTTTTTTTTAAGTTTATAAATTTAAAGTTTTTTTTTATGTTGTTGTTCTTCTTGGTTTTATTGGTTTAAAAAAAATTTGTATTATTTTTTTTTCTGTTTTCAAAGATTTTTACTTTCTTTTGTACCACTTAAATTTTTGAGAGAGTGAAAATCAAGTTTATTTTTAAAACTTTTTTATATTAAATAAAAAAAAAAAATTAATAGTATTGATTGAAAAAATTTTAATAAATTAAATTATAATTCACAAAACAAATAATAATTTTTGCTTAAATAATTAATATGTGAACTTTCGTCGCGTGACCTGACTTTTTTTCTCTTTTTTCCTCTCCAAAGAAAGTATACAAAAACAATAATTTTGAAAGTAAATTTTAAGATTATTTTAAGTTTCAAAGTTTGTTTAATAAATTCTAAAAAATAAAAAAATCTCTTTAAACAATTTATGAAATAAAATATAATCGAATGGATCGTTTATAAGTTAAATTGACCATGACCTACTTTAATAGTACTTTAAAAGGTAAGGGTAGATTGTCCACGATATATGAAACATATTAACTGAAAGAGAATTACCCAGGAAGAATAATGTATTGTTTAAATTTTTCTGAAAAGATTTAATTTATCTTTTTCAGTTTTAATTCTTATAAAACATCCGATTTAAATTTAATTATGTTTTTGTTTTGTTTTATTATTTTATTTTTTTTTCTCTCATTAGATCCTTCCTTTTTTGAATTCCTTCCTGAAATTACCGCGAAAACGGAAATAATGTAAATAATTTAGCATTAGAAATTTCGTGTATTCGCCCAGTTTAGATTTTAAATGAAGTGAGATTATATAATTGAGTTTTTGTTTAAGGCCGTGAAATCAAGCTTGATTCATTAAATTATAGTAATACACTAAATGACGCACGCATAGTATGCATAGTTATTAGATGATTTTTTTCTGAAAATAATTGTTTGGTGATAAAACAATTGGACCGATTTTTTTTTTGTATTTCTTCAATTTTAATAAATAATTAATTTGTTATCCGTTAAATTGAGAATTTTCTATAATATAATAATTTTTTTTTACACTCTATTTCTGTAAGAAATATTATTATATTAAATGCTTTATCTATCTTAAAAAAAGGAAAAGAAAAATATATATATATATATATATATGTATATACAAGAAAATTGTGAACGTCATATATCTTTCTTATACTAGGGAACATTCTCTAATGTCAAGTAAAATTACATCTTATAAATAATAAAGCTTTTCAAAATGATAGATGGAGGCGTTTCTTCAATACCAGTGATGTACAAACAAGAATATATATGTATATATATATATATACATATATTTTGAAGTTTTCATTATAAACAATCTTAGAAGAAAAATTGACTTTCATATATTATTCGACAATACATTTATACAGATATTTCAGTTGTTTTTTCTTATATTTTTTTTTTTCTTTTTCAAAAACAGTGAATCATATTTTTTTTCTTCGTAAAAAATATTAAATAAAAAATAAAACTTTTTGTATGTGAGTCTGTTCTAAATAGACCACATCATGTAAAAAATTCTATAATCATTACACCTGTGTAACCTGACCGTATGTCTTGATAAAATTAATGATCCAAGTTTTAGTGTAATTAAATTTTTCTTTTTAATTTGCTTTGAAAATATTTATAGATTCAGCTGTTGGAGAATAATTTAATGGAATTTTCAAAACAAATTAGGTGATAATTACCATTATTGGGTAGATAACTAGTTTATTTTAGAGAAATTTTTACTTATCTTCTAACCTTTTTTCTTCTTTCATTTAACCTAACAAAATTTTCAATCTTTGGTTGGACATAATTTTTGGGAATGTTTATTATTACGGGCACGTACTATAGAAAAAAATACCTAATTTAATTCATATATGTAAGTGTATTTGTTGATTCATAGATGCATGCATACATGGATAAAAACTATATAAATATTAAGATAAATGTGTGTATAAGGACGTCACTGGTTTTTTTTTAAATGTAATTTCC
The DNA here is from genome assembly GCA_963082725.1 of Pedicia rivosa. NCBI lineage: Eukaryota > Metazoa > Arthropoda > Insecta > Diptera > Pediciidae > Pedicia > Pedicia rivosa. The sequence continues at coordinate 25,429,262 of OY720153.1, forward strand.
ACTCTTATTGATTTTTTATGTTTTGAAACGCGAAAGACGAATTGTTAAAATACGTAAATTTTAAAACTTGTATATTTTTATTTATATATGTATTCTTAAAATATAGTAAAGAACAATGTAAATATTAGTAAATTATTACTTTATTATTATAAAATGAAATGTGTATTTTAAGGAATATATTTAACAGAAAAGAAAAAAAAAACTAAAAAGGAAAAATGAAAATAAAAGAAAAATTGTTTTAAAACGAAAAATGATATATGAATATTATATTTATGTAATTGTATAAGTAAGTATACTTACATACAAAATGAAAAAGAAAAGTTAATTTTTGTGAATTCTATATTTTATTTTAACAAAAAAAAAAATAAAAAAAGAAATGGAAAAACGGCAGAAATATATAAATGAAATGCTTCAATTCACAAAGAAAATTAGAATTTTATGTATACATACTTATAAAAGAATATCAATTTCTAAGACGTAGGTATTTTAAAATGTAAACCTACTCGTATATAAAAGTACATTATAACAACCATTATGGTTGGTACATACAACAAGTACTTTCTTTTATATAAAATAAAAATAATAAGCAAGGATACAACATGCCTGCTTCTAAAAAATTAAATAAATTTAATATTGTACATTTATAGAAAAATATTCAAGGAAAATAAAGAAAAATAATAATAATAATTTGTTTCATTAATTTTTTTTCTTTTTTGTTTGTCTTGTCTTTTTCAGTCCAAATTGTAATTAATTAAAAATATGTATTATTATTTTTTTTGGACAGTTCATTAAGTTAATTGTATTTGACTAGTGATACGATTACAAATTATAATTAATCAAAAAAAAAAGAAAACTTTGAACCAACCGACAGAGGAAGGAAGAAAAAAGAAGAAATTTTCAAAAAAAAAGCTTTTGTTTTTAATATTTCATATTCATATAATAATTATTATTAATTACATATTCATAGGGGTTTAGGTTAACAATGCAAATCGAACAAACGGCATACATACATAAACAAACATAATAAAAGGTTAAACTAATTAATATATAAAAAAAACTAAAAGAATCAAAATAATAATCATTGAAAATCAGCCAAGTGCCAACCAGCAACAATAAAGAAATCATTAAAATATTTTCTCTCAAACATTATCTAAGCTTTCTGTATAATTATTTTTTATAAAAAAATAAAAAAAATGAATAATTGAATAAAAGAATAATTTGAAGCAGTGAAGCTCTGATTTTTTTTAAATATCCTAAAATTTAGTTAAAACAAAACAGTAGCACGACAGTTACAGAAATTTTCTTAGTGGGTGTTAAATATATAAAGATTTGAAACAAGGATTTCTCATAGATCCGGTATATATAATGTTTTGCCATTGGAAACAATCATTTGTTTAAATTGCTAACTAGTTACATTACAGGATATAACATGCCACACTCCTTTTATTGAAATTATGCCTAATAATAATTCTTCTATCTTAATTGAACTCCTTATATACATATATAATAATTCAGTATACTATATACAACTTTCTATTAATTAAAATTAATTAAACTAAAAATATTAATATTAATTAAAATGAGTTAATAATTAATTTTACTAAAATACAGCAAAATTAATTTAATATTAGTCTATTATATTAAATCATTGTCCAATATTTATAAATGCTGTTTTCTCTACTATTAATAATTATAATTGTAATTATTAATTCAAGTTTTCATTATTTGATTATAAACAAATAAGCTTTTTCAAATAAACTTTAAACATATTAAAAATATTGATTTAGTTTACATTTTTTTTATATCTCATATATTCTTGACATTTAAATATCTGTATGAGTTTGATATATATATATATATATAGGTATAGTATTATTTATAATATGTTACATAACAAACTTAAATGTTTGAAATTAAATTTTAATTTAAAATTCGTTTTACATTTTCAAGTGTTCATAAAAAGAAGTAAAAGAAAAAATAAAAAATGGAAAAAAGAAGAAGAACATGAAGAAAAAGAAAAGTTTTCTCTTTTATATTATATACTTTATACAATTTTCTCGTATATAATAATGTAATAATATGAAAAGTTTTTAAACAACAAAAATTAATTTTATTATTTTTCTTTGAGTAGATTTTTTTTGTTTTGTTCTTTTATTAATATTTTTTGTTTTTCAAATATTCATATTAAAATAACAAAAATTATCGTTTAATATTAATTAACATTAGAATATTTGTTATTTTAAAACTATTGTCGATTTGTTTTAATCAAACTATAAATATTCTAGGTTAACCCTTTTTACTTATAGAAATGGAGAATATTACCAAGACCAATTATTTGACTATTCTATAATGGAAACTTAAATTTCTTTTTCATTATACAACACATATAATTTCCTAAACAATAATTTTTTATTAACCAAAGATAGCTGAAGAAGATTTCAAATTAACTCTATCAGCACTCGCGTTATCGAATATCGCCCATTAGATTATAATAAAACATTCTATAAAATACCACGCAGATTGAAATTTTTTTATTGATTACAACTTTTGTTGGGTTATTTTGTTAAAATGACAAAAAGTAACAATATTTAGTGAGCAACGTCATAATAACTTTAAAAATTTGTCTACGAGCACATATATGTGTTTAAGTTATGTTAGTAAGATTATATTAACATTTGAATTTATAATGAATTTATTATTGTGTTTATAGATTAATCGCTTATATTCGACTTAAATAAAAAAAATATAATATAATAAAAAATATCGATTAAATAATTACATATATATGCTTAAAAAATCGTATGATAAAAATAAAAGAGAGAAATATTCATTATATCTAAAATAATAAATGCTAAAAATTGTAGGGTAATTAAATAAGTAAATCGTTTCTATTAATATAATTGTTGGTCAATTTATCGCACGTTCTTATCCATATAGATGTATAAATTATAACATTATGTATGTAAATCGTATAAATGGTCTATTATATTTTGGAATTAATTGAAATCACAATAATTCTAATTAATTCATCATTTTCAAAATTGATTAAATTCTATGTTATTACTATTATTATTATGCAAGAATAGGATTTAATTGTTTTCATTTAAGACATTTGGATAGTCTATATCGTATATCTATATATTAATTGATAGCCAAATAGTTTAACATGCACCTGCCTTATGATGAAAACCATAAATTTTTTTTATAATAATTCTTATAGTATTATTTTACCAAATTAATAAATCAAACACTTTATTAATTTAGCGTAGGCAAACATTAAAATTGGATTGAAAACAATAATTTTACTTGTTTCTTTTTCCATTTTACTATGTCTTTCTCTTTTTTTTTTATTTATACCTCAAAAATGATCCACCTGCTTTCATATATTAGATACTAACCTAAGACAATAATTCACTTTCGTAATGTCTTATTTATGACGAATCGTCCATAAGTTTTAACTTTAGAAAACTTTTCGATCTTAAAATTGTATTCACCTCAGGAGTTGACTTATTTCAATGAAAGTTTAACTTAACCATTCCCTAATATCCCGTATTTAAATTTAAATACTTAAAACTTAAAACTGTAATATATACAATCCCTCTATAGATAGATGAATAGATGATATTCATCTAATCAAAAATTGAATTTTTTGGGTTGTGCTTTAATCATGTAATTGTAATTTTAATGTAATATTTTAATATTTCAATTATCGAATTTATAAATTAAATGCAAAAGATAAATTTCCTTCAAAAAGTAAATTTACAAAATAATAAAATAAATAAATGTTTTTTTCTTATTTGTTACCTACTCACTTTTCTTAATATGATTATCTCTCAACCATGACGTAGTTATAAATAGAAAACGTATATATGGACATAAAATAAATGTTTAATTATTTTTGACCATATTTCAATATTCATACGGTCATCGTAATTTACACCCTTTCAAGTTTTAATAATTTAATTATTTAATTGTTTTTGTATAAGAAACTAAGTGAAAATTCTAACACCACCCTTAAATAAACCAACAGCCAAAAAACAACCTATTTAGTGTTCTTTCAATTTGTTTTCAATTTGGCAACAATGGCTTCAAAATGTGTTTTTTTTTTGTTAGATTTTTCTTTCTCCCTCTTTTCTTTTTATTTTATTTTCTTTTTTTTTTTTAAATTGATGAAAATTTACATAAGAACTGATAAAAGAACCGGGATAATATAGATTGTTATAGAAAAGGGGTTTGGTGCGGATGGTTGAAAAAAACGAGGGAAAATGTATATACGTATGTATTATACATACATACAATTTTCAATCTACTTTTATATTTTAAACTTTCATACACATATTATTATTATTATTATTATGATTATTATTATTATTATTATATGATGATAAATTGAAAATTATGATCCGTATAAAAAAATTTCTTATTGATTTTTTTTTATTGTATATTCACACACATATATTATTTTTAATAAAATTAATAAATTAAATGTATTTTTTTTTGTTGATAGAAATGTCTCATCCATTTACTTTTTTTAAGGTTGTATTTTTCTATAAATAATTAATAACCGATTTAATTTGTGTTTTTATTGATGTGTTTTTTTTTTTTTGCTTATGGAAATTTATTAATCAATTAAATATATATAATAAGCTTCTTCAGATATTGTAAATAAGAAAAGAATAAAAAATAATTTTAAAAAGTTTACCTCAACCGTATAAAAGTGCGTTAAATCATCAATCAATTTTTTTTTTTGTTTTTCTTTCTTTTGTTTTATTCCTTTAATTTATTTTTTTTGTTTTTCTTTCTTTTGTTTTATTTTTTTAATTTTTTTTTTTTTGATTTTCTTTCCTTTCTTGAATTGTTTTGGATTTCTATATTATTTCATTTAATATTTTTTGTTTCGTTTATGAGATTATCAAAAATAATTTGTAGTTGTTACAAATTAAATTGCACTAAAAACAATTCTGTACATTTATTATTTATAAATGAAAAGAATTAATTTTTAATTTCATCGTTGTAAATATTTTATAAAGGCTCATAATAAAAACCATCTTAAATAATTTATATTCATATACCTATATAATAATTATATATAGGCACATTTTGTGTTGTGTGTAAGTCCGTTATACATACTATACAATAACATGAAGCATGTGTGTTATTCATTTACGTATTTCTGTATGAGTTTGGATTTTCATTTTATTTAATGAAATTAACAGTGTGGGCTATAATAAATCTTAATGAAGGAAATATAATAAATCAATTTATCAAAAAAAAAAAATTTTTTTTGAAGGTTTTACTTTAGTGTTTAGTCGTATATTAATATTATATACATACATACTTTTGACAAAATAATTAACTAATAAAATATTTGTGTATCCAATTTTTTATATAAAATACAACACTATAGGCTGACTGATATACATACACAAGAACAGACTGATTGGGAAAATTATTACAATAATAATTTAATATTAATAAATCTTAAAAAAAATGAAATTAAATTAAAATTTGTAAATATAAAATTACAATTGTAATTATGTATTTTTAAATTATACCTATATATGTAACGTATTAAAATTTTAATTAGAAAATTTTGATACCATTTTTTTCTACCTTTAGTAAAAATATAGATAGAGTGTGGTAAAAATAATATAATATTTTATTTAAATAAATTAGAGAGAGACACATTTTTTGATTAATATTGTATTTCCGCAATTAAAACTAATTATTCATATTTTCTTTATTTCCGTTGTTTTGTAATTAGAATCTTCTGTATAGAAAAGTAACGCATGACTTGTTTATTATGTATAGTATTTTGTGCACCCTGTGATTTATAAACAAACAAAGCAAGAAAAAAAGGTGGACGTCGAGACCGTTAGTCATTTTATATAATATGATTTCAATTCTTAATTTGCGGCTAACACAAAATAGTAATTATTAAATTTGATAATCCGAATGTTATGAAACTGAAATTACAACAATAGGAAATAAATGCATTTTCATAGAATTTGTCTCTTTCAGTTTTTTTTACAGTACAATGGTCGGTACATTATTTCAAGTACAATGTAAAATGTTTTTTTACTTTATTATTATTATAATTTATAAAATACATATAATCTTTATAATCTTCTGATAACAAAAATTGAAATTTTCATTTAAGAATCTTTTTATGTACTTTACTTACATATATACATATACATATATATGTATATGTATATATAAATAAATACATATAAGAGATGAAGAAAAAAAATTCTTTTAAACCAGTTTTTTTTTCTTATATTATATACTTTGAAATTTGATGGTAAATAGATAATAAATGAAATTAAATAATGCCCCACAGCGATAACAATTTACAGATTGAAAAAAAAAATTTCAACAGGCATACATTTAACATACCTTATATACACGCACACACACATTCATCATGCGATGGGCTTTTTTATTCTTTTATTATTATATTTTTTATTATTTTAGTATATAGAAAGGTAAATGTATGTATACATACATTTTGTGTCTACATAGTAAAAGATTTTCACTAATACAATCTTCTTATAATAACACATCTTGCGAGCAGGTGTACAAACATAAAAATAACAACAAGAAAATTAAAATAAGAGAGTAGTGGTGGTAAGATTCACATAAAACGAAAAGAAAAAAAAATAATAATAATTTAAGAAAAACATGATGCCATACCTATTTTTATATTTAAAAAAAAATAAAATCATTTATTTAAGAAAATTATTGAATGTTGTTTTTATTTTTGTCCTTAATTTTTTTTAAACAAAATTATTAAATGCAACGTTGCAATTATTTTCTAATAAGTATGCATATGTATATTGTATATTTACTCATCTCTTTTGCTACAAGCAAAACATCATCTAGACACGATTTGTTATTATTATTATAAATCATATGTTTTCGATGGGGGGAGGGGGTTCACATATTCAAAAATGGATAATTTAAGGGGGATATTTCGTTTGTATGTTTTCAATTATTGTGTGCAGCCATGTGTGTGGACTCAGATGCAAATCCAATGCAATTTAAACAAACAAAAATTGTTTTAAGTTTTCTTATTTACCTAATTTTTAATTTTCAATTATCCACCAACATTTTTTTTTGTGTCTGCACTACTTATTATTATTATTATTATTATTTTTTTTGTACCTTGTACTACGTGACATAATTTTATAAATATAAAATAATAATAATAAAATATATTATATATATGTATTATTAAATTGTATAAAAAGAAAAAAAAGACGAAAAAGTAGTAAATTGGAATTTTATTACAAAAATTTATTGCGAAACGTAACTCTTAAAATGTAATTTATAGCAAACTTATTTTTAGAGGAAGTTTAAAAGTCATTTCGTTTTTGTTGTTGTTACCGTTGCCCGTTGTTATTATTATGTACACACATATATGCATATATACATACTTCCTTCTCTTTGCATGTGTGTGCTTTGCTTATTTGTTTGCATATTTTTATTTGACGTTTAGCTTTTTTGGAATTTTATATTATTGTCACAAGAGACAAGGATATTACTTACCCCTAAGAAATAATCGAATACAAGTTAAAAAAATAATAATAATATGCTAATAAATAAATAATAAATAACAAAAAAATAAAAATATTATAAACGAAAACAAACTATTAAAAAATACACTATTAAAACTTTTTGTGCACGAAAAAATATATATAATACACACACGTACACACTTGTACTTAAATTGTTTGGTAGTTGTAGGAAAAATCAATCTTTTGTTCGGTTCGTTCGTTTTTCTTTTCCTTTTTCGTTTTGACAGAGGGAAAACAAAACAAAATAAAATGAAAAATAATCAAACTTTTTGTTTGCTTATAATTAGCTTTTTATTCTTTTGTAATATTTTATTTTATAATTTGTTGAACGAAGTGGTGTTGAAAAATATAAATATTTTTATTCAAAAATTAAGTCATTTGCGCATCGAGCATAAAATAATTTTTTGTTAATACATAAAACATATATTTTTAGATTTACTTGGGCAGCACTCGTGAATAGAATAAAAAGAACCAATCTCAGAGCTTTGAGGCTTTTTTGATCAAATTTTAAAAAGGTAAAATTAAATTTAATATAGACCGTTTTTTTTTATAAAACGGATAAGAAAAGTGAGCCCAGAAGTTTTTCCATTTTTCACGTATTTTACTGCGTAGTATTGTGTGTGTACTCAGGTATACAAAAAACAAACTAAACTTGTTTGTTTATTATTATAAAATATGAAAATTAAATAAATAACAAACACTTTAAAATGATATAAAATTAATTCATGGGGTGGTCCTGAACCGATGTTGGGAGCGATGAGACATGCGAAGGAAAGTGAAAAAGCATTTTTTTTTCTGTTTTTTTCTTTTTCTAATAGGCTCAAATAAAACGTTTCTCTCTTTCTCTCTTCATATATCGGCTTTGTCATTTCCATCCGAAAACAAAAAAAAACACTTTTTCTTAAATTAATTTTTGGTTATCCCTTTTTTCCCTTTTATAATCTTGATTATTTTTGTTTTTGTATCTAATATTTATTATAATTGAAAATTAAGTCAACCAAGTTAATTGTTTATTTATTTATAATTATTGATTTACATTAAAGTTTATTATGTGGGTTAATTGTTTATTAATTATATACATACAAGACGGCGAAAAAGAGACAGACATATATAATTATATATTATTTTATTATTATTACATGTTATTTTATAATCAGAGAAATCTCGATTATTTTTATGATAGCAAATATAAATATACCTATTTACTTATACGTATTTGTTTTTAATCAATAAATCAAAATAAAAATGGAAAACCACTAAAATTTTTCATTTCTTTTTAAATTCCATTAATTTTTTTTTCTTAATTTTTGTTGAGATTTAAGATCAATCTGAATCGTCGTATGCTTCTATATTTTAGAAAAGCTTGAAAGAAGACGAAGCACACAACATCCATTTATTCTAATATACAGGCGCAGAACACAGACACATACACATACGAACACAGTCATTGCTCTTTGTCGTGCAACTCCAACTATCCATATTGGCGCGTGCCACGTCAATTCAATATTACATACTTCGTTTCATGGTTAGTTTAATGTAATTTTACAGAAAAAAATAATAATTTAATAATATTAATAATTATTGAAATATTGTGGTTTATTTTTTGCACTTAAATATTATATTGTATAAAATTATTATATTTTTTCGGTATTACTGTTTGAAACCGATTGGTTGTATGATGAAGAAATACAATTGAAATAGAAGCTTTTTTTTTGTTCTATCACGAAGGAAAGTGTTAAATAAATTGCAATAAGAAATGTAGTATGAGCTTTTTCGCAAGTGAACCATATAAATATATATATATATATATATATCTATATATATCTATATATACAAATGTATATACACACTTCGCATACATGCATATAAAAGGACTGTATAGAAAGTACGTTCGTACAATGTACGTAGAAGAGAAATTAATGTTTTATATAATAATGTGTGTTTGTGTATATGCATGCACACAGCCATATTCATAGGAGGACTTTTAGATTTTGTATATGTGTTGAAATGGTGTGTCTATTTGTGTGAATGTGTATATAGAATTCAATGCATGTGTATAGAGACGAATGGAAAATTAAATTGAAAAATAAAACTTTTTTCTTTCTTTCTTTTTTTTACGTTGTAATCTCGTCGAAAATGTCTTCAGTATTTATGTTAAGAAAATTAGTCTCCTACACATATGATATGGGATGAGATAGAATAGGAGTGACTATAGGATTGGATTTAGGGTGGGGTAGGTAGGTGGCATGGCATGATGTGAGGTTAGGGTGTTTTTTTTTTGTGTATTCTGTGTCGAACATAACATATTCACCAATACATTTATACCGAAATAAGAAAAAACTGGAACCAATTTTATTATGAATTTTTTTTTAAGAAAAATAAATAAATTCTTGTCCTTGGATTTTTTATTATAATTTTTTGTTTTTTTTTCTACAAAAGTTTTACATTTTTCATTTTCGTTTTCGCTTGAATTTATAAATTTTAATAATAATGATTATAATATTTTGTGTCCTTTAAGAAAATAATGTATGTATAAATATTTATTATTATAATTTATATTGTTGTTTTTTTTTTAGCAAAAATAAAGATTTACTTTAGAAAAAATTGTTTTGGTTTATTAAACAAACATTGGATTAAAAGAAAAGAAAAAAAAAATTGAAATCAAAATAAATCGTATACAATTTGTCATAATTAGTCCGGCTAAAATTTATATATACATAATACATATATGTATGCATATATAACTGAACATTTACACTTTGCTTTACACTGTAGTTGAGACTTAAAAATTTTATTATGCATCAACAATTATATTTATAAATATGAACTTAATTGGAAAAAAATAATTATTTTCTTGTTTTCATAATTCACGAAAAAGGAAAAATTAAATGAAATTTAAATTTTTTCTCAAATATTTCATCTGGAACAAAAAGATATTTCCCTTAATATTTTATTTAAGGTAACGAATTAGTGAAATTAATGAAAGTCTCCGGCGCAAGTCCGACTATTCTCCACGTAAAAACCAGCAACACAAAAATATATTTTAAATGTTAACATTTTTGATTTGATACAAACTGTGAAATGAATTTTTTTCGATATTAAAAAAATTAAATTTAAAAATATTAAAACAACATTAATTAATTGCAATAAAAAAACAAATAGAATTAGGTATATTGTGAAAATTGTCCCTTAAATTATCTACAAATTTCTATTTCTCAAAAATTTGCGAATTACTAAAAACTCTGTTGAATATAGAATTAGTTAAAGAAGAAAATACATGTGAAAACTTTAATCTTCAATTTATAGTTTAATAATAATTTCTTTCGTTTTGGGTTGTATTAATTCCATTGTAGGCTTCGGAATATGGATAATTTGGTGGGATAATTGGAGTAAAGAAATGTGTAAATTTTAACCTGACTGGTGCGCTTTGTGTTTTTTTTATTATTTTTTTCTACATTTTTTTTTGTCTGAACGCAAACTCCATTTATTGTTGTATATCATTAAATTTAAATTTTCATCTATCTATTAACATTTTTCATTTTTCTTGGAATTTTCTGAGTTTCAATTCTTTTAATTCAAATGATTTTGAAAAAAAAACAACAAGGAAAGCAACAACAAAACGTTGAGTTTTTTGAAATTTAATTAGTGATAATATCAAATTATTTAAAAAAATAATTGGGAATAATATTTCAACAATTTTATTACGGAAAAAATATATTTTGTAGATTTTTGTTTTTGTTTTTACGATGAACCTTATTAAAATAAATATTATAATTTAATGTTTTTTCCAGTAAACTTTATTTTATATTAGTATATTTGGCAACAATGATTAATGAAAATATATATTTAAATTTTTTTCTTGGTTTCTTTTTTTTTTCAGTAGAATTTAATTCAATTGGCCTTGAGCTAAATTCTGACCAATTAATTCAATAAATTGTTTTATTGTTTATTGTTTTTTTTCTGTTTCATTGGATGTTTTGTTGTTGTTGTTGTTGGTTGGGTTGACATTAAGATTATTATTAATATAATAATAAATTTTTTTTAACACTTTTTTTTTATCTATTTTTTTTTCTACGATGTGTTATATTGTATAAATGTATGTACATAACATAATTTTTTATTTTTTTTTTAATTAAATGAACCAATAAAAAATAAATTAATTTTTTTTCTTAGAACAAAAAAAAACTTTTACTTCTTTTATTTAATTGGTTTTTTTTCATCTATTTTAACAAAAATTAAAAGATTTTATTGTTATTAATTAATTGAATTATGTAAAATTTAAAGGAAGAATAAAATTTTATGTACCTTTTCTTTAATATAATATACATTTTTATATTCAACATTTCAACAAAATTAATGAAAATAATGTAGAAAAACAAAAAAAAAAATAAAAATAGGAATTCAGACATTAATATTCCTTATATATTGTATTTATAAATATATATGTACGTACATATATATACATTTACAGTTACACCATCCAGAGCCCCAGCGCGTCAATTTAAATTTTCGAATTAGTCTTATCGATCCGCGAAAAATATAACAAAAACTTTATACGCTATTTCTTTATGAAATAAATGCGCGCTGTCGTTTTGTGTCTGACTCTGACATATTTAGGACGAATATTTTAGATTGTATAAAGAATGAGAAAAAATTAAGTTTAGTTTTTTTTTCTCATTTTAGGAAGGTTCGATGGGTAACACTTTTTATATTGTTAATTAATTTTTCATAATATATTAAATCGGACAGTAATTTAATGGTAATGAATACTAATGAAAAAGTGTGAGTTTTCAAAATTTGCTGGTTTTTTTTGTCTGTTTTGTTATCTATAGCTTTGTCGCTTTACTTACAGCTTATACGAGTTACATTTTCAAATCATCACCTAAAAAAAAGAAAAAAATGGGTTTACGCAATTTTCTATAACAAAACGAGGAAAAAAAATATAATAACATTGAATAATCATTAAACATTATATAAAGAAGGATATAAGATTGTTATTGGCTTTTTACTTAACGTTAACGAACGGTCCACTTAATGAAAATTAATCTATTGATTAATGTAAAATACAAATCAAGTTTATTTCCGTTTAGGTTCTTTTTTTCTTTTTTCTTTTGATATAAATAAATATAAGAGAAGTTAGAGGAGGGAAGTTAAAGGAGGATTTTATAGAAATTATATATTTTCTTTTTCTTTTTTTCTTTTATATTTTTTTTATTTTTGCTTTTTCCTTCAATTAATCATTTTGAATATTAATTGTAATCCTTCGTTGAAAATTAAATTATACATTAATTTTATAGTCAATTGTTGAGACGTGACTTTATAACTTATAATTAGTAAATGTAAATATATATGTAGATATATAAAATTTAAGATTCCGATTATTTGTTTTTCTTTTTAATGGTTTAAAATTTTATTTTTAATATTAAAATTTTAATTTGACTATAAATGAAGTCTCATTTTTTAAGAAATTATAATCCAACTTATATATACTATGTTTTATTCAATCAGTCGATTAAAGTTTGAATTTTATTAAAATAGCTCTGAGTGGATCACATTAGTATACAAGATAAAAATATGGTGTTGATTAATTTATAATACTAAATCTCGTGTCTTAGTATATCTCCCCGGGGGATGGACGATCAACAGATATGTTACATATTACGTTATTCACATTAATATACTATATTCAATTTCATTTTATAAATTTTGTCTTAATTCATGGATGCAATTTCTTAAAGTAAGAAAGTTCATTATTATAATATAAGTTCGGTTAAATTTTTTAATAATAATATGTTTCTAGTCCAGTTATAGATGGTGACATAAATTTGAAAGTCTCGTTTTTTTTGTTTCGTTATTTGGTAAAATAACACAAAATTCTATCAATTTTTTTGTGGTTTCTTTTGTTTCTTATTCTAAATTGTTGCTAGATACAATAATCAATTACTTTAAATAATTACTGAGCCCAGTAAAAACATACTTTTTTTTAAAGGTTTTCTAAATAATATTGAAACATAAACCTTTTTATATTTCATTCACATTCACATACACACACTCATACATAAGCTAACAGTTTTCTAATTTTACTACAGTATACATTATTAAATTATTTTATCTTAAAATTAAAACTTCTGTAGTCTATTGGTGTTTTCCGGAGAACTAAAAATGTTGCACTCATACCGCACTCATACCGCACTCTCCCTAACATCGTGTTCCAGAGATAAAAAAAAGCTGCATTTTTAAAATGTTGTGTTTTCCACTCTGAGGTTTGAGCTCTATGAATGCTGCATTTCTTGCTCTGCCATATTTAGATAGTGCAAACAGTTCAGTAGGCAATTCGCTGTCATATTTTTTTCTGTTTATCATATTAATAACAATATTTTCTAATTGCGGATTCAAAATTAATAAAAAATAATAATTTGTTCATAATAATGTCTTTTATACATTATATTTCGGAATTAATAGACAGTTCGTCTTCAGATGACGATGATTATAGTGAAATAATTAAAACTATTTCTGAATTTGATAAAGTGGTTGTCCGCGAGTTGAAAACTTTATGCAAACAATTCGGGAATATAATGAGAATCAGGTGAATGTTTTAAAAATTCAATATATTTGCTATATTATAAAAAGAGTTTTAATTTTAAAGTTTAAAAGAAATCTTCGTTTATCGAAGGCGACAGCAGATATGTTGATCACAAAGTATAGTGAATCAAATTTTTATATAAAGCGGACATTCAAAGGAGGATCAATTCAAACAGAACCAGAACTTCACATATTATCTTTTCTACGATATATATATAAAAAATTTAAGGTTATAAAACCATTTCTGTTCCACTCAAACAATAAACAAAATTGCGCTCAGAGTAAAACTGTCATAGATCGGTCGGTTTTGCTCTGTACGAATGCAACATTACCGATGTTCTCCGGAAAACACCATATGATTAAAATATGCGAGCTGGTGTGAGTGTGTATTTGTATTTGTGTTATAAAATAAATGTCCAAAAGTAAAATTTTCAATTTAAAATGCTTTTATAGCCCTTATTTTAATTAGAAAACTAATTAAATTACACAATTTAAATTTACTATACAATAATGATGTTAATTAAAAAAAAAATAAAATAAAAGAGAGAGAGACAGTAATAGTAAAAAAAAAAGTTTTATGTTTGTGGAAACTTTTTATTTGATATATTTTTTTTATTTCGTTAAAAGTAGACACCTAAACATGTTTACCGAAATAAAAAAAAATATGATTAGAAAAAGTAAACATAAAAAACCTGTATTTCGTATCTTATCGTTTTTTTTCTTCTTTAAATTCTTCTTTTTCTTTTTCTTATAAAACATAAATTTTTTAAAAAAAAAAAAAAAAAGATAAACAAACAAGTTATTTGATAATGAAGGAAATGCACACCAAATAAACTAAAACTAAAAAAAAGAAGTTTTTTTTAATTTGTCATGCAATGACCCATGAATACACGATTTGAACTATAAAAATGTATATACTTACTTAATAAATAATAATACCTACCAATAAAGTTTTAATTTTAAGATTAATATAAAAAAAAAAGTTGATTTGTTAATTAATTAATTAAGGATTAATAAAATCGAAGCATTCGTAAATTTATTTGGTATTTATAAAGAAAAAAAATTTTCTTCTACAGTTTTAGGAACAAGTTGTTTTGGGAATTGAAAAATCTAATTTTCTTTTATATTTTATTATCGATCCTTTTTCACATTCTGGATAAATACACGAATTTTTTTTTTTGATTTTATAAATTACCTTCTCTCTCTCTCTCTGTCTTTCTATACTAACTAAAAGGCCTTAGTGTTCCATGTACTATATATCTATTATATATCTACTATATATACACTACATCTACATATCCATCCATAGATTTGGTTTGGTATTCTACTTATGTATTCCAATCTACATACATATTAAAATATTCAATTAAATGAAACAAAAAAAAATAAGAAGTACAACGAACAAAAAAAAATAGTATGCGCGGGACGTTTCAAAGTTTCTTAAATTGATCATTTTCAAAATGGCGTAGAAACACAAAAAAAAAATGTTAGAAGAAGAAGAAGAAGAAAAAGTAGAAGAAGAGGAAAAAACAAGAAGAAAAAAAGCAACAAAAATAACAACAACAAAAAACATCGTAAAATACGGCCGACATAAAACTTCGGTAAAAATCGTTTTGAATTTACAACATTTTTAAAGAGAATTTTTCTTATTCGGTCACCGACCGTTGTCGTGAATAGATAAGTTTTTTAAAGAGAAAAGAAAGAGTGTTAAAAAGTTTATTAAAAATATAAAAAAATAATGTAATCGAGTCGTTTCGTGATTTTGTTTAAAACTTTTTGAATAAAGTAAAAAGTCGTGTGTCTTGTATAAAGCCGCGGCGGTCGAAAAAGATAAAATTCTTTTGGTGTTTCTGTTGTTTTTTCATTTTATTTTAATTAATTTGTTTTGGTGTGAATTTTTAATAAAGGAAGAATAAAATTACATTGTTTTTTTTTTGTATTTTCTTCTTATCTATCCATGTGCGTTATTTAATAATATACTTTGATTAAAAAGGAAATAAAAAAAAACAAAAGAAATAAGTGACTTCAGAAAAAGTGTTTAAAAATAAGAATAATTTTTGGTTGTTTATTTTTCTCAAAAATTAAAAAAGAGAAAAAAAGTGAAATTTCTTGTTTTTTTAATATTATTATGGAAGCTACTTTCAATGTCGGAACTGACATAGACGTTAACAGGATGTTTGACCAATATTTATATAAGGTTGGTCTCTTTTTTTCTAAAAAAAATATGAGTTCAAAGATAAAAAAAATGTTTTGTTCTTGTCTTTATCATTCTTTATATTCATATATTTCTCTCTTTTGCAATAAAGAGAACATTAAAAAGAATTATATAAAATTAATTAGAGCAAAAATAATAAAAATGTGTATGCATGGAATGACGCCGCCAATATGTACACATGGAGAACCACACAGATGCAATTTATCACTAAATCACCTTTGGTTCTCTTTCTCCTTAAAATCCAATTTTGTGAAATCCATAAAAATTTATTAAGAGAATTATTTTTCTTTTTCCCTTTTTTCATCTTTTTTTAAATCGACGTTGAGAAGCAAACGAAAATTTATTATTATAAAATCGTGAATTATGATTGCATCTTAATCCGCTCTTAGTCTGGCCGTCTAGTGTTGCAAAGAAAAGAAATAAGGGTAAGGGTGTTGTTCGTTTGGAAAGGGTTAACTAAGGGTAAAATTTTAATAGTAAGAGAGAGCGAAAAAAGGAGAGAGATAGTGTAGAGACGTAAACAGAATCAAAATACGTTTGAAATTTAAATTTAAAATTTAAAAATAATAATAGAGAAAAAAAAAGACAGAAAAATGTTGAATTATTTTCTTAACCCAATTTTTTATGAAAATAAAAATTCAAAAAAAAAATAAACACAAAAAATGAAATGAAATTCTTCGTCTTTCATAAATTCCTAAATAAAAAAACTTTTACTTTTATTGTATAATTTATTATTGATTTACTATTGAAAGTAATATATAAAAAAAAAACAATATTACTTTATTAAAGGAATGTAATTACAAAATTTTTTTTAATGACATTCTTACGTTTTAAACATCAAAATTAATTAATTAATTATAATAAAAGTGTTTTTTTTTCTTGATTATGAATTATAAATCAGGAAATTATATAATTAATAAATTACAGACAGGAGAAAAAATTAGTTCAATTAAGTATTGTTTATTTCTATTTTTTTTTATTGTTCAATAAAATTGATTTATTATTAATTAATAAATTTTGTTTAGATTATTAATTATTAATAAAATAATAACTCTAATTGTACTTCATTAATTTTTTTGTGCCTCGTTCTAGTTCTATAAACAAAATCTTCGTTTTTTTTGGTCTACTTCAAAATTAATTTTAATTGTTGTTCCAAACACAAGTATGTCTCTTTGGATATCTAAAAAGTCCACATAGCCCTTCTTCATTTTCATCTTTCTTTTATAACAAAACTATTTGATTTAAAATTGTTTGTATTTTATTGTCTATTTTAGATTTTAGATGAGATAGAAAATAGGTAGCCAGGTGTACAATAAAGTAACAGAAAAATCTCTCTCTTCTTATTATGCAAATTATTTATTAATAAAAATAAAATGAAACAACAACAATAATAATATTAGAAAAGTGGTGATGAAAAAAAAATATTCTTCTTATTCTTGAAGTAGAAAACATATTTTTGTTGAGTATTTTAATAGAAACCAAAAAAACTTTGGCACTTATCTTAAGTTTTTTGATTATTTTAAGCTCATATTGCTCAAATATTTTATTTCTGGTTAATCAATTTCCTTAATTTTTGTTAAAGATAATAAAATAATATTTTAACATCAAAACAAAGCAAAGTGTAATATCAGCTTTATTAATTGTGACGATGGTTGTATTATTATTGTTGTTGCTGTCATTATCACAAAAGAAACCATATTGTCATAATTTCTCTCTTGATTTAATTAATAAAAATATATTATTTGCTCCTCTTCACAACACAAATAAACAAAAAAATTCAAATATATTTTTTTACACGCAATAAACTTTCACACATTTAATTAAATTAATAAAATCGATGGAAATTCTTAGAAAAAATATAAACAAAAATCAAAAAATGTTAATAAAAAATTGTTGAACAGAAAAAAAAAATCGTACAAGAGAAAAAAGCCAACAGCTAGCAGCAGCTGAAGGAATCTCATGGTCAAATCAGGTCAGACCATTGTGACGTCAAATTATTTTCATTCATACTTTATTTTCGTGTTTCGACTAATTCTATCCGACTTATCATAAATAATTAACAGAAAAAATATCAATCATTTTTTTAAACTCGATTTCACATAAACGTAAATGTTAAGAACGTGATAAGAACTAAACCAGAAAAAAATTTAATTATAGAATTTAAATTAATTTAAAATTTGTAAATTATAAAATGTTTCTTGTTTATTATTTAAATTAATCAAGAATCTTGCAATTAATTTTAATTGCAATTTGAGACAAAAAAACGAAATTTGTCTGTTGTTTTTATTGTTGTTGTTTCTTTTCTTTTTAGTTTTTGGTTTTTTAATGCAATTTTGGTCGTAAATTTTGTTTATAGACATAAATTTTTCAAAACATAAATCTTACTTTTTTTTTTAAAAAAAAAAAGAGCTCGCATAAATTCCATTAAAGAAACTCATAAATATGCATAGTGTATGTTTTTTTTCTTTTTTCGTCTTCATCGTTCAGTTTCTTCTTCAATTTTACACAGTCAGTTTTTTTTTTGGAAAAACACGTGAAGAAAGTTATTAGGTTAGGTTAGGTTATATTACTATTTTCATTTTTATTTCCATTTTTTTTCTCTTTTTTTTTTATTTTTATTCCTTTATTTTTTATTTTGACAGTGAAAAAAAAATTTGATTAAATTTAGGGGTCGTAATACGTATATATGTGTATAGAAGAACAACACTAATAAAGTTAATAATATTCGTTTCAGTTCAACTCTCTCTTTCCTCTATTTCACTACACCCAATTTTTTATATTGAATTTATCTATTTTTCTTCATTTTTTTTTCTGCAAAAAATGTCAAAAATAATCATAACATTTTTTTTTATTCTTTGTATTTGATTGATTAAATTTTTTATTTATTTTATTTTTTATATTAAATTGATATCGATTTATAATTTAATAAAAAAAATTTTTGTCATACAACTTTTTTTTCTTTTATATAAATTTATTAATTTATGATTTTTTAACGTTTTTTTGAAAATAATACAAACAAAAACATAAATTTACTTACTTAATTTTGATTCATAAAAAAAATCAATTTTTTCTTTTCTTTTGACAATCAATAAGATTAAATAAAAGAACCAAAATCAAATAAATTTTGATTTAAAAAAAAACACGAAGAAATAAGAATAAATTTAATGACATTTTAATTAGTAAACATAAATTTTAATTAATATTGATTTATTATAATAAAAACATGAGGATGATGATAAAGTACAAGTAGACAAGAACATTCTTTATAAAAATATTTAATGACAGTGTACCGTCAGTCAGTGTTCCAAAGCCTATAATTTTGTCTTATTTTTTTCAAATGTGTTACTCTTTTGCATTGCACACATTCATATAAAAAGTACGCTCGAACACTCTGTCATATATAAATACACTTGTTTATTAGTGTTTGTTCCCTTCACCAATACCATTTTATATATATAATAATTATTGGGTATGATATAATTACACTGTTGTTGTCTTATTCCATTGGAATAGCCATTAATCAGGGGTTGACTTATGTGTAGGGGTTTTTTATTAGTTGCGGGAGGGGTTAGCATAGAATATACTATGAAATTATTATTTATTTATATTTTTATTTTGTATTTCAATGTAAAAAATGCAAAAACAAAAAAAAAAGACACAAAAATTTTGAAAAGAGAAAGAGTAAACGCAGCACACAGAACAAATGTATGAGATTGTGATTGAGAAAATAAATAACAACAGAAAATAATGTACTAGTTCAATTTTTTTTCGTTTTTCTTTTTGTTTCGTTTGCTAGAGGAAATTGTAACAGTGTACTTTTTTTTAGTGTTATAATAAAATATTGGTACAGTTACTTGGAAAAATTTCATTTAATTTTTGTTTTGGTTTTTTTTAGAAATTGTTTTTGGTTTACAAAGTTTGGATAAGGAAAAAAGTTAAGTAGGAAGAGAGAAGTTATTTCTCATTTTGACGTTTCTGTTTCTTCTTCTTCAAAGATTTTATTCTATGATAAGAATTTGTTTGTTTTTTTTTTTGAAGAAGATTGTTTAGAGACGGGTTGGGTTGAAATAAGAAGAGCGAACGAGGAGGCAATATTTCAAAACTAATTTAAAGTTTGTTTTTAAATTCAATTAAACTTTGAGAAAACTGATAATAATCAGATATTGTTTATTTTTGTTTTTGTTTTGGTAGAAGCTAACAAATAACCAAATTTTGGTAGTTGGGGTTTTCTACTAAAAAATTCTAGTCGAAATTTTACCACCAAATGGAAAAAAGAGATATTTTATTAGTTTGAGTTTTCTATAAATTTTCTTTTACTTTTCTTGAAAAATGTAATAATTTTTTCATTGACTGTACATTTTTCTTTCTCTCAATTTTTTTTTATTTCTGTTATGGCTTCCTTCCCCCTTTTTATTATATAAAATGTTAAATTGGAAATGAACATAAACTCTGTATGTGCAATTTAAAACTTTATTATTTTTCTTTTTTTCGTCTTGTGGAAAAACTTTGTTGTGCGCTGGTATTTGTATGTGTGGAAGGAAAGAAAATTCTTTTTGAGAAAATTAATTTTTTTTTCTTCGTTGTCCCATTCTACTTGTTTTTCTGTGCTCTGTTTTTATATTTTATATTAAAATATTTATTTATTTATATTATTTTTTTTATTATAATATTTTTGTTATCATAAAAATGTGTATATCGCAAGAAAGACTAAAAAAGAAGAAGAACAATATTTTATTTTAAATTTAAACGAAATAATTTTTTAATTGAATTAATCCTTTTTTTATTGACCAAAAAAAAAATATGTTGAAAAAGCGAAATGACAACATCACCCTCTTTTTAAATCCCACATCTATTTCTCTCGCTTTTACCATATTTATGTCCATCTCTTTTTATTGGTAACATGGCAGGCACAACGTGTAATGAAATTAGGGAAAATCAAATTACAATTTCCCTTAATTTTCTGATTTTGTTTGAGTGAAAAAGGAAAAATTTTCTTGTTTTTTTTTTAAATTGGAATTTTTTAAGCAAATAAAAAAGTTTATAAAAATCATCTAAATGGCATTGACCACAATCTCACACCGGAAACAGAACCTAGACATTGGATTTAAATCAAAAATTAAATTTTTGTTATTTTTTTTTCATTTTCTCGAGGTCACTGTCACTTCTTATGTGTTGGCCTGAACTTGTGCTTTTTTGTGATTTTAAGTTAATACACTTTTTAGTGATTCTTCATTTGAAGATTGAATGAGAAAAAAAATGTGTTTGCGCCTAAATAAAATAGATTTATCGCTCTTTAAGAAACACTTTAAACATCGTGAAAGTTAATATTCTGGAAAAAATATCAATTAGCCTGTTGTCGTCTGTGATGAAAATATTAAAGAATACAAAAAAAAACGATATCTGACACCGGCATAATAACAATTTTTTCGGACATGCTACGCACGACTTAAAACGTGTTCAGTTTAGTGTTATCGTTTAATTTAGTAATACAGTGTCGGAATATTGGCTCTATTAATATAAGTTTGTCATCCAGTCATTTAACATTTCGGTACAAGGAATTAATGTTTAATTCATCAAGAAAAATTTTCTTACAGACAAAAGAAAGACGAAATCGCATCAGATTATCACCTGTATAATCGAATATGTGCATACTGCATATATACCTACCTATATAATATAATTCATCGTCTCCTGATTCTTTTTGTGTTTCATTCACTGCTTCTACTGCCTGACTATTTCTGAACACATAAGGTAAATTTCATTATTTATAAGCACCTGCCGTCAAGACTCCAGATTTTTTTTTTTATATAAAATTAAATATAAATATTATACACACATTCAAACATACTGTGTAGATATGAAAATATGTTTAAATGTTTAATTGTGTTTGTGAAAGGAATCAAGTAATTCAGAAAATTTAATAAGAAAAGTAAATTTTGTAATTTAATTTTTTTTTTAAAATCTGTTGTTTAAATTAACGTATTTCTAATGCTTATACTTATACCTACATTATTTACATTATTTAATTTTAATTATATATTATAGTGGTCATGTTTACTCCTAGATTTATTGTTTTTAATGGAAACATTATTTTAAATATTTATATCAATTAAGTATTCTGGAAAACCTACATTTATTTTATGATAAATCATAAAATACAATTTAGTACTTTAATCAATAATCTTCTATTTTCAAAATAAGATTATTTAATACTTTTATTTTTTATTTTAAAGATTAAATTAAGATTTATTAAGCATCAGTTAACAATGTTTCATATGGATTTAAAAAGGGGATAATCCTCATTCTCTCTTCTCTGAACTGACACACTAATATAATAGATATTAGCACAAACACACTGTTAAAAAAAACAACACAAAACAAAATAAAGTTTTCCCCTACACACAAAATATAGAAGAAAAAGAATTAAAAAAGAAAACTTTTCTTGTTAAATTAAATGAATTAGTTTTTTTTTTGATCATTTTAATTCTATATTTAATTAGTTTTCTGTAACAATAATGAAATAAAATAATAATAATAATAATAACAAGAAGAACACAAAATTAACTAATACAGTACTTACTTATTATATTTGTTTGTTATTTTATTATTTAAAATAAATAGAAAATTTTCATTTACTCTGTCTGCATACAAAAATTTTCAAAATATTATTTTGGTTTTTCTTTTCTCGGCAATCAAAATTAATTTAAAAAACTAAATTGATTTTTTTTTCTCAATTTTCTTAAACAAATAAGTTAATTTACATACAATACTAAACATAATTATGTTGAAAATGTTGCAAGTTTTCTGGTAACCTTGTTAAACACTTGGTACTTTTAAATACAGATCTACGTTTCTAACTGTATATTTAGAAGAAAAATAATAATAAAAGAGAAAAAAGTGAATTTTAATTCATTGTCTTAAACTTCTCTTATATGAAAAAGTGTATAGTCGAAAACGAAAACGATTGTGAAAATGGAAGAATAAAGAATGTAAAAAAGAATGAAAAAAAAAACAAATAATGCAGTTGGTTTGGTTCTTGGCATATGGTTTGGTTGAGGATGATTTTTTTTTAAAAATATTATTTATAAAATAATAAAATGAAAGGTTATATCCTTTAAAGGTAAAATAGATGCTGGTCGAGCGTTGAATTTTCAAAAATCCGGCAAAAAATAAATTTATCTTTTGTCTTCTGAATTTGTTTTTATTAAAATAATTTTTATTTATAAATATCGTTATTCTAGAAGTATATGAAGTATTTTTAGTAGTATAGAAGAAACCATACTTTCACACGCATGAAAACGAAGGACTAGGGTGAATTTTGATCATTAAAAAAGTTCCTGATGTTTTATATTCATAAAGAAGTTTGAACAAAAAGATGAAAAAAACGGGTTAGGGAATAAAAGGCTGAATAATAAATCTTTCGGTGATCTTGAGAAGGTAATAAAAAAATACCAACCAACTCTCAATTATTTAATTTGTGGAATTACAAATATTTATAAAATAGAGTTTTCTAAAACAAAGCTAAAAACCAGTAACAACAAATCGTAAATAATTAATTATATTTTTTTAGTATTTTAATATCAAAAAATAATGATTAATGAATGTACATTAAAAAATGAAAATTAAAAAAAAATCGATTTCAAGAGAAAAAAATTACCGATTTTTTTTTTGAATAATATTATGAAAGTCTTTTCTGAAAAATACTATAAACGACAGGCATCTAGAAATACAAAAAACAAAATAGACGCAGGTCAAAAAATAAAAACAAGAAAAAATATCGTTCCGAATTTTTTTTTGTCTTCATTTCTTTTTTTACGTTTTTTTATTTCAAGTTTAGAAAGATTTTTTTAATTCTCGCACTTTAGCAATTTAAAATTTAATTATGTTTAAAAAATGACAAGCCAATTTTTCTTTAATGAAATTAATTAGAATAAAATAATTTGATTTCACATTGAAAGAAGAAGAAGAAGAAGATATCATCATATTCATAAGAAATATTTGTCTAAAAGGGTTTTATTGATTGAAAATGAAATTATAATGAATAACATAATTGTAGAGGTAATAAATAATGAATTGTATTTTATAAGAAAATGTGACTGAATAAAGAAGTCTTTTTGTTTTCCTTTATTTTCATATGCAAAAAATACACAATGAGTCAGTATAGTAATTGTCTCTCTCCACAACAAGAATTTCATCATAATTAGAATTTTGATGAATTTTTTCGTTTTCTTATTTAACTTTTAGTTTTTAGTTTCTCTCTTCCTCCTCTTTCTTTCAATTTAAATGATGTTATTATTATTATTGTTGTTGTTGTTCATCATATTATAATTTATTTTTTAAGAAAATAAAGTATAATTTAACATTTTAATAATGGCAATTATTTATTTTTTTATTGGTTAGAAAATAAATATATATATTCAATTTATATATTGACCAAAAGACAAGTCGAAGACACAAGACAAGAAGATTGATAATATAACTCTTTCATATTTCATATCGTTTTTCATAAAACAATAATGAAAAAAAGAGAGAGAAAGAAGAATATTATATCAACTTCATAGACACTGACAGTATATAATCAAGCTGAAAACAAAATATTATTATTTATTAATAATATCTCATTAACAATATTATGATTTAAGATAAGAAAAAAGTGGTAGGTAGGAAGTTTTTTATAGAAAATAATTTTTGTCTCGTCTTGCAAAGATCATTGTCTTATATATCCTATATCTAGTTCTATACGTACATGCTTTTATATTTTTTACGTTTGTACATAATAAGAATTAAATGACGAAATCTTTATAGTATATAATTTTGTGTTAGCTTAAAAAAAATAAATTAAATAAAGTCAGTCGGCTTCGTCGGTTTGGTATTTTTTTTATCACTCTGACAACATCAGCAGTGAACTCATGCATATGATTCTAGAATGACGTTGACGATGATTGTGATGACAATGAGTTATTATTTTAATTAAAAACCTAAAAAATTGTTGATTATTTGATTATTTTCCTTTAATTCTAATTTAATTTTAATTCTAATTTTATTTTATTTTATTAAAACAAAAAAAGAAAACAATTTGTGTGTTGTATCCGATGTGTAACGTAACAAGTGATTGTGTCATTGAAATCCCAAGACACTCAAGTATAGTCTCTCTTCACTTTATTGTTATAGCATGCCTTTTGGCACGCTTCTTCTTTTTTATTTTTAGTTTTGGTTTTTCTAAGTTTTGTTTCAGATCATTTGAAGTGTTATCTCTTAGAATGTCAGTGCATCTGTTCTTCATTTAAAATGTTCATTGAGAAATTGTGATAATACTTATTTATTTATATATGTAAACGTTTTTTTCTCAAACTTGGTTAAGCTTGCAGTAGTAACCTCAGTCGTAAATCTAATAATTCATCATTAAAAAAGTGACCTTTGGATATTTTTTCATAAAAACTACGTTTTCGATTTAGAGTTCTTAGTCTGATTAAAATGGTGTAATAGTATTTTTATTTCTAAACGAACTAAGCATAGTTTCTATCTCATGGATATAACCAGGTTCCTAATATTTATTTAAATTGATTCGACCGAAATTATCAATACTTGGTTTAGTTTATGGGAAACTATAATTCTTGATATCTATTATTTGAAGTAAAATTACTTTATTAGACGAAATCAAAAACTTTGGAACGCAATTTAGACTCGAAATTTCAAGTTTCAACAGCATGTCATTGCCAAACAATAAAAACGTTAATAAGTTGTAACTTTATTAATATAAATCTGTAATTTTGAAATTAATTAAAATATATATCTAAATTTATTTGTAATCTAAGACAATGACTAATACTTAATAATTAATATGATCTGAACACTAATTAAAGAAAAAGAAATAGAAAGAGAAACAGTGAAACAACAAAATAAAAAAATTTTATACAAGAAAAAAACCAGCTGCAGTGAATTAAATTTCATGTTTTGAAAAATTAAGCTTCATTTAGAAGAAGTAGAAAATAATAAAATGAAAATTAAACCGGATGCGAATAACTATAAAAAAATTTATTAACTACTTAATTATTATTATAGCAATTTTTTAATCAAAAATAAAAACATGTCAATTAAATATTTTAATTATAATTAATTAATTAATATGAATTTTGTTCTTAAGTAATTTTATTTTTATTTTTTATTTTTGAGAGAATTAAAAATAATTTATTAATAGTATATTTTCTCTTGAAATCTTTATTAAATTTAATGGAATTAAATTAAATCTAATTAAATAAAATGTATTTTCGATTTGAATTTTATTGTGTTGAATGAGTGATGATGGTACTGCTACATACACTCACTCATACATAATTTTACGTTAAAAAAACATAATTTGTCTTAAGAGATTTCAACTAAACATAAACTCGAATTTGTATCATTTGAAGAGTAAAAGAGAGATAAAAATAATGAAAATGAGAAAGAGACTGATTGAGGATTGGTGGGTGGGATTGATGAGGAGCAAAAGGAATAACGATTATTTAATTAAGTTTTCTGATTTAAATTAATCTCACCACACAATTTAGTTGTATATGATTTATTAGAAATTAAATTCTTGTGGTTTGTAGTTGTATTATTATTGTATGTAACTCTGTTATTTATATTATAAATCTTTTTATCTCATCTCTTTAATACCTCTTCCTCTCTTTTTCTCTATTATACTATACTCTTGTTTTGTTGTTTGTATAATAAATAATGAATCAACAAACAAGAAGAAGAAGATGAAAAAAAAAGTACTAAACCGCAATACAAACTCATATACAACACACTTCCAAACGAAAAAGATATTAATTCAATGATGGGTTTTATATTTTATAGATTTTAATTTACGATAAAAATAAATAAATTGCACAATTAATTTTACTTGGTTTGATCATTTTTTCATTTTTTGTTTATTTTTTTTTTTTTTGAATCTGAGTTAACAATTTATTATAATATCAACCAACAACAAAAAAAACTATAAACGGAAAACGATAAGATGAAGGAGAAAAACAAAATGTTTTGTATAAAATTATAATTAAAAAGATAAATTTTTTTATAAAAAAAAATATATTAAAGTTAAATTTTATCAAAATTGAAGTTAAAAAAAAAACAAACAAAAATAAAAAAAGTTTCCTTGAATTTTTCAATTCGATAAATAAATTAAATGAATTAGAACTTATTATCCAAGTTTTTTTTTACGTTTTCGGTTTTTTTTTTGCGATCTTATTGCGTTCATTTTCTTTCTCACTCCTTACCTTACCCCTTGCGTCAAACATATACACAGTACACACATAAACATTTAGCGCATAAAAAGTTTTTTTTATTTAAATTAAAATTGTTTTCTTGTTTTAAAGAAAATTGTGTTTTTATATTTTTACTTTCAAACTTATTCTTTATTTAGATTTAGAAAATGATGTTGGAATATTTCATAAATGAAAAAAACTTTTGATGAAAATACAATTTCTTAATAATTAACTATTTTTTAAATTCATCTTTGTTAGATACGAGTAGTGTATAGCACGGCATAGTAGTACAATGAACAAAAATAGTTGGAATTAATAATATTCTCAGGATTAAAAAAAATACACACTCCGGTTCAACGAATTACACAATTGTAATAACTTATAGATTGCACAAAGATTCGCAAAGGTTCACAAAACTACACATTTGATTCCCCAGTATTGATTCCCCAGTATTTGTGTTGTTAACCTCCTCGGAATTGTTTTGTTTACAGGGTTTAGAGTGTACTACGATTGTGGCCTATTGCAGTCGTAAATGCAAAATTTGTTTTATTTAAAACATTTTCTTATAATAATTAAGTTTCTTACTCAAATAATAGTCTAATTATTTGTTTTATGTAAGTTACGTAAAATTACAGTACCAGTAAATGTGTTTTATAGGTAAACAAGAACAACATTCCGATGTTTAATAATAATAATTAAAATATCTTCAATCTTTTTGTAATTTTGACCTTTTTATGTAAAACAAGAAAAATCCTTTTTCTTTTGTTTAGTTTACCTTTACTTTGTAATATTATTATCAGGTTATATTGTTGTTCTTTTTATCTCTTCTCCCAAATGCTTTTCAGTTTTTTTTTTAGAAAAGAACATATTTTTATTGGAAAAACAAAAAAGTACTTCGGATAAAAAATATTGTAAGAGAGGAAATTTAAGTTATATTATTTAATTTAAAATATAAAACATTTATTTTTGAATTTTAAAACTTCCTCAAGAGAATCTTTAGAATATCAAATAAGCTTAAAAATCAAGAGTAAAATAATTTTTTATAAAAAGAATGAATAAATGATTAAGGGAGATTTAATTTAATAATTTGTTAAGAAAAATTCGATCATTATCATCGAATACACAAACGCACATCCATATAAACACATTTGTATAAGAGAGAACGAGAAAGATAGAGAGGAAAAAAGAAAAAAAGTTTCCAAGTGTAATTTTCATAGATTACACACATAAATCATAAATAAAAAAAGGTTTTTTTTTTGATAAATCGTTCGACTTAAATTTGATGTCGTATGTATAGAATA
The DNA here is from genome assembly GCA_963082725.1 of Pedicia rivosa. Classification (NCBI taxonomy): domain Eukaryota; kingdom Metazoa; phylum Arthropoda; class Insecta; order Diptera; family Pediciidae; genus Pedicia; species Pedicia rivosa. Next base: position 25,458,186 of record OY720153.1, read on the forward strand.
GAATAAATGTATGAATGAATGTGTGTAGATATGTATGAAAATATGTATACATGTATTGTACATAAATTCAGTCACTATAATCACACTAGTCTGATCAAACTTATTACAAAATTCATACTACACAACATTTTATTGTTGTTCTGTTGTTTTTTTTTGTGTTAGGTGTAGCTAATACGAATTGTAATAGCGAATGATACAAAATAGAAGAAAAAAATTCTTTTTTTTTTGTAAAAAATGATAAGATAAAATTTTATTATTCAAACTTTTGAAAATCTCATACCAGAAAATTATTATTTGTATAAATATTGTGTTCCGAAAGGGTGGAATGGTACTGGATGGGTGAAGGTATGTGGGAAAGTGTTGATGAAAAAATCTATCTTTTACGAAAAAAAAATGTGTTATGAATGTTTAGATTGTATTTTTTTTTTCATATAATTCTAATCTAATCAAAGAATAGAAATAAGTTAGATAAATAATTCACTTTTACTAAATACATTAGTATGCTAATATTACTGGTTGCCTTTCTATGCTTTCGTCGGAATATATTTATTTAAATATGTGTGTTGTGTGTCCCAGCGAGGGGTCACTGAATCTGTTTATCGCGTGTACAAATCAATTAACAAATATTGACATGGACAATATTTATATACATTGCATGTATATATATTTCCTATTATCTGTCTATTATTATTCTTTTTACTGATCTGTTATCTTTCTTTCTACTGACAGATTTTGATTTTCAATAATCATTAACATTAATATGGTTCATTTCTATGTATATACTTATGAAATATTCTTTAAAATCATATGCATACTACAATTTTTTTTTTGCTTTATTTGAGCAATAATTTAAGATTTCAAAACTTTATGTTATTTATAACCATGTATTAGTAATGCTTTTTTAACTTTTTATTCTAAGAAAGAAGTGAATCAGATGAATTTAAAAATGGAGGAACAACATTTCATTTTATATAAATGAATAAATTCCTTCTTTGATTTTAAGAATTTTTTTTTTGTTTTTTTTTTTTGTTAAACTAATAATTAAAATCAAAGTCAAATTACTAAATGGAATTAATATACCAACAAAACATTTAATATAACAACAAATTATACATATTAATAGTCTACAAGTAATCACGTGTGGATCCTTTAATTTGTACAATTAACTACTTAATTTTTATACCACGCAACTAATTTATTGTCTAAAAAGAAAAAGCAAATCAGTCCACGCATATTAAATTTATTTTTTATAAATACTAAATACAGAAACAAATCTAAAAATATAATTAAAAAACACATTCACAATGAACTTGAATTGTTTTTTTTTTCACTATAATTATTGATTAGCTTCAGTTTGTGATGCTTTAATTTGTTGTTTTGTAAGTTTTTTTTTATGTTTTGTAATTCAAATCTAATTATTAATTAGAATATTTGCCACCCATCACGATGGTTTAAGGTCATCGAATTCTATTTTCTATTTTACAAAACAAGAAAAAAAAATAATTTAAATAACTCTTAAGACATGGTCACAGCAGTTTAAATGTTCAATTTTGAATCTGAAATTTAAATTAAAATACAATATTTTGTTTTCCCGTTTCAAAATAAAAGAAATTTTTTTTAAAAGAAAGCCTTCAAAAGAAAACTATTCTTTCTTTTATCTCTTTCACTCTTTATTACTTTTTTCCTTGTATACCTACATTTATCGTCTTGATAATTTTTTATAAAATTGATTTCCTTTTTATACACAATGTGTGTGTGTGATGGCTCATATAAAAATTTCATATTATTTATTACATTGTCAAATGATTTTTAAATTGAATTTCTATTTTGTCGACAATCATGTACATGAAGAGAACATGTATATAACCTTTCGTGTATGTGTATGAATTGAGTGTGTGTGTGTGTGTGTTTGTATATAGATATATAAAATGTTGTAGAGGAAAAATTGAGAATATTTTATTTTGCTTTCCAATGAATAAATTTTATTGTACAAAAAAAAATCATGAAATGAAACGAAAAAATATCAAAAAAATAAAAAGAAAAGCTTTTGCTCTCTCTTTTTCTCTGTCTACTTCTGAACGTGATAAATGTCATGGCAATACTCAATATAAAAAAATTAATTGATTTTTTCTTAGTTCATTCCATGGTTTATACTCGCTGACAATGACAAGCCTTTTTTTTTTATTTATTTTTGACTTAAACTCCTTGTGGTATTTCCTTCCAAATTTTGAAAAATATTCACTGACCATATTAACCTCCCTTTTCCAATAACTTCTTGTTTCTCACGTTTTTAAAATTTGATCATCTGTTTCCTTAAATGTTATAATTCGTATTATCAAGATTTATTTTTTTTTACGGAAGTTTAATTTTATTTTGTATTTTAATGTTCAGTGATAGTTTTTTTTAATGCTTTGTGTGTTTAGTTGACGGTTGATTAAGAAGAAGAACAAAAATGCGAAGTAGAGGAAAAAGAATTGAAAGAAATTAAAAAAGGGAATATAAAATTTCAATAAAAAAATTTTAGATGTTTTTTTTTTCTCCAGATACGAATCTCTATGGTAATGATGGGGTTCAATCTGGTTCTTCGTTTTCTATTTTTTTTATTTTTTTATTTTTATTGTTTTGTCGCTTGTAAAACACTAACACTATCATATTATCTTAAATTTAAAATTTTTTGTGTTTAAATCAAAATGATTTTAGAATCAATCGTTTCCTCTGAGTTTGAAAACAATGTTTCTGATCATACGTAATTTCCAATAATTTTATTCAGATTTAAGAATTATTTGAAATTGTTTTTGACGGAAAAAAATCAATTGAAGCTTTGTGACTAAATGATTCATCCAATGACGAAGACGATGACACGATAATAGATAATAAATCTTGGAAACATTAAAAACAATTTTTACCTTTAATTATGTATTAGTACATTTATTATAATAATGAAACTAGAGAAAATATTTTAACGATGAATCAAATTTTCATCATCATTTTTTTTTTCAATTACGTGAAGAATGTGTAAAAAATATTTGATTTTTTTTTGTAAAGAGTAAAAAATAAATATATTTTTTCCAGAATTAAATTTAGTAACAAGAAAAAATATATGAAAAGGAAAATCTATTTTCAATATAAAATATGTACTAAAAAAGTAGAAAAAAAGGAATTTTGTTCCACAAAATTGAAATAAAAAAAAATTCTCATCTAAAGTAAGTACAAGTACAAAGCATGCAAATATTGTTAGTCGTAATTGAATTTTATGAAAATTTTCCCAACAAAACTCATCACAATTTTTTTTATTTTGCCTTTTCTCTTTCTCTCTCTCTCTTTTTTTCTCTTTATGAGTTTTTTTTATTATTTTTAGTATTATTCTGATTATTGAACATGTAACTATGAAGTATTAGAAATGTACCTTAAGGTACATTATAAGTTGTACCTATAAGGTACATTATAAGTTGTACCTATAAAAACAGAGGTACACCTGTCTTTTATTTTTATTTGTACATATAAATTTTTGGAAATATACATCGTCGGCATCATATTCTTAAATTTTGAAGAAACAGTATTTTCAAAACTGGAATATATTTAGGTGTTGTAAAATAGGTAATTTACTTATTCTTTAAGAACTCCAAATCCACTCAAAAATATTGCGCCCCACTGATTACACAAAGATTCACAAAGATTGCACAAATTATCCTCATGAGTTCTTCCACCCCTTGCTCCAAACGAGTGAAAAATTTGTAAAAAAGTTTACTATAAGAAAAATAATTGTGAGTTAAAATTCAATATTATGTAATAACTATTCCTTAATTAATCAATTATTATAAAATATAAAGTGTACATAGCTAGTTGTAATTACCAATACATACATGGATTTAATTAATTAAAGATCTGAAAAATGATTTAAATTAAATTTCCTTTCATTTGAACAACAACAAACACCAATTTAAATTTAGTACAAGTTGAAATTTGTTGTGAACATTTTTCATTCCAACTTTTATCTCTTTCTAACTTCATGTTATTCTTTCTTTTTAACTTTTTTTGTAAAACTTACACATAATGTATGGGGGAGAAAAAATAGTTTTAAGATAAAGTTTAAAACTGAAGAGCTTTTTTTTGTTTTTAGGATAAAAAAAGAGAGACTGAGGGAAATTGAAATAAATAAAAATAAGGTTGTTTTAATACCTAAATAAATCCATATAAGAAATAAAAATGATTGTTCTTCATACATTTGATGCGTTGTCAGGGCAACGAAGAAACCAAAAATGTTTACGTAATTTAATTGCGAAGATTTTTTTATGTAAATATAAATTACAATTAAAATGTCAAGAGTGCGTTTGAAAATTATGTATCCACCCATATTTTAGTTGGTATGAGTGTTGAACGGTGAATGGGTGGGTGAGTTGTAGGTTGTTAGTCATATCGTAGGATGCGGACAGGATTGACAGGAGTTGGGTTACCCAGCAAATTAATAACTAGACAGAATATCCATCCATACATTTTATATATTTACGCCCTTAAACCCTAAAAAAATCTAAATTGAATCGAATCTCACCCTCTTCTATATTTATATGTATATATGGCTGCCTCTCTCATTCTAGTCTAACTTTATATTTTTCATCAATGATCTCCTAGCTGCGTTTTATAATATTTAAATATCATTTTTCTACGAGATTTTGAGGTAAATTTTGATTTAATTTTACATTTTAATTTTTTTTTCTTCTGTCTGTCTTTTTCTCTCATACTGTTTGAACTTACATCCCCTCTCACCGTTTCCCTTGCGAATATCCTGTTTTTTTTATTTTTCTTTTTGAACAATTTATTTTTGCGTTAGCACTGAATATAATAAAAGCAAAAAAATGAAGAACGATGGCGAAATTGGTGATGATGACGTCATTAATAGTATTTTATTATTTTTGTTGTTAGAGATTCGGTGATACTTGAAAATCACTATAACAAGAAAAATACTTAAGACATATTTTTATTTATATGGAAATTTTGAACATTATTTTTCTTCCTGTTTTTATATTTTCTTTATTTTTATCCTTCTTCCTTTCTTTCTTTCTTTCTTTTTTTTACTCTTCTTTTTTTGATAATGGATTGCTTTAAAAAGTGTAATTTATTTTATATAAAATAAAATAAGTAAGTATGTATATAAATAATGGTTTTGTTATATAGTAATGTTGTATTTGTGTATGTGTATATTTATTTATTTTATTTATCTATGTGTTTACCTAGTACCCTACTATATAAAATATTATTTATATATGTATATTGTATACATATTTTTTCTCTGTTTCTTCTTCTTTTGTAGTTAGTATAATTAGAGCAGAAATTGATAAATTGAGAAATGTTGTTTTCAACTTAAAACTTTTTGACTGTAATTAAAGTTTCTTCTTTTTTTTTTGTAAAAATAAAAGAAAAAAAAAATGGAAAAGTCGGAAACTGAAAATAAATTATCGTAACAAATTAATGAAAAACTTTTTTTTTTTTGTTTTTTTTTTTGCTATGTATGTATATCTGCATGTGTATGAGATACACATAAATTTAAATACTTTTTTTTATTTTCTGAATAATAAATTTATGGCTAATGAAAAATATTTATAATGTGAAAAATGTTTTTCCCTTATGCAAAAATTATTTAATATTGATTCTGGCTAGAATAAAAAATTACATTGAACAAAAAAAACTATATAAATAAAATTTTTGAGATGAAAATTTATTTGATTAAAATTTATATTAATTTAATATGAAAATATTTTCCTTCAATTAAAATTTTTTTGCGTGGAATTTTATTTATGTATTTTGTTTTGTTGTTTTTCGTTGTTGATGCTTAATCCTTCATTCAATCCTCCTACAAGTCTAGAGCATCAAGAAATATTCATATCATCATTGTTGTTGTATAAGTAAAGCCCAAACGGGGAAATAAAATAAAAAAAAGGTTCTCTCTCTGGAAAAAAACTCATAGAAATATTGGGTGTGGGTGGGATTGAATGCGGTTGAGAAATTTGTATAATTTTTTTTTAATAATAGATTATCGGATTCGAAATTAAATAATATTTAAAATTATTTTTAACCAACAATTGTTTGTGATAAAATCGTATTGTAACAAATCGAAATTTGCTCGTAGAAATGTTTGAATTCGTAAGTAATTGAATGGAATTTAAATATGTATTATTATTATTATTATTGAGAGACAGAAATATATTTGATAAAAATTTTTTTAATTGAATTATTCTATAAATAAATAAAAATGAATTAGTAAAAGAAAAACAGACGAGAAAAATAACAAAGAGAAAATATAAAATATAATTTCTGTATATAAAAATTAATAGCTTTACAGATTATTTATCTTGGTTATGGCATCAACATCAACATCATCACATGTAACTGTTAATAATTTATAGCAATTTTATCTATTCTAAATCTAGAGGTTTTTTTTAATTTATGTTTATTTTTTTATTTTAAAGTAATTTTTGCTAAAGGTAAATTTTTTATATTTTTAAATTAATGTTCGTCTCTCTCTGCTCAATTAATTTTTCTTAAATAAAAAAAAAACATTTATTATTAATTGATTTTAAGTTAATAATATAATAAATATAAATCATTAATAATTAAATTTATTGATTAAAACTTTTATTTTTTATTATTTTAATTATTCTCAAGATTTTCAATTTAATTTAATTGAATAAAAAAAAAGGACGAAGAAAAAATAACAAATTCTTTATTATTTATTTATAAGAAACACGATTATATTGAAGGGATGAATGTCGTTTATGGTTCGTTTAATATCATCCCTTTTTTTTATTCATTTTTTTCATTTTCCTTTATTTCTCCATACAAAAGTCTATAAGTAAATAACTGGAAAATCATTTACATGTGAATAGGTTTTTTAACAATTTAAAAAAGATAAAAAAATAATAATAATAATAATAATAATAATAATAATAATAATAATAATAATAATAATGTATTATTATGTTGAAAAAAGCAGAATAAAAAAAATAGATTGTGAATGAGAATGACGTCTAAATGAATGACAAATCTCATTAACTATAATTTGATTATCATCACTTCAACGATAGTCAACGACTAGAGACAATTGGTCTACTTTATCACATTAAAATTATTATCTCTGATTTTTCAATTAGATTAAATGTATTTTTTTTTTCAAAATTTTATTTATCAGTTCATTATTGTAATTTCTAAAAAAGAATAAGTAATTTAATTTAATTATTAAATATAATTTATTTTTTTGTTATATTGGTCAAATTATATTCTATTAATTATGTAATAGAAATGATGGAGCCCATGAATGGTTATTTTGTTTTTGTTTTTACATACGGCTTACAGGTTGAAATTAATATTGTTTTTATTTAATTTAACTAGTTGTACGTAAACATATAAATGCAACATTTATATAACTTCAAAATGACCTTAAATTATTTATGTCGAATTAAATGACAAAAGTCTTAATCATTCTTTTTTTTCTTAATTAACATTTGTGAAATATTAAACCTTTAAATTAATCTCGTTTTCAGACAACTTTATGAAAATTCAATGTACCTCAATATTAATATTTTTAGACAATATATATTTTGTAAATAATAAAGTTAGACAATCATGAATATAGGAACGAAAAATCATTAAATTGCATTGCTCATTTTTATAATCATTTTATATATACCTACAATTAAATAAATTTTTTTTTATATCTTTCGATCGTAAAGAGATATCGATTAATTTCTGATAAAACATTATCGATTAAAAAAACAAATTTAAAATATCGTTGTCACTCCATTTAAATTTTTCTACTTTTTTTTATATCGTATCCAATTTCTTTGCCTTTTTTTCTATTTAATAGTATTTTCTAGATAATTTATATAAAATATAAAAAATCAATCAATTTAATTTGTTTTGATGACAAACAAAACAAACATAAAAAACAGTTTGTTTTTTGTTTTGTTTTCTTTTCTTTTTTTTTTTTAATTTCTAAAAGTAAAGTAAAGAAAAAACCAATAAAAAATCCCATAAAAAACAACTTACTAAGTAACATCAAGTATGTTTGTTAATCAGAAACATAATTTATGAGACTAATGAAAAAATAGGCATTATTATATTAGTTTTATTAAAATTAAACTGACAACTGTTTTTGTTATATTAGGGGTCAATCTATTATGGTCGGTTGTTGACTTATAGATTTTTTTTTGTTTCTGCTCTGGCATTGAATTGATCAAACACCAAACCGAACTTTTTCTGTGTATAATATGTGGTGATGGTCTCGTTTCCTTTACTCAATTTTTGTTTGCATTTAAGAATGTATCATCTTTTCTAAAAATATACTTAGTCCTGAATTGTGTTTTATTAAAAACATAAAATAGAAATTTATATTTTGATATATTATACAACCTTTAATTCAACTCATTAATACTTATGTTATAAAATGCATTTTATTTTCTTTATATTAAAATTTGGAAACCAAAAATTGACTTTATTTGGAAATTATTTAAAATACAAAATAAAATATTTAAAATATTAGGTGAATAGAAAATCGAAGAATGTTACTGTAGAAATACAATTATGCTTTATTTTGACCCATTGTGACGCATTACTTAGCGTAAAATGAAAGACAATGAAATACACATAACCTTCATAAATTGACCGTCCATAACATCCTGTCTAGTTTGTTTTTTCTTTATCTTTAAAATTCCAGGTTAATTAATTCACTATGAGAACAAGAAGTAAATATATATTGTTTTCTTCTATTCTTTACATTTTATATCGTTCGTCCTTAACTTATGTGTTGAAATTTTTATATTTTAAAATCTTTAATTAAATTTTCGGATAACTATAATTTTTGTTGTTATTTATGGGTCTTATTTAATGGGAAATTAATGATGAAATGGATAATTTAATTAGTTATAGTTAAGAACGATATCCTTTAATTTTAATTAATATTATGTATTTATTAACGGAAAAACAATGTTTGTCTCTGTTTGATTGATTATTATTATTATATATACTATTACGCATTACTAAATATTAAACTAGTAATTAGTTATTTCAGTCCAATTACTAATTTTGTATTTAATCATCTATGTGGAGATAGATATTTATATCCAATCAAAGAAATAATAATATAAAAGTTCAGACATGCAATACAATTTCTTATTACCTTTTTTCTTCTTCGATTGTTGCAATATATTTTAATCGTCTTAATTATAATAATAATACTAATAATAATAATGAGTGTAATAATCTTAATAATAATAATGATTATAATCTATAAGTTGAAGTTTTGTTTGGTAACGGCGATGAAATTTTTTCCACAATTATATTGAAATAATTTTATTTTACTTAACTTTACTTTTTACACTTAACTTAATACTTATTCTTATCCTTTATTTTTCTTTTATCATTTTTCTATTATTAATTTTCTAAATTATTTCTTGTTGCAATAATAATAAATTTATTGAAAAGAAAAAAATATTTATATTTTGTTGTTTGAAGAAAGGCAATAAAAATAAAATAGAAAAACTAGATGAAATTTTATTACTTGATTATTATTTGTATTTGGTTTTTCTGTTTATACTTACTAAGAGAAAAAAAAAGAATGAAAATCAATATTGAAAAGAAGAGAAAATGGTGGAAAAATGAGAAAGAATAATAATAATAATATGAGGTTTTGTTATTTGTTTGTTGTTTGTTATTATTTGTTGTTGTTGTGGTAATTTATGTGAGATTTATGAATTGCACGTATTTCTATATACTTGTATATATATTTATATATTATACTAAAGAATCATGACAACTAAAATTATATATAACATCATATATAATCAACACCAACCTAACCACCCACAATTTTGTATAAGTTTTGTATACCGTGTATTATGTATTTGTGTGTGTTATTATTGTGGTAGACAGACGGGTTGGTTTGATATTGGTTACAACAGACACTAGACAGAAGGCAATTTTAATATAAAGTCAAGGTCATAATTTTTTTTTAAACTTATTAAATATTGTGTTTATTGGCTTTCCATCAATTATAATTGTGAATTATTGAATAAATTATAATACTTATCAGTTTTTTATTCTTGTCTCCTTGATATCTACACAATAAAATAAAAATACGTGTCACTTGCTAGAAATTTATACACCTTAAAATATAAAAATATAAAACTAAATAGATGAGCGATATTTTATGGTAAAATTTCTGTTGTTCTGTTTAAACCTACAGTCAGTTAAAGCTTTTACTTAATTCAAAAAAAAATTACACAATAATCTTTCAAATAATAAATTATATAATATATTTTTATATTTGTGCATTTCTTGTGTTTATTTCTTACAGTTCATTAGAGATTTTTTTTTTAACTAAAAGCGATAATATTTTTTTAGCATAATATTTGAATGAATAAATGAAATTCAAACATTAAAAGCATATATATCATTATAACATAGTTCTTATTACTTTAATGTTTTACTAAACTATAAATATTTTAAAATTCGTCTCTATTTTTTTCTTTCTTCAAAGAATAGAATATTAAGAAATCCACGTATATAAGTATGTTATGTAGTTAAATTTACCTGGGTATTAACAAATTTAAATTCAAACACGTTCAATCTATAAATATTTTTATTATTTTCTTTAGAATTTTATTTGTTTTTATTCCCTTATTTTCTTTATTTATTTATCGAAATTTAAATTTTAATTAAAACTCATATTAAAATTTTATTTGTGTTTTTTTTTAAATATTTGCTAATAGTTCAGAAATTATAAGAAAACAATTAATTTTATTAATTCATAATAATTAATAAAATAAGTATTATGCAAAATAGTAATATATACATAATTTAAAATTGAAATAATTAAAAAAGTGCGCGGCAGTAAAACAAAAACAAATATGTAGTAATTGGTTTTTTCTTTGTGATTAAATATTTTTTAATTATTATTTGTTTACTTTTTATCTATTATTTTTTCATTGAATTCTGAATTTTTGTTAATGAAATTAAAAAATAATAATAATCGTTTGACTTAATTTGTTTCCTTTATAAAATTCAAGTGGTAAATAAAGATGTAGTTACATATGTTCAAGCAAAAGAAAATAAATTGAATTTAGATTAAGAAAATACAATAAATGAGACTTTTATCTGAGGTGTGAGTATGTGGTCTTAGACGAGGTGGATTAATAAATAAACGGCAACAAGAAGAATTTTGCTTTTTATTTAGGTTTATGGATAAAATTATATAAAATATAAATTTGAAAATGTTATTAACGCCTTTTCTCTGTCTCACTCTATCTCTCAGTCTCTCATTGTTTGTAGTTTTTTCTTTATTCTTTTTTTTTTATATTTCACAAATTCCTTTGGGCGCATTTTCCAAATATTGACATTATTTGATTATCTTTTTGGCTTTGAGTTTCTGTTAGTATTAACATTGTATTCGTATGTGGGAACTCAAAAGGAAAACGGAAAGAAAATATACTCATATATGAAATGAGAGAAAAATAAAGAAAAAATAAAAACACAAATTTAAATAAAATTTAAACAAAACAAAAAGAAAAAAACTCGTTCAAAACTAAAATTTCTTTTATTATATTTTTTTTTATATCTTAATAACGCCCGCACAAAACTCAACAAGTTCGTTCGTTTATTTCATTCAAAAAGAAAAAGAAGATCCAATTTACTTCTTTCGTTTCCTTATTTCCTTTTTTTTTGTTCCTCCTTTTCCTATAAACTTTTTTCTCTTACGTTATATACGGTCTTATATTTATTATATTTTTTAAAACAAAAAAAAAATGAGAGGAAAGAAAAGTGAGCAAGTTTTTCTCGTATATACAAAAAAAAAAAAAAAATTACATTTCTTTTTAAAAGACAAAAGTTTTACTCTTCTGTTCTTTTCTATTATATTTTTTTTTTTGGGTAAAATAAAAATATAGTTTTCTTAACAAATTCAAGGCAGATAAAGAAAGAATTTTTTAAGTAGATAATTTTCTTAAAATTAAAAAAAACTTTTTGTTTGTTATGAAATCAATAATAAGTTTGTTACTTTATTCTTATCCTTTTTTTCTTGTTATCTTTATAGAGAAACGACGACAATTTAAACGTGTCACTTTCAGTACCTCAGTACACAGGAAATCAACAACATAACCAACAATTTGAAATGGCTGATCAGGTGAGTCCTTTATTTAAGCTTATGTACTATGTTTTTTTTTATTCGTCATCTCTCTCCTTCATAATAATTTATTATAAAATTTTTGTATAAAAAAAAAAAGAAAAAGGAAAATAGAAGGCGTACAAAAAATCATTAATTTCGAACTTGGTATTAAGTCTATGCGCCATTAATATTAATTATAAAAATACAGTAATTTTCTATTATAATAAAAGTGTAAAAGAGAAATAGAATACAAAAGTTGGAAAGAGGAAAAAGGTGGTGTGTAGACACAGGAGACTGGAGAGTTAGACAATAATAGTAAATTAATGGAATAACGAGAAATGCAATTTATTTATTTATTTCTTTTTTTTCCTCTTTTGTTTCTTTTACTGAATTTGTTTACTTTTTTTTTAAAAAAAATGCAAATACATATTTTTTTTCTGAATGATTGCAGGAAAAAAAATTGAAAATGTAAAAAAACTTCATGTTTTTTTAATTTAAAAAGTGTTTTTTTTTTGTTGTTTTCGTCGTCTGTGTTTTATATTTTAATTAAATTAATTGAACGCTAAATAAACTATAATTGAATATTATTTATTTTGAATTGTAGAAGAAAAATAAAAATAAAAGGGCTTTCTATTATAATAACATCGATTAATCAATCGAAACTGAATTTTTTCAAAATGATTTATCGTCTTATTCATTGTAATATATTTTGTCTGATGTTTTCTTTTTTTTTCTCGTTCCTACAAAATTTCTTATCATAATGAAGATAGCCAACTGGAATTATATTAATGGATAATTATCCATTTGTTAGAAATTTTACATCTTTTATTTGTTTAGAAAAACAATTATTTTAATTCTAAAGGCTAAAAATAATATTTTGTTTTCATCGACTTGACTTTCTTTTTTTGAGAGGAAAATAATAAATGAGTTTGAAATCAAAGTTTATTTCATTTTATAGACAAAAAGTCTTGTATACTTGCAATCAGAGTTTTCGTTTACAAAAAACTACAAAATATTTAAAATTATACTATAATATTTCTACAAATTCTATAAATTTGTTTTTAATAAAAAATTAAAAATAATGAAGTCTTTTATACTCTTCGGACAATAACACAACGACATCATATATTATTATCACGTAAAGCAAAGTCGGATGAGACATTATTGTCTTTCTAAGGGATCGAAATATTACGCTTCAAATAATATTTATGTTCTCTTTAATCTTTTTCAATCGATAATTTTAAATGCAAAGTCTCCTTAATCTTCTAAACATCAGTTTCTGAATCTTTATAGATTATTTTTGCAAAACGAAATGAAACAAAACAAAAAAAAATAAAATAAAATATTTTGTCACGCTAAAAGATTTATATTTAATTCATAATGAAAAATAGTATAATCAAATTTTAAATTATTCAAACATGAAATTTTCTCTATAAAATAAAATAAAATAGTAATCTAAAAAGAAGAAGTAGAAAAGAATAAAAAAAAGAAGGGATATTAAATAAAATGAAAATGAATTATTCAAAGTATTTTCTATATAGGATTTAAATGCAATTTTAAAAGTAAATGCAAATTTATATATTATACCTACCAAAAACCAATACATAAATAAAATAAAACACATTATTATTAAATGGGGAAAAACACGATGACGGCTTTTGATTTTGATAAGAGAAGGAAAAGGACACAATAAACACAAGAACAACAATAACAACTAAACTACCAAACAACAATAAGAAAATGAAAAAAGAAATAGGAAAAAGGATTTTCCTGTTCAATTATTTGTGTTTTCATTCTCATTTATATTTTTTTTTATTCTGTTTCTTTTGCATACTTTTATTTTTTTTCTTTGAGTGAAACATTAATATTGTTTGTTGAGTGGTGTGTGTATGTTGTGTATATGTGCATGAGTGTATTTTGTAATGTGAGAGGAAAATAATTAAGTTCATTTTGCTAAACGAAGAAAAAAAAGTAGAAGAATAAAAGGAAAACTTAACTCATAATGACTAATTTTGTATTTTTATAGAATGCGATAATTGGATTGTAAAAAGCAAAAAAAAAAACTTAGTATGTAAACATAATTATTAATAATTAATTAATAAGTAATAATAATAATGACGAAAAAAACGATAATTTATATCACGTTTTGGCTGGAGTTTGTTAAGAGAGGGCTGGTAGAAGAAAAGGGGGAATTTCAGATTTTATTATACGACGAATATTGAAAAATATAAATTGAATTATAAATAATGATGACATAACAAAAAAAAAGAAAATTATGTATTAAGTAGGCATAAAAGTTATATACTGAAGAAAAAGGAGAAAAATAAACAACAGCAATAATAATAATAATAATAATAATAATAATAATAATAATAACAATAATAACAACAACAACCGAAAAAAAACGTAAATTACAACTTTCACTCAATTGAAATTTTTTGTTATATGGTTACTTTTTAATGTTTGTATAATATTATTTTACATCATTATATTGTGTCATGTAATCAATTTATTCTTTTTTTTTTTGTATTTACAAACAGTACCTCTCAACATTACTTTTTAATCAGGGAATAAAACCGAATCTAAACACAAACCGGAGCTGAAAATTGTACACTAAAAAAAATCGTCCAAGGCCATATTTCTCTACTAACTGTTAATTTTTTAAATGGGATGATTTTTTAATAAATATAAAAATGTTAATTTTTAAAATGGAAAAAATAATAAATCCTACATGCAATTACTTGATTACAGTACACAAATGAATTGTTTCACAGTTAACAGCACAAGAAAAAAATTCTCGATATTTTAATTTGAATTTAAAATCTATAAGAAATGTTCATTAGATTCTGAACTTTCTTTGGTTTCGGTTTAGATCCTTGGTTTTTTAAAAAATATCTATATGTATATATATATTATATGCATGCCTACTGTTTATGTTTATATGCATATGCATATGCGTGCAGGTATATGTATACCTACATAGGAATTACAAATATGTAAAAAGAAAGCAACGAAAATTTGTTGTACTCTTGTCAATTTTCATGTCAATTTTTTAAATAATATTTATTATAATAAATAAACATTTACTTTTGTTTGAGGTTATGTTTTTTTTTTAATATTTAACATGATTTATATCGATTAGATGGGTGGGCGCGGTATGGTCGTGTGGTTAGTGGGTGGTTGGTTGAACAAATTTCGTTGTATTGTTTTTTTTTTGTCTTTTTAATGATTGATATGTTGACGTGTTTATTCAATCAAGTATTTTAAGTTTAATGTAAACGAATGCAAATTTTATTTGTTTGTTTAATATTTTGGTTAATTTAATACAAACCAAAAAATAAATAGTTTCGAATTTGTTAATATTGATGACAAAATATTTTCCTATTACGCTTTTTTAAGAGCATTAAAAAAATATAACTAAGAAATAGAATAATAAACTTATATTATTTACCATGATTTAAGTTAGTAGATACATTCGTTTGTTTTATATAATGTGTATCTATAGGTATATATGTAAATGTATATATGTATTTTTATATGCTATTTTATTCATTCCAAACAATAAGTCAAGTTATTTCAACTAGTATTTTAAGAATGTAGACAACTTAATCTTTCGGTATGTCTTTATGGGATTTTCTTTTATTTTTTCCCAAGTTTATCAATTTTAATTATAATCGCAAAAATAGAAATTGAATAAAGAAAAATGAAATAAAGAAGGACGACTTCTTTCTCTTCTTATTATGAATTTTTTTTAAAAAAAATATTTTTGTCGTTATTTTTAATTACACAATTGGAATTAGCGTTATTGTTGTTTATTTGTAATGTTTGGATACCAAGAAGTCCGAAAATTTAATCAAAATACGGAATTTGAGATCTCGTAACAAAAGGAAAGAGAAAATGAGGAAAATTCGTAATTACGGAAAACATTAAAATGTTGATTGTATGTTTCCATAGCAGCAACAAACTCGTTTATTAAAAACGAATATGATTAGGGAAATATTGAAAGGGCTTAAAAGTTTTTTTTGCAAATAATTAAAAAATAAAACATCGTTTTAGAAATCCATAAATAAATTTAATTAAAAAATAATATTTTTTTTACCTCAAATCGATCGTCAGATACAATACACAACAACATTTAAAAATCACAAATAAATATATTTAAATTTATGACGTTTTATTTTTCCGTTTTGTTTTTTTTTTTTTGTAAATCTTTTTCTTTTTTTCTGTATTCGTATTTAGATTGCAAATTGAAACGAATAATAATTCAGTCGATTTTAAAACGACCAAAAAAAAAAGAAGAAAAAAACAGAAAACAAATTCTACTTTGACATAAAAGTATGCAATAAATTGCAGAGATTTTTTTTTTGATTTTTTATTGTTGTTTTTTTTTGTAACAAGAAATAAATAAAAATTCGGAAAACAATAATTTATTCTGTTTTTTTTTATCTAGTCTATCTAGCTATCTCTATCTATATATACTAAATATACAATGCAAGTAAGTATGTATATATGAATGCATAATACGATAACAATAACCACACAAAAATAACAACAAATATAAAAAAATGAGAAACAAAATCGGGGTAGAATGAAGCGATAAATTAAAAAAAATTGAAACAAAAATTCTGAAAGTACAACAAAATATTTGAGATATAAAATACGACTACAATGAGATGAGAGTAGAGCATAAAAAGAATCTCGAATCCAGGATTCAGAACATTCTACATAACATATACCTTTATACAGATACAGAGGCATAGAGACAGAATATACACAGGCATGGCAACCAAAATTAATACTAAAAAAAGAAAAAAAACGGAATTTTAAACAAAGGCCATCATTTGACAGCATTGACAAGAAAATATGGCAATAGGGTATCTGTGTAGGGTGACGGTAGCAGCGAAATAAGAATTATAGCATTTTTTTTGCTGTTAGTCGGTTATCAAATTTTTAAAATCGAAGTTTCGACTAAAAGATAATAATTATTATTAATTATATAAACTTTTTGAAAGAAAAAATAAGGAACCAGTTTAATTTTATATACATATATATTTTCTTGCTTTCTTACTTATTTGCTTACTGACATTGTTTTTTTTTTAACTTGTGTCCATACTTCATCATAATATAAAATAAAACAAAGGAAAACAATCATAAAGAAGAAATATTCAATCTGTCTGTCGTAAAGCGAAAGCAAGATTTAAACGAAAACAGAAACAACTTTCATTTGATTTTATATTATTATTATTTAAAAAAATGCATTTAATTTTTTTAACGTTTTCTTAATGAAAATAAGAAAGTCATGAGTACACGTTTTTTTTTCTCTCTCTCTATATATTTTTTTTTGTTTTTTTATTTATTATTCTTTTGTTTTAATCTTTTAATAAGCTCTCGTACATTATTATTATAAATTATTTTTATTCTTATTAAAATAGATTCATATCTTATTTTGTTACACTTTTTTATTTTTTCTTATTTATTTTATTATAAAATTTATAAGTTTATACACATCATTCATAATCTTTATCAACCAATCATATGTGTGTATTTGTTTTTGTATGCGAATATGAATTATTTTGTAAATATTTGTGTTTCATAAAGAAAAGAAAAAAAAAACAATAGTAGAGAAGATTTAATTTAGTTCGAGGTCATAAGAATAATATTATTTAAAAGAAATAGCTTAAATATCATAAATAAATAAATAAAAAAAAGTTTAATAAAATTTAAATTAAAAAAAGACAAAAATAGTTTTTTTTTCGATTTTAAAGTATCGCGATTTTTTTTTTGTTTTGTTTAAATTAGAGAAAAAGCGAAGAATTTAAAGAAAAAACAAAAAATAAATAAATAAATTCAAAGTGCCTTTTGTGTATCTTTGAATATCTTGAATGCAAATTATAAAGAAAAATTTCATCAAAAGAAAAAATTATGGTAAGAAAAATCGTTTGATTTTTAGATTTTGATTCAAATCGATTTTCTTTTACTATTTCAGTAAAAGACAATATAAAAAAAATGGAATATTTTCATCTTATTTGAAAAAAAAAACTCTTTTGAATATTTTGAACCTTTAAATCAGAAAATCAATAAAATTTGACTTACCTATATGGCTTGGATTTAATGTACATGATGAGATAAGAGGAAATACCTTAAAATTCCTTTCATATCAAAATGTTATATTTTGTATAAATAATAAATATGTTTACAGTTTAGCTTTAAATCTGCACAAATATTTTTTTACTTCTGTATTGGATCCTTTGATTTAAAGAATAATAAACGATTTAAGGTTGATTGATTAATTTCAATGCATATATATAGGAGTAGGATCCACTTAACTTCAGATCTTTGAATTGAACTTTAAACCACAAAACATTCCTTTCAATTCAATTTATCTTTTTTAAATGCAAAAGAATTTAAGAAATTAAAAATCATCATTTAAAGGGTTAAATTGAATAATAAATCTTTAATTTAGGTTGTTCTTTATTTTGTTTTTTTTTTTTGAGTTATTTTTAAATATTCTCTCTTGTTTTTCTTTCTTCTTTCAAACTAAATACGACCTAAACACCAATCTCCTTTTGACATTTCCCTGAATATTTATCATCATAAAATAGTTCGTTTAATTTTAATAAAATAAATTTAATAACAAAAACAACAATTTTGTTTTTTTTTTTAACTTTAATCATTTTATATTAAACGAAAGTATCCGGTCATCCAACTTAAACTATATAATAAATATATAGTAAAGTATATAAAAAAGTGTAGAGATATTTGTTTTTTTATATATATATTTTTTTTTAAATTTAATTACAAACCAAGGCATTTTAATTAAAATATTCTTTCTCATTCCTTTCGGTTTTTTTTCCTTCTTTCTCACTCTCTGTTTAGTCTTATGGTCGGTCTTGAATGAAAAAAATATATAATAAAATAAAACAAAAAGAAAAATGTTCATTTTCTGTCTGTAAAAACAATTAATTCTGCATACAAACATAACACACACACACACTATTCGCATACATACTAAAATAAGAACTTTCAAGTTTTTTTTTTATATTTTCTCCTCAGTTTAATTTTTTTTTTCTTTGGTAGCTTACTGATGATCTTTCAGTGGTTCTTCCTCTTCTTTTTTTATAAAAGATAAATCCTTTAAATAATAATTACATAAATCATTTAATGCATAAAAAAAATTAAAGTCAAACTTTTAATGATTGTTGTAATAATTCACAATGTGTGGGAGGATAAAAGGAAAAAGAAATCCTATTTAAAGTCTAGTCACAATTAAATTTTCATCACTTACGTAGTTGCGGGACACGTCCTTGTCTAGTCTATATTACTCCAAGTCAAAAATCTTTAATTTTCTGAATAAATTAATTATTAATTTAAATTATTACAATTAATGATTTAATCCGAACAGAAGAAAAATTCCAAATTTATATTTTTATTTTATTTCGAAAAAAGAAAATTATAAATTATATTTGAGAGAAAAGAGAAAAATAATAAGAAATAGTTAGCTAATTAATTGAACCGCGTACCGAAACCAAGACCAAACGAAAAAAAAGTAAAAGAAACGGAATTTATTACATTTTTAATTAAGATAAACGAATAAGTTGTATTAGTTAGAAGAGTATAACTATACACTAACACACACATATATATATATATATATATATATATATATTTTATAGATAGAGATGATAATAAAATTTAAACAATATCACAAAAATTTTAATTAAAAATAAATCTAATAAATCTTTAAGACTAATTTAAATTAAATCAACCAATTTACGATTACAAAGTTTATGTTTTAGTTTTTTTTTGTAATTTGTTGGAATTTTTCTTGTTTTTTTTTTCTTTCGTCTTTTATTTTCTTCTCATGTTTTTTTTATGGTTAGTGCTTTGACTTTAAAAAAAAAATGAATGTGACAATTTGTTAAACTGGGAAATTGTTATTGTGTAAGTTAAGGATCCGGAAATGTGTGTAGATGATGCCTGTTGTTTAAGTTACTTATTTATAAGGATGATGATGTTTTGTCAATGTTGTATATATTTTATTTCATTCATTCATTCAAAGATTTCTTTTATTGCGTAAAATAAATTGAAAATTATTTCACTTGATGAATTATTTCAGTCTGCATAAATAATAAATAATAGGAAATTACCGCAATCTATTTTAAACAATTTATTTAAAGTCTAAACTAAATCCGGTTACCAAATTGTGTTTAAACCAACACGAATATGAGTTTCTCCATTTTAATTCTATTTTAATTATTTTTATTTAATATTTTAAGAAAGCATTAATTTTTTGAAATAAAGTTTTGATTTTATTGAATATCTTTAGTTTTACATTTCATTTTGTACGAAATATTTCGAGCAATGGTATCTGTTTTTCATGTTCAAGACAATTAAATAAACTAAATTACTTATAATTTTTATATCCAAATATTTAGTTTTTATTTAAGTTGTACTTATTTACATTTTTTTATACTCTGTGCTTGGCTGCATTGGTTTTTTATCCTACAGTTAAATTCTGTTAGTAATTCTTCTAATTCTTTTGATTTATTTCAAATAACATTTGATGTTAAAGGAAATATTTTAGTCACAAAATTCAAAAGAATAATAAATATATAAATAATCATTATTATTATGGTTTAGAGAGTGATTAGATTAGATTTGATTAGATTACATGTTTACCTGTCTACTGTTTTAAATTTGTCTTATTGTCATAATCAAAGTATTTTTTTCCTAACGGATTATTAATTGCAAGTTTGATATTAAAAAAAAGTTCCAGTTTTCTTATGAATTCAATCATTTATTTAAAAAAGTAACGCACACATACACCCTCAAATATTTACACATGCATAAATCTGTAAAAGTTTTAAATACTTAAAACACTAAATTTGTTTATTTATAAATTAAACTGTTAAGATGTTAGATTATAATAATAATAATAATACTACTTAATACATACTTAATAAAATGTCTACTAATATTGACTTTTCGATTCACAAATATTAGTTTGTGTTTTGTTTTTTTTTTTTATTCTTAATTTTTTTATTTATTATTTTTTAATATCAAAATCAAATATTGATATTTTGTTCATGATTTTAAGCTGTTTGATTTTGAAATAGTTTTTTTTCTTAAACTACTCCCTCATTTTATCTACATACTTATAACCTTCTTCTTCATCTCTTGTCATATTTTTTTTGTCATTTGAGTTTTAGTTGAGCAAAGCAAAAATAACAATTAATACGTGCTTAAAAGATTAATCGCAAAAAAAAATCATAGTTTTTGACTGAAAAAATTAAATTCGAAAGTGTTAAAATATTTACATTACAATATATTTAAGTAGTTAGGATAATTTATTCTATTTTCAAATAAAAAAAAATATAGCTACTAATAACTACTAATAATAAAATAATAATAATAATATTATTAATAATTAGAAGTGCTGCACCTTTTTCCATTTTTTTTTCTTTCTCTCTTTTTATCTTTCTTGTTATTGTATATTTAACTTAAAAAAATAACAAATAAATTGGAGATAATTGAAAAACGTGACAGAAATAAGAAATATTTATTGATTATTTTCGTAATAAAATAATTATTATTTTCACTATAATTTTAATAGAATCAAAATCCATTTTTTTTGTTTACTTCACTGTATTTTATTTCATTTTATTTTATTTAGATAAATCAATTTTGAACAAATTTTTTTAAATAAAAGAAGTAATCAGGAATATAATTTTCGTTCCATAAATGGAAACTTAAAAATAACATTTTGATAAGTTTGCTATATTTTTAGCATACAAAGTAATAACTGTTCCTATTTTCTCCTTAAGGCGATTCATTTAAAAAATCGGAATTTTCGTTATTGTAATGCAATAATTAACAAAACTTAATTCTTTTTTATAAGAACGACAAGAAATATATAACATACTGATAAAGTAGGTGGGAAGAGTCACTTAACTTTATCAATATTCTGTTCCGAATTAAGTTGAACGGAAATTTAACCCTAGTTTATATAAATAAAATTTAATAAATAAACTTAGTATGAAAACACGTGACGATAAGCGTATTGAGATAAAATAATAAATTTAAAAAAAAAAATATTTAGATTTATTTCTCGTAATACATACTTTTTTTTTCCAATTACGTCAATTACAAAAATATATGTATGTATGTAGGTACATATGTTTATTCATTTTACGTAAATGAAAATAATGACAAAATCTTGACTAGTCTTTGTTCAATGTATTTGAAAGAACACGGAAAAACTCATTTTTTTTAATAATAATTACAATTTAAATTTCCATTTTATTTAATTTTTAAATAATAAATTATTATAATAATTTATAATAATAAATAAGTAAACGAAGTAAAAATTTACATCCCTTTTATAATATATTGTTTTTTTTTTCTTCTTTTCTCTTTCCTCATCGTTTTCCCATTTTTTGCACCCCTTATTTTCTTCATAATAATAATAATAATAATAATAATAATAATGAGAAAATACAAAAGCTTTGATTTTAAAATAAATTTCACAAAGAGATGCAAATTGTTTTTTCTTTTTCTTTTTCATTTTTTTTTTCTTTTCTTTCGTTAGAATATTTTAATATAATAATAAGAAATAACTCAGCGTGTTTTATTTTTGAATATTTAGAATTTCTTCTTCTTCTTCTTCTTTATTTCCCTTCTTTCTTTCTTTTTTTTGTTTTAATTTTTCCATTTTAATTTTAATAAAATGAATGAATAATTAAAAAAAATGAAGAAAATATATTATACTTAACATTATTAATTAAAATTATACATAATAATTATAAATTTTAAATTAAATATTCTCTTTTTCATTAAAATTTTTTTTCTTTTATTTCAGACATTTCATACACCATCATTTGGTGATGAAGACTTTGATATACCATCAATAAACTCACATATAGGACAACATCATAATACACATCATCAAATGGAACAGCATCAATATCAGATGCATCCAAATAGTTCACCTCATATGGTTAATTTTAGTGAACAACAACAGCAGCAACAACAACAACAACAGCAGCAACAATATCAATGGCATCAGGAACCTCCGCCACAACAACATATACAGCATCACAAGTAAATTATTCATTCTAAATATTGATTGGAAACATAATACTCAATTTATTTCCTAGAAAAATCAATTAAAAAGTGTTATTCTAGTTTTGTAACAATTCTTAATATTATTTTTTAGTCCTGGATATCAAATGCAATCACCAAATCAAGGATCTTATCCAATTTCTAGTCCAACTGGAAATCCACATCAAACACAACAAATGTTATTAATGCAGCCACCACAGCAATCACCCCAAATGCCTCCACAAATGTCACCACAATTAGGGGGTGGACATACATTTGTTGGACGATCACCTCAAGGTGGTCATGGGACAACCGAAAATGGTACTACCAGTGAAGATAGTGATGATAATGGAATACCAGTAAGTTCTTTTATAATTAATTGAAAATAATGAATTTATAATTTAAATTAAAATGTTTACATTAGCTATTATCGAGCTGTTATTAATTATATTACTCTCTTATCGCTTCAATAAAGAAGAAAATCATAATAAAAAACAATTGTGACTTGTGGTAAATTACAGGTGGAAATATTAGATTTGGTTTAATCTGTTCATAATGCTGGTTAAAATATTAAAATATTCAAAACAATCAAATCGTGTTGTTCTAAAATTTAAGTTGCCGGGTAACGTTACTCAAATGTTTCAAAGTTTTTGGATGAACAAGATGAACATAGCTGAATTATTATCATACATATTTTTTCATTTTTCAGTATTAAATTATAATGCAATAACACCAAGTCTATTTAAATCCCATAAAACATTTTAAGTTTGTTTATGATGACAAGTATTTCGTAATGTACATTATTTCCTGTTTGTATTATTATTATTACTATTTTTTTAAAATATTATTTTTATTAATATTTAAATATAAATCACGAAACAAATAAACAATAATTTTCATTAATTTATGTTTGTTTATTTTCTAAAAGGCAAATACATTAAAAAGACCATCACCTGAGCCATTGGCTGAACCAGTGAGTTCACCAAATGGACCTAGTAAAGCAGTTCCTGTAAGCAAAAAACCTAAAGTAACAAAAAAGAAGAAAAAACGAGATCCAAATGAGCCACAAAAGTAAGTTGTTTGTTTTTTTTTGTTTAAAATTTGATTGATTTAAACAAAATTAAATATTTTTTAGTTGAGCTATATTTGTTTTCTAGTATACAGTATACATATATTGAACTTAACAAACCAATTTTAATGACTTTTATGGATTTTAAAGTGGAGTTCAAGAACAAATAACAAAATAATATAATAAAAAAAACAACAACAAAATAAGATATATTGCTTTGAACTCAATTATAAAAGGGCTTTGAATAATATTATAACAAATATACACACATCCTTGTGATTAGTCGTGTTTGTGTTTATGTATACATAAAAATATCTGAGTCATCAACACTTTTCTTTTATTGTTATTTAAATTAATATTTTTTTACGATAATTTGTATTTTTTATTTTATTTTGTGTCTAGTATAATATTAAATTCTTCGGTATGTGGGTGCGCACTATGATTTTAATGTTTCTATTTTTATTAATAAAATTGTAATATAAATTATCTTAAATCTAATCGAAATTCTATGTAATTTTTTGAATATTCAACTTCAATAACAATAATTGTATTAAGGTCGCATAATTAATAAACGGAACATAAGTGTTATCATATAACCATTTTGCATTATATTTATGATTATGCCATATGCCATTTTAATTTTTTTGTGTTTTTTTTTTTAAATTGAATAACGATGTAAATTAAATCTTATAATTATGCCTTTACTTTCCTTTATTGATTTTGAAAAGTTGTTACTTTTTGATTTGTTTTTCTTATGTTTTTTTTTTTTTTTTTTTTTTTTGTTAATGTGAGTTTTTTTTAGAGGTTCATCAACAGCTCGCTAATGGCTTAAAAAAGCACCTGTTTTTTTTTCTGTTAATTTGTTTTTCTTTTTTTTTTTCATTGTGGCATTAACACAAATTTAAGAAGGAAGGGGGATTCACAAATACTTACCTTTTCTTTTTTTTTATTTATTTATCAAAAACTGAAAAACGATTGTTTTATTGTGATTAGGATTTTTAAAAATTATTATTTAACATTTTTTTTTTAATTATTTATAAAAGAATCCAATGTCAGATTAAACTTCTAAAGCAACCTATTGACCCGATTATTATGTGTCCTTGATTTATATTTTTCAATGTTTGATTAAGATTTTATTCAATTTATTTTGTCATTATTCCATTTTATCAATGAGATACGAAATTTTATAATCCAGATTGTTTAGTTTTTTTTAAATATAAATGAATGAATAATAATATTTGATTTAAAATATTAATTCTTTTTCCGAATAATTAACGTTGTTTTACGACAAAAAAAATAATTATCTACACTGACCCAGTTATTTTAGTATTTCACTTTTTTTTTTCATTGTAATTTTTTTTTAGTTCACATAAATATTTTCGGTCATTTAAAAGAGAAAATTTTGTGCGCGATTTTGTACGTATATATATGTATGTGTGTGTGTGTGTTTGAATTTTTTTTGTAAGTAAATTAACGATGGAAAAAATGTAATCGATTTTTAATTTAATCTTTCTCTTGTCTGTGTAACGAATTTCAAATTATGAATTTATCTTGTATGTGAAGTTAAATTGACTTAAGAATAAGAAATATTTTTAATTTCATACATTTTTCCGAAGATAATGAATTACACAAAAAAAAAGATTTTTTTTGCAATGGAAGTAGAAGAGTTCCAATTTAAAGTTGTTTGGATTGAACAGTCGTAATGTAGGTGATTATTAATATGGATTGTTTCGCTGTTGTTGTTGTATTTGTGTTGCGTGTGTGTGTATGTGTAAATTACTGACTGATTTCATAATTCAGTTAAAACATTTTTTGTTGTTGTAAGTCAATTAAATTTAAATGATTTGTTTGTTTGAATTTAAATTATGAAGGTTGATATTAAATATTTCTGTATAGGTATTTTAAATTTATTTTATGACTAATGGAATTGGATTTTGTATTAATTTGTTGGTAGCAACAACTAAATAAAAACTTAAAACAAATAAAACGGAGGTAAATGTGCTTAATTTAGGATGAATCAATCAAAATCATCAAATTAAATTGTTTTCTCTATCTCATGTCTCTCATGTCACATGTCTAACAAATTGTCATATTTTATTATGACAACAATCTGTAGTTCAATGATCCGTTCCAAGTCAAATTGTTTCGTTTTCTCTCTTGTCTCGCGCTCAATTTTGTTAAAGAACGTTAACATTTTCAAACAATTACATTATTATTTATTATACATTTTGTGACCTTCGTTTCGTTGTTTTATATTGCGTCAGTAACAATGTCTTCGTCTATGTCTCTCATTGTTCAAGACAAAAATGAACAGCTTTGGATTCTTCATCTTAATAGTCATATTATTATTATAATAAGTTAAATATTGTGTTTGTTTTACTCACAAATCTATTGAAATACGTATAATAGAATATATGACGTAACAATTCTTTTGTTTCATTATCGTATTTTTTCTAAATCCATTTAAATTAAATCATCAAAAATATTTTAACTAGTTGGGATGAAAGAAAGTTTTATCAATTATTATTTTTGCCAATTTCAATTTAAAACAGCAATGAACTCTTAATTGCAGAGTAACTTATTAACTGTTTCTTCATTTAAATAATAAAAAAATATTGTTGTCGCCATATTGTTTAATTTTTATTGATTGTTGGTCAAGGTAATGGACAATAACAAAAGAATTAAAATTTATGAATACAATTTTTTATTCACATGCTATGAAAAATAAATAGGCTACTTTCCTGATTTCGTCACTTGTTTAAATTAAAATTAACATGATAGGTATGGAATCATTGAATTTTATCAATATTTCATGAGAATAGGAGAATATTCTCCTTATAACAAAATGGAAAAGATAAAATTACAAGCCTAATTAGATAAGTTAAACTGAAATTGAATAAAACTTTCAATGTGACCATTTTCTTCTATCACTCTTTTTGTTTTTCTTTATTTTATTTTTGTATTAATATTTTCTTTTGCCAATTTATAATGAAAATATAAAAATATTTTGTTTCTTTTTTCACGAAAAGTAGCAGAAATTCAACAACAAATACAAAGTGGGGTGCACTATAAATATAGAATAATATGAAAAAAAAACAGTTAAAAGAAAAACATTGAAATATGAGGCAGTCAGGGGAGTCGAGACATTACAAATTTATGATGAAAGGATGTTAGATATTTATGATCGTAAATTTATGTTTTTTCTTTTTTCGTTTTTAGAGGGTGCAAAAATAATTGATTCCTGTTTTGATTCAAAAGAGAAAGGAAAAATAAAATTATAATCAATAAAATATTTGATTAAGCTTTGTTTGAAGAATTCCAAATAATCGAATTTTTATTCATTTATTTATTCAATTATGAGTAGTATTTCTTCATTTTTTAATCAAAATGGAAAGAGTTTTTTTTTAATACTTTTTTATTCATCATTTCATTTAGATTTTTCATAAAAATAATATCCATCAAATTTATTCTTTAAAATCAAAGAAAATAAACTTTAAACATTTGTGTTGACTGAAGTTTTTCTTCCCCTATTTTATTTTTCTTTTTAAAGATAAATTTACATTTTATTTATTTTTTTCTATTTTTTAAATTAATTTTCTGAATGAAAAACATCAATTTCCTTTTATAGACAAATATAAAATTTTGATATATGTTTTTTTATTATATTGTTTATTTCAATTTTCAAATACACAAAAAAACTTTCTATCTTATTATTATTATTATTATTATTATTCTTATTTTTTCTTTTTTGCTGAAATTTAAAACAGTAACAAAAGGAAAAACAAACAACAAAATGTTTTTTTTTTTATTAGAAATGACAACTTTATTGATTATTTTTCTTTTCTTTATCATTGTGCATAAATATATTTATAGGAAAATAACAGGGGTGGATAAGAAGAGTAAAATATTTTACGCGTTATTTTTTTTTAGTTTATAATGAAAATATTTTTGAATATTATTCTTACACTGAACACAATAGCTGTACAATAATAATTACATAGGTTAATTTTATTTTGGGCAAGAATTTTTTATAAAATAGATCTTCGAGAATTAATATTCTTTTATCTGATTTTTAATCCACTTTTGAAAAATAACCGATTTAGTTATATTTATTTTATTATAGAAACCAACACACACTGTTACACTTATATATACACATTTATGTAAAGAAAGAGTAACAGATAGAGAGAAAAATTTTGTTTCATATATATATAATACGCTATTTGTCATTTCCGCACCATTGAATTTTATGATCGGAACGTGGATTTCAAATATCAGATCATTTACCCAATGGTTCGTTGTACGATTTGCGTTTTACTGGTGGTAACTCACTTTTGACGATGACTACACACTGCATTATATGGGGAACATACAAACACATAGAGGCTAATACAGGAAATCATACGGAATCCATACATTCAAAAGAATAGAAAACATAAGAATTTTCTCGTTTTTAATAATATCATCCCCTGGACCCCTCCCCACATTTCTCATCATTTGAAACTCCTGACCCCACAATTTCTCTTCCCACTTCTCATTCTTAAAATTTATTGTTGCAATTTTCTTGGAATTTTGTAAAACTTTTTAATTTGATCGTTAGGTCGTTATAAGAATTTATGGCTTACATGAGGTTTCTTTATATTTTCTCTTCTTTCTTCTTTCTTCTTTTTTTTTTTTTTTTTGCTTTTCTTACTCTCATTGTTATTGTTGTTGCTGTTGTTTTTATCCAATATCTGTACATTTATTTCTTTAGCTAGAAAAATAGATAAAGAGAATGAGAGAGAGAAAGAAAGCTTGGCGAATAATGTAACAAGAGAATCATAATAAGCAACTTTGAAAACAAACCTGAAAATATTTAATATTTTTGGTATACTTTCAATTTATGGTAATCAAGCAAAAAAAAACTACCATGCCCTTTGCCCTTTTATGTCTAAAAACAAAGAAAAAATGTATATAAATAAGTAAATAAATAGTGATTAGTAATTAGTACCCTTAATTTGTTAAAATATATAAAAATGTATAGCATGATTTAATGTCATTATTATTGTAATATTATTTTCTCCTCCCGTGCTAAAGTAATAAATCTTATTGCACGCTAGTTTAAATGTATTTATATAAATAATCATTTATTTTTAATCTTAAGTATTTTTTATGTTTTTCTTTCTTTTTTATAATTAATTCATTCATTATAAATATTTACGATTTTATTTCGTTTCTTTTTATTTACAGACCCGTATCAGCCTATGCTTTATTTTTCCGTGACACTCAAGCTGCCATTAAAGGACAAAATCCAACAGCATCATTTGGTGAAGTATCTAAAATTGTTGCATCAATGTGGGATGCTTTAGCAACAGAACATAAGAACGTAAGTTTCAAATAATTTAATTCTAAAAATTAATCTAATTATAAAAATGATATTTATAAAAAAAGTAATTAAATAATTTTATTTAAAGAACGAATATAAAAAAAGAACAAGATATTTTCTTTCTTTTATTCTCTCGAAAAAGTCTCATCCATAAACGAAAATTATAATTATTGATTTTTTTTTGTATATAAGCAAGTCTAAACGTAACGTAACGAAAACGTGTTTGTTCAAAAAGATAAAAGTAATGAAAGTAAATAGTTTTGAAGGAAAAAGAGGGAAGAAAACAACAACAATAATAAAATAAAAAAAATTCTTGGGGGGAATTAATTTTGTTATACAAGAATTTTCTTCTATTTTTCGTCATCAGTAGAATTATGGGCAATTATAGTAAAAAAAATAACATAAAATAAAATAAAGAATTTTATCTAATTTATTGTAATAAAATGCACCCCTTTTTTAAATGAACGAACTAAAATATCGATTGAAATGAGATTGTTCAATCAGATTTTAACAATTGAATTAAGAACACAAAAAATAAAACGTAATTTTAGATAAATTTTTTTAACAGTAATTTTTATCAATTGGTATCTCTGAAAGTAAATCTTGAAAAGTAGAATTGTTACGATTATCGTTTTTTGGGGATGGATTCCTGTTCTGAAAAGAAAAAAAAACATGTCAATTTAAAAAAGTTTCTTCTTACTTTGTCAGAAATTTTTGTTCAGGTGAAAAAGCATCAATTAAATTAAAATTAATTGATCTACTAAGGTTATTGACCTAACCACCCTTAAAATAACTTTAATGAAAGAGAAATATAGTGCGATAGTGTGAGGGAACAGAACATAAAGTGACAATGAATTATTTTTGTTTCTGTCAATTTCGAAAGCATCAAATGGACAAATTGTTTTTCTTTCAATAATCAATATTTTATTTCTGCTACAGCGAAGTTGAAAATATGTTAACATCTGTTGGAAAATAATAGAAAATAGAAAAGGGAAAAGTTATAATTAAAAATGTGTCAACTATTTCATACTTTCTTTCTGTAAATGAGGTTCTTTATTTTTT
Source organism: Pedicia rivosa (assembly GCA_963082725.1). NCBI lineage: Eukaryota > Metazoa > Arthropoda > Insecta > Diptera > Pediciidae > Pedicia > Pedicia rivosa. The sequence continues at coordinate 25,488,933 of OY720153.1, forward strand.
TTTCTAATTACATAGAACAATTATAATTATTAAATTGAATATTGAAACTTAAAGTTGAAAGTATTAGCATTTAGGAAAAAAAAAAATTTTGAATAATATATTATTTAATTATTCAATCAAGAATTCAATCAATCAATCAATTTTTTCAATCAAAATTTATTTAATCGGTTTTTAATGGCATTGTTTCTGTTTATATACATTTTATTTATGTATTCTGGCATACATTTCACCTTTTACATTTATATCAAAGTCCAAAATTAGACTTCAAACATTTTTGCAGATAGGAAAGTACTCAAACCATTTTCAGTCTTCTTACAATAATACAGTTTTCAAGTCCAACTGTTACAACTTTACCATTTTATTTTTAGTCCAATAAAAAATTGTAAACACCTTTAACCTATTACCCTTCTGTCTGACACCAAATTTCCATATAAATAATAACATTTTGATTGTAACTTGTAACTATACTAAATCCGTAGTAATTGTCACATGCAAACATAATAAATATTTTTGACCTAATTTATTCTTAAATACATTTTCTATATTCTTATATTTTTTTTTTGTCTAATCATAATTTAATAAATAGTTACAACAAAAAAAAATTTCCTTTTTTTTTCATATTTTTCTGTTTCTTTATTTTTGTTTAAATTCCAATATAAAAAAAAAGTATAAAACATTAATTATTACGTCATTTTATATGTTAAAACTTCGTGATTACATTAAATTATATACCTTTGGGGTACAATTTTAATATAAATTAATAAATTATACATTTATGTTGAATGAAATATTAATTTTACCTTCTTATCTTAACTTTACCATCTATTTTGCTAAAATATTCAAATATATTTCCGGCATAATACAAATATACAAAAAATATATGTATATATATACTGCAGAAATACACACACACAACACTAATACAACTATGAACGGGGCGCCATCTAAAATCTCCTATTATTCCTACAACACGGAAAAGTGCAGGATTAAGATAAATAATTTATATTCTATTATTTTATTAGTGAATTGTGACGTCATGATGAGACAATAAAAATAAATACTGGGATAGATTAGATAGAAACAATTACTTATTGCTACCTTTTCACACAAATTTAACATCAAAAAAATATATTTCTAATTCAAATAGGGCGGCGAAAACAAAACACATTTTAGTTTAAATATTATTAAATAATAATTTTTTCCTTCACTTTAACTAACTAACTATTCTTTTCTTTCTTTTATTTGTGCTTTGTTTGAAATTTTATTATTCAAATTCTATAAATTTGAATTTTTATTGTTTTGTTCTAAAGTCAATAAAAAAAAAATTAAAATTGTTTTGTGTTTTTCTTGTTATTTGTTTTTCGTTTCGTTATGCATATAATTTTATTATTTCTTATAAATAACACAACGACAATGCGTCGTTATATAAATCTCATTCTCTAACATTATTTTGAAGTTTAATTTAAAAGATTTTTCGCTTAAGAAATTATTTTTCTGCTGTTATTCTATTTACCAAAAGAAAAGTTGCAATTTTTTTTAACAATAATCAAAATAGATCGGGTCAATATTCTTCTGTTTTTTTTTTCTCTCTAAAAAAATATAAAATCAAGGATAAAAATAAGAAAGTTTTTTTTTTGTTCTTTCTTTTTTTTTATTACAAATTTATTTATAAATAAGGAGATGATGGAAATAGAGGAAATTGGAGTTTTACTCTTGTTATGTTACGTATTTATGACTTTGACTTTGAAGAATAACTTTTTCTTTGCTGTTTTACTTTTAAAAATAGTTGTAAAAATTGGAATGTGAATTGATCAGAAATTTATGTTACAATTTACTGAAATTGTTTTTTGTTTTTTAAAGAAATTGAATCTTGAGTCCAATATTTGGACTCTTAGATTGAAATCTGGCCCAGCGCTAAAATATAAACGTCAAATAAAAAATGTCTTCTTAGTTCATTTCATTGTTTTGCAATTAACATCATATATTTAAGATCACTTATTCATTTTCATTAAATATATTCGTCAGAATAAATAAATAAAATTTGACTGAAATTAAATGAACGAATTTTTATGACGCGTATTAATCAATAAACACAATAAATTGACCGATTTCTTATCATAACATTCTTCTTCGTCTTCCTTCTCTTTTATTATTATATAACTTTTTCTTTTTCTTCTTTATATTTTTCTCTTAAAAGAAAATCAATGATCTATAAAATGACTAAAGTTAAACAGAAGAAAAATAGAATAAAAAAAACCAAAAACAAAAAAATCGTTTGAAAAAAGTAATTTAAAAGTTTGTTTTTTTTTGTCTATATTTTTATTGCTTCTTCTTATGCTTTGCATCATGAAAATTAAATTTTTAATAAAAAAAAATTTCCTTCCTAAAATAAAAATTTAGAAAGGAAAATATAAAAGTTTCAAGGTATACTTTTTTACGTAGGTCAAGTTTTATTTAATGAAAAACAAAAAAAAATGGTAAACATTTTTCAAATAATTTTTCTTTTCAATAAATTAAATTTGGTTTATTAATTTTAAATTTATTCAAAAATTTTTTAAATAAATAATTTTACCTTCAGTTTATTTCTTAAATAAAATAATTAAATTTTATTTGGTTATAAATTTTTTTTGTATAAATCGAATTTAGATTAATCAAAAGAGGAAAGAAAGAGAATAGGAATTTTACTTTCAATTGACCGAACGATTTAAGGGTGAATGTAATTTTTTTTTTGGGTTCTCTTTTGAAATCTTCTAAGGTGTGTTCATCTGTGTGTGTTTTTTGGGTTTATTTTCACCTTTCACCTTCATTAAGTTTGGTTAGCAAATTCTCTTTATTTTAAGTCAAGAAATATATAATCACACAAAGTTTTAATTTTTACATGTGATTTGTTGAAATCATAGAATTTAGAAATATTTTCTAGTAAAAATTCCATACACATACATAATAATATAATCGTCAATACGCAGTTGTATTTTGATTCGTTCAATGATAATATGCAAATTGAATCTTGTATTTCTAGCAACTAAGATTTTTCCAATTTATCAAAATGCTCCCAGTGATTGAACGTTAGCAAATTTTAAAAAAATCTATTTCGATTGTATTAACTTAAATTAAAATCTAGAGTTAAAAATGAAACGTAAATATTACAGAATCAATATTTAAACTTTTAATTTTATGTTTAGATTTTCAATTAAAAATTTTACGCAATTGACTTAATACATATTTTTTTTTATATTGTTACATTTTTGTTGTGTTGAAAAAAAAAAACTTAAAAATCCTACGCTTTATATTTCCAAGAAACTAAATGAATTTTTCTCTTTCCTCCGCTTCACCGTTTCTCATTTTTCATTTTATTTATTTTATATTTTAGAAGTAATCAAATTTAGAACGCAAGGAAAAATTGTGTTCCTTCTGACTTTATACTCTTTCCTTTTATTTTTCAACCTAGAGCCACCCACTTTTAAACCCAATTCTACAGAACCGTTCTACACATTCATGCACACACATTCATATACACATACACTAACACTAATACATTATTCATGTTCTTCACAGAGTGCACAGAATTTAATATCCGGCAAATGTTTTTGATGTAAAAATATGAGTTATTGCACGTTGATATTGTTTGTTATAAATGTCATTTTTTTAATAATATTATTATTGTTGTGCTTGTTCTTATTGTTACTCTTTTAGTTTAATTACAAGTATATAACTACTATAAACCTACGAACACACAAACACAAATCATACATTTGTACATAAGAAACTTTTTAAGACTTTGTTGAGTTGCCCTTTTTACAAATCGGTCATTCTCTCTTATATACTTATTCATTTTGGAATTCGTTATATGTGATTGATTGTAAAAAATATCTCTAAAAAAATTGTGACTTGATTGAAATGAATTTTATAAGATTTCCAAAGTGGTGTTCTGATCGGGAAATTTTCTTTTATGATATTATTAATTGAACAATTACTTGAATTAAATTTTTATATAAAGACCATCAACATAAATGATTTTAATTGTATTAGATTGAATTTTATAAAGAAATTTTTTTTACCCTAATCCCCAGATTCTTATTTATGTATTTTTTGTACTTCCGACCAAAACTTACCTTTTTCAATCACAATTTTCTTTCGTTTTACTGATTTTTTTTTTCATTCTTTATCATACATAAAACATAAGTAAGAATAAGACCAAATAGAAGAGGAAAAAGTAGACGATGATTCTTCTCGTTTCCTTCTATAATGCATTTTAAAAAAGAAACATTAGAAAAGTTTTTCAATTTAATTTTGAGATCAAAATACCATACCGTCACCACCAAAACCATCAACTCAATTCTCGTATTCCTTCCCTCTCACAATATATTGTGTCCTACTCTTACCTTAACTCCTATTCTGTTTCTTGTTTTCTCTCTGTTTCTCTCTCTCTCTCTCTCTCTCTCTGCCGTACATATATACTCACTTATTGCGGCGCACTCCTTTGTACACCCGTCAAGCCCGAAACAACAACAACAACAAAACGGCACAACAACAATAGAAAAACTTGTGGGTTGTATAGTGTAAGGGGTGGGAGATGTGGAGGATAAAAAAAATCCACTTCATTTAAAGTGTTTTAAAAAAAGTAAAAAAAAAATAGGAAGACTAAGAAGAAAAAGAATTTAACTTAAAAAAAGAAAAATGGTGAAATTCCATTTGAAAAATTGTTGTTTCTAAAAGTAATAATAACTTTTTATTAAAATAAGATTAATTTTCTTCTTTCATTTCTTTTTCTTTTCTGTATTTTGTTTGTATATACGTTTTATATTATTCTTTGTATTTCGTGTGAGTGTGTGTGTGTGTGTGTGTGTGTGTGTGTGTGTGTGTGTGTGTGTGTGTGTGTGTGTGTGTGTGTGTGTGCTTTTAATAGAATATTTTTGTTTATTTTTTTTCTTTCTGTTGAATTTTTTATTTTATTAAATTGACATATTTTTAAAGATGATATATTTTATTCGTTTTTTTTTATCTTTTCGCTTTTCGTCTCTCTTTTTCTTTTTTGTATATCTGTCTCATTTACTCTGTTCAGACTTCAAAATTTAATTAAAAAACTTGAACAATTTTATAGAAATTAATTTATATTTATATTTTTTTATTAAATAAAAAAATAAAATGATTATATTATCCTGTGTTTGTTTTTTTTAAAAATTCTTTTGTATGTATGTATGTATGTGTTGTATATACACATGCATTTATTTAATGTGTAGGTTTATGTATGTTGTGAAAGAGCTTTTTTTTTTTTTGTCGGAAGGAAATTCTTTTGTACTGATTGTATTTTTATTTCTATTTTATTATTATATTTTTTTTTGTTAAAAAATACATTATTTTTAATTTTCATTTACAAAAGAAAATAAAGAAATCAGAAAAGAAAAACAAAGCAAAAATAAAAATAAAATAAAACAAAACAAAACAAAAAAGAGGAACACAAAAATTTGTTCATTCTCTTTTCCTCTCCTCTCGTCTGTTTGTTATTATTATTATGGTATGTTTTATTATAATTATTATGATGGTAGCAACAATACCCACCAAACCAAATACAATATTCTTTAAACAATGTGTTGAAAGAAAAAAAAATTAAAAAAAAAAAGGAAAAATTATAAGAAGAAGTAAACGACGGTGGAAGAAGGAGAAAAAGACAAAAACAAAAAAATGAACGCATGAATTATGTGCGCATAATTCTTTTAAAAAACAAAAAAATAAAAAGTTTTTCTTTTTTTTGATTTAACTGCGAAAATAAATCCAACGTTCGCGCATTAGACACAATTTTTGCATGCCACGGACATACATTATTTATGAGAACGTCGACTTTTAACAGAATATGTATATGTATGTATATATTTTGTGTTTTTGTTTCGACGAGAGAAAAATATACCCTTTTTATTGTTTTTAATGATTAATTTTGTTATTCAGTTGGTTGGGTTGAATGGATTGGGGGTTCAGGTTCAGTTTTTTTTTCTTGTTTGGGTTGAAAGAGCGGGAGCTATAAAGGGGATATGAGGGTAGGTAAAATAAAAAAATAAAAAATTGCGTTAAATCATAAATATTATAATTCAATGTGAACAATTTTTTATTCTTTTTTTTTCGTCTGAAAAATATTATAAGGGAAGATTTATTGGATGAGACAAATTAAAAAGTTTGTGAGAATCTCTTTTGATATTAAATATGAAAATTAATAATTATATAAAAATTTAATAATATTTTATATTTAATTAAACGTGAACTTTTCTTTATTTTATCATTTTTTTTCTTTTTTGTTTTCTCAGGTTTATAAAAAGAAGACCGAAGCAGCTAAAAAAGAATATTTAAAAGCTTTGGCTGCATATAGAGCAAGTTTAGTATCAAGGGTATGTTTTTGTTTTCTCTGTTTATTCTCTGTTTCTAATTTAAATAATATTATTTAATAATTTCTATATTTTTGATCCAAAGGGGAGTGATACAGAACAGCAGCAACAACAAGCGCCAATGTATTCACCACCACCACCACCCCAACAACAACAGCAACAACAACAGCAGCAGCAACAACAAAATCAATCACAAACTGTTCAACAACAACATATTGTTTCACATCCACAACAATCTCCGCAACATATTCCACAAAATTTACCAGTTTCACAAACAAGTCCTCATTTGTCACATCAAGGTGGTCCACCGCATTCTCAACAACAACAGCAACAACAACAAAACGCTTATCCACCTTATCAATCGCCATATAGATCCCCACCCATAGATAAGCAGGTAAATATTTGTTTAAATATTAAAAATAAAATGAAACCCATTTCTTATCAAATCTTATTTATATTAAGATAACAAATAAAATATTCTAAATGAATTAATCTTGTTTCCGAAACAATATTCAATTTTTCTTATAATAATTCATTTTCCATTTCTCTTGGTAATTTAATTAGACAAATCTGTTATAGAAACTTTATTTATATTTTTCATTAATATTCCAATTTCTTATCGTTCTAAAAAGTTAAAAGATTTATTGTTTCGTTTTTTTAATGGTCGCCTTTTTAATTCATTATCGCTTACGTTCTAATTTCTGATCGCATAAATTCTATAATTTAATTGAAATCAATTTACAGTATTTTCTTATTTGGAAGAAAAAAAAATTAATAAATAATGAAAAGTAATTAAATAATTTTATTGATATAAATCAAAGGAAAAATTAATGATAATTTAGAAAGATCTTTAAAAATATCAAATTGTGTCGACTTTATCATTATCATCATTACCAAAAAAACCAAACATTTTCCCAATTTATAATTACAATTGAGAAGAACTGTTCAATATAATTATTTTTATTGAACTATTCCGGTTTTATCGATTTCATTGTTAATCGATTTGACTATAAACTTTCGAATTCTTTTGTCAAAATTAATAATTATTAAACTGAAACTAAAAAAACATAATTTACTTAATAATGAATTGAAATATTTTATAAGGTAATGATGCAGCCAAATATGCAAATGCAACATCACAATCAACATCCACAAATGAATGTTCAACAGCCACAAATGATGGGCATGATACCATTAAACCAAATGATTGGACAAATGAATCCGCCACCATCACCCCAACAGCAACAACAACAAAATCAAATGAATTCAATGGGTCATCAAGGTTTAAATGGTATGATGGGTATGGGAATGCCTCAACAGTATATGAATCAACAGGTAAGAAGTTTGACACGACTTTAAATTTTTTTTTTCTTTTTTTTTATTATTATTTCTTTTCCTTTTTTTTCTTTCTTCTTGTTCAATTTCAAAGTTTGAATTAAGTTTTTTTTTGTTCTCCGTATAAAAAAAAACTTTCTTTTTTCTTTCTTCAAATTAAAAATTCAAATTGTTTTTCTTTCCTTTGTTTTTTTTTTGTTTTTTTTTTTTTGATTATATTTATTAAATAAAAAAGGTACATCGACAACATGCACAACAAACACAACAACAACATCCAATGAGTCCACATACAATACCACCAGTATCTGGTTCTCCCCCAACAAATGATCAAACATCACAACAGCCCCAACAATGTATTCGTCATGGTTGTACTAATCAGGCAATTGTAAATTCTGATTGGGAAGATGAATATTGCAGTAATGAATGTGTTATAACACATTGTCGGTTAGTATTATTTAAAATTATATTCAGTAAAAAAGCTCTATAATTCGAAAGGTAATTATTATATAAAAATTGAAAATCTTTAAATTCATTTGAAATTCTATTGATGATGTTCCAACAAATTCGGAAATTAAAATATTTTGGACAAAAATATTCGAATTAAAGAGGGATTTGACTGTATTTATTTTGACTCTTATTATTGAAATTGAACATGAAACTTCTTTATTTTAAAAATTGATTTTTCTTTTTTATTTTTTGTAGTATTTGTTTTTTACCTTGTCATAATTTTTCAATTATATTAATTTATTTTATTTTAACTTTTTTTTTGTTTACAGTGATGTCTTTGGTAATTGGGTACAATCAAATGCAAACCAGCAACAACAATCATTTTCAGCTGTTAAGTAATTGTGATTCTACTTAACAATTAGATATTCGGGATCACATTGATCAGGCTAAAAATTAATAAAACTTGTAAATCTCAACATAAGAAAAGCATAAGAAAACATAGAACATAAAATTATAATATCATCATTTTAGTTTTAATATTAATTTAATGAAAAAAACAAACAAAAAGAGGCAAAGCGTACATTCCACAAGGGATAACATTTAAAGATTTATTTTTGAGTTACAGAACAATGAAAAAATTATTTATTTTTTATTAAAAATGTCCAAAATGTTGTTCAATAAAATTTTAATAATTATCATTGTAACCGTTTAACCGTGAATGTTGAAATCTTTAAATGCTATCCCTGACCGCACTTGAATTATATAAAATTTGTTTATGGAAAATTTATCAAATGAGTTTTTAACAGCCGGCTATAAATTTTTACATTTAGGCATTGTTAACATAATAACTTTTCCAAAATCAAATTTATTTAATTTGTGCCAGAATGTGCCTTAATTATGAATTTATAAGTTTATTTTATTAATTTAAAAAATAAAAATCGTTTTATTGCCATTGAACTTCTATTCTATTCTTCTTAATAAACTAATAACTGAAAAAAAGAGTTTAGAATCTCTTATTTTAAAATCAGTTGAAATTATTTTAATGAAAATTTCAATTGATTTACATTTTACAATTTTTGATGTTTTTAAATGAATAAAAATAAAACAATTGAAAAAGCAGTTTTTTTTTGTGTTGAAGTTTAAGTGGCTTTATGCGATTCTATGAAATAAGTAAGACATTTAAATTTACATTAAAAAAAATTTTTTATACAGAAACCAACAAAACAATTTGCGTTTATATAATTCACCCGTTACACCGAATAAATTAATACTTCCTCAAATTGAAATTTTTCGTTTTAAAAAAATAGACAAAATTAACGCACTGTATGAAGAAATTTCGGTAATGAAGCTGATTTTGTTTACATATTTTTCAATAGAATTTTCCCAAATAAATTAATAAACTAAAAATCAATTTTACTGATGGACGAACGGAAGTAAACGAATAATGTTTACTTCTTGTAATGAGGAAATTAATTGACAATTCATAAAATTGAAGTTCAGTAGGCGTTACTAACTTTACATATTAATACATCAGCCAGAGAGAGAGACAAAATACAAAAATTACAATTTCCGTTTTTATTTTAGTAAATATTTATAAATAATTCATCTTTTTAATTTATTAAACTTAATAACTTAATCTAACAAAAAAAAAAAAAAAAGAATGAAGCAAATTTCAATTATCATATATATTTTTCCATCATTTGGTTATCGATTTTCTTTTTTTAAATCAATGTTTTTTTTTGTAAAGTTTTTCAAAGAAACGAAAAAAACAATTAGATTTATTTTTCTTATTATTTTTCTTGTTATTCTTGTTGTTGTTGCTGTTGTTGTAGATAGACAAAAATTATTTCCATTCATATTTAAATTTTATGTTTTCAAGAAGAAAAAAAACGGTAAATTAAAGAAGAATATTCTTACAAAATTAATACATTGATTGATTGATATCGTTGTATAAAAATTTGATTCAATTTTTTAAAAGTATGAACAAATTCATTTTAATGAATTTTAACTAGAGAATAGACTAAGGCTAACTAAAGTTTATCCGAAAAATTTCTAGAATCATTGATTTATACTATAAACAATCTTGAATTATTTTCTTTAGACATTAGACCGTTAAAAGTGATATAATTTACTGCGGAATTATAATTTACTCAGTTTTGTTTTTGTTTAATACAGTTTTTTTTCTAAAAATTTAGCTGAGCAATTAAAAATGCAAAATGAATATTTTGTCATTTTTTAGTAAACTTATTTAAATAAAAAAAAAAAAGATAACAAGAAAAGAAACTTAATAAAAATTTTATACATTAAAATTTGTTTCAATTTACAAAATAATGAAAGTGTGAAAAATTAAGAAAAAAAAAGTAATAATCACTTTCCTTTTTTTTTTGTTTTTTTGTAAATAAAATAAATTAAAGAAAAAAATAAAAAGAAAACAAGGAAAATATGGTTGCCATAATTAAGCAATTATTCCATAATTATAATTATTAATTAATAAAGTAATAGAAAAACTACAATTATGATTAAATAATTAAAAAAAAAATATAATTGATTATTAAAGGAAAAAAAAAATTGATTGAATTCTAGAATTTAGAATTTTGCGATTAAAATGAAAAACAAAAAATATGAAAATGAGTTACTACTTGAGACAATTAGAAGAAGAAGAATAAAAATAAAGGATTAAAAATTAAAAATAAATTATAAAGAAAAAATTAAAAAAAAAAAACTTAAACAATTATTCAAAAATAAATTAAGAATAAGAAAGACAAAAAGAAAATTGTAAAAATATTGCTTTTCTTTCTTTAAAACATTTTCTATTAATAAAAAAATTTTTACTGAAAATTTCCGTTTGTATTGTTCTTTTTCTTCGGTATAAAATTTTTTCATGAGAAATAGAATTTTCATTTTTTATAAAATTTGTAAGGTTTTTTAAAAACAAAAAACATTTGTGAAGTTTACATTCATTTAACAGGTTTACATTGCCATTGTAATGTGAAATAAAAATCTGACAAAAATGTTTCGAAAAGTTGAATTTTTTTTAACTAGAAAATCAAATTAATTTCTTTATTAATTAAAATTTGAAGAACAAATGTCAGATGAATGAGAAAAAAAGCCTACAAGTAAATTATTTGTTATGATTATTTTGCTGAACAATCACAGAATAAAGTAGCAGAGAAAAATAACATTTGCAATGGTTTGCTTTATTTATGTTTTGATTTTTTATTTTAGTTGAGCCGCCATAGCTAATATTTCGATAATTTCAATATTTTTATTTTGAATAATGTACAATTTTTCATCTTGATTTTCTAAAAATTTTTATAATAAATTATAAAAACAAAACAATTAATTCTCTGTCTCTTTGAATATATTGCTCTCATTTCGAGAATAAGACGAGTTTTTAATTATTAATTAAATAAATATTTTAAGAATTTTACAAAATTAAAATCACAAGAATAATTTTTTTTTCTAATTTTATTAAAATAAATTTCAAAGTTTTTATTTTATGAAAAATTTTAAAATTTATTATTCATCAAGAAGAACAATAAGATGAAAGGAAAACTATGAATATATTATAATAATTAATAATAATTAAATAATAATTAATAAACATGAAAGAAAAATAAAAATAAAGAAAATATATTAATTAAATTAAGGACATAATTAAAGAGATAGAATACAAAAATAAAATAACATTGAATAAAAAATGCAACAAAAAAAAAAGTTTAAAATAAAATGAAAATGAAACTGAAACGTAAGATGAATAAAAACAAAAAAAAACTAATAAATAAGAAAAAGATAATTAATTAAATTAAAAAAGAAAAATAAAGGAAGAAAAATAAAAATAATAATAAAAAATATGATTTTTAAAAAAATAAAAACAAAATAAATAAAAAAAAAAATAATAATTAAAATAAATTTAAGGTAATTTTATTCTGTGTTATTATTATTTGTACAAAAATGAAATAATAATGTTATCCAAAACTTGTAAATAATTAACTACGAAAAATTAAAATAAACAAAAAAAAAAGAATTATTTGAAGAACAGTTTTTTATAATTTTAAATATGATGTTTGTTTTCATGCAGTTAAAAATTGTACAATACGGTAAGTTTTTCTATTAATTTTATAAAAACAACAAATATTTTTCGACCGAATCAAAATCTTAAAAGTATTTTTTTTTCAGTGATGCTGTGAAGAAAAATTGTTATTTAATGTAATAGAGAACAATAAAGTTTTATTATTTTCAATTTAAAATATTATAAGTTGTATTTGTTGTTTGTTGTTGAATGTTTTCTGAAAATAATTGTACTATATCACAATTATTTTTGTGTTTCTTTATTTCATTTTGAACGTCATTTTTATTTTCGATTAGAACTTAGTCGAGACATTGTTTTTCAACCGGATATATATTTGGTTTATGTATTCAATCCACTAATTCACCATTATTAGTCAATTTTGAAACCTATTTGCAGAAATAATCACCATTTCAGCCAACGTTAAATTTGTATTTTTTTTTTATATTTTGTACTTGACTTGCAAGTGAACTACTGATTTAACGTCCCTTTTTCCACCTAAATTCAGCCATGCCGAGACCTACTATTTTTGATGTGGGTTCTGAACCACCTAGCATCTGCACATGCATTTTAATTCAATTCGGCGCATTGAATTTGTATTTAAAAAAAATGGAAAAAAGTAGAATCTAAAATATTTTACTATTCGTAATCCCTAAAATTCAGAATTCATTTGAACATCAATAAACAAAGAAAATCTAAATTCTTATAGGAATGATTTCAAATTGAAAATCTAAACAGAATACTTATAATACGCCATTACTTTAAAATATGGGCATTATCACCAGATGCCCGAGAAATATATATAAGCGTATTTATATATAAATATACGTATGTTCTTAATAATGAAATTTATTTACATTTGTTATTTACATTTTTCCTGTTTGATGAAAGAAAAACAAATTAATGAAAATAAATTATAATGAAACAAACACAGATTTTAAACAACATTTTGATGACAAATAATAGCCCCTCCTTGTTTTAAATATGGTGGATAAATTAATCTTAAAGTTATTTGATCTTTAATGGCCGACATAATAAATATATAAAATTTTCTATTTTTCATTTAAATTTTAAATCATGCATTTGTGTATTAATTGTTTAGTTGTAATATTTATAACGAGAGTAAAATAACTATTTAATTAAATTCATTAATGCAATCAATTAGGTAAGGTTCATATCAGTATAAACAAAATTATAAAAAAATGTGTATTAGAATAAATACCTATGGATTATATTAATTAAAGTGCAGATGATTTTCGTTTTTATTTTAAATTTGCGTGATAAATAATTTATTGAAATTTAAAAAAAAAAATAGCTGATATACCGACACGAGAATATCTTTAATTTTAATTAATAATTTATAATAATTTTCTGTTTATAGAAATTATCTGGAAAACTTATTTAGACTGAATTAAAACCAAGTATCTCACACATCTAGGTCTTATTTTCTAATGAATCTTAAAACAATTTATAATTTAAATATTAATTTCCAATAATATTCTGACAACGATCGATTAAAAAATTATAAAACCTTTCTGACAAAACCATGAAATCATTTGGAAATTTAACAGTGGTATTTTAAAAATATATCTTTGATGTTTTTTGTTTCCGATCAAGTTTATGATTATAATCAACTAAAACAATGTCTTAGATTTATTAAATTTTTTAAACTCATGAGTCTAAGAGAAACTGTGGATGTGGTAATGATTTATGAATTTGTTAGATAGAGATAATGCAATTAATGAATTGTTATGAAATAATAAATTATCATTTTAAAAATAACTGAAATTGTGGGGAGAAAAAGAAGAATTGTTTTATTGCTTCGTCGTAATCGACTAAGCCTAGTAATGGAGAATTTTCAAATTCAACTTTTTTTAATTTTTAAAAGACACAATTAAAAGAAAATTTCCAAAAAAAAATTTTTCTCACATAGAATGACCCTAAGGTAACTTATTTTTAAACTTTTAACGTGAAGTGATTTCAATAAAATTTTGGAATTAGTATTTATTTTGGTCCCCAATAGAACCCTATTGATTTGGGGAGTGATTGGGGCACGAGGTGGATCACCCCCAATACAAATGTTTTGGAAAAAATCAGTTTATCGAGGATTGCGACAACGGATTGCAATGAAATTATGGGATTAGTATTCTATTGGTCCATCATAGAACCATATTGATTTTAGGGGGGATCGAGGCACGGGGTGAAGCACCTCTCATACAATTTTTTTGGAAAAAATAAGTTTTTTTAAGAACCCGTGAACTGGTTTCAATGAAATTTTGGGATTAGTGTTTTATTATATTAAATGATGGTTCCATGGAGGGGTTTTCAGAACTTGGGTATATTGTTATCCGTTACTGATGTTAAATGCTGACAGTACTATTGCATAACATCGACGAAGCATACAGCCATACTTGTATGTCGTTTTGTATTTCCTTTAAGATTTCATGTAAAAAAAAACCATTAAAGATAAACAAACAAATTATTTGCAAAAATCTCTAAATTGTTGGTTACAAGAATCTTTATAAAAATTATTTGCTTCGTAAAAATGTAGGTTCATATTATTCGTTGAAAACTTTTTTGTTCAATAAATCAATCAAGAAAAACATAAATATAACAGTGTATTCTTAACACACTTTAATAAATGGTTCAAAAATCCTTATTTTATGTCACATAATTTATTAATTTGATAAGAAATAATATTTTCATTTAAGTTGATCGTTATTCGTAACTCACGAAAAATGTTAAAAATAATCTATACTTATTTACTTACTTTGATTTGATGGAATGTTGGTTGATTTAGGTATATTATTTCTTATACTAGACTAAAATTGCAATCCACACTTTACGATCAGAATTTTTTAAATTAAATAATATTTAAAAATTAACACTTTATTCATATTCACTGACATAATTAAAAATCACATATGTATAGGTAAAATGAACAGTGTACGAGAGCAAAGTCCATTAGAAAGAAAGAGAAAAACTAACCACTTTTAAATTCTAAGAATTCCTGTCTGTTACTTTTATTTTTTCTTTTGCTTCAATTTTCTTATTAATATTAAGGAGAATGAGAGAGTCAGGCTGTTTATATATTGTATTAAATTTGTCTGTTGCGATTTTTGGTTTGTATTTCTGTTCTTTTTGTAGAATCTTTTTTTTTTTTCGTTTTTAATACGTAAATCATTTTGTCACTACACTTTCATTCTAAAGCTTAGTACAGAATTTCAATAATGCATATGACTAAACATATTTAATAATCAGAATCACTTGTATAAATCAGCTCTTAATTAAAACGAAAGAGAGAAGAATATAAGGAATGTAAATTTAGAAAAAAGGAAACATACTGGACATAATTGGGATTCTAGTTTTCTCTTTTTTATCGTCATAATTATTAATGCTATTTGTATTCTTTCTTCAAAATATTTTCTATACTTTAGAACTTTTTGTTATTAAATGCTAATTAATTTGAACTTATTGTTAGTACATATCGTGGATTGAATTCGTGTAATAAATTGCCAAATTTTCTTATTTTTATGTCGTATGTATAAATTCATGTTGAAACAAGTTTCTTCAACAATATTTTTGTCGTCATTTCTCTATATTACGACGGCTTTTTATTCATTTATCTCCTTATTCTTTCTCTTTTTCTCACTCTCAATCATATATTTCTCTTCTTTATCACCTTTCAATCCATTCTATCAAATGAAAATTTATTACAAGGATATCGAAGATCCAAAGCAAAAATCATATTCATATAAAAAAATTTCACTCTTAATCATTCAAATTTTATGAATTAAATCATTATTTTAGAACCTTTAATTTCTCAATAAATTAAGTAGAGCACAAAGGATATTGTACGATTAATTTAATGTCAATTTTTCCCAATGATTTCATTACGATAATCCAAAATTGTCTCTTTCATTTATTAGACCCCTTTTTGTTGCCGATAGAAAAACGTGATTTTGACAAACTCAAATGACAAAAATTATGAATATATGTTATAAGAATGGACATGACCACGTTCTATCTGTTATCAATTTCAATTCTTTAGATTTTAAAAGAACTTAAAATGTAAGGAATTATTTAATTTTTATTTTTTTACCACTTTTTGTTTGCGTTTTCTATGATTAAAATTTTTAATTATTATTTTATTATGAACATTAAAATTGAAACAAAAAAAAATTTTAGCTTTCTTTAGGCAGATTTGGGAATAATACAAAAGAAACTGATATAGGCAACTAAGATTGTTGAAGTCCATCTGTACAGTGTAAAACAAAACAACAATATACAGACTTAAAACTAACCTTATTATTTCAGGTAAGAACAATATTTTTTACATTTTATTGCTTGATTTAGGTGCGATAAGCTTTTTATTTTGAACATTTTTATTTTATCAATTATTATTATTGGGATCTATGAGATCTCCGACCGCGAATCTGTTAAAACATAAAAGGAGTGTGAACTTAGGTATGCGGTATGCTTAGGTGGTCAACAACGAGTGAAGAAATTTCTAAAAATTTGAATTTTAATTAAAAACAATTTTTTTTAATTATTTTAGAATTTTGGTGTTCCACAGAAACATAAATAAAAAGAAATTCTCTTTCTGCTGTCGTGACAAAAACAAAGAAAATTGTTATGTGAATAAATTTTACACCTGCAAATTTTTGATTCTTTTTTCTATTTTTATTTATTTATTCTGTTTTCTATTGTTTGTTTTGAAAAATACAAATAAATTAAATCAAAAGCTGATACTTTTAACTTCTACACTTCGTAATAATTTTTTTTTCATTTTGCAGAAATACTAATATAGATTTGTCTTCCTTTGACTTCATTTGTTAATCTCCATTTTATTAAATTATTTTGAATTTTAATTACATAACAGCTCGTTTCCTGCATTAAATAATTTATTATTATTTTCATAATAATTCTTTAATCAAATTTAAAACAACAAAATATTCTAATTTGGAAAAATATAAAAAAGTTAATTTTGTGTTGAAAAATCTTGAATAGTAGTAATCCTTATAGCAAAAGATTCTTCTCCTTCTTCCTCTTACTTTGTTTCTCATAATTTAATTTGTTATTCCTTTTTCAAAATAAGAATTGTATTCAAAAGAAAACAAAATCAACGAAGGTGTTTTCGCTTCCCTTCGGCTCATTTTTTCAATTTCTTGCTTTGTTTTTCTCTCTCAACTAAAACTCTTTTTATTAAAAAAAATTTAGTCTCTTTGAGGATCACAAATAAAAAAACATTCAAATTCAAGTTTAGGATTAATTTCTATTTGAGTTTGGTATTTTGTTGTGTTAAGTACTCCAGTGATATTAACTAATCTTTTATCTTATAATTTAAAAACAATAAAATGAGTGAGTTTGTTCAGCATTTATTAAAAAATCTTCAAAATTTTCCAGCACCCAACAATGGTAAAACTTTTATAATTACTTCAACCGATGGAATCGTGATCTTTTATTTTATTGTATTTGTAAAATTGAGAGATTTATAAAGAATATAAATTTTTTTTTTCGATCAGTTTGAAAATGTTTAAAAAATTAAATAAGTAGACAAAAATTTTATTTAAGAAAAGAAATACAAAATTTTAATTATTTTTTCTCAAAAATACTTCACCATTATAAAATAAAGCTTGAAAAACATTGAAATAATAATTAGTGGTTTTAAGTCTGGTCATTCAGCAAAAGAAAAATATTAAATCTCTTAACTTTGAAATTAAAGTGAAAAAAATATTTCAAAAATTCTTCCCTTAATTGTGAATAAATTAAAGTTAAAACTAAAATATATTAAATCTGCTTTTAGATTTATGATGATATCCCAACTTAATTTTTCTGTTATCTATTTTAATATGGGTGTTAATATTAAAAATAAATAAAATAATGCATTTGCTGCCCCAATTGAATTAATAATTAAAACAAATAGACAAGTTTAAATTTACAAAATTCTCGAAAAGCAATCATTTATTGTTGTAGATGTACTTTTTCTAGCTGTATTAAATCATTTGATTTAATTAAAAAAAATCGGTATTAAATAAATCAACGTTGAAACTAAAGTTTACAATAAATATAAAAAAATTATTCTTTATGTTGGCTGTAACGTCTACTTAATAATGATTATATATTTATTTTATAAAAAGTTTATTCCTATTTATTGTTTATCAGATAAATTTCATTGAAATTAATTTTGTTTTAAAATTTATTAAATAATGTTCACATTTTTAGTTCGTCTAAAATTTAAAGTTAAGTAAATTTAAAGTGCGAGCGAATGATAGCCAATATATCCGAATTGAAATGATGCGTCCATCCTTTATAATTCGAATTCTGTTTATTTTTAATAACTATATTGGTGTTATGAAAATAATAATAATAATAATAATAATAAATATACAAATTAAGTAAAGGAATAATTCTTAGAATGAAAAACAGAATGGCTTCCATTTAACATGCGCACCATCATCCATATTGAAAAAAGGAGTGGTTAAATTCTGTTTTATCGGTTTAATTTGTATTCTTATTTTTTATTTTTGTTTTTTTCTTTTCAGATACCATCAAAAATATTCGTCAGGAATTTAATAAAAATGGTCGGAACGTCGATGAGAGAAAAATTCAGAACACAAAGAATGTAAGTTTTTTAAAAATTATTCTTCTTTTTGTGATAAAATATTTTATTTATTTTAAACTTTAAACTATTTTTAGATGGAATGTGTCTTCTGTAAAAACAACGAGAGACCCGTGCATATTTATCGAACACATCAAGTTAGAGATTCAGCTGGACGCACAACATGTCCATTTTTAAGGCTCTACGTATGCCCTATATGCTTTGCTTCCGGTGATGAGGCACACACAACTAAATATTGTAAAAAACGAAAAATAATAACAATGGAGGACATTAATAATAGACTCCAAAAGTCAAAAAGCTTCAAGAAAATTAACATATTTCGGCTCTAATTATCATGTTGAATTAATCGTTAATAAAACAACAAAATGCCCTTAACATAAAACAAGTGAATTTATGGATTATGATATTATTAATTTATGTTAATTTAATATTAATTAATCTACTATGAATGAAATTTAAATATTGTTGTTGAAATATTTATGATATTTAAAATTAGTTAATTATTACTTTTAATTACTTTATTAATTGAGCTAATAAATTAAGAAAAATGAAGAAATGAAAATTAAGAATACTTTAATATGCATTATTAACGTAATTTAATTTAAGAATATTATTTTAATAAAATAATGTTTTTCTAAAAAAAAAGTGTTTTTTATTTTATTTGTAATTTTTAACCTAACATTTGACAGTAGGAATATGAATTTATACTGGAAAATTTCATAACTTATTTGGTTTAAAAAATATTGATGTAAATTTACAATTTTTCATTGAATACTGTTGGTAAGACTTAAATTCATATTTCATACACACAATAGAGTAATACCAAACATTATTATTTATTATACCCACTTACCGGCATATAAATCATTATTCTTATCTTCCACCAGTTTAAAATATTATTGGTACCTTTTTTGTTTTTCTAACAGTACAATAAAAATTTTCACACTGTATAAACAGAAGTGGGATTTGCAATAATGGAAAATAAGTGGTAATAGGTAACACTGGATGAATTTATTAAGTTAACTGAATTTAATTTTTTTTAAACATTTATGAATTATTTTATTAATAATTTTAAATTTAACCATAATTTTTGGATTCTGTTTAAAAACACATTTGCTTGTTTCATTTTTCATTTTATTGAATAATTTCAGCACAGAAACGGAAAATATTTTGGTAATAAATTTTTCATATTGATAGAAAGGAAATTATGTTCGTAAGCACATTTCTGGTTCATTTGAATTGTATTTGTTTCAGGTAGAAAATAATCGTAAAATTGGCTATTGTGGGTTTTATTATTTCCTCTGCAATAAATAAGAAGAAAGTACAATCAAACAACAAACTGTTTTAGCGACAAATGAATGTATATGAACTAAAAAAAAAAGAAGAGCAGAAAACAGAGAAGTATTATTCTCGCAACGATCGATTAAAAAATTATAAAACCTTTCTGACGTAACCATGAAATCATTTGGTAATTTAACAGTGGTATTTTAAAAATATATCTTTGATGTTTTTTGTTTCCGATCAAGTTTATGATTATAATCAACTAAAACAATGTCTTAGATTTATTAAATTTTATAAACTCATGAGTCTAAAAGAAACTGATTTATGAGTTTATTAGATAGAGATTTATTCGAATATTCCTAACTGTATAATTATATTATGTAAGTTATGAAAAAATAAATTATCATTCTATTTATTTTAAAAATGACTGAAATTGTGGGGAGAAAAAGAAGAATTTTTTATTTTATTTTCTTTGAGATTTCATGTAAAAAAACAATTAAAGATAAATAAACATTGCAAAAATCTCTAAATATTAATTAAAAACAATTCAGAAAAATTGTTGGTTACCAGAATCTTTATAAAAATTATTTGCTTCGTAAAAATGTAGGTTCATATTATTCGTTGAAATTTTTTTTGTTCAATAAATCAATCAAAAAAAACATAAATATAACAGTGTATTTTTAACACACTTTAATAAATGGTTCAAAAATCCTTATTTTATGTCACATAATTTATTAATTTGATAAGAAATAATATTTTCACTTAAGTTGATCGTTATTCGTAACTCACGAAAAATGTTAAAACAAATCTATACTTATTTACTTACTTTGATTTGATGGAATGTTGGTTGATTTAGGTATATTATTTTTTATACTAGACTAAAATTGCAATCCACAGTTTACGATCAGAATTTTTTAAATTAAATAAAATTATTAAATAATATTTAAAAATTAACACTTTATTCATATTCACTGGCATAATTAAAAATCACATATGTATAGGTAAAATGAACAGTGTACGAGAGCAAAGTCCATTAGAAAGAAAGAGAAAAACTAACCACTTTTTAATTCTAAGAATTCCTGTCTGTTACTTTTATTTTTTCTTTTGCTTCATTTTTCTTATTAATATTAGGGAGAATGCTCTCATTCTCCTTAGGGTGTTTATATATTTTATTAAATTTGTCTGTTGTGGTTTTTGGTTTGTATTTCTGTTCATTTTGTAGAATCTTTTGTATACGTAAATCATTTTGTCACTACACTTTCATTCTAAAGCTTAGTACAGAATTTCAATAATGCATATGACTAAACATATTTAATAATCAGAATCACTTGTATAAATCAGCTCTTAATTAAAACGAAAGAGAGAAGAATATAAGGAATGTAAATTTAGAAAAAAATAAACATACTGGACATAATTTGGATTCTAATTTTCTCTTTTTTATCGTCATAATTATTAATGCTATTTGTATTCTTTCTTCAAAATATTTTCTATACTTTAGAACTTTTTGTTATTAAATGCTAATTAATTTGAACTTATTGTAAGTACATATCGTGGATTGAATTCGTGTAATAGATTGCAAAATTTTCTTATTTTTATGTCGTATGTATAAATTCATGTTGAAACAAGTTTCTTCAACAATATTTTTGTCGTCATTTCTCTATATTACGACGGCTTTTTATTCATTTATCTCCTTATTCTTTCTCTTTTTCTCACTCTCAATCATATATTTCTCTTCTTTATCACCTTTCAATCCATTCTATCAAATGAAAATTTATTACAAGGATATCGAAGATCCAAAGCAAAAATCATATTCATATAAAAAAATTTCACTCTTAATCATTCAAATTTTATGAATTAAATCATTATTTTAGAACCTTTAATTTCTCAATAAATTAAGTAGAGCACAAAGGATATTGTACGATTCATTTAATGTCAATTTTTCCCAATGATTTCATTACGATAATCGAAAATTATCTTTTTCATTTATTTTACCTCTTTTTGTTGCTACTCCGATAGAAAAACGTGATTTTGACAAACTCAAATGACAAAAATTATGAATATATGTTATAAGAATGGACATGACAACGTTCTATCTGTTATCAATTTCAATTCTTTAGATTTTAAAAGAACTTAAAATGTAAGGAATTATTTAATTTTTATTTTTTTACCACTTTTTGTTTGCGTTTTCTATGATTAAAATTTTTAATTATTATTTTATTATGAACATTAAAATTGAAACAAACAAAAATTTTAGCTTTCTTTAGGCAGATTTGGGAATAATACAAAAGAAACTGATATAGGCAACTAAGATTGTTGAAGTCCATCTGTACAGTGTAAAACAAAAGAAAAATATACAGACTTAAAACTAGCCTTATTATTTCAGGTAAGAACAATATTTTTTATATTTTATTGCTTGATTTAGGTGCGATAAGCTTTTATTTTGAAGATTTTTATTTTATCAATTATTATTATTGGGATCTATGAGATCTTCGACCGCGAATCTGTTAAAACATAAAAGGAGTGTGAACTTAGGTATGCGGTATGCTTAGGTGGTCAATAACGAGTGAAGAAATTTCTAAAAATTTTTTTTAATTATTTTAGAATTTTGGTGTTCCACAGAAACATAAATAAAAAGAAATTCTCTTTCTGCTGTCGTTACAAAAACAAAGAAAATTGTTATTTGAATAAATTTTACACCTGCAAATTTTTGATTCATTTTTCTATTTTTATTTATTTATTCTTTTTTCTATTGTTTGTTTTGAAAAATACAAATAAATTAAATCAAAAGCTTTTAACTTCTACACTTCGTAATAATTTTTTTTTCATTTTGCAGAAATACTAATATAGATTTGTCTTCCTTTGACATCATTTGTTAATCTCCATTTTATTAAATTATTTTGAATTTTATTTACATAACAGCTCGTTTCCTGCATTAAATAATTTTAAAACAACAAAATATTCTAATTTGGAAAAACATAAAAAAGTGAATTTTGTATTGAAAAATCTTGAATAGTAGTAATCCTTATAGCAAAAGTTTCTTCTCCTTCTTCCTCTTACTTTGTTTCTCATAAATTAATTTTTTATTCCTTTTTCAAAATAAGAATTGTATTCAGAAGAAAACAAAATCAACGAAGGTGTTTTCGCTTCCCTTCGGCTCATTTTTTCAATTTCTTGCTTTGTTTTTCTCTCTCAACTAAAACTCTTTTTATTAAAAAAAATATAGTCTCTTTGAGGATCACTAATAAAAAAACATTCAAATTCAAGTTTAGGATTAATTTCTATTTGAGTTTGGTATTTCGTTGTGTGAAGTACTCCAGTGAAAGTTTCGTGCCTTTAAGTAATCTTTAATCTTATAATTTAACAACAATAAAATGAGTGAGTTTGTTCAACATTTATTAAAAAATCTTCAAAATATTTCTGCACCCTACAATGGTAAGACTTTTATATTTACTTCAACCGATGGAATCGTGATCTTTTATTTTATTGTATTTGTAAAATTGAGAGATTTATAAAGAATATAAATTTTTTTTTTCGATCAGTTTGAAAATGTTTAAAAAATTAAATAAGTAGACAAAACTTTTATTTAAAAAAAGAAATACAAAATTTTAATTTTTTTTTCTCAAAAATACTTCACGATTATAAAATAAAGCTTGAAAAACATTGAAATAATAATTAGTGGTGTTAAGTCTGGTCATTCAGCAAAAGAAAAATATCAAATCTCTTAACTTTGAAATTAAAGTGAAAAAAATATTTCAAAAATTCTTCCCTTAATTGTGAATAAATTAAAGTTAAAACTAAAATATATTAAATCTGCTTTTAGATTTATGATGATATCCTAACTTAATTTTTCTGTTATCTATTTTAATATGGGTGTTAATATTAAAAATAAATAAAATAATGCATTTATGTGAATCTGCTGCCCCAATTGAATTAATCATTATAACAAACAGACAAGTTTAATTTTACAAAATTCTTGAGAAGCAATCATTTATTGTTGTAGATGTACTTTTTCTAGCTGTATTAAATCATTTGATTTAATTCAAAAAAATTGGTATTAAATTATTCAACGTTGAACCTAAAGTCTACAATAAATACAAAAAAATTATTTCTTAAGTTGACTGTAACGTCTACTCAATAATGATTATATATTTATTTTATAAAAAGTTTATTCCTATTTATTGTTTATCAGATAAATTTCATTGAAATTAATTTTGGTTTTAAAATTTATTAAATAATGTTCGCATTTTTAGTTCGTCTAAATTTTAAAGTTAAGTAAATTTAATGTTCGAGCGAATGATAGTCAATAAATCCGATTTAAAATGATGCGTCCATCCTTTATAATTCGAATTCTGTTTATTTTTAATAACTATATTGGTGATACGAAAATAATAATAATAATAATAATAAACATACAAATTAAGCAAAGGAATAATTCTTAGAATGAAAAACAGAATGGCTTCCATTTAACATGCGCACCATTATCCATATTGAAAAAAGGAGTGGTAAATTCTGGTTTATCGGTTTAATTTGTATTCTTATTTTTTATGTTTGTTTTTTTCTTTTCAGATACCATCAAAAATATTCGTCAGGAATTTAATAAAAATGGTCGGGTCGTCAATGAGAGAAAAATTCAGAGCACAAAGAATGTAAGTTCCTTAAAAATTATTCTTTTTTTTTCGTTAAAATATTTTATTTATTTTAAACTTTAAACTATTTTCAGATGGAATGTGTCTTCTGTAAAAACAACGAGAGACCCGTGCATATTTATCGAACACATCAAGTTAGAGATTCAGCTGGACGCACAACATGTCCATTTTTAAGGCTCTACGTATGCCCTATATGCTTTGCTTCCGGTGATGAGGCACACACAGCTAAATATTGTAAACAACGAAAAATAATAGCAATGGAGGACAATAATAATAGACTGCAAAATTCCAAAAGCTTCAACACAAAGAATGTAAGATTTTTAAAAATTATTCTTCTTTTTGTGATAAAATATTTTATTTATTTTAAACTTTAAACTATTTTCAGATGGAATGTGTCTTCTGTAAAAACAACGAGAGACCCGTGCATATTTATCGAACACATCAAGTTAGAGATTCAGCTGGACGCACAACATGTCCATTTTTAAGGCTCTACGTATGCCCTATATGCTTTGCTTCCGGTAATGAGGCACATACAACTAAATATTGTAAAAAACGAAAAATAATAACAATGGAGGACATTAATAATAGACTCCAAAAATCCAAAAAAAAATAACATATTTCGGCTCTAATTATCATGTTGAATTAAAAACAAAATGCTATTAACATATAACAAGTGAATTTGTGAATTATGATATTATTAATTTATGTTAATTTAATATTAATTAATCTACTATGAATGAAATTTTAATATTGTTGTTGGAATATTTATGATATTTAAAATTATTTACTTATTACTTTTAATTACTTTATTACTTGAGCTAATAAATTAAGAAAAATGAAGAAAGGAAAATTAAGAATAATTTAATATGCGTTTTTTACGTAATTTAATTTAATTTTATTTTAATAAAATTGTGTTTTTCTAAAAAAAAATTGTTTGTTATTTTAGTTGTAATGTTTAACCCAACATTTGGCAGTAGAAATATGAATTTATACTGGAAAATTTTATAGAACTTATTTGGTTTTTAAAATATTGCTATAAATTCACAATTTTTCATTGAATACTGTTGGTAAGACTTAAATACATATTACATACACACAATAGAGTAATACCAAACATTATTATTTATTATACCCACTTACCGGCATATAAATCTTTATTCTTTTCTTCCACGAGTTTAAAATATTATTGGTACTTTATTTGTTTTTCTAACAGTACAATAAAAATTTTCACACTGTATAAAGAGAAGTGGGATTTGCAATAATGGAAAATAAGTGGTAATAGGTAACACTGGATGAATTTATTAAGTTAACTGAATTTAATTTTTTTTAAAAGATTTACGATTCAAATAATTATTTTATTAATAATTTTAAATTTAACCATAATTTTTGGATTCTGTTTAAAAAGACATTTGCTTGTTTCATTTTTCATTTTATTGAATATTTTTAGCACATAAACGGAAAATATTTTGGTGATAAATTTTTCAGATAGAAAGGAAATTATGTTCGTAAGCACATTTCTGGTTCATTTGAATTGTATTTGTTTCAGGTAGAAAATAATCGTAAAATTGGATATTGTGGGTTTAATTATTTCCTCTGCAATAAATGAGAAAAAATTACAATCAAACAACAAACTGTTTTAGCGACAAATGAATGTATATGAACTCAAAAAAAAAAAGAAGAGCAGAAAACAGAGAAGTATTATTCTCCCAACGATCGATTAAAAAATTATAAAACCTTTCTGACGTAACCATGAAATCATTTGGTAATTTAACACTGGTATTTTAAAAATATATCTTTGATGTTTTTTGTTTCCGATCAAGTTTATGATTATAATCAACTAAAACATTGTCTTAGATTTATTAAATTTTATAAACTCATGAGTCTAAAAGAAACTGATTTATGAGTTTATTAGATAGAGATACCAGATTTATTCGAATATTCCTAACTGTTTAATTATATTATGTACGTTATGAAAAAATAAATTATCATTCTATTTATTTTAAAAATGACTGAAATTGTGGGGAGAAAAAGAAGAATTTTTTATTTTATTTTCTTTGAGATTTCATGTAAAAAAACAATTAAAGATAAATAAACAAATTATTTGCAACAATCTCTAAATATTAATTAAAAATAATTCAGAAAAATTGTTGGTTATAAGAATCTTTATAAAAATTATTTACTCGTAAAAATGTAGGTTCATATTATTCGTTGAAATTTTTTTTGTTCAATAAATCAATCAAGAAAAACATAAATATAACAGTGTATTCTTAACACACTTTAATAAATGGTTCAAAAATCTTTATTTTATGTCACATAATTTATTAATTTGATAAGAAATAATATTTTCATTTAAGTTGATCGTTATTCGTAACTCACGAAAAATGTTAAAAATAATCTATACTTATTTACTTACTTTGATTTGATGGAATGTTGGTTGATTTAGGTATATTATTTTTTATACTAGACTAAAATTGCAATCCACACTTTTCGATCAGAATTTTTTAAATTAAATAATATTTAAAAATTATCACTTTATTCATATTCACTGACATAATTAAAAATCACATATGGATAGGTAAAATGAACAGTGTACGAAAGCAAAGTCCATTAGAAAGAAAGAGAAAAACTAACCACTTTTAAATTCTAAGAATTCCTGTCTGTTACTTTTATTTTTTTTTTTTGCCTCATTTTTGTTATTAATATTAAGGAGAATGAGAGAGTCAGGGTGTTTATATATTTTATTAAATTTGCCTGTTGCGATTTTTGGTTTGTATTTCTGTTCTTTTTGTAGAATCTTTTTTTTTTTCGTTTTTAATACGTAAATCATTTTGTCACTACACTTTCATTCTAAAGCTTAGTACAGAATTTCAATAATGCATATGACTAAACATATTTAATAATCAGAATCACTTGTATAAATCAGCTCTTAATTAAAACGAAAGAGAGAAGAATATAAGGAATGTAAATTTAGAAAAAAGGAAACATACTGGACATAATTGGGATTCTAGTTTTCTCTTTTTTATCGTCATAATTATTAATGCTATTTGTATTCTTTCTTCAAAATATTTTCTATATTTTAGATCTTCTTGTTATTAGATGCTGATTAATTTGAACTTATTGTAATTACATATCGTGGATTGAATTCGTGTAATAAATTGCCAAATTTTCTTATTTTTAAGTCATATGTATAAATTCATGTTGAAACAAGTTTCTTCAACAATATTTTTGTCGTCATTTCTCTTTATTACGACGGCTTTTTATTCATTTATCTCTTTATTCTTTCTCTCTTTTTTTCTTTACAAAATTCTCACTCTCAATCATATATTGCTTATCACCTTTCAATCCATTCTATCAAATGAAAATTTATTACAAGGATATCGAAGATCCAAAGCAAAAATCATATTCTCTGACATATAAAAAAATTTCACTCTTCATCATTCAAATTTTATGAATTAAATCATGATTTTAAAACCATTAATTTCTCAATAAATTAAGTAGAGCACAAAGGATATTGTACGATTCATTTAATGTCAATTTTTGCCAATGATTTCATTACGATAATCCAAAATTGTCTCTTTAATTTATTATACCCCTTTTTGTTGCCGATAGAAAAACGTGATTTTTACAAACTCAAATGACAAAAATTATGAATATATGTTATAAGAATGGACATGACCACGTTCTATCTGTTAGGTCCTAACATTATCAATTTAAATTCTTTAGATTTTAAAAGAACTTAAAATTTAATTTTTATTTTTTTATCACTTTTTGTGAGCGCTTTCTATGGTTAGAATTTTTAATTATTATAAACATTAAAATTGAAAGAAAATGCCCCAATAAATGTCTTTGTACTTATAAATAGAGATTTATTTAAGGTTTTTTGTTTACGATAAGAATGGTAACGAAAGGACAAATTGCGACAACACATATTTTAGCTGTCTTTAAGCAGATTTGTCAATCGCCTTTTTGTACCGGGAATAATACAAAAGAAATTGATATAGGCACCTAAGATTGTTGAAGTCCATCTGTACAGTGTAAAACAAAAGAAAAATATACAGACTTAAAACTAACCTTATTATTTCAGGTAACAACAATATTTTTTTCATTTTATTGCTTGATTTAGGTGCGATAAGCTTTTATTTTGAACATTTTTATTTTATCAATTATTATTATTGGGATCTATGAGATCTTCGACCGCGAATCTGTTAAAACATAAAAGGAGTGTGAACTGAGCTATGCGGTATGCTTAGGTGGTCAACAACGAGTAAAGAAATTTCTAAAAATTTGAATTTTTTCACCAGCAAATTTTTGGTTACACAGAAGTTCTTTTTTTTTTAATTTTTTGTTTTGAAAAACACAAATAAATTAAATCAAAAGCTGATAGTACTTTTAACATCTACACTTCGTAATAATTTTTTTTTCATTTTGCAGAAATACTAATATAGATTTGTCTTCCTTTGACATCATTTGTTAATCTCCATTTTATTAAATTATTTTGAATTCTATTTACATAACAGCTCGTTTCCCCATGTTTTTAATTTA
The DNA here is from genome assembly GCA_963082725.1 of Pedicia rivosa. Lineage (NCBI taxonomy): Eukaryota > Metazoa > Arthropoda > Insecta > Diptera > Pediciidae > Pedicia > Pedicia rivosa. Next base: position 25,518,249 of record OY720153.1, read on the forward strand.
TAAAAGAAAATAACTATATTTTGTAATGGGATCTTAATTTGTTTAATTTCAAATGTAATTAATAATAACAATTTGACTTTAATTTAATCCACACTTTTGATGATATTTTTTTATAATCCCTTATGAACCGAATGACCGCTTCAATCTTAAACTGCATTACATAATTTATTATTATTTACATAATAATTCTTTAATCAAATTTTAAAACAACAAAATATTCTAATTTGGAAAAATATAAAAAAGTGAATTTTGTGTTGAAAAATCTTGAATAGTAGTAATCCTTATAGCAAAAGATTCTTCTCCTTCTTCCTCTTACTTTGTTTCTCATAATTTAATTTGTTATTCCTTTTTCAAAATAAAAATTGTATTTAAAAGAAAACAAAATCAACGAAGGTGTTTTCGCTTCCTTTCGGCTCATTTTTTCAATTTCTTGCTTTGTTTTTCTCTCTCAACTAAAACTCTTTTTATTAAAAAAAATTTAGTCTCTTTGAGGATCACAAATAAAAAAACATTCAAATTCAAGTTTAGGATTAATTTCTATTTGAGTTTGGTATTTCGTTGTGTGAAGTACTCCAGTGAAAGTTTCGTGATATTAACTAATCTTTTATCTTATAATTTAAAAATAATAAAATGAGTGAGTTTGTTCAGCATTTATTAAAAAATCTTAAAAATATTTCTGCACCCAACAATGGTAAGACTTTTATAATTACTTCAACCGATGGAATCGTGATCTTTTATTTTATTTTATTTGTAAAATTGAGAGATTTATAAAGAATATAATTTTTTTTTTGATCAGTTTGGAAATGTTTAAAAAATTAAATAAGTAGACAAAAATTTTATTGAAGAAAAGAAATACAAAATTTTAATTTTTTTTTCTCAAAAATACTTCACGAAATTAAAATAAAGCTTGAAAAACATTAAAATAATAATTAGTGGTTTTAAGTCTGGTCATTCAGCAAAAGAAAAATATCAAATCTCTTAACTTTGAAATTAAAGTGAAAAAAATATTTCAAAAAATCTTCCCTTAATTGTGAATAAATTAAAGTTAAAACTAAAATATATTAAATCTGCTTTTAGATTTATGATGATATCCCAACTTAATTTTTCTGTTATCTATTTTAATATGGGTGTTAATATTAAAAATAAATTAAATAATGCATTTATGTGAATCTGCTGCCCCAATTGAATTAATCATTAAAACAAATAGACAAGTTTAAATTTACAAAATTCTTGAAAAGCAATCATTTATTGTTGTAGATGTACTTTTTCTAGCTGTATTAAATCATTTGATTTAATTCAAAAAAATGGGTATTAAATTATTCAACGTTGAACCTAAAGTCTACAATAAATACAAAAAAATTATTTCTTAAGTTGATGATTATATATTTATTTTATAAAAAGTTTATTCCTATTTATTGTTTATCAGATAAATTTCATTGAAATTAATTTTGGTTTTAAAATTTTTTAAATAATGTTCGCATTTTTAGTTCGTCTAAATTTTAAAGTTAAGTAAAATTAATGTTCGAGCGAATAGTCAATAAATCCGATTTGAAATGATGCGTCCATCCTTTATAATTCGAATTCTGTTTATTTTTAATAACTATATTGGTGATATGAAAATAATAATTATAATAATAATAATAATATACATACAAATTAAGTAAAGGAACAATTCTTAGAATGATAAACAGAATGGCTTCCATTTAACATGCGCACCATCATCCATATTGAAAAAAGGAGGGGTTAAATTCTGGGTTATCGGTTTAATTTGTATTCTTATTTTTTATATTTGTTTTTTTCTTTTCAGATATCATCAAAAATATTCGTCAGGAATTTAATAAAAATGGTCGGAACGTCGATGAGAGAAAAATTCAGAATACAAAGAATGTAAGTTTTTTAAAAATTATTCTTCCTTTTGTGATAAAATATTTTATTTATTTTAAACTTTAAACTATTTTCAGATGGAATGTGTCTTCTGTAAAAACAACGAGAGACCCGTGCATATTTATCGAACACATCAAGTTAGAGATTCAGCTGGACGCACAACATGTCCATTTTTAAGGCTCTACGTATGCCCTATATGCTTTGCTTCCGGTGATGAGGCACACACAACTAAATATTGTAAGAGACGAAAAATAATAACAATGGAGGACAATAATAATAGACTGCAAAATTCCAAAAGCTTCAACACAAAGAATGTAAGATTTTTATAAATTATTCTTCTTTTTGTGATAAAATATTTTATTTATTTTAAACTTTAAACTATTTTCAGATGGAATGTGTCTTCTGTAAAAACAACGAGAGACCCGTGCATATTTATCGAACACATCAAGTTAGAGATTCAGCTGGACGCACAACATGTCCATTTTTAAGGCTCTACGTATGCCCTATATGCTTTGCTTCCGGTGATGAGGCACACACAACTAAATATTGTAAAAAACGAAAAATAATAACAATGGAGGACATTAATAATAGACTTCAAAATTCCAAAAGCTTCGAGAAGAATAACATATTTCGGCTCTAATTATCATGTTGAATTAAAAACAAAATGCTATTTGTGATTTATGATATTATTAATTTATGTTAATTTAATATTAATTAATCTACTATGAATGAAATTTTAATATTGTTGTTGGAATATTTATGATATTTAAAATTATTTACTTATTACTTTTAATTACTTTATTACTTGAGCTGATAAATGAAGAAAAATGAAGAAATGAAAATTAAGAATACTTTAATATGCGTTATTTACGTAATTTAATTTAATTTTATTTTAATAAAATTGTGTTTTTCTAAAAAAAAATTGTTTTTTATTTTATTTGTAATTTTTAACCTAACATTTGGCAGTAGGAATATGAATTTATACTGGAAAATTTCATAACTTAATTGGTTTAAAAAATATTGATGTAAATTCACAATTTTTCATTGAATACTGTTGGTAAGACTTAAATACATATTACATACACACAATAGAGTAATACCAAACATTATTATTTATTATACCCACTTACCGGCATATAAATCATTATTCTTATCTTCCACTCGTTTAAAATATTATTGGTACCTTTTTTGTTTTTCTAACAGTACAATAAAAATTTTCACACTGTATAAACAGAAGTGGGATTTGCAATAATGGAAAATAAGTGGTAATAGGTAACACTGGATGAATTTATTAAGTTAACTGAATTTAATTTTTTTTAAAACATTTATGAATCAAATAATTATTTTATTAATAATTTTAAATTTAATCATAATTTTTGGATTCTGTTTAAAAACACATTTGCTTGTTTCTTTTTTCATTTTATTGAATATTTTTAGCACATAAACGGAAAATAAATAATAAATTTTTCATATTGATAGAAAGGAAATTATGTTCGTAAGCACATTTCTGGTTCATTTGAATTGTATTTGTTTCAGGTAGAAAATAATCGTAAAATTGGCTATTGAGGGTTTTATTATTTCCTCTGCAATAAATGAGAAAAAATTACAATCAAACAATAAACTGTTTTAGCGACAAATGAATGTGATTTTTTAATAAATGCTGAACAAACTCACTCATTTTATTGTTTCTTATTATAAGATAAAAGATTACTTAAAGGCACGCAACTTTCACTGGAGTACTTCACACAACAAAATACCAAACTCAAATAGAAATTAATCCTAAACTTGAATTTTAATGTTTGTTTTATTAGTGATACTTCTTTTGAATACAATTCTTATTTTGAAAAAGGAATAACAAATTAAATTGTGAGAATCAAAGTAAGAGGACGAAGGAGAAGAAACTTTTGCTATAAGGATTACTACTATTCAAGATTTTTCAACACAAAATTCACTTTTTTATATTTTTCCAAATTAGAATATTTTGTTGTTTTAAAATTTGATTAAAGAATTATTATGAAAATAATAATAAATTGTGTGGATTAAATTAAAGTCAAATTGTTATTATTAATTACCTCTGAAATCAAGCAAATAAAGATCCCATTATAAAATATAGTTATTTTCTTTTATAAATTAAAAACATGGGGAAACGAGCTGTTATGTAAATAAAATTCAAAATAATTTAATAAAATGGAGATTAACAAATGATGTCAAAGGAAGACAAATCTATATTAGTATTTCTGCAAAATGAAAAAAAAATTATTACGAAGTGTAGAAGTTAAAAGTATCAGCTTTTGATTTAATTTATTTGTATTTTTCAAAACAAACAAAAAACAAAAAAGAATAAATAAATAAAAATAGAAAAAAGAATCAAAAATTTGCAGGTGTAAAATTTATTCACATAAAAATTTTCTTTGCTTTTGTAACGACAGCAGAAAGAGAATTTCTTTTTATTTATGTTTCTGTGGAACACCAAAATTCTAAAATAATTAAAAAAAAATGTTTTTTGATTAAAATTCAAATTTTTAGAAATTTCTTTACTCGTTGTTGACCACCTAAGCATACCGCATAGCTAAGTTCACACTCCTTTTATGTTTTAACAGATTCGCGGTCGAAGATCTCATAGATCCCAATAATAATAATTGATAAAATAAAAATGTTCAAAATAAAAGCTTATCGCACCTAAATCAAGCAATGAAATATAAAAAATATTGTTCTTACCTGAAATAATAAGGTTAGTTTTAAGTCTGTATATTTTTCTTTTGTTTTACACTGTACAGATGGACTTCAACAATTTTAGTTGCCTATATCAATTTCTTTTTTATTATTCCCGGTACAAAAAGGCGATTGACAAATCTGCTTAAAGACAGCTAAAATATGTGTTGTCGCAATTTATCCTTTAGTTACTTTACCATTATTACCGTAAACAAAAAACCTTAAATAAATCTCTATTTATAAGTACAATGACATTTATTGGGGCATTTTCTTTCAATTTTAATGTTTATAATAATTAAAAATTCTAACCATAGAAAGCGCTCACAAAAAGTGATAAAAAAATAAAAATTAAATTTTAAGTTCTTTTAAAATCTAAAGAATTTAAATTGATAATGTTAGGACCTAACAGATAGAACGTGGTCAAGGCCATTCTTCTAACATTTATTCATAATTTTTGTCATTTGAGTTTGTCAAAATCACGTTTTTCTATCGGCAACAAAAAGGGGTCTAATAAATGAAAGAGACAATTTTGGATTATCGTAATGAAATCATTGGGAAAAATTGACAGTAAATGAATCGTACAATATCCTTTGTGCTCTACTTAATTTATTGAGAAATTAATGGTTTTAAAATCATGATTTAATTCATAAAATTTGAATGATGATGAATGAAATTTTTTTATATGTCAGAGAATATGATTTTTGCTTTGGATCTTCGATATCCTTGTAATAAATTTTCATTTGATAGAATGGATTGAAAGGTGATAAGCAATATATGATTGAGAGTGAGAATTTTGTAAAGAAAAAGAGAGGGAAGAATAAAGAAATAAATGAATAAAAAGCCGTCGTAATAAAGAGAAATGACGACAAAAATATTGTTGAAGAAACTTGTTTCAACATGAATTTATACATATGACTTAAAAATAAGAAAATTTGGCAATTTATTACACGAATTCAATCCACGATATGTACTAACAATAAGTTCAAATTAATTAGCATTTAATAACAAAAAGTTCTAAAGTATAGAAAATATTTTGAAGAAAGAATACAAATAGCATTAATAATTATGACGATAAAAAATAGAAAACTAGAATCCAAATTATGTCCAGTATGTTTACTTTTTTCTAAATTTACATGCCTTATATTCTTCTCTCTTTCGATTTAATTAAGAGCTGATTTATACAAGTGATTCTGATTATTAAATATGTTTAGTCATATGCATTATTGAAATTCTGTACTAAGCTTTAGAATGAAAGTGTAGTGACAAAATGATTTACGTATTAAAAACGAAAAAAAAAAAAGATTCTACAAAAAGAACAGAAATACAAACCAAAAATCGCAACAGACAAATTTAATACAATATATAAACACCTTGACTCTCTCATTCTCCTTAATATTAATAAGAAAAATGAAGCAAAAGAAAAAATAAAAGTAACAGACAGGAATTCTTAGAATTAAAAAGTGGTTAGTTTTTCTCTTTCTTTCTAATGGACTTTGCTCTCGTACACTGTTCATTTTACCTATACATATGTGATTTTTAATTATGTCAGTGAATATGAATAAAGTGTTAATTTTTAAATATTATTTAATAATTTTATTTAATTTAAAAAATTCTTATCGTAAAGTGTGGATTGCAATTTTAGTCTAGTATAAAAAATAATATACCTAAATCAACCAACATTCCATCAAATCAAAGTAAGTAAATAAGTATAGATCTTTTTTAACATTTTTCGTGAGTTACGAATAACGATCAACTTAAATGAAAATATTATTTCTTACCAAATTAATAAATTATGTGACATAAAATAAGGATTTTTGATCCATTTATTAAAGTGTGTTAGAAATACACTGTTATATTTATGTTTTTTTTTGATTGATTTATTGAACAAAAAAGTTTTCAACAAATAATATGAACCTACATTTTTACGAAGAAAATAATTTTTATAAAGATTCTTGTAACCAACAATTTTTCTGAATTATTTTTAATAAATATTTAGAGATTTTTGCAAATAATTTGTTTATTTATCTTTAATTGTTTTTTTTTAGATGAAATCTCAAAGGAAATAAAATAAAAAAATTCTTCCTTTTCTCCCCACAATTTCAGTCATTTTTAAAATAAACAGAATGATAATTTATTTTTTCATAACTTACATAATATAATTAAACAGTTAGGAATATTCGAATACATCTCTATCTAATAAACTCATAAATCAGTTTCTTTTTTAGACTCATGAGTTTATAAAATTTAATAAATCTAAGACATTGTTTTAGTTGATTATAATCATAAACTTGATCGGAAACAAAAAACATCAAAGATATATTTTTGAAATACCACTGTTAAATTACCAAAGGATTTCATGGTTACGTCAGAAAGGTTTTAAAACTTTTTAATCGATCGTTGGGAGAATAATACTTCTCTGTTTTCTGCTCTTCTTTTTTTTCTGAGTTCATTTACATTCATTTGTCGCTAAAACAGTTTGTTGTTTGATTGTAATTTTTTCTCATTTATTGCAGAGGAAATAATTAAACCCACAATAGCCAATTTTACGATTATTTTGTACCTGAAACAAATACAATTCAAATGAACCAGAAATGTGCTTACGAACATAATTTCCTTTCTATCAATATGAAAAATTTATTACCAAAATATTTTCCGTTTATGTGCTGAAATTATTCAATAAAATGAAAAATGAAACAAGCAAATGTGTTTTTAAACAGAATCCAAAAATTATGGTTAAATTTAAAATTATTAATAAAATAATTATTTGATTCGTAAATATTTAAAAAAAATAAAATTCATTAAACTGAATAAATTCATCCAGTATTACCTATTACCTCTTATTTTACATTATTGCTAATCCCACTTCTGTTTATACAGTGTGAAAATTTTTATTATACTGTTAGAAAAACAAAAAATGTACCTACCATATTTTAAACTGGTGGAAGATAAGAATAATGATTTATATGCCGGTAAGTGGGTATAATAAATAATAATGTTTGGTATTACTCTATTGTGTGTATGTAATATGTATTTAAGTCTTACCAACAGTATTCAATGGAAAATTGTGAATTTACATCAATATTTTATAAACCAAATAAGTTATGAAATTTCCAGTATAAATTCATATTCCTACTGCCAAATGTTAGGTTAAAAATTACAAATAAAATAAAAAACAATTTTTTTTTAGAAAAACACAATTTTATTAAAATAATATTCTTAAATTAACTTACGTTAATAACGCATATTAAAGTATTCTTAATTTTCCTTTCTTCATTTTTCTTAATTTATTAGCTCAAGTAATAAAGTAATTAAAAGTAATAAGTAAATAATTTTAAATATCATAAATATTCCAACAACAATATTAAAATTTCATTCATAGTAGATTAATTAATATTAAATTAACATAAATTAATAATATCATAATTCACAAATTCACTTGTTATATGTTAATAGCATTTTGTTTTTAATTCAACATGATAATTAGAGCCGAAATATGTTATTTTTTTTGGATTTTTGGAGTCTATTATTAATGTCCTCCATTGTTATTATTTTTCGTTTTTTACAATATTTAGTTGTATGTGCCTCATTACCGGAAGCAAAGCATATAGGGCATACGTAGAGCCTTAAAAATGGACATGTTGTGCGTCCAGCTGAATCTCTAACTTGATGTGTTTGATAAATATGCACGGGTCTCTCGTTATTTTTACAGAAGACACATTCCATCTGAAAATAGTTTAAAGTTTAAAATAAATATAATATTTTATCACAAAAAGAAGAATAATTTTTAAAAAACTTACATTCTTTGTATTCTGAATTTTTCTCTCATCGACGTTCCGACCATTTTTATTAAATTCCTGACGAATATTTTTGATGATATCTGAAAAGAAAAAAACAAAAATAAAAAATAAGAATACAAATTAAACCGATAAACCAGAATTTAACCACTCCTTTTTTCAATATGGATGATGGTGCGCATGTTAAATGGAAGCCATTCTGTTTATCATTCTAAGAATTGTTCCTTTACTTAATTTGTATGTATATTATTATTATTATTATAATTATTATTTTCATATCACCAATATAGTTATTAAAAATAAACAGAATTCGAATTATAAAGGATGGACGCATCATTTCAAATCGGATTTATTGACTATCATTCGCTCGCACATTAAATTTACTTAACTTTAAAATTTAGACGAACTAAAAATGCGAACATTATTTAATAAATTTTAAAACCAAAATTAATTTCAATGAAATTTATCTGATAAACAATAAATAGGAATAAACTTTTTATAAAATAAATATATAATCATTATTGAGTAGACGTTACAGTCAACTTAAAAATTAATTTTTTTGTATTTATTGTTAACTTTAGGTTCAACGTTGAATAATTTAATACCCATTTTTTTTAATTAAATCAAATGATTTAATACAGCTAGAAAAAGTACATCTACAACAATAAATGATTGCTTCTCAAGAATTTTGTAAAATTAAACTTGTCTGTTTGTTATAATGATTAATTCAATTGGTGCATCAGATTCACATAAATGCATTATTTTATTTATTTTTAATATTAACTAATATTAATTATTAAAGTAAATAACAGAAAAATTAAGTTGGGATATCATCATAAATCCTGCTTTTATTTCTTGCAGGTTTAATATTTTTTAGTTTTCAGTTTTGAAATTTAATTTATTTATTTTCATTTAAGGGAAGAATTTTTGAAATATTTTTTTCACTTTAATTTCAAAGTTAAGTGATTTGATATTTTTCCTTTGCTGAATGACCAGACTTAAAACCACTAATTATTATTTTAATATTTTTCAAGCTTTATTTTAATTTCGTGAAGTATTTTTGAGAAAAAAAAATTTAAATTTTGTATTTCTTTTCTTAAATAAAATTTTTGTCTACTTATTTAATTTTATAAACATTTCCAAACTGATCAAAAAAAAAAAAATTTATATTCTTTATAAATCTCTCATTTTTACAAATACAATAAAATAAAAGATCACGATTCCATCGGTTGAAGTAAATATAAAAGTCTTACCATTGTTGGGTGCAGGAAAATTTTGAAGATTTTTTAATAAATGCTGAACAAACTCACTCATTTTATTGTTTCTTATTATAAGATAAAAGATTACTTAAAGGCACGAAACTTTCACTGGACTACTTCACACAACGAAATACCAAACTCAAATAGAAATTAATCCTAAACTTGAATTTGAATGTTTTTTTATTAGTGATCCTCAAAGAGACTATATTTTTTTAAATAAAAAGAGTTTTAGTTGAGAGAGAAAAACAAAGCAAGAAATTGAAAAAATGAGCCGAAGGGAAGCGAAAACACCTTCGTTGATTTTGTTTTCTTTTGAATACAATTCTTATTTTGAAAAAGGAATAAAAAATTAAATTATGAGAAACAAAGTAAGAGGAATAAGGAGAAGAAATTTTTGCTAGAAGGATTACTACTATTCAAGATTTTTCAACACAAAATTCACTTTTTTATATTTTTCCAAATTAGAATATTTTGTTGTTTTAAAATTTGATTAAAGAATTATTATGAAAATAATAATAAATTATGTAATGCAGTTTAAGATTGATGCGGTCATTCGGTTCATAAAGGATTATAAAAAAATATCATCAAAAGTGTGGATTAAATTAAAGTCAGATTGTTATTCTTAATTACATTTGAAATTAAACAAATTAAGATCCCATTACAAAATATAGTTATTTTCTTTTATAAATTAAAAACATGGGGAAACAAGCTGTTATATAAATTGAATTCAAAATAATTTAATAAAATGGAGATTAACAAATGATGTCAAAGGAAGACAAATCTATATTAGTATTTCTGCAAAATGAAAAAAAAATTATTACGAAGTGTAGAAGTTAAAAGTATCAGCTTTTGATTTAATTTATTTGTATTTTTCAAAACAAACAATAAAAAAAAGAATAAATAAATAAAAATAGAAAAGAATCAAAAATTTGCAGGTGTAAAATTTATTCACATAACAATTTTCATTGTTTTTGTAACGACAGCAGAAAGAGAATTTCTTTTTATTTATGTTTCTGTGGAACACCAAAATTCTAAAATAATTAAAAAAAATTGTTTTTTAATTAAAATTCAAATTTTTAGAAATTTCTTTACTCGTTGTTGACCACCTAAGCATACCGCATAGCTAAGTTCACACTCCTTTTATGTTTTAACAGATTCTAGATCGAAGATCTCATAGATCCCAATAATAGTAATTGATAAAATAAAAATGTTCAAAATAAAAGCTTATCGCACCTAAATCAAGCATTAAAATATAAAAAATATTGTTCTTACCTGAAATAATAAGGTTAGTTATAAGTCTGTATATTTTTCTTTTGTTTTACACTGTACAGATGGACTTCAACAATCTTAGTTGCCTATATCAATTTCTTTTGTATTATTCCCGGTACAAAAAGGCGATTGACAAATCTGCTTAAAGACAGCTAAAATATGTGTTGTCGCAATTTGTCCTTTCGTTACCATTCTTATCGTAAACAAAAAACCTTAAATAAATCTCTATTTATAAGTACAAAGACATTTATTGGGGCATTTTCTTTCAATTTTAATGTTTATAATAATTAAAAATTCTAACCATAGAAAGCGCTCACAAAAAGTGATAAAAAAATAAAAATTAAATTTTAAGTTCTTTTAAAATCTAAAGAATTTAAATTGATAATGTTAGGACCTAACAGATAGAACGTGGTCATGTCCATTCTTATAACACATATTCATAATTTTTGTCATTTGAGTTCGTCAAAATCACGTTTTTCTATCGGCAACAAAAAGGGGTCTAATAAATGAAAGAGACAATTTTGGATTATCGTAATGAAATCATTGGGAAAAATTGACATTAAATGAATCGTACAATATCCTTGGTGCTCTACTTAATTTATTGAGAAATTAATGGTTTTAAAATCATGATTTAATTCATAAAATTTGAATGATGAAGAGTGAAATTTTTTTATATGAATATGATTTTTGCTTTGGATCTTCGATATCCTTGTAATAAATTTTCATTTGATAGAATGGATTGAAAGGTGATAAGCAATATATGATTGAGAGTGAGAATTTTGTAAAGAAAAAAAGAGAGAAAGAATAAAGAGATAATGAATAAAAATCCGTCGTAATAAAGAGAAATGACGACAAAAATATTGTTGAAGAAACTTGTTTCAACATGAATTTATACATACGACATAAAAAGAAGATAATTTGGCAATTTATTACACGAATTCAATCCACGATATGTACTAACAATAAGTTCAAATTAATTAGCATTTAATAACAAAAAGTTCTAAAGTATAAAAAATATTTTGAAGAAAGAATACAAATAGCATTAATAATTATGACGATAAAAAAGAAAAAACTAGAATCAAAATTATGTCCTTATATGGCAGTATGTTTCCTTTTTTCTAAATTTACATCCCTTATATTTTTCTCTCTTTCGTTTTAATTAAGAGCTGATTTATACAAGTGATTCTGATTATTAAATATGTTTAGTCATATGCATTTTTGAAATTCTGTACTAAGCTTTAGAATGAAAGTGTAGTGACAAAATGATTTACGTATTAAAAACGAAAAAAAAAAAAGATTCTACAAAAAGAACAGAAATACAAACCAAAAATCGCAACAGACAAATTTAATAAAATATATAAACACCCTGACTCTCTCATTCTCCTTAATATTAATAAGAAAAATGAAGCAAAAGAAAAAATAAAAGTAACAGACAGGAATTCTTAGAATTAAACAGTGGTTAGTTTTTCTCTTTCTTTCTAATGGATTTTGCTCTCGTACACTGTTCATTTTACCTATCCATATGTGATTTTTAATTATGTCAGTGAATATGATTAAAGTGTTAATTTTTAAATATTATTTAATTTAAAAAATTCTGATCGTAAAGTGTGGATTGCAATTTTAGTCTAGTATAAAAAATAATATACCTAAATCAAACAACATTCCATCAAATCAAAGTAAGTAAATAAGTATAGATTTTTTTTAACATTTTTCGTGAGTTACGAATAACGATCAACTTAAATGAAAATATTATTTCTTATCAAATTAATAAATTATGTGACATAAAATAAGAATTTTTGAACCATTTAGTAAAGTGTGTTAAAAATACACTGTTATATTTATGTTTTTCTTGATTGATTTATTGAACAAAAAAGTTTTCAACGAATAATATGAACCTACATTTTTACGAGTAAATAATTTTTATAAAGATTCTTATAACCAACAATTTTTCTGAATTATTTTTAATTAATATTTAGAGATTGTTGCAAATAATTTGTTTATTTATCTTTAATTGTTTTTTTACATGAAATCTCAAAGAAAATAAAATAAAAAATTCTTCTTTTTCTCCCCACAATTTCAGTCATTTTTAAAATAAATAGAATGATAATTTATTTTTTCATAACTTACATAATATAATTAAACAGTTAGGAATATTCGAATAAATCTCTATCTAATAAACTCATAAATCAGTTTCTTTTAGACTCATGAGTTTATAAAATTTAATAAATCTAAGAGATAATACTTCTCTGTTTTCTGCTCTTCTTTTTTTTTGAGTTCATATACATTCATTTGTCGGTAAAACAGTTTGTTGTTTGATTGTAATTTTTTCTCATTTATTTCAGAGGAAATAATGAAACCCAAAATAGCCAATTTTACGATTATTTTCTACCTGAAAAAAAAAATACAATTCAAATGAACCAGAAATGTGCTGACGACCATAATGTTCCTTCTATCAATATGAAAAATTTATTACAAAAATATTTTCCGTTTATGTGCTAAAAATATTCAATAAAATGAAAAATGAAACAAGCAAATGTGTTTTTAAACAGAATCCAAAAATTATGATTAAATACAAATTTATTAATAAAATAATTATTTGATTCGTAAATGTTTTAAAAAAAATTAAATTCAGTTAACTTAATAAATTCATCCAGTGTTACCTATTACCACTGATTTTCCATTATTGCAAATCCCACTTCTGTGTATACAGTGTGAAAATTTTTATTGTACTGTTAGAAGAACAAATAAAGTACCAATAATATTTTAAACTCGTGGAAGAAAAGAATAAAGATTTATATGCCGGTAAGTGGGTATAATAAATAATAATGTTTGGTATTACTCTATTGTGTGTATGTAATATGTATTTAAGTCTTACCAACAGTATTCAATGAAAAATTGTGAATTTATATCAATATTTTATAAACCAAATAAGTTCTATAAAATTTTCCAGTATAAATTCATATTTCTACTGCCAAATGCTAGGTTAAAAATTAAAAATAAAATAACAAACAATTTTTTTTTAGAAAAACACAATTTTATTAAAATAAAATTTAATTAAATTACGTAAAAAACGCATATTAAATTATTCTTAATTTTCCTTTCTTCATTTTTCTTAATTTATTAGCTCAAGTAATAAAGTAATTAAAAGTAATAAGTAAATAATTTTAAATATCATAAATATTCCAACAACAATATTAAAATTTCATTCATAGTAGATTAATTAATATTAAATTAACATAAATTAATAATATCATAATTCACAAATTCACTTGTTATATGTTAATAGCATTTTGTTTTTAATTCAACATGATAATTAGAGCCGAAATATGTTATTTTTCTTGAAGCTTTTGGATTTTTGGAGTCTATTATTAATGTCCTCCATTGTTATTATTTTTCGTTTTTTACAATATTTAGTTGTATGTGCCTCATCACCGGAAGCAAAGCATATAGGGCATACGTAGAGCCTTAAAAATGGACATGTTGTGCGTCCAGCTGAATCTCTAACTTGATGTGTTTGATAAATATGCACGGGTCTCTCGTTATTTTTACAGAAGACACATTCCATCTGAAAATAGTTTAAAGTTTAAAATAAATATAATATTTTATCACAAAAAGAAGAATAATTTTTAAAAATCTTACATTCTTTGTGTTGAAGCTTTTGGAATTTTGCAGTCTATTATTATTGTCCTCCATTGCTATTATTTTTCGTTGTTTACAATATTTAGCTGTGTGTGCCTCATCACCGGAAGCAAAGCATATAGGGCATACGTAGAGCCTTAAAAATGGACATGTTGTGCGTCCAGCTGAATCTCTAACTTGATGTGTTCGATAAATATGTTCGGGTCTCTCGTTGTTTTTACAGAAGACACATTCCATCTGAAAATAGTTTAAAGTTTAAAATAAATAAAATATTTTAACGAAAAAAAAAGAATAATTTTTAAGGAACTTACATTCTTTGTGCTCTGAATTTTTCTCTCATTGACGACCCGACCATTTTTATTAAATTCCTGACGAATATTTTTGATGGTATCTGAAAAGAAAAAAACAAACATAAAAAATAAGAATACAAATTAAACCGATAAACCAGAATTTACCACTCCTTTTTTCAATATGGATAATGGTGCGCATGTTAAATGGAAGCTATTCTGTTTTTCATTCTAAGAATTATTCCTTTGCTTAATTTGTATGTTTATTATTATTATTATTATTATTTTCGTATCACCAATATAGTTATTAAAAATAAACAGAATTCGAATTATAAAGGATGGACGCATCATTTCAAATCGGATTTATTGACTATCATTCGCTCGAACATTAAATTTACTTAACTTTAAAATTTAGACGAACTAAAAATGCGAACATTATTTAATAAATTTTAAAACCAAAATTAATTTCAATGAAATTTATCTGATAAACAATAAATAGGAATAAACTTTTTATAAAATAAATATATAATCATTATTGAGTAGACGTTACAGTCAACTTAAGAAATAATTTTTTTGTATTTATTGAGACTTTAGGTTCAACGTTGAATAATTTAATACCCATTTTTTTGAATTAAATCAAATGATTTAATACAGCTAGAAAAAGTACTTCTACAACAATAAATGATTGCTTCTCAAGAATTTTGTAAAATTAAACTTGTCTATTTGTTTTAATTATTCATTCAATTGGGGCAGCAGATTCACATAAATGCATTATCTTATTTATTTTTAATATTAACACCCATATTAAAATAGATAACAGAAAAATGATGTTGGGATATCATCATAAATCTAAAAGCAGATTTAATATATTTTAGTTTTAACTTTAATTTATTCACAATTAAGGGAAGAATTTTTGAAATATTTTTTTCACTTTAATTTCAAAGTTAAGAGATTTGATATTTTTCTTTTGCTGAATGACCAGACTTAAAACCACTAATTATTATTTGAATGTTTTTCAAGCTTTATTTTAATTTCGTGAATTATTTTTGAGAAAAAAAAAATAAAATTTTGTATTTCTTTTCTTAAATAAAATTTTTGTCTACTTATTTAATTTTTTAAACATTTTCAAACTGATCAAAAAAAATAATTTATATTCTTTATAAATCTCTCAATTTTACAAATACAATAAAATAAAAGATCACGATTCCATGGGTTGAAGTAATTATAAAAGTCTTACCATTGTTGGGTGCAGAAATGTTTTGAAGATTTTTTAATAAATGCTGAACAAACTCACTCATTTTATTGTTTTTAAATTATAAGATAAAAGATTAGTTAATGGCACGAAACTTTCACTGGAGTACTTCACACAACAAAATACCAAACTCAAATAGAAATTAATCCTAAACTTGAATTTGAATGTTTTTTTATTAGTGATCCTCAAAGAGACTATATTTTTTTTAATAAAAAGAGTTTTAGTTGAGAGAGAAAAACAAAGCAAGAAATTGAAAAAATGAGCCGAAGGGAAGCGAAAACACCTTCGTTGATTTTGTTTTCTTTTGAATACAATTCTTATTTTGAAAAAGGAATAACAAATTAAATTATGAGAAACAAAGTAAGAGGAATAAGGAGAAGAAATTTTTGCTAGAAGGATTACTACTATTCAAGATTTTTCAACACAAAATTAATTTTATTATTATATTTTTCCAAATTAGAATATTTTGTTGTTTTAAATTTGAATATAGAATTATTATGAAAATAATAATAAATTATTTAATGCAGGAAACGAGCTGTTATGTAAATAAAATTCAAAATAATTTAATAAAATGGAGATTAACAAATGATGTCAAAGGAATACAAATCTATATTAGTATTTCTGCAAAATGAAAAAAAAATTATTACGAAGTGTAGAAGTTAAAAGTATCAGCTTTTGATTTAATTTATTTGTATTTTTCAAAACAAACAATAAAAAAAAGAATAAATAAATAAAAATAGAAAAAAGAATCAAAAATTTGCAGGTGTAAAATTTATTCACATAACAATTTTCTTTGTTTTTGTAACGACAGCAGAAAGAGAATTTCTTTTTATTTATGTTTCTGTGGAACACCAAAATTCTAAAATAATTAAAAAAAATTGTTTTTTAATTAAAATTCAAATTTTTAGAAATTTCTTTACTCATTGTTGACCACCTAAGCATACCGCATAGCTAAGTTCACACTCCTTTTATGTTTTAACAGATTTGCGGTCGAAGATCTCATAGATCCCAATAATAATAATTGATAAAATAAAAATGTTCAAAATAAAAGCTTATCGCACCTAAATCAAGCAATAAAATATAAAAAATATTGTTCTTACCTGTAATAATAAGGTTAGTTTTAAGTCTGTATATTTTTCTTTTGTTTTACACTGTACAGATAGACTTCAACACTCTTAGTTGCCTATATCAATTTCTTTTGTATTATTCCCGGTACAAAAAGGCGATTGACATATCTGCTTATAGAAAGCTAAAATATGTGTTGTCGCAATTTATCCTTTAGTTACTTTACCATTATTACCGTAAACAAAAAACCTTAAATAAATCTCTATTTATAAGTACAATGACATTTATTGGGGCATTTTCTTTCAATTTTAATGTTTATAATAATTAAAAATTCTAACCATAGAAAGCGCTCACAAAAAGTGATAAAAAAATAAAAATTAAATTTTAAGTTCTTTTAAAATCTAAAGAATTTAAATTGATAATGTTAGGACCTAACAGATAGAACGTGGTCATGTCCATTCTTATAACATATATTCATAATTTTTGTCATTTGAGTTTGTCAAAATCACGTTTTTCTATCGGCAACAAAAAGGGGTCTAATAAATGAAAGAGACAATTTTGGATTATCGTAATGAAATCATTGGGAAAAATTGACATTAAATGAATCGTACAATATCCTTTGTGCTCTACTTAATTTATTGAGAAATTAATGGTTTTAAAATCATGATTTAATTCATAAAATTTGAATGATTAAGAGTGAAATTTTTTTATATGAATATGATTTTTGCTTTGGATCTTCGATATCCTTGTAATAAATTTTCATTTGATAGAATGGATTGAAAGGTGATAAGCAATATATGATTGAGAGTGAGAATTTTGTAAAGAAAAAGAGAGAGAAAGAATAAAGAGATAAATGAATAAAAAGCCGTTGTAATAAAGAGAAATGACGACAAAAATATTGTTGAAAAAACTTGTTTCAACATGAATTTATACATACGACATAAAAAAAAGAAAATTTGGCAATCTATTACACGAATTCAATCCACGATATGTACTTACAATAAGTTCAAATTAATTAGCATCTAATAACAAGAAGATCTAAAATATAGAAAATATTTTGAAGAAAGAATACAAATAGCATTAATAATTATGACGATAAAAAAGAGAAAACTAGAATCCAAATTATGTCCAGTATGATTATTTTTTTCTAAATTTATATCCCTTATATTCTTCTCTCTTTCGTTTTAATTAAGAGATGATTTATACAAGTGATTCTGATTATTAAATATGTTTAGTCATATGCATTATTGAAATTCTGTACTAAGCTTTAGAATGAAAGTGTAGTGACAAAATGATTTACGTATTAAAAACGAAAAAAAAAAAGATTCTACAAAAAGAACAGAAATACAAACCAAAAATCGCAACAGACAAATTTAATAAAATATATAAACACCCTGACTCTCTCATTCTCCTTAATATTAATAACAAAAATGAGGCAAAAAAAAAAATAAAAGTAACAGACAGGAATTCTTAGAATTAAAAAGTGGTTAGTTTTTCTCTTTCTTTCTAATAGACTTTGCTCTCGTACACTGTTCATTTTACCTATACATATGTGATTTTTAATTATGTCAGTGAATATGAATAAAGTGTTAATTTTTAAATATTATTTAATTTAAAAAATTCTGATCGTAAAGTGTGGATTGCAATTTTAGTCTAGTATAAAAAATAATATACCTAAATCAACCAACATTCCATCAAATCAAAGTAAGTAAATCAGTATAGATTTTTTTTAACATTTTTCGTGAGTTACGAATAACGATCAACTTAAATGAAAATATTATTTCTTATCAAATTAATAAACTATGTTACATAAAATAAGGTTTTTTGAACCATTTAATAAAGTGAGTTAAAAATACACTGTTATATTTATGTTTTTCTTGATTGATTTATTGAACAAAAAAGTTTTCAACGAATAATATGAACCTACATTTTTATAATCATAAACTTGATCGGAAACAAAAAACATCAAAGATATATTTTTAAAATACCACTGTTAAATTACCAAATGATTTCATGGTTACGTCAGAAAGGTTTTATAATTTTTTAATCGATCGTTGCGAGAATAATACTTCTCTGTTTTCTGATCTTCTTTTTTTTTGAGTTCATATACATTCATTTGTCGCTAAAACAGTTTGTTGTTTTTCTTATTTATTGCAGAGGAAATAATAAAACCCATAATAGCCAATTTCACGATTATTTTCTACCTGAAACAAATACAATTCAAATGAACCAGAAATGTGCTTATGAACATAATTTCCTTTCTATCTGAAAAATTTATTACCAAAATATTTTCCGTTTATGTGCTGAAATTATTCAATAAAATGAAAAAAGAAACAAACAAATGTGTTTTTAAACAGAATCCAAAAATTATGATTAAATTTAAAATTATTAATAAAATAATTATTTGATTCATAAGTGTTTTAAAAAAAATTAAATTCAGTTAACTTAATAAATTCATCCAGTGTTACCTATTACCACTTATTTTCCATTATTGCAAATCCCACTTCTGTTTATACAGTGTGAAAATTTTTATTGTCCTGTTAAAAGAACAAAAAAGGTACCTACCATATTTTAAACTGGTGGAAGAAAAGAATAAAGATTTATATGCCGGTAAGTGGGTATAATAAATAATAATGTTTGGTATTACTCTATTGTGTGTATGTAATATGTATTTAAGTCTTTCCAACAGTATTCAATGAAAAATTGTGAATTTACATCAATATTTTTTAAACCAAATAAGTTATGAAATTTTCCAGTATAAATTCATATTCCTACTGCCAAATGTTGGGTTAAACATTACAACTAAAATAACAAACAATTTTTTTTTAGAAAAACACAATTTTATTAAAATAAAATTAAATTAAATTACGTAAAAAACGCATATTAAATTATTCTTAATTTTCCTTTCTTCATTTTTCTTAATTTATTAGCTCAAGTAATAAAGTAATTAAAAGTAATAAGTAAATAATTTTAAATATCATAAATATTCCAACAACAATATTAAAATTTCATTCATAGTAGATTAATTAATATTAAATTAACATAAATTAATAATATCATAATTCACAAATTCACTTGTTATATGTTAATAGCATTTTGTTTTTAATTCAACATGATAATTAGAGCCGAAATATGTTATTTTTCTTGAAGCTTTTGGATTTTTGGAGTCTATTATTAATGTCCTCCATTGTTATTATTTTTCGTTTTTTACAATATTTAGTTGTATGTGCCTCATCACCGGAAGCAAAGCATATAGGGCATACGTAGAGCCTTAAAAATGGACATGTTGTGCGTCCAGCTGAATCTCTAACTTGATGTGTTTGATAAATATGCACGGGTCTCTCGTTATTTTTACAGAAGACACATTCCATCTGAAAATAGTTTAAAGTTTAAAATAAATATAATATTTTATCACAAAAAGAAGAATAATTTTTAAAAATCTTACATTCTTTGTGTTGAAGCTTTTGGAATTTTGCAGTCTATTATTATTGTCCTCCATTGTTATTATTTTTCGTTTTTTACAATATTTAGTTGTGTGTGCCTCATCACCGGAAGCAAAGCATATAGGGCATACGTAGAGCCTTAAAAATGGACATGTTGTGCGTCCAGCTGAATTTCTAACTTGATGTGTTCGATAAATATGCACGGGTCTCTCGTTGTTTTTACAGAAGACACATTCCATCTGAAAATAGTTTAAAGTTTAAAATAAATAAAATATTTTATCACAAAAAGAAGAATAATTTTTAAAAAACTTACATTCTTTGTGTACTGAATTTTTCTCATCGACGTTCCGACCATTTTTATTAAATTCCTGACGAATATTTTTGATGGTATCTGAAAAGAAAAAAACAAACATAAAAAATAAGAATACAAATTAAACCGATAAACCAGAATTTACCACTCCTTTTTTCAATATGGATAATGGTGCGCATGTTAAATGGAAGCCATTCTGTTTTTCTTTCTAAGAATTATTCCTTTACATAATTTGTATGTTTATTATTATTATTATTATTATTTTCGTATCACCAATATTGTTATTAAAAATAAACTGAATTCGAATTATAAAGGATGGACGCATCATTTCAAATCGGATTTATTGACTATCATTCGCTCGAACATTAAATTTACTTAACTTTAAAATTTAGACGAACTAAAAATGCGAACATTATTTAATAAATTTTAAAACCAAAATTAATTTCAATGAAATTTATCTGATAAACAATAAATAGGAATAAACTTTTTATAAAATAAATATATAATCATTATTGAGTAGACGTTACAGTCAACTTAAGAAATAATTTTTTTGTATTTATTGTAGACTTTAGGTTCAACGTTGAATAATTTAATACCCATTTTTTTGAATTAAATCAAATGATTTAATACAGCTAGAAAAAGTACATCTACAACAATAAATGATTGCTTTTCAAGAATTTTGTAAATTTTAACTTGTCTATTTGTTTTAATGATTAATTCAATTGGGGCAGCAGATTCACATAAATGCATTATTTAATTTGTTTTTAATATTAACACCCATATTAAAATAGATAACAGAAAAATTAAGTTGGGATATCATCATAAATCTAAAAGCAGATTTAATATATTTTAGTTTTAACTTTAATTTATTCACAATTAAGGGAAGAATTTTTGAAATATTTTTTTCACTTTAATTTCAAAGTTAAGTGATTTGATATTTTTCTTTTGCTGAATGACCAGACTTAAAACCACTAATTATTATTTTAATGTTTTTCAAGCTTTATTTTAATTTCGTGAAGTATTTTTGAGAAAAAAAAATTTAAATTTTGTATTTCTTTTCTTCAATAAAATTTTTGTCTACTTATTTAATTTTTTAAACATTTCCAAACTGATCAAAAAAAAAAAAATTATATTCTTTATAAATCTCTCAATTTTACAAATAAAATAAAATAAAAGATCACGATTCCATCGGTTGAAGTAATTATAAAAGTCTTACCATTGTTGGGTGCAGAAATATTTTTAAGATTTTTTAATAAATGCTGAACAAACTCACTCATTTTATTATTTTTAAATTATAAGATAAAAGATTAGTTAATATCACGAAACTTTCACTGGAGTACTTCACACAACGAAATACCAAACTCAAATAGAAATTAATCCTAAACTTGAATTTGAATGTTTTTTTATTTGTGATCCTCAAAGAGACTAAATTTTTTTTAATAAAAAGAGTTTTAGTTGAGAGAGAAAAACAAAGCAAGAAATTGAAAAAATGAGCCGAAAGGAAGCGAAAACACCTTCGTTGATTTTGTTTTCTTTTAAATACAATTTTTATTTTGAAAAAGGAATAACAAATTAAATTATGAGAAACAAAGTAAGAGGAAGAAGGAGAAGAATCTTTTGCTATAAGGATTACTACTATTCAAGATTTTTCAACACAAAATTCACTTTTTTATATTTTTCCAAATTAGAATATTTTGTTGTTTTAAAATTTGATTAAAGAATTATTATGAAAATAATAATAAATTATTTAATGCAGTTTAAGATTGATGCGGTCATTAGGTTCATAAAGGATTAATTAAATAAATAAATAAAGGATTATAAAAAAAGATCATAAAAGTGTGAATTAAATTATAGACAAATTGTTATTATTAATTACATTTGAAATTAAACAAATTAAGATCCCATTACAAAATATAGTTATTTTCTTTTATAAATTAAAAACATGGGGAAACGAGCTGTTATGTAAATAAAATTCAAAATAATTTCATAAAATGGAGATTAACAAATAATGATTAGTATTTCTGCAAAATGAAAAAAAAAATTATTACGAAGAGTAGAATTTAAAAGTATCAGCTTTTGATTTAATTTATTTGTATTTTTCAACACAAAACATTAAAAAGAAGAATAAAATTTAATCACATAACAATTTTCTTTGTTTTTGTAACGACAGCAGAAAGAGAATTTCTGTTTATTTATGTTTCTGTGGAACACCAAAATTCTAAAATAATTAAAAAAAATTGTTTTTTAATTAAAATTCAAATTTTTAGAAATTTCTTTACTCATTGTTGACCACCTAAGCATACCGCATAGCTAAGTTCACACTCCTTTTATGTTTTAACAGATTTGCGGTCGAAGATCTCATAGATCCCAATAATAATAATTGATAAAATAAAAATGTTCAAAATAAAAGCTTATCGCACCTAAATCAAGCAATAAAATATAAAAAATATTGTTCTTACCTGAAATAATAAGGTTAGTTTTAAGTCTGTATATTTTTCTTTTGTTTTACACTGTACAGATAGACTTCAACAATCTTAGATGCCTATATCAGTTTCTTTTGTATTATTCCCGGTACAAAAGGCGATTGACAAATCTGCTTAAAGACAGCTACAATATGTGTTGTCGCAATTTATCCTTTAGTTACTTTACCATTATTACCGTAAACAAAAAACCTTAAATAAATCTCTATTTATAAGTACAATGACATTTTTGGGGCATTTTCTTTCAATTTAAATGTTTATAATAATTAAAAATTGTAACCATAGAAAGCGCACACAAAAACTGGTAAAAAAATAAAAATTAAATAATTCCTTACATTTTAAGTTCTTTTAAAATCTAAAGAATTGAAATTGATAATGTTAGGACGTAACAGATAGAACGTTGTCATGTCCATTCTTATAACACATATTCATAATTTTTGTCATTTGAGTTTGTCAAAATCTCGTTTTTCTATCGGAGTAGCTACTAAAGGAGGTCCAATAAATGAAAAAGATAATTTTGGATTAACTTAATGCAATCATTGGGAAAAATTGACATTAAATGAATCGTACAATATTCTTTGTGCTCTACTTAATTTATTGAGAAATTAATGGTTTTAAAATCATGAAATTTTTATTTATGCCTGAGAATATGATTTTCTTGCTTTGGATCTTCGATATCCTTGTAAAAAAATTTCATTTGATAGAATTGGAAGGAGATAAAAAAGAGAAAAAATATATGATTGAGAGTGAGAATTCTGAAAAGAAAGAGAAATAGAGAAAAAAGAGATAAAATGAATAAAAAGCCGTCGTAATAAAGAGAAATGACGACAAAAATATTGTTGAAGAAACTTGTTTCAACATGAATTTATACATATGACATAAAAATAAGAAAATTGGGCAATTTATTACACGAAATCAATTCAATTCACACCGATCAAATTAATCAGCATCTAATAACAAAAAGATCTAAAATATAGAAAATATTTTGAAGAAAAAATACAAATAGCATTAATAATTATGACGATAAAAAAGAGAAAACTAGAATCAAAATTATGTCCAGTTATGTTTACTTTTTTCTAAATTTACATCCCTTATAATCTTCTCTCTTTCGTTTTAATTAAGAGCTGATTTATACAAGTGATTCTGACTATTAAATAGGTTTAGTCATATGCATTATTGAAATCTGTACTAAGCTTTAGAATGAAAGTGTAGTGACAAAATGATTTATGTATTAAAAACGAAAAAAAAAAGATTCTACAAAAAGAACAGAAATTCAAACCAAAAATCGCAACAGACAAATTTAATACAATATATAAACACCTTGACTCTCTCATTCTCCTTAATATTAATAAGAAAAATGAAGCAAAAGAAAAAATAAAAGTAACAGAAAGGAATTCTTAGAATTAAAAAATGGTTAGTTTTTCTCTTTCTTTCTAATGGACTTCATTTTACCTATACATATGTGATTTTTAATTATGTCAGTGAATATGAATAAAGTGTTAATTTTTAAATATTATTTAATAATTTTATTTAATTTAAAAAATTCTGATCGTAAAGAATGGATTGCAATTTTAGTCTAGTATAAAAAATAATATACCTAAATCAACCAACATTCCATCAAATCAAAGTAAGTAAATCAGTATAGATTTTTTTTAACATTTTTCGTGAGTTACGAATAACGATCAACTTAAATGAAAATATTATTTCTTATCAAATTAATAAATTATGTGACATAAAATAAGGATTTTTGAACCATTTATTAAAGTGTGTTAAAAATACACTGTTATATTTATGTTTTTTTTGTTGATTTATTGAACAAAAAAGTTTTCAACGAATAATATGACCCTACATTTTTACGAAGCAAATACTTTTTATAAAGATTCTTGTAACCAACAATTTTTCTGAATTATTTTTAATTAATATTTAGAGATTGTTGCAAATAATTTGTTTATTTATCTTTAATTGTTTTTTTACATGAAATCTCAAAGAAAATAAAATAAAAAATTCTTCTTTTTCTCCCCACAATTTCAGTCATTTTTAAAATAAATAGAAATATAATTTATTTTTTCATAACTTACATAATATAATTAAACAATTAGGAATATTCGAATACATCTCTATCTAATAAACTCATAACTCAGTTTCTTTTATAGACTCATGAGTTTATAAAATTTAATAAATCTAAGATATTGTTTTAGTTGATTATAATCATAAACTTGATCGGAAACAAAAAACATCAAAGATATATTTTTAAAATACCACTGTTAAATTACCAAATGATTTCATGGTTACGTCAGAAAGGTTTTATAATTTTTTAATCGATCGTTGCGAGAATAATACTTCTCTGTTTTCTGCTCTTCTTTTTTTTTGAGTTCATATACATTCATTTGTCGCTAAAACAGTTTGTTGTTTGATTGTACTTTTTTCTTATTTATTGCAGAGGAAATAATAAAACCCACAATAGCCAATTTCACGATTATTTTCTACCTGAAACAAATACAATTCAAATGAACCAGAAATGTGCTTATGAACATAATTTCCTTTCTATCTGAAAAATTTATTACCAAAATATTTTCCGTTTATGTGCTGAAATTATTCAATAAAATGAAAAAAGAAACAAGCAAATGTGTTTTTAAACAGAATCCAAAAATTATGGTTAAATTTAAATTTATTAATAAAATAATTATTTGATTCGTAAATGTTTTAAAAAAATAAAATTCAGTAAACTGAATAAATACATCCAGTATTACCTATTACCTCTTATTTTACATTATTGCAAATCCCACTTCTGTTTATACAGTGTGAAAATTTTTATTATACTGTTAGAAAAACAAAAAATGTACCTACTATATTTTAAACTGGTGGAAGATAAGAATAATGATTTATATGCCGGTAAGTGGGTATAATAAATAATAATGTTTGGTATTACTCTATTGTGTGTATGTAATATGTATTTAAGTCTTACCAACAGTATTCAATGGAAAATTGTGAATTTACATCAATATTTTTTAAACCAAATAAGTTATGAAATTTTCCAGTATAAATTCATATTCCTACTGCCAAATGTTAGGTTAAAAATTACAAATAAAATAAAAAACAATTTTTTTTTAGAAAAACACAATTTTATTAAAATAAAATTAAATTAAATTACGTAAATAACGCATATTAAAGTATTCTTAATTTTCATTTCTTCATTTTTCTTCATTTATCAGCTCAAGTAATAAAGTAATTAAAAGTAATAAGTAAATAATTTTAAATATCATAAATATTCCAACAACAATATTAAAATTTCATTCATAGTAGATTAATTAATATTAAATTAACATAAATTAATAATATCATAAATCACAAATAGCATTTTGTTTTTAATTCAACATGATAATTAGAGCCGAAATATGTTATTCTTCTCGAAGCTTTTGGAATTTTGCAGTCTATTATTATTGTCCTCCATTGTTATTATTTTTCGTTTTTTACAATATTTAGTTGTGTGTGCCTCATCACCGGAAGCAAAGCATATAGGGCATACGTAGAGCCTTAAAAATGGACATGTTGTGCGTCCAGCTGAATCTCTAACTTGATGTGTTCGATAAATATGCACGGGTCTCTCGTTGTTTTTACAGAAGACACATTCCATCTGAAAATAGTTTAAAGTTTAAAATAAATAAAATATTTTATCACAAAAGGAAGAATAATTTTTAAAAAACTTACATTCTTTGTATTCTGAATTTTTCTCTCATCGACGTTCCGACCATTTTTATTAAATTCCTGACGAATATTTTTGATGATATCTGAAAAGAAAAAAACAAATATAAAAAATAAGAATATAAATTAAACCGATAACCCAGAATTTAACTCCTCCTTTTTTCAATATGGATGATGGTGCGCATGTTAAATGGAAGCCATTCTGTTTTTCTTTCTAAGAATTATTCCTTTACATAATTTGTATGTTTATTATTATTATTATTATTATTTTCGTATCACCAATATTGTTATTAAAAATAAACTGAATTCGAATTATAAAGGATGGACGCATCATTTCAAATCGGATTTATTGACTATTCGCTCGAACATTAAATTTACTTAACTTTAAAATTTAGACGAACTAAAAATGCGAACATTAATTAAAAAATTTTAAAACCAAAATTAATTTCAATGAAATTTATCTGATAAACAATAAATAGGAATAAACTTTTTATAAAATAAATATATAATCATCAACTTAAGAAATAATTTTTTTGTATTTATTGTAGACTTTAGGTTCAACGTTGAATAATCTAATACCCATTTTTTTGAATTAAATCAAATGATTTAATACAGCTAGAAAAAGTACATCTACAACAATAAATGATTGCTTTTCAAGAATTTTGTAAATTTAAACTTGTCTATTTGTTTTAATGATTAATTCAATTGGGGCAGCAGATTCACATAAATGCATTATTTAATTTATTTTTAATATTAACACCCATATTAAAATAGATAACAGAAAAATTAAGTTGGGATATCATCATAAAGCAGATTTAATATATTTTAGTTTTAACTTTAATTTATTCACAATTAAGGGAAGAATTTTTGAAATATTTTTTTCACTTTAATTTCAAAGTTAAGTGATTTGATATTTTTCTTTTGCTGAATGACCAGACTTAAAACCACTAATTATTATTTTAATGTTTTTCAAGCTTTATTTTAATTTCGTGAAGTATTTTTGAGAAAAAAAAATTTAAATTTTGTATTTCTTTTCTTAAATAAAATTTTTGTCTATTTATTTAATTTTTTAAACATTTTCAAACTGATCAAAAAAAAAAAGTTATATTCTTTATAAATCTCTCATTTTTACAAATACAATAAAATAAAAGATCACGATTCCATCGGTTGAAGTAAATATAAAAGTCTTACCATTGTTGGGTGCAGAAATATTTTGAAGATTTTTTAATAAATCCTGAACAAACTCACTCATTTTATTGTTTTTAAATTATAAGATAACAGATTACTTAAAGGAACGAAACTTTCGCTGGAGTACTTCACACAACGAAATACCAAACTCAAATAGAAATTAATCCTAAACTTGAAATTGATTGTTTTTTTATTAGTGATCCTCAAAGAGACTATATTTTTTTAAATAAAAAGAGTTTTAGTTGAGAGAGAAAAACAAAGCAAGAAATTGAAAAAATGAGCCGAAGGGAAGCGAAAACACCTTCGTTGATTTTGTTTTCTTTTGAATACAATTCTTATTTTGAAAAAGGAATAAAAAATTAAATTATGAGAAACAAAGTAAGAGGAATAAGGAGAAGAAATTTTTGCTATAAGGATTACTACTATTCAAGATTTTTCAACACAAAATTAACTTTATTATTATATTTTTCCAAATTAGAATATTTTGTTGTTTTAAATTTGAATATAGAATTATTATGAAAATAATAATAAATTATTTAATGCAGGAAACGAGCTGTTATGTAAATAAAATTCAAAATAATTTAATAAAATGGAGATTAACAAATGATGTCAAAGGAAGACAAATCTATATTAGTATTTCTGCAAAATGAAAAAAAAATTATTACGAAGTGTAGAAGTTAAAAGTATAATCTTTCAATTTAATTTATTTGTATTTTTCAAAACAAACAATAAAAAAAAGAATAAATAAATAAAAATAGAAAAAAGAATCAAAAATTTGCAGGTGTAAAATTTATTCACATAACAATTTTCTTTGTTTTTGTAACGACAGCAGAAAGAGAATTTCTTTTTATTTATGTTTCTGTGGAACACCAAAATTCTAAAATAATTAAAAAAAATTGTTTTTTAATTAAAATTGAAATTTTTAGAAATTTCTTTACTCGTTGTTGACCACCTAAGCATACCGCATAGCTAAGTTCACACTCCTTTTATGTTTTAACAGATTCGCGGTCGAAGATCTCATAGATCCCATCACCCAAAGAAATCCATAGGTAGATTTGTGAGTTTTTGTGGGTAAAATCTCACAAAATATTCGTGGATTTCATCCAAATTGAGATTTTGTTAGGTTTTGTGAGATTTTGTAAAAAATTTTGTAAAATAAAAATTAACAAAACTGTTGTTTAATATACGAATAGTAGGGTAAAAAACTACAAAATTATTTCGTAGATCTTTTGATTAAATAAACAAAATAGTTGTAGTATTTATACAATATTATGTAATAAAATTACAAAATACTGTGA
Organism: Pedicia rivosa; assembly: GCA_963082725.1. Taxonomy (NCBI): domain Eukaryota; kingdom Metazoa; phylum Arthropoda; class Insecta; order Diptera; family Pediciidae; genus Pedicia; species Pedicia rivosa. The sequence goes on from OY720153.1 coordinate 25,547,831, forward strand.
AAAAAATACAAATAATGTGTAGTTGGGTACGGACTAAACTACAATATTTTGTTTTATTTTTACAATATTATTGTAAAAAAAAAAAAACATAATTGTAAAAAATTACAAAATAATCGTATTTAATTAGAAATATACAAAATTATTGAACTTACCTTACGATATTTTTGTTAACTTATTTTACGATATTTTTGTCACTTTTTTAAGGAATATTTGTATAATATAAAAATCAATATTTTAATTTTAATTTCATTTATTGAATTATATTATATTTCATTATTGAAATAAAAACTTAAACTAAATATACATACTAGTTAATTCATTTGACAAAAAAAAATTAAAAAAACTTTCTTATTTTATTATATAATGTTAATTCTTAGTTTATATATAAGTAAGATAAATTCAAATAATATAAGTTCCATTTTTATTCATTTCAAATCAGAAATTAAGCTTGAAATTTTTGAAGTATTTTTATCAAATTTTGTTTTTAATTGGTAAAAATATTTTTGAATAAACTCCCATACAATTTCTGATTGCGTAGGGTATTTTAAATTAAAAACTTGGTATAATTTAAAGCAAGTGTCTATTGCTTTCAATAAAGTAAATAACTTATAAGTTATTTTATCAAAATTAACATAAAACTCAGAAATTGTATGGGAGTCTAAATCTCCAACTACTATAATAATTGGCTGAGACGTTGAATTATTTTTGAAGCATTCTTCTTTTAATGCAGCAATTTTTGATGAAATTTCCGAAGAGTCACTCACTAACATCACAAAAGATTCTTGTGAATCCTTTGCTGTGTATTTTTTGGTCTTTTTTGCTGAGATTGTTGGGGGAAGAAAAACGTGCAACAATTGTATTATCAAGTAATTTGAAAAGTAAATTAAACAAATATTTAAATTGAAACGCATAAAATCATATTTACCATTCATGGGATCACTTTGACATTTTTGTAACATCGTACGATGAACAGGATCCTTAATACGATTAAATACTAATTGTACCTTACTCTGGAAATGAGCCCAATTGATAAGGATGTCACAGTCAGCGATGCCAATTAATTTGTATAGTCGATGTCAATCTAGAATTGTAAAAATACGATAAATTATTATAATTATAATAATTAATATGTAAGTATTCTTGTTTTTTTATTACCAATGAATGTCCAAGACTATGATTATAAATAGGCCATTTAAGCAAAATTTCAACCGTATTGGCATCCTCATTTTTTAAAATATTATCACGTCTGTATATCATTGTCCTTTCCCATTTACTTATGACCTCCGACCAAGGCTCGCTGTGATTTGTTAACCATGCACAATCTTGTTCCAAATCTATATAAGTTAAGAAATTAATTAATTACAATTAAACATTTAATTTAATAATATTATTTTCCTTCGAGACTGATGAGTTCTGGTTTATCTATAGTCGTATTTAATGATGTAAACGTTTCAGTTTTGGAATTGGTAGAAGCACGCTTTGATATCCTTTTTTTACGGTTCTGATTTTGAAAGCGATCCCACAACTGGCCTAAGGGAGCTTTTTTAATCCTCCAAAGATAGTATGTTTCCTATTTAACAAAAATAAAATTTATAAATAATAATAATAATAATAATAATAAAATTTCTTATTACAACCTTCTGTTCTTTGGGAAACAATGCAACTATGTCGTCACTTATTTTATCACACAAATCTGATGTTAATGTCTTTTCGTTTGTCATAAAATAGTCGACAATGGTGTGGATTAAAATCTTTCTCTTCTGCTCTCCTAAATTGCCAAAAGTCTCATATTGCTGTAGTACACTTTCGCCAGTGGGCGATGATTTTAGAATATCTTCTACACTCTGAAATTATATTTAATATAACATTAATTTTAATATTCATCTTTTGTTATACTAATAGCATACAAATAAATTCACAGTTGGTGTAGTCATTGGTTGAATATCAACACGGTCAAGCCAGCCAATTACTTTTTCGGTGGGAAGTTCTTTCTGTAATTATAAAAAAGCTAACGTTTACTTGCTTATTAACATAATTTGTTTTTTTACTAACACTTTTCCATATATTGATTGCTGACTCAAATCTAACACGAACTACAAAATGATCATCTGGGATTAATGTGCTCCAATGATTATTATTAAGCAATATTATATCAGATTTATCTATTTTCATTTCTAATATCAAAATTTTTAATAAAAAATCCTTTTATATATGACAACCCTACTTTACTTACCAATGCATCTCTCATAAACGTATTTATAATCAATGTGCATTGGCACAAGCATTTTAATGAATTTAAAAAGTTCTGAGTTCTGAGGATTGGGATTTTCAGATTGCGAGTTTGTAGGTAAAAGTTCGTGATAAGTCGAAGATAAATTATCATTTATATTATCATTTATATAATATGAAAAGGATTTTCAAAAATATTTAATAATTTTTTTAGTTCAAAATAAGTGGTTTTCTCTAACTTTTGTATAGCGAAAGATTTGATAGTCGATATGGTAGAAGAGAGAAAATTAGTAATCTCTGTTTGAATGCTCAAAGCATTTTTGTTTGTGATGTTAGAATTTTTTAACATGTTAATCAAAAAGGATAGTGCTGCATCATTGATGGATCTATGACATTGTGTTATATCGAAAACGTTTGGAATGCCTGCCAGAGAAAGTGTATCTAGACCCGTTTCAATTGATTGTGTTACAATTTCGTGATCTTTTGAAATACTCCCTATTTGATTTTCATATAAAACAGTGTTGGATTCATTTTGAGATTGAAATGCTACTATAATATTTCTGTGTTGTTTTTTGATATGTTTTTTAAACGCGTAAACATTTTGAAAAATCTGGGAACAATTAAAACCCGTGCACTTATAAATACTATGAGAATTAAGTCCATGGAATGCTTTAAAATGATGAAACAAATCACTTAAATGACAATATAATTTATCGCAAACAAAACAATTGAACATTACCCAAAATAAAAATTTTAATTTGTACTTAAAATTCGTCGTGTATTTTGCAATACTTATCAAGAGCCTCCACAAATGAAGAACTTACAGACTTTGTATCTCTATCGAGTTCCGATAAACAATATAGACAATTTACAGAGTTTGGAGTGCTCTAAAAAAATTTGGTTTTATTACTTTGATATTTGAAATATAATTATGAACAAGCATCACTAAATTCATAAATACTTACTAATTTTTTACGGCAGTTGTTGTGCAGCGCAAATTCCAAACGTACTCTATATGCCAGATCCTTATCTGGCACTATGGATTTACAAAGAACACCTAAATCACACGTTTTTAACTGCTTTACGCTAATATTAAAATCTAATTAAAGAATATTACATGTTATTACATAAAAATTTAAATCGAACTTAAATTTATATTCACCCAAACACTTTTTTATAACAAACACACGAGTAACCTTATCGAGGCTCAAACCTTTAATAAATTTTTTAATATTTTTCTTTTTTATTATTTTTCCGCTTTTATTTTTCATAGCACATTTCAATAGAACATTTCATAGAACATTTCAATTGAACTGATTACCGCTTTAAAAAAATGCGAAATTTTCTTATAGAACCTTTACAAGATTTTGTGAAATAAATACAAAATTTTGTAAAATTAATACAACATTTTGTGATATAATACAAGATTTTGTGAAAGAAATACAAAATTTTGTAAAATTTATACAATATTTTGTGAAATAATACAAAGTTTTGTGAAATAATACAATATTTTGTGAAATAATACAAAGTTTTGTGAAATAATACAATATTTTGTAAAAAAATACAATATTTTGGGAAATAATACAAAGTTTTGTGAAATAATACAATATTTTGTAAAAAAATACAATATTTTGTGAAATAATACAAAGTTTTGTAAAAAAAATACAATATTTTGTGAAATAATACAAAGTTTTGTAAAATTTATACAATATTTTGTGAAATAATACAATATTTTGTGAAATAAAACAAAATTTTGTTAAAGAAAAATAAAACGTTCGTGAAATAAATGCACATGATTTTTCACGAAAAAATATTGAAAGTTTTTAACAGTCAAATCTTATGATTCGAGTAAATAAAATATATGATTTCAGAACCAGCTAAACATGCATTTTTTAGAGCTAGGTAAACAGGAACCAATTTTTACTAAATTAAAACTCAAATCTATAGATACTCCTGCGTGGATAAGAATTTCAGAAATGTTCAATGTTAAGAATTGTTTTCTTATTCCACAAAACCGTAACTTAATGCCGCAACTTAAACGAACAGATAAATTAGAAAAGCCAACATGTGACATCTATAGAAAATAATTTTATTAAGATACTGATTAAGATATTTTTTTCTTCAAAAAAAAATATTAATTTTTCAATTTTTTTCCGTGTAATTTCAAGTAATTGGGAATCATTAATTGTTAGATATTCTATACTAAAGAAGGCATAAAAAAGTTTAATCCTCATACATTTTTAAGTTAATGTCCTTTATTTGTTACATGATGTTGATGAGGAATTAAATTAAAAAATTTAATTTTTTTGATAAAAAAACCTTAATTTATTATTAACTGAAATTTTATTTTCCATTGACGGTTATTTTTTAATATTTTTAAACTCATAAAAAAATCTAATAAAAACTGACAAAATATTTGTAATGTAAACAAACAAGCTTTGTAAATAGTTTTGATACAGAATGTTTTTGTAAAAATTACGTTCATTTTGTTTCTTTTACAAAATTTAACAAAAATAATTAACTAAACTTTACAAATTATTTGTAATCTAAACAAAGAAGCTTTGCGTTAAAGAATTTTTTTACATTAATTTTGTTTGAATTTACAAAATTTAACAAAATCTACTTATACAGTATTTTTTTGTTTAATTTACAAAAAGAATGTTGTTTTAGTTCAAAAATAAGGACAATATTCGTAAATATTCGTAAAAACTGACAAAACCTTTGTATTTTTCACAAAATTTTCGTATAAAATAATTAACAAAATTATTGTAGCCAATTTTACCTATGGATTTCTTTGGGTGCAATAATAATAATTGATGAAATAAAAATGTTCAAAATGAAAAGCTTATCGCACCTAAATCAAGCAATAAAATGTAAAATATATTTTTCGTACCTGAAATAATAAGGTTAGTTTTAAGTCTGTATATTTTTCTTTTGTTTTACACTGTACAGATAGACTTCAACAATCTTAGATGCCTATATCAGTTTCTTTTGTATTATTCCCGGTACAAAAGGCGATTGACAAATCTGCTTAAAGAAAGCTAAAAAATGTGTTGACGCAATTTATCCTTTAGTTACTTTACCATTATTACCGTAAACAAAAAACCTTAAATAAATCTCTATTTATAAGTACAATGACATTTTTGGGGCATTTTCTTTCAATTTAAATGTTTATAATAATTAAAAATTGTAACCATAGAAAGCGCACACAAAAACTGGTAAAAAAATAAAAATTAAATAATTCCTTACATTTTAAGTTCTTTTAAAATCTAAAGAATTGAAATTGATAACGTTAGGACCTAACAGATAGAACGTTGTCATGTTCATTCTTATAACATATATTCATAATTTTTGTCATTTGAGTTTGTCAAAATCACGTTTTGTATCGGAGTGGCAAAAAGAGGTCCAATAAATGAAAAAAAAAATTTTGGATTAATTTAATGAAATCATTGGGAAAAATTGGGATTGAATGAATCGTACAATATCCTTTGTGCTCTACTTAATTTATTGAGAAATTAATGGTTTTAAAATCATGATTTAATTCATAAAATTTGAATGATGAAAAGTGAAATTTTTTTATATGTCAGAGAATATGATTTTTGCTTTGGATCTTCGATATCCTTGTAATAAATTTTCATTTGATAGAATGGATTGAAAGGCGATAAGCAATATATGATTGAGAGTGAGAATTTTGTAAAGAAAAAGAGAGAGAAAGAATAAAGAGATAAATGAATAAAAAGCCGTCGTAATAAAGAGAAATGACGACAAAAATATTGTTGAAGAAACTTGTTTCAACATGAATTTATACATACGACATAAAAATAAGATAATTTGGCAATTTATTACACGAATTCAGTCCACGATATGTACTAACAATAAGTTCAGATTAATCAGCATCTAATAACAAGAAGATCTAAAATATAGAAAATATTTTGAAGAAAGAATACAAATAGCATTAATAATTATGACGATAAAAAAGAGAAAACTAGAATCCCAATTATGTCCAGTATGTTTCCTTTTTTCTAATTTTACATTCCTTATATTCTTCTCTCTTTCGTTTTAATTAAGAGCTGATTTATACAAGTGATTCTGATTATTAAATATGTTTAGTCATATGCATTATTGAAATTCTGTACTAAGGTTTAGAATGAAAGTGTAGTGACAAAATGATTTACGTATTAAAAACGAAAAAAAAAAAGATTCTACAAAAAGAACAGAAATACAAACCAAAAATCGCAACAGACAAATTTAATAAAATATATAAACACCCTGACTCTCTCATTCTCCTTAATATTAATAAGAAAAATGAAGCAAATGAAAAAATAAAAGTAACAGAAAGGAATTCTTAGAATTTAAAAGTGGTTAGTTTTTCTCTTTCTTTCTAATGGATTTTGCTCTCGTACACTGTTCATTTTACCTATACATACGTGATATTTAATTATGTCAGTGAATATGATTAAAGTGTTAATTTTTAAATATTATTTAATTTAAAAAATTCTGATCGTAAAGTGTGAATTGCAATTTTAGTCTAGTATAAAAAATAATATACCTAAATCAACCAACATTCCATCAAATCAAAGTAAGTAAATAAGTATAGTTTTTTTTTAACATTTTTCGTGAGTTACGAATAACGATCAACTTAAATGAAAATATTTTTTCTTATCAAATTAATAAATTATGTGACATAAAATAAGGATTTTTGAACCATTTAGTAAAGTGTGTTAAAAATACACTGTTATATTTATGTTTTTTTTTGTTGATTTATTGAACAAAAAAGTTTTCAACGAATAATATGAACCTACATTTTTACGAGCAAATAATTTTTATAAAGATTCTTGTAACCAACAATTTTTCTGAATTATTTTTAATAAATATTTAGAGATTTTTGCAAATAATTTGTTTATTTATCTTTAATTGTTTTTTTTTAGATGAAATCTCAAAGGAAATAAAATAAAAAAATTCTTCCTTTTCTCCCCACAATTTCAGTCATTTTTAAAATAAACAGAATGATAATTTATTTTTTCATAACTTACATAATATAATTAAACAGTTAGGAATATTCGAATACATCTCTATCTAATAAACTCATAAATCAGTTTCTTTTTTAGACTCATGAGTTTATAAAATTTAATAAATCTAAGACATTGTTTTAGTTGATTATAATCATAAACTTGATCGGAAACAAAAAACATCAAAGATATATTTTTGAAATACCACTGTTAAATTACCAAAGGATTTCATGGTTACGTCAGAAAGGTTTTAAAACTTTTTAATCGATCGTTGGGAGAATAATACTTCTCTGTTTTCTGATCTTCTTTTTTTTTTGAGTTCATATACATTCATTTGTCGCTAAAACAGTGGAGCAAATTTGGAAGACGAGAAACCCTTAGAAGGTTGTTGTTTTTGTAGAAAGCTCCCTAAAATGATGTTTTTTTCTTTTGTAGAATGTTGGGGAAGGATTCGAGCTTCTATTAAAATTAATTTGTAAATTTTGGGCCCCAAATTTTAGGAGCTGCAAGACTCCAAAGTTGCACTTTTTTTTTTTTTTTTGTAACTCACAATTTCACTGTATTTTTTATCTTTTCATTAGTTTTTTTATTATAACTTCAATAAAACATATGTATTATCACTATATTGAATAAATTCTATTAGAATAAAAATTGAAAATTGTTTTTTTAATGATTTTTTTAATATTTTAAAAATTTATGTCTAAAATGACATTATTTTGTTGATATTATTGTTTTTTGTTTATGTGAGGTTGGTATTTTTATTTTGTAAATATTTTGTTGAACTGAAGTTAAAAAATTCATTGAACTAAAAATTATGATATTGTTCATTTTACAATAAATTCTTTTGAATATTTTGTACAAGGAAAACATAGTAATTAGTTGTACATATTACTTACCTTACGCATACACTTATTTTATTTCAATTGTATAAGGAATATTATTTATTTATTATTTAATTTTTTTATTTTTATTTCTTCAAAATAAATGGTAATTGTCAAAATTTAGTTCAGTGGACGCTTAAAATAAAGTGAGCCTTTGAGAACGCTACAATATATTTTTCAGAAATGCCAATATATTATTAAAAAATTACCAAATAAAAAACAACAACAAAAACTTGAAGACGTCAAATGTGAAATAATAATAAACAAAAAGTTGATCTGAAAAAGGTAAAATTTGTAAAATAAAGTTGGAAAATAATATAACAAATTGTGTTAATTGTGGTAGTGAAGTATTTATTATGTAATATAAAAACATAATTAAGTATAAAAAAATAACATTAATACATTAAAAACACAGTTTCTGGAAGTGAGATTTTGAGGGGTGCAGCACCTAAACTGGAAGGTACCGACAGGAACTATTCTGGAATTAGGATGCTCTCATGAAGTAGAACTCATGATAAAAATTTGAACGCGCTCCGTTGGGCGGCACTTATTATGATGTATAGCCAAAACAGTTTGTTGTTTGATTGTACTTTTTTCTCATTTATTGCAGAGGAAATAATTATACCCACAATAGCCAATTTTACGATTATTTTCTACCTGAAAAATAAAATACAATTCAAATGAACCAGAAATGTGCTTACGAACATAATTTCCTTTCTATCAATATGAAAAATTTATTACCAATATATTTTCCGTTTATGTGCTGAAATTATTCAATAAAATGAAAAAAGAAACAAGCAAATGTGTTTTTAAACAGAATCCAAAAATTATGATTAAATTTAAAATTATTAATAAAATAATTATTTGATTCATAAATGTTTTAAAAAAAATTAAATTCAGTTAACTTAATAAATTCATCCAGTGTTACCAATTACCACTTATTTTCCATTATTGCAAACCCCACTTCTGTTTATACAGTGTGAAAATTTTTATTGTACTGTTAGAAAAACAAAAAAGGTACCAATAATATTTTAAACGAGTGGAAGATAAGAATAATGATTTATATGCCGGTAAGTGGGTATAATAAATAATAATGTTTGGTATTACTCTATTGTGTGTATGTAATATGTATTTAAGTCTTACCAACAGTATTCAATGAAAAATTGTGAATTTATAGCAATATTTTAAAAACCAAATAAGTTCTATAAAATTTTCCAGTATAAATTCATATTTCTACTGCCAAATGTTGGGTTAAACATTACAACTAAAATAACAAACAATTTTTTTTTAGAAAAACACAATTTTATTAAAATAAAATTAAATTAAATTACGTAAAAAACGCATATTAAATTATTCTTAATTTTCCTTTCTTCATTTTTCTTAATTTATTAGCTCAAGTAATAAAGTAATTAAAAGTAATAAGTAAATAATTTTAAATATCATAAATATTCCAACAACAATATTAAAATTTCATTCATAGTAGATTAATTAATATTAAATTAACATAAATTAATAATATCATAATTCACAAATTCACTTGTTATATGTTAATAGCATTTTGTTTTTAATTCAACATGATAATTAGAGCCGAAATATGTTATTTTTTTTGGATTTTTGGAGTCTATTATTAATGTCCTCCATTGTTATTATTTTTCGTTTTTTACAATATTTAGTTGTATGTGCCTCATTACCGGAAGCAAAGCATATAGGGCATACGTAGAGCCTTAAAAATGGACATGTTGTGCGTCCAGCTGAATCTCTAACTTGATGTGTTTGATAAATATGCACGGGTCTCTCGTTATTTTTACAGAAGACACATTCCATCTGAAAATAGTTTAAAGTTTAAAATAAATATAATATTTTATCACAAAAAGAAGAATAATTTTTAAAAATCTTACATTCTTTGTGTTGAAGCTTTTGGAATTTTGCAGTCTATTATTATTGTCCTCCATTGCTATTATTTTTCGTTGTTTACAATATTTAGCTGTGTGTGCCTCATCACCGGAAGCAAAGCATATAGGGCATACGTAGAGCCTTAAAAATGGACATGTTGTGCGTCCAGCTGAATCTCTAACTTGATGTGTTCGATAAATATGCACGGGTCTCTCGTTGTTTTTACAGAAGACACATTCCATCTGAAAATAGTTTAAAGTTTAAAATAAATAAAATATTTTAACGAAAAAAAAAGAATAATTTTTAAGGAACTTACATTCTTTGTGCTCTGAATTTTTCTCTCATTGACGACCCGACCATTTTTATTAAATTCCTGACGAATATTTTTGATGGTATCTGAAAAGAAAAAAACAAACATAAAAAATAAGAATACAAATTAAACCGATAAACCAGAATTTACCACTCCTTTTTTCAATATGGATAATGGTGCGCATGTTAAATGGAAGCCATTCTGTTTTTCATTCTAAGAATTATTCCTTTGCTTAATTTGTATGTTTATTATTATTATTATTATTATTTTCGTATCACCAATATAGTTATTAAAAATAAACAGAATTCGAATTATAAAGGATGGACGCATCATTTTAAATCGGATTTATTGACTATCATTCGCTCGAACATTAAATTTACTTAACTTTAAAATTTAGACGAACTAAAAATGCGAACATTATTTAATAAATTTTAAAACCAAAATTAATTTCAATGAAATTTATCTGATAAACAATAAATAGGAATAAACTTTTTATAAAATAAATATATAATCATTATTGAGTAGACGTTACAGTCAACTTAAGAAATAATTTTTTTGTATTTATTGTAGACTTTAGGTTCAACGTTGAATAATTTAATACCAATTTTTTTGAATTAAATCAAATGATTTAATACAGCTAGAAAAAGTACATCTACAACAATAAATGATTGCTTCTCAAGAATTTTGTAAAATTAAACTTGTCTGTTTGTTATAATGATTAATTCAATTGGGGCAGCAGATTCACATAAATGCATTATTTTATTTATTTTTAATATTAACACCCATATTAAAATAGATAACAGAAAAATTAAGTTAGGATATCATCATAAATCTAAAAGCAGATTTAATATATTTTAGTTTTAACTTTAATTTATTCACAATTAAGGGAAGATTTTTTGAAATATTTTTTTCACTTTAATTTCAAAGTTAAGAGATTTGATATTTTTATTTTGCTGAATGACCAGACTTAAAACCACTAATTATTATTTTAATGTTTTTCAAGCTTTATTTTAATTTCGTGAAGTATTTTTGAGAAAAAAAAATTAAAATTTTGTATTTCTTTTCTTCAATAAAATTTTTGTCTACTTATTTAATTTTTTAAACATTTCCAAACTGATCAAAAAAAAAAATTTATATTCTTTATAAATCTCTCAATTTTACAAATAAAATAAAATAAAAGATCACGATTCCATCGGTTGAAGTAATTATAAAAGTCTTACCATTGTTGGGTGCAGAAATATTTTTAAGATTTTTTAATAAATGCTGAACAAACTCACTCATTTTATTATTTTTAAATTATAAGATAAAAGATTAGTTAATATCACGAAACTTTCACTGGAGTACTTCACACAACGAAATACCAAACTCAAATAGAAATTAATCCTAAACTTGAATTTGAGTGTTTTTTTATTTGTGATCCTCAAAGAGACTAAATTTTTTTTAATAAAAAGAGTTTTAGTTGAGAGAGAAAAACAAAGCAAGAAATTGAAAAAATGAGCCGAAGGGAAGCGAAAACACCTTCGTTGATTTTATTTTCTTTTAAATACAATTTTTATTTTGAAAAAGGAATAACAAATTAAATTATGAGAAACAAAGTAAGAGGAAGAAGGAGAAGAATCTTTTGCTATAAGGATTACTACTATTCAAGATTTTTCAACACAAAATTCACTTTTTTATATTTTTCCAAATTAGAATATTTTGTTGTTTTAAAATTTGATTAAAGAATTATTATGTAAATAATAATAAATTATGTAATGCAGTTTAAGATTGAAGCGGTCATTCGGTTCATAAGGGATTATAAAAAAATATCATCAAAAGTGTGGATTAAATTAAAGTCAAATTGTTATTATTAATTACATTTGAAATTAAACAAATTAAGATCCCATTACAAAATATAGTTATTTTCTTTTATAAATTAAAAACATGGGGAAACGAGCTGTTATGTAAATAGAATTCAAAATAATTTAATAAAATGGAGATTAACAAATGATGTCAAAGGAAGACAAATCTATATTAGTATTTCTGCAAAATGAAAAAAAAATTATTACGAAGTGTAGATGTTAAAAGTACTATCAGCTTTTGATTTAATTTATTTGTGTTTTTCAAAACAAAAAATTAAAAAAAAAAGAACTTCTGTGTAACCAAAAATTTGCTGGTGAAAAAATTCAAATTTTTAGAAATTTCTTTACTCGTTGTTGACCACCTAAGCATACCGCATAGCTCAGTTCACACTCCTTTTATGTTTTAACAGATTCGCGGTCGAAGATCTCATAGATCCCAATAATAATAATTGATAAAATAAAAATGTTCAAAATAAAAGCTTATCGCACCTAAATCAAGCAATAAAATGAAAAAAATATTGTTGTTACCTGAAATAATAAGGTTAGTTTTAAGTCTGTATATTTTTCTTTTGTTTTACACTGTACAGATGGACTTCAACAATCTTAGGTGCCTATATCAATTTCTTTTGTATTATTCCCGGTACAAAAAGGCGATTGACAAATCTGCTTAAAGACAGCTAAAATATGTGTTGTCGCAATTTGTCCTTTCGTTACCATTCTTATCGTAAACAAAAAACCTTAAATAAATCTCTATTTACAAAGACATTTATTGGGGCATTTTCTTTCAATTTTAATGTTTATAATAATTAAAAATTCTAACCATAGAAAGCGCTCACAAAAAGTGATAAAAAAATAAAAATTAAATTTTAAGTTCTTTTAAAATCTAAAGAATTTAAATTGATAATGTTAGGACCTAACAGATAGAACGTGGTCATGTCCATTCTTATAACATATATTCATAATTTTTGTCATTTGAGTTTGTAAAAATCACGTTTTTCTATCGGCAACAAAAAGGGGTATAATAAATTAAAGAGACAATTTTGGATTATCGTAATGAAATCATTGGCAAAAATTGACATTAAATGAATCGTACAATATCCTTTGTGCTCTACTTAATTTATTGAGAAATTAATGGTTTTAAAATCATGATTTAATTCATAAAATTTGAATGATGAAGAGTGAAATTTTTTTATATGTCAGAGAATATGATTATTGCTTTGGATCTTCGATATCCTTGTAATAAATTTTCATTTGATAGAATGGATTGAAAGGTGATAAGCAATATATGATTGAGAGTGAGAATTTTGTAAAGAAAAAGAGAGGGAAAGAATAAAGAAATAAATGAATAAAAAGCCGTCGTAATAAAGAGAAATGACGACAAAAATATTGTTGAAGAAACTTGTTTCAACATGAATTTATACATACGACATAAAAATAAGATAATTTGGCAATTTATTACACGAATTCAGTCCACGATATGTACTAACAATAAGTTCAAATTAATTAGCATTTAATAACAAAAAGATCTAAAATATAGAAAATATTTTGAAGAAAAAATACAAATAGCATTAATAATTATGACGATAAAAAAGAGAAAAATTGAATCCAAATTATGTCCAGTATGTTTACTTTTTTCTAAATTTACATTCCTTATATTCTTCTCTCTTTCGTTTTAATTAAGAGCTGATTTATACAAGTGATTCTGATTATTAAATATGTTTTATATTCTCTCTTTCGTTTTAATTAAGAGCTGATTTATACAAGTGATTCTGATTATTAAATATGTTTAGTCATATGCATTATTGAAATTCTGTACTAAGCTTTAGAATGAAAGTGTAGTGACAAATGATTTACGTATTAAAAACGAAAAAAAAAAAAGATTCTACTAAAAGAACAGAAATACAAACCAAAAATCGCAACAGACAAATTTAATAAAATATATAAACACCCTGACTCTCTCATTCTTCTTAATATTAATAAGAAAAATGAAGCAAAAGAAAAAATAAAAGTAACAGAAAGGAATTCTTAGAATTTAAAAGTGGTTAGTTTTTCTCTTTCTTTCTAATGGATTTTGCTCTCGTACACTGTTCATTTTACCTATACATACGTGATATTTAATTATGTCAGTGAATATGATTAAAGTATTAATTTTTAAATATTATTTAATTTAAAAAATTCTGATCGTAAAGTGTGAATTGCAATTTTAGTCTAGTATAAAAAATAATATACCTAAATCAACCAACATTCCATCAAATCAAAGTAAGTAAATAAGTATAGTTTTTTTTTAACATTTTTCGTGAGTTACGAATAACGATCAACTTAAATGAAAATATTATTTCTTAGCAAATTAATAAATTATGTGACATAAAATAAGGATTTTTGAACCATTTATTAAAGTGTGTTAAAAATACACTGTTATTTTATGTTTTTTTTTGATTGATTTATTGAACAAAAAAGTTTTCAACGATTAATATGAACCTACATTTTTACGAAGCAAATAATTTTTATAAAGATTCTGGTAACCAACAATTTTTCTCAATTATTTTTAATTAATATTTAGAGATTTTTGCAAATAATTTGTTTATTTATCTTTAATTGTTTTTTTTACATGAAATCTCAAAGAAAATAAAATAAAAAATTCTTCTTTTTCTCCCCACAATTTCAGTCATTTTTAAAATAAATAGAATCATAATTTATTTTTTCATAACTTACATAATGTAATTAAACAATTAGGAATATTCGAATACTATCTAATAAACTCATAAATCATTTTCTTTTTTAGACTCATGAGTTTATAAAATTTAATAAATCTAAGATATTGTTTTTGTTGATTATAATCATAAACTTGATCGGAAACAAAAAACATTAAAGATATATTTTTGAAATACCACTGTTAAATTTCCAAATGATTTCATGGTTTTGTCAGAAAGGTTTTATAATTTTTTAATCGATCGTTGTGAGAATAATACTTCTCTGTTTTCTGCTCTTCTTTTTTTTTTGAGTTCATATACATTCATTTGTCGCTAAAACAGTTTATTGTTTGATTGTAATTTTTTCTCATTTATTGCAGAGGAAATAATAAAACCCTCAATAGCCAATTTTACGATTATTTTCTACCTGAAACAAATACAATTCAAATGAACCAGAAATGTGCTTACGAACATAATTTCCTTTCTATCAATATGAAAAATTTATTATTTATTTTCCGTTTATGTGCTAAAAATATTCAATAAAATGAAAAAAGAAACAAGCAAATGTGTTTTTAAACAGAATCCAAAAATTATGATTAAATTTAAAATTATTAATAAAATAATTATTTGATTCATAAATGTTTTAAAAAAAATTAAATTCAGTTAACTTAATAAATTCATCCAGTGTTACCTATTACCACTTATTTTCCATTATTGCAAATCCCACTTCTGTTTATACAGTGTGAAAATTTTTATTGTACTGTTAGAAAAACAAAAAAGGTACCAATAATATTTTAAACGAGTGGAAGATAATAATAATGATTTATATGCCGGTAAGTGGGTATAATAAATAATAATGTTTGGTATTACTCTATTGTGTGTATGTAATATGTATTTAAGTCTTACCAACAGTATTCAATGAAAAATTGTGAATTTACATCAATATTTTTTAAACCAAATAAGTTATGAAATTTTCCAGTATAAATTCATATTCCTACTGCCAAATGTTAGGTTAAAAATTACAAATAAAATAAAAAACAATTTTTTTTTAGAAAAACACAATTTTATTAAAATAAAATTAAATTAAATTACGTAAATAACGCATATTAAAGTATTCTTAATTTTCATTTCTTCATTTTTCTTCATTTATCAGCTCAAGTAATAAAGTAATTAAAAGTAATAAGTAAATAATTTTAAATATCATAAATATTCCAACAACAATATTAAAATTTCATTCATAGTAGATTAATTAATATTAAATTAACATAAATTAATAATATCATAAATCACAAATAGCATTTTGTTTTTAATTCAACATGATAATTAGAGCCGAAATATGTTATTCTTCTCGAAGCTTTTGGAATTTTGAAGTCTATTATTAATGTCCTCCATTGTTATTATTTTTCGTTTTTTACAATATTTAGTTGTGTGTGCCTCATCACCGGAAGCAAAGCATATAGGGCATACGTAGAGCCTTAAAAATGGACATGTTGTGCGTCCAGCTGAATCTCTAACTTGATGTGTTCGATAAATATGCACGGGTCTCTCGTTGTTTTTACAGAAGACACATTCCATCTGAAAATAGTTTAAAGTTTAAAATAAATAAAATATTTTATCACAAAAAGAAGAATAATTTATAAAAATCTTACATTCTTTGTGTTGAAGCTTTTGGAATTTTGCAGTCTATTATTATTGTCCTCCATTGTTATTATTTTTCGTCTCTTACAATATTTAGTTGTGTGTGCCTCATCACCGGAAGCAAAGCATATAGGGCATACGTAGAGCCTACAAAATGGACATGTTGTGCGTCCAGCTGAATCTCTAACTTGATGTGTTCGATAAATATGCACGGGTCTCTCGTTGTTTTTACAGAAGACACATTCCATCTGAAAATAGTTTAAAGTTTAAAATAAATAAAATATTTTATCACAAAAGGAAGAATAATTTTTAAAAAACTTACATTCTTTGTATTCTGAATTTTTCTCTCATCGACGTTCCGACCATTTTTATTAAATTCCTGACGAATATTTTTGATGATATCTGAAAAGAAAAAAACAAATATAAAAAATAAGAATACAAATTAAACCGATAACCCAGAATTTAACCCCTCCTTTTTTCAATATGGATGATGGTGCGCATGTTAAATGGAAGCCATTCTGTTTTTCTTTCTAAGAATTATTCCTTTACATAATTTGTATGTTTATTATTATTATTATTATTATTTTCGTATCACCAATATTGTTATTAAAAATAAACAGAATTCGAATTATAAAGGATGGACGCATCATTTCAAATCGGATTTATTGACTATTCGCTCGAACATTAATTTTACTTAACTTTAAAATTTAGACGAACTAAAAATGCGAACATTATTTAAAAAATTTTAAAACCAAAATTAATTTCAATGAAATTTATCTGATAAACAATAAATAGGAATAAACTTTTTATAAAATAAATATATAATCATCAACTTAAGAAATAATTTTTTTGTATTTATTGTAGACTTTAGGTTCAACGTTGAATAATTTAATACCCATTTTTTTGAATTAAATCAAATGATTTAATACAGCTAGAAAAAGTACATCTACAACAATAAATGATTGCTTTTCAAGAATTTTGTAAATTTAAACTTGTCTATTTGTTTTAATGATTAATTCAATTGGGGCAGCAAATGCATTATTTTATTTATTTTTAATATTAACACCCATATTAAAATAGATAACAGAAAAATTAAGTTGGGATATCATCATAAATCTAAAAGCAGATTTAATATATTTTAGTTTTAACTTTAATTTATTCACAATTAAGGGAAGAATTTTTGAAATATTTTTTTCACTTTAATTTCAAAGTTAAGTGATTTGATATTTTTCTTTTGCTGAATGACCAGACTTTAAACCACTAATTATTATTTTAATGTTTTTCAAGCTTTATTTTAATTTCGTGAAGTATTTTTGAGAAAAAAAAATTAAAATTTTGTATTTCTTTTCTTAAATAAAATTTTTGTCTACTTATTTAATTTTTTAAACATTTTCAAACTGATCAAAAAAAAAAAGTTATATTCTTTATAAATCTCTCATTTTTACAAATACAATAAAATAAAAGATCACGATTCCATCGGTTGAAGTAAATATAAAAGTCTTACCATTGTTGGGTGCAGAAATATTTTGAAGATTTTTTAATAAATCCTGAACAAACTCACTCATTTTATTGTTTTTAAATTATAAGATAAAAGACTACTTAAACGAACGAAACTTTCACTGGAGTACTTCACACAACAAAATACCACACTCAAATAGAAATTAATCCTAAACTTGAATTTGAATGTTTTTTTATTAGTGATCCTCAAAGAGACTAAATTTTTTTAAATAAAAAGAGTTTTAGTTGAGAGAGAAAAACAAAGCAAGAAATTGAAAAAATGAGCCGAAGGGAAGCGAAAACACCTTCGTTGATTTTGTTTTCTTTTGAATACAATTCTTATTTTGAAAAAGGAATAACAAATTAAATTATGAGAAACAAAGTAAGAGGAATAAGGAGAAGAAATTTTTGCTAGAAGGATTACTACTATTCAAGATTTTTCAACACAAAATTCACTTTTTTATATTTTTCCAAATTAGAATATTTTGTTGTTTTAAAATTTGATTAAAGAATTATTATGAAAATAATAATAAATTATGTAATGCAGTTTAAGATTGATGCGGTCATTCGGTTCATAAAGGATTATAAAAAAATATCATCAAAATTGTGGATTAAATTAAAGTCAGATTGTTATTCTTAATTACATTTGAAATTAAACAAATTAAGATCCCATTACAAAATATAGTTATTTTCTTTTATAAATTAAAAACATGGGGAAACGTGCTGTTATGTAAATAAAATTCAAAATAATTTAATAAAATGGAGATTAACAAATGATGTCAAAGGAATACAAATCTATATTAGTATTTCTGCAAAATGAAAAAAAAATTATTACGAAGTGTAGAAGTTAAAAGTATCAGCTTTTGATTTAATTTATTTGTATTTTTCAAAACAAACAATAAAAAAAAGAATAAATAAATAAAAATAGAAAAAAGAATCAAAAATTTGCAGGTGTAAAATTTATTCACATAACAATTTTCTTTGTTTTTGTAAGGACAGCAGAAAGAGAATTTCTTTTTATTTATGTTTCTGTGGAACACCAAAATTCTAAAATAATTAAAAAAAATTGTTTTTTAATTAAAATTCATATTTTTAGAAATTTGACTACCTAAGCATACCGCATACCTAAGTTCACACTCCTTTTATGTTTTAACAGATTCGCGGTCGGAGATCTCATAGATCCCAATAATAATAATTGATAAAATAAAAATGTTCATAATAAAAAGCTTATCGCACCTAAATCAAGCAATAAAATGTAAAGTATATTTTTCGTACCTGAAATAATAAGGTTAGTTTTAAGTCTGTATATTTTTCTTTTGTTTTACACTGTACAGATAGACTTCAACAATCTTAGATGCCTATATCAGTTTCTTTTGTATTATTCCCGGTACAAAAGGCGATTGACAAATCTAAAAAATGTGTTGTCGCAATTTGTCCTTTCGTTACCATTCTTATCGTAAACAAAACAACCTTAAATAAATCTCTATTTATAAGTACAATGACATTTTTTGGGGCATTTTCTTTCAATTTAAATGTTTATAATAATTAAAAATTGTAACCATAGAAAGCGCACACAAAAACTGGTAAAAAAATAAAAATTAAATTTTAAGTTCTTTTAAAATCTAAAGAATTGAAATTGATAACGTTAGGACCTAACAGATAGAACGTTGTCATGTTCATTCTTATAACATATATTCATAATTTTTGTCATTTGAGTTTGTCAAAATCACGTTTTTCTATCGGCAACAAAAAGAGGTCTAATAAATGAAAGAGACAATTTTGGATTATCGTAATGAAATCATTCGAAAAAATTGATATTAAATGAATCGTACAATATCCTTTGTGCTCTACTTAATTTATTGAGAAATTAAAGGTTCTAAAATAATGGTTTAATTCATAAAAGCTGAATGATGAAGAGTAACATTTTTTTATATGTCAGAGAATATGATTTTTGCTTTGGATCTTCGATATCCTTGTAATAAATTTTCATTTGATAGAATGGATTGAAAGGTGATAAGCAATATATGATTGAGAGTGAGAATTTTGTAAAGAAAAAGAGAGAGAAAGAATAAAGAGATAAATGAATAAAAAGCCGTCGTAATAAAGAGAAATGACGACAAAAATATTGTTGAAGAAACTTGTTTCAACATGAATTTATGCATACGACATAAAAATAAGATAATTTGGCAATTTATTATACGAATTCAATCCACGATATGTACTTACAATAAGTTCAAATTAATTAGCATTTAATAACAAAAAGTTCTAAAGTATAGAAAATATTTTGAAGAAAGAATACAAATAGCATTAATAATTATGACGATAAAAAAGAGAAAACTAGAATCCAAATTATGTCCAGTATGTTTATTTTTTTCTAAATTGATATCCCTTATATTCTTCTCTCTTTCGTTTTAATTAAGAGCTGATTTATACAAGTGATTCTGATTATTAAATATGTTTAGTCATATGCATTATTGAAATTCTGTACTAAGCTTTAGAATGAAAGTGTAGTGACAAAATGATTTACGTATTAAAAACGAAAAACAAAAGATTCTACAAAATGAACAGAAATACAAACCAAAAACCACAACAGACAAATTTAATAAAATATATAAACACCCTGACTCTCTCATTCTCCTTAATATTAATAACAAAAATGAGGCAAAAAAAAAAAATAAAAGTAACAGACAGGAATTCTTAGAATTAAAAAGTGGTTAGTTTTTCTCTTTCTTTCTAATGGACTTTGCTCTCGTACACTGTTCATTTTACCTATCCATATGTGATTTTTAATTAAGTCAGTGAATATGAATAAAGTGTTAATTTTTAAATATTATTTAATTTAAAAAATTCTGATCGTAAAGTGTGGATTGCAATTTTAGTCTAGTATAAAAAATAATATACCTAAATCAACCAACATTCCATCAAATCAAAGTAAGTAAATAAGTATAGATTATTTTTAACATTTTTCGTGAGTTACGAATAACGATCAACTTAAATGAAAATATTATTTCTTATCAAATTAATAAATTATGTGACATAAAATAAGGATTTTT
This sequence comes from Pedicia rivosa, assembly GCA_963082725.1. Taxonomy (NCBI): domain Eukaryota; kingdom Metazoa; phylum Arthropoda; class Insecta; order Diptera; family Pediciidae; genus Pedicia; species Pedicia rivosa. The sequence continues at coordinate 25,568,872 of OY720153.1, forward strand.
GAACCATTTATTAAAGTGTGATAAGAATACACTGTTATATTTATGTTTTTCTTGATTGATTTATTGAACAAAAAAGTTTTCAACGAATAATATGAACCTACATTTTTACGAGTAAATAATTTTTATAAAGATTCTTATAACCAACAATTTTTCTGAATTATTTTTAATTAATATTTAGAGATTGTTGCAAATAATTTGTTTATTTATCTTTAATTGTTTTTTTACATGAAATCTCAAAGAAAATAAAATAAAAAATTCTTCTTTTTCTCCCCACAATTTCAGTCATTTTTAAAATAAATAGAATGATAATTTATTTTTTCATAACTTACATAATATAATTAAACAGTTAGGAATATTCGAATAAATCTGGTATCTCTATCTAATAAACTCATAAATCAGTTTCTTTTAGACTCATAAGTTTATAAAATTTAATAAATCTAAGACAATGTTTTAGTTGATTATAATCATAAACTTGATCGGAAACAAAAAACATCAAAGATATATTTTTAAAATACCACTGTTAAATTACCAAATGATTTCATGGTTACGTCAGAAAGGTTTTATAATTTTTTAATCGATCGTTGCGAGAATAATACTTCTCTGTTTTCTGATCTTCTTTTTTTTTTGAGATCATATTCATTCATTTGTCGCTAAAACAGTTTGTTGTTTTTCTTATTTATTGCAGAGGAAATAATAAAACCCATAATAGCCAATTTTACGATTATTTTCTACCTGAAAAAAAAAAATACAATTCAAATGAACCAGCAATGTGCTGACGAACATAATGTTCCTTTTATCAATATGAAAAATTTATTACAAAAATATTTTCCGTTTAAGTGCTAAAAATATTCAATAAAATGAAAAAAGAAACAAGCAAATGTGTTTTTAAACAGAATCCAAAAATTATGATTAAATTTAAAATTATTAATAAAATAATTATTTGATTCATAAATGTTTTTAAAAAAATTAAATTCAGTTAACTTAATAAATTCATCCAGTGTTACCTATTACCACTTATTTTCCATTATTGCAAATCCCACTTCTGTTTATACAGTGTAAAAATTTTTATTGTACTGTTAGAAAAACAAAAAAAGTACCAATAATATTTTAAACTGGTGGAAGATAAGAATAATGATTTATATGCCGGTAAGTGGGTATAATAAATAATAATGTTTGGTATTACTCTATTGTGTGTATGTAATATGTATTTAAGTCTTACCAACAGTATTCAATTAAAAATTGTGAATTTACATCAATATTTTTTAAACCAAATAAGTTATGAAATTTTCCAGTATAAATTCATATTCCTACTGCCAAATGTTAGGTTAAAAATTAAAAATAAAATTTAAACAATTTTTTTTTAAAAAAACACAATTTTATTAAAATAAAATAAAATTAAATTACGTTAATAACGCAAATTAAAGTATTCTTAATTTTCATTTCTTCATTTTTCTTCATTTATCAGCTCAAGTAATAATGTAATTAAAAGTAATAAGTAAATAATTTTAAATATCATAAATATTCCCACAACAGTATTAAAATTTTATTCATAGTAGAATAATTAATATTAAATTAACATAAATTAATAATATCATAATTCACAAATTCACTTGTTATATGTTAATAGCATTTTGTTTTTAATTCAACATGATAATTAGAGCCGAAATATGTTATTTTTCTTGAAGCTTTTGGATTTTTGGAGTCTATTATTAATGTCCTCCATTGTTATTATTTTTCGTTTTTTACAATATTTAGTTGTATGTGCCTCATCACCGGAAGCAAAGCATATAGGGCATACGTAGAGCCTTAAAAATGGACATGTTGTGCGTCCAGCTGAATCTCTAACTTGATGTGTTTGATAAATATGCACGGGTCTCTCGTTATTTTTACAGAAGACACATTCCATCTGAAAATAGTTTAAAGTTTAAAATAAATAAAATATTTTATCACAAAAAGAAGAATAATTTTTAAAAAAGTTACATTCTTTGTGTTCTGATTTTTTCTCTCATCGACGTTCCGACCATTTTTATTAAATTCCTGACGAATATTTTTGATGGTATCTGAAAAGAAAAAAACAAACATAAAAAATAAGAATACAAATTAAACCGATAAACCAGAATTTAACCACTCCTTTTTTCAATATGGATAATGGTGCGCATGTTAAATGGAAGCCATTCTGTTTTTCATTCTAAGAATTATTCCTTTACTTAATTTGTATGTTTATTATTATTATTATTATTATTTTCGTATCACCAATATAGTTATTAAAAATAAACAGAATTCGAATTATAAAGGATGGACATGGACGCATCATTTCAAATCGGATTTATTGACTATCATTCGCTCGCACTTTAAATTTACTTAACTTTAAATTTTAGACGAACTAAAAATGTGAACATTATAAATTTAAAAAAAAAATTAATTTCAATGAAATTTATCTGATAAACAATAAATGGGAATAAACTTTTTATAAAATAAATATATAATCATTATTAAGTAGACGTTACAGCCAACATAAAAAATAATTTTTATATATTTATTGTAAACTTTAGTTTCAACGTTGAATAATTTAATACCCATTTTTTTTAATTAAATCAAATGATTTAATACAGCTAGAAAAAGTACATCTACAACAATATATGATTGCTTTTCAAGAATTTTGTAAAATTAAACTTATCTATTTGTTTTAATGATTAATTCAATTGGGGTAGCAGATTCACATAAATGCATTATTTTATTTATTTTTAATATTAACACCCATATTAAAATAGATAACAGAAAAATTAAGTTGGGATATCATCATAAATCTACAAGCAGATTTAATATATTTTAGTTTTAACTTTAATTTATTCACAATTAAGGGAAGAATTTTTGAAATATTTATTTCACTTTAATTTCAAAGTTAAGTGATTTGATATTTTTCTTTCGCTGAATGACCAGACTTAAAACCATTAATTATTATTTTAAATTTTTTCAAGCTTTATTTTAATTTCGTGAAGTATTTTTGAGAAAAATAATTAAAATTTTGTATTTCTTTTCTTCAATAAAATTTTTTGTCTACTTATTTAATTTTTTAAACATTTCCAAACTGATCAAAAAAAAAAATTATATTCTGTATAAATCTCTCATTTTTACAAATACAATAAAATAAAAGATCGCGATTCCATCGGTTGAAGTAAATATAAAAGTCTTACCATTGTTGGGTGCTGGAAAATTTTGAAGATTTTTTAATAAATGTTGAACAAACTCACTCATTTTATTGTTTTTAAATTATAAGATAAAAGATTACTTAAAGGCACGAAACTTTCACTGGACTACTTCACACAACGAAATACCAAACTCAAATAGAAATTAATCCTAAACTTGAATTTGAATGTTTTTTTATTAGTGATCCTCAAAGAGACTATATTTTTTTTAATAAAAAGAGTTTTAGTTGAGAGAGAAAAACAAAGCAAGAAATTGAAAAAATGAGCCGAAAGGAAGCGAAAACACCTTCGTTGATTTTGTTTTCTTTTGAATACAATTCTTATTTTGAAAAAGGAATAACAAATTAAATTATGAGAATCAAAGTAAGAGGAAGAAGGAGAAGAAACTTTTGCTATAAGGATTACTACTATTCAAGATTTTTCAACACAAAATTCACTTTTTTATATTTTTCCAAATTAGAATATTTTGTTGTTTTAAAATTTGATTAAAGAATTATTATGAAAATAATAATAAATTGTGTGGATTAAATTAAAGTCAAATTATTATTATTAATTACCTCTGAAATCAAGCAAATAAAGATCCCATTATAAAATATAGTTATTTTCTTTTATAAATTAAAAACATGGGTAAACGAGCTGTAATGTAAAAAAAATTCAAAATAATTTAATAAAATGGAGATTAACAAATGATGTCAAAGGAAGACAAATCTATATTAGTATTTCTGCAAAATGAAAAAAAAAATTATTACGAAGTGTAGAAGTTAAAAGTATCAGCTTTTGATTTAATTTATTTGTATTTTTCAAAACAAACAATTGAAAAAAGAATAAATAAATAAAAATAGAAAAAAGAATCAAAAATTTGCAGGTGTAAAATTTATTCACATAAAAATTTTCTTTGCTTTTGTAACGACAGCAGAAAGAGAATTTCTTTTTATTTATGTTTCTGTGGAACACCAAAATTCTAAAATAATTAAAAAAAATGTTTTTTGATTAAAATTCAAATTTTTAGAAATTTCTTTACTCGTTGTTGACCACCTAAGCATACCGCATAGCTAAGTTCACACTCCTTTTATGTTTTAACAGATTCGCGGTCGAAGATCTCATAGATCCCAATAATAATAATTGATAAAATAAAAATGTTCAAAATAAAAGCTTATCGCACCTAAATCAAGCAATAAAATATAAAAAATATTGTTCTTACCTGAAATAATAAGGTTAGTTTTAAGTCTGTATATTTTTCTTTTGTTTTACACTGTACAGATGGACTTCAACAATTTTAGTTGCCTATATCAATTTCTTTTTTATTATTCCCGGTACAAAAAGGCGATTGACAAATCTGTTTAAAGACAGCTAAAATATGTGTTGTCGCAATTTATCCTTTAGTTACTTTACCATTATTACCGTAAACAAAAAACCTTAAATAAATCTGTATTTATAAGTACAATGACATTTATTGGGGCATTTTCTTTCAATTTTAATGTTTATAATAATTAAAAATTCTAACCATAGAAAGCGCTCACAAAAAGTGATAAAAAAATAAAAATTAAATTTTAAGTTCTTTTAAAATCTAAAGAATTTAAATTGATAAAGTTAGGACCTAACAGATAGAACGTGGTCATGTCCATTCTTATAACATATATTCATAATTTTTGTCATTTGAGTTTGTCAAAATCACGTTTTTCTATCGGCAACAAAAAGGGGTCTAATAAATGAAAGAGACAATTTTGGATTATCGTAATGAAATCATTGGGAAAAATGGACATTAAATGAATCGTTCAATATCCTTTGTGCTCTACTTAATTTATTGAGAAATTAATGGTTTTAAAATCATGATTTAATTCATAAAAGCGAATGATGAAGAGTGAAATTTTTTTATATGTCAGAGAATATGATTTTTGCTTTGGATCTTCGATATCCTTGTAATAAATTTTCATTTGATAGAATGGATTGATAAATGAATAAAAAGCCGTCGTAATAAAGAGAAATGACGACAAAAATATTGTTGAAGAAACTTGTTTCAACATGAATTTATACATACGACATAAAAATAAGATAATTTGGCAATTTATTACACGAATTCAGTCCACGATATGTACTAACAATAAGTTCAAATTAATTAGCATTTAATAACAAAAAGATCTAAAATATAGAAAATATTTTGAAGAAAAAATACAAATAGCATTAATAATTATGATGATAAAAAAGAGAAAAATTGAATCCAAATTATGTCCAGTATTTTTACTTTTTTCTAAATTTACATCCCTTATATTCTCTCTTTCGTTTTAATTAAGAGCTGATTTATACAAGTGATTCTGATTATTAAATATGTTTAGTCATATGCATTATTGAAATTCTGTACTATGCTTTAGAATGAAAGTGTAGGGACAAATGATTTACGTATTAAAAACGAAAAAAAAAAAAGATTCTACTAAAAGAACAGAAATACAAACCAAAAATCGCAACAGACAAATTTAATAAAATATATAAACACCCTGACTCTCTCATTCTCCTTAATATTAATAACAAAAATGAGGCAAAAAAAAAAATAAAAGTAACAGACAGGAATTCTTAGAATTAAAAAGTGGTTAGTTTTTCTCTTTCTTTCTAATGGACTTTGCTCTCATACACTGTTCATTTTACCTATACATATGTGATTTTTAATTATGTCAGTGAATATGAATAAAGTGTTAATTTTTAAATATTATTTAATAATTTTATTTAATTTAAAAAATTCTGATCGTAAAGTGTGGATTGCAATTTTAGTCTTGTATAAAAAATAATATACCTAAATCAACCAACATTCCATCAAATCAAAGTAAGTAAATAAGTATAGATTTTTTTTAACATTTTTCGTGAGTTACGAATAACGATCAACTTAAATGAAAATATTATTTCTTACCAAATTAATAAATTATGTGACATAAAATAAGGATTTTTGAACCATTTATTAAAGTGTGTTAAAAATACACTGTTATATTTATGTTTTTTTTGTTGATTTATTGAACAAAAAAGTTTTCAACGAATAATATGACCCTACATTTTTACGAAGCAAATAATTTTTATAAAGATTCTTGTAACCAACAATTTTTCTGAATTATTCTTAATTAATATTTAGAGATTTTTGCAAATGATTTGTTAATTATCTTTAATTGTTTTTTTTTTACATGAAATCTCAAAAAAATTCTTCATTTTCTCCCCACAATTTCAGTCATTTTTAAAATAAATAGAATGATAATTTATTCTTTCATAACTTAGATAATATAATTAAGCAGTTAGGAATATTCGAATAAATCTCTATCTAATAAACTCATAAATCAGTTTCTTTTTTAGACTCATGAGTTTATAAAATTTAATAAATCTAAGATATTGTTTTTGTTGATTATAATCATAAACTTGATCGGAAACAAAAAACATCAAAGATATATTTTTAAAATACCACTGTTAAATTACCAAATGATTTCATGGTAACGTCAGAAAGGTTTTATAATTTTTTAATCGATCGTTGCGAGAATAATACTCTGTTTTCTGCTCTTCTTTTTTTTTGAGTTCATATACATTCATTTGTCGCTAAAACAGTTTGTTGTTTGATTGTACTTTTTTGTCATTTATTGCAGAGGAAATAATAAAACCCACAATAGCCAATTTTACGATTATTTTCTACCTGAAACAAATACAATTCAAATGAACCAGAAATGTGCTTACGAACATAATTTCCTTTCTATCTGAAAAATTTATCACCAAAATATTTTCCGTTTATGTGCTGAAATTATTCAATAAAATGAAAAAAGAAACAAGCAAATGTGTTTTTAAACAGAATCCAAAAATTATGGTTAAATTTAAATTTATTAATAAAATAATTATTTGATTCGTAAATGTTTTAAAAAAATAAAATTCAGTAAACTGAATAAATTCATCCAGTATTACCTATTACCTCTTATTTTACATTATTGCAAATCCCACTTCTGTTTATACAGTGTGAAAATTTTTATTATACTGTTAGAAAAACAAAAAATGTACCTACTATATTTTAAACTGGTGGAAGATAAGAATAATGATTTATATGCCGGTAAGTGGGTATAATAAATAATAATGTTTGGTATTACTCTATTGTGTGTATGTAATATGTATTTAAGTCTTACCAACAGTATTCAATGAAAAATTGTGAATTTACATCAATATTTTTTAAACCAAATAAGTTATGAAATTTTCCAGTATAAATTCATATTCCTACTGCCAAATGTTAGGTTAAAAATTACAAATAAAATAAAAAACAATTTTTTTTTAGAAAAACACAATTTTATTAAAATAAAATTAAATTAAATTACGTAAATAACGCATATTAAAGTATTCTTAATTTTCATTTCTTCATTTTTCTTCATTTATCAGCTCAAGTAATAAAGTAATTAAAAGTAATAAGTAAATAATTTTAAATATCATAAATATTCCAACAACAATATTAAAATTTCATTCATAGTAGATTAATTAATATTAAATTAACATAAATTAATAATATCATAAATCACAAATAGCATTTTGTTTTTAATTCAACATGATAATTAGAGCCGAAATATGTTATTCTTCTCGAAGCTTTTGGAATTTTGAAGTCTATTATTAATGTCCTCCATTGTTATTATTTTTCGTTTTTTACAATATTTAGTTGTGTGTGCCTCATCACCGGAAGCAAAGCATATAGGGCATACGTAGAGCCTTAAAAATGGACATGTTGTGCGTCCAGCTGAATCTCTAACTTGATGTGTTCGATAAATATGCACGGGTCTCTCGTTGTTTTTACAGAAGACACATTCCATCTGAAAATAGTTTAAAGTTTAAAATAAATAAAATATTTTATTACAAAAGGAAGAATAATTTTTAAAAAACTTACATTCTTTGTATTCTGAATTTTTCTCTCATCGACGTTCCGACCATTTTTATTAAATTCCTGACGAATATTTTTGATGATATCTGAAAAGAAAAAAACAAATATAAAAAATAAGAATACAAATTAAACCGAAAACCCAGAATTTAACCCCTCCTTTTTTCAATATGGATGATGGTGCGTATGTTAAATGGAAGCCATTCTGTTTTTCTTTCTAAGAATTATTCCTTTACATAATTTGTATGTTTATTATTATTATTATTATTATTTTCGTATCACCAATATTGTTATTAAAAATAAACAGAATTCGAATTATAAAGGATGGACGCATCATTTCAAATCGGATTTATTGACTATTCGCTCGAACATTAAATTTACTTAACTTTAAAATTTAGACGAACTAAAAATGCGAACATTATTTAATAAACTTTAAAACCAAAATTAATTTCAATGAAATTTATCTGATAAACAATAAATAGGAATAAACTTTTTATAAAATAAATATATAATCATTATTAATTAGACGTTACAGCCAACATAAAAAATATTTTTTTTATATTTATTGTAAACTTTAGTTTCAACGTTGATTTATTTAATACCGATTTTTTTTAATTAAATCAAATGATTTAATACAGCTAGAAAAAGTACATCTACAACAATAAATGATTGCTTCTAAAGAATTTTGTAAAATTAAACTTTTCTATTTGTTTTAATGATTAATTCAATTGGTGCAGCAGATTCACATAAATGCATTATTTAATTTATTTTTAATATTAACACCCATATTAAAATAGATAACAGAAAAATTAAGTTGGGATATCATCATAAATCTAAAAGCAGATTTAATATATTTTAGTTTTAACTTTAATTTATTCACAATTAAGGGAAGATTTTTTGAAATATTTTTTTCACTTTAATTTCAAAGTTAAGAGATTTGATATTTTTCTTTTGCTGAATGACCAGACTTAAAACCACTAATTATTATTTTAATGTTTTTCAAGCTTTATTTTAATTTCGTGAAGTATTTTTGAGAAAAAAAAATTAAAATTTTGTATTTCTTTTCTTCAATAAAATTTTTGTCTACTTATTTAATTTTTTAAACATTTCCAAACTGATCAAAAAAAAAAAATTTATATTCTTTATAAATCTCTCAATTTTACAAATAAAATAAAATAAAAGATCACGATTCCATCGGTTGAAGTAATTATAAAAGTCTTACCATTGTTGGGTGCAGAAATATTTTTAAGATTTTTTAATAAATGCTGAACAAACTCACTCATTTTATTATTTTTAAATTATAAGATAAAAGATTAGTTAATATCACGAAACTTTCACTGGAGTACTTCACACAACGAAATACCAAACTCAAATAGAAATTAATCCTAAACTTGAATTTGAGTGTTTTTTTATTTGTGATCCTCAAAGAGACTAAATTTTTTTTAATAAAAAGAGTTTTAGTTGAGAGAGAAAAACAAAGCAAGAAATTGAAAAAATGAGCCGAAAGGAAGCGAAAACACCTTCGTTGATTTTGTTTTCTTTTAAATACAATTTTTATTTTGAAAAAGGAATAACAAATTAAATTATGAGAAACAAAGTAAGAGGAAGAAGGAGAAGAATCTTTTGCTATAAGGATTACTACTATTCAAGATTTTTCAACACAAAATTCACTTTTTTATATTTTTCCAAATTAGAATATTTTGTTGTTTTAAAATTTGATTAAAGAATTATTATGTAAATAATAATAAATTATGTAATGCAGTTTAAGATTGAAGCGGTCATTCGGTTCATAAGGGATTATAAAAAAATATCATCAAAAGTGTGGATTAAATTAAAGTCAAATTGTTATTATTAATTACATTTGAAATTAAACAAATTAAGATCCCATTACAAAATATAGTTATTTTCTTTTATAAATTAAAAACATGGGGAAACGAGCTGTTATGTAAATAGAATTCAAAATAATTTAATAAAATGGAGATTAACAAAGGATGTCAAAGGAAGACAAATCTATATTAGTATTTCTGCAAAATGAAAAAAAAATTATTACGAAGTGTAGATGTTAAAAGTACTATCAGCTTTTGATTTAATTTATTTGTGTTTTTCAAAACAAAAAATTAAAAAAAAAAGAACTTCTGTGTAACCAAAAATTTGCTGGTGAAAAAATTCAAATTTTTAGAAATTTCTTTACTCGTTGTTGACCACCTAAGCATACCGCATAGCTAAGTTCACACTCCTTTTATGTTTTAACAGATTCGCGGTCGAAGATCTCATAGATCCCAATAATAATAATTGATAAAATAAAAATGTTCAAAATAAAAGCTTATCGCACATAAATCAAGCAATAAAATATAAAAAATATTGTTCTTACCTGAAATAATAAGGTTAGTTTTAAGTCTGTATATTTTTCTTTTGTTTTACACTGTACAGATAGACTTTAACAATCTTAGTTGCCTATATCAATTTCTTTTGTATTATTCCCGGTACAAAAAGGCGATTGACAAATCTGCTTAAAGACAGCTAAAATATGTGTTGTCGCAATTTGTCCTTTCGTTACCATTCTTATCGTAAACAAAAAACCTTAAATAAATCTCTATTTATAAGTACAAAGACATTTATTGGGGCATTTTCTTTCAATTTTAATGTTTATAATAATTAAAAATTCTAACCATAGAAAGCGCTCACAAAAAGTGATAAAAAAATAAAAATTAAATTTTAAGTTCTTTTAAAATCTAAAGAATTTAAATTGATAATGTTAGGACCTAACAGATAGAACGTGGTCATGTCCATTCTTATAACATATATTCATAATTTTTGTCATTTGAGTTTGTAAAAATCACGTTTTTCTATCGGCAACAAAAAGGGCTATAATAAATTAAAGAGACAATTTTGGATTATCGTAATGAAATCATTGGGAAAAATTGACATTAAATGAATCGTACAATCTTTGAATCTTTGTGCTCTACTTAATTTATTGAGAAATTAATGGTTTTAAAATCATGATTTAATTCATAAAATTTGAATGATGAAGAGTGAAATTTTTTTATACGTCAGAGAATATGATTATTGCTTTGGATCTTCGATATCCTTGTAATAAATTTTCATTTGATAGAATGGATTGAAAGGTGATAAGCAATATATGATTGAGAGTGAGAATTTTGTAAAGAAAAAGAGAGGGAAAGAATAAAGAAATAAATGAATAAAAAGCCGTCGTAATAAAGAGAAATGACGACAAAAATATTGTTGAAGAAACTTGTTTCAACATGAATTTATACATACGACATAAAAATAAGATAATTTGGCAATTTATTACACGAATTCAGTCCACGATATGTACTAACAATAAGTTCAAATTAATTAGCATTTAATAACAAAAAGATCTAAAATATAGAAAATATTTTGAAGAAAAAATACAAATAGCATTAATAATTATGACGATAAAAAAGAGAAAAATTGAATCCAAATTATGTCCAGTATGTTTACTTTTTTCTAAATTTACATCCCTTATATTCTCTCTTTCGTTTTAATTAAGAGCTGATTTATACAAGTGATTCTGATTATTAAATATGTTTAGTCATATGCATTATTGAAATTCTGTACTAAGGTTTCGAATGAAAGTGTAGTGACAAAATGATTTACGTATTAAAAACGAAAAAAAAAAGATTCTACAAAAAGAACAGAAATACAAACCAAAAATCGCAACAGACAAATTTAATACAATATATAAACACCTTGACTCTCTCATTCTCCTTAATATTAATAAGAAAAATGAAGCAAAAGAAAAAATAAAAGTAACAGTAAGGAATTCTTAGAATTAAAAAATGGTTAGTTTTTCTCTTTCTTTCTAATGGACTTCATTTTACCTATACATATGTTATTTTTAATTATGTCAGTGAATATGAATAAAGTGTTAATTTTTAAATATTATTTAATAATTTTATTTAATTTTAAAAATTCTGATCGTAAAGAATGGATTGCAATTTTAGTCTAGTATAAAAAAAAACGACAGGCAAGTATGGCTGTATGCTTCGTCGAAATTTATGCGATAGTATTGTCATTTAATATAATTAAAAAAAAATTATATGGGGGTGCTCCACCACGTGTTCCGATCCCCCCTAAAATCAATATGGTTCTATGATGGACCAATAAAATACTAATCCCAAAATTTCATTGCAATCAGTTGTTGCAATCCTCGGGAATCTGATTTTTTCCAAAACAATTGTATGGGGGTGCTCCACCCCGTGCCCCGATCTCCCCTAAAATCAATATGGTTCTATGATGGACCAATAAAATACTAATCCCAAAATTTCATTCCAATCAGTTGTTGCAATCCTCGGGAATCTGATTTTTTCCAAAACAATTGTATGGGGGGTGCTCCACCCCGTGCCCCGATCCCCCCTAAAATCAATATGGTTCTATGATGGACCAATAAAATACTAATCCCAAAATTTTATTGCAATCAGTTGTTGCAATCCTCGGGAATCTGATTTTTTCCAAAACAATTGTATGGGGGGTGCTCCACCCCGTGCCTCGATCCCCCCTAAAATCAATATGGTTCTATGATGGACCAATAAAATACTAATCCCAAAATTTCATTCCAATCAGTTGTTGCAATCCTCGGGAAACTGATTTTTTCCAAAACAATTGTATGCCTCGATCCCCCCTAAAATCAATATGGTTCTATGATGGACCAATAAAATACTAATCCCAAAATTTCATTCCAATCAGTTGTTGCAATCCTCGGGAAACTGATTTTTTCCAAAACAATTGTATGGGGGGTGCTCCACCCCGTACCCCGATCCCCTCTAAAATCAATACGGTTCTATGATGGACCAATAAAATACTAATCCCAAAATTTCATTGCAATCCGTTGTCGCAATCCTCGAAAAACTGATTTTTTCCAAAACATTTGTATGGGGGGTGCTCCAGTCCGTGACCCGATCCCCCCTAAAATCAATACGGTTCTATGATGGACCAATAAAATACTAATCCCAAAATTTCATTGCAATCCGTTGTCGCAATCCTCGAAAAACTGATTTTTTCCAAAACATTTGTATGGGGGGTGGTCCACCCCGTACCCCAATCACACCCCAAATCAATAGGGTTCTATTGGGGACCAAATCAATAATTGTTCCAAAATTTTATTGAAATCCCTTCACGCGTTTTTGAGTTATCGTGTTAACATACGGAGTCCGGCGGACGGAGTCCGGACTGACAGGATTTTTTTGACCCCTTTTTTGGGGATAAAAGTTGCAATAACCACCAATTTGACCTTTTGTTAGTAAAAATAAGTTGCCCTAGGGTCATTCTATGTGAGAAAAAAATTTTTTTGGAAATTTTCTTTTAATTGTGTTTTTTAAAAATAAAAAAAGTTGAATTTGTAAATTTTCCATTACAAGGCTTAGTCGATTACGACGAAGCAATAATATACCTAAATCAACCAACATTCCATCAAATCAAAGTAAGTAAATAAGTATAGATTTTTTTTAACATTTTTCGTGAGTTACGAATTACGATCAACTTAAATGAAAATATTATTTCTTATCAAATTAATAAATTATGTGACATAAAATAAGGATTTTTGAACCATTTATTAAAGTGTGTTAAAAATACACTGTTATATTTATGTTTTTTTTGTTGATTTATTGAACAAAAAAGTTTTCAACGAATAATATGACCCTACATTTTTACGAAGCAAATAATTTTTATAAAGATTCTTGTAACCAACAATTTTTCTGAATTATTCTTAATTAATATTTAGAGATTTTTGCAAATGATTTGTTAATTATCTTTAATTGTTTTTTTTTTACATGAAATCTCAAAAAAATTCTTCATTTTCTCCCCACAATTTCAGTCATTTTTAAAATAAATAGAATGATAATTTATTCTTTCATAACTTAGATAATATAATTAAACAGTTAGGAATATTCGAATAAATCTCTATCTAATAAACCCATAAATCAGTTTCTTTTTTAGACTCATGAGTTTATAAAATTTAATAAATCTAAGATATTGTTTTTGTTGATTATAATCATAAACTTGATCGGAAACAAAAAACATCAAAGATATATTTTTAAAATACCACTGTTAAATTACCAAATGATTTCATGGTAACGTCAGAAAGGTTTTATAATTTTTTAATCGATCGTTGCGAGAATAATACTCTGTTTTCTGCTCTTCTTTTTTTTTGAGTTCATATACATTCATTTGTCGCTAAAACAGTTTGTTGTTTGATTGTACTTTTTTGTCATTTATTGCAGAGGAAATAATAAAACCCACAATAGCCAATTTTACGATTATTTTCTACCTGAAACAAATACAATTCAAATGAACCAGAAATGTGCTTACGAACATAATTTCCTTTCTATCTGAAAAATTTATCACCAAAATATTTTCCGTTTATGTGCTGAAATTATTCAATAAAATGAAAAAAGAAACAAGCAAATGTGTTTTTAAACAGAATCCAAAAATTATGGTTAAATTTAAATTTATTAATAAAATAATTATTTGATTCGTAAATGTTTTAAAAAAATAAAATTCAGTAAACTGAATAAATTCATCCAGTATTACCTATTACCTCTTATTTTACATTATTGCAAATCCCACTTCTGTTTATACAGTGTGAAAATTTTTATTATACTGTTAGAAAAACAAAAAATGTACCTACTATATTTTAAACTGGTGGAAGATAAGAATAATGATTTATATGCCGGTAAGTGGGTATAATAAATAATAATGTTTGGTATTACTCTATTGTGTGTATGTAATATGTATTTAAGTCTTACCAACAGTATTCAATGAAAAATTGTGAATTTACATCAATATTTTTTAAACCAAATAAGTTATGAAATTTTCCAGTATAAATTCATATTCCTACTGCCAAATGTTAGGTTAAAAATTACAAATAAAATAAAAAACAATTTTTTTTTAGAAAAACACAATTTTATTAAAATAAAATTAAATTAAATTACGTAAATAACGCATATTAAAGTATTCTTAATTTTCATTTCTTCATTTTTCTTCATTTATCAGCTCAAGTAATAAAGTAATTAAAAGTAATAAGTAAATAATTTTAAATATCATAAATATTCCAACAACAATATTAAAATTTCATTCATAGTAGATTAATTAATATTAAATTAACATAAATTAATAATATCATAAATCACAAATAGCATTTTGTTTTTAATTCAACATGATAATTAGAGCCGAAATATGTTATTCTTCTCGAAGCTTTTGGAATTTTGAAGTCTATTATTAATGTCCTCCATTGTTATTATTTTTCGTTTTTTACAATATTTAGTTGTGTGTGCCTCATCACCGGAAGCAAAGCATATAGGGCATACGTAGAGCCTTAAAAATGGACATGTTGTGCGTCCAGCTGAATCTCTAACTTGATGTGTTCGATAAATATGCACGGGTCTCTCGTTGTTTTTACAGAAGACACATTCCATCTGAAAATAGTTTAAAGTTTAAAATAAATAAAATATTTTATTACAAAAGGAAGAATAATTTTTAAAAAACTTACATTCTTTGTATTCTGAATTTTTCTCTCATCGACGTTCCGACCATTTTTATTAAATTCCTGACGAATATTTTTGATGATATCTGAAAAGAAAAAAACAAATATAAAAAATAAGAATACAAATTAAACCGATAACCCAGAATTTAACCCCTCCTTTTTTCAATATGGATGATGGTGCGCATGTTAAATGGAAGCCATTCTGTTTTTCTTTCTAAGAATTATTCCTTTACATAATTTGTATGTTTATTATTATTATTATTATTATTTTCGTATCACCAATATTGTTATTAAAAATAAACAGAATTCGAATTATAAAGGATGGACATGGACGCATCATTTCAAATCGGATTTATTGACTATTCGCTCGAACATTAAATTTACTTAACTTTAAAATTTAGACGAACTAAAAATGCGAACATTATTTAATAAACTTTAAAACCAAAATTAATTTCAATGAAATTTATCTGATAAACAATAAATAGGAATAAACTTTTTATAAAATAAATATATAATCATTATTAATTAGACGTTACAGCCAACATAAAAAATATTTTTTTTATATTTATTGTAAACTTTAGTTTCAACGTTGATTTATTTAATACCGATTTTTTTTAATTAAATCAAATGATTTAATACAGCTAGAAAAAGTACATCTACAACAATAAATGATTGCTTCTAAAGAATTTTGTAAAATTAAACTTTTCTATTTGTTTTAATGATTAATTCAATTGGGGCAGCAGATTCACATAAATGCATTATTTAATTTATTTTTAATATTAACACCCATATTAAAATAGATAACAGAAAAATTAAGTTGGGATATCATCATAAATCTAAAAGCAGATTTAATATATTTTAGTTTTAACTTTAATTTATTCACAATTAAGGGAAGATTTTTTGAAATATTTTTTTCACTTTAATTTCAAAGTTAAGAGATTTGATATTTTTCTTTTGCTGAATGACCAGACTTAAAACCACTAATTATTATTTTAATGTTTTTCAAGCTTTATTTTAATTTCGTGAAGTATTTTTGAGAAAAAAAAATTAAAATTTTGTATTTCTTTTCTTCAATAAAATTTTTGTCTACTTATTTAATTTTTTAAACATTTCCAAACTGATCAAAAAAAAAATTTATATTCTTTATAAATCTCTCAATTTTACAAATAAAATAAAATAAAAGATCACGATTCCATCGGTTGAAGTAATTATAAAAGTCTTACCATTGTTGGGTGCAGAAATATTTTTAAGATTTTTTAGTAAATGCTGAACAAACTCACTCATTTTATTATTTTTAAATTATAAGATAAAAGATTAGTTAATATCACGAAACTTTCACTGGAGTACTTCACACAACGAAATACCAATCTCAAATAGAAATTAATCCTAAACTTGAATTTGAATGTTTTTTTATTTGTGATCCTCAAAGAGACTAAATTTTTTTTAATAAAAAGAGTTTTAGTTGAGAGAGAAAAACAAAGCAAGAAATTGAAAAAATGAGCCGAAAGGAAGCGAAAACACCTTCGTTGATTTTGTTTTCTTTTAAATACAATTTTTATTTTGAAAAAGGAATAACAAATTAAATTATGAGAAACAAAGTAAGAGGAAGAAGGAGAAGAATCTTTTGCTATAAGGATTACTACTATTCAAGATTTTTCAACACAAAATTAACTTTATTATTATATTTTTCCAAATTAGAATATTTTGTTGTTTTAAATTTGAATATAGAATTATTATGAAAATAATAATAAATTATTTAATGCAGGAAACGAGCTGTTATGTAAATAAAATTCAAAATAATTTAATAAAATGGAGATTAACAAATGATGTCAAAGGAAGACAAATCTATATTAGTATTTCTGCAAAATGAAAAAAAAATTATTACGAAGTGTAGAAGTTAAAAGTATCAGCTTTTGATTTAATTTATTTGTATTTTTCAAAACAAACAATAAAAAAAAGAATAAATAAATAAAAATAGAAAAGAATCAAAAATTTGCAGGTGTAAAATTTATTCACATAACAATTTTCATTGTTTTTGTAACGACAGCAGAAAGAGAATTTCTTTTTATGTATGTTTCTGTGGAACACCAAAATTCTAAAATAATTAAAAAAAATTGTTTTTTAATTAAAATTTAAATTTTTAGAAATTTCTTTACTCGTTGTTGACCACCTAAGCATACCGCATACCTAAGTTCACACTCCTTTTATGTTTTAACAGATTCGAAGATCTCATAGATCCCAATAATAATAATTGATAAAATAAAAATCTTCAAAATAAAAGCTTATCGCACCTAAATCAAGCAATAAAATATAAAAAATATTGTTCTTACCTGAAATAATAAGGTTAGTTTTAAGTCTGTATATTTTTCTTTTATTTTACACTGTACAGATAGACTTCAACAATCTTAGTTGCCTATATCAATTTCTTTTGTATTATTCCCGGTACAAAAAGGCGATTGACAAATCTGCTTATAGAAAGCTAAAATATGTGTTGTCGCAATTTATCCTTTAGTTACTTTACCATTATTACCGTAAACAAAAAACCCTAAATAAATCTCTATTTATAAGTACAATGACATTTATTGGGGCATTTTCTTTCAATTTTAATGTTTATAATAATTAAAAATTCTAACCATAGAAAGCGCTCACAAAAAGTGATAAAAAAATAAAAATTAAATTTTAAGTTCTTTTAAAATCTAAAGAATTGAAATTGATAATGTTAGGACCTAACAGATAGAACGTGGTCATGTCCATTCTTATAACATATATTCATAATTTTTGTCATTTGAGTTTGTAAAAATCACGTTTTTCTATCGGCAACAAAAAGGGGTATAATAAATTAAAGAGACAATTTTGGATTATCGTAATGAAATCATTGGGAAAAATTGACATTAAATGAATCGTACAATCTTTGAATCTTTGTGCTCTACTTAATTTATTGAGAAATTAATGGTTTTAAAATCATGATTTAATTCATAAAATTTGAATGATGAAGAGTGAAATTTTTTTATATGTCAGAGAATATGATTATTGCTTTGGATCTTCGATATCCTTGTAATAAATTTTCATTTGATAGAATGGATTGAAAGGTGATAAGCAATATATGATTGAGAGTGAGAATTTTGTAAAGAAAAAGAGAGAGAAAGAATAAAGAGATAAATGAATAAAAAGCCGTCGTAATAAAGAGAAATGACGACAAAAATATTGTTGAAGAAACTTGTTTCAACATGAATTTATACATATGACTTAAAAATAAGAAAATTTGGCAATTTATTACACGAATTCAATCCACGATATGTAATTACAATAAGTTCAAATTAATCAGCATCTAATAACAAGAAGATCTAAAATATAGAAAATATTTTGAAGAAAGAATACAAATAGCATTAATAATTATGACGATAAAAAAGAGAAAACTAGAATCCCAATTATGTCCAGTATGTTTCCTTTTTTCTAAATTTACATTCCTTATATTCCTCTCTCTTTCGTTTTAATTAAGAGCTGATTTATACAAGTGATTCTGATTATTAAATATGTTTAGTCATATGCATTATTGAAATTCTGTACTAAGCTTTAGAATGAAAGTGTAGTGACAAAATGATTTACGTATTAAAAACGAAAAAAAAAAAGATTCTACAAAAAGAACAGAAATACAAACCAAAAATCGCAACAGACAAATTTAATAAAATATATAAACACCCTGACTCTCTCATTCTCCTTAATATTAATAACAAAAATGAGGCAAAAAAAAAAATAAAAGTAACAGACAGGAATTCTTAGAATTAAAAAGTGGTTAGTTTTTCTCTTTCTTTCTAATGGCCTTTGCTGTCGTACACTGTTCATTTTACCTATCCATATGTGATTTTTAATTATGTCAGTGAATATGAATAAAGTGTTAATTTTTAAATATTATTTAATTTAAAAAATTCTGATCGTAAAGTGTGGATTGCAATTTTAGTCTAGTATATACCTAAATCAACCAACATTCCATCAAATCAAAGTAAGTAAATAAGTATAGATTATTTTTAACATTTTTCGTGAATTACGAATAACGATCAACTTAAATGAAAATATTATTTCTTATCAAATTAATAAATTATGTGACATAAAATAAGGATTTTTGAACCATTTATTAAAGTGTGTTAAGAATACACTGTTATATTTATGTTTTTCTTGATTGATTTATTGAACAAAAAAGTTTTCAACGAATAATATGAACCTACATTTTTACGAGTAAATAATTTTTATAAAGATTCTTATAACCAACAATTTTTCTGAATTATTTTTAATTAATATTTAGAGATTGTTGCAAATAATTTGTTTATTTATCTTTAATTGTTTTTTTACATGAAATCTCAAAGAAAATAAAATAAAAAATTCTTCTTTTTCTCCCCACAATTTCAGTCATTTTTAAAATAAATAGAATGATAATTTATTTTTTCATAACTTACATAATATAATTAAACAGTTAGGAATATTCGAATAAATCTGGAATCTCTATCTAATAAACTCATAAATCAGTTTCTTTTAGACTCATGAGTTTATAAAATTTAATAAATCTAAGACAATGTTTTAGTTGATTATAATCATAAACTTGATCGGAAACAAAAAACATCAAAGATATATTTTTAAAATACCAGTGTTAAATTACCAAATGATTTCATGGTTACGTCAGAAAGGTTTTATAATTTTTTAATCGATCGTTGCGAGAATAATACTTCTCTGTTTTCTGATCTTCTTTTTTTTTTGAGATCATATTCATTCATTTGTCGCTAAAACAGTTTATTGTTTTTCTTATTTATTGCAGAGGAAATAATAAAACCCATAATAGCCAATTTTACGATTATTTTCTACCTGAAAAAAAAAATACAATTCAAATGAACCAGAAATGTGCTGACGAACATAATGTTCCTTCTATCAATATGAAAAATTTATTACAAAAATATTTTCCGTTTATGTGCTAAAAATATTCAATAAAATGAAAAATGAAAAATGAAACAAGCAAATGTGTTTTTAAACACAATCCAAAAATTATGATTAAATTTAAATTTATTAATAAAATAATTATTTGATTCGTAAATGTTTTAAAAAAAATTAAATTCAGTTAACTTAATAAATTCATCCAGTGTTACCTATTACCACTTATTTTCCATTATTGCAAATCCCACTTCTGTTTATACAGTGTGAAAATTTTTATTGTACTGTTAGAAAAACAAATAAAGTACCAATAATATTTTAAACTCGTGGAAGAAAAGAATAAAGATTTATATGCCGGTAAGTGGGTATAATAAATAATAATGTTTGGTATTACTCTATTGTGTGTATGTATTATGAATTTAAGTCTTACCAACAGTATTCAATGAAAAATTGTGAATTTACATCAATATTTTATAAACCAAATAAGTTATGAAATTTTCCAGTATAAATTCATATTCCTACTGCCAAATGTTAGGTTAAAAATTACAACTAAAATAACAAACAATTTTTTTTTTGGAAAAACACAATTTTATTAAAAATAATATTCTTAAATTAAATTACGTAAATAACGCATATTAAAGTATTCTTAATTTTCATTTCTTCATTTTTCATAAAATATTTCAACAACAATATTAAAATTTCATTCATAGTAGATTAATTAATATTAAATTAACATAAATTAATAATATCATAATTCATAAATTCACTTGTTTTATGTTAAAGGCATTTTGTTGTTTTATTAACAATTAATTCAAAATGATAATTATAACCGAAATATGTTATTTTTCTTGAAGCTTTTTGACTTTTGGAGTCTATTATTAATGTCCTCCATTGTTATTATTTTTCGTTTTTTACAATATTTAGTTGTGTGTGCCTCATCACCGGAAGCAAGGCATGGGCATACGTAGAGCCTTAAAAATGGACATGTTGTGCGTCCAGCTGAATCTCTAACTTGATGTGTTCGATAAATATGCACGGGTCTCTCGTTGTTTTTACAGAAGACACATTCCATCTGAAAATAGTTTAAAGTTTAAAATAAATAAAATATTTTATCACAAAAAGAAGAATAATTTTTAAAAAACTTACATTCTTTGTGTTCTGAATTTTTCTCTCATCGACGTTCCGACCATTTTTATTAAATTCCTGACGAATATTTTTGATGGTATCTGAAAAGAAAAAAACAAAAATAAAAAATAAGAATACAAATTAAACCGATAAACCAGAATTTAACCACTCCTTTTTTCAATATGGATGATGGTGCGCATGTTAAATGGAAGCCATTCTGTTTATCATTCTAAGAATTGTTCCTTTACTTAATTTGTATGTATATTATTATTATTATTATAATTATTATTTTCATATCACCAATATAGTTATTAAAAATAAACAGAATTCGAATTATAAAGGATGGACGCATCATTTCAAATCGGATTTATTGACTATCATTCGCTCGCACATTAAATTTACTTAACTTTAAATTTTAGACGAACAAAAATTGTGAACATTATTTAATAAATTTTAAAAGAAAATTAATTTCAATGAAATTTATCTGATAAACAATAAATAGGAATAAACTTTTTATAAAATAAATGTATAATCATTATTAAGTAGACGTTACAGCCAACATAAAAAATAATTTTTTTATATTTATTGTAAACTTTAGTTTCAACGTTGAATAATTTAGTACCCATTTTTTTTAATTAAATCAAATGATTTAATACAGCTAGAAAAAGTTCTTCTACAACAATAAATGATTGCTTTTCAAGAATTTTGTAAAATTAAACTTGTCTATTGGTTTTAATGATTAATTCAATTGGGGCATCTAATTCACATAAATGCATTATTTTATTTATTTTTAATATTAACTAATATTAATTATTAAAGTAGATAACAAAAAAATAAAGTTGGGATATCATCATAAATCATGCTTTTATTTTTTGCAGGTTTAATATTTTTTAGTTTTCAGTTTTGAAATTTAATTTATTTATTTTCAATTAAGGGAAGAATTTTTGAAATATTTTTTTCACTTTAATTTCAAAGTTAAGTGATTTGATATTTTTCTTTTGCTGAATGACCAGACTTAAAACCACTAATTATTATTTTAATATTTTTCAAGCTTTATTTTAATTTCGTGAAGTATTTTTGAGAAAAAAAAATTAAAATTTTGTATTTCTTTTCTTAAATAAATTTTTTGTCTACTTATTTAATTTTTTAAACATTTCCAAACTGATCAAAGAAAAAAAAATTTATATTCTTTATAAATCTCTCATTTTTACAAATACAATAAAATAAAAGATCACGATTCCATCGGTTGAAGTAAATATAAAAGTCTTACCATTGTTGGATGCTGGAAAATTTTGAAGATTTTTTAATAAATGTTGAACAAACTCACTCATTTTATTGTTTTTAAATTATAAGATAAAAGATTACATAAAGGCACGAAACTTTCACTGGACTACTTCACACAACGAAATACCAAACTCAAATAGAAATTAATCCTAACCTTGAATTTGAATGTTTTTTTATTAGTGATCCTCAAAGAGACTATATTTTTTTAAATAAAAAGAGTTTTAGTTGAGAGAGAAAAGCAAAGCAAGAAATTGAAAAAATGAGCCGAAGGGAAGCGAAAACACCTTCGTTGATTTTGTTTTCTTTTGAATACAATTCTTATTTTGAAAAAGGAATAAAAAATAAAATTATGAGAAACAAAGTAAGAGGAATAAGGAGAAGAAATTTTTGCTATAAGGATTACTACTATTCAAGATTTTTCAACACAAAATTAACTTTATTATTATATTTTTCCAAATTAGAATATTTTGTTGTTTTAAATTTGAATATAGAATTATTATGAAAATAATAATAAATTATTTAATGCAGGAAACGAGCTGTTATGTAAATAAAATTCAAAATAATTTAATAAAATGGAGATTAACAAATGATGTCAAAGGAAGACAAATCTATATTAGTATTTCTGCAAAATGAAAAAAAAATTATTACGAAGTGTAGAAGTTAAAAGTATCAGCTTTTGATTTAATTTATTTGTATTTTTCAAAACAAACAATAAAAAAAAGAATAAATAAATAAAAATAGAAAAGAATCAAAAATTTGCAGGTGTAAAATTTATTCACATAACAATTGTCATTGTTTTTGTAACGACAGCAGAAAGAGAATTTCTTTTTATGTATGTTTCTGTGGAACACCAAGATTCTAAAATAATTAAAAAAAATTGTTTTTTAATTAAAATTTAAATTTTTAGAAATTTCTTTACTCGTTGTTGACCACCTAAGCATACCGCATACCTAAGTTCACACTCCTTTTATGTTTTAACAGATTCGAAGATCTCATAGATCCCAATAATAATAATTGATAAAATAAAAATCTTCAAAATAAAAGCTTATCGCACCTAAATCAAGCAATAAAATATAAAAAATATTGTTGTTACCTGAAATAATAAGGTTAGTTTTAAGTCTGTATATTTTTCTTTTATTTTACACTGTACAGATAGACTTCAACAATCTTAGTTGCCTATATCAATTTCTTTTGTATTATTCCCGGTACAAAAAGGCGATTGACAAATCTGCTTATAGAAAGCTAAAATATGTGTTGTCGCAATTTATCCTTTAGTTACTTTACCATTATTACCGTAAACAAAAAACCCTAAATAAATCTCTATTTATAAGTACAATGACATTTATTGGGGCATTTTCTTTCAATTTTAATGTTTATAATAATTAAAAATTCTAACCATAGAAAGCGCTCACAAAAAGTGATAAAAAAATAAAAATTAAATTTTAAGTTCTTTTAAAATCTAAAGAATTTAAATTGATAATGTTAGGACCTAACAGATAGAACGTGGTCATGTCCATTCTTATAACATATATTCATAATTTATGTCATTTAAGTTTGTCAAAATCACGTTTTTCTATCGGCAACAAAAAGGGGTCTAATAAATGAAAGAGACAATTTTGGATTATCGTAATGAAATCATTGGGAAAAATTGACATTAAATGAATCGTACAATATCCTTTGTGCTCTACTTAATTTATTGAGAAATTAATGGTTTTAAAATCATGATTTAATTCATAAAATTTGAATGATGAAGAGTGAAATTTTTTTATATGTCAGAGAATATGATTTTTGCTTTGGATCTTCGATATCCTTGTAATAAATTTTCATTTGATAGAATGGATTGAAAGGTGATAAGCAATATATGATTGAGAGTGAGAATTTTGTAAAGAAAAAAAGAGAGAAAGAATAAAGAGATAAATGAATAAAAAGCCGTCGTAATAAAGAGAAATGACGACAAAAATATTGTTGAAGAAACTTGTTTCAACATGAATTTATACATATGACTTAAAAATAAGAAAATTTGGCAATTTATTACACGAATTCAATCCACGATATGTAATTACAATAAGTTCAAATTAATCAGCATCTAATAACAAGAAGATCTAAAATATAGAAAATATTTTGAAGAAAGAATACAAATAGCATTAATAATTATGACGATAAAAAAGAGAAAACTAGAATCCCAATTATGTCCAGTATGTTTCCTTTTTTCTAAATTTACATTCCTTATATTCTTCTCTCTTTCGTTTTAATTAAGAGCTGATTTATACAAGTGATTCTGATTATTAAATATGTTTAGTCATATGCATTATTGAAATTCTGTACTAAGGTTTAGAATGAAAGTGTAGTGACAAAATGATTTACGTATTAAAAACGAAAAAAAAAAAGATTCTACAAAAAGAACAGAAATACAAACCAAAAATCGCAACAGACAAATTTAATAAAATATATAAACACCCTGACTCTCTCATTCTCCTTAATATTAATAACAAAAATGAGGCAAAAAAAAAAATAAAAGTAACAGACAGGAATTCTTAGAATTAAAAAGTGGTTAGTTTTTCTCTTTCTTTCTAATGGACTTTGCTCTCGTACACTGTTCATTTTACCTATGCATATGTGATTTTTAATTATGTCAGTGAATATGAATAAAGTGTTAATTTTTACAATAAGCAAATAATTTTTATAAAGATTCTTGTAACTAACAATTTTTCTCAATTATTTTTAATTAATATTTGAGATTTTTGCAAATAATGTGTTTATTTATCTTTAATGGTTTTTTTTACATGAAATCTCAAAGAAAAAAAAAAAAAAAATTCTTCTTTTTCTCCCCACAATTTCAGTCATTTTTAAAAGAAATAGAATGATAATTTATTTTTTCATAACTTACATAATATAATTAAACAGTTAGGAATATTCGAATAAATCTCTATCTAATAAACTCATAAATCAGTTTCTTTTTTAGACTCATGAGTTTATAAAATTTAATAAATCTAAGACATTGTTTTAGTTGATTATAATCATAAACTTGATCGGAAACAAAAAACATCAAAGATATATTTTTAAAATACCACTGTTAAATTACCAAATGATTTCATGGTTACGTCAGAAAGGTTTTATAATTTTTTAATCGATCGTTGGGAGAATAATACTTCTCTGTTTTCTGCTCTTCTTTTTTTTTTTTGAGTTCATATACATTCATTTGTCGCTAAAACAGTTTGTTGTTTGATTGTACTTTTTTCTCATTTATTGCAGAGGAAATAATAAAACCCACAATAGCCAATTTTACGATTATTTTCTACCTGAACAAATACAATTCAAATGAACCAGAAATGTGCTTACGAACATAATTTCCTTTCTATCAATATGAAAAATGTATTACCAAAATATTTTCCGTTTATGTGCTGAAATTATTCAATAAAATGAAAAATGAAACAAGCAAATGTGTTTTTAAACAGAATCCAAAAATTATGGTTAAATTTAAAATTATTAATAAAATAATTATTTGATTCGTAAATGTTTTAAAAAAATAAAATTCATTAAACTGAATAAATTCATCCAGTATTACCTATTACCTCTTATTTTACATTATTGCTAATCCCACTTCTGTTTATACAGTGTGAAAATTTTTATTATACTGTTAGAAAAACAAAAAATGTACCTACCATATTTTAAACTGGTGGAAGATAAGAATAAAGATTTATATGCCGGTAAGTGGGTATAATAAATAATAATGTTTGGTATTACTCTATTGTGTGTATGTAATATGTATTTAAGTCTTACCAACAGTATTCAATGAAAAATTGTGAATTTACATCAATATTTTTTAAACCAAATAAGTTATGAAATTTTCCAGTATAAATTCATATTCCTACTGCCAAATGTTAGGTTAAAAATTAAAAATAAAATTAAAATCAATTTTTTTTTAGAAAAACACAATTTTATTGAAATAAAATTAAATTAAATTACGTAAATAACGCATATTAAAGTATTCTTAATTTTCATTTCTTCATTTTTCTTCATTTATCAGCTCAAGTAATAAAGTAATTAAAAGTAATAAGTTATAATATAATAATATAATAAGTCAACAATATTAAAATTTCATTCATAGTAGATTAATTAATATTAAATTTACATAAATTAATAATATCATAATTCACAAATTCATTTGTTATAGGTTAATAGCTTTTGTTTTTAATTCAACATAATAATTAGAGCCGAAATATGTTATTCTTCTCGAAGCTTTTGGAATTTTGGAGTCTATTATTAATGTCCTCCATTGTTATTATTTTTCGTTTTTTACAATATTTAGTTGTATGTGCCTCATCACCGGAAGCAAAGCATATAGGGCATACGTAGAGCCTTAAAAATGGACATGTTGTGCGTCCAGCTGAATCTCTAACTTGATGTGTTTGATAAATATGCACGGGTCTCTCGTTATTTTTACAGAAGACACATTCCATCTGAAAATAGTTTAAAGTTTAAAAAAAATAAAATATTTTATCACAAAAAGAAGAATAATTTTTAAAAAACTTACATTCTTTGTGTTCTGAATTTTTCTCTCATCGACGTTCCGACCATTTTTATTAAATTCCTGACGAATATTTTTGATGGTATCTGAAAAGAAAAAAACAAACATAAAAAATAAGAATACAAATTAAACCGATAAACCAGAATATAACCACTCCTTTTTTCAATATGGATAATGGTGCGCATGTTAAATGGAAGCCATTCTGTTTTTCATTCTAAGAATTGTTCCTCTACTTAATTTGTATGTTTATTATTATTATTATTATTATTTTCGTATCACCAATATTGTTATTAAAAATAAACAGAATTCGAATTATAAAGGATGGACATGGACGCATCATTTCAAATCGGATTTATTGACTATCATTCGCTCGAACATTAAATTTACTTAACTTTAAAATTTAGACGAACTAAAAATGCGAATATTATTTAATAAATTTTAAAACCAAAATTAATTTCAATTAAATTTATCTGATAAACAATAAATAGGAATAAACTTTTTATAAAATAAATATATAATCATTATTGAGTAGACGTTACAGTCAACTTAAGAAATAATTTTTTTGTATTTATTGTTGACTTTAGGTTCAACGTTGAATAATTTAATACCCATTTTTGTAAATTTAAACTTGTCTATTTGTTTTAATTATTAATTCAATTGGGGCAGCAAATGCATTATTTTATTTATTTTTAATATTAACACCCATATTAAAATAGATAACAGAAAAATTAAGTTGGGATATCATCATAAATCTAAAAGCAGATTTAATATATTTTCGTTTTAACTTTAATTTATTCACAATTAAGGGAAAAATTTTTGAAATATTTTTTTCACTTTAATTTTAATTTTTATTTTAATTTTAATTTTAATGACCAGACTTAAAACCATTAATTATTATTTTAATATTTTTCAAGCTTTATTTTAATTTCGTGAATTATTTTTGAGAAAAGAAAAATTAAAATTTTGTATTTCTTTTCTTCAATAAAATTTTTGTCTACCTATTTAATTTTTTAAACATTTTCAAACTTATCAAAAAAAAATATTTATATTCTTTATAAATCTCTCAATTTTAAATATACAATAAAATAAAATAATAAATATAAAAGTCTTACCATTGTTGGGTGCAGGAAAATTTTGAAGATTTTTTAATAAATGCTGAACAAACTCACTCTTTTTATTGTGTTTAAATTATAAGATAAAAGATTAGTTAATGGCACGAAACTTTCACTGGAGTACTTCACACAACGAAATACCAAACTCAAATAGAAATTAATCCTAAACTTGAATTTTAATGTTTTTTTTATTAGTGATACTTCTTTTGAATACAATTTTTATTTTGAAAAAGGAATAACAAATTAAATTGTGAGAATCAAAGTAAGAGGACGAAGGACAAGAATCTTTTGCTATAAGTAAGAGGAAGAAGGAGAAGAATCTTTTGCTATAGGGATTACTACTATTCAAGATTTTTCAACACAAAATTTACTTTTTTATATTTTTCCAAATTAGAATATTTTGTTGTTTTAAAATTTGATTAAAGGATTATTATGAAAATAATAATAAATTATGAAATATAGTTTAAGATTGATGCGGTCATTAGGTTCATAAAGGATTATAAAAAAATATCATCAAAAGTGTGGATTAAATTAAAGTCAAATTATTATTATTAATTACATTTGAAATTAAACAAATTAAGAT
Organism: Pedicia rivosa; assembly: GCA_963082725.1. Classification (NCBI taxonomy): domain Eukaryota; kingdom Metazoa; phylum Arthropoda; class Insecta; order Diptera; family Pediciidae; genus Pedicia; species Pedicia rivosa. The sequence continues at coordinate 25,598,022 of OY720153.1, forward strand.
CCCATTACAAAATATAGTTATTTTCTTTTATAAATTAAAAACATGGGGAAACGAGCTGTTATGTAAATTGAATTCAAAATAATTTAATAAAATGGAGATTAACAAATGATGTCAAAGGAAGACAAATCTATATTAGTATTTCTGCAAAATGAAAAAAAAATTATTACGAAGTGTAGAAGTTAAAAGTATCAGCTTTTGATTTAATTTATTTGTATTTTTCAAAACAAACAATAAAAAAAAGAATAAATAAATAAAAATAGAAAAGAATCAAAAATTTGCAGGTGTAAAATTTATTCACATAACAATTTTCATTGTTTTTGTAACGACAGCAGAAAGAGAATTTCTTTTTATTTATGTTTCTGTGGAACACCAAAACTCTAAAAAAATTATAAAAAAAATGTTTTTTAATTAAAATTCAAATTTTTAGAAATTTCTTTACCTGTTGTTATTAAGAAGTGTAGATAAATAAAATTAGAAAAAAGAATCAAAAATTGTCAGGTGTAAAATTTATACACATAACAATTTTCTTTGTTTTTGTAACGACAGCAGAAAGAGAATTTCTTTTTATTTATGTTTCTGTGGAACACCAAAATTCTAAAATAATTAAAAAAAATTGTTTTTTAATTAAAATTCAAATTTTTAGAAATTTCTTTACTCGTTTTTGACCACCTAAGCATACCGCATACCTAAGTTCACACTCCTTTTATGTTTTAACAGATTCGCGGTCGGAGATCTCATAGATCCCAATAATAATAATTGATAAAATAAAAATGTTCAAAATAAAAAGCTTATCGCACCTAAATCAAGCAATAAAATATAAAAAATATTGTTCTTACCTGAAATAATAAGATTAGTTTTAAGTCTGTATATTTTTCTTTTGTTTTACACTGTACAGATGGACTTCAACAATCTTAGTTGCCTATATCAATTTCTATTATTCCCGGTACAAAAAGGCGATTGACAAATCTGCTTAAAGACAGCTAAAATATGTGTTGTCGCAATTTATCCTTTAGTTACTTTACCATTATTACCGTAAACAAAAAACCTTAAATAAATCTCTATTTATAAGTACAATGACATTTATTGGGGCATTTTCTTTCAATTTTAATGTTTATAATAATTAAAAATTCTAACCATAGAAAGCGCTCACAAAAAGTGATAAAAAAATAAAAATTAAATTTTAAGTTCTTTTAAAATCTAAAGAATTGAAATTGATAATGTTAGGACCTAACAGATAGAACGTGGTCATGTCCATTCTTATAACATATATTCATAATTTTTGTCATTTGAGTTTGTCAAAATCACGTTTTTCTATCGGCAACAAAAAGGGGTCTAATAAATGAAAGAGACAATTTTGGATTATCGTAATGAAATCATTGGGAAAAATTGGGATTGAATGAATCGTACAATATCCTTTGTGCTCTACTTAATTTATTGAGAAATTAATGGTTTTAAAATCATCATTTAATTCATAAAATTTGAATGATGAAGAGTGAAATTTTTTTATATGTCAGAGAATCTGATTTTTGCTTTGGATCTTCGATATCCTTGTAATAAATTTTCATTTGATAATATGGATTGAAAGGTGATAAGCAATATATGATTGAGAGTGAGAATTTTGTAAAGAAAAAGAGAGAGAAAGAATAAAGAGATTGATAAATGAATAAAAAATCGTCGTAACAAAGAGAAATGAAGACACAAATATTGTTGAAGAAACTTGTTTCAACATGAATTTATTCATACGACATAAAAATAAGAAAATTTGGCAATTTATTACACGAAATCATTTCAATGCACACCGATCAAATTAATCAGTATCTAATAACAAAAAGATCTAAAATATAGAAAATATTTTGAAGAAAAAAATACCATTTAATAACATTTAACTAATAGTACATGTATACTAATAGTAGTTGTATTTTATTGGTTAAGGCTAGATCGCGATGAACGAACACCTTACAACTTCACACCCGTTTACCAATAAAACAACATTTATCCAGTATACAGTATACAGAACTACCACAAAATCAAATTTTAATTGAAAACAAAATAATTTCTAAATACTAAATTAAAACTAAAATCATAACAATATATAATAATTATGACGATAAAAAAGAGAAAACTAGAATCAAAATTATGTCCTTATATGGCAGTATTTTTACTTTTTTCTAAATTTACAGCCCTTATATTTTTCTCTCTTTCGTTTTAATTATGAGCTGACTCTAGTTTGTTAAAAAATTCTATTAAATATCTTTTAAATTAACAACGTAGTACGTAGGCACAGAAAACCAAAGATTCTAATTATTAAATATGTTTAGTCATTTGTATGCATTATTGAAATTCTGATCGTAAAGAGTAGATTGTAATTTTAGTCTAGTATAAAAAATAAAAAACTAGAAATACCAATATAATATGGACATTTGACAAGAAAATATTAAACAAAATTTATTAAGGATTATCATACCTAAATCAACCAACATTCCATCAAATCAAAGTAAGTAAATAAGTATAGATTTTTTTTAACATTTTTCGTGAGTTACGAATAACGATCAACTTAAATGAAAATATTATTTCTTATCAAATTAATAAACTATGTTACATAAAACAAGGATTTTTGAAACATTTAATAAAGTGAGTTAAAAATACACTGTTATATTTATGTTTTTTTTGTTGATTTATTGAACAAAAAAGTTTTCAACGAATAATATGAACCTACATTTTTGTGAAGCAAATAATTTTTATAAAGATTCTTGTAACCAACAATTTTTCTGAATTATTTTTAATTAATATTTAGAGATTGTTGCAAATAATTTGTTTATTTATCTTTAATTGTTTTTTTTACATGAAATCTCAAAGAAAATAAAATAAAAAATTCTTCTTTTTCTCCCCACAATTTCAGTCATTTTTAAAATAAATAGAATGATAATTTATTTTTTCATAACTTACATAATATAAGGTTATAATATAAAGTTAGGAATATTCGAATACATCTCTATCTAATAAACTCATAAATCAGTTTCTTTTAGACTAATGAGTTTATAAAATTTAATAAATCTAAGAGATAATACTTCTCTGTTTTCTGCTCTTCTTTTTTTTTGAGTTTGTTGTTTTTCTCATTTATTTCAGAGGAAATAATGAAACCCAAAATAGCCAATTTTATGATTATTTTCTACCTGAAAAAAAAATACAATTCAAATGAACCAGCAATGTGCTGACGAACATAATGTTCCTTTTATCAATATGAAAAATTTATTACAAGAATATTTTCCGTTTATGTGCTAAAATTATTCAATAAAATGAAAAAAGAAACAAGCAAATGTGTTTTTAAACAGAATCCAAAAATTATGATTAAATTTAAAATTAATTATAAAATAATTATTTGATTCATAAATGTTTTAAAAAAAATTAAATTCAGTTAACTTAATAAATTCATCCAGTGTTACCTATTACCACTTATTTTCCATTATTGCAAATCCCACTTCTGTTTATACAGTGTAAAAATTTTTATTGTACTGTTAGAAAAACAAAAAAAGTACCAATAATATTTTAAACTGGTGGAAGATAAGAATAATGATTTATATGCCGGTAAGTGGGTATAATAAATAATAATGTTTGGTATTACTCTATTGTGTGTATGTAATATGTATTTAAGTCTTACCAACAGTATTCAATGAAAAATTGTGAATTTACATCAATATTTTTTAAACCAAATAAGTTATGAAATTTTCCAGTATAAATTCATATTCTTACTGGCAAATTTTGGATTAAAAATTACAAATAAAATAACAAACAATTCTTGTTGCAAACATGAATTAGGCATTAAATTCACCTACTATAAAACACCTAATACCTTCAACACACCAAAAGATTATCGGGATAAAATAATATCGGAGTTAAAGTTAAATATTAAAATGGTGGACTTTAATCTAGTAGGTAGACACCCCAATATCGCATTTAAATTATTTAAATTTGTTATTTAGTCGATTGTTATTGTTGTTATATTTATTTATTTATTATTATTTTTATTATTAATATCATCATTATTATTATTATCATTTATTATCATAGACATTAAAAAAATTTTTGCACCAAATTTCAAAAATTATCCTGCTAATATATTTAATCCTACTTCAAAAATGTGCTTTAACTTTAATACATTTCATATCGCATTTATTTCTACTTACATAGTTTTGTCAAAGGATGGCGCAACAACTTAACTCCGATAATGTGGTTTAACTTTTTGGTGTGTCAATGGTTTAACGCTACCATCGCAAAAGTTTGTTTTTCTAATTAACCTGCCCTTTATTATAAATTATAGATTTTCTTTGAATTTCATCAAAGCTATAAAAAAATCCATTTTTCTATGAAAACACGAAACTTTAGATATTTTGTAGAAAATTTTATTTGGTTATGTTCAAACAAAACATGAAACTTCAAAATATTGCAACGAAATTTTTGTTCGCAAAAGTGTGCGCGATACCCTTAACAGATGGAATCTATAAAATTCAAGTACATAATATACAAATTATCATATATTGTCGTCAATAGGTAGTTACATATTTTTGATAATTTTATTGTTATATTATTACACTTTTTATATTATAAACTGTACTTATTATATACATACATACAAACGATGTGTGAATCATTCATATTAGAAAAACATTTTGAACATCATGAACATTTTTACAACGTACAAGGTCTGGGTGACGTTACATATTTTGGATTAATGAAAAATTTAAAATACATATTTTTGATTGGTTTGAATTAAAAAAGGTGCTAAGTGACGTCTCATGCGCGAACTTGAACGAAAATAGAACAGCTGTCATGGCCATACCCCACGAAGCGCGACGCGATTATCAACTTTAATTTCAACTCTATAAACACGTTTTTGGCATAACACATTTTGTGTCAGAGCGCGATCGTCGCAAAACATTAACGTCCACTTTTGCGACAACAGTTTGTCGCAACAATTTTTGAACTGTCAAATTAAAATTAGCTTTCCACGAGTTATTGATAATTGAAGTGGAAAAAAATATATACTTATATGTTAAAGGAATGGTGAAGTTTCAACAGTTTCATACGACAGAAAATCGCGTCGCGTTCGATTTTAAAACCCAAATCTGTCGTATCGCATCGCGTCGTGCAGGGTGGGGTATGACCATAAAAAGGATCGCGCGAATTTAATGCGCACATTTTTGCGAACAAAAAATTCGTTGACGTTTCATGTTTTGTTTGACCATACCAAATTAAATTTGTACAAATTTTAATTTTTCATAAAAAAATGAAATCTATTATCAGCTTTGATGAATTTTTAATAGATGAAATTCAAAGAAAATCTATAATTTATAATAAAAGGTACGTTAATTATAAAAACAAACTTTTGCAATCGTCGCGTTCGGTGTGCGATTGTAGGCGATCTTAATGCCTAATTCTTCTTTGCGACCCGAATTCGAGCTTGGTGCGCGATACCCTTTAAAGTATCTTAAAAAGCCAATAGATTACCAAAAATAAACCTTCTTTAATTTGATACGATATGAAATGGATATTGATATTAGCATAATTAAGAACTTATCATTTTCTATATTTTTCCTTAAAAATTTTAAATCAAATTGATATTGATTATTAACATTCAATAAAAAGATGGAAATAGGAATTTTTTTCAACTATTATTTTGTAATTTGTTGTGCGAGTTTTGTGAAATAAGAAAAAATAAAAACTATGTAATTGAAATTAATTATCATAAATTGCAATTCAATTTGTTTTGTTAATTTTATTTCAGTGTGCAAAGAGAAACTTTCTCTGAGAAAGCTTTTTTATGTCAATTTTTTGTTGCGGGTTCATTTTGTAGCGTTTACGTTTTGTAGAATTTAATGTGATTGAAATTTATTTCGTGACGAACTTCATCTTGTTAAAATTTTATCGTTTTTTTGTTGCCAACTTTATTTTGTCTTTTTCAGTTTCCGTTCGCCGTAAAATACACGGAATCGTTTAGGTATATTTAATTTTTACAAAATTTAATATTTATTTCAAATCATTTTCTATAATTAATGTAGATTTGAATATGTTAATTATATTTTTATAGTTCTGTGAATTAATTTCTTAAGAAAATTGATAAATAATCATAGATGATTGTCGATAAAATTTTGATCTCAGTGAAAAGTTTATTTGACAGTCTAGCTAACCTAAAACATTTTAATTAAATAAATACTGTTTTTTTCAGCTAACCATGGCTCCACGTAAAAATAAAGTTCAGAAAGAAGAAGTCCAAGTTTCACTTGGACCCCAAGTTCGTGAAGGAGAAGTTGTTTTTGGAGTTGCACATATTTTTGCTAGTTTCAATGATACATTCGTACATGTGACAGATTTATCTGGTAGGGAAACAATTGCCCGAGTTACAGGGGGAATGAAAGTTAAGGCCGATCGTGATGAAGCTTCCCCTTACGCTGCTATGTTAGCTGCACAGGTAATTAATACAGTCAATTGCGTTATTTAATGATTTACTTATAAACAATTGTTTATTTTAGGATGTTGCTGAAAAATGTAAAACTCTTGGAATAACTGCATTACATATTAAACTTCGTGCTACTGGTGGAAATAAAACTAAGACTCCTGGTCCCGGTGCACAATCAGCTTTACGTGCTTTAGCTCGCTCATCAATGAAGATTGGACGTATTGAAGATGTTACACCAATTCCATCAGATTCCACACGCAGAAAGGGTGGTCGCAGAGGCCGTAGGCTATAAAACCTTTTTTTTATATTTAAAGTCTCGCAAGTGTTTTTGTTTAATAAATGATTTAATAAAAATTGCAAGTGAGATTTAAGTTTAAATTGTTTTTATTGTTGTCAATATTGATTAGTTTACATATATTTAAAAAGCAATACAACATTTTTCACGAATGGGATAATAATTCATCATAATAAATATTAATAAGTAAGGTGCTTTAAAGTGTATTTATTCGTTTGCTTTCATAATTTTTCCAATGCTGACGTAAATTCTAGAAGTGAGAGCATGTTTTTGCGGATCTTTTGCATCTGTAGTATTCGCAACAGTATTTACATAAGTGTATTGAAGTGTAAAACCAATAACAACTTCTTCATCCGTTTTTAGTTCAGCATTAGGACAAACATTCAATTTGATTGCAACTTTATTTGCACGACGCCAAACAACAAATCTAAAATTGAAAATAAGACATTTATATTTACTTATTAATGATTAAAATATTTACTTCGGATCTTCTCTGGGTATCTGAATATCTTCATCAAATTCTGCCGAATCATCTCTATGCAAAAGTATAAATGATGAATCAGGTAGAACTACCTGACAAGAAATCTGTAACATTTTTTCGTTATTAAAAAGAAACATATTAATTATTAACATTAACTTTTTTATCCACATAACGTGGTTCCTCAGTAAGAGAAGCTTGCCTCGACATTGATGTACTTAAACCGGGTGTACCAGTTAAAGTCACTGTTTTCTAAAAAAAAATTCATTTTATAAGTATAAAAACCAGAAAATTAAAATGTGCGTTTACTTCGAAGCCCTTTTTAATTTCTTCAATAAAAAGTGATTCTTCTTCATGAGTTGGTAACTCCATAATTGTAATAGTCATATCGTGCATGGTAGGATTGGCCAATTTTAGAATTACAGATGAATTTGTATTCGGAAGAAGTTGATCTGACTTAATAAGGCGTACTTCTGGTACATGATAACTCCCAAATAATTGAATTCTATATTTAATGGAACCTGGGTTATACTCAGGTTTGATAACATTATGTTCACATTGACGACATCGCAACGATCTTTTGATGGACAAACTCTTATGTTGTGGAAATAAATGATTTACAGTAAAAGGTTGTCCTGAAGGCTGACACAGTCGTTGTTTAAGAGTAGTTACTAAAATTAATTAGAATTATAAAATTTTCATTAACAAGTAATTAAAAGTCACCATTTTTTAAATTCAACTCTTGAGTAAATAAGCTTGGAGATAAGGCATCAACATTGTCTGAAGCAACTGATGGACTAATTAAGCAAGGCTTTGATTTTGGTGCTGATTTATCCGACCAACCCATTTGTCTACGTATTAGAGAAACGGTTAATCCAGTACGATCCTAATAAATATTAACATTAATTATTCAGTAATTTTTAAAGAAATATATATTTTACAGTTAAACTTGGATATTTATGTGGTTTTTGAGTTTTTCTGCGCCAATAATCTTGCTTTTCTTGTTTTTCTTGCAGAACAACAGCTTGAAAATAATCCATTAATTGGGCAAATCTTGTTGAATTTGCATAATCAGATTCTGGCCAAGAGCCAGTAGCAACAGTTTGATCTGGGATTCCAACATCTCTTGATGTCCAACGACATCCTAAACATGATAAATAATACATCTTTCTTGTAATCCCTTTAACATCTCCAGTTTCTTTACTAGCTTCTTTTCCATCTTCAGTTTTTCTATTAATTAAAAGTAACAGCTTTGTATGGACGTCATATTCACATAAAAAATTTACCTTGGAAGTGTTACAGTTGTAGCTCTAGCGGAAAGAGTATGTTGGCAACTAGGACAATCGAAACAACTATTACAACGATTCTTCTTATGTTTTGCTTCAGATGAAGGAATATTCTCTAAGCAGTTTGAACAAAAATGAGAATCAACCTGTCAAAATGTTTGCGTCATCAGAGAATAAAAGCCAATCAATTAATTAAAAGTTGATTTACCTCATGACAGACACAGAAGCCACACCTAAGTTTTAAACAGTGTCGACAAAAAAAAAGTTTCGTTAATGGGTTCAAAAGACCACAACCACAAGCATAGTTAACAACACTAGGTTCTAATAAATGTGACATTATTAATATTTATGAAATCGAAATTTTAAAATTTCAAACAATTTTCATGGCAAATGTATAATCATTTTTGACACATTAAAAAAACGCTACAAAAACATTTTTGTATTAAATTTTCGAGCATCGAATTCGATATTCCTATGAAACAAAATACGGAGCAAATCAAAACTAATATTTTCAATTTCAGTGTATTGTTAAATTTTAGAGCAATTATTTCATTCGCGAATATTTAACCTTAAAATTGTTTTCCATCAAAAAATTTACCTATTTATTTTTATATTAATGTAATTTTCATACATATTATAATAAAAAATGGATGATAAAAGTAGTTGTGCCTCTTCGGATGATGATAATAAGGATTTAAGAGAAATACGAATATTGCTGTGGGGTAATGAAGCAATAAAATCTGATGTTTTTCTTCGTTGGTCCCAAGGTAAATTAGTCCGTCTTTTTTTGAATCAGTATAATATGTCAATTTTGTTTTTCACAAGTGTAATGCAACGATGTAATATTTAATTACGTCATGATTCTTTTTTCTTTTGAAGGATTTGAATTCAGCGATGTAGAAAACTCCGCTCTAGTTCAAAAACAAGGGGGCCCATGTGGGGTAATAGCGCCAGTTCAGGCATATTTATTAAAAATTTTGCTTATGGAAACACCTGGATACAATATTAGTGACGTAAAATAAACTATAAAAATAATTACATATTTGTTTTTAGTGTGAATAATAACAAAATAAACATTGATTTACAGCTGACCCCTGACAAATGTAAAACATTATTAATACAGGCATTATGCAATATTTTAATGAAATGTAAAGAGACAAAATATCGTATAATTGCAGTTCGTGGGACAAATTCTTTAAAAAAACAAGATGAAGGACAAGAAGAAGTTTTTGACGAACATTTATCTATGCCAACAAATAATATGGGAGAAAACAATCAATTTAATGTAATTTAATAAATAATTATTAATCATTAATTTTGCTTAACTCAATTTGAATTCTTTTTTAGAATATAACCAAAGAAACGTCTGAATGGACTCATGACCAGTTCCATGAAAGGTTAACAGTGTTCAACTTAGAATCAATAGACGATGTTGAAAAATATTATTCAGAAAATTATAGTGTTTTGTCTGGACAATATGGAGTTTTACTATTTTTATATACAGTTTTACTGACTAAAGTAATAAATTCAAAAATTAAAATAATTCATTTTAAATTTTTTCAATAACAATAACTTTTAGGGTTTAGAAAGTGTATTAGTTGAATTATCAGACACATCAGAACCATTAATTCACAGTATATACGGATACGGATCTCAAGGGTTAATAAATATGATGTTAACTGGACGTGCAGTTGCACATGTTTGGGATAACGATCAAGATATTGGAGGATTAAGTATTATTAACATAATATAATGTTAAGAATTTTTTTAACAAATCATTTGTTCATTTTGTTAAACAGAATTACGAGGGATTAATCAACAATCAGACATAGGTTTCATTACATTAATGGAACAAATGAGATACTGTACAGTTGGATCATTTTATAAGAATCCGAAAAATCCTGTTTGGATTATGGGATCAGAGACACATTTAACAGGTTAGTTTATTTTTCGTGGACGAATTGTTAAAATTTAAGGTTGCATAATATTTTAATTCAATTAAAATATTAATATTACATTAAACATTCAAATTGAAAAACAAAAAATTTAAAACAAAAATATTTAAGTTTAGTTTTAATGCAGAATATTGGTAGAAATTTTATAGGAATGCCGTAGTTAATCTAATAATTACACAAATAGAAAATCTTCTAATATTTAAAAATATTAATTGTTATCACCGATTATAATAATAAGTATGTTATTTCTTAGTATGATCATCTAATTATAAAATCTTTTGAATAAAAATAATTTTGAAGAAAATAACCATAATGAAACAATGTACATAAAAATTTAACAATTTTAAATAACATTCCTGTTTCTTATTTAATTTAGTTAGAAATAATTTATTTTTGCTTTATTTCAGTGTTATTTAGCAATGAAAAACGCCTTGTATCGCCAGAAACACCATGTGAAATTGCAAGACGAGTATTCAGATCATACGATCCAGAAGGAAATAATTTTATACCAAGTTCCATTTCTGTGTTACAAGATGTTTTATGCGCCTTAGATCTTGTCAGCGATCCAGAATAGTATGGCCTTTTTTTAATAATATTTCGGTCTGCGTTTCGAAGTGTTCTTTATTCCACTTTTATTCTTGTGTATATAAAGAAAAATTTCAAAATGCGGCCTAAATATTTATTTGTAAATTAAATTTTTTTTTTATTTTATATATTTAGCGTGGATATTATGAGGAAAAAACTGGACCCTGAAAGTTTGGGGATAATTTTATTAGGTTGTTTTATGGATGAATTTTTCCCAGAAGAAAAAAGATCAATGCCGGATACATTTGACCTTTTACATTATAATGGCATTCCTGGTTCAAATAATGGAAATAAAGTAAATAATAGTAATAATAATACAAATGTTGTTAATGAAATCATTTTTTTTAAGGTGAAATATTGTAAAGGATCTGCCATACTATTAGAAAGTGATTTAAAAATGTGTAATTTATCAAATCCAATGTTAACATGTTTACAAACCAAATGGCCAAATATTGAAGTGAATTGGCATGATTTGCGTACACCATCATTAAATTGACCAAAACTTTTTTAATTTTCTTTTTTTAGTTTTAAATCAAAATTATTATAACAACAAAATAATATTATTTTTCTGTTTTTTTTTTGTTTCATTTTCATTTCATGTAATAATAAAAATATTACACAGTTACTCTACACACAAACGCCCATTATTTTTAACGCCTCTTTAAATTCCCTTCATTACTAATTATTAACTAAAGCACACATAAGTAAAAAGAACAATAAAATCACGTGATATGTTATTTTAATTTAAAATATTTTGATTTTTGGTATAGTTATATTTGTTTTTGTTTTCATTGTATTTCACAGATTTTTTAGCAGTATTTTTTAAATGTTAAACCCTAAAAAAGAAATAATATGATAATTACTATAATAATAACTTATTATTTAATTTATAATTTATGTATTTCAAAGACAAAAAAAAATCACACTCAAAAATTATTCTATTTTCGATTTGTATATTTAATTGTGCCAAAATTCTTTTGTAATTTCTTTCTCCTTTGAAAATTTTCTGGATCATAAATAAAATTATCAATATCCTTAAAAAATGCAAAAAAAATATTTAAAAGTTAGATTATAAAATTAAATATATTAATTAAACTGTAATTTATTCGAAAATTAAATTTTATTCTAGAATTTTTTTTTTATTTTCAACATTTAATTTTTTTTGAATTTAAATGATTTTTAAAACGCATGTATAGTGTTTAGTCATAGAAAAAAACCATTTCTTTATGTAGTTAATGAACGTACCCTTATTCGGCGTTTTGCTGTCTTCTCATCTCATAAATATTCTGAATATCAGCAACTGCAAATGTCAAAAAATTGTTTTATTTCTGTGATTTGTGACAAAATTGTAATTTAAAATTATTTCATAATGGCCGGAACATCTGCAGATATGGCCAGAAAAACATGGGAAATTGAAAATAATATTGAAACAATTCCACAACGTGATGAAATATTTCGGTATGATGCACAACAGCAACAACAAATTTTGACAGCCCGACCATGGGAAAAAGACCCCCATTTTTTTAAAGATATCAAAATATCAGCATTGGCTTTGTTAAAAATGGTTATGCATGCACGATCAGGTGGTCCATTAGAGATAATGGGTTTACTTCTTGGCAAAGTTGAAGACAATACAATGGTATTTTTTTCTTTCATAAGTTTATGTTTAATTTAAGCAAATTACTATTTCTCTTTTTTTTATTGTTTTAGGTTGTTATGGATGCATTCGCGTTACCCGTTGAAGGCACAGAAACACGTGTAAATGCTCAATCACAGGCATATGAATATATGACTGCTTATATTGAGTCTGCAAAAGAAATTGGACGTCTTGAAAATGCAATTGGATGGTATCATAGCCATCCTGGATACGGTTGCTGGTTATCAGGCATTGACGTTTCAACACAAATGCTAAATCAAAATTTCCAAGAACCTTTTGTTGCTATTGTTGTTGATCCTGTCAGAACAGTTTCGGCCGGTAAAGTTTGCTTGGGAGCTTTTAGAACTTATCCAAAAGGTAAATACTCCTTAAGTGCTACTATTTAACTTACGATAACATATTTGCTAAGTGTATGTCAAAAAAAGTACAGATCATTTTAATAATTTTTTGTACTTACTATAATATATAACATTATAATTTTATACTTATATTCTTTATATAATTGTTATTGCATTGTAACCGAAATACTAAAAAAGTAATATATTTATAAACATCGCAATAATATATATTTTATTTGTAATCATTTTAGGATATAAACCGCCTAATGAGGAACCATCAGAATATCAAACAATTCCTTTGAATAAAATTGAAGATTTTGGAGTTCATTGTAAACAATATTATGCACTTGAAGTTACTTACTTTAAGTCATCATTAGATAGAAAATTACTTGATTCATTATGGAATAAATATTGGGTGAATACACTTGGTAGTTCTGGTTTATTAAGTAATACTGAATATACAACAGGGCAAATATTTGATTTATCTGAAAAATTAGAACAGAGTGAAGCTAGCTTAGGACGTGGACCATTCGTTGTTACAGGTAAAGTTTAAACATTTTAATAAATCTATAAATTATGCAAAATAGTTGTACAATTATTATTAAAACAAGGTGCAGATCCAAATGAAAAACGCACAGAAGATCGTCTCTCAAAAGCAACTAGAGATTGTAGTCGCGCCTCAATTGAATTAATTCATGGACTTATGGCACAATTTGCTAAAGATAAATTATTTAACTCAGTAGGATGTAGTAAATCTAAATAAATAACAAAAGTTTATATTTTTCATTAATTAAAAAACTGTATTTATCGTAAAACAATTTCAATAAAAAAAACAGTTATTCTAAAACATACTTTTTTATTCATTTTACAAAAGCATTCCCCGATTTATATGCTAATGAATGACGAATACGGGGTCCTCTTAAATCAGCCCCGTATGGAATTAGGGAAGGTTTTCTAATGGCAATACCACGTTTCATTGGAGTCCACGCTTTTAATTCAATTGTTTCAGATTTTTGTATATTAACACCAATCCATCCCGTTGATGATAAAAGAATGTCACAAACAGAAATATCTTCATTACCTTCACTTTTCACTTTTATAATATCGGAACCTTGTAAATTACTCCATTTATTTAAACGATCTTCATTACCAAAAGGGACAACGAAAAACTCTGTGCCTAAAAATGCATTATAAATTTCGTCAGCTGCTGATGTTTCACAAATTAGAATTGGAAGAGAATTTGAAGCATAAACTGTTATTCTGAAAATAAAAAATATAATAATAACCAATAGTTAACCATAAAATGGAATAAGAACTCTTAACCTAATTGAACTTCCTCCTGTTAAATAATCAAGACGTCCTAGCCCAGCCAAAAAAAGTGTCATATTTGGTTTAAATAAAAATGTTCGTGGTTGTATCATTTGTTTTGGAATAGATAAAAGAAGTTCTTCAGTTGTTAATAAATCATGAATCTGTAAAAATATTGATATGGAATTAGTAACAAATAAAACTACACGAGTATTTTACTGGCGTAACATTAAAGCTTACTTGTTCTGTGTGCAACACACCAGGTGTGTCAAAACACCATTTACTATTAATATAATCTTTATCTTTTTCATTTAATGTTAGCAAAGGTTTTTCACCTGTTGTACCATATTTAATAGAAAATGGATCAGAAACATCTTCAGTTTCATCAAATGTACGACCTATATGCCCAAGCAATGTAGCATACTCTATTTTTCCAGTTGATTTTGCTTGAATAGCTCTTAAATTTTCTTCAGAAGAAATTTTTTTACGTGTAATCATAATACGTTGTGTACGAAGATACAGACGTTTATCAGAAGGACGTAATATTGGAAATTTTAATAGACGTAAAGTTGTACCTGGCCAAGGACTAGTTGTTGCTCGTTGTATTAAATTACTCGCATTTACTTTACAATAATCTGAACGTAATAATGAATTAAATAATGATGATTTCCCAGCGTTTGCACAACCAACTAAATACACATCTCCTTTTGTACCCCATTTTATATGTAATTGTGTTATTAATTCTTCAATACCAAAACCAGTAGTTGCAGAAATTAAACAAACGTGTTTTATATTTGTTTCAGAAATTCCTTGAAGTAAAATAGAGATTTTTAATTCAAATTCAAAATTATAATTTTTAATTTAAAAAAATGTTATGAACGATATTTTGAATTAAAGAATTAAAATTTCAATATTTATTTGAAATTGAGAACCCATTATCATTTTTATTTTTTTCCATTAATTAGAAGTTTAAGATTAAATTAAATTAAAAAAAAAATAAAGACATATGTGTTTCTAAATATGATTTCCCTAACGAATAAAATTGAAATTACCTTTATTTGTAATATTTTGAATAAGACATTCTTTTATATGGTTTAAATATCCTTTTTTATCCTTTGGAAGTAAATCAACTTTATTTCCAACAACAAATATTGGCCGCTTTACACCTAGGATATCTTTAATTCCCGGCCAAATAGAACAAGGTAAATCTAATAAGTCAACAAGTAAAATTGCTAATGCAAATTTGTCCTTTATTGTTGAAATCATTTTAATATAATCATCTGGTGTAACACGAACATTTATTGCTGTGTTATAATTTTTAAGAAAATGACATCTCTGACAAATTATTGTCTAAAAATAAATATTACAAAAATTATTTTTGAGAACTGTGATATTTTAACAATGAGTTTAGATTGTTATTTCAATTGTCAATAAATCCAAAAAAAAAAGTTTTTTTCATTGAATAACAAAATATAGTTAATTGTTTCGGATAAAAAGGGGTTAATTGACTAAAATAAGTAAAACATACCCTTAATTCTTCATTAGTTCTACGTTTAAAAATTTCACTTGGAAGATAACCAGGAAGACTTATATCAGCACAATGAAGAAGTGCCCCACATCCACCGCACGATACTTTTGAAACTGGTATCTTTGGATCTAAAGGAAATATAATTATGATTTTTAATGTATATTGTATGTAAAGTCAATGTATAAGTGAGATGAATTGAATGAATGTTCATTTTAAAATTTAAATGAATTATATAAAGGATGTATCTACACATTTTCAATTTTATTATCCTAATATCATATTAAATATGTTATTGAAATATTTTGGCTTTTTCATTTTAATTATAGCTTTCATATTTTCTTATATCTTCTGTAATTATCGTTCGTTTATTATATATTCTAAATATAATATCCCCCTTTCAAAAAATTTAATTCATTCAATAAAAAGTGGTCATCATATTTTACTATATAATTATTTTATGTATGAAGTTAATATTCTTGAAAAGTATATTTTCTATCACATCTTGAGATATTCCACTGGCTTTATTCGAAATGGAAGAACACAATTTTTGAACCAATTTTTCTAATTTATTTAATGCTATTATTTAATCATTCAACGAAACATCCTACTTTTCAGAAAAAGCATTATTAAAGTAAGTTAAATACATTACATAATTAATATTACTATTACACATAAAATTTAAGCCAATGAAAAATCCAAAAAATATAAAAGGCAACTAAAAAATATTAATAGTATAAAAAGCAAGAGAATAAGGCTAATACATATTAGCTCTTAAGACAAAGTATAAACACTATAAAATATTTACAATTAATTACTAATAAGAACTAATTAAGAATTAATTACTAATAAGAACAATATGAATTAGTTTGATACATTTTTTTTCTAATAAAAACCTAGTATAAACAATTATTTCAAAAAAAATTTGAATTTCTAGGATCTCCAAAAAAATATTCTTATCCAAATAATTAAAAATATTCGTTAATTCATTTTGTCTAATGTTAATACTTTACCTTGAGTTCCATATTCCAAATTTCCTTTTTCGTCGTTTTCATCACAATATTCATAATCTTTTAACCAAGAGTTTTTATTTTCAATTTCGCTATCATATTTTAAGAGATCTTCTGTTGATGTTAATTCAATCAGATTATCTTTCATTTTATTATGTAATTCATTAATTTGACTATTCTCCAAATCATTTATTTGATTTTCTTTCACTACAGATGAATTGTTATTTTTCATAAATTTTAAAGCTAAAGGAAATGGTTTTACGTCGATTCGTTTTTCTTTAATTTCTTTTTCATGTTTTTTAACAATATTCGAAAGTATTTTATTTTTTTTATATCCCAATTTAATATAACTTTCATCATAAACTGAGCTATAATAAATCTTTTCTTTATAGATCTCATAAATATTTTCTAAATCATCATCAAATGTTTGTCGGAACATATTTTTATTTGATGACGGTAAAAATGATGCATGTGTATGAATACACTTTTTATTAAATAAGAACAATATTGTTTTTATTCTGGAAAACATTTTTGAATTGCAATTACAACTTCTGGTTCTTAATATCTAATGAGATAATTGAATTTATTTAGTTGAATTCATTTCACACGTGCAACAGAACAGAATCAAAACATGCAAACAAACTATATTAATGCGAATAAAAACGTCAAAATCAGCTGTTCAAGATTCTGATATTCACAGAAGTTTAGGGTGAGTTCGTTACAATTAAAATGTTTGTCGTATTTTTCTTGAATTTGTTTTGTTTAAAAATATATTAAAACATTTAAAAAATATATGCCTATGCATTATACTACATATATTAAATAAGATTGACCTAGAAAAAAAGTTGCAAATAAAAATTCCATTATGTATGAGTAGTTTTAGTTATGGGTTCAAGTATTTATTAACAATAGTTTAGCTTTGAAAGCAATTATAATCTTGTAACTGTATCTGTATGTGCATCTACTGTCTACTAACACATGATTGTTTATTATCAATAGGAATTCAATTCCATAATTTTGTTTAATTATTAAAATATTAAATTCATTCATTATGCATATGCATACACATATTAACCTAGTCCATACATTTCATACATATATAATTATAATAATAATAGGCCACTTTGACACTGCGTCAAAAAAATATTGAGTGCTCAAATAATAACTGCTCTATCTGGCTGTAAATACATATAAATATATAGTTATTATGTAAGTATTTAATCGTATTTGATAAATAAATTACTCAATATTTTGTTTCTTTCATAAAATAAACGAGTTCAGTGTTAGTACATTTTTGTATTTCTTACCAATTGTTTCTTAGTTTTTTGTTATTATTATTATTGTTTTTAATTGAAATAAATCAATTTCAAAGTTTACTATTAATAAATATATATTAAAATAGTTTGTGGTGGGTGTATTTAAATTTATACTTGTGATTTAAATTAATTGTGTGCGTTTTAATAATAGAAAAAAATTATTTATAAAGCCTTGAAAATGTAGTCTTATCTTTAAAAATTCAGAATTATATAAGAAATGAATCAAATAAATTTCTTTTTCACGTAAAAAAAGGTTTTTAAAGATATAATGCAAATTCTATATAGTATTAACTGTATAGTAAACTATAATGTATTTTTAATCTTATCTCTAAATCCATGAGAATGCAATGATAAATGTTCTTTTTATATTCATTAAATTTTAATGATTCCAGTATTACAAGTAATACTAATTTATTTTCACTCATATATTATGTAGTTATCTTGAATTAAAAACATTCAAATTAATTTGATAACTTAGTTTTGTTTATTATTAATTAAAATCGAAATTTAAATAAATTTTTTTTTGTCTTCTCTCACTCATTTTTCATGATTAGTAACGCACACATACAGAAATAATTAAACAAACGTTATATTTTAATCAGATGATTTTTTTTTTATTTTGTTCTGTGTTTATAATATTGACCTTGTATCAAATATTATCAAAATAAAATAAGATCTTTTTACTTATAAGAAAACATATATTTTTTATCATACTTCATTTTTAGTTTTTTAAAACGTGTTCATTTTTTATTATTTCTAAAATTCGGGCTTCTTTAATTCTAATAGTAAGTTTCTTTAAAAGTAAAAGTTTTACTTAAATAAAAAAGAATCAATTTTTCTTCTCTTGTTTTAAAATTTTTTTTTGTTCAATTCAATAATTTTAGGAAAAAGTTTTTTCTCAATCAATTTTATTCAAGAGTTTTTCTAAAAAATAAAAAATAAAAGTTCGAATTGGCTCAATTGATTCTTTCTTTACAGTTTAATTAGTTACAAAAGGATTATACCCGGATTGGATAAAACTTTCATCAAAGTGTAATTAAGAAAAAGCTGGAAATTTTAACATAGTTAATTAATAAACTAATTAGTGTAATTTAAATAAATTGTCTGCATAAAACTTCATTGAAATTTTATGCAATAAAATGACTAGTATTTTAGTCAGTAAGGAACTTCCGGATATTGAGGTAGGTTAATAATTTTATTTGTAAATTAGTGAAAAAAAAAAAAAAATTAAAAGGGAAATGATAACATAATAAATAAATTGAATAAACTATATTAAGTCCAGTTTTTGTCATCGTATAATTTTTTGTTATCATTAAAATATATTCTCTTGTTAAAAGATTGATGAAATATTTAATATAGAGAATATTTAAATCTTAAATCAAAAAAAGAAAATGAGTTTACTTATTATATAATATGCGTGAGATTATAAATTATTACATTATGAATTTACTATATTTTGTCAAACATGCTTTCTGTGTTTTATATTGTTATAAATATTTTTATAATTAATTCTTTATCGCATGTTTTAGAAACCGAGGTTAAAGTTAAAAAAGGACAAAGTTCAAACAATACTAAGAGTTTGTATGTAGAAACCGAGGTTAAAGTTAAAAAAGGAGAAAGTTCAAAAAAATACTAAGAGTTTGTATGTATGTTATTATTCACGACAAAAAAAATTGGTTTATGCTTTGTGCATATCCGGTATTAAAATTGGTGTGATTACTTCCGAGTAGATATTTGTTAATAAATATATCTAATAACACATTTTCAATAAAATAAAAACCATACGCGAACACCACGGATTATAAATAAATCATCTTTTTCGGATTCTTTGACTCTGATCTTTATTCTTTTTTTGATTTTATTTTTCATTAGTAGTTTAGTTTCTTTACTAAATATCCATATATGATACTATGAATTTTCTGAGTTAGAAATTTAATTTTTTATTGTTTCTTACTTTGAAGGAACAAGAAATTTTTTGACTTTTGACTTTTGAGTGAATTTATTAGTACACATATTTTCGTTATGCTCAAATTGTAAAGGAATAGATGCAATTAAAGATTAATTTATATATAAGGATAGTACACAATAAAATATTATGCTTGATTAGTTACATTCTTACACTGAAACCGCAATACAATCTAACGTTGTAGACTTTAGTTATCTAACGTATGGGTCTCCAAATTTCAATCAAAAATATTCTTTTTAATCTTAATTTTAAAATTTTTTAGGTACTTACATTTATTATTAAAAAATGATTTTAAAATTAAAATCACAATTTATGCATTTTTTTCTTAATAAAAATAGAATAATTTTATTTCATTTATTTTTTGGCGCGTCTTGGTTTTATTATTTCTGTTATCACTCTTCTCGGTCATTTCACTAAAAATGGCTGTGTTTGGTACCATTTTTCTCGAAGAAATTCGTAAAAATTAATTATAGCGTATTGTACAGTCTCTCAAAGTAGACCAAAACGTCCATTTTTGGTTGTGTTTAGTACACCTTTTTAGCCTCTAGGACCACTATTTTCAAAACAAAGGCTTACATAAATTGTTCATCATCATATGAAATTCGGTCTTATCCAATAAGTAAATTTTTAAGAGTGTTTGAAGTTATAACCTTTAAACCCGACCCATGTTATCCATGTTTTTAAAATGACAAAACTGCAAGAAAAAGAAGTGGTATATTTTGAAAATGTTACTGGTTTATCTGATTTGTAATTGATTTTATAGTTTAACAAAGATTTTTCAAATTAAATTTTATTTATTAGAATAATTGTAAATCCGTAAGAAAATTGTAAAAGTTACTCCATTATTCTTGAACCATTTCCAAATTAAATAAACTGCAATAAAATTTCATAAAATTAGTACAAAGTAAAATGTGTAGTTATTGAAACAATTTTTGTAATTATATTACAAAATAGGTATATGTTTTATTTTTTTCTGAATTCAAATTAATTATGAAAATCTAGATTTACCTTATTAAGATCTTCCCTCTTGGTTTCATTTTCTTTTTTCAACTAATTTTTAATTTATTTATTGAATTTCCCAATTTTTTGTTATGAATCATAAAAACAATCATGAAAATGGAAATTCGGCCATAATTGTATTTATAGTCATTAGAACATTTTAGTTTAAATGTTTAAATTTTTTAAAAATTGCATAAAGGCAATAAATTTATGTAGTTGATTTTCCCTCTTTGTTTTTCTTTTTTGCTTTATTCAATAAATATTTTAACACCAATTATATTTTCATAAAATTTATTTTCTTGCGTAAAAATTTTTTTTCCTACATATACTTTAAATTAAAAATTATTTCTTAAAAACCTTTTTTTTCTTATTTAAAAACACGCAAAATAAAAGGAAGCAGTTACGAAGCAGTTTAAAAGAAAACGAAAAAAAAAAAAACTCTTTATGCGTGTGTAAGAAAATATAATTCCGATTAGACACAATTTTTTCAAATAAGACTTTTTTTTTTGACGAATTTTAGGTTTGAATCGACTGAGAGGCACTTTTAAGTATCTTCTCATTCTTCTCAACTAGATTTTATAACTATGCATTGAATAAAAATTCCATGGGTTTGTAATCGTTACCGGTGATTCTTTTATTTTGTAGTATGTCACTACCTTTATCTCCCCATTTTTCTGGAGCTTCATTGAACACATTTTCTTATTACGTATTAGGTCTGGTGGCTGTGGATTTTTCATTGAATAAAACCAGCTATTTATATGAAGAACCCGATGAAGATACAGTTGATGCTATCCTTTCTATATGAGTGTATTTTATAAAGCAGCTTTTGCTGCTTACAAAATAGCTTTACTTCCTATTTGTCGATTGGAAATTTTGATATAACTTGATAACTAAATTTATTATTTTATGTACCGTCGTATGTAGTTTTGGATTATTTTTTGCATTTCATTCTTTGTTAACTGAATTTGTATGTATGAGTTTTGGAATTTGATTTTCAATATTTTTCTTATTCTTTTGTTTTCTTGATTTTTAAACTAGCCCTGATTTCAATGTAGCTCCGGCAGTAGTTTTGTTTCCATAAATCAATTCAATGTAATTAATTTATGAAAGCATATTTAGCCGTAGTAAAACAATTAAATCTACTATGAAATTATTAAAACGAATATACAAGAAATTTTTGTATGAACACTTTTTAAATAGCCAAAGTAAATCAAATTCAATAATTATATGAAATTATGGTCCTATGGTTCAAAGGCCTCTTTTGAAAAATATGGGTACAAAATCGAATCTAAAATCGAATTTAAAATAATATTATACGACATTTTGAATGGTTGGAAACATATAATTATTAAATAAAATAGTTAAATTGTTCCTTAGTTTCACTTAAGCAAGACATCCTGGGAAGAGTAGAAGAACAATTGTGGAATAACAGCAATAACATTTGCTTCTTATTTAAGTTGATAACTTTTCTTAAAAAGGCATAATTCTTTAATTTAATATAAAACATATTTTCAACCATTAAAACGTTTGATATCTTTAAATTAATTCAATAAATATAGATATTAAAATTGCTTTCTAGCTACAATTTTAGTTTCTATATATTAATTGTATTGTATTGTATTTCAAATTTTTATTAACCTAGTACATCAACGCCAATGTTATTAGTAACTAGGAGACTTACTATTTTTGATGTGGGTTCTGAACCAAATGTATTTTAATTCGATTCGGCACATTGCCGAACTTATTACGTAGAAAGCCTGTAATATAAAACCTACTATACTATATAAACTTCAATTAAGCACATATTTATTTATCTTTGATTAAATGTAAGCACAATAGAGAATCATTTCATTACCTCTATTCGAAGTTTGAATGAAACGTATTTATTGTAAAACATAGTAATAAAATAAATAAAAAACAATTTATATTTTGACAAATCAAGGTTTTTATATTATTTTAGTTTTTTTAATCAAATGATTGACGTCCATAATTTCATAAATTGCGTTTGAATTCAATTTTACAAATTAAATAATTACTGTTATCAAGAAGAAATTACTGAAAGAACAGTATAAATATGAAAAAAATTATTGTGAACCTTATAAATGTCATGTTTGTTAAATGAAAATAAAAACCTATAAATACAAATTGTTAAAATAAGCTTACAACATTAAAATGTAAAATATCATTTTGTTTAAAAATTTGTCCCTACTAAACATTATTACGAAATGTAGACAAAATATATAGTACAGAATTAATGAAGAAAAATGGAAATGAGTGAATTTAAATCCGAATTATTTATTTAATTAATATAAGAGAATGAATTATTAAGAAATACGTATTTATTTCTGACATGCACAAATAATGATGTGCATAAAACAAACAAATTTCAAGTTGGACAAAAAGCTTTCGATCAAAATCAAAGTTCTTTTTTACATGTCGACAGGACATGTACTCAATAAATAAATGAAAACAAAAACAGTTTTTTTATATGCTATAATATTTTAGGAATAGGGATTTGAAAAACAATAAAAAAATTTATTTTATAAAAGATGGATGATCGAGCTGATGATAAACATTATTATAGATTGTTTCTTTTAGCGATTGATTAAAACAGATTATTATTATTATTACATATTTGGATAACTTGTTTGGATAACATATTTATTTAAATATTTTTTTAATTCATTTCAAAGAAAGACATATTTATTGTGTTACGCTTTCATTTCCATACTCAGTACTTTAATCAGAAATAGAGTTTTATAATGCTTTATGTATCCAAATTTTTCTGTTAGAACTTAATAAAGTAAATGTTTTTACAAAAAATCATTATTTTTTTAGAATTTACTATCTTTAAATCCCAGAGTGCAAACAAAATGTTCCCTTGTGCCGTCAGCTGTTACAAAAAAAGTTAAAAAACATTGGAAACGAAATACTGATAAATCTTGTCAGGTACTTATATAACATATTAAAGCATTAAAACACATAAACATTTTTATTGTAGACAAGTTAAATTAATAGAATAATTGTAAATCTATTTAATAAATTTTTAGTCTTGTACTCCGTTAAAAAATGATTTTTCTGATATTAAACATACAACATTATCCGAACGAGCAGCTTTAAAAGAGGCTGCCCGTTGTCTTAAATGTGCCGATGCCCCATGTCAAAAATCTTGTCCCACACAATTGGATATTAAAAGTTTTATTACAAGTATTTCAAGCAAGGTATTATATAAAATTTAAGATTGCTCTGAAATAACTTCTAACATACCTTTTTTGAATTTTTTCAGAATTATTATGGCGCTGCAAAAACAATATTTTCTGATAATCCACTTGGTCTTACATGTGGTATGGTTTGTCCAACAAGTGATTTATGTGTTGGTGGCTGTAATCTTCAAGCGTCTGAAGAAGGCCCTATCAATATTGGTGGTCTGCAACAATATGCTACTGAAGTTTTTAAACAAATGGGAATTAGACAAATTGTTCCCCCAAATCAGAAATCCTTAAAAAATCCACATTCAAAAATAGTGTTAATGGGCTCTGGCCCGGCATCACTTTCTTGTGCAACATTTTTAGGACGTTTGGGCTATAAGAATATTACCATTTATGAGAAGAACGATTATTTAGGTGGTTTAAGGTAAAAATATAATTGCGTAAAAAATATTTATTTATTAATTATGGTTTTTTTTTTAAAATTAGTTCATCTGAAATTCCACAATATCGTTTACCATTTGAAGTGGTTGATTTTGAGATTGGCTTGGTGAAAGACTTGGGGGTTAATTTTGTTACTGGACGTAGCTTATCAACATCTGATCTGACAGTCAAGGTAACTCGATAAAGATAATGAACTTCCAAATTTAAGTAAACATTTTTATGTTTCTGTTTATTTGAAATAGGCTCTTCTGGATGCTGGAATCGATGCAATATTTTTGGGTATCGGACTACCTGAACCAATAATTAATCCAATCTTTAAGGGTCTGTCTGTAGATAACGGATTTTATACTTCAAAGAACTTTTTACCTCTTGTATCAAATGCTAGTAAACCAGGTAAATATCAATGTATCATTTCTAATAATTAAAATAATAATTATTTTTAATCTTTTATTAGGACTGTGTGCATGTAAATCAATAAATTTACCACAATTATACGGAAATGTTATTGTACTTGGCGCTGGTGACACTGCATTTGATTGTGCAACGTCCGCACTACGGTGTGGCGCCAGAAAAGTTTTCGTTGTTTTCCGGAAAGGAAGCACAAATATAAGAGCTGTGCCTGAAGAGGTATTTTCGACAAACAAAATTCGTTTTGCTTTTTTTATAAGTTTAATAAATTTAATTAGGTTGAGCTAGCTCGAGAAGAAAAATGTGAACTTATTCCATTTATGTCCCCTGTTAAAGTTATCGTTAAAGACAATTTGGTAAGTTTAAAAAGTATAAAAATATATTCTGACAAACCCAATAAAGCATAACACAAATTTATGATGTACTTTTGTACAAATTTTTGCTTATCATTTACTTTTTGTAAGATTGTTGGTATGGAATTTTGCCGTACAGAACAGGATGATTTGGGAAATTGGATTGAAGATATTGATCAAACAATTCGATTGAAAGCAAACTTTGTTATCTCTGCATTTGGTTCTAGCCTTGACAATTCTGAAGGTATGTTAAAATAACTTATTTTTAATCCATCAATAAAAAAAATTTATTAATTGAATTTTCATCATTAAAGAAATTAGAGAAGAAGATTGTGAAACAAAAAGTTTCTATAACTTTTTTGCTTCAGACTTTTTAACGATAATTTAGTTACAGTGCTGACTCAACGCAATTTTCTGTAATTCATTTTTAAAATAAATAATTTTTTCTAAGTTCAGTCTATCAAAATATCAAGGATACAAAATACAAATACAAAAAAAAAAAAATGTGTTGTCAATCTCATTTCCGATTCTATAAAATTTCAGACATTTCTTACTTTTTTAAGTTTTAAATTGTGTTTCAATATTTGTTGACTGTCACAACTTTTTACGATATAATCATTATAAAAAGAAACCATATAAGAGAGGATATCATATAAAGATATATATTATAAGATAACGATATAAGGTCAAAAGAATCGAAAAAGAAACGCGGGAGTTAGTCGCCGCGACATTAAATCACAAAACGTAATAATGAAAAAAGAAGAAAAAATGACTAAAATCCCAGACAAAAATGTCATAAAAGTTATATGAAAAGGAAAAAAGGAGGGGTTTGAGCCTTTTCCACCATTTAAAAAAAAAATAGAAAACATCATTTATTTAGCTTTGAACTAAATGATTGTAAATTTGATTGTAATATTTTTTGATGTTTCAAATGAATACCTAAAATTTTTAAAGAGAAAGAATAAATACAAGCAAAACAAAACGTAAAATATTGCGATAAATTTCACTGTAGGCATGAATCTCTTTTTTAAGTAGATGTTACAAAAAATTCAAAACTGGTTTAAGATTTGTTTGTGTTTCTGTTTTGATTGAATACTGAAATAAATATAAATAGATTTAATTATTAAAGTCACATCTGTCTTATGATATTATGAGAGTTTTATAAAAAAGTTACTTAAAAAATAAAAATTTATAAATTAAGCTCCTTTATATACGCACGTTTTTTTTTTTATAAAAGTGATTAAATGTACCTTTTTATAATAAAGCCATATAGATCCTGCCTGAAAATAGAATACATACAATTGAGTGATTCCATGAATTAGTCATTAATTTTATGAAGCTTTAATGTTTTTACCATTTCAATTTTTTTTCTGTGATAAAAAATGCATTCAACTTTCTTTTTAATCATACATCGTGATGCTAGATTTCTCTTCTATAAACTTCTTCATATGTCAAAAGTTTATAATAAAGGAAAGTTGCACATACATATAAAAGAAGTATATTTTTCAAAAAACAAAAAAAATGACGTTTTAACATGACTTTAAATGACGAGACACATTTTTTACGTGTCATAAATTTATTGTACATTTATTTGGTTTTTTTTTGGAATATTGTTTGTGCATGTATGAATGAACATTTTTTCTTACATATATCTCTACTTTTTTAAAATGTTGATTTGTGTTAGTGGAACCCTTATATTATATTTTGATTATACAACATACCATATAATGATATTCCACTAAAGCCAGACACTGAAAAATACCAATAGAAAAAAAAACCCATTTATATTCACAATGATGATTAAATAGATATATGAAAATTTTATAATTTAATAGTGGTAGAAGCTCTTTCACCTGTTCCACTAAATTCTTGGGGTTTACCACAAGTAAATCCAATAACACAACAAACACTTTTGGAACAAGTATTTTGTGGTGGAGACTTAGCAGGATCAGCTGATACTACTGTAGAGTCAGTGAATGATGGAAAGACTGCGGCTTGGTATATGCATTGTTATCTTCAGGTAAGATTTGTTTTGATGAAATAGATGATTCTTTGTTAAATGAAGCTGTTGAATGTTATTTTGGTATTTGGTTTTTTAATTTTCTTCTTTTAGAATATTGATTTTCAAATGAAACCTGAACTACC
Organism: Pedicia rivosa; assembly: GCA_963082725.1. Lineage (NCBI taxonomy): Eukaryota > Metazoa > Arthropoda > Insecta > Diptera > Pediciidae > Pedicia > Pedicia rivosa. The sequence goes on from OY720153.1 coordinate 25,625,750, forward strand.
TTTGTTTTATAGTGACATTGACTTAGTTGATTTGTCAGTTGAAATGTGTGGTATTAAATTTGAAAATCCATTCGGATTAGCGTCAGCTCCACCAACTACAAGTTCAGCTATGATTAGAAGAGCTTTTGAACAAGGATGGGCATTTGCTGTTACAAAAACTTTCGCATTAGATAAGGTATTTTCATTATATACCTAAATTAAATTATTTGATTTATGAATTTGTTTTCAAAGTTGTTAATTTTATTTTCTGTGAGTAGGATGTTGTAACAAATGTGTCACCAAGAATAGCTCGTGGAACAACAGCAGGACATAATTATGGACCACAACAAGGTGCTTTCTTAAATATTGAATTAATTTCAGAGAAGTGTTGTGATTATTGGTTACAAAGTATAAGAGAATTAACACGTGATTTTCCAACAAAGGTAAGAATTTATTTTACAAAGATAAAAAATAGTGTGATGTTTGAATTTGTTTTTTTTTTATTGTTGCTTTTGTTTTTTAATGAACCTTACAATGACATTGCAAATTATTCTGTTTTAATACTAAAATTTCGTATGCGTGTCTTATTTAAAGATCTTATCAAAAAACAAAACAAATTCATGTCTGGCCGCGCTAGGTGAGAAAAATTATAATTTTTTGTTGTTTTTGCTTTTATTTTTAGTTATTAAAGTATAGTGAAATAAGCTTATATGTATGACAGTCACCTCTGCCTTAAAAATAAATTTTAACAACATTTACATATTATACTGTTACAAAGGCGAAGAAAATATTCCATTATGTTTTGTCTATTGTTAAAAGTCCTTCCAGTGTAGTGAGCCTAGAGCCTTTGTGAATATCCAAAATTTGCCGTGATTTATCCTAGTGACTATTTAAACGTGCTTAAAGTACCCGGTGGAAAAGATCCTTCGCAACAATACATATATTGGCAACTATGTAGTTGCGTTTCGATTCATTTTTTTTTTTGCAAAAAGTTTGCTTTTCTGTTGAGTTTTAGAATTTCAGAATTATATATAAATATATATATATATATATAGTTTTTTTGTCTTTGCGTAAATGTCATATTAAATCAAAGTTCAGTAACCCAACAAAAATTTTTTATTAAAAAAAACCAATATTCTCGCGGATCAAGATAACAAAAAAAAAAGTTTTGAGTTATATATAAAAATCGTATAAATAGCAACTTTCGTTTATTTAAGCGAAAAAATGGAGGAAAAGAAATAAAGATAAAGAAAATATAATAAAAACTTTTAAAGTTTTCTCAAAATTTCATACTCTTTAGCATGAGATCAATCTTTCTTTTACTAATATAAAATACCTTCTTTAAATAATTGAAATTTATACAATATACAAACACAATTCACATGGTAGTTTGAGGTAAACTATAAACGACAAATTATATCTGTTTTTAAATATTCTATTTTTTTTTTTTGTTTTCCAAAACTTATTTTTGGAAAATCTAAAATTTGTAAATGATTCATAAATCTTTGTTTAAAAACGTAATAATTTTTATTAAATAAATATTTTTTTTAAAGGTTCTATATATTAGGTATTCGTTTAAATATTTTGACTCAACTTTTACGTTGTATACCTACTTGTTATTATTGTGCTTTATATGAAATTATATCAAATAATATATTTTTGGATATTTTTTTTAACATATTTTTAATTGAAATTCAAGGTTGTTATTGCAAGCATTATGTGTTCATACAATGAAGAAGATTGGACAATTTTAGCTAAATTAGCAGAAGAAGCTGGAGCACATGCATTGGAACTCAATTTATCATGCCCTCATGGCATGGGCGAGTCGGGAATGGGTTTAGCTTGCGGTCAAGTAAGTTATATTAACCTAGTTTCATTATAAAACTTCATCTCAAAATTCGAATATAATTGTAAGCAATTTTATGCATATTATAATTTGATAAAAAATCTTTAACTGCAGAAACCAGAGCTTGTATATGGCATATCAAAATGGGTGCGTGCAGCTGTTAAAATCCCATTCTTTATTAAATTAACACCAAATATTACTGAAATTGTTGACATTGCAAGGGCAGCATATGAAGGTTAATAGTTTTTTTATATTATTTTCGTTGTTTGTTTTTTGAATGGGAATTTATATAATAGAAATTAAATGAAAATAGGTAAAGCTGATGGTGTATCAGCAATTAACACTGTCTCTGGTTTAATGTCAATAAATTCAAGTGGTGAACCATGGCCTGGAGTTGGTGTTGACAAAAAAACAACGTATGGTGGTGTGTCGGGTAATGCTACTCGACCAATGGCATTAAGGGCAATTTCATCCATTGCTAATGCTTTACCAGGATTTCCAATTTTGGGCATTGGTGGGATTGATGCGGCAGATGTTGCTTTACAATTTTTACAATGTGGCTCTACTGTTGTTCAGGTTATAATTATCTTTAAATGCCAGCATTTTATTAAAATTTTCTATGAATTTAACTTACACATGAAAATTAAACACATTTGCTAAATTGTAATTGATTTGGATCAGTACCTTTTTCATGTATGAAATTAAATTGTGTAAAATTATGCAATACTTTAACTTAAAATTTAATAATGTGCTATATTTTCTTGTCTTAAATTATTTAAATTAATGTGTGCCCCTTCTAAACATTAAATTAAATCCTTTACATATTAATATTTTAAAGGTTTGTTCAGCAATACAAAACCAAGATTTTACAGTAATACAAGATTATTGTAGTGGCTTACAGGCATTATTATATCTTAAAACGAATCAACCGCCACATTCTGAAAATATGCCATGGGATGGTCAATCACCACCAATTATTAAATTACAAAAAGGGAAACCAGTTGCAACACTTAAGGATGATGATGGAAAGGTAATTTTGTGTTTTAAATTATCGCGTTAAAATTAAAAATCATTTTCATAATTTTGTGAAGAATTCGGCAGAATTCATTCAATAAAAGATTTTTAAATTAAATTTCCAGCACTTTTAGACATTTAAAAAGTAATTATATAAATAATTAAATAAAAGTTACAAATTAGTGTAATTTATTACTGATTGCAAATGTGTTATATAAAAAAAATGATTCGAAATTATTCATTATGTTTTTTAATTCAGACTTTGGTTCATTTTGGTCCATATATCAAAAAAAGAGAAGAGCAATTAATGGAACAACGTCAATTAAATGGACCTCTTTGGAACCCAAATGACACAGGTACTTTATTAAATGTTTATATAATTATAATTTGGCATATTATGAATAGAGCTTTTAAATAGCGAAAATGCTATTGTTAATTTAAACGGTACTATTTTATATCAAAACATTATAAACGTCGTAATTTAGTATAATTTTTTTTGTATAATAATTTATAATATTTATTTGTTAACTAAACTAACAATATTTCTGTCACAGACGACGTGTCTGATGTTTGTTTGTTTAGAATGAGAATTGTTAAAATAGTGGGTGGGTGGTTGCAATATAGGGTTAAAATGTAAATCAGTCCTGTCTGGAACTGTAAAAGACTTTGGTAATTTAGTATTTTGAAATAATTTTATTTTCAAAAGAATAAACTAAATTCTGCACAATTTTGTTATCATCAAACAATATATTGGTTAATTTACAGCTTTGGAAAAATAAAATTTTTAGATGAGTAAAATACAACACTCGAATGATAATCTTAGATTTAAATTATTATTCATTCGTTATATTATTATATATTAATAAAAGCCCGCTTATATATCTGTCTATTTCACTCAAGTTGAAGTGTTAATTATAATTTTTGAAGTTTTTAAATTGTGTGTTGGAAGTCAAGAACGTTTTAAATGGGTGTTTAAATATAGAAATATAAATTTAGATACCTAATAAATATAATTTTCCTGCAAAGCATATAACATAACAACATATTCATAAAATAGATGATTGTAATAAAATATTTAACTTGACTATTCATAATATATTAACCGCTGTGTTTTTCTTTATTGTTATTATTATCATTGTCACAATTGATAATAAACCTTGTTAGGTAAAATCGCAACCGATTTCTTTACAATAGAAAACATTAAAAATCGTTTTTCTTTCGATTTTATCAACATCTGTTAATACAAAAGAATAAAAAAAAATGTTTTTAGAAAATTCCCGTTGAAAAAGGAAATATTTTCTTTTAATTTGCATTTATTTTCAGTAAATGTAAAATCTTCCGTGACCTATTTTATCGTCTCTTTTCATCAAAAAATAACAATTCTTTATTTCTGTTCTTTAGTGTAGAAGCTTTTAATTATGAAATTGTAATAATTATGTTTATCTATAGCTTCTGCAGGATAACAAAATTAACACCCCACAAAATACGTGTTTAAATACAAAATTTACAAATTACTAATAATTTAATATTTTTATTAAATTTAAACGTTTGATATTTATGTATTTATTTCTTATATAATAAAGAATTAATATAGTATATAATGGATATGAATTTATAAAGAGATTTAATATGTTAATAAAATGACACCTTAATAAGAGATATTTCATATATAGAGAATTTTCTTTCTCTGTTTCTTTAACACAAATTTTTTTCATAACAAGATTCAAATATATTAAATTATAATCATATAAAAAGAAGAGTGTATTACTTTTTTATTTATATTTTAACATAAACGTTATTATTAATTTAAAATATAATATAAGAGTTTACAATTATTATTTTTTTAAATATAATTTTATATTTTATTTACAAATTTACATTAAATAATGAAGTTTGACAGCCTATAGTTATATTAATTTTTACCATTTTCTTTGATCAAATTTTAATTTCAAATAATATTGAAATCAAAAATATGATTCATTATTAAAATATTGTGTTTATGATTAATAATAGGAAATGATAAATAATTCTGTAATAAAATATAAAAACATTAATCCGAAATTAATTAATTATTCAATTTTTAATTTTGTAAACACTTATCGACCAACGTTTTTTACTAGTGGCAATCATAATATCTTTAATAGTGTTGAACTCAGGTTTAAAAGAAGTTTAGTATACTTAGTATAATTCAGAAATTACATATGAGTCTCATTGAATAATCAGCATTTTATTTACCTGGACAATTAAATAAATAATATTAAAAAACTCTTTTATATTTATTATAGGATTTTATCAATTTTATTTTACTTTTATTTGCACACTTCTCTGCAAACAAAACGTACACACACTCACAAAAATATATTGTAGCAATGGCTTTAAAGATTAAAAAAACGGTGAATTTATTCTGGATGTATAACTTTAAAAAAAATTTTTTTTTGCTCTCATATAATAAATTTTCAAAAGTTTCTAAATACCAAAAAGCTTCTAAGTATTTAACAGAGATTTAATAGTTTCTTTTAATATATACCTATATAATAATCAACATTTTAAATCTTTGGACTTTTGATTGAAGATGGAATAATTGAAATTTATTTTTGATTTTTACACTTATTCTTAATAAAATTATTCTTTATCAAATGCTTTTGTATTTTCTGTATTTATAATTTAAATTTATTAAAACAATTTGGAATATATTAAAAATATTTCCTCACGGTACTTTAAAAATCTTTCACATTTTTTCTTTAAAATATTTTACCATAATAATAAAATTCTATTCTATGTTCTGTTTTTAATATTACATTCTATATTTAAACACGATTTATAGAATAATGATGATAATATTTGTGGTAAAACTTTCCAAATTTAATAATGCCATTGGCTCTCTTCACAAAATATTAATATTTAAATTTGATTTGAAAATAACTTTCATATAAATTGTTAAATGCAACAATTTTAGCTTTAGAGCAACAGCAATTTTTAATTAGACTTTAACATGTGTACTTTGTAAGCATGAGATAAAATTCAAAAACCGTAATTTATACAAGATAGGATAAACTATATGGTCCTCTTAGTAATTTCAATTTAGCTAGTGTTTATATTTCAAGAGTGGGTGACACCCTTTTAAAAATAATTTTTTTTTTGTCTAAATATCATTATTATTATCATTATTATTATTCTATTGTGTTTTTTTTATATTCTTACTTAAAGCAATAAATTTTCTAGCTTTAAATTTTTTGTTATTTTCTTGTTGATTCAATCAAAATTCAAGACATTTCGCATAATGACGTGAAGATTTAAAACCAAGATTTTATTGACGAGAGTTTGACATGTTTCTACCGTGCCCTTCTTAACTATACTATTAAATTTATATATTTAATATGTTACTTGATTCTCCTATTTAAAATAAAATATTCAAGATATTTCTGAAAAAATGTTATTGATAAATAATTTTTTTTTGTTTATATCTTTATTTATATTATTTTCAAGATCTGTATAAATTATTGCATTATTTATTAATAGAATATACAGTGCTAATACACCATTATAAATTTCAATAGTGATATCATTAATAAATATATTAAATAATGTTGGCCCTAAGATACTTCCTTGAGGTACAGAAAATTTAACAATTTCTACTTCACTTTTTAATGCTCCTATATCAATATACTTTTTCAAGTATGAGACTTGTTTCAAACCCGAAAGAGATGAGAGGCTTTTTGCATGCAAATTAATAAATAAGAAAAAAGTAACTTATAAAATATCCTAATTTCAGGTAGTAATGTTATTAAAACCAATAATAATTCAAAAACACCTCATCCAGCTGCCACTATTAAAGATATAATTGGGATGGCATTACCTCATATTGGCGCCTACAAAAAATTGGATAATAAAAAGCAAGTGGTCGCTTTAATTGATGACGTAAGTTTATGTTTTGTATTTTAATATTATTCTGTTTTTTTATTTACGAGTTATTTTTAAATTAATTCCCTTTTTACAGGATATGTGTATAAATTGTGGAAAATGTTATATGGCATGTAATGATTCTGGTTATCAAGCTATAACATTTGATCCAGAAACCCATTTAACTCATGTTACTGATGATTGTACTGGATGTACATTATGTTTATCTGTATGCCCAATTATTGATTGTATCAGGTAAATATAAAATACATTATCTAACTATATAAATTCTACATATTTTATGGTTTTACCTACGTCACAATTGTAAAATATAAAAATGTAGTATTGTATTGATTTAACTTTTTTTATGTTGATTTGCTTTTAAAATTTGGATTTCTTTTATATTTTTACTTGTTTTATTTATTTGTTGCTGAATGATTATTTATTGTTGAATTTTATTATAGAAATATATTTGTGGGTTAAAATCAATTTTGAAGCGTAGAGTGAATTGTGTGTAACCAAGGTGGTTGACAAATGGTTTGAGCTTGAATAAACTTAAAATTTTCAGATTGGTGTTTATTGATAGATTTTTGTGATTTCCTAGGATTGATTTGAAAGCTTTAGAGATGAAGAATAAATAGTAAATGGAAAAATATGGTCTTTATAAAGACTAAATGTATTCCTTTGCATTTTAAGTTAAACCATATTGTTAAAGTCTCCTTCTTTGTTCATTTCAAATTTTATTTTAGTGTCTTAACATTATCACTGTTTATTAAATTTTGTGTCTATAAAATTTTAAAAATATTTAAAATAATTGAAGACTAACGCAATAATGATAAATAATATATTATGTGAAATTTATATTAAAAAACAATTAAAATATTGTAATTTCAAGGCAGTTTCTGATTTTGAAAGAAAATATATTTATATGTTAAGATTTGTCTTCTCTTGTATTTGAATTGGTCACGTTCACAATAATCTTTATGAGCGTCTATTTAAACGTGCTGAATCTAGATATATTTTATATACAAATAAATTCTTTTATTACTTTTTTTTCTTTTCTTTTAGCATGGTACCAAAAACTATTCCACATATTATTAAACGTGGTACAAAAACAGCATCAGCAACAATAGGTATTCATGCACTGAGTCCATCACAATAGATTTTTCTTTTATTTTTGATTATTTGTTTATTTATTTCACATTATTCGATCGTAAAAAAAGAAAATGTTTTTTTTGGGACCAAAACAGGGTCATTTATTATTGTAAAGGGGCTAAAAATAATATAATGGAATTTTTTTTCTAGATTTTATCTGGTAGTTTATAAGGGGGATTATTTTCAATTTATTTTTATTTTATTTTATATAATTTTCTAATATTTTAAATACATTTTAAATTTATGTAAAAATTGTATTTTGAAATCAATTTAATAAATGAATTATTAAAAAGTTAAGTATGAACTTTTATTTAATTCTAATATTTTTGTCATTCCATTACATTAATCAAATTCCTCAAAGTAAATATTAAAGTCTCGTCTCGTTTCAAAAAGGATTGAAAGAGAGTACATTCAAATATAGAAAATAAGAAAAAAGAAAATTTACTTACTTGTAAAAAAGTTTCTTTTCAACAAGAAAAATTCTTAGATTTTTCAAGTGTTTATGTAAATCTTTCAAGATTTCTCACATGATTTTCTGCTTGATGATGTTGCAACAGACAGAATTTTATTCTGTATACTTTCCAGAATCAATTTGAAAAAAAAAAGTGTTAATAAAAGGGTAACAGTATGAAAGTTAAAGTTAAAAGCATTTATCTTTGTTTAAAAAAAAAATGCCATCACAAAAATTTTATTAATCCGTAAGATTTTAATATTTTGTACTTGTTATATAAAATAGTAAAGAGAAACAACAACAAGTTGGCCAACTTCAAATTGCAAGTAGATTTTCTGATAATTTTTACGATTAAAGACGAAAAAAAAAAACAACTGTATAAAAAGAAATAAAACTAGATGAAAGGTTTTTCTGAATAAAAATTTAAAACTTTTTTTTTTCAACATTAGAAATATTTCTTTATTATTATTTTGATAATGTTTTTTTTTATTCATTTTTTTTTTGTTTTTACAAGAATTAATAGATGAAATTATAATCATTTTTTACATATTAAAATACTTTATTTTTTTTTATTGAATTTACACAAATAATTTAATTTGAATAGTTTTTTTTTTAAATATTTTCTTTAATTTATTTATGCATAATTATAGAGACTGACTTTTGTTTTTATTTTTAGTTAGGGTAAGTAGTAATATTATTTGATTTTTTATAAATAAATAGAAAATGTTTGGAAAATATTTTTGACAAAAAAATCACGTAAAACAAAAACTACTGGCATCTTTATTTATTTTGATTAAGAAAAAGTTTCATACAAATGAACTTCTTTAACTTTTACCCATAAATAATGTTAAAGTGAAAAAAAAGAAAATTCAATAAATTTAATTTGTAATAATGGACGTGATAAAGGACTAGCCTTTGAATGTATTTCGCAATACCGCATCTATCGTCTTTCGATTTTTTTTTTGATTACGTTGAGATTTTTTTTTTTATTCTGACAGCTTTTTCTTTTTTCTTGTGTTTGAACAAGAAGGAAACCGATAATTTTACATGTTTTTTTTTAATGCGGATATTGGGACATCATTCCATAAATGCTGTTCAGATTTTTTAACTTTTAAACGTTTCATTCGCATTATTATTCCAAACATTTTCTTATCTTATCAATTTTTTTTTTTTATTTTTATTATTTTTATTTTATTTTTATCTTGAACTTTTTACAGAATTTTTTTTTTTTGAAGAAGAATTATTTTTATTATATATTTTTTTATATAATATTTAAATTTTATTGATTTAACTTTTGAAAAACATTTTAGTTTAACACAAATACACGTACACATGCACACACATCTATCGAAGCATATATAGTTTCATTTTTTCATTTTATATTTACAAAATAAAAATTGTTTTAAAAAAAAAACACTTTTTATTTAAAATTTAATAAAATATTTATTTTTTTGATTAAAAACCAAGAAAAAAAAGTATCATCAACAAGAATTTTCATTAAAATTTGGGAATCAAGAAAAAATTGAAAATATATACTTTTTTTTTGTTTTTTTGTGAAAAATATTTTATTAGGAATAAAGTTGATCATTGTTGCAACATGGTCCAGTCTTGTTACAGTTGGCACCAGAGGAACATGGTCGAGACCACGTGATCCGATATCGAAAGGATGCATCGTCGGGGTCTGTTTCGATAACCTGAAATATAAATATTTAATTTTTGTTTAATGTTCCATTTAATCTAAATTTAATTAGAATTTTTAATAATTAGCCATAACTTTTTATAATGGAATAAATTTCAGATAAAAAGATTATATTTTTAAATAAAAGTTAATTATGTTATTAACCTGAGCTATTCGATTCGAGCTTACTGAGGTAACTACCGAAACAGAACTTGCCACGTGGTCGGAGCCGGTGCTAAACACGATCCTCTGCTTCTAAGACGAGAACTTCTAACCAAAATATATAAATCAATATTACAGTAATTAAATAGAAATTAAAATATAATCTCACCAGATCGATTAAGACCATTTGTACGTCCCAAATAAACAATTGAATCATTACCTGATGCATCAGAATTACAGGGCAGCCCAGCAATTAATTCGTGTCTACCTAAACGATCAATTGGTTCTAATGGTTGAGAACAGCAATATTTTCTAGAAATTACAATGACAGGAAGACAATTTATTTGCTCCAATTAATTTAAATCAAAATGTTTATTCTTGTGGTTATTATATTTAAATCAGCTTTTTGAGTGAATAATAAATATTTAATGAACTAAATAATATTTTATTCAATGAACATCATTATCATAATCATCAAAAAAATAACTGTGCCTGTGATTTATGTAATAATTTTTTAATAAAAAATTAAAAGATTGGACGAGTTTTAAGTAAAGGTAGGTCCCCACCCTACTTTCTCATAATATATTTTCCGTGTTTTTGTTCGAATGACTCAGATTATCTTTTACAAAATAATTTTATGAAAATTTCATAATTATATAATCATCATTGATTAAGATTTATTTATTTATAATCGTCAATTACAATTTATGATCAAAAGAAAATTAATAAAAAAAAAAAAAGAAACAAGAAAGAAGAAAATAAAATTGGTTAAAAAAAGGAACTTAATAAAATTTATAAATATAAATTTAATTTGTTTATTTAAGCATTTTTTTTTTCATAAATATTTTATTTCAAGCAGAAAGAATTTGTTAAGAAATAAGAAATAATAAATATTGGAATAAGAAAAAAAAAATAATGCTTAAAGAAAACCAAAATAGAAAGAAAATTTGATTCTTCTTTTTCAAATACAAAGAAAAGTCAATTTGATGAATGTGTTGAATCTTTTAGTCTGAGATGAAAATTATTTTTAAAGGTTAGAAAGATAAAACTCTTTCCTCTTTTCAATTTCCTTTCATTCAATGAACTAACAAACAAGGAATATAATATTTATTGATGTATATATAAATGTATATCTATATTATATATATATATATATATATATATATATATATATATATATATATATATATATATATATATATATATATATATATATATATATATATATATGATTTTAATTGTTTGAATCTTAAAAAAGTATTATAGACACTTTTTCTTTATTTATTTAAAGCCATATACAAAATATAAAGTTTAAGTTAAAAATGTATAAAAATAAAAACACCTATTTTTCATTCTTTCGTTTTTCTCTCTCAAACTTTTCTTTTCTATTCTATTCTTTTCTAATTCCTGTGTATATATAAATATATATGTATGTATGTAGGTATATATGTAGTAATCTTATTTTGTATATATTTGACTTTTTGTATGGATTTTTGAATGTGGGCTTTTGGTGTTTAACTTTGATTCTTCGACGTCTGGATACATTCTAATATAATTAATTAACTCTGATTTAAACATACACTTTAACCTATTAAATCTAATTCTACAAAGTTGCCCGCAGGTTTAGGTTTTTGGTCTCTTTATATTAGTAGTAAGGGTGAGCTTTGTTTTTTTTTTATAAAAAAAGAATACCTCAATATAAATGTTGACATTCTCTTTTAGTTTATTATGATAAAATTTCTTTATTTTAATCTTTAAATAAAATATTGGAAATTGGTCAAAATTGAAAATGTATATGTGCGTGTGTGTCTGTATGTGTGTTTAAGTAAAATGTTTTTGAATCATATTTTAAACTTTTTTTTTTCTTTTTCTAAATATAAAATTCACATCAAAATGATGGAAAAAGGTTTTATGATGTAAAAATAAATATATACTTATGATATTTTACATTGAATATATATTTTTATGGTGAGCAAATAAAGAGAAAAAGGAAAGTAAAAATATATTTTTTTTGTTTATTACCTAATCGTTTAAGGGAATTAACTTTATTGTGATGATGAATCCTTTTGATTTATGAGAATATTATGTAATAAGTACTTATAATGTGTTAAGAATGCAAAGTATAAACACTATATATGGACCGATTATTTATTCAATGAATATAAGAATAATTTTTTACTGATTTTTTCAAGAATTATTTTGTGAACTCATAAATATGAAAAACTTTTTGTGTTTTGTTTCGAATCTATAAAGTTTATTTGTGTGTGTGCACCACATTGTTGTTGGATTTTTCATATCATAATAAGAATTACTTTGTGTCCTAGTTTTCTATTGAATTTATAAATAATGTATCAGAATAAAAAATTAAAAATAACCTTTGGCCTTTCAATAACAAAGAAAACCAACACATATTCCTTCCTTTATTTTTTAAGAATTAAATCAATCATGTCAAAGAATTTATCTACATCCATAAGATTTTATTTTGAATATTTATATTAATTTGTGATTTTATTTCCACAAAATTAGTATATTCCATTGTTATCTATATTATTATGATTATTATAAAGGTTCAACCTGTGAATCTACATATATTAATAATTTAATCTCATATATTTTCTTGTCGTAACAAATTAGTAACGTTAATTATAATTTTATGTATTTATATATCTAATATGAAATCCCAGAAACGTTTTATTTTCTATGTATAATTTCAAAATTGTTTTTGTTATCTATAATAATAATAATATTAACCTAAACCTATGTAATAGTATCTATATTATATTTGTTACATGTTATTATTTAAGTGAATTTTGTATTACTATTGAAAGAGTATGATTATTATACTAAAATTAATTTGAAATAAATTGAATAATAAATGCTTACAAATAAACTGTAACACTAGACATATAAACACGATGGAAAAATGGTTTTAATACAAATATAATGTATTGTGTAGTCATTATATGTAGTCATATAAAAATATTATTAAATTTTAAAAATTGTTTTAATGTACATCACATAATGTATTATCTATTATGTATTTTTTCTCTTCAATTGTTTGAATTTCTAAATATACATTTTCGAAATGTTTAGAAGCTTTTTTAGAAAAAAAATTACCATACCATTAAGGGTGTCGCCCACCAAATGCGAATTCGCGTCTCAAGAAAAAATATATCTTATGTTGAAGGTGTAAGATCTATTATAGCAAAACAACCAATTTTATTATCGGATTTGCTATAATAGACCTTACTCCTTCCACATAAATTATATTTTTCCGTAAATTTTTTCTTGCGACGCGAATTCGCATTTGATGTACGTTGCTCTATATGATAGATTTTGAAACGTAACCAGATGTTATTATAATTATTCATTTGAAACTAAATTGATTAAATGATTAAATTAATTAAAATTTATAATAAGAAAAAATAAAGAATTGTGAATTTTAACGTTTTTAAATTATAAGTAGAAGAAGAAACATAATAATTTATATTTGTTTTAATATAAATCTTTTTGGTCAGGTCAAACATATAAAAAAATAATTTTCCTCTACAAATCTTCTTTTAAAACCGTGCTTTGATAATCCAGAAGTATTTTGTATAATTCATTTAACTTTTATCTTTCATAATGTTCTCTCAAATATTCATTTACATAATATATAAACAAATATTTATATTATAATAAAAGTTATAACAGGCTATTTAAGGTAAATATTAAATTATTAAACGCAATTACAAAAATTCTTTTCGTTTTTTTTTTATTCTTTTGAAAATGAAATTTGAATTATATCAACAATAAACACAAACTGAGTAAAGTAAATTGTTTTAATATTATGAAGTTGAAACAACCTTCAATCCACCTTTTTTTTAATTATTATTTAAATTATTAAAAAAAGTCGAAAAATGTTATTATTTGATAATATTTATGAGTTAAAATTCTTTTTCTTTTATTTTGCAAGATGTTACGAATAAGTTCATCATCAGATGAAAATTTCTTCAAAAAAGTTGCTACATTTCCGAAATATGACATACAAATTTTGATAAATGAAATTGTTTTTTTTTCCATTTTTTTTTTAAATTTACAAATCAAGAGATTTTATGCAAAGAAAAAAAAACAGACAAGAAATAAATAGATGATGATGATGATGACGTTTAGACTTTTAAATTGGAAATATCTCAAATGTCATATTTGACATCGGATTTAAATTAAGAAACATTTTTCTTAATTTTAATTCGATGTGGACATTTGATTTGAATTATTACCCAATGTAACTTCGTGATTTGTATTTCCAAAAATCAATCATTCTCAAAAATAAATTATGCAAATCTTAATTTATTTATTAAATTTTTTTAAAATCTTATACTTTCTCAAAAATTTTCTTACCTGCATTTATAACAATTGAATATAGCCATAAAAGCTTGCCGAAATCTTCTATTCATAAAACAGTATGTAATTGGATTACAACATGAACTAATGTAGGCCATAAGCTGTACTAGTGATATACCTGTACTAGTAACATGATGATACACAAATGCTGGCGAAAATAAATAAACCTAAAAAAAATATTAATTAATAATATTTTGATTTGATTGAATGTGGGCTCATATTCGGAATGTTTAAACATTTTACTATTTTCAACATTATTATCTAAAGTTATAATATAATTTGTAGAATATATTTTGTCTTAAAATAATCCGTAAAATAACCCGTAATATATATAGGGGATATATTTAATTAGTTATGCTCAATACAAAAATTAATAACAATATTAATTCTATCTAAACAACAATAGTTTATTGAATATTTGTTCAAAATAATAAAAGGCCTTTGAAGGCTAATGGCATAGTAAACATTTAGAATTAAGCCTTAAAAATAACCATTATTATATTATACAGACCGTATTTAAAATGTGTATTGGTGCCCAACATACAAAAAACTCAACGATTATCACAAATAACATACGGATGACCTACAGAAATAATTTCAATTTATAACAATAGGATTGAAAAAAAGTACTTGAAGTACCACATCAGCACAGACAAGAAAAAATAAATTGTATTTACAAACCTTTTTTTTTGCTTCAATGCTTTTGTCCATATAAGTTGAACGTATTGCATGTCTGCAAAATGTATAAGTTGTAACGTCAGACATTGTTTGATTATCTTCTTTCATGCCACCATTTTCTATTTCTGACATAATAGTTTCATGATTTGCTGTATTATTATAATTTGGTGAACAATTATTTGTTGTATTATTTATTGTTGTTGATGATTGTGTTGTATTTCTTTGACATTGAAAGGACGTTGGTGGTGAATGGTTTTTCTTACCATTTGGACGCACCTTTGACATATAGAAATTGAGAGTAATTAAAATCAAATAATTGAGATTTATTTACATTTAATGATAAATTTACCTGCACAATACTTTTCAGTAACCATAACTTTACAGCTTCTGCTCTTTGCTTTTTAGGTTTCTTATTTGTTTTTAAAAAATTTGGTACAGCCGATTTCCTTTTATTTTTCTTTTTCACAATATTCACATAATTTTGATTATTCAATTGTGGTGCTGAGTGTACAATTACACGGTTTTTACTACGTCCAGGTGATGTTAATGTTGTATATGTTGTTGTATCTGAATTTGTGCCTGTAATCAAAACACCGTTTACAGTGTTCAAACTAGGTGACCTTTTTACTGAAAATAATAATAAAAATAAAAAAATAATAAAAAAAAAAAATATAAAAAGATAACGATTTAAATGATCAGTTAAAAGGATAACGTACACCTACATTTTTGGTCAAATATGTGATAATAAACTACTGTTAAATTATGTATATACTATTATTAGCCTTACTATTGTTAATTCCCTTATATAGAAATATTTTGCAATTAACAAAAAGGACGAAAAAGTCTGTATAAATTACTGTGTATAATTTCCCAATTTGGTAACCGCCAGAAAAATTCTGAAAAATACAAATAGTGACATCTTAGTTTGAGCAAATATGAAGTCTGTATATCTCTGGATATAGTTCTGTATGCATACAGAATTGATTAGAATTAATTTTTTTAATGGAAATTATCCTGAGAAAATATCTTGATATTGCCATTAAAAAACACGGTTATTGATTATTATCTTGTTCATGAATTAATAATGATTTAATTTCATTATAAATCAATTTTTTTATAAAATTTTCGAAAGGTTGAACAGTTGTGGTATTGTTAATAATCTTGGTATTCTCAGTGTACATTTGGTATAACCTGATATTCTAGGCAGGTTCATATAAAATATCAAAATATAATATTCTTTATTAAAAATTTTGTAATCCTACACAGTCCAACACTTCAGAAAATTTAATTATACTGATCATTTAAATTGTTGCTATGAAAAATAAAATAAATAAATAATGTTTATAAATCATAATCTTCTGAGCAAAAACATTAAATTTAAAGATTTTATTGTTTGAAATATTTAATTCTTATTTTCTGTATTTAATTTTCCATATGGGACCACCCATTCATGTAAAATCCATTCATTCTTACAATTTTAATTTAAATATTTGAAAAATCTGAAAAAGGGTTACAAGGAATTTATCTCAACAAAAATTTTATTTAATATTCAAAATTATTTTGTATAATTTTGAATAAAATTAAATTTGTAACAATTGAATTACAATTTTTATTATTTTGAAGAGGATAATAAAGATTTTATATATAAATACTGAAGTCTTTAATATTTTATTTTATGATATGTTCAGGATCGCAGTGTGAGGAGTATACTCATGTACTAGCCCCCAATAATTTCAAGAAGACCATATACATAACATTTTATTTCATTTTACGAATTTAATTGCTTTATTTATAAAATTGACAAATTTATTGTAAATTTTTTTTAAAATATTTTAACAATTCATAATTTCAATAAACTTAAAAATTTAATTCAACTTTATTATTTATTTCATATTTTATATTTAAAAGTAAAAATAAAAATTCAAATAAATAATATTTGTGAAATCCTCTTGTTTCACATTATAGAACTGAAAACTGTACAGAATATAATTTAAGTAAATAGATATATTGAAACTTATCTTAAATGAAACAATCCAATGGGATGTTTTTATTTTATTTAAAAGAAATAATATTAATTATAAATTATATGAATCTAAAATAAGAACCTAATATTTTTGCGTTAATAATTCTAATTTCCTATTAAATTCTTTTCTTTTAAAAAAATATTACGTCTGTTGAAAATAGTATTTATAGGAATTATTTATAAATAAAGATAAAAGTAATTGATACTTTATTTTATATTGTTTAATTAAAAATTAGAGTATGTATCTTGATCTATTGTCGCATTTTACAGCCTCTTATTTTCATTATCGAGATATACTATAAAATTCTAAACTCATCAATGATTCATGACTAACGTCAATTAATTTTCGTGGAATATTGGCCTTCGTGTATTTTTTTATTATTTTGAACCCTAACTCAGAGTATCCCTGCCTCGAGCGTATTTCCAATTGCGTTTTATTCGTGTGAATTTAGAGAAAGGAATTGGAACAACTGGAACAATAAATATAAATAGAAACAATAAATCAATACAATTTATTCAATTGAATTATTATGTTATTCTTAATATGTGAATGCTATATACAACACAATCAATAATCCAGAAGGGATAGTAGGAAAATATCACTATCAATAATAAAGGAATTTGATGCGAACGTTTTTTTTTCATTAAATTTGTAAATTTACGTTCGTCTTTTTAAACTTTAACTTTAATAAATTTTAGAAAATATTTCTTATGCAAAATAAATGTTCACGTATATAAAAAAAATCGAAAATTTAATTAATCTATTATGTCACGTGTCAATTCCATTTATTAAAAGTATAATAAGAAGTAAACAACTTAATATGTTTATATATATTCTAACTAAAGTAACAATTTTATGGTTTGAGATCGGTATACCCAAGAAGATTAAAGGATCAAGTATAATTTTAATGTACGAATATATTCTCCTTTATACACTACACTTATTTCTAATTATTTGACGGGTTGTAATAGGAAGGAATTATATCCAGCAAACGTTATAACAACCACAGAAATGAAGAAGAAGAAAAAATTGTATAATCCTTGATGTGGTTTTTCTGTATAAATATAAATATTTTAAATCCTCTAGTAGAGATTTTATTCTAACTTATTTTTTCAACTGAACTCAAAAAAAAAAACTTTTTTATAATTAGAAGTTAGGAAAGTAGGTGTACATATGTTTCCGCATATATTCCCGTGTATACATATATATGTTGATGTTGTATATGATTGTAAGAAATACACTAAGATCCGGAAACATTTAAGAGACGAAAAAAAAGAAGAAGAAAAAAGAGAAGAAAGAAGAAGCACTAAGTTTGAAAATATATTGCTATCGCGATTGTACCTCTCTCGAAAACTCTTTTATAAAATAGGGAAACAACATAAGAAAAGTGGTTCAGTTCAAAGATTTCACTCTACTTTTATTATATAGAATGTTACGTTTTATGTTTTACGCTTTACTTTTCTTTTTTTTTTTTTTGATAAAATTACCAACGAAATAATAAATTGACTCTTTCAAGAAAAGAAAAACAGTGTTTCTCTCGAGGTTATTTAAAAGAAAAAGTTTTGCTATTTATTTTTTTCTTTTTATATCTGAACTGGACAGTTTCAAGATATATATTTTATATTTTATTATTATAAAAAATAATACACTCTATAGAGATCATCAGGAAATATGAAAGCTGTCACAAATAATTGTGTTTTTTTTTATTAAAATAACAAATTTAGTTTAAAACTTTAAAATAATTAATTTAATTTTAATTTATTAAAAACAGACAAATTGTAAATTAAACTTGAAACAAAAATTTTTTTATTAAAATGAAATAAATTAGCGCTTTTAGTTTATAAATGAAATGTTGATTTTTTATTATAGTAATGATATAATAATTATTATTAATTGAGACTTCAAACAACTCTATCGTATATATGAATATAAATTTATATACAAAAGGAATCGTGAAGTGTTATTTAATATGTGTTTAATATTTATGCCTTTACACTAGTCTACATCCATTAACTTTGTTTAATTTTCTAACCAAATAGCTTCTACAGACTTTTTTATTAGATTTAATTTTGTTAATTATGTGTGTGCTCTTAATATCATTATTTACCATAAGATGTGAGTGCATTCACCGTACGAATTTCTTTTGAATCCTTTCTTTTTTTTCATTTTACTTTTAAGTAGTGATGCGATATGGCACTCCTTTTGTATATTTTGTTCTTGTTTTTTTTTTTTGTGAATTTTATTGCTTTTCTATTTTATTTATTTTTTTTTTTCTTAAACCTTTTTCACTTTTTTTTGTAAACTCAATTTAATACAATAAAAATGTGACTTTCCTTTTCATAAAACACGATTTATAATTTTAGTCGCGTGTGAAATCTTTTTCTCACATTATTTTTTTTTTAAATTTCCTTCGTTATTCTTTTATTTTATTTTTTTGTTAATACAATTATGAACGAAATAAACGTTTTAAGGAAGATACCCTTTTATATCTTGTTCTTATAGTTGTTGTGAATTTAGTGAATTGTGTAATTTACTCAAATAAAAATGTTAGTTCTCTCGGAAGGGATGGAATGGACATTTATTTTATTTCAATTTTATTTTTTAGAAAATAAAAGTGAATGAAAAAGGAAAACCAGTTAAAATGGCAGAATTTGTTTATCTCTATATAATTTTCTATGAGAGAAAAAGTTTTTGGTTTCAGGGTCAAAATCAGAATGTTATAAAACAAAAAATAATAAAATATTTATCAAATATATGTATATACTGACTCGACCTTAAATAATAATATTATGGATTATTTATATATATTCTCTCTGACAGAAGGTTTATTTTAAGTTCAACATAGGTCATTTGCATATATTTAAATCATTCATATGGGATTCGGGATTGTATGAAAATAATAAAGTACAAAAATATTGTGTGTGAATAAAAAAAGAGGATGATATTATATAGACAGAAATAAATGATTGTATTATGAAGAACAATTTCAACAGATATGAATTTTATTCTTAACAAAATTCATTAAATTTACAATTCAAATTCAACAAGTTAATTTATAGGTAAAATAAACGTAAATTTAGTTTAATATTTAAGCGGAAACAGGAAATTGAAAAAAATCAAAATTTTAATATTACCAACCATAAACCCCAATTGAAGAAATTTAAAGAAAATTCAATAATAATATAAATAAAATGAACTTAATTATTTTCATAGCTCACAAAACATAAATCCTCTTAAAACGATAGCGTTTGAATTTATCGTCTTCAGCAGAAATAAGACGGTGTACAACATAGAATAAATAAATCTATAAAAATTCATCCTGTTTATTATATATTTAGAATTTTATGTTTTTTTTTTATGAAATCTAGAGACATAAATATTAAACAAGCTAATTTTAAATCAAACATCATTATAATCATTTCACAATGTTGACATTTTAAGTATAGGCGCGTGTCCCCTATTTCTCTATTAAAAAAAGATTAGATATTTAAATTTACAACAAATAAAGCAAAATCTTACAAAATGTGAAAATATTAAAGTAAAAATGTCAATAAAGAATGAAAAAAAAATATGTGAAGGTGCAAATGGTGATTGACTAAAGTACCAACAGTTGTTCCATCAATTTCAGAAAAAAAAGGTATAAAAGTTCTTTTCTTTCATTACTCGTGTCTATTTGAACCTTCAGGTCCGACCAAAAGCTCTTTATATTTTTATTATTTATTTCCTTCAGAAAAAACCCATAGTTGAATTTTTAACGATTCTACACATTTTTCTCGGCATAAATTACATTGTTTTTTGTGTCATTTTCAACTGAAATATATCATAAAACATTTTGATCTAAATATGTTGAAATGTACATGAATGCAAAAGACATTTTCATTCGCATGTTTATAATCCCAAAGACGTTTTTCTTTTTTCATTCCATTTTTTTTTTGTTTTTATTACTTTTATTGCATAATAAAACATGGGTCCTTAGTTCTATTCTGGTATAAAATATAAAATATGAAACGCACAATAATAAAATATGTATAATAAATAATAATCGTTTAATTTCTGTTTTATTATTATCATAATTTTGTCGCAGTTTGTTAATTTGTTTAAAGAAAATTTACAGTTATCCCAGATGAAGAAAAAAAAAGAAGAACTATTAAAACTTTTAATGGTTCTCGTGAGAAGTAAAAAGGATTTTCTAATCAATATAATTTAAGAAATAATGTAGATGAACATGAATATATAGTCAATTGTTGTGGGAGTATTTTATACGCAATTTATAACAATAAAAAATATATGAGAATTT
The DNA here is from genome assembly GCA_963082725.1 of Pedicia rivosa. NCBI lineage: Eukaryota > Metazoa > Arthropoda > Insecta > Diptera > Pediciidae > Pedicia > Pedicia rivosa. Next base: position 25,647,317 of record OY720153.1, read on the forward strand.
TTTTTCCTTAAAGAAATTTTAGGATATAAAATATATATTATTTATATAAATCTTAAAAGGGCACCGTAATAAAACCTCCTCTTAGAGCGTTTATCAATTTTTAACATTTCTTTCTTATATAGTTATTTATTTTAATCATCAGCCTCCTCTTACCCGTTTTTTTTTAATAAAGTTTATATTTATCTAATAAAAGTGATAAGCATTTATTCAGTTCCATAACTTAAAATATAGGAAAAAAAATTCATCTAAGTTTCTTCTGTTGTTATGTTTTATTGAAATTCAATATTATAAAAATTTATATACTCTTTAAATATAATAATCTGCAAAGACCACAAATGGCTAGACTTTAAAAGTGAAAAAAAAACTGTAAAATACTTATAGGTGGATTTTTTTTTCTTGGTTTTGGTATCACATTTAAACGACATTGATAAATTATATTAAAAATATTCCAACAAAAAAAAAAACAGATAAAAAAAAGAAAGATGATTTTTAAATCCCGTGTCTCTTGTCTTTATTATATACCTAATCATCCCTATTACAATGTTATCTTTTTTTTTATGAAAAAAGAAATTTGTACACTTTTAGAAGGTTACTATATTTATTGAATTTATTTTGATATAGGATTTTTTTTCTAAATTTCTAAAATAACCTAAAATGTATACCTGGAATATTTTTTTCCACATGTTTCCTTTTATACTATTTTAACTTTTAAACATTTCAAAATATATTTTGATTAAACTATTTCTGTTCTGTATATACATGACAAAAGTTGATAGATAATGGAAATTTATCAAGTGAATTTATATTCTCTAGAGTGGACAATCGAAAAACTTTTTTTTTATTTAGAATGTTTTTTATAAGAATAATATTATAAAAAAAGTGAGGGTTAATTATAAACGTTTTGATTAAAAAAAAATCAATGTATTTATACTAATCCATGTATAAAAGAATAGGAATCATTTTATTAATTCTTACACTTTTTTGAGTCTTTTGTCTTTAATTTAGTTAAAGGTATATCCACGAGAATAAATAAAAATAAACGCAAATATAAAATTTAAGGAATTATTCCGCATTTAACAATGAAAAGAAAATTCACTTGTTTTTTTTTTTTAATTTAAAAATGAAGTAGGCGAAATGCTGAATTCACAAAATATAAATGTTGAATAATATAATTATTTCTTGATTACGGTAACTGGTAAATTAAATTAAGGTGAATCAATATTGATTTAACCCTATGTATGTTTTTTTTTATTGTTTTTTTTTAGTTTCAGTTTTTCCTGCATAAATACAACAATTTGTATACACGGTTAACGATATTTCATCTGGAATGTATAATAAATGGGGACGTGTCGAGAATGAGAAGATACTTTTTGCATTATATATTTACGGTTAAAATTTTACAAATATAGAAAAAGATACCTTTATCTTTAAATTTTATTTCGATTTGTAATTTAATATCCAAAAGATTTTAAATGTTACAGAAAACAATAAAAAAAATGGATAAATATTTCATTCAAAAGTCAATTAAATTTAAATTCTTTATTTTATCAATACTGTAAATAGGTTTTTAAAAAACAATTATACTACAACAAAAAAGAAAATATAGAAATTAAATATTCTATACGAAATTGTATAATCAAATATCTACTGGAATAAATCGGTCTCTGACGACGTAGCAAACGTCATACATTTTAGAATTAATTTTTTTTAAAAAGAGGGATATTATAAATAAATTATTAGATTTATCGACAAATTTAAAAAGTAAATTATTAAGTATTACCAAAACAAACAATTATAAAAATTTCACTCCGTGTAGCGCCGATTTTTTTTAATCGACGGCGATTATCAAAAAACAGATTTTTAGCAGCAATTTTCATTTTTTGTGGCGGAGTGTGACTCCAATATCTTCCATTGTATAAATTATTTTTGGTCAATCAATTTTATTTCGTTTCGAGTGAACGTGTAATAAATTAAATCACAAATTGACTCGAAATAAAAGGCTTATCGTATAGTATTCGGTTTGACATTGCTCTATAATAAGATTTATTATCTTCTAAAAGTAGTCACGATTATCTTTTTTTTTTAAGGACTTGAAAAAAACTTTTTGTAACTACACGCAATGCTTTATATGTACAACAATTGTTCCATTTTCTTTATGTTAAATAATATATGATCCATATTATCCATACATTATCTAACCGCCCACATACACATACTTAATACCTATACACACTCAATTCCACACACATTATTTTTATTATTTTTTACATGTTTTTAAGAAATCTATCCTTCTGAATTTAAACGATTACTCGTTTATATTCTATTTTATAACTCAAGGATTAATCGTAACATATTTGTGTAAAAACCTTCCTTAAATGTATCTCTCTATATGCGTATATAACAAAAGGACGAGAATGTATTTAGATCTAAATAAATCCTCATCCTTCTCTATGTTATCGTTGTTTTTTTATGTTTTTTGTATATAAAATCTAAATTATATATATATATTCAGGCTACGATGACCCATGGGAAATTTTTACGACAAATTAGAAGAAAAAAATTGATGAATTAATTTTTTTTTGCTAATATGCTGCAAATTATTATCTAATTCATTGTTTTTGCGTTGAATATTATTAAATAATAAATAATAAATCAAATAAATACAAAAATGAATATTTAATCAAATAATATTAAAATTATTAACTTACAATCTTTAGTACAAATTGTATGATTCATTTCACGTTTTAATCCTCTCCATAGTTTAGATACAATTAATGAATATGCTAGGCCCATTGCTACAAGTGGTAAAAATAAAAGTGCTATATCTAAAAATATCACGTATGTTCTTTCAGAGCTTCTGCTTGGCCAAACTTCTCGACATTTCATTGCACCTTCTCCTCCTATATGATTTTTTTTTTTTTTTTAAAACAGAAAATAAAAAAAGATATATATATAAGATTTGATTAATTATTATTATTTATTAATTGAATATTGCGTGTATACACTTAGTGAGAAATTAATTACGGTTTGTATATTAATTTATCTTGATAAATATATTCTAGGATTTATTAATAAACACTTTTGGTAGATATAAGGTAGTAATTTTTAACCTTTTTAATTCACGTTATAAGAATGATAATAATAATAATAATAATAATAATAATAATAATAATAATAATAATAATAATTCTTATGATTATAACAACCAATAAAGTAGAAATAATATCAAACTGAAATAAAAATATTTTACCGTCTGAAACTTGACTTCTTTTAACTCGAAATACATTTATTTAATAAAGAAATACTTGGAATGAGCTGTTTTTTGTAATACATACAATATTTCAATGGCTTATTGTTTTTATTTTGTTCATTAGAAAGTACCTCTTAATGGTTGTAATTGCTGTACAAGTATTAAAGGTGAATTGCATACGAAACTTATTAACCATACAAGTGCAATCATTTTGTAAGCATGAAATTGTGTTTGCCACCTTCTTGATGTTAATGGCCGACAAATTGCAAAATATCTTTCAAGTGATATTGCTACTAATGTCCATACAGCAACAGAAACTGAAACGGCTATAAAAAAAAAAATAAGAAAAGAAAATAAGAAATCAAATTAAAATTATGCTATTAAATATTTTATTTAATTTCAAGAAGTTCAACAAGTTAATTATGAAATTTAATTTGATTTTGCTTTCTTTCATTGTGGTATTATTTATCTTGATTGAAAATATATATACGTTTTTTATTATATTCTTATTTAATTAAAAGTATTTATATTTTTCTTTAATAAATTCTAAAATTAATAATAATCAATAATAATACATTAATATTTAATTTATAGAATTTAGGTAATAACGAAAACTCATCAATAGGTTAACATTTTTGTATTTATATTGTGTAAAAATTTAAAAAATTTTAAGTAAGAAAAAACAATTTTAAAATGGATACAAACAATACATACACTCTTTTGTATATAAATTTTATGATTGTAATTTATATTAACACAAACATATGTCTTTTGTTTTTATGTTTTTTTAAGTTGTCTAGTCAGAGTGAATCAATGTTTTAATATCTAATAACGACGAAACATATTTAAATTTTTAAAAATTGAAAAACTTTATCAGCACTTTTTTTATCAGTTTATAATTAAAATAATCTCGATACAAGCTTAATAATTTATTTTCATTTGTGGTAAAATTTTGATGTTTAAAGAAAATAAATTATATAATCAAAAAACATCTCTAATTATACATAAAACCTTTTTAATTATTATTATTATTTGATACATTAAAACAAAATGTAATTATCACAAAATAAATTTATGTATCGATAATTATTTATACATGACAAGTTGTTATACAAAAAAATAATAATAATACCCCAATAATAATGAAATATTATATAATTACATATTATAAAAAAGTTTATGTTTGATTTGTTAACTTTTCTATTATAAAAAAAAAAGAACTATAAAATGTGTTTGAATTATTAAAGCTGAACGGACAATTTTAAAAATATTCAGGCAAAATGTAATTTAAAAAAAGCTTTACCATTAAGTCGACTTTGACCTAATAAAAACTTATTATTAAATTTATATTTTCTTTAATTGAAGATTTTGTTTGTCACATTCTTTTGATCATATATAAGAGGAGATATTTGATCACTAGAGGTATAGAAATGTTCAAACATTTTTTTATGTCTTTTCTTTCTTATTTTTTTTTTAAAAGAAAACAAACATTTCAAATAAAACTCGATTCAATTACGTGTATCGAAAAAAAAGCGTCATATTCTTGTTCACTTCAATTTGATATCTTTGTCGGTTTTATTTTCACATCATTCATTTGCAATTCTCACAATTCAATATTAAGGAAAATTCTTTTGGTTGGTTTTGCTATTTTTATAAAAGAATTTTAATTGTAATAAGTAATATGTCATGTACATTGGGAAAATATTTAGTATTCAATAATAAACCATAATTAATAAGAAATAATACAATTATCCTTCATGTATAAGTATAAACATAAACTGATTTAAATCTTGTGTTTCTTGGGAAAATAAAAGTTAAAATTAAATTATGCTATTAAGATTTCTTTTGTTCTACAGAAAAAAATTAAAATTATGTTAGAATAATATTTGATAACATTTTTTAATAAGATAAAAAATTTATTATAAAGAAGAATATGTTGTGAATAATAATTTTGTGAATTAAAAATATAAAAAAAAATAATAAAGGAAAATTCATCGATTTCAAAGCGGTTCAATTTAAAATTTGCGTTGGATTGTATAAACTTCATTTTAAAATTTTAAACTAAATTAAAAAATATATTAGAATATAATTCTATTATTTCAGAAAAGTTAATAACCAAACCATGGATTCATCAACTTAATTTTCATCCATAATTTGAACTAAATATTTAAATATTTTTTTATTTCATCCAAATATTTGTTGCCACCCCATTTCATGTAAAACTAAATCGTATTATTTCTCAAAAATTGTTTTTTCATTTACTTTTTTTCATTATTCTATCAATTTGATTTTGTCAATCAAATTGGTTATTTATTTTATTTTTTAAATAAAATAAAGTGAACATGGAAAGAGGAATTAATACTTCTGTTTTTTTTTGTGTAAGCCATCGCATGAATACATGAATAGCAACAATAAATTTAAAAAGAAATTCTAGAGAGGATAGCAAAATGATGTATGTTCGTTGAAAAAAAGGAATAAACAAATTGCAGGTTTTTTGTTCTTGCTTTCAATTGTTGCTTTTTCTTGTGATTTATTCTACATGAATTTTCATTTTATTCTAAAATAATTTATACATGCCGATGGCCGCTCTTTGAATAAATTAATTTTATTTAACTGTTTCTAATTCTAATTTATATAAACAAATTTTAAATTCAATGAAAGAGAAATTATAAGTTTAAATGCAAACCGTTAAAATGAATATAATTCTTTAACAATGTTAATTCACACAATAGAATTTATTTGATGTTTAAATATAATTTAGTAATAGTTTTAATTAGAGAAATTTTTTATATGTTAAAATGAATTCGCCTATTAGTATTATTGTGTAATTTCTTAGAACGTTTTTATATACTTCTTGTTATTTTGATTTTATTAATAAACTTTTTGTGATGTTTATTTTCTTGTTTATATCATGGGATTCAATTTCTGAGAATGCACATTCTAATAACGAAAAAATAGTATAGAAATTATTGTTTTGGAAAGAAAATGTTGGTTCTTATTATTTATTGTTTGTGTTTTCAAACATCGTCTTTCATTATAGAAAACATCAAACAATATTATCGGAAATTTTCAACCCTATTAAAAAAAAAATAATTCGTATAAAATCGTCATTTCTTTGGTCTTATTAAGAAATTTATAAAATCAGTTGTCAGCTAATAATTTTGTTTTGTTTTGTTACCTACCTACAGTATTTATACCATTAATTTATTCATTGTAATTTATTTATGATATATTTGCAAAGTTAATTATTATACAATTTAAATTAAGTATCGTATTTCCTATATGCTCATTATGAGCAATTACTTCCAAGAACGATTTAAATTGTAATTGAATTGTAATTGAAATACTTTTTTCATGAGTTCACACATTAATGTAAATAATTCAATTGCTTGTGAAGATTTTTTAATCGTTTTTTATTTAACATTTGTATAATGTGATCCAAATGTTGCAATTTTTTTTTTATATATTTCATTATACATATAATTTGTTGAAAGAAATAAAAATTTAAATTAAAAATATAATAAAATGAAGAATTTTGAAAATATAATTAATAAAATTTTTGAAATTAGTTGAGAAATATATTTTATAAAATTATATATACATAAAACAAAAATGGAATCAGTAGATTATATATACATTTTCTATGAAATTTAAATTAAAACTTAGAATTTAGTGTATTAATTTTTATTCATTATTGAAAACATTGCAAAATTTTATTTATATTTCAATTAAATTTTTGTGTATAATTTTTTTATTTATAAATTATAAATTATTAATTATAAAAAATAAATTGAAGAGAATTTATTGTTCATTATTATTCTGATAAGTTTTGGTTTTTACATATAAAGTTACATCTGATTTAAAAAAAAAAATAGTTTCAAACAACAACAACTTTTTCATTTTGATTTTTACTTCATTTTTTTTTTTATCTGATTTCATTCTTATTTTTTGTATTTATTTATATTTTAAAGGATTAGGATGTTTTATATATTTATTTATTACCTTGTGCGTAAGGAATTAGTTTACACATTGTTTTGCCAAATATAAAATTACGTAACATTTGTCCGACTAGTGTGAATGGCATACAAAATACACCCAATAATAGATCAGACACAGCCTACAAAGAAAAAGAAAGAATAAAGAACAAAAGAAAACATTATTTTTATTTATTTACCTATATATTTGATTAGGATTAAGAAAGGATTTAGGAGTTAAGGATTATTATATATTTGTGTAGTATATATAAGATAAAACAAAAACTATATTAATAAATGTATATAATGGTCAATATATGCATGATTAGATTTTAACATCATTGATCCGGATTTAGTGAAGTGTAAACAAATTTGTTCATCATTAATTTGTATGGAACAGGAAAAAGAATAAGCTGATGTTTATTCTTTAGATGATTTTTTATAAATAAAAAAATATGTTTATTAAACCAAATTTCATATAAAATACAAAGAAAAATAAAGAATAAACGCGTTATTTTGAGAAAGATTAATTATTTGAAAATGAAAATTTGACGGAATGAATTTAAAATAGGCTTCATAAGTATCATAAAAAATAAAGCTGGATTTTTCATTCCTTTTTTTTGACACAATGAAAAATTTGTGGTTTTTTTCTTTAAAGCGAATGTGACGACATAACAAAAGATAAAATATAAAGATAAGATAAGAAGAATAGGTATGAAGATAGTGATTATTCAAGAATGTGAAGTTTTCTTATTTTTTTTTTATAACATAAAATATAAAAAATGTACAGGAAAAAATCACACAAACAAACATAAAGCATATGTGTTAGAAAGAAGAGAATATTAACCGGAAAAGAAGGAAAGTGTGTCATTTTTATGATGTCGTTTATATTGTTATCACCGGTTTAAAATATACAGATGCGATAAAACAAAATAAAATGTAGAAAAAGCACGTAAAAAAGAAAAAAATCTTTTGTCTCAAAAGAAACAAAGGAAGTTTATCTAAAAAAATGCCAACAAAATATGTATGCATAGATGAATATCCTTGAGCATTGGGCCGATATATTGAAATTTTGTAATGTATCCTTAGAAAGTGAACTGTATAGCATTTATTATGAAAAACAAAAAGAAATAACAACAAGAAATAATGAAACGTGGAGATTTTTTTTTTGTATTTTATTTTATTTTATTTTATTGATTTGTTCAAAGTGAAAAACGGGAGCTTTCAACCAGTCACAATCAAATAATTTCACGCAAGAGCTTTTCTAAACGACGCATTCGTTTATTCTAATTTTTTTCGAAATTTGGATGGTTTCTCTTGTGATTATTTTAATTAATTGAAATTACCGAATCGTGTTCAAAATGGCGTTTTTTAATTATTCTATTTAAAAGCTTTTACGTTTGTTTTTGATTAGTAAAAAAAAAAAATAATATTATGCATTTGAGGGTTGAGATTAAAACTCTTTCCTGAGGCAAAATTTTCCTTCGACTGAGTCAGTGTGTGTGTGTGATGAAAATAATAAAAGAAATCTAAATAAAAATCATTTAAAATAGAGAATTCTTATCAAAGAAAAGATATTTAATTTTTGTTACTTAAACAATTATTTTTCTTCAATATGAGAATACAAAAAGAATTAAATTTTATTTTTAGAATAAATTGGTTTTACCATTTATTTTCTCAGTATTTGAAAATTACAAAATTTATTCATATATTAACATTTTATTGACAATAAGTGATTATTTGATGATTATTTGTATTTTTATTTTATTACGATTACGACCCTGAATTATTGAATTTTTTGCATTATTCGAAAATTTCTCCATTGTGATAATTATACATAATATATAAAATACAAATAAATTAGGTAGTAATAAATTATTGGGGAAGTGAATGAGGATAAATTTGATATAAAATAAAATTAAAGTGTTCTTACCAAATTCAATAAATAAACATTTGTAACGGTTCGCATTCTTTTATTTTGCGCAAGTGTTAATATAACTAATGAATTACCAACAACTGATAATAAAAAGATCACAGCATATAATGGTACAATAACACTATTTTGAAAATTTGTTTCATTTTTATTTGTTATTTTCGTTGTTAAATTATTTGTTATAAATGATGTATTATTATTTATAAAAAAATTTGTTTCGTTGTAAATATTAACAATAATTGATGGATAATTTGATTGATTTAATAAACCATTCCGTGAAGTTATTGTTAATATTGGTATTATAGTAGATGATTCAAAATTTAAAACAATCACATTAAATTCACTTATATTATGGAAAGACATTTTCATGTTTTTTTTTATTTTTATTTTATAATTTTCTTTATTTATGGAATAATTTTAGTTTTTTAATTTAATTTGATTAAATTTCTTTACTTTATTTTTTTTTAACTTATCACAGTTTTTATAAATTTGTTTTTCACTTTCACAAATCGCTGCTGAATAATTTTAAAGAAAAAATATGATTTTTTTTTATTAAATTTTCATCAGATTTAAAAAAAAAGAAGAAGTAGAAGTAAAATCTGTTAATAATTTTGTAGAATTGTAATCATAATTTGATGATGGATGAAAATAGATTAATTGTGAAAAATTACACAGGATAAAATATAAAACGTGATTTGATTAAAAGTCAAATTACTAAAAATCGTTTTTGAAACACAAAAACGAAAAATTAATTATAAATTAGGGATTTACCAAAAAACCCAATAATAAAGAAGCTTTTAATAAAGCCAATTCGGCTTCAGAATCATAATTTTTACTAAAAGCTATTTCATGGCTTCTGAAGGTTAAACTAACGTTCTTTTCAGAACTACATAATGATAGAATATTTCAAAATTTTGTCGGTAATTATTTTTGTTTCCTTTTTCGAAATTCTATAAATTATTCTAAAACTAATATTTATGTACAATATGATCATTATTACAACGGAACAAAATTGAAAAGGATTGTTTCTATACAGAGCAAGTAAATAAATTTCAATTCATATTTTATGAGTAAACTATCAGCATTTGAATTTTCGTACAAAAAATCCTTTTAAAAACTATCTAAATATTTTAAAGGTCAAATTTCAACAATTGAACTATAAAATAATCCAACATTATGTTTTTTTATGGATAAAAGCAACTATGGAAACTTATTACAAAGCCGTCGGCAGCAATGAACACAAGAACGCCATTCTTAATGATTGTGATACAAAAATAAAAGTAAACTTTTTTGACATGATTTCTGATTTCATTATTTGTGAAATTTTATTGGTTAGTTATAGAATAAAATTTTTAAAAGGAATGATATACAAAAATAGAAATATCTTTGTGTAGGATTTATATTTCGTCTGTTTTAATTCGTTTTAAAATTCCACGAAACAACATTTCTTATTCAAAATAATTCAAACAAGTGAACGTCAATTTTAAGAAATTGTCTGTAATACTATAAGAATTCACAAAATGATAAAAAGGATTATAATCCGATTTCAAGGTTTGAAATATTTTTGATTCTTTACAAATATTAAGGAATGCCTAATAAGGTATTTAATTCAATCAAATACGGATATTCTATGTAAGTTATGTGTCTAATTTTAACATATTCTCAGTATTTTTGATAAATAACTCAGAAATATTTTCAGTGCTAACCATTTTCATAATGTTCAACAATATTAAACATATTCCAGGTATTTTATGAAAGGATATTTCATTAAAAATAAGAAAAATAATATGACAAAATGTGACAATATTCTGTGACTGCTCTTTATTTATATTGAATATTTTTAAATTTACAAATTTTTATAAAAATAATTTCTATCAATCTTTTCTTTTTTTTTAAAGAGAAAGAAAAAATTTAAGATGACAACAAGGATTGACCAAAAAAAATGTTAAAAAGAATATTGCCATTAATCTTGACGAATCGAATTATATTATGAAGTGTAACTCCGACTTCTCTCGTACCCTTATCATATAATATGATGTGTATTATGAGAAAGTTTTTTGATTAACTTGACATATTTTCTTTTTCTTTTTCGTTTTTTTTTTATCTCTTCTGTTTTCTTCATTTGGACTTGTTTGCTTTGACTTCATGATTGGTTCTTCTTTGGAACCAAAAATAGAAAAACTAAAGAAACTTTTTTGTTGTTTTTTAAACAATTTGTTTTTTGTGAAAAATTAAATTTGTTCAATTGTAAGTTTGCTGATTTTTTTTTTTGCGGTAGGGGATTATAGATAAATCTGATTTCTTCTATAGGGTTTTCTTTCTGACTCCTAAAATATAATGTAAAGGCCTATTGCGCTGGTAGAATTGTTTAACTTTTCTCAATAGGATCTTATAAGACTTTTTCGTAGGAAGTTGATGACAAGTTTACACAAATTTCTTTATAATAGAAGTGTTTATGATAAGAGTAATAAGTTAAATTTTACAAAAATCGATTAAACTTATTTTCGAATTTTCTCTATTAAAAGATTTTTAAAAAAAGTTTTATGGTCAACTTTTTGGTTGATAAATGAAAAAAGAAAATCATTTAAACAAAATATCAACGCAATAGATTTGCATTATGATCACATTTTATATATAAATTTCCTGAAATTTTATTTACATTTTTGAAATGCTAAAAGCAATTTAATAAAACACAAAATTGGACACGTTTTCACTAAAAAAAAAAAACATTCTTTTAATTTGATTTCATTTTTAAACCATTTTTTTCATCCTCTGTTTATTTTTCTATGGATGTGTTGAATACCAGAATTCTACATATGTAATTCGAAATTTTTATGTAAATATTAAAAGAAACAGGGATATTATACTGTATTATACTACAAAGTGTCAATTATTTTCAATTGACGCAACTGCGGAACATAAGAAAAAAAACGAGTAGGACGTTATCACCAATTTATTTTCTACTTTTATCTGAAAAGATTACAGAAAAGAAAATGTTTTTTCATATGTTTCAAAGTAGAATATTTATAAGTATTCTTGTGATAAAGTATTATATAAATTCATACATTCTGTTTGATGTTTTTAAGGTATAAGAGTTATGTCACGTTATTTACATTTATATAATCAAAAACCAAATTATTATTTAATCAGTTCTTGTAAGATTGATTTATCACATTGATTCATTTTTAATTTAAAGCATTTTATCCACTGATATAATGTGAGAAATATTGAGTCCATCAACATGTAGTATTCTGTTATATAAGTTTTGTATTAGAAATTTATTGTACTTTTGATTTGAAAATAGAAGTTAATTTAATGTCGTTTGGGAAAGGATAGTTCTAGAAAGAAATAAAATAAATAATAAAAAGTATTGTGTTAGAATGAAAATGATCGTTAAAAAAAGGTCAGAAAGAAAATTATTCGAGATTTCTGAAAATTTATTTAACTTTACTAAAATTCCTTTAAGCAATAAATTAAAAAAAACCTATTTATATGGCAACTATTTTTTGTATAATTTGTATCTGTGAAGCGAAAGGGACAACTATGCAATCAAATTAATTGTTTTACATTTATTTCAGTTTAATTAATTTAAATTAATTAATAAATCATATTTGATGTCTAAAATTTATAATATAAGTTTTAGTAACCGAAAATGAATCAAATAATTCTTATGTTTCATACACATAACAATAATACTAAGATGAATTCTATTTTTAAACACAAGGAAAATTATACAACTGTCTAAAAGTTATATTATGATAAATAAATAATTTTTAGGCTGTTGTAAGTATACGTTATCTTATATACATTCAGTACTGTATATAATGAGAATGAATAATTAAATTTAATTAATATTTGTAATTTTTGTTATAAAAGTTTTAAAAATTTAATACGCAACTAATCATCTAATTACACAATACATTAATATATTGAGGAATAAATAAGAAATGTTAATATTTTCCCCTTAAGTTATTTCCTAACTTTTTATATTTTATATAAGACATATTATAAGAAACATATATATAAGCAAATATACCTAATGTTTTTTTTTCCAAGATGACAAAAAATTGGTTTTTATTGAAAAAGTTAATGAGAAATCATTATTTATGTGTAATTAATACTTCGGTTATATATCTTTTTTTTTTTACTCAAATCATCATTTGAACTTTTGTAGGTCAACTTAAATACGTGTAAGAAAATATGTATATGTCCTAATACTAAAGTCTCAAATTTCCTAAAATAAAAAGAATAGAAACAAGAATCCAATATGATGTGATAATTTTTATTAGATCACGTATATGAATTTTATTTTGTATCTATAATGAAACATGCATTAACACATGTTGTCAACCGAAATTATAATAAAAATAATAAATATATACAAAGATATAATTATATAAAAAATCAATGGTAAAATTACAATTTATTGAATTTATTATAATAATACCTATATGAGTAATTGTAAAACGATTAATTCTAAACAAAAATATTAATGATAAAATAAAATGTTTTATGAACAATGATATATTTTTTTTACATTAATTGAAACCAATATTAAATATTAAAATATTCTAGAAATTTTCGATACAATATTTAAGATAGAGTGTATATAATATATTCTATTGTTTCTGTTTCTTTATTGAAATTATTAAAGCGATAAAGATTTCATTATTTATTATTCTATATCCATTCAATCAAGAATATTCTCATTTGTATATGTTTTTATTTTTATGTATATAAAACAAAATTTATCACTTTCTTTCTATCCGGGATATTTGATTTATTTTTACATTTTATATGTTATTTTTTTAAATTGATTTCAGAAAACACCTTTTTTGATTTACCTCAATGACATCGAAAGCAAATGATAAGAAGTTGTTCTTTTTTTTCATCAAGAAATAATTTAGTTTTTTTTTTCGGTGGTACTGACAAAGATCAAGAATAGCAATTTATTGTCAAATATAAGTAACTCTGTAGATAAATTTTAAACGCAAAAAGATTTTAAAATTGATATTTATAAAGAATATAAAGATTCAGTTGTGGGTTGTTGTTACTATAATGTAACTAGATTTAGTCCTTTTATATACGATATTTGAATAACATCTAAAAAGATTCAATTGTATTTGAATAACAATAAATTATTCTATAACTACTTATTTACTCCACCCACCTATTTTCATAGGAACTAATCGCATACTAAATACAAAAACAAACCAAATAACAATAACAATAATATCGATCGCTTTTAACAAATATAAACATAAAACAATTGAACAAAATTCTTTAATTGTTTATAATATAGAATTGAATATTACAATTTGATAGATTGACAATTAATATTGAGTGACAATTATATTGTTAAAAAATATGTTTGACAGGTTTGTTGTATTGGTATTTAAATGTAAATTGTGGTATACTCTATCTATATTATATATCCATTTATATTACCCTTGTTGTTTAAATGTTATTTATGTAGAATAAGCCATATATTTAGAATCATACCAAACACATATGTGTTTACTGTTTACGTATGCGAATATTGTGTAGATCGGTTTAACTTCAAGTGAAATTAGAATAGGGAGGTAGTTAAGTTTTGTTAAATTAAGTATATAAAAAAATGACTAAATTCTTGTATTAACATATACTAAGATATCGATTGAAATATGCCAGTTACAAAGCCCTATTTTGTTCTGGCCCTCAAAAATTTAGTCCCATTGGGATTTAGTCACATCGATATTTTATTCCTTCTTTATTTCTAAATAAAAAGAGATTTGGTGCCACCGTTGTCTGGTCTCACCTTTATTTTTAGTTTCAAAGGGATTTGATGCCACAGGGATTTAGTCCCCCCGATATTTTAACCCATGTGGGTTTGCTCCCAAACTTTATATTTTGTGCGAGTGATTCTCATTGTGATGAAATCCCATTCTGAACAAATATCGATGGGCAATAGTCCAAATAAATAGAATAGTAGTTCGTTTTCAAATAAACCTGACATAAATTTAAAAATTCAAATTTTTGCTTTAATATTTTGACAGATTGGTCTCAGTTACAGTTTATAGTGTCGATGTATTCAGAATAATATTTTGGGTGGATTCTAGAAAAATATATATCACACATTAAGAATCAGAAAAATCTACCTTCTGTTATAACACTAACAAACACATAGAATAAGATAATATAAAAATAAATCATATATATTCTTACAATTTTTCTCTTCGTTATGTTTTTTTTTTCATTTCATTTTTATACCTTATATAGATAATCTATATCTGTCTGTCAAAGATACAGCAAGAAGATTTGTTTATGTTTTATTTTTTGTTGGGCCTTGAAAGTTATCTTTGTGAATAAACAAAAAATAGGAGAAAGTCCCTTTTCTGTGATGTATACTTTTTTGTTTTCATTTCTAATTTAAGACTCTTTCACTGAATATGGGCATATTTTTCTTTAAATAAAATATAAACATACAAACATTCTTTCATTTTCAATTGGAAATGAAAAGAACAAAGGATCCTTTGGATGTACATATATTTATTTTCACACAAGACATAACTGAAATATCACTGAATAGAATAGAATAGAATTTTTTCAAAGTTAATAATAACGATATATTATGCATGAACTTTTATTGTTATCATAATTAAATGTTTGTTTTAATCAGCGATTGTTATTATTTAAAAGAAAACATAGTTAAATAATAAAAAGCAACGTCATATCATGGTATACATAATCGTGTATTTTGTTATAATTCTATTTCCAACTTTCCCAGTCTATAGTTTTAAAAACATACTGAAAAAATATGAATAGTGACATCTAAATATGAGCTCTGTTATTACAAATATGAAGTCTGTATATCTCTGGTATAATTCTGTATCTATAGATAGCTAGTATAGAATTAATATTTGTATGGGAAATTATCCAGAAAAAATATCTCGATAATGAAATTTAAAACACGGCCTATATTATTTTAACTTATGCATAAGATAATATGTAGTCACTTTCTATTATCTTATGCATAAGATTTCCAGATTTTTACACACAATTTATAATTTAATTATGAAGATAATCTTAAAAGAGAACAAAGAAGGAAATAGAACGTAATTTTTTCTTACAGTCCATATGTAACGTAACTTAAAAAGTTTCTAAATTTTTTTCTTAATTTGTAAAATGGGAAAAAGTAGTTTAATTTTTTCATACCCGAAAATAAAGTAAGTCCCTGTTAGCTACTTAGTCGAACAGATATTAATATGCCTTACTGTATAGCAAGACCTTAAAAATATAATTTTGTTTCTATTTGAACTAGAGAGGGTAGAATACATTTTGGAGAAATTTTTGTTTTGAAAGAAAGCGAATATATTCCTTCTTATATATGACATTAGATCGGCCTCACCGGTCTAATATAAAGATAAAAATTGGGTGTGTTGACTCTTCCACATATTTAATGCGTGCAAGAAAAAATATATAAATAAAATTGGGAATTTTTTTTTGTGGCTAAAAGATCATTATAGTTTATGATTTACTACAACCAAAAAATGTGTAGTACTATATATAATCATATAAATAATAAATATGTGATGTTTAAGAAGTTTATATATTTATATCAAAGATCACTATAAATAACACTAAAGACCAAATGTACAACTACCAGTAATGTTGTATTTTGCAAGATAAATAACTACCACGTTGTGTATATAAACTTTTATATTTGACCAAGATAATAAATTTTAGTTATGTTAGTTTCAGAATACCTATATTTATCATATATACGTATGCGTGGCATTGTGTTCAATAGATTTAATTGCCAATTGAAGGTATTTACAAATTTTCTATTTTATTTTTTCTTTTCCTGGTAAAAGCTTATTTATATGTGTATCTTTTTTTATTTGTTTGCAATACCTACCTTATTGTGTACCGAAAACAAAAAGTTGAAATTTTCTATATTTTTTGATTGTTTACTTTTGCTATTTACAAGCTAACAGCAATTAACGTGTAAACAAAATATGATGATAAAAATAATAAACAATTTCTCATCTTTATTTAATGAAGAGAAAATAATTGGTGAACATTATGTTTCTTTAAAACAACAATTTTCTGATCCTTAACAAAATACAAAGGAATATATAGATAAAAAAAATTAAAACTTTAAGAAATTTAGTTAAACTTTTAAAACTGATAAAAATTTAAATTTTTGGTTGGGAAATAAAAAATATAAATAAAATACTTTTCGCAGAAGGTTTTTTTTTCACAAAAGCAGCCTATTGGCGTTGTAATATATGACATTAACATATATGCATGAGGAAACTTTAAAAATTTATTCGGATTTTGGTTATTCTTTGTAAATTTGGTTATTATTATATGGTATCATAGATTGTGTGTAACGTTTCGTTACAGAATCTCTAATGTCGGAAAATTTTGAGAGTAAATCTGTACAATAAATGAAAAGTTATAAAGGTTTACAATGAAACTCAATCTATGAAGCTATTAATAAGTTTTATAAATAATATTTCTGATTTATAACATAAATAATATCCTTTACCAGTTTTCTATTTTTTTCGACATATTTTTTGATAGAATTGACCTAAAACTATAAATCAGAAAAGGTTATTTTTCTCTCTTTAATATGAAGCAAAAAACGATTTTCTTCCTGTTTGCCTTTAACTGTGTTTGAACAAAATTAATTTATCGCTTTTAATTATTCGATTTTTTTTTAATAAGTCTGAACACATACACACTTTCTGTACCTTTTTTTTAGTTAATTGATATAATAAAGAATAAAAAATTGATCCGGTCATAAAGATATCCATTTTAAAACTGTCACACTTCAAAAAATATAAACAAAAGGATTTTATAAAATTGAATTTTTTTATTTTCATATGATGTTCAAAATCTCTACTAAATTTAGTTAGTTACGCGCGTTGTTGTAGAAAATGAACATATAAGATTTCACGTAAAATTGAACATTATATTATGTACATGAAAAACATACGAAACCATTAAATTTATGTTATTTGGGTGTATAGTGTGTGTGTTTGTGCCTGTGTCAATGAGTAAAATAAAATGTAACTCCTACTCCATACACATAGAATTTAATTTATGATATCTTTTACTTTCACAACTTGTTTTCTATACTTTTTGTCTTAGTATAACAGAGCTTTTTGTGTGTCAAATTAGAATTATATCATATATTCATTTTAGTTTTTCTAACTTTCTTCATTCCTTATTCTATTTTATTTTTATTTATTTTACCTAATTTCGGGTGACCTATGAATCTAAAGAAAAATATTTTGTTTTAAAAGCTTTCTCCTTTTTTCTTTATTAAGGATTTAATAAGGACTGTATGTATCTTATACAATCATATAAACAAAATAAATAACAAGGAAAAAAATGTTTTGTAGCTATATTATGACTTGAACCATGAAGTTGAATTTGAACTTTTTCAACTAAAAGATGAAGCATTTTTTTTTGCCATATCGGAAAATAGGCTTAGGGCAAAATTTTAAAATCATGTAAATCTTTTATAGTTTGACTTTTTCGTGTTCTAAAAGAAGAAACAATTTTAGGTTTTTTTTTTCGCGGTATTTGAATTCATATCATCATATGAAATTTAGGGACCGAATTTCCCTCGTGCATTCTTTTTATTGTATATATTTAATCCCCTTGAA
The DNA here is from genome assembly GCA_963082725.1 of Pedicia rivosa. Taxonomy (NCBI): domain Eukaryota; kingdom Metazoa; phylum Arthropoda; class Insecta; order Diptera; family Pediciidae; genus Pedicia; species Pedicia rivosa. The sequence continues at coordinate 25,666,133 of OY720153.1, forward strand.
AATACAAAATTTTGAGATATAAAAACAAAATTTAACTCAATTAAAATTGAACATTGGAGGAAAATAAAAATTGCTAAGTGGAATTTTAACATTAAAAAAGAAAAAAAAAACGTAATTACCGAAACGTTTTATACTCTGGCTGAAATAAATTTTATGTCGCATATGTTAGTTTTTTTCTTCTTTGGACTTCTTTTTCTAATTTTGACACAAAATTAGAATATTTTTAAAGAGTCTATTGTTCTTCTATTTTTCTCTTAAATTATAAGGTGGAGAGCAAGTGATTTAATATAAAAGTTCTTTGCATTAAATGACATAAAAGAAAATGTGTTTGGATTTTGTATTTTATAATAATTTTTTTTTTAATTAATTGAAATTTATTTTTTTGATTAACAGTTTTTAAATATAACATTTAAAATAATTTTAAATTTCATTGGATAGAGAGAAAAAAAATCAAAATCAATAAAATAAAATCATCAATAATTAAATTCTTATTCAATTGTATTTAAATGTCAATTGAATCAATCTTGAATAAATGATTTCGAAAAGCATTTTTTTGTGTTTCTTTAAAGAATTTTTTTTATTTAAAATAAAGGAAAGCTAAATAAGACATCTTTTGAATCGTCAGCACTTTTTATTTATATCCTATTCTCAAACAATTCCACCTGTTGCCATTCAATTCTTTCAACATATGTAGAATATGTATACGAAATTGAGGTCTTTAAAAAGGTAATGCCACATTTAAAAAATGCTTCAAATTTGATACAGTTTCAAGGTGTAGAAAAAGGTGAATACGGGAATAAAAACATAAGTTAAAAATGCTTTTTTTTTAATTATAGATTTTTAAAATTCAAAACGGATTACAGCTCTTAGCTACTGTTGCGTATATAAATATAGATAATTTTTTTTATATTTAAAAATGTTTACGAAAAACGAAATCAAATTGGATTTTAACAATATTAAAATAAATACTTTTTAAACCTACGCATTTCTTAAAGTATATAGGTGGAAAGCAATTCCAATATAATTTCGTTAATATTAATTTTTTTTTTGATTATTATTTTATAAAAAAAAAATTCAAGGAAAGTTGAAAAATTAATTTTTGTTGCTAATTAACAACATAATTAAAGGAGGCATTTTCTAAACAAATGATTAATTTATTTTGCGGTTTCACTTAATCTTACAAAAAAAATAAAGGTTGAACAAATTAAAGTGTATGTACCTTTGTATTTGTATTTGTAAAGTTAAGATAAATCAATATAACTTCAATTTTATGTATACAAATACAAATATGCAGTTTAATAAAATAATCTCCAAATATAAAGAGAAAAGGCATTAAAACTTATATAGCAAACCAAAATCTCAAATAGCATTATATATGATTTTGGAATTGTGAATGAATAACATAAAATGCAATTTTTCAGATTAGAATCCTTTGATGTGTGAAGATATGATGTTCATATTTTAGATGCGATTTTTTATATTTTATACTTATCATATCAAAGAAACAAAAGTGAATTTGAATATTGGAAAGACAGAGAAAAATAATAATAATAGTATAATGTGAATTTTTTTTTTCTTTGACATGGCATTGATGTTCTTTTTCTTTTCTTTATACTTTTCTTACTTTTCTTTAGTACCACATCTTATACATGTATATAAAATTTTATCGTTTGGAATTTCATTTTGTTTGCGCTTAAAAAAGACCAAAATCAAAAAAAAAAAAAAATAATGAAAAGGCTCGAAAAAAGGGATGTTTAAATTTCTAAAGATCTACACACACACACACATACATATTATAAAATATTTACTATTAAATTCTGATAAATGGTTTTAATATATTATTATCATTTTATTATTATTATTACCATCAGTGGTGTAGACTGGAAAATTTTTATGTTTTTTTTTTATAGAAAAATATATTTTAGTGTTTGTTTAATTTAGTGAAAAATAAAGTGTAAAATGTAAAATATAAACTTAAAAATAGAAATAAGATGATTTCCAGGGAAAAGATTAGATTAGGTAAATTGAAATTGATTTGAATATAAAAGAAGAATAAAAAAGTCTAATGAAATAAAGTGAAAGTGTACCCACATCACCCTTCACTGGACATTTTTATTAAACTTAAGAAGGACTGCGGCTTTTAGAAAGATGATCTCTTTTTTTTCTTTAAAAATATATAATAAAAAATTCGATATAATTTTTTTTTTTTATAAACAGGCAAACAACCGTAAATGCTATAACAAGAGCAGAAACTGATAAATTTTGGGACTATTTCACTGAAGGGAAGTGGAACAATTTTACTTATATATTGTAAATAAAAATACATCGTATATACGTATATCTACATCTACATTGTATTCATGGAAATAAAACAAGGATTTTGATTATTTTATATCCAATTATGGAACAAAATAGATAAATTACACCAAGAATAAAATTTTGTTTCTTATACAAACTAAACAAGATTAATAAAACAAAAAATAAAGAAATATTATAAATTTAAAGAAATTTTATAATAAAATGTTAAATTCGTGTTTAGAATTTATATTTCCTATTTTATATTTTATAACAACTGATAATAAAGTTTGTTATCTTAAAGTTGATAATTTATTGAAAAGTTATTTTGAAAATAAACTTTTATTATAATGTTGTGTTTATAAAATGCTAAGAAAAAAAAGTTTAAAATAAGTGAATCAACTGACATAAATAAATATAATAAAATTTCAATTTTTCTTTAATCCTATTTTCACATTTTGAAATACGTGATAGTATACTTTGCACAGTGTTCTATTCGACAAAAAGAATAAATCACAATAAGGAATAGAAAATCATTTTTCAAATTGAAATTTTCATATTTAATTTCTAAAAATTGATTTAACAAATAACTACTTACTGAAAGCACTGAGTCTGTGCTAAAAGTTAATCTGGCTTTATTCTTAAAATTTACTTTTATAATTTATTAATCAAAACATTGAAAAGGCTAATCAACACAATATTCTTATTATTACAGCTAACAATAGAACCTAGAGCTTTGATTTAAATAATAAATAATAATAAAATAAAGAGAAAATTTTACTTATTTGTTTGAAATTAATTTTGTAGATTTTTGAATAATTACAGCCGATAATGCAAATAACGTAAATATATTTTATATTTTCAATTGTTGAAATATGAAAGACAATTTATTTTCCTTGTGATAAGCATCTTTACTTTAAATAAACTTTAATAAATTATAAAAAGGAAATACAAAATATTAAGCTTTTATTAAAATTTAAAAGGAAAAAAAAAATTAATGGTGCGATAAACAAAAATTAATCTATCAATTTTCGGTTTTTTTCGAAATTGCTTTTCAATATTTTACAAATTATTTTTTATCATCATGATAATGCATAATTTTTTCATCGGAGATGTTTTATATCTTGATTAAAACAGATGAACTGCCTATAAGCTGTTTTACAAAATTTGCAAAAAATTTTTGATGCGGTTAACATTTTTTATCTTAAGTCATACTGAAAAATTCTCTTATTCTATTATTTCCTTTTATTTTATGTTATGTTCTTTTCATTTTTTAAAAATATATTCAAATAAAACAAAAGTGAACTTATATTAGAGACAAAATAATTTTATAGGCAAAGTTTATAAGTTTAATGTGCTTTTGTTTCTGAACTGTTTTTTTTTTATTATGATTTTAAAGACATTCTATAGAAAACTATTAAAGTACTACAAACACATAAAACTTAGAAACGATTCAATTTTTTACTTTGAAAATTCATATCGATTGTAAACTTCAACTAATTCTGTCAACAGTAGAGAAAAAATAATTTAAAAGATGATGAAAAGTTTTGAATGACAAAGTTTCTAAATATATTTTTCAATAAATTTTTATTTTGTTATTTGGAAAGCTTCAAAGTATCTTATTATAACCGTATATAAATAACGAATCTTTATAGGAATATAAATTTAAAATAAATTTCCCCTTATATTTTCATTTATATAAGGAAAATAGCTATTGATAAATTTAAAATAATGCCTTATTATGTTGCTAATACTTGAGCTTACTTCTTCTTCTTCTTTTTTTTTTAATATGATCATTTATTATGTTGTTTTTTGTGTTTAGAAGAAAAAAAAAATTTAGTGACAATATTAAATATACAAAAAGATTTAAAAAGTTTAAAAGATGAAATTTTCACAAATTGTTATTCTTATATTATAACATTTGATAATACAAAAAAGAAACAATAGAGTATAAAGTCCGGTTTCTATTGGTATTACAGGTATGAAATATGTGATATAATATATAATCACAAACTTAAATGATACACCCAGCAGAGTATTCTTTTACTCTGTATGAGTTGAGTTATTGGTAGTAATTAAACGATCGGCTGCGTCCGAGTTGTTCCATATTCACTAAACTTCACCCAAATCATTCTAAATAGCGTCCGAAAGCTTTACTAGCTCACTAAACTTCTCCCTATTACATATATTTATTTATTTATTTATTTATAATAATTGTCTATGTGGGGACAATACATTTTTGTGAAAAAAATTAATTTTAATAATTTAAAAAGATGACCAAATAGTAGTGAATGAAGAAAAATACAAAATAATAATAAGTAAGAATTAATATAAAATAGACCAGGTACTATAAATTCAGGCACTATAATATTTGTAGTGATCTCGAAAGCAGACTACCTTCCTAAACTAGAACGGAAAAATCATAGAGCGAATTATAAAAATATTGTTATCAAAAATGAATTACTATATATTTTTATAATTAACTAAGGAGTTCTGGGAACGTATAAATTCTAGACAACATCTAGTGCGAGTTTTTCGAATTAGAGTAGAGTCACATTTAGAGTGATAGGGAAAAATTAGACACATCCAAATATCTTATAAATCAACTTAAAAACAAAATTAAATGTTTATGGCAATTGCGATTAATTAAAAGTTTTGAGTTCAATATTTATTTAAATTTAACTAGGAAGGAACAATAATTATTACTTTTTTTTTTATTTACAAAATATAAATTCTGTATAACAAAAAAATCTTTATAAAGATAAAATAAAGAAAGTATTTTGATTTTTTCCTTTTATCTTTACTTTTGTGAAAATTGTATAAAAGAATATAAATTAATTCATTAGCTGAAAAAAAAAATCTATCATTTGAATATAATGGAATTTCAACCCAAAAATAAAGAAATATAACCAGAAGAAAAAACAACCCCAACACAGTAATAGAGGTTTTATTACGAGAATTTTTCTTCCATCTTAAAACATAAAATAAATTAATGTTTATAAATAGTTCATCATAAATTGTATTCATATAATTTTGTACCCATTTTTATTTTATATCAGTTGATAACAATTTTGACCCAAAAAATAATACCGGTTAAGGGGAGGAAAATAATTTAGGTTTATTAAAAGAAAAAATGAATGAACAATCATAAAAGGAAAAGAAAATGTTTTTACAGAAAATAGAGAAGAAAAATGTTTGTTATTATTATAAAAATCAATCTAAATTGTTGTTAAATGAAAATGATAAAAAGTAAACTTAAAAATTGAAAAGGTTCCAAAAAAGAAAAAAAGAAAATTAACACCCCATTTTGTAATATTTATTTATACTTATAATGAGTGTAAAATTTAATGTTTTAACATTATTAACGAGAAATTGAAATTTATGTTGATTAGAAAAATAAGGAAATACTTTTTTTTAATTGAAAGATGACAACAATTTTTTTTTAAAGGTTTTTGATTTTTATATAACTGGAGGCTGTTTTTTTTTTGAGAAAATCAAAGGAATTTTCTGTTTCGTTATCTCTCTTATTTACCATCGAATGGCACGTTAAAGATGAACTTGTTCATTTTAATCTTAATGTTGCTCTTTCCCTTTCTGTTTGATTATATAATAATAAATTGTTAAGAAAAATTGAAAATGTTTTGAATTTAATGAAATATTTTCGTCTTTAATTATTAAAAATAATTGAATGTAATTTTTTTTTATCGCTATTGCATAAGAATGGTGAAAAATCCTAATTATGATGCCTTAAAAGTTGAATTATTGTAAATTAAAATGAAGAATCTTTGAATTTATCAATAAATTTTATTAATTTCAATAATTAGTTTTAATTTTGCTTGAATTCCATTTTTCAATATTTTAACTTTGAGTTTTTTTTTTTAATTTTGGATCAAACTTCTTATTATTTAAAGCATATTCTTTTTAAGATTGCGAAATGCGAATCCATTATTTATTCAAAAACTAAATTGTTCTCTATTAAATAATTATCATTAAATCTTTAACTCGTTCAACCCTTTTTTTTATTTCATCTTAACTTAGTCTTGTTTTTACAGGTTTTAATAATCAAAGAAAGGTCAAATTCAATAAAATTCAAACACTTTCTTTGGTTACCGTTCAAGGCACCATTTTTTTTTCTCTTTTAACTAATTCATTAATAATTCTCGATAAAGGTAAAGCAAAGTGAATTTATAGAAAATGGAAAGGAGAGAATATTTTTCAAATGAAATTTCTTATTAAAAAGTTGAACTGTACCAGACAACTTTAATCACAGAATATAAATTATGTCTACTTTATTTTTAAATTTATTTTCTATTTTCTTTTCTATCGATTTTGAATGTCTGATTAATTTTTAATGGCCTTAAAATTAAAAATATAACAAATATTATTTCGTTTTTTTTTTTATTAAAAAAACAAAAGAAAGAAAACAAAATAAATCATGGAATGAAAAGAGGAAGAAGAATAAGAAAATATTGTTTATTAAATTTAGAAAGTTTCAAATATATAAGAACTTGATTATATGACTTCTCTTATGTCTATATTTATCTTAAACATTCGTCTTCATAATTGTCAATTTATTAAGTTTCATTTTATTATTGTAATTCAATATTTATTGTTATAAGAGAGAAAAGTTTTTATTAAAATAAAATAGAAATGTTTCATTAAATAATGAATGAATTAATTTTTAAACATAAATACTTAAACATCGCATTTTTTTTAATCGCGAGAAACAAGACAACTAAATTGTATTTCCTTTTTTTATTTAATTTTAATTTATTATAATTAGAAGAGGATCTTTTAGTTTTATATTTCTTTTTCTTTAATCCTTTTTTTTTGTATCTACTTTTTTTTTTGTTTTTTTAGGTAGAAAAATTATATAATTTAAAAAGAAGATTAGGTTTTCCGTTCATCTTGATTGTTATAATTAAATATTTAATTTTGTAGTGATTTTTGTTATTCTTGGTGATGATGTTGATAGATAAAACAAGACAATAATGTCTTAAAAAACTCTGTACCAAAAAAAAGAGAAGAGAAATGAATAATAATATACAAAAGGGAAAATTCAACTTAATGGATTTTTACTTAAAATCTTGGGGATACAAGAAATAAAAAAAACAGTTTTAAGTGTTTTCTTCATGAAATGATTACTAATGGCTCTGGATAAACATGAAATTTTACTTCTGGATAAGAAAAAAAATATGTTAAAGATGCCACATTTTATTTATATATAAAACAAATGCTTTAACGTTAAATGACAAGAGCAACAAAAAGCAATGATTCTGTCATTTATATAATCAATCAAATGTCTTTCACAAAAAATCCGTGAAAATCACTTTTTAGGAATAAAAAAGTAAAGTATCATAGACATTGAGACAGTGTGAGGTGTGATGATTATTGGTGGAATGGGACACAATTCTTTGTTTGTATTATTGTTCTTGTTATTATAATATTCTTACGTAACTTTATTTTTTTTTTATTAAAATTTCAGAATTTCTTTAAACTTCCGTCTATTGTTTTGTCATTAGTACAGGTGCTCAGTTACAACACTTATGCGATTTTATTTTCAATACTCAAACCTTTTGATATATTTTACGTTTAGTTCTTTGTTTTTGTGAAGAAATTAAAAAAAAATTTATCACATTATAAATTTTAGAAAAAATGAAAGGAAATTTTCCATAGGTTCGTTTCTTTTAATTTTATTCAGTTTAGAAATTCAAAAATTTAAAACAAAAACAATAAGAAAATTTGGTAACAAAGAGAATTTTCGTACATAAGAAAATAAATTCAGTGAAATTCGCCAACGCCAAGTTTTATCAATTATTCAAAATTAGCCTACAATTTTATATACAAAATTTTAATTGAATAATCAACTTTATAAAGAAAATTACAAAATGAAAATGTAAACAAAATAAATTAATATACAAAAATAAAATTTTTAATAAACGTTTAATTGAAATTAATAAAACAATCAAAATTAATTTGATTTTACTAACTAAAAGGAAATATTCAAACACAAAATTTGTGCTTTTCCAAAAAATTATTATGTAATTTAATGTTAACATGTTAGATGGTTTCTTTTATATTTTTATGATTATTATGAACAATTGACCTTCTCGTATAAAATAAAACAAAGTATAATAAAAAAAATACCAGTTAAAAGTAAAGTTTACTTTAAATTACCTTTTTCTTTCACTTTAAGAAATTTAGAAAAAAAAATTGTTAAATGAAATGGAAAGGGGAATAATTTCTTAAGAAAATAAAACCAAAAATTTAGACACTTTAAACAAAATTACAATCAAATCATAATATAGATTTTTAGAAATTATTATTTTTAAAACTCTTTAAATATTTATCCGTTAATATTTTGTTTAATTTACACTATACTTAAAAACCACTTAAAACTGGATATAAATTGTATTGATTTTTCTTTTTTCCCGCACATAAAATCAAATCATTTTTTTCACAATTTTTCTCAATTTGTTCTTAATGAATTTTTATGATAAAAATAATCACTAATATCCATGGTTTTTTTTTTATTTTTTAAATATAAACGTTTAAATATTTTTTCTTTTATTTTAAATCCTTTTAAAGAGGGCACAACCTTTTCATTATTTATTTAAAACTAAAAATACAATTTTTTTTAAGATAAAAAAATAGAGCCGGTTTTCAGATTGAAAATTTAAAAATATTGAAGAAATGGTAGAAGAACTAGAGTATTCTTCAAAACTGATTAAAGAAATTTTCACAAAAAAATTAACATTTTCAAGAAAAGCTCCGTTTGTTACATTGAACACGGGACAACTGAAAAACTTTTTTACTTTCACAAAAAATTTCATTCAAGTATGAATGAAAGAATTTTATATTTCTCTCTCTGACAATATATAGTTTTTACTCTCTCATTTTTTTTCGCTCTCGGAATTCATTCGGAAATTTATAGGGGAAAATTCTTATAGTGAAAATATTATTCTGATTTATGACAATAATGTGAGTTTATAAAAATTATGAGGAAATTCATTTTTAATATTTTGAATTAATTAATAAGTTTAACCAAATTAAGTAGGATTAACCTTTTTTACTCGTTTTTCTTTGTTTTTTATAACCATAAATAAACCTACATATGTTATACGTTAATTTTTGGTTTTAAAATTTTTCTTTCAATTATTTTAAATAATAGGAATAATAGGAATAAGAGGAATAAAATAGAAATAAAATAGGAATAAATAAAAGCACACGAAATGAGTGCATTTCATGTGTCAAAGACAATGCTATAATATTTTATATCATCATCTTTTCTATTGAATGAAAAATTTATTCAAAACAAAAAAAATTCTTTGTTCTCTTGCAATCAGAATATTATTATTGAAAAGTATAAAAATTGTGAAAAGAAATAGAATTTATAACGAAGGTTGGAGGAAAATCTTTGCAATAAAAAAAGTTTTTATATTTTTTTTTGTGCAGACATTTTAACTAAGTTATAAGTAATTATTTATTCAAACTTAATTCAGTCAGGTAAATTCGTTGTTCATTTTTGACATGTTTCATAGATTTTCAACTTTTTTTTTATTTACTTAAATTTACTAAAAATTGTATACATAGATAGACGGACGATAATATTATAAAGAAAAGATAACAAATGAAAATTAGTCTTTACTTACTCAGAGATTGAAAATATTCCCAGACGATAGATTAGCTTTTATTTTTGTTGTTTCTGTAGTAAAAAAAATTAAAATGAAGGGGGTTATGAATAAGACCTTCGAAAATTTATGCTTTTCGCAGTAATGTCTTTATTGAGTTGAATTTATTATATTGAACTCGTGAGGTGGGCAGATAATATTTTGTCCTTAGTTTTTGCTTAGATTGGAAATAGTAGGTTAGTTTAAAGGAGAGGAAATGAAATTGAAGAAAATGTTTATACATTTTCTAGGTCACACGAGGAGAAAGTTTATTGTATTTTATTTATATGGGGTAAACCCATAAAGTGTAGTTAGTAAAATCGATCAATTTAAATTGTTTACCACAGGATTTTCTAAAACTTAAACATCCAATTTTTTTAAAGTGGAAAACCAATCGAAAAGTTGATCCAGATCATTTATGACCATTGACCAGTAAATTTGTAAAGAACTTATTTTTTTGTTGTTTTCTGTATTTTTATATTTTATGGTCTGTAAATAAAAATAAATCAAAGAATGTGGTTAAATGAGTATAACAAACATGAGTCTAATATAAAGATTAATGATAGTCCAAAAGGAATAATAAATGATGAACAAATATTTTTTTTAATTTTTTTTTGTTTGTCTGTCGAATAAGATGAAATTCACTTAAATAAATAAAAAAATGTACTACTAGCATTTTTAGTCTAATGTTAGTCTGTTTATTTGAGTAAAGAAATATAGTAGTTATATTGACTAAAACTGAACATGAAAAAAAAAATATAAAATGCACAATATATAATTATCATTCAACAGAATCATCATATATAATCATAAATAATGTTATTAGTTATACGCAGTCAAAAAGAATATTTATTAGATTTACAACCATTAAGTTATTTTCTTTTTTATTTTAGAGTTTTTTTTAATATATTTTTGCTCAAATATATATGGAATAAAGTCAAATCTACCAACAACGACACAAGTTAATGATTTATTAGAATACTATAAATCATAATTTTGTAAGTTTCACAAATAATAACAAATAATGTTTTGAGATATTTCAATAACTGCAACTTTTGTTTCCATATTTCGAATTATAGTTATTCAGTATTTGAAATTATTAAACTTGAACTTGAATAGGAATATGTTGATAGACAGTTCAAATTCATAGCCACCCCCAAAAGATTATAGACTTTAAAAATATATAAAATAACATGACACAAAATATTTTCCATATAATAATTAATTGAAACTTTACAAATAATTAAAACTTCAAGAATGCTTTATAAAGTTACATTAATCTATATAGTATACAACATATATGGAGATATATTCATTATAAGACTTGTAACAAGTTATTATCAGTTCATATTATTAAAAAAAAAATAGACCTATTGTAGTATGTTTAATGTTTTTTCTCTTTGATATGATAGATAATTAGAACATTGACAATATATTTAATATTATTTTAAGAAACTTTTAAACATAAGGATAAATATATTTTGTTGTATGCAAAGTGAAACTGATGAGGATGACTAAAAAGTCATACTAATAAATATAGCATAAGAATAAATTATTTTATCAGTTTTTTTATTTTATCTGATAAATATAAATATCACATGAAATATTTTGAGAGAGCAACAAGAAGCAGCTGTTTATTGACGAAATTCAAAATTTCTGGAGACTTTGGTTTTAGGCTATGCTTTTTATTGTCGGTGTGTTTAGTTTTTCTGACTTCTGGGTGAATTAAACTTCATATATAAAATTAAAATGAAAATATTATAATTTAAACACATTATTTATTTAATATGTGGAAGAAAAGTTTGTTATTTCATTTTTTTTATTCGGAGTAATATAAATGAAAAATAATGATTTCTAAAATTAAAATCTTATAATATAATTATCTAATTTTAAATTATTAATAGAATATATTAGAGAAAAAATATTCATAAACATTTTATAAACGTTAATTAAAACTTTAGGGAATTCACGTTTATACAATTTGTATAAAATTTGCTAGAGATTTAATTTCCTTCATCTTTAAATTTCAATTTTGCTTAAAATATTTTCGTTAGTATTTATTCATAATGTTTTGCACTTATATATTTCATTCAGTATTGTTGAAACCTTAAAGTATTATGACGTGCAAACTGCTATTGACACCTTTTTGTTTTTTTTCCATTCGATTTACTAGAATAAATATGTTATGTGTATATAATTCGATTAAATTTTTTATAGGTTAGGTTTTATTGCTATTTTTATGTATAGAGATGATATTTGTATATTGTGTGTAGTTGGTAAATATAAAGGTACCTTTAAGTTACTAAAACATCTGGAGATATAGGTAATCATATAAAACAAATTTCATGCAATTTACGAGTATAATTTTCTGTATGTCTTTTGATATTATTTTTGCCTAATGTGAATTATATAATGTATAAGAGACTGGCATGTATAGATATACTTATGCAAATATATGTATAGATAAGATTTGTGTTTGTAAACATAAATGTCTGAATAATGTAACATTAATGTCACTATAATGTTTTTCTCTTATAAATAGGAAATAAAATATGAAACAAAATATCTTTAATATTTGCAAAAAAAAAAATCTTTAATAACGATTTTACTCGGCTGATATTTTACACGCACAACAGTATAAAGTTATTAGACTTTGTATTAAAAGTTTTTCGGACTTTGTTCTTGAGTTTTATATTTTTATTGATATGCTTTGATTTGTGTCTATCAAATCTCAAAGAATTTATCTTATTTCTTTTTAATCAACTCATTCATGGATATAAATTTAGTATAAAAGAATTCTTTAGTATTTTCAGTAATAAGAAATTTATTCGAAATTCTATATTTATAAAATCTAGTAAAATGAAAAGGTGAAACTAAGGTTGTTCAAGTCATTACGAAACTGCTTTTGTTCTGACTTTTTTCTTTTAGAATTTTATTACTCAAATATTATGCAATTGAACGAATATTTTTTGTAACCATCTGTTGTGAACGTTATATGTAAAAATGTTGAATATATGAACATCATATATTATATGTATCCAGGTCATAATAAGATCGTGTGACCATATAAATGTATGAAGGTTTTCCATTTGACTGTATATAAATATTTCATTTATTTTTCCAGAACTTTGTTGGAAAATTAATTTTAATTTTGATTATGACATCACATATGTAAGACATAAAACATATTGTACAAATAAATATAGTAAAGACAAAATTCCAACTGATTTTTAGTAATAATTTTGTTTCATTTTTATTAAAAGAGAGAAGAAGTTAAGTTGTATATAAGAAAAAGTTTTTAAGTAACTTGTAAGTTTAAATTTTATCGATTTTCCTTGTTCTAATTATTTATTTTATAAACTTTCTAAAAATTTTATTTTGTGTAAGTTAATTTGTTGTTCTAGAAAATAAATTTTTGATATTAATAAACTTATAAGTTAATTATTAAACACAAATTGATTGATACGAGATTAAAGGTCTTGTCGTATTTCAAAATTTATGGAACAATTCAATCCTTTATAGAAAAAGAATTGAAGTTGAGAAATTGGTTATCGAGAAAATATTATGAAATTATAAACATTAATAAAATTTGAATATAAAAGGTAAAAAGATATTGAATATAAATGGAAAATTAATAACATAAAATAAAGTGAAAATACTAATTCAAGAAGTTTCAATAGAAAAACAATCCATAAGTTAATGTATCCCGGATGAATATACATTTATTTTATTCTTTTGTGTAATACGATATAGAATAACATTTGTCTGTTTCATTTTAAAATATAAAAAAGGAAGTATTAATGGAAATTTTCAATTCTTCTGTTCTTCATGATAAATAAAGATTCTAATCACTTTTTTCTTGCGGTTTATTCAATCTTTTTTTTTATATAAGAGAAAACATTTTAGTGTTGATTATTATTAAATATACAAAGAAATGAAATAAACAAAATAATAATTGATTTTGGTTGCGTATATATAAGAATATATTATGTATGTATACACTTAAGAATATTAAAGGACATCGTTTCATTAAATTTTGATCGTAATTATTTTTTTTAATCTTATTTATATGAGGTTCAAAAGTCTCCTTTTATCTAAAATTTATACAAATAATGAATAAAGAAAAATAGACACAATCAAAATCTCTGTTCACCCCTTTATATTATAAAGACACATTTATGTGGTTTATTGTAATTAATAAACAAACTGAAATAAAACTTTAAACTGTTTCCTCTCCTACATATGATACAGTAGATAGAGTTGGGATAAATCATCACTGTATTTCTTATGATTTAAATAATTGGTATGTGAATAATGAAATCTAAAATAATTTCAAATTCAAGATAAATTATTTTTAGTAATAAGTATTATATTAGTGCTTGAACATCAAATGAAAATTATTATTATTGACATTTTATCAAATTTAAGGGAATTTGTCGTTCTAAATTTTATTAAATTTATTTCAAAGCCTTTCGTAATAAAAAGCTAAAGTATCAAATATAAATTCTGGGAAAATATAGTCTGAGATTTATACCTACATTCCAATAACATAAGTTATAGTTAGTATTTTATAGTTTAGTTAAAAATACCCCAGTTCATGTTTTCGTTTAGTGAGAACAGTTTATGTTCTTAACTTTGATTTTATTTTATAAAAATGTCATTTGTAAAAGATCCCCTATTTTTCGAGTTAAAGCTGACGGCCGCAGAGATTACACTAAAGATATATATATATATATAAAAAGAAATAGAATGAAAGATATTGAGGAACTCTAGTGTTTTTATTATAGACGAAAAAATTTTGTATACTAATATTAGAAAACAGTATATTTGTTTGATATTTCTCTATGATTTTCTATATAATATAATATGTATTTGTTTTTGTTTTGATTGACCAAAAAAAGGAAAGATAGTAATTGGATTTTATTTCTGGATTATTATTATTGTCATTATTTTTGTTATTCGTTTTGTTTATATTGTATGCGTTAGAAAGAAAATGATGATACATATTATTAAATTATATAAAAAAAATACCAATAAGAGTAAAAAAAAAGGCACAATATTTTCTCTTATTAAATTAATCAGGATTTCGGATATAAAATAAAACTAGATGTGAAATGACAATATGAAATTACAATTTTATTGTATTGATTGTATAAAAAAAGATGGGTTTGATTGTTTTGAATTGTGGATAAATCAATTAGTAGTTCGTTTTTTATTTCCACTTTAATTGTATGTTAAAGTCATTCAAGAAAAGAATAGTTGTGATGCAATTTTCTCGTATTAAGAGAACTTTTTAATTAATTAAATAATGAAAATCTATGAAAATCTTTATACTAATTTCTTCTTTATTGTACCAATATATAAAATCAGAACACAAACAAATTCTTGGTATCCCACTTTTATAATTGATTAATTCAAGTTCGTTAACAAAAAATTCCAATGACTAATATTCTGCTTGGTTATTTTATCTTCCTTTTGAACTGTGATGATGCCAAATGAATATTTTCCTAGAAAACTTTCAATAGAAGTTCCAAAAATGTTGAAATAATCCAATATAATGAAATTTTGGATGACATTTTAGTAATTAAAGTATTAAATAAATAACCGCAACAAGTGTTTAATTACAATTTAAGAAATTAATTAAAGGAATAATTAAATTCTGATGTCATCATTTAGACAGTGAGGTTAAGAAATTAAAGGCAAAATAACACTTACTTAAATTTTTGTAATTCAAATAAAAAATATTAATTTTTGAAAATATTATAACACATAAGACAAATAAATCATCAATTGTAATAATTAATTATATTGCTTGTCAAAAAAATATTTATTTTCAACTCTCGAAAACATGTTTCATTTTAATGCTTGCTTTTTAAAATATATAAAATTGATATAATTGGTAATTCAATTGGTACAATTAAATCAGAAAATAAAGTTTGATTTTCATATAAAAAATGTAATGAGCTTCAAATGTATTCAATTCCCTTTTGTTTTGTATTCGTATAATAAAAATTAATTAATTTTTTATTCTTCACTTTGTATTTGTTTCAAAATTTTTCATAGATTTTAATTTATGAATTTATCTTATTAATGTATTTAGAACAATAATATCTATAAATCGCTTTCGCATATATCATTAGAATAAATTGGTTTTTTCTTGAAAAAATTCATTAATATTGAACAACTTTAGAGGTAAAGAATAAAAATTCATTCGTTTGTAGATAATTAGTTATACATAAATTTAAACACGTCTGTGTATATTTCATTAAATTTTGAATCATCGAAAATAACATGTTTTTTTTTCAGTATTTCTCATTGTTTTAACATTTTATAGAATTTATTGATAAATTATGAATAAAAGAACTCAATTGATTAATCAATACGTGAAAGTAAAAATAAATTTAAATAAAACGTTTTTTTTTTTTTTGTTGATGTGCTTCAAATAATTTTTGTCTCGTCAATTGAATAATAATACATACGTTTAAATTTTATTAGAAAAATAGAAATGAATCTGATATCGTTATCAGAAAATAAAATACTTTAGAAGAACCTTCCTACACAGAAAAATTTGCATAAGTGAAAATATTTATAAATATTTACTGTAATAAAATGAATGTGACAGAACCCAAAACCAAATTGATAAAAAAAAATAAAGTAGGTAATATATACTTATATTACCTACTTTATATATTATTTGGTATGCAAAACAGAAAATGAAAAACGAAATACAGAATAAAAAGAGAAAAAAAAAATCTGATATTTATCCATTTCCTTTGAATTGAGTTTCAGTGAAGTTATATACATACAATAAAATTAATGTTGCAATGATAATTATAATAACTTTAGTAAAGTGTAATCGATGAACATGATTTAGATAAAAATAAATAAAGTTCCAATTTATTGATTTAATTCAATTAGATTTAAAAGTTAATGTGATCTTTAATTTTAAGAATTACAAGAATCCTTTCTTTCAAAATAAAGAAAGAGAAATAATATCCACAAACATATTTCAGCATTCTATAAGAAATTTTCTATGAAAATAAAATTAATCATATCTAATAAAACATATTTGAAAGTTATCAAAAGCAACAAATAAAAAAAACTGATTAAAATTTGCATGATGAATAATTTCTTATCTTATTCAAGTGACAATATTCATATTTTACATACTGACAAAATATATTGGAGACAATCCAGAAACGATAAATTAAATTTGCTATTTCATTTTTAAAATGTGAAACCATAAAAAATAATTTGATTTTAGAATTTCACTCAGAATTGATTTTTTCCAAATGAGTAAGTACCTATGCAATGATATAATTTAGGGTTTTTTAGAGGGTTTTGTATAAAACGTATATATAATATACATACATATACCTATATACGATAAGAATAAGTGAACTTTCATTCATCAAGTGATTTTATCCTCTTTAAACCTTCAATGATTAAAATATACATCCTTGTAGGATTCTTATTTTATTGCCTTGAGAATATATAATTATATAGTGTTTGTGTTCAATATGTTTTTTAGTGAGTATAAGTATTAGTATTTTATTGATTTTATCTACATAAATTAATTATTGATCAGAGAACTAATATAAATATATACATAAATAACCGCACATCTTTATAGCTTATACATATTACGTATTCAGAAAATTTTATAGAGTATGTAGACGCACGCACAAATTACAATATTTCAATCTCATACGTAACTTTTGTTATCACGCAAGTTAATTATATTTCAATTTATCTTGTATTTTGTCTTATCTTACAGCTGATTGAAGTTATTGCTTTGACATTGAAATAATATAATACTTGAAAAGAAATCGAGTATGGCACAGGACTTACATTTTTTTCTTCCTGAAAAGCTTTAATGGTCGATTTAAAATTTTATATTGTTTACGCATCTTTCAAAAGAAAGATTCTTTTATTTCAGTAACATTTAAAATTGAAGAATATTTTCTATGAACACATTTTAATGGATCAAAGAAATGAAAATATATTTCTAATGAAAATTTAAGAAAAACAGTATAGAAAAAAATCAAACAAATAAGACCAACAGCATCTGTTAATATTATTTATTTATTATAACCACAAATTTCTCTCTGAACTAAACTGAACCTTTTGTTACAATAATAATAAATTGACATTGTATTTTAGGGGGATCGTGATCTGGGATCAAAAATACTAGATTATACCTACTTTTTTTTTCTTTTCATTGTGTAAATGTTTTTATTATTTATAATCAAAATGTGTCATGATGACAAGACAATTTACAATTTAACAAAGAAAAAAAAAGATATAAATTTCAACAAACCATTGATTAATGCTTAAATTATGTCTGTTGAGATTATAGAGATGTTATTTTTCTGCTTCTTAAAGATTTGTAAATTCCATATATATTGCAATTTTGATCTAGAAAGTTAATATTTTACATTTTCGTTAGATTATTTGTTCAAATTATTTTATTCATTTTCATATAAACAGAATGTGTCAGTATTTGTGGTTGTTTTCAGATTAAACTTTAAAACAAAAAATATATTTAGTAACTTTATAAATTTTTATAAGTTTTTTGTTATAATTGATGTATTATTTTTGTATTAAGATTATTTATTAAATTTTTTCACTGCTTATTGATTATGGATAACAATTATCAACAATAATATTCGATATTATAAAGTATAACTTATAATTATTCAATTAATGCTTAATTTACGTTTTTTGCATGTTAGCCAAGGTATAAGAATAATATTTTCTAAAAGTTAAACTTAATTTAGAAAGCAAAAGTTTTATATAAGAAAATTTGTGGTGATTGACAGGAAATTTATAAACTCTTCAGCTCGATAATTAAAAGGGTTAAAATGTCATTTAATATTATTAAATTCTTACCTTAGA
This sequence comes from Pedicia rivosa, assembly GCA_963082725.1. NCBI lineage: Eukaryota > Metazoa > Arthropoda > Insecta > Diptera > Pediciidae > Pedicia > Pedicia rivosa. The sequence goes on from OY720153.1 coordinate 25,684,996, forward strand.
TCAGAATATCTAAAAAATATTCAAAAGTGTTAGATAAAAAAAGAATTATCATTAATCCTAAAAAAGAGAAAAATTTTCTCGATTCTCGTGACATTGAGATAGGTAAATGTAGAACAGAATTTAGAATAAGTTACTTTTTTCGACTGAATTATATATTTTTTTTAAATAATTTCTTACCTATTGAAAGGTTTATTTAAGTTCATTAATTTAAATACTAACTACAGTCGTAGAAAAACATCATTATCTTACTTTTTCAATTAAAAATGCTATATATTTCCTTCTCATCTATTAGTATAGATTCTGCTTTTGGTTCTAGCAGTAGAATATAATGATTTATTTTTACTTTATTAATAGAAAAATTAAAATCTTTAGCACTTTTCTATAATTGATTTTCATTACCCATAAAGATCCTTATCGAAAAATATGTACTAAAAAATGTTGTCATTCTTAATTATGCTATTTAATAAACGCCTACTTACCTAACCTACTAATAATCAATTATTTTTTAAATTTATATTAATCGTTTTTTCCTTCTTTCACCTTGTTTTTTTTTTATAAAATATTTTACATTTTATTTTCAAGATAAATTTCTTGAAGAAACTTTTTTCCGTTTCATACTTTTTCTTCTTCTTCTCTTAATTTTTTTGTTGAGTTTAGTAATCAGATCAACCTTGCTTTAATAGTTAACAGGTATTATAATTCGAACATTTCTGAAAGTTTTAAAGTCTTAAATTATATCTCTACAAAAAAACACTGTAAAGCTTTTTTACTTTTATTTAAAACAATATTGTAGTTAGCAGTTTCAAATTATTCAAAGGAGACGCAAAATCATTTAAGACAAATTAATTAAGAGATTTTATACATAATTGTAAAGGTTATAAGAGTCCTTTTAAATAAATTTGACTTAAAATCAAAGGGACTCAAGATAAGAAAGATTATAAAAGTTCAAGTTTAAAGAACTTATAAAAATCAAATTTTAGGAATCGATTTACAATTAAATTAACACTTTATTCTTCATTCAAAGAAATTAAAATCAAAAATATAAATTTTTCGTGTATGGTTCAATAAACTTTCAATTCGCATATATCTAAATATTCCTGGGTCACCAGATGCCTCAAATATAAATTTTGAGGTCATTAATTCACCCCAAATTACAACATTAAATAATTCATCAACTTTTTTAGAAAGAAAGTTTCCTTTAAAAATCTAATGAAAATAATTATTCATCCAATTTAAATAAAATTTTTGGAATGATAACTTTTCAATACAGAAAAAGTATTATTTAATAAAAAAGAATTAAAATAAAAAAAAGTTAAAGATATTTTTCAATTTATTCTTATAATGTAATAGAAAAAATCTTATCTTAAAAAATAAGGGAAAAAGTTCTGGTCAATTTTAACAATCTTCAATTAATTATTGGTGATGATAAAAATGAAAGTATTTTTGAAACTGTGTAATGAAATTTTATATATGTTGAATAAATAATTACTTTAGTTATTTTATAAAAGAAAATATTAAAAAAAAATTTTTTATGCACATCAGTAGAGTAAAGGTCTAATCGAAAGTTTTGAAATCAATTAAAAAAATTTTTATATGGATCCAACGATGTGATCTTGAAAATTAAAATAAATATTTCCACTAAAACCCAAATAAGTAAGATTTTATTTTAATTTTCAAATAACATTTTTACTCAAAGGTATAATTTACATATAATTTTCTGAACAATGGATTTGGCTATATTATATTATATTATTATTATATTATATTATTATTATTATATTATATTATTATTGGCTATATTATATTATATGAATAAATATATTTTTTATGCCAAAATCAAAATTTTGAATTTTTGTATCTATAAGAAACTTATTTGAAACTCATATCTCTTGATATTCAAAATCGGAAGAATTACTCATTAGTTCATTACTTATTCATATATATTTGTTCTATAAATTAAAATTAATCATCCATTTATCCAATCAATTTATTTTGTAGTTGAATTACATTTGTATCATTTCTTGAAATAGTTAATATTTAATTTTCTTTATTAGCTTAGGACACCGTAGCTTAAATGATACTATTTAACTTTTTGTATGAAATTATAATGTTTTTCATTCAATCACTTTATATCTGTAATTTGGTTAGTACTTCCAAAACTTTTATTATAACAATAATAATAATAAAAATAAAAGTATTAAACTTTATTTTCTAAAATGTTTCAATTGAAATACCCAAATTATTATACAGCTTTATTTATTTATTACATAAAATCTATTTACATATTTTTAAATGGTTATTTATTTATTCATGTCCTTTGCATGTTAGATTGTTGTTTGTCCTTATATTTAATTTAAATAAAGAAATACTAATGATACGAGTATATATATATATGTAATATTGAATTTCAATTCATTCTTTATTTAGGTAATTCATATATTGTACCTAAGAGCATTAAAACAATTTGTTCCAATCCAATTAATTATTTTTAGTATTTACAATTAAATACAATTCTCTGTATTTTGTACATTATTAGGTACACCTAATTATATATTATCATATATATAAATTAATTTGATTTGTATGATTAATATATCAAATATTTGACTTAAAATCAAACACAAGAAATGTGTATAATTATATTGTTACGGTTTTAATGTAGTAATTCTTCATTGTTATTATATTATTTTATATTTATCAGAACCAATGTAAAATATTCTACATTTTATTTTTATTTAATATGTTGTTAATTATTTATGCTCAAGGCAACCTATTAACCAAATGAAAATGCATAGTTGTTGAATCCTTCACATTTTAGAAATAATAATATTGTATGATAAAGATGTATATTAATACATACCAGCCTTAATACTTAAAGTGTTGTATAGAGGAACATGAAACACTAAATTATAATCAAATCATAATCAATAAATAATTATTTAATGGAATAATCTGTAAATCTCTTATAATAATTTATGTTCGTAATATCGATATTGTAATTAGGTGTTTCTCTATTATTATTTATTTCAATTTAGGGAAATCTGAATAATATTGATTAGCCAGATAAAGTTATGTTAGAAATTTAATTAAAATAGCCATATTACATAATGAGAAAAACATTCATCGATTAATAACAGTTCTGATTTGTTTTGCTATGGATGTTATGAAATAATTATATTATTAAATTTTTAATGTTCCAATGACTACAATGATTACATATAATACAAATATTTAGACTAGAATATTTAGCAGGTTTATATATGTATTTATTCTAATAAAAATATTGTATTTTATTGATGTTTTCCTATAGGGGTGAGGTTAAGCTAAAAGATTCAAAATTTAGAAATACATATGTAATGTTCATATGTATGTAATGTAGTACATATAAATACATAAATCAAAACATACATAAAATGAGATTATTGCGTATTCCATAGAATTCTTTAAATTTGATTTCCTTACTGAAAATATGATCGTATGTGAAATTGTTGAAGTGCAATTACAAATATCTATAAATCAATTAAATTGTTTAATAATAAGAATAATAATTTAAAAATGATTTTATTATATTAATTGAAAATTTTTGCTTTTACAAACAAAAAGAAGAAATTTTTCGTAAGAATCTGTATAATAAACATAAGAATATCCAAAAATATTATAAAGATTAAACTCGAGTTTTTAGCAATGTAATTATTAGAATAAAAACTTAGAATATAAAAATAAAATCTTTGTTTCTCTCAATTAACTTTTTTTTTATTTTTAATAAGGTACAAAAAGGGCAGCTTTTTACTTAAATAAACATTATATTTATAATACTCTCTGCTATACTTGATAACATCAAAGTTTTGTTAAATCCTTTTCTAAATAATATTAGTTAAGGTTCTTAAAAGGGTATTATCTAAAAAAAAAAACACAGTAAAGCTATGAAAATTTTAAAGACCAATTTCAACGTTTCATAAAAATAGCCTTTAAAAGTTCATTCTTTCGCAATGAGAAGTGGTTTTTGGTTTTCAGAACACAGTTCATTAAAAAAATTAAATTGAAATTCATTCCAAGGCTATTAATAAAGATGCAGAATAGAAGTTGAATAAGAACAATTATCATTAAAATAATCCGAAGCTTGTACAAATTGTTTTTATAATTTTAAGAAAACCTAAATTTGAATTTATTCTTAACAACAATTAATTAAAATTTACCTTTGCAATAAGTACTAATTATTTTATTAAATTTTTAAATAAATTGATTTCTTACAGTAAAATTATTTTTAAAAACGAAATTTGGATAAACTAAATGTGATTTCTATGGTATCTTAAATCACATGTTATTAATTTATTTAATTTTTATATTGGTAAGTGCTAATAAATTGTTAATTTAAATTCAAATGATTTAATATGAAAAATTATAAAGTTACCTTTAAACATTTACAGTAATTTGATTAATTACTTCAATTAATTGTTATCCTTTCAATGAATAAAAAAAATCTATTACATATATCTAAATACCATTTTAAAGAGCCTGTTTCTGCACTGCAAGAAAAAAGCCTTTAATTTTAAATAAAAAATATTAGAGAAAAATGCTGGCAAAATGTTTAAAAATAAGAAGATTTTACCTATACATATTTATGCGAATTCTAGAGCCTATAAAGCGTTAACCCAAAGCTATCTTGGTGACATAAATTTCAATGTTTTATAGATTTTCATTATGTAACCAAAGGAGATATGAAAGACAGAAATACTTTCTTTACCTGTACGTCCTTAAAACTAACATAATAATGGCTGCTTTTCTTCCAAATTAAGTATTATTATCTCTATAAAATAAAAGTAAGTTCTTATTTTTATGTTTATTATTATTTTTAAAGGTAAAAGAATAATTCTTATAAATTTTCGTGAGTAGACTCTTTAAAAGTAAAATCTACTTCAGACAAAATAATTAAACAAAAAAAAAAAAGATAAAAATCAAATTGATTAATAATCTGTCTGCGGTATTTTTTTGTGTGAGTATTATCTTTAAGATGATAGGGAAAAAATAGTATATACATGAACTGGACCATTTGTTCGTGGGTCATAAAGATGACACTATAACCTCTTGAGGATTACTGTAATTACACTTACTCATATCATCAAATAATATAATTTTTGTTTCTGACTGTCGTTGTGTTTGTGGTGTAGCGTCTTTGATTATTTAAACATTATATAAGTAATTATGATGATGTAATAGTGTTCTACTATGATTACATGTAATTAGTTATAATAGTTGTTTGTAATCTGTATAAATACATTATTCTGAATTTGAAGATATTATATTTATATGACTGTAATAAAGTGGGATTTATGTCAGATTTTATGTACAATTTAACAGTTGATGGGAAAAATGTTATGCGTAAAACAGATGTGAAAACAAAAAATAACCATTGTAAAACTTTACTTTTCACAGGTCATTTTAAAAGTGTCTATATAATAAATCTTTGAAAATCTAGAGATAAATAATCTCTGAAAATGTTCAACTACAAATAAATAAAAAAGTTCTTATATTTCGTATAGTTTTGTATAAATTCAGTTATTACTAAATATAGTCATCCTTATCAGAAACATACTTTATTATAATATAACAGGTTGGTTAAAATAATATCTACCTTAAGTTTATGATTTAGATTATTAAATTTTATAATCATATAATCAAATAATATTTATCCTCTATAACTGACAATATTAATTCAGTCATTTCTTTATAAATAATTCCAAATATAATATATTTATTTTAGATTCTATTTTTGTATTTCATATAGAATAAATCTCATCACTCACATTAAAACATCAGAGACAGATATACAGAAATAGTAACATAAATGTTAAATATAAATTTAAGCATAATAAATTTGATAGATACAAAAGATTAAAAGGTAAAACAAATAAACCCTTATATACATTATGACAGTCATCCAATTACACCCTTTTATCATCAAAGCATATATCTACAATTAGATGTGACTGATAAAATTAACGTATAAAAGATTATTTTCTTTGTTATTTTTTGAAAGGAAAAAAAAATAAATTCTCTTTATTTAAAATAATCCTAATAATATTTTTGTTATAATTCGTATTTAAAGGGAATTATAATTTAATTTAAAGTATTTTTTTAAATATTCACTGAATTGGTATTACAAAAAATTAAAATAAATGAAAATGTATTGATTTTTACAGAGAAAATTTGATTCAGAATAAAAGATTATTTAAGAAATTTATCACAATTTTAAATTTAATAAAGAAAAACTTCAATTATTATTTATTGTAAAGATTAAATTTTACATTTTTCCGTAAGTAGTTATATAAACAATAATTCTCTTTTATATAAACATATAAAAAGTCAAATTTTAAATATTTGTACTAATATTATCCTTTATTTCCATAATCCTTGAATTCAGTTCATAATTCTAACTTCCGGATTATATATCCTAAGGGCAGAAAGACAATTGTAGGCAGCTGTGCACTCCAACTGTAGAATTAAATTATAAGTTATGTCCGGTTTTTTAGACGTTTTTATGGTGAAAAAAATAATCTGCTAAATTTGCCATAAATTAGATAAAATTAACCCTTTAAGGAAGACGAAACTTTTAATAATTTAAGAAAATATTATTTTTATTCACTAAAAAAACCATCAAAATAAAATATTTTAATTCGATTACATATTCAATTCAATTTGCATTTATTATTACAATTGAAAATAACTAGTTAGTAATGTAGAAAAGTTGGTGAAACTGCATATTTAAATGAATTTTATAAGTCACAAAATTACGATCATCCGGTTAACCATATTATTTGATATAAAAAAATGCTCAAATATATAGTTTTGCTGATTGTAAAAAGGAACTTTGATTATATATATTTATTACCAATACCTTTTTTTTTGCTCAATTTTATCAAAGAATAAACTTTACCTTTACTACATGCTATTTTTTTCTGTCATCTGTTTGTGTTGTTTTTGTATAAACGAAGTTTATTATAAGGTTAGTAGTCTATCCAGGATATTTGTTTGTGTTAGGAATATACGAATAAGGAATATAGGGGAACATCCTAGGTTATACCATACCACGCTATACTATAATTTATTTATAGACTGTTGACTGTTCAAATAAAGTTAAACAAAAATCAACCATAAATTGATTGAAGGAAAAAAAAAAGTTAAAGGAAACCAAAAGAAGAAATAGAATTTTTCTATAACTTTGAAATTTATTTTACGTATGTGCTCCTAATGAGTTACTGAAATTATTAATCAAAAGAAAGTTGTAATAAGTAATTCAGTAGGTATTCTTAAATTGATTATTTTTACTGATTTCAAATAATTATAATTTATCTAATTAATTTAATCAATACCATAACGTTAAGTTATAAAAATTAGATTCATAAATTACAATATAAAAGGATTTGAGGAATAAACGCACAAATATTGAACTTAAATAATTAGAAATTAAATTAAAGGAAATTTTTTGAAGAAACATTCATATAATAATTGATAATTATTATTTAGTAATTAAGGGAAATTGTTTTTCTCGCAATTTTCGTTTAAATATTTAATTTGATTTTCTTCCCTTTTAAAATAATAGAATAAATGAATGTGTATGTATTTCTCTATCCTTTCTAAATTCAATTGAATTTAATTTTAATTCTAATTTGATAATATAAAAATAACAGAAAAAAAAATTATTATCAAAATACAACATAATAAAATTATACATAAAGTGCTTTTTAAAAACAGATTATATGTTTTCAAAATCAAATTACAGAATTTTAATGTCTGTTTATAAGAGACGAATAAAACAAAAAAAAATATATATAAATTTCTTTGTTTTGCAAATTAGATATATTTGAGTAAATAAATGATCCTTAAAATACTTTCAATTCAAGTATATTATGTTTTTTATTGTGTATATTTATATAAAACGTGATCTACATCTTTTTTAGCTTAATCCACATATGTTACCAAAAGTGTGTATTTTTTTAAATAGCATAACGACTATGAAATTCCTAACCATTATAACGTTAAATCCTTATATCATGATTTTTTTTTTGGTTTTTAATTTAGGATACATTATACGAGCGCTACAAACAAGAAAAAAAATATTCTTGTTTCTATTTCTTACATAAATAAAATACACCCAAAAACACACATTATATGCCATATATATATATATATATATATATATATATTTCTGCTGGCATGATAATAACAATAATATTTAACTTTTATTCAGAAACAACTGTGGCCATTTTCCATTCATTGCTTTATTATAGAATATATTTCTTATGTTTTTATATTAAATTTTATTGTGCCATACACGAATTTTATTTTTAAATTTGATTAATCTGACTAAATAACAGAATGGAAAATAACGAGATTTATTATAAATTTTTGTTCTTTCCCTAATCTTCTTTCTCATTTATTTTGTCTTGTATTTTAACACCGAACAGTATTATTTAAAAAAAAATAGATATAAAACGGAAGTCCAATTAAAATATTATTCATCTCTTCTAGAATGTACGGATTTCCCTTCTTTGATTTGATTTTCGTTGAAATTGATTTTTACTGTAACCCTAATAAAATTTTCTCATTTTATTCTGTAATTTTATGATCAAAAATGACCAAATTTTTATAAAAAAAATCCAGAAAAAAAATAAAAATCCGATAAAATATGGTCAAATCAAAATTTTTTACTTCTCCCCTTTTCAAAATTCTATGTTTTTGTGTCCAGAGTTTAATAAACTTTCCAAATAATTTCCGGAAAATTTCTTTATAATTCTATAAAAAAAATCCAAATTGATCTTTTGGTTTTATTTTTATGTTCTTTAAGTGCTATTTGGTGGATTTGTGAACTGTAAATTCAGCATACAGTCGGTTTTGTTAACAAATTTAAAAGAAATGCATAAATTTATGTATCGCAAATACTTTATTGTTGATTTTATTCAATTTACTGAAATAAAATGAATTGGAGTTTTTTCCTCGATTAAATTTGGTTATAAACATTTTAAATTTGTATGAATAAAAATCAAAATAGAATCAAATTAGGATGACAAATTATAATTAAATTTAAAGGAAGTTGAAGATAATACGAAATCACTTGTTTATTCTTTTAATTACGCATTATAGGATTTTGAGGATATTGAACTTATAAACTTGCTGCTAATGTAAGCCCGATGATTATGTAAAATGTAAAATGAGTGACTTGGGTCTATAATGGAACGTTTTCACTCAATGTCAACACTAATTTATATTTCTTAATTTATATTATGATGATACATTAATCTTTCGTAAGTGTTATGTAAATATATACGACCATTTTTTTCTACATTCTTTGAATTAATCAATGTTTCTCTAAAGTTTTTGTTGAACTTATGTAATAAAGGTTAGTTACAAATAGACGCCGATCAATGATCATTTAACTTAAAAACTTAACAATATCCCAAAACTACTCATAATAATCAACAAAAATGTGGTTATATTAAAAATAACTTTGAGATTTTTTTGCGAATCATAATAATGTGATTAAATGGAGCAGTTTCAAGGAACAATATTTATGGTAGGTCCATATGCAAAATTTCATCATATTGAATAATAATTACGTCTACCCTCATCTAAAATGAGTTATAGTGTATATTTAATCCTTATTCTTCTTTAATATTTTTTTTGGGTAGTTGTAAATTGTAATCTGATATATTAAACGAATTATAAATCATACAAAACTTCATCCTTTTCTTTTCTTCCCGCATTTATTTGCATAATTTACGTATATATAATTCTGATACACATGTTTAATTCTGACATTCAGGATTAAGAATGTCTGCAAAATAAACTATAAAATTTTAATACTCTTTAACTTGACCCTTTAAAATTCAAACCTTGAAAATTCATATGGAAATATTATGTCTGAGTGCAATGAACGATTTAATTTTTTTTAATGGTAAAAGTAAATCAAAAAGTAAAATATATAATTCAATTTTCTCAGAATTAGAAAACAACATAAAATTCCAATGTCTCCAAAATGCTACCTACAGATAGAGAGATCATGTATTGATTAAGATAAACTAATAATTGGTATAACAAATACCGTTCAAACAATTTGAATTGTTTTCTGTCATAAGCAATATAAAATCTGTCATATACATTAATATGATTATATTAAATTGAAAGGGCATTTGAATTGTTATAAAATTTAAATCCAATTTTTTTTTTGTATATTGGTTTAGACATTCGGATATATGCAGCAAATTTAATCATATCAAATAACGTTTAACTTTTCTAAATTTTTTGACATGAAAAAAATAATTTAAAATTAATCAATCAGTTTCTTAGAAGAAAATTGTATCAACATCTTCTAAATGAAAATTTTCATCAGACCTTCTCACACTCTCAATAAAAGTTTAAAATTACAAATTAAATTCAACTGCTTTAGGCTATTCTCACAATTAAAGAAACTAAATTCTATATTATTCAATTAAACTCTTTGTCACGTCTCTGAAAATATACTATACTCTATACATTTAGTTTTTTATAAAAAGTTTAGTTTAATTAAAACGTGTACACTTGTACATTGTAATTGATGTTCAATTTTTTTTCTTAAATATTTTTTTTAATAATTCCGAGTAACAGAGGAAAGTATACCAAATTTAGTTAATTGTCAAACAATTTAAAATGGGTTAAAAGTTCATTATATTAATTGTCAAAAGCAAAAATTGTTAATTATTATAAATTGTATTAAAGTGGGTAGATATTCATGTAGCTCGTATTTTTATCGCATATTGGAAAAAATTTTCTTTAAGTTTTGAAGGTAAACAATAATTTTAATTAAATTTTCTTATATTTGGAATTTAAAAAAAAAAATGTCCTTTCTTGTATAAATAGTTATGTTAAGTTTTTAACGAATGATATTTTATATTTTTCACATAAATAAATATATATCTGTTATTAGATAAAATTAAACTTTATCTATAATATAGACACGAATGATGTTTTAATTTTTAATTAAAATATTTTATGGTTCATAAATAGAATTTAAATTAACATATTTTTTTGATTTTAATAAAATGAAAAGAAACAAAAAAGGGTAAATGCTAAAAAAAAAGACACGAATTATAAATAACTCTATAAAATTCTATTGAAAAATGGACTTGATTAAAATTACTCTAGTTTTATTCAGTAAATCTGAAAAAAAAAAATTGGATAATGAAAATCACATTCCATTTAATAAAAAAAATATTAAATTCTCATACAAAAATTTATCTTAAAATTTAATTGGTTAATTTCAAATATTTCTGGTTGAATTATGGTTTTACAATTTCATCTTTTTTGAGAAAAGAAAAATCGATATCAGAAAAAAATATATTTATATATTTTTGGTAAAAGGAAATTTCAACTTCAACAAACAAAAATATGAAGAATAATTTAATATTTTTTTGCTGTAATTTCTATGGAAACTTTAAAATCAAAAAAGTTTTTATTTTAATTTTGGTATTCCAGGCATTTAATCGAAAATGTTAATTAAGTTTAGTCACTATAGATGAGACGGTCAGTTTGTTCGTTAAAATTTTTTTTGCACGTAAATACCAGGATATCAAGTCAGTGAAAATATATAATGATATAAATTTATATATTCTGTACTCGTCGTCATTTTTGACATAAATATCTTATCTTTGGTTTCAGAAAAGTCATTGTGGAACAAAACCTAATAATATATACAAATTATTTATAATTATGAAATTCGATCGGGAAACAATTTATTTATTATAGGAGAGTAAGATATCTATAGAGTTTCGGCTGAGAAGACTGATAAATAGATTATTATATTTGTTTACCCCTGGAATAAATTTAAATGGAAACACTAAAAATTTCATTAATCACAAATCTTTACACACAACCGAGACCCGAGAAGAGCAGTCACCCGGATAGTGAAAGGTCCCAAGTTCGAGTCTCGGTTGTGGCATAGAAGGTCTTGCAGTCAATCAATTTTTCCTCAATAAACTTTAATATATTTCTAATGTTGAAAATGAATTTGGTTATTGATAAATTAAAATAATAACACAAATATCAAGTGAACAATTTAAAAAATATTTCACTGTTAATTAAACTTTGACTGATATGCTTGTCTGCTAATAAAATATGTTTGTAAATAACGTGTTGAATTTTGTCGCATTTTTTTTAATAAATTATTTCTCATAATGTCATAAAAAATATTCTTATAGAAATCAAAGTATTTGTCTCATATTTAAAATTTCTATTTATGTCATACATGGTCTAAAATTTGAAATACGAAAGTACTTATATTACTAACCTACGATTTTTATTGTTGTATTTTCTAATTTCAAAAAGTAAATGATAAATAATAATTATGCATAAAAAGTCAATAGTATCAAGCTATAGTTTTCAATATCAAGAAATGAGTTGAATTCTATTTTAAAAATTTTTTTGAACGGATTGATTTATTGATTTAGTTACTTTAATTCAAAAATGAATATTAAAAAGATTATCTTTATATTTCTCTTAATTTTAACCCTAATTGTGGAATCACCAATAATTAAAGACTTAATGAGATATTTGGGCAATTTGAAATTATGTTTCTTTATAATAAATAATTTTTGATAAAACTTGAATTTCACAATACGCTAATACAACTTTACTATGCAATGTGCTTTGTGCTAGGATGTATAATTATTTGTTATTTAAAAATTATAAAACTATAATTTTATTTAATGTTTCTTGAAAGTATTTCAAATAAATTTAATCGCTTAAATTTTTCTTTTTTATATCAAAAACTTTGGAAACAAAACCAGCAAAAAAAAGTTATTGATTGAAAGATCTGAAAGTTTCTTTTTATAAACATTTTTTAAAATGCAGTTAAAATATTTCTCGCTATATACATTTATAATAAAACTTTATAAAGGATTCTTTTTAAAGAAAAAAAAATGGAGAAAGTTAGGTATTAATATTATTTATGAAAATAAAAACGTCTGGGCATTTTCACTATAGAAAAAAATATTAAATATTAAAGAAAAAGGATAAAACTTAACAGACAACAACAGCAACAAGCCGAAAGTATTTCTTAATTTAACAAATCGTTTTTATCCATACTTTCATTTAACTCAAAATCATTCCAACGATAAATATGTGTCTTTTTAACTTAATCTTCTCTATTACTTAATTTAAGTTTTTACAAGTTTCATTTTATAAACTGTGAAACATACTAGTTAATTTTTGGCTCCTATTATGAGTGCGACTTATTTATTCTTGACTTGGTGTGTATACTTTTTTTTGTCATTTTTTTTTTATATTTGGTTTCTGTAAAGTCTGATTACTTTTAATTTCAAATATAACCTTTTTTTCTTTTTGGTAAAATATAGGTACTATATAAATTTTATATAAACTCACTGCCAGACACAAAATTTGATAAAACATAAAAAGTAATTAAAAACAAATTAGTAGAAGGAGGTGAAAGAAAAAAAAATAGAAACTTTGTTGCGATTAAGCCTCTCTTCTTCTTTTTCTTCTTCTTCTTCTTTGTATATGTCTTCTATTAGATGTTTCATATGAATATATAAACAAAGTTCATGTTAGGTGTTAAGAGAGTGGCATTCAATAAATTAATTCCCATATAATTAAGATAAAAATTACAAATAAATTGACTTAATTTACTTTATAAGAATAGAATTAATTTACTTTAATCAGTGAGAGTTCAAGAATTTCTATATAATCTAAAAATGCATTAAATTTTTAAGTTATAAAAAGATTACAAACAAAAACAAAATTGAAATGATAGATAGTGAAGGATTAAGATATTAATTTCGAGACAAAAAAAAAGTTTCACACTTTAATATAATTTCTTACACATTTGTAAGTAATTGGAAGAATACTTTTATATTTTTGTATTAATTAAAGTCTCGTTTAAGCATAAAATGATAATGTACTTTTCAGAAAAATATTTTCGGTAACTGTTTAATCGTACCAGTGACAAATGCATTAAAAGGTCATGATCATGAGCAGTCGTCTCTAAATGTAATGTAATCACATTAGTTTAATTAATTTTATATAATTTTATCCAATAAAAAATCCCACATCTAAACATTATAAATATTATTACTATTTCATGTAAAAGACATGAAGTAAAAGAGGGATAAATAAAGTTGAGTACAATTTACTAATAATAAATCCAATATATTTTGCTTTGATATTTGTGCTTTTACGAAATATATAAAAGCTTAGTACGCTTCTCTCATGCATTACTCTTTGGAGTAATATAAATGTTACTTCATAAATCCCTGTATATGTATACTAATTAATTGGATTTTCTAAATACACACTTTTCAATTATTTGATTTGAAGGAATAAAAGTACGTTTGATATTATCATTGTATGTGCCTTCACTGTCTGTAAAAGAAAATTGATGCATTTATTTATATTTCATATTTTCATGAAAATTTCTCCATTATACGGTATAATAAAACTTATTAGGTATATAAAGTACATTTCTCATTTTACTTTGCTTTCTTTTTTATTTTCATCAAAAATTTATATAAAATTTTGAAATAAAAAAAATTTCCATAAAACTTTTCTGGAATATTTTTCAAATATTCCCCAATAAATTGTGTCTTTTTTTCACTCTCTGAGACTCTTGTGATGAAACGTAAAAAATGTTTACCAGGAAATTGTTATAAAATACACCTACACAACGTAACATCAATTTCGTAAATAAAAGTTGAATTCATTTTCCAAATATATCAAATATTTCTGTTCATAAATTATATTTGATTTAATCATCAATTTCCTGATATGCATCAAAAAATTCAGAATGTCTAGTCAAGAGCATATACCTTCTTTAAAAAATGCTACAATTAATAATATTAAATTAAAGGTGTTGGAAGATTTATTTTTGAAAAATAAAAGCCATTAGCTTTTAAACTTATAATCTAAAATTGAACAGAAATTGATAATGAGAAACTTCAAAACCATAAAATGAGAGTGAAATCTATTTAATATCATTGGTTTATTTTATTTGATATTTGAATCAGAACCTTTGACATATACTTCTATACATGGTAAAGTAGTCAAGATCAATGACTTATCAAATTTTCTTCCAAAAAATCAAAGTTCATAATAAAATCGTGAAATATATTTACACGTTTTACAAAAAAAAAAAATATAAACCAGAATAAAATAATATCATTTCTTTTTATGATTATGTAGTATTACTTCAATTTGTAGATATAAAGTCAGTCAAGGACTACATAATAATAGTAATATCCATAATAGTAAAATCTTTCAAAAGAAATCTTTATTATTTCATAACAATCGTTCACGTAAAGAAATTGAAAGAAACAGTTTAAACTATTCTATGTAATACGATATGATACCTTGAAAAGAAACTCAATTCGAATTATGATAAAAGTTAGCTATATTTCGTTTAATTTTAAAATTGGAAGTGAAATATTTTGCAAATTAAAAAGCACACTTTATATAGAATTTTCTTAAAATGTAAAATGTAATTAATCAGAAAAAAAAAATTAGTTAGTTTATGAAGTAATAATTAATTTAGGTAATTCATTTGAAATAATTTATGTTATTTCTCATCGCTAATTTTTTAATGAAGGATATAATATGTAAAAGTTCCATCAAAAATATTTTGTTTGTGAATTTTGTTATTTCGTTTGTGACAGGTTGGCTCTAAATAAAATTAGCCTGTGATAAAATACAAAATACAAATATAAAACTAAAATGTAAAACAATAAAACACCGTCACACATACACACATTGCAAAACAATAAATATACAAATTATAACCAAGAGGGAAAAAAGATCACTGGATCATAAGGTGTCGTCCAGTGAACCACAAATATTTATAAATAAAAGATATTGGTTGGAAATTATTAGGACTTCTACACATATATTATTGGAAATAAATTATATTCTATTCTGTTAAAAGATTTCATCAAATATACATTAAAAATATCAATTTTCGATATTATTTGTGTGAATCAAAAATATTTTTCTTTAGTTAGAAATTTATTATTTTATTATTTATTTATTTTTTATAAATTAGATAATTATATTTTTCCTATTATAATTTTTGTCACCTTAGGTCACGTTATTGCTTCGTCGTAATCGACTAAGCTTAGTAATGGAAAATTTTCAAATTCAATAGACACAATTGAAAGAAAATTTCCAAATTTTTTTTTTTCTCACATAGAACGACAAATTGTGGGCAAATTATTTTTACTAACAAAATTTGGAAACTTACATCCTCTCCCAACTCCGTATGTGAACACGATAACTAAAAAACGCAATGAAATTTTCGAATTAGTATTTTTTTGGTCCATTAATTTTGGCACGGTGTCGAGCACCTACCATACAAATTTTTTCGAAAAAAACAGTTTTTCAAGGATAGCGACAACCGATTTCAATGAAATTTTGGGATAATTGTTTTATTATATTAAATGATGGTTCCATGAAATGGTTTCCAGAACTTGGATATATTGTTATCCGTTCTTGTTCAATGCTGACAATACTATCGCATAACATTCGACGAAGCATACAGCCATACTTACCTGTCGTTTTTCTTTAAAATGAGGGAAAATATTTTTGTCTTTTTTATATTTAAAAAGTTAAAAGACAAACATTTATATATTTGTTCCATTTCATCAAAAAGCTTCCATATTCTTTAATATTTCTATTCTAAGATTCACAATTTAAAAAGAGTTTCTGTAAAACATTTGTTAGATTTAAATATACTACGACTCATGTAATCCCATATTTCCAACGATAGAAATTTTTAGATAACACTAAGTACTACTACAATGTGCTATGCGAATTTCGCTTATGTATTATACTTTCTTTATCTTTCTATATAACTCTTTCTCTCTTACATATTTTATAACTTTCTGTCTGATGATTCCTTTTGTTAAATAGAACAGAATTTTTATTTTACCTTTCATTACATAGATAAAATGATATTGTTAAAAAATGTTACAACAGAATAAAGCAACTTATTTTTATTAAACACAATATTTTTTGTGTTTTTTTTTTAAATTCATCAATTTCGAAAGCATTTTGAATTTTATAAAAATGAAAAAATGTCGGTCATAAAATGAACAATTATTTCTGATGTTAATAAATTTAATTGCTACACTTTTTGTCTTTCATTTACTTTAAAAAAATTAAAATAAAATATTACTTCACAGTATTTATTATTTTATAAAAATAGTCTTCATTTTTCTATCAAAACAAAAAAAAAAGAACCAAACCACAAACAAAATAATTTTTTTTATTTAAATCACGGAAAAAAATGCAGAATAGAAAGAACACAATTTTTTTTCAAAAAATACAAATTTTTCATTTCTTTATATTTTTTATTATAAAACGATATTCTTGAATTGTTATATTTTACTGATGTTGAAATTGAAACATTCTACTGTGGCAGAAATTTTTTCCACCGTATATTTATTTCCTTTTTCTATTTTTCTTTTGTGATATAGAAATAAAAAAAAAACACACACACACACACACAATTTCAACTCAATTCAAACTGAATATTATATGAAAACGGTTTTCTATACTTAAATATAAATTGTTCACTCATAATCATAACAAAGTTTAAAGCTTTCAAAAGGAAATTTTGTGTAAATTTAAAGTTTCAAAAATAAAAGAAAATGTTTCCTTCAATTTTCACACATAAATTTATTTATGCAAAAAGAGAAGAATTTTGTTGTACTTTTTTAAAGAATTCTGACAGTTAGATTTTATTATTTATATGTTAATGTATTGTGATGCATTATTTGTAATTTTTGTTTTCAGTTAAAATCATGTGAGAATGTCGGCAAATAAATTTGGTCACGTCGCGTGATTTGTGATAATATCATAAAATTTGAGTGGCATAATAATTTATGAAAAGGTCATCTCCTTTTTTTCATTATCATTTTTTTGAGGGAACCAGAATATATTATTGCTATCATATTATAATCAAGTCATAAAAAGTTTTAATTCTGAAAAAATATTCAATTTAGATTTTTGTTTAATTTTTTTATTAATTTTAATTTATTATACGAATGAAAAAATAATAAAAATCAAGGCCATCCTACTTTCTTAGATTTACGAATAAAATTTTAGATTTTTAATGACGACTAGGCAATGAATATGTTTAAATTTTTTATTCGAAAGTACAATTTCATTTAATTAATTATTGTTTTATTAACAATTTATGCAAATAAAAACAATTCAAAATATTCTTTATGAAATTGTTGGGTCAGAGAACTAGAAATAAATGAATACAAAACATTTTCTAGCATCATATATAAATTCTTCAATATAATCACCGTAATATGTTATGTTACAATTTGAAAAACACTTCTAGAGTGAGCTGATTGAATACTGATAGAAACAAATTATGTAAAAACCAAAACTGTTATATATTGTTCAACTAAATTGATATTTACATCAATTTGAAACACAAACTTCAGCAAATATGTATACACATATGATAGTACATTATTGTATTAAGGCTTTAGGAAAAATTGAACGAAAATCATTTTATCACTTGAAATTCACACTACACTACGTATTATATTATATACTTTATTTTTCTTCGAATATATAATTTATTCAAAATTATTATACCTTTTACGAATTTTTTTTCTTTGTTGTCATAATTTCAAATATTCTCTCTCCCACAATAAAAGAAAAATGAAATTCCTATAAACTGTTTTCTTTAGAGTTGATATAATTCACTTTATATAAATCAATTATTAGTGTTTAGTTGTGTTTTTTTTTTGTTGTCTAATAATATTTTTTTTTTGTTCAGAAATATTTCCATTTCAATTTCAATATTCCAAATACATATATAAAATTTTCTTGGAATTAAATAAGGATGAGTTTTGAAAGATGAAACTTCCCGGAAATTCCCAAAAAAGAAAAAGAATTGAAAGCTACAATTTAATCATAAAGAATATGATATGTGGAATATTTGTTTATGTGTGTGTGCCTGCGTAAAATAATCTGGATACAAAAAAAAATCATAAAGATTAAACTTTAAAGCATTTTTTCATGATTCTATATATATTTTTAAAAGACGCTTCTTTTTTTGTTGTTTGTAATTTAATTTCAGAACAAAACAAATAGGAAAATTTTTGTGCATATTTTTTTTTAAATATCAGCAAAAAAGAAAATTTAACTCAAACAAAGAGAAAGATAATAAGAAGAAAAAAGGCGAATAAGAAATTTTTTGTAATAAATTCATAAAGAAAATATTATGGAAAATTGTTAAATATATAAGATGACATCAAGGCGATTTTGATCAATACGACTTCAAAGATCAATAAATTTTCTCGTATTTCATTTTTCATTTTGTTTTATTTTTTTCATAAATTCGACAAATTGATTTTGTTCATTTTTGTATAGCGCAATTTTAAAGTCTAAGCTTTTGTCATAAATCTTACAATGACTGTAATGTTTGTTGTTATTATATATTATATATACTTTTGTTTCCATTTTTGTTTTATTTTGGAAATAGTTTGAGAAAGTATGTCTTGTCTCGCCAGTTTAAAACGATAGAAATGTTGGGTGATGTATATATAATACTACTAGACAAGATATACGAAAACTGCCTTATTTATAGACGTTGATATAAGAAATATAGAAATCTCTATTAGGTTTAATGCAGAATCGAACTTAAAAAACAAATAAACAAAATTCTTTAAATGATATAAAAACAGTTCCAGATCACTTCAATGTCGTTTCAATTTTATACAAAAAATTTTTTTGTGTATTTTGTTTTAAGTTATTTCCAATAAAACACTTAGCACGAGTACAAACTCGAATAAGTATATTTATTATTATATTAATTTTGTTAAGAAAATAGGTCAATAAAATTTATTCTACTATTTAATTTTAGTCTGATAAATATAACCGACTCCCATGCACTCACATGCAGCATTTCGTGGAAACGAAAAGCCATTTTAATGAGCAGATGTTTATTTTGCTGCCAGATGTATTGACACAATTCAAAAATTCTGATATTTTTAATATTTAAAGAAATTAAAAAATTAAATATATTTTTGAAATTAAAATGGAAAAAGAAAAAATACGACATAAAGTATCGACTTTTATTTTTCGCATTCTTTTTCAATAAATTAAATAAATTTAAATTAAATCCAATAACAAATTCAACAAAGACCAATAGAAAAAATATTAATTTTTAGATTTTACTGTAATTGAATTCTTTTCAAATGAAAATAAATTAATTATAAATAAATTCTGTATTATATTTTTATTTTTTTAACAAATACGGCTGGTATAACGTTCTATGTATGAATATCTAAACAATCTCAGCTAAAGATATTGATTGATAATTTTATCGAGTATTACTGAAAATTAAATCCCCGAAACAGAAATCAAATCAACACTTGGTTCTTTTCAGAAATTTCAAAATTTATTTTGTTTTGCATTTCTGAAATCATTTAAATTCACCTTTTTCTTTCGTTTCTTTTTAATTTATATTGATAGTATTTTTTTAGTTAAATCTAAATACGTAAAAAAATACGCGATAAAAGAAAAAAGATTGTTCACCCCAAAAGTTCAATACTGGTCACGTTTCTATCATATAATCTAATAAAATTCGCACGTCTCGTTTCCGAAAGAACAAAAAAACTTTTTCCGCACAGAACAGAAGACATTTGAATGTTTACTATACATTCTGTTATATTGATAAAAAAAATACCTTTGACATACTCTGTAAGCTTTCACATATATCCTTATATCCTCACACTTCCCTTAAACTTAGCTCAACCCTCATATACGATTCGATAGGATAAAATCAAGAGACAAGAGTTCTATTTTTTCTATTTCTTTTTAAGGAATGGGAAATTTCCTTATTTGCAATCTGTATACAAACTTTCTGCCATATAGAAAGAAGATACCATCTTGTACCAACCAACAAAAAAAAACTTTAACATTAACCAATGGGTTAGAAAATAAATATATATAAAGATGGTTCATGAATGATATAAAACGTGAGACGGAAACCAAAAAAAAAAAAAAACAACGAAAACAAAAACAATGTCGCGATAAAGAAACAAGCCTTGAACAGAAAAAAACAACAAAAATATTGATTTGTTTCATATTTGCTAAAAGGAAATAAATTGATGAAACATCCGTTTTAAATCTTTGCCAACGTTTTGATTTCTTTGTGTGTATTTTCGTCTCACACGGTAAAATTGGAAAGGCATGGAAGACCAAAAACCATTTTTGATTGTGTGAATTGACTTACAAAATATGTGATTGTATCTTTGTATAAATTGAAAATTGAAAATGATTTTCAAGGACATAAGTGTTTTATTTATATAATATTCAATGACGATACCAAAAACAAACAAAACCAAGATACCAAGATAAGGTCAAAAGGTTAGTTATCAAATGGGTAAATCTCAATTACTTCACATTTTATACTAGATCTTGTTTATTATTTTAATTATATTAAATTAATTTACGTAAAATAAATTTTATTATGAAAATCATGTATAAAATTTTATGTCATATCAATAAACTAAAATAATCAATAACTAATTCGTAATCTAATCAATATGAAATGTAATTATCCTTTTGGGTCTAGCCTAGATTATTATTTAGTTAATCACCCTGTAATTTTACAGACGCACAATAAACTGTTAAATATATCGAAAAACTTTATCTTTTGCTCTCGCGCGACAATCAAATTGAATTATATTTTTTTTTTCATCTTTTTTTAACGATTTACGAATTTATTTGGTTTTTTTTTGCTGATAATGAAAAAAGAACCATCACCGTATACCCCACCAAACCTATTTTATGATAACGTTGAAACTTTCGGAGGTTTTATATCCTTTCTTTTCTATAATAAATGCCAATTGTTTTCAAAGTATAAATTTAATTGAATTGGATTGTTTCATTTTTATAGTTTCAAGAGATAGTCCACAACTTTTAGATCAATTTTTACCATTTATCAAATAAAAATTTCACCCAAAATACAGTTTTTTGGTGCCCCGTAACTATTGCAGACTTACGAAAATTAACAAAATAATTACAGATTGTTTGTAACAATTACATAATTATTTATGATTTTTATCCCAATCACATGAATTACAATTATCTATAATTGTTATAAATTTATTTTAACTAAATTAAACAATTTAGTCAATAGACTTACTCCTTTTTTTTATCTTTAAATTTTTTCTTTGAAAAAGAAAATTTTAGACTCAAACAAAAATTTTAAAGAGTCAATAGTATGTTATTTCTGAATAACGAAAGCTAAAAACAAAATGTTTTCTGAGTTCATATGTAGAAACATCATCACAATCTGCAAATTAAATTACTTTGAATAAATTTTCTCAAAAAATATTGGAGAATTCTTGATATCAAAAATCTAATTATGAATATTATTTGTCATTTATTTTCAATTAAAATAATTACATATTACATTAATGAATTATAAACAACAAATACATTTTAAAAATATGAACATGTATCTGCTACGTATTTACAAAATTTAATTTTTCTCTTTGAAAAAAGATCTTTAGAATAAATGTCTTTAAATTTCATATGTTAAAATATAATATTTTTCTTATATCCAGATGCTTTGATTACAAAAGTTACTGTATGGTACGAGTATAGTTATTATAAACATGATTACTCTGAGAGTTACCCCCACAGGATAAAATGGTTGGACGTTTATTGTTTTTATGAACGTATTCTAAAATAAAATTAGCAAACTGTTACATGATTAATTTTCACCTGCCAGAAAACCATTTAGTTTTAATTAAATTTTTAATATAACAATAAATATTAAAATCATAGTGTTAAAACCCCTTTTACTGTATTATTAAGAGAGTTCAATGACAGAAATTAAAAAACCAGTTGATTGAACAAATAAATAGATACAATATCCCCCCTCATCAGTTATTTTTGATCATCTTAATAATTAATATTTATGCAAATAAAAAAAAATTAAAAAAAAGTTCGTTGTCATCGGCATCAGCGACTAATTGAATCGATTTCTTTGGCTGTGATATGCCAATTAAAATTCAAAAAAATAGAAAAGTAATGAAAAAGTGAAAAAGCGTAAAAGTTCAATAAACCTAACTAAACGCAATAAATCGAGAATTAAACTTTTTTGCTCTTTTGTTTTTCTATTTTAACAATTAAAACTCTAAAATGAAAACAAATAGAAATTATTCAATGAAATTAATTAATTTTCTATTTTATTGGGATGTAAATTGCGCATTGATAAAATTCTGATACAACTTTCCTAGGAACAAAAAAAAAGAAGAAAAGTTTACAAAAAAAAAAATATATTTAATAAAGTTTCATTGAACTTTTATGTTTAAAATAATTGATTGTATTTAAGATATTAAATTGTTTTATAAAGTGCGACAAACAAACACAAAACAAAAGTATTACAATAAATTTTAATTTGTCTCGGTTTGTGATTTTTTTTTTTGTTTGTTTATTTTTTTGTTTTATGGCCTTCTTTACTTTTCTCTTTAAGTATACATATATATATATATATTTTCTTGGCTGTGTCTTACAATTTATTAAAACAGTGAATTGACTATAGGTATAAGGGTAGTTGACCCTATATTTAAACATTTTACCTTTATTTTTATTTTCTGCAAAATTTTAATTTTAATTACTGGATTAGTTTTTTTTTCTTCTTCTGGAATTAATTGCTTCTACATATTTTTTAAAGACTTTGATGAGTTATTATTATAATTTATACAAATTTAGTTTTTTTGTTTCTGTCTAGAAGCTCTGAAACAATAATATCCTTTTCTTGTAATAAAAATCATACTTTCCAAACATAACGGGGTGGGTTTTTTTTTATTTTCACAAGGGATATCTCAAGGTTTTTGAACATATAATAAAGTCAGTCAACAAAATCTAGGGCAAAACGCCAAAGATATTTTAAAAATATAAAAGTAAAATGTTGTATGTGAATAATATTCCTTATGATTTGAAATTCTTGGAAATTTATTTGAAGTTTAAATTTAAGTTCAGTATTCTCAGAGATAATGTAAGAACGTACATAGATATGTACATTTCCTATATATTTATTAACATGATTATATTTATTGTCGTCAAGCTTTGTTTTTTTGGTTTTTGTTATAAACCTCTTCTAAGTTATTTCTTTGTTGTATTTATTTTATTGTACTGAATTTATATATTTTTAATGCTTGAATTAATTAATTTCTAATAATTCATAAACAAATTTACGGAATGAAATAGTATTTTCTTTAATTTCATTGGCAATTTATAAAAATTTTGAGATAATTTTCATTCCACAATTGTTCTAAATTCTCATAAAAAAAAGAAGTTCTTTTCTGTTTCTTTATTAAATTTGTTTAAAAAATATCCATTTAGTGTTAAACCAGCAAGAGATTTAGTCCCAATTTAAAGTTCATTTAACTCGTTTAATCTCCTTGAATTTTAGAATCTTCATACCGTTGAATTCATTGGTGATCAACTCCTTATTTTATATGCATGAAAATACACTTCAACACTATTTTATTCTATTCACATGAAATTATAATATTGGTCAATTGTATTCTATAAGTAATATATAAATGTTTTTTAAGCTAGAATTTGAATTGTTAATTAAAAAATAACTGACCTTTGGATGGAGTTTTTCTATTTTGATAGAATTTTTAATGTCTCTAAAATATAATAAACTTGAAAAATTGACAGTAAAATTGAGGCAATATTCAATTTATTAAAAAAGATAATTAATATTAATGTTAATTGAGTTATATAAGTTCTTCAGTGTATAAGGAAGTTATTAATGATTAATGAGTATGAAGCGAGAAAGACTCAAAAACATGCTTAGGCATCACACCCTCCATACAATATGTCAGAACATCATTCCAAATTAACACTCGCTATTGTTAATAATTTTCTTTTATTTTCATTGATAATTGGTGGCAAGTTTTTTGAAAGAGGAAAGAGGTTGGGAAATGAGAAATAACAGAGAAGCATCCCGTCTTAGTAAGGGAAAGTCATTAGATTATTTGTTTAGGATGAATAATTATGTCAACCTCAAAATATTTGTAATTAGCTTAATTTTTATTTTCAATAAATTACGGGGATTGGTGTAAGATTTTAATTTATTTCAATTTTCGAAAAAATTTGATCCATACTTGCAATGTTGTTTCACATTATTACAATGTTGATTAAGTGCGTATCTTGTTTATTATTTTATAATTACAAAATAATTCCAGTCAAATTTGCGTTTAACATTTCCAATGTTTTTGTTTCGATTATATTATAATTTAACAGACTTACCCGCTTTAAAATATAATTGTAAATAATTGGTAATCAATAAAATGTATTATCATGTTCAAAGTATTGATTTATTGCATGAATATTATTATTATGGTCTTACAATGTTAAGTAAACAAGAAAGAAAACGTTTACAAATTTTATTGATTGGATTGACATTCAGTAATATCATATTATAAAATAAATAATAATGTTGATTACTTTGAAAATATTTTATTTGATAAACATTTTCTGTTCCAAGTAAAATTTAAACAAGAGATATTAAAAATCAATTTTTAAATTAAGCAAAATTATCAGAAAGATAATCACTTTTTAAAATTGATGAATTTTTTGGTAATTAAAACGAGAAATTGCACTATTTTCGTTGGTAAATAAATAAATTTCCACAGCATATATATTTCCACAAAATAAAACCAATAGCTTTGCTATTCTTATTTCTTATAATGTAATTTTTCTTTTGAACACATTTATGTAATGGAGTGACAATGACGTTTAAAAAAATACTGTTAAGTAAGCAATTGAAATAATGCTACATAAAAATACATTCGAATATAGTAAAGAACTAATATAAAGTTCAAATCACTATTTGCAAATATGCGTTAAAATTTATTAATAAAATATTAATAAAAAAATAAATTGAGTGAAAATCCCCGAATGCCCGTTAGGGTTGCCCA
This sequence comes from Pedicia rivosa, assembly GCA_963082725.1. Classification (NCBI taxonomy): domain Eukaryota; kingdom Metazoa; phylum Arthropoda; class Insecta; order Diptera; family Pediciidae; genus Pedicia; species Pedicia rivosa. Next base: position 25,711,005 of record OY720153.1, read on the forward strand.
CCCCTAAATTTATATATGTATGCACATTTTAAAGTTGTATACAAAAAATATTAATAAAATGAAATGAATTGATTTTTTCAAAAATGTAATTAAGAATTTTTATATTAATTGCAACATTCTGATTTCGTTCATTACTCATATCATTTTTCCTCATCATATATGTATAATTAATATAATTAGAATTAGTTTGTATAATACGAACAAAAATATCATATCATATCATAAATATTATAACAAAATTACAATTATTATACAAGAAATAATAGAATGATGGAGATCATAAAAATGAAAATGATAACGTTGATGATGAAACTGAAACTCATCATGTTCTTTTTTTTTAATATAAAGAACCAAAAAATATAAATTAAAGATAAAGAGATGATATATTTTATTAGATTCTCTGTTTTTAAAGTGAAAAATCAAAGAAAACAAATCTGAAGAAGACACGAAGCTGAAAGAAAATTTTAAAAGATAAAATTGAAAAAGTTTCTTAGCATAACGAAGTAGAAATATAAAAATTATTTAATAATTTTCAATTGTTTTGTTTGTTATTATTTTATTTTCTATTTTTTCTTTTTTTTTTTTGGTTTAGTTTGATTGCATATTTTTATGTGAAACATAATAAAAAGAAAGAATATTCGCATAATTTTCTTTTCATTCTTTTTTTTCTCAGAAATATTTCTCGAATACTGTGAATAAGATAATAACAACAAAAATTTCACTTTATCCATAATAATTCCCATTTGCTCATCTTTATTTAAATTATTTTTCTTTATTTTTCTTACATTGAAAGGAAAAATAAGAAAATAGGAAAAAAAATAGGAAACAGTAACTGGAAAATACACGAGGAAGAAAAATAATATGAAAGTTATTTATTTAATATCTTTTGTTATTATCATTTCGTTCCCGTTTTTTAATATATTAAAATATTATTTCTTCTTTTATTTTATTTGTTTGTTTTTCAGTAAAATTCAGAAACGAAAAATAGAAGAAACAATTTTGGACTTTTTTTTAACACTATGTGGGATTGTTTACAAAAAATTGATTTTATTTTTCTCATGATGAATTACGAAATAAACATAATTTAATTAACTTACCATATAACGATTATCATGGGAGTTGAGCATAAGGATATTTTTGTTAAATAAGAATACTTTCAAATAAATCAAAACCTTTCAAAAATTAAAAATATTGAATTCCAAGTGAAAGGAATTAAAGTTCAATTATGAAACTCTTTTTCTACTATGCCATATATGAGCATGTTAGTACAATGAACCTTATCTTTTATGTTTATAAAAGACATTAAATGATGCTTGTAAATTAGATTTACTTTTTATCCTTTTTTTATTTATATTTTAGTGAATTAATGTCTCTGGATATGTGTTGGGATTGTGGTCAATTTATGTATGTTAATCCATTCTAATTTAAAATCTCTTAAATAATGTGGCAGTTCGTGGAACTTTAGGGTTTATAATATTCATTCAATTTGTAATTTTCAAGTCAACATTATTTATATTAATAGAATAAAAAATGGGGTAAAAAGTAAATATAGTTTAGGAACAAATTTTAAAAGTGATTAAATGTCCTTTAGTATTATTTTTGAGTTTGATAATTTATAATTCCTACATAAGTACGAAAGTTTATTACTAAACACAGAATGTTCCTTTTCAATCATTGTTTTTATTCTAGCTTCAGTTTTGAATGTTGCGCTATACAGTTTTATTTCAAGAAAAACATATTTACGAATTCCACAGGCGCACATGACATTATCATCATTATCATCCTAATAATACCTACCAATAAAAACTTTTAAATAAATTTTTATTCATATGAAAATATTAAAGAAAAAATATATTTCCTTATCCCTAATCGATGTTGAACTGTTTATTCCACGATTTATTGTTCACATTATAAAGGCATAAAATTCTAATGTTATTTCATGAAATATAAATCTTATGATAATGATAAAATTTGAAAGCTTTATTTACAAGTAAAACAAAAGGCATTGTTACGGTCTTTTGGTATATTAGTAGGACCATCGTTTGATAACAATATTTGGCTACAAATCACTTGTCACTGATTAATAAGATCACTTGCAAAAATCTTAATTTTTTGAAGAAGTAAATACAGATAAATATAAAACAAAACAAAAAATTCGACAGAGAATATTTCATGAAAAAGTTTTTTAATAAAAAGTTTAAAAAGTTTAATTCTCAAAGAAAAAGAAAATAATAAAAAGTGAGAGAAAACAAACGGAAAAAAACCTACATATTCTTGTACTCAGTGAAAGTAAATACTACAAATAAAAATAGAAAGACAACAAAAAAAATATACAAAACTTTTAATTACGTTCGATGTTCATTATAATTCCATTTATTCAATTGCTAAAAAAAGAACAAAATATTTATATGGTTTGGGGTGTGTGTGTGTGTGTATATATACTACAAGTAGATTTCCATGTTATTTATATCAGTACTTGAATAGAAAGAACAAGACCAAATGAAAATAAAAAATAAAAAAAGACACACAAAAAATATAAAGAGAAGAAAAAACAAAACTCCCAAAAGCTTATTCTATATTGTAATTTGTCAAGGTCAGTAAACTTTTTGTCTATTATCAAAGACTGTTGTTGTTAAAAAAAAACTATAATAATAATAATACGAAAAGAAGAAAAAAAATCGTATGAAATTTATTAAATTACTTCAATTAACACAAATGCTCGTTTTGTAAACTGTTTTTTAATGACAAATTTATCGTTTAGTAAAAAGGATCTTTTTTTTTTTGATAATAAGGAGACACAAATAATTCCTAATTTTATTTTTTTTTAAAATTCGTCCCCTTTTTATGTGTTTCATATTAATTTCGTTAATACAAAAAATTTTATTTGATTATCTGTGTGGTTTTTTTCTTTAAACGCCACAACATTTTAATTATTCTTTCAAGAAGTCATCGCCTTGTTCATTTTGTTCGTCCGCATTATTATGTTATTAAAGTTTTTTTTTCATCATTCTTCTTCTTATATTAAATTCCCACACGCATAAATAAATACGTTTATTTTAAAATTATTTTATTTTTTGGAACAAATGAAATAGAATAGATGGGATGTCGTTTTCTGTTATTTAGTCTGGGAATTTTATTTAGTAATTTGTGAATATATTTACTATTTAAAAAATAAAATAAAAAAAAGTACAATACATTCTTCAATTTGCCCACAAACAAGTGTACAAAAACCAAAGCAATAAATACAAATACCAAAAGTTCAAAAAGGTGACATTGAAGCTAAATATATATACGATTATAGGTATTATGTTGGATAAGTATTGTCATTTTAGAGACAGGTATTGCACATTTTCTACCTATTATGAATTAGAATAACTTTGTTTGATTTTTAGTTGTAGTAGTTAATTATTTTCTTTACGCGTCTACGGTTTATAGTTAATGTTTTCAGCTACATTTTAGAATTATTCAATGTAAATTTAAAAGGTTACTTGTTCCATTGTTTCATATAATATCCATCTAAATTTAAACTGGTCTTTGTTGTTCTAGCTTCAAATTAATTCTTTGACATTATATTTATAGAATCAATACAATAAATTTTGTCGAGATTGAAATGTATTGAAATAGTTACTTTGCAAAATTTTTGTTTTTCAAATAAAAGTTATGCGTTAGAAATTTTTTTAAACTTTTATTTTATAAATAACATAAAAAAAGGAAATTATTTTTACAGCATTTACATTTCAAGTGAAGAATAATTGATATATTTCATATAATTTCTATTATAAGATCGTAATTATGTAAAAATAAAACATTCAAAAGTTAAGCTTGCCAAAATGTATGTTTTTTATTGAAAATTTCCGTTTGTGAAAGAATTCAAGAAAAATCAATTCTACCTTTTATCTGACATCAATAAAAACATCAACGTAAATCGGACATTTCCTTTTTATATATTGTATGATTCAAATATTTCAAACGATTGTGTAACACAATTTTTAGGGCAAACGAGGATAGAAAACTAAAAAAAGAAAATTCTCTTTTTATTATTGAGCCTGATCTATATGGAAATCACGGAATATATTTTCAAGTAAAACTTATAGGAAATATTTTTTTATTTCTGTATAAAAAAAAAAAAAAACACAAATAACAAAGCAAAAAAAAATAAGATTTCGTGACAAATTCCAATGAAAAGGTATATACTTTTTATGTATGTAAGTAAAGTACATATTTATATTTCTTTTCGTTTCTGTGATTAATAAAAATAAATAGATGTTATACTTTGAATATAAAAAATGGGGAAAATTCAAACAAATTTAGTTATTCGCTCATAAAATTTAAGTGTTTCGATCTCTTCACAAACCAGAGGAATGATGATAATAAAAGGTTTTTAAATTGAACGCTAAAAATTTGTAATACTTGACTTGAATTGATTTGGTAACTTTCATGTAAAATATATATGTTATAGGTGAAGTGATTTTTATTTCTAATCATGTCCACTTTCACGAAAATTTTAGCAGTTTACTAAGGAGATTCTTGTATTGTTTTGAATTGCTCTTAAACTTCTACCACTCACTTTTTCTTTGCAAAATGCTAATTTCCCTTTAAAACAATCGAAAATTAAAATATTAAATGTCAATATTTAAGGGATGATAATTACTCCGCAATGTAATTAAGAATACGTTGTTCATGACGCATATTACATCTGCAAAAGAAATAAATCAATAAATTTTTCATATTATTTCACTTACAAAAATTATTTTGAACGGCAAAATTCTGTTTATTTTGCTTCAAACGGGAAATGTAAGATTGGGATAAAAAAAAATTTTTTTTGACAAGAATAAAAAAAGCTAAGGTGAAATAAAACTAATTCAACCATGTTTAAGACTTTATACTGTCTCATGCATCATGTACATATGTTTTACCATCTATTGCTTTGCTGAAAGTGTTTCTTTATTTTTGTTGTTCTATAATAAATTTATAAGATAACATGAATTATTCTCAAGGTGACAATTTATCAGAATTTCTTGATAAATAAATCATTCACTGACTGGCCGCCAACTTATACTCTATCAATAACATATAAAGCATACATATTAGCAATATCAACGAAAGTTGTTTGTCTATCTATAAGAAAGTTTGCTTTAAGAATATTTTCTGAAAACGGTATGTAACATTTTTAAATTAGAAATGATTTTTATTTAAAGTTGTGAAAACAAAATGTCTAGCCGCCATAAAATAATATGAACTCAATACATAGCTTTAAATTCGCTTTAAAACTTATAAGTCGAACAAATGCAAAAAAAAACTGTCTTACTGACTTGTCTTCTTCTTCTTCTTCTTCATATAATCGCACATTGTAGACTCCAATTATATTTTACTTCAAACGCATTGTTGACCATTTCATTTTTTTTTTTTCATTTGGTCCAATTTCTTTTCGAATTACGTTTGTGTCTCGATCTAGAAATTTTCAACTTATAAAAATTAAATCTTTTTTTTTTTTTGATTAAAAATTCATGAATTCTTTCTTTATTTTTTTCCCCCCATTTTATATGTCTTCTCTTTATTTTTACATTTATTTACTATATACAGATTAATGCAATTATTATTAAAGATTTTAGATTATTCATATAAAAAAAAAGTTCATCTAACTGAAATTTATTTATAAATTTATTTTTTAAATATGCTCGGGGTGTTTTAAAAAATAAATAAATTGAATTTGTAAAGCATAACGTAAGATATCGTAGGTGTATAATTTTTTATATATAGACTGCTGAAGAATTGTGTTATGCCTTGACCTGGAATTTTCAAAAGAAAAGCAAACACCCCGTGTTTTATATTTTATATATTCTTATGTAATTTTAACCATACATATTCTCAATTATTTTAAATTAACTTTTTAGATTTTCGGATAATATTATAGTTTTAACATGATTCTATACCTCCAGAGTATAATATTTATTAGTACGTACATATGCACAAATAAACCTATAAAATATAATTGAATCAATTGAACATATAGATTACGTCATTTATCTTTCAACAACGTATTATCTTTTAACATTCTATTTAGCAATTGTAAGAGCATTTAGAGACATATCTTTAACTGAATATGACTTCAAATAGATAAATAATTGTTAGAAATTATATTCGTAAAAAAACTACTATAAATATTTTTTCAACAAAATATAATACAAGGCAATTATTAGTTTTAAGCAAAAAAATTAAAATTTACATTTTAAAACAATTTAATTGTTTAAACGTTATATTTTTGTTTGTTTAATTAACTAGCATTACTTTATCTAAAAGGAAAATCTAAGAGAAAATCAAATAAATTGTTAAATATTGTCTTAGATGATTTGGATTATTGTTTGTTTATATAATAAAATTAATCATTAACAATATTTTCATTGAGATTTGCTTACCTACTTCACCTTTAAAATATAACAATTTCAATAAGATTTAAGTTGAACCCATTAAGTAAAGCAATGATAAGAGATTGTTATATTTATAGACAAATTCAAAAAGGGTTTGTAATATATAATTGTAGCAATTTAATTGTATGTATAAAGAATTTTAAATAGGTTTCATAGAATGATGCCCTATATATTTTAATGTCTATTTTTTTCTGGACATAAAATATCCTTTTCTTATATACAAAGTCAGATATTTTCACTATATATATCCTTACCCTAACATCTCTATTATTTCATTTATTTCAACCATAATTAAAACAATAATAATAAAGAAAAAGAGAAATTATATACATACTTTATCATAAATAATAAGAAAACAAACCAGAAAAAAATAACCGAAAAGAAAAACTCCCTTCTTATCTTAAACATGCTGGTCATACCCTAACAACAAATAATAATTTACGTACCACACATAAAGTGTGTGTGTGTGTGGATGGATCCTCTTCTCATCTATATTTCGTACTTATTCGAACTTTTTATTTTGATTAAATATAATTTATATATTATTTTTTATTAAATCTGATGGCTTGTATAAGTTACTTAAAGTTCCTTTTTTGTTATGGTCCAATAATTTTATCCTACGCAATACAGATTTTCTAAGAAAATAAAGGTTTTATTAATTGTGAATACAATTAAAATAAATTACTTTTGTTTTTGGAAAGATTTTTTTCGATTTTTTCAAAAAAATTCTGTTTAAATATTTTTATAGACACGTCTTTAATGTGAAATTTTACTCTTAAAATTTATTTTCATACGACTGTATTGTTAATTCGTTAATATTTTGTTCCCACCTTGATTATTTTCTCTAAAATTTACCTTTTTTTCTTCTGTTATATAGATACGATGATAATAACTAATGCCTAAACCTATAAAAGCTTTGCATGATTTTCAGTAAAGAAGGTACCTTCAGATCTGATTTATTTTATATAAAGAGAAAAAAAACAACCCTCCTCAACAATTTCTATACGTAATAAAATTGTGTGTTTGGTAGATCTTTAAAAAAAATAATATAATATAATGTGTGCCATAAATTTTTCCCATAATAAATTGCAATATTATATATATAAATAGGTAACCAGAAATATTTTTCTTTATCCTATTTTATTTTAGTACCAATAATTGAATAAGAAATTTAAACCAAAAATATAATAAGAAATATTTCATTTATTTAATTTAAAACATGCAAATTAGAATCCTAATAAATTTGATTTTCATGTTATTTTTTTCTCTTTATTAAAAATTTGAATTAATATTTTTAAAAAAAAAAAAACGAAAACTCGTTTAAACTTTAACGTTTTAAGACATCAATATTTATTATGGCAATATTATTTTTAACCTTTATTTATTAAAATGGATATTAATATAATTTTTTGTTTTTTTTTTTTTTTTTGGTAATTTAAATGAAACGATAGCATGTATATTAGAGAAGATTAAATTGTTGAAAATTTATAGAAAATTTGTGTATAGGAGGATCAATTAAATTATTAAAAAATATTGCATTGATAATGAAAGTTAAATATTTAATTTGAATAATTTAAAAGTTATTAGGTTAAATCTTTCGAAATAACAGAAGTTTATGTTTTATGTGCGTGTTCTTTATGTGTATGTTATATATAATATTGTATTAAACAACAGGGAATTTAATAAACGGCATATCTTATGCATCACAATCTTAAATCTATCTTTTCAGTTAGATATATGTGTGTGTGTGTGTGATTTAGATATATATGTGTGTGCATGTACATTGTAGAAAACGAATAAATATATAAATTTTAAGACATGAATTAAGGGAATTAAATATAATATAATCCTTGTAAATATTATATATAATTCCATTCCTTTTACTATAAAAATAATAAAAAAATTAGAAAAATAAAAATAAGATCTAAACAATCTATTGGGATTATGGTCTAAAAAATATAACCTACTTATAGTATTTTGAAGAAAAATAATAATTTACTTACTATGTATATTTCTTTTCTGAGATGTGGTTAATCCACCCACAAAAACTTTTCGATACCACATTTTAAGATTAAGTATAAATAGAGCTTTAATAATCAGATACATCCTTTTATCAGTAATAAGAAAGAAGCGGAAGAGAATGAAAGCTTAATTACATAAAGCTAGTATGTGGTTAAATTGGCCTAAATATATGTGACATTGTGACGATAAAAAATTATTCATCGTTGATATTTATTATTTATTATTGAATAAATGAAATTTATTTTAAAGATGGAAAAAATTATTCAATATATTTTGGTTTCATTTAATATTTCACTTAAATTATTCTATAATTCTTATATAAAAGAAAAACTCATATAAACCAAAAAAGCAAAAAGTAATCACCATTTGGCTATAATTAATTTCATCTGTTTTTGAAATATTTCATCGTTAAATGGAAAAAACAAAAACATCTGATCTATAATATTATTTTTGCTATAATAATACCTTGATGTTTCTCCTCTTGACTTTTGACTCAGACAATTTATTTATTATTTTATAAATATTTTATAAGAAAAGCAAAATTTATTCCCTTTTTCTTTCTCTTCATTTTATCTATTTATAAAACAAAAAAAAAATAAAAAACTCTTATTTTAATTCAATGAAAAATAAAAAAGAAATATAAAAAAAAAATAAAATAGACAAAAACAAAAATTCTTTTACGCATAGAATCAAATTTATCTGTACCTATTATATAAGTTGAAAATCAACAAATGAAAAGTTTGTTTATTGTCTGGCGTGAGACAAGAGTAAAAAGATTTGATTGCATTCAATCTACTACTGTTTTCTATTATTGTATGTACCTTACGATATATACACATAAATTTTGTATTGCGTCTAGATTTTCTTTTTTTTTTCAAACAATAACCAAATAGAAAATAATAAAGAAAAAGTTTTTCATGTCGACAGCAGGTTGAATGTATTTTTTTTATTCTATTTTTCCTTTTTTTTTTCATTATCAAGAAAAAATGATGTAGACGATGGATAAGAAAATGAGCAGCATATTATTTACAGACGATACCGCACTCAAAACAGAATGCAATCTTTCTCTCGTATAGTTTTTTTTTAGCATATGATTTTTATAACTTGATTTGTGTATGAAGTTTTGTGAGAAAATTTTGGTCCGTAATAATATCTTTATGATAAGATTTTGTCAAAGCTTTTATCTGCCCTCTTTTTTTTTTTATTAACTGGCGAGCCAAAATTTACTCAATCTCATTAATGCGAATTGAACCAAATTAAATTGAAATAATTATATTGTTTTTCTTCAGTCTTCTAAATTTATAATAGCTGAAGCAATGCATATAAAAATTATTGTTGATATTACTAAGATGTTTTTTTCCCACTAAGAAAATAGAATGAAGTTTTTTATAGCTCGTCACAGTAAAAGAAAAAACACTCGATTTTATTTATTTAACTAAAATAAGCGATTAATTAATTAATTTTATTTGATAGCAAAGAAAGGATAACTTCACTTATTCTATAAATTTCTTACAAAGTTTAAAATTACAGAATAATAATAAGTAAAATAAGTAACACTAAGAAGTAATACAAACCAGAGTTGATAACAAATCATGTTACTGTTGAATTAGTATAAGATTAAATCTGATTTGAATATTTAAGTTACTTGTCATTTTAGATGAACACTAATTTCTTAATTCGTTTTCTTGAAGGAATTATTGATAATTTTCTTGTAAATCTGGGGCACCAACTAAACATATTCCAAAAAACTTCAGAAATAAAAAACTATGCCGTCTGTCCTTTAAGCATCTTACTTGTTCATTCAATAATTCACATTTTTTATGAAATCAAAATCTCAGATAAACTGGTTGTTTTATTTTGTTATTTTCCCAAGCTCTGTGAAATCTCAATCATCTTTAAGCAGAAGAAAATCCAATAAATTAATAATGAATCTGTAATTATAAAAGTTATTTCTTCGATTATTTTCTAAAAGAAAAACAATTATATCGAAAAGAATCTTAATTTTTGCCCCTGGGCTAATCAAACGTCCAGTGAATTTTTTTAAATATCTTTTGTAATATTACATTAAATCCGATTTTACAATAACTTTTGTGTTGTCATCCAAAAGAGAAAAGGTAAAAGAAAACTCCCCCTTTCCCTTTTAAAGTATAAAGAAAATTTAATTTGTAACATCGTAGTCTACACTCTATTATTAAAAGTCTATAGAATAGAGAAGCCCCTAGAGGCGCATACAATATAATATATATGTATACATATATATTCGACAGACAATTTGACAGACCAACATTCAGACAGATTCTGAAATGGACATCATTTTATTTAGTATTTTTCATAAAAAGAAATTTCAAAAGGATTATGGACATTTCGTTGCCCCATTACCATTTATATTGCATTGATTGATGTATGGTAAACCATTTTGTTCAAGTCTGAAAAAATTTTTTGTGCAAAAGCAAGTAAATAGTGAAATAGCAAAATACGTAAGAAGTTTGCATTAATTTTCAAAGTATGTAATTGCTTTACATATATATGCAAATTGATTTATGATTTATGTTGCTGAAATTATAATAATTAATATTTTTATTCAAAGTTAAACTTTTTTTTTTTTGTAATTAGTGAAATAAATTAAATCAAATTTTGCATGTATCTGCTAAAATTTGTATTCTCTTTAATTTTCAATCAATTCATTTCGACAAATATTTGTATGGTTCGCTTTAAGAAATAACATTAAATTCTAACAGCCTAAAAACATTCTCGTATAATTGCTTAGTATTAAGAAAACAAAATTTTGCTATTTGACAAACAATTTAACATTGGTGACATATTTAAGTTTTTATGTGATTCACTTATTTTGTTTATCTTTATATTAAGGTATAACATAATTAAACTAGAGAAAAACCTTTCATTTTAATTGTTTGTTTACTGATTTTGTTGTTAAAATATCACGCAAATCCTTATACTTTTTATCCGCGCACAGTTTAAATGCGTGTTTGTTATTTTATATATTCTAAAATAGAATGGCAAATACGAATAAGATATAGGGTATATGGTAAGGTAAAGTATAATATAAGACTGTATTAAAGTAAGCATCATTAAAAGTATACTTTATTCTGAATATGTTTCTTTTGTTCTACCTCATTTGTTTTATATTTGCTATTCTACTATATATTTTACATATAATATTCTAATGATTACCATTGTATTAACATATTTAAAGAATAAGAAAGAAAACCAAAACATTCTCTTAGAAAATCTTGAACGATTTCTGAACTAAAACAATCAGGTAATAGTGCTTCCTTCTAAAGCATTAATATAATGCTTAAAAATTTCAACAAAATCATAATAAAAATGTTAAAACATTTTCGCGAATTATTTTAGAATTTGTATTATAAATTTTAAATCGTTGTGGTTACACCTCATTTAAGGTTAAAACTTATTTCTACACAGGTCGATTATTTGAAATTATATATATATATATATATATATATATATATATATATATATATATATATATATATATAAATGTGGAAAGCGTAAAACACCCCCAATTACCATTATTGAATTTTAATTTTAATCTGAGTCTTATATGGTAATCTTTCTTTGTTCTTCCACATAAAATCTTTTCGAAAGATTCTTCTCATTTAACAAATACTAAATATTTGTATATGTATATTATGTCAAATACGAAATACACTATGAAACATTTTGCCATTTGATTCTATAAAATTTTTGACAAAAATTTCAGAAAGTGGATAATTATGTAAATTCTGTTTTTTTTTTAAATAATAAAAAAAAAATTTTTTTGACTACACCGGAATTATATAATCCCTTTGCTCTGATCTAAATCTTTTCTCATATTTTATTCTACATATATAAATATTACATTGAAGGACTTTAAAGGGGACTTGGATCCTTAATAATTATTTTGGGGTTCCATGAGTTGATGGGACGAAAACAAAAGATGTTAATTTATTATGCAATTATGTACAATTAAAATTAATCTTTATATAGATAAAGATATAGACGCCTTAGTTAATATATTTATAAAATTGTATATATAATTATTTAATTTCCCGATATCCTTGAAAAATATTCATTTTGAAAAAATAATTTTTTTACTCTTTTTCAAGTCTGAATTTTAAAATTTAGGTCATTGATTTTTATACGATTTCATAAGAATTTGATTCCTTTCTCTAAAAATATTATATATTTTATAAAAATGCCTGAATTCTATTAAGTTCATAAACAGTTCAAGTTCATACAACTTTTTTTTTTCTTTCTTTGAATATTTATATAATCAATAAATGTCCTTCACAAATTCATAAACTGTTTATAATTTTAAATCCTAAGAAAATTACATTTTTTAACAAAGAAATCATTTTTGTTGGATTATAATTTAATTATTATTAATTACTAAGGTAATTTTATGAACAGAAATTAATTTAATTAAACACAGAATTCGACAAATTGAAACATAATAGAATATTAAAGGAGCTTTTAACCACAGATTAATCACAAATAAAAGTTGAATATACCAAAAATAGCTTCAATAATTGTTCTCTTGAGAATAATTCAGAAATTCAGAGTAAATCGATCAACATAAACGATGATATTGATTTAAGAAGCAAAAAGAAAAATTGAAAAAAAAAGATTTTAGTTGAAAAATCTAACCATATCTAAAATTTTTATGTTAATCGTTCCAATTTATATATTTTGAAGATTTAAATACACCCTAAATTATTTAAGGAATAATATTATGGGATTATTTGCTACATCAGATTTCTAATACAATAAATGTCAAATAATAAATCAAACTAAACATAATTTCTAATTTTATAAAGTTAATAAATTCCAAACACAATTCACAAAATGTATAATAACATTAATACCAGGGTAAATTTTGTATCCTCCAACTTGTATAGGTCAGGTATAATATTTGATAATATTAAAATTCAACAAACTGGAACTGTCACGTTTTGATCTTCTCTTTCTTTACTTTCTTTATAACCAAAAAACAATCCCTCTTGTTATACAATTTATAAAAAGAAAAGAAAACAAAATATAAAAAAAAACTCGCCCATCTTATAAAATTTATGTATTTGTACTTGTTATTGTATATAGGTACCTTCCATAAAATAAAAGTTTTAATAAAATATTTTATTGTATTGTTTGTGTATATGAATACTTAATATTCATATTTACATATATATACATGTAATGAAAATCGAAAGTATAAAATCTAAACAAATAGAGAAAAATAATAATATTTTTTAATATCACGATAAATTTTTCTCTATTAAGTTCCATTTACGTTCGCGTGATTTAATTAAATTTAAAAGAACACCCAAAGAAATCCATAGGTAGATTTGTGAGTTTTTGTGGGTAAAATCTCACAAAATATTCGTGGATTTCATCCAAATTGAGATTTTGTTAGGTTTTGTGAGATTTTGTAAAAATATTTTGTAAAATAAAAATTAACAAAACTGTTGTTTAATATACGAATAGTAGGGTAAAAAACTACAAAATTATTTCGTAGATCTTATGATTAAATAAACAAAATAGTTGTAGTATTTATACAATATTATGTAATAAAATTACAAAATACTGTGAAAAAAATACAAATAATGTGTAGTTGGGTACGGACTAAACTACAATATTTTGTTTTATTTTTACAATATTATTGTAAAAAAAAAAAACATAATTGTAAAAAATTACAAAATAATCGTATTTAATTAGAAATATACAAAATTATTGTACTTACCTTACGATATTTTTGTTAACTTATTTTACGATATTTTTGTCACTTTTTTAAGGAATATTTGTATAATATAAAAATCAATATTTTAATTTTAATTTCATTTATTGAATTATTATATTTCATTATTGAAATAAAAACTTAAACTAAATATACATACTAGTTAATTCATTTGACAAAAAAAAAATTAAAAAAACTTTCTTATTTTATTATATAATGTTAATTCTTAGTTTATATATAAGTAAGATAAATTCAAATAATATAAGTTCCATTTTTATTCATTTCAAATCAGAAATTAAGCTTGAAATTTTTGAAGTATTTTTATCAAATTTTGTTTTTAATTGGTAAAAATATTTTTGAATAAACTCCTATACAATTTCTGATTGCGTAGGGTATTTTAAATTAAAAACTTGGTATAATTTAAAGCAAGTGTCTATTGCTTTCAATAAAGTAAATAACTTATAAGTTATTTTATCAAAATTAACATAAAACTCAGAAATTGTATGGGAGTCTAAATCTCCAACTACTATAATAATTGGCTGAGACGTTGAATTATTTTTGAAGCATTCTTCTTTTAATGCAGCAATTTTTGATGAAATTTCCGAAGAGTCACTCACTAACATCACAAAAGATTCTTGTGAATCCTTTGCTGTGTATTTTTTGGTCTTTTTTGCGGAGATTGTTGGGGGAAGAAAAACGTGCAACAATTGTATTATTAAGTAATTTGTATAATCTATAACAAAGAAAAGTAAATTAAACAAATATTTATGCCTAAATTGAAACGCATAAAATCATATTTACCATTCATGGGATCACTTTGACATTTTTGTAACATCGTACGATGAACAGGATCCTTAATACGATTAAATACTAATTGTATCTTACTCTGGAAATGAGCCCAATTGATAAGGATGTCACAGTCAGCGATGCCAATTAATTTGTAGTCGATGTCAATCTAGAATTGTAAAAATACGATAAATTATTATAATTATAATAATTAATATGTAAGTATTCTTGTTTTTTTATTACCAATGAATGTCCAAGACTATGATTATAAATAGGCCATTTAAACAAAATTCCAACCGTATTGGCATCCTCATTTTTTAAAATATTATCACGTCTGTATATCATTGTCCTTTCCCATTTACTTATGACCTCCGACCAAGGCTCGCTGTGATTTTTTAACCATGCACAATCTTTTTCCAAATCTATATAAGTTAAGAAATTAATTAATTACAATTAAACATTTAATTTAATAATATTATTTTCCTTCGAGACTGATGAGTTCTGGTTTATCTATAGTCGTATTTAATGATGTAAACGTTTCAGTTTTGGAATTGGTAGAAGCACGCTTTGATATTCTTTTTTTACGGTTCTGATTTTGAAAGCGATCCCACAACTGGCCTAAGGGAGCTTTTTTAATCCTCCAAAGATAGTATGTTTCCTATTTAACAAAAATAAAATTTATAAATAATAATAATACAATTTCTTATTACAACCTTCTGTTCTTTGGGAAACAATGCAACTATGTCGTCACTTATTTTATCACACAAATCTGATGTTAATGTCTTTTCGTTTGTCATAAAATAGTCGACAATGGTGTGGATTAAAATCTTTCTCTTCTGCTCTCCTAAATTGCCAAAAGTCTCATATTGCTGTAGTACACTTTCGCCAGTGGGCGATGATTTTAGAATATCTTCTACACTCTGAAATTATATTTAATATAACATTAATTTTAATATTCATCTTTTGTTATACTAATAGCATACAAATAAATTCACAGTTGGTGTAGTCATTGGTTGAATATCAACACGGTCAAGCCAGCCAATTACTTTTTCGGTGGGAAGTTCTTTCTGTAATTATAAAAAAGCTAACGTTTACTTGCTTATTAACATAATTTGTTTTTTTACTAACACTTTTCCATATATTGATTGCTGACTCAAATCTAACACGAACTACAAAATGATCATCTGGGATTAATGTGCTCCAATGATTATTATTAAGCAATATTATATCAGATTTATCTATTTTCATTTCTAAAATCAAAATTTTTAATAAAAAATCCTTTTATATATGACAACCCTACTTTACTTACCAATGCAAATCGAACTTAAATTTATATTCACCCAAACACTTTTTTACAACAAACACACGAGTAACCTTATCGAGGCTCAAACCTTTAATAAATTTTTTAATATTTTTCTTTTTTATTATTTTTCCGCTTTTATTTTTCATAGCACTTGTTACCTCGAACATTTCAATTGAACTGATTACCGCTTTAAAAAAATGCGAAATTTTCTTATAGAACCTTTACAAGATTTTGTGAAATAAATACAAAATTTTGTAAAATTAATACAACATTTTGTGATATAATACAAGATTTTGTGAAAGAAATACAAAATTTTGTAAAATTTATACAATATTTTGTGAAATAATACAAAGTTTTGTGAAATAATACAAAGTTTTGTGAAATAATACAATATTTTGTGAAATAATACAATATTTTGTAAAAAAATACAATATTTTGTGAAATAATACAAAGTTTTGTAAAATTTATACAATATTTTGTGAAATAATACAATATTTTGTGAAATAAAACAAAATTTTGTTAAAGAAAAATAAAACGTTCGTGAAATAAATGCACATGATTTTTCATGAAAAAATATTGAAAGTTTTTAACGGTCAAATCTTATGATTCGAGTAAATAAAATATATGATTTCAGAACCAGCTAAACATGCATTTTTTAGAGCTAGGTAAACAGGAACCAATTTTTACTAAATTAAAACTCAAATCTATAGATACTCCTGCGTGGATAAGAATTTCAGAAATGTTCAATGTTAAGAATTGTTTTCTTATTCCACAAAACCGTAACTTAATGCCGCAACTTAAACGAACAGATAAATTAGAAAAGCCAACATGTGACATCTATAGAAAATAATTTTATTAAGATACTGATTAAGATATTTTTTTCTTCAAAAAAAAATATTAATTTTTCAATTTTTTTCCGTGTAATTTCAAGTAATTGGGAATCATTAATTGTTAGATATTCTATACTAAAGAAGGCATAAAAAAGTTTAATCCTCATACATTTTTAAGGTAATGTCCTTTATTTGTTACATGATGTTGATGAGGAATTAAATTAAAAAATTTAATTTTTTTGATAAAAAAAACATAATCTATTATTAACTGAAATTTTATTTTCCATTGACGGTTATTTTTTAATATTTTTAAACTCATAAAAAAATCTAATAAAAACTGACAAAATATTTGTAATGTAAACAAACAAGCTTTGTAAATAGTTTTGATACAGAATGTTTTTGTAAAAATTACGTTCATTTTGTTTCTTTTACAAAATTTAACAAAAATAATTAACTAAACTTTACAAATTATTTGTAATCTAAACAAAGAAGCTTTGCGTTAAAGAATTTTTTAACATTAATTTTGTTTGAATTTACAAAATTTAACAAAATCTACTTATACAGTATTTTTTTGTTTAATTTACAAAAAGAATGTTGTTTTAGTTCAAAAATAAGGACAATATTCGTAAATATTCGTAAAAACTGACAAAACCTTTGTATTTTTCACAAAATTTTCGTATAAAATAATTAACAAAATTATTGTAGCCAATTTTACCTATGGATTTCTTTGGGTGAAAAAAAAATATTCAATGTATCAAAATCTTTAAACTAAATTTATACTGGAATTTCAACAAATCAGATTATTGTAAAAAATATTAGAAAATCACGTATTCAAGTATTTACGAAAATGAAATAAATTCTAATTTTATTTGAAAGAACATTAAAGTCGATCCTTATCGTAATAAATTGTGATACAGAATTCCAAAGAATATTTCACTGAAATTATGCCAGAATTTTAAGAATATTAGGTATTTATAATTATATTATGAACGTGAATCAAACTTTAAAAACAAACCCAAAAGATGAACATTATTGGCAGCAGCAGTTGATATTTTAAAGACCTCTTCATATAATAAATGAACTGTCTTTTGTTATACAAAGAAGAAAAAAATATTTATAAATATTTAAAAAAAAAAATGTTTAAGATGTTTAAGATATCGATGAACATTAATCAAATTATTTATTGTAATTTAACAAAAAAATCAACACAAAAAAAAAAGAATTCAATTGTAAAAATTTCAAAATTGCAACAACATTATAAATTATTATAATGAGTTTGGTGGGTTTTCGGATCTGTTAATGCATACACATGTATAAAGGTGTGTATAGTTGTTCTTATACATATTATATCGAAATATTTTTTTTTTATAAGCTTAATGTTTTTTTATGCAAACATCCATCCAATACACTATAAACATCGTAATCGTCATCATCCACACCATCATCATCATCATCATCATCATGAATACATATACTGAACTCTTTAAGATTGAATAGTAAATAAATTTATATATAGTATCACGTATAAAGCGAGACTCTCTTGTCTATACACACCTTTCACTATATAAGAAATTCGATTGTAAATAATAATATAATATTATTATTAGTTATTTATTCGACGCTATATTTTTAGAGGTTGTACAGAATTTGTATGTAAAAATTTTAATCATTCGTTAGTTAAACCTCAAAAGTGTAAGGTGTGCGAGTGGTTTTCTGTCTTTTACACTCGATTTTAATTAAAAAGTGTTTCTTCACTTTATCTTTTGGTGTGTCTTCTCCTTACTGGTTTTTTTATTGTGTTTTATACATTCAATTTAATTAACCTAATTTTATTAAAAAAAAATTTTTTTGTGATATTTTAAAATCCATTCCAATATAATCATGAAATCAATAAAAATGTGAGTTATATTATTTTTTTTTATACATATTATAAATTTATTTAACTTTGTATAAATTTTTTAACAAATTTAACTTAAGAAATAATTCGTATTTCATTTATGAAATATTATTTCGTGGAAGTGTTTGCTGAAACCACAAAATATATATACATTTTAATATTATTTACCTATTTATTCATACATTTATTAACACATATATTTTTATCTATACATAAAATGTAGTTCACAAGCCCAATTATACCACTCAATGTACAAGTTTTTTTATACTTTCTATAATTTTTAATACGACAAATATCAACAACAACAATCAAAAAAAAAATAAAAACAACAACAAGAATAAAATTTATATAAATACAAAACTGTGTGTCTTGATTAACTATTAAATAACATTTACAATAATAACAAAGATAATAATCAATTATTTTTTGTCCGTACCTACTTAAGTGAAATGTCTAATTTTTTTCTTCGTCTTCTTCGTCTTCTGATGTTTATAATTTTTTATTAAAAAATATTATTACAAATCTTCTTTCTTTTATTATTATTATTATTATTTTTATTATTATTATTATTATTATTATTATTGTATATTTTATTATTATATTATTATTTCACCACCAAAAGTTCAAATGTATAAAAACCAGTCTCTTATACAATAATCTTGGTGGAACTTTGACATTTGAATTTTTAACAGAAAAAAAAACTTGAGAAAACGAAAAAAAAAAAAAATATATAAAAAAAATAAAAGTTGGTGATGAGAGACTCCATATATTGAAGATATATGATGAACTAATTACATCACGATTATTATTATTATTATTTGTATTTTGAAATTTATTTCCAGTAATCAATAATCATCTTTACAAATTTTCTTTTCTTTTTTGTTTTTTTTTTTTTGATTCTTCTTGAATGTTTAATAATTTTTTATTATTTATAATTATATTTTGCCTTCAAAAACAAGTTTTTTTTTTATAATTGGGATTTTTTCTATTTAAAACCTGGTTCCGAAGTGCACTAATCTTACACCGTTAGTTTTAAGAGTTGATTAAAACATGTTTTATTTATTTCCTCAATAATTATTGCAGAAAAAATTGTTTCCTTATTGGATTTGATTTATCAAAAACGTACGATTTACGATTGTCTAATATATTGTCTTTGATCAAATATTTTGTATTGTTTCAATTTAATTTTAATTCAAGAAAAGAAAGAATAATAATAAAAAAATTTCAATTAATGAAGTTACGAAAGAAAATCTTTGTTAAAAAAGTCCAAAAAAAACAGAGTGAATATAATTGAATTAATTTCACGCAGGATGAATATTATCATTTCTTCTGTTGGTTCATGAAATTAAAACGAGGGATTGACATTCAACATCAACAGACAATTTCAAGATTTTTTTATTTCATTTTTTAATTATTTTTACACAAATATAAATTTGCATTTTTAATATTTCTTATAGAAATAAATACAGTCTTCTTCATATGACATAATAAGAATTAGCTAGAAGAAAGGGGTCATGTGTTATACCAATAATTAAAATTAATTTATAATTAGTTTTATATTTGGATGGTTTTTTTTTAAAGAAAATAGTGACGTTCATCAATCATTTTTTTTATGTTGTCATCAATTCAAACACAGCAAGATTCGTTTAATTCCCATTTTTCTTTTTCTTTTTCAAGTTACTTTTTTGAATTTGATTAATGATGCTACTTTTGTTTCCACAAAAGTTAATTTTTTTTTTGTTTTCTTTTATTGTTTGCAAATTTTCTTTGACATTCTGATGCATAAATAATTGGACATTGCCTAAATATAAAAAAAAACTGTTTTATGTGTCAATGTTTCAAAATAACATAATATTTTTATTTACGTTATAGTTTTTTAAATAAAATAAATTTGTATTAAAATTTTGAATCTTTCATATTTTCCAATTTTTTGATGAAAAAAAAAATATAAAAAAAACCGAAAATTTTGAAATTTTTTGACATTTTCAATCATGAATTATTGCAATGGCATGCGCGCGGCGGCAATCACAAAAAATTATATTTGTATAATTTTACTTTTACTACCGGTTATTTTATAAAACATATAAACATACAAACAAACAAACAGACAGACAACACAAATTATGGATAAATTATTTATAATGAAAGTTCCTTCTGAAGGACATTTGAACAAGTTTTTATTTTATTATGATTTGCTTTTTTTTTTTGCATTTTTAAACAAAACGTAATCAGCTTTTAACACCTAATTGAAATTCCAATGTTTCATAAAGTGTGGCAGCACGATCTTATTATAAACGTAAGCACATATCTCTTTTGTTTTTTTTTTGATTTCCCTGTTGTTGGTAACTGAATTAAAAAATATTATATGGAAAATAAATGGTATTTAAGAATTTATTATAAACTGTCACCAATATTTATCTATGCGTTTATATTTATTAATATATCACAGACAAACCTTTATATATGATTAATTAGGTATTCAATGCCAATAAAATATAATAAATAAATTAATAATTTTTTTTTTTTATTTCTAGTTTATTATTCTTCTGTGTGATGATTTGCCTTCAAACAATGGTAAAAACACAAGAGGAAACAAATAATAAGAAAGCAAATCCATTGTTACGTCGTGGCGGTACTGGTGGGAGAACATTTGGTAAAGTAACAACAACAACTGCTGCACCGGAATATGACGAGGTATATTAAATTACTCTTTTAGATTTTCTTAATTATAAATTATGATAATCTATTAAAGTAACCTTTATCATAATAATAATGTCTTTTCCTATTGCTAAATTCAATTGAATACAATGCGGTTAGTTTTTGGTAATGGTGACACAACAGCATTTGTCAATGTCAAGCATCTTGTGGTTAACAAACTGACCTTGCAACTTATTATGCAAGATCAAAAAATTTTTACTTGGAATTGGCATTTTTTTTATTCATTTTGAATAATTAATTTGTTGTTAAAAAAAAATTTCAATCTAACCAAAAATTAAATTCATATTTTTTTAAATCTTTTAATGTCATAGACTCACGCTGAAGAATTTTTATTTCTCAATAAAGAAGAAATAATATAATTATTTTTTGTATAATAGAAAATATTATATTTGAACTTCAAAATATCGTAACGTTTACATAAGAAAATATATTATTTTTTACAACTTTAAACTTTAACTGTCATATCATTTTATAATATATTTCTTTGCTTGTACCAGTACCAAATGTCTTAAATAAATAAAACCATACAATGCATTGAATAGTCTACACGACATTTCTCAGGACAATTTATTGTTTGTGTATATTATAGATATTGCAATTATATAACCTACTTTTTATAACATCACAAAAAAAAATAAGAAAGTTCTTCATCCAATATAACAATACAAATTTATTTGAATTTTAACATTCAAGATCCATAATGTATAGTGTAGATCGGATTATAAACAAAATATCAAATGATTTTGGAATGTTCACGTTTTTTTTTATATTATTTTTTTCTTCTTTATTTTATTGTAAGAAGTGCATAGATGAAATATACGTGGCATTCCTGATGTGTTTTTTTTTCTTTTCTTTAATGTTAATTCATTTAATATAATATTAAATATAAAAGTCAATAAAATAACCATGCGGCATTAAGCAAAATTTGACATTTTACTCGTTTATTATATGCCGATTAAGACAGTTTGTTTGAAATATATAGTAAAATTACAACATTATAAATAAAACAAGCACGCTCAAAAAAATGTAACAAAAATCATATAATTAAATTAACATAAATGTCTAATTTTGATTTCTAATTTTATATTATTTAAACATTTTTTTTTTATTTTAATATATATTTTTTTTTATTATATTTATATAAACACGAGTATATAATTTTTTTTTTCTTACAACAAAATATAAATCTCTCGAAAAATTTATGATAATATATGACCGACTAAAAATATATAATGATAACCTTGTCGCGAAGACATTTAAAGCGAAAAAAAAAAAAAAATTAAAATAAAAAAAATCAAATTTTTCGGTTATTAGTGACGTAAATTATTTATTATAAAGTATCGATATTATTTAACTTATTATGTCGATATCTGAAGGTCAAATTAATCAATTAAATAATTATTTTTTTTGAATATTATATATTTTGGTGTTTTTAAACCCCAAAGCGAATAATATTCACAATATATGAATTTCATTATAACATAATTTGAACAAAATTAAATTTTAATGTTTTGGATAAATACCTAATTTGAATGTTTGAAAACAAAGGCCCTGTGTATAATACAATTACAAATAGTTTCTTTTCTATATACTCTTTTTAAATTCTTAAGCTTTTTTTTTTTTGAAAAAGACTTTGTAAGTAAGCTAAAAAAAAAGGAGGGTTGTTCAATGGCAAGATGTAACCATAACGTTGTTACTTAAGAAAATTGAAAACGAATAAAAAAAAAAAAATAGATAAACGCGTAAATGAAACACGATTCATGCGCAAGTTAATAGCCACATATAACACGATTTCACGGTGAATTACAGAAATGGATAATGGATATGTACTCTTTTCTATAGAAGTTTCAATCGGCCATATTTCCGCCGTAATAAATATCTATGATAAAGAATAAAAATTAAATATTGATTTGACATTATTTTAAGTGAAAGTAGTGAAAATAAAGATAAAAATAAATTTAAATCGGCATTTTTTTTTCAAATCTAAAATCAAATCTTAGATTTGGGATAAAAAAGAATTTCTATTGAAAATTTGAAAATTATTGATATTCTTGTTGAATTAAATCTTTGTATACATATAAGATAAAAATTGTATGAAGTTTATTTATTATTCTCACGAGAGGCATTTATAATATTTACGAGTGTCATCTTTATTATATATTTCAGAGATTTTATGATTTATTTTTGACGAGTTTAATGAAGAATTTCCTACCCTATTCCATAGATTTATTTTGCGGACAGATATCTTAAAAATTAGTTTTTATATATTTTTCGATTATCTCAACAAATAAAAGTGATGAATCGTACTTCAATTTCAATAATAAAATCTATTTAACATTTAAAAATATCCGAAAAAAAAAAATTTATGAATAAATCAATAAATAATAATTATGTAATTATTTGAACTCATTTCAACTTTTCTTCAGCAGACTTGTTATTTTTTTTTTTTGTTATTTCTTTTTCTTTTTCGTTTTGTTGTCATATATATTATATATATTTTATAAATCCAACAACCGACCATGACTTAAACAACACTTTTTATTTTATTTTTGTAAATTACAAAATCAGCTTGATTTCATTTAAATTACTTCACTCTTGTATTGTGTATATTATATATTTTAATAATATATTTGGCTACTTTTGCTTATTGCTATACATATAATATATTTATATTTATGAGTGCGTGTGTGTGGCTATACGAAGTATATACTTAAGCCTTAAAAATACGTTAAAATTAACAAATTATGTATATTATATACAGATATTATATTTTAAACCAAAAAGTTACAAAGAAATTTAATTGCTTTACACTAGAGAAATGATGAGATTTCAACAAGAAATTTAAGAATGGGATTTTCTTTGAAGAAAGTTATAAAATAATCAGATTTTTCATGCAATTCATTATAACCCAAAAGTATTATTATATCTTAATAATAATATAATAAAGAAATTATACGTGGCTGAATATATGTATATGTTTGCGAATATCTTTTTACAAAAATAATTAGTTTAATTTCAAATTTTATTTTGAATATTTTCGTAGGATTTTGAAGATGATCCAAATAATGATGATGAAAATAATCAAGAAGATGGTGAAGGTGAGGACGTAGAAGCTTCATCAACGACATCAACAGAACCACCCAAAAAAGTTGGACCAATCATCAGACCATTCCGAAGCAATGATGACTTATTGCTTGCATTGAAGAGACGTCAAATGAATTCAAAGACTACTAAGCCTGGTAGGTAATTACAACTTTCCTGGTATAAAAGTTAACTAACAATCTTTATTTTTAAATAGTGACCCAAAAACCTAAGCCGCAAGTAGAAGATAGAGAGAGCGGTGAAGTCGATAAAGAAGCTCCCGCTGCACCCTCAACTGCTGCTAGACCATCCGCTTTATCAAACAATAGTAAGTTTATAATTCTGTTCAATGTAATGGAAGTTATATTTAATTATAAAACTAAATTTTTCATTTATTTTAGGCAATAGACGTCGATTTGGAGGTGGGAAATCAGCATCACAAGATGACCAAGAAAGTTCTAATCCCGTTACACCAAGAAGACCTGGACGTTCCCGTTTTGCGTTAGGACAAAATTAGAATTGAATAATATTTAATAAAAATCTTTTTAAATTTTGATTGAAATTGTATAAATTTTGAATTAATAAAATTTTTGTTTTTTATGTTTGTAAAAAAATAAGCTGAGTTTTCTCAATCGCAATATGGTAAAATACGCAAACTATTTAAGCTGTATTTTAAATTCCAGCCTCTATCAGCTCTACGATTATTCCGATTTCTTTTTTTTTTTCATAATTTAATTTAACTTTATAACTGAAACGAAAAGGCAATGAAATTACTGAAAATAAATGCAATTTAAATTGCTGCTTTTTTTCTCTTGTGACGCCTTTTTTATTCTGATTTTCTGGAACTAGATTCTAGATTATTATTGTAAAACATAGACAATTGTTATATCTAACTTTAAGAATCTATTTCTTTTCCATTTTTTTGTGATAAAACTTAAAATCGCCCTCCTGCAATCTACGCAATGAGAATTTAATCATTGGAAAACTTCTTTTTCTTTTAAAGAGCTTTCTATATGCAAGTCAAGTTCAGCATTTTTTTATTGCCTTCGAAAGTGTTTTGTATTTTATTCTTTCTCTCTTACATTTACATTTCACCTTCTTCAATTTCACTTTTTATGGAAATGAAATGAAACAAAAAATAATGTATTATATAAACGCGTCTACAAAATGGACACGTTTATTGCTAGAGTACAAAGACATTAGGTTGTTGGTCTTGTTTATGTCCTGTTTTTTTTTGTTTTATTTTTGGCTATATTTTAAATTTCAAAAAATAATAAAATCAACATATACAAACAAATAAGCAAGCATAAAAAAGATAATCTTCCATCACAAAATATTTGACAAATTTCTCTATCCGAAACAATAACAAAAAAAAAATAATATAACAAAATTTATTCACGAGTAAATTATTATTATACTTTTTTATTTGGTTTTTTATTTATTTTTTGATGCTCTCAATAATATATATAAGTGAGTGTGAAAATTATGCTAAATAAGTCAGCCGTCGTAATTTATTATGACAAGAAGGAAAACTACCTACTATTGGTTATTGTTATAGAAAAAAGTCGTCTATTAAATTTATTACAAAATTACCCCTGCGCAACATCTACAAATTATGCATTCCAATTTAAGAGTCAAAATAAGACTGGAATTTCATATAAAAAATCATATTTATTATAACAAAAAATGTCAAATGTCAAAAGTCAAATATGTCATATTCAGTCAATAATAAATTTATTATTTCCTGTAAATTAATTTGTTGAGGATCAGACACCAATATGTCAAAGTCTATAAATAATCTCAAATAACTCATAATACTTATTATAATTTAATATTAAATTAATCAAAATTGAAAAAAAGAAAGACGAGAATTTAAAAAAAACCATTTTCTGTGAGATTATGTGTTGGAAAACTCCCTAGAAAATTATGTAAAAATTGAATTTTATCCATTATAAATCTTCGCGCGAACGTTTTAAAATTATTCTTCATTTTTTTTTCTCTCAGTGAGAGTTAAAAAGAAATCTTAAAGTTTTGAAGGGGATATACATC
The DNA here is from genome assembly GCA_963082725.1 of Pedicia rivosa. Taxonomy (NCBI): domain Eukaryota; kingdom Metazoa; phylum Arthropoda; class Insecta; order Diptera; family Pediciidae; genus Pedicia; species Pedicia rivosa. Next base: position 25,737,871 of record OY720153.1, read on the forward strand.
TACCTAATAAAATGAAAGAAGAATTTTGCGATCAATTTTTATAGATGTTAAAAATTGTAGATTTTTTTTTATGAAACTATTCCAATAAATATTTTTATGTCAACTTCTTAAATGATTTTTATATTGAAAAGTTCCTTATAACATAACTGTTTTATTAAAAAATAAAATAAAGATAAACGAAAAGAAAAAAATATTATCCAGACATTTTATAGGCACATAATAAATATTTTTGGTCATAACATAACACGTAACCTCCTAATTTAAGTACATACAAAAGTAATCTATATCACATCGTGTGGTCTAAAACATACAATGGCAATAGTGTTAATGCAAGCGCGAAAAAAACGCGGATTATGATCTGTCTCGCGATATATTTATTTATACATTATTATTATTTAGTATTTGTATTGTGTCTCGTCGTTGCTGTATATTATATATTACATATGTACATATATACTTTTATAACGATTATAAAATTTGTGCACGTTCATCATACGTATAAAGTGGTATAGTGGTTTGACATATTTTGTAGCCGTGTATAGTTGTTTAGTCGTATAACTGACTGAAGACGTTACACGTAAGTAAATGCAATTCAATTTTTATACAAGATACAAATAATAATGAAACTACGTATTGAAAAAAATTTAAATAAATTATATTATTCTTTACAAAAGTTATATATATATATATATATATATATATATATATATATAATTTTGAATTTATTATTAAAATATAAATGTTGTTATTAAATCATCAAATGTTTATGCGGATGAAATATTATAACAAATTTTGGTTTTACTGAATGCCATCAATATATTTTAACAATTAACAATCAAATATATTTTAACTTCTCTTTCATTTGACATTTTATTTAATATCGGCTAAACATTAAAGAAATAAATAAATATATTTTTATTATTGTTATTGGGAATCATTAAAATTTCAGATTTGTTTTGCCTTTTATTTTGTCTTTACAATTTACGATTTTATTAATAATCGTAAATCCTGTTTTATTGTGCCATCGGGGTCAATAAAACAGAGACAAATTATTTAAAAATCATTTAATTTATGATTACAATAGTCAAAAATAATGAGGAGGAAAATATGGCACGTAATTATACCAAATAATTATTCCTTACCTTTTTTTGCACTAGAGACTATGAAGTTCTTTTAATTTTCTCATTAAGCATTCTTTTGTAAAAATAGATGAAGAAAAAAGTGTTAAAATTGTTTAAATAAAATCCTTAAAAACAAACGTTTCTACATTTAAACATTCTTTCTTATATTTATTTTAAATTAATATTATTCTTTTATTAAACATCAGTACTCATTAATTATTTTTCATTTTATCAAATGTAATTAAGCTAAAAAATTCTAATTACAACTCTTACATAATTATTGAAACAAACAACTATTTCAATTTCTAAACTTTAGATTTTGTTATTTCAAGCACGCGTAGACATATAAATTATATTTTTTATTTTGTTAAATAAACAATAAAATAATTAATTTTTTAAGTACTGACTTTTATTAATTCTTTGTTGTTTAATTCGAGGGGTGCACACCTTGAATAAAGTAAACTGAATAATGAATGCACTTAATTCTTTTTAACATTTTGTTAACATAAAGGCATACATAATTATGTTTGTGAATGGAATCAACTTTTACTATTAAAAAATTGTAATAATTAAATTGTAAAGGAATTTAAATTATTGTATGAAATTAAATAATTCTAGTATTTGAATTTATAAAATAATTTGATTGTCCTCTATAGTTGAAATGGAATTATTTTATATCGGAAATGTAAAAAAAAAAGAATTTCTAAATTATTGAAATCGATATTTTATTAAGAACAAATAAAATAATTAAATAATGTAATTATTATTTCTGATAAAATGTGACATTGAAACAACAACCCTGAAGAATTAATTCCATCAAAAGAAAATATGTTTCCAGGATTAAATAAATATTAGAGGCCATGTTATATACCTACATATATACGAGGTCAATCTTCAGCATGTTAATAAAAACGGGTTAATATTCGGTATAACATTATGAATTAAATGTTAATGAAATTGAAGAGAATTAAATGAAAGGAGCGCGCCAAATTTTCTGATTTAAATTTAAACAATAATAACAATAATTATTTACATTTTATTTTTTATCATGACATTGAAATTCGCTTTTTGCAATTCAACGCATGAACTAAAAATTTAACTTAAAAAAAATTAATTGAAAGGAAGAAAAAAATATGACAAAAACACAAATTTATTTAGACGTGCTTCGAGAAACTATACAAATTTCATTTTAATTGGTGATGGCGTCAAGAAACGTCATTCCTATTATTTGTATAAATTCAATTCGCAGTAAATAACCTATACGATGTTGTAATACCCTTAACGTTGTATTAAATGTGTATATACGAATAATAAATATTAAATCAATTCATAAAAAAAAAAATGTTCAATAAATTTTCAACAATACAATAATTCATATTCAGAAAACTATGTACCCGCATCCGTTTTAAATCTACTTTAAGTTTACTAAAACCAACTAAATTTGTTTTTAAGCAACATTATCAAAATGTCTTTATTTATTTATATAAAAGTTACTAAGATTTACATAATATAAGATCCACTTTAAGGACAAACTTATTTATAAATGTATCCTTTATTGGTTTCTTTCATATCATCGAAATAGAATAAAAGGTGTCAGTGTAAACTGAACTGTTATTGTTATATTTTAAAATAATGAGTGTGTATGAACAAAAATATTTGCTTATGTATTCTTATCTAACATCTGAATAAAATAACTTAAAGCAGAATAATAATATAGTTTTATTTATTTTCTCAATTCATTTGTATAACATAAAGTTTCAAAACTCTTCCGTTTAAGAAACACTATATCAGAACAGAAAGTATTCATAATTTAGAAAGGATCATGAAAAGATATTAAAAGTATTTTATATATGAGTTTTACGGTGAAACCTCTTTTCATAAAACGTGATTATTGTTTAAATTATACATACATTCGGGATTATGAATAAGGACGTTCCAGTATAATAATTTACGTATATTTAAATATCTGAAAAAGGTTTATTGGGAATCGTATTAGCCAAAGAGATTGACTACGAGATTTGGGTTGAACGGATCAATCACCGAAAATGTTTAAATGAATAATATAAAGTAGGAAAACTTTGGAATAATCATTATGTCAGAAATTGATTTTCAATAAATTAGGCGATAAATTGTGCGAGAAACAATTTGATGGTCCTTCCTAATCATGCAGTCTAAAAATGAGAAAACAATTAATCCATTAGAAATAAACTGACAAACTAGAAAGAGACTAAACCTTAACGTTTATCTTCAAATTTATATTTTATATGTCACATAACATCAATTTAATATTTTCAAAATAACACTCAAAATATCCAGACTTAACTCGAGACGATCTAAATCTAAATATTTCCGTTTGTGATTAAAATTTAAAAAATTTAATACTGTTTTTGGGGCTGTGAAATTTGTTAGCCTTGATTTTAAACAAATTTGTTTTGTTTTGTTTTATGTTTCAATAACCTCACATAAAACTTAAATAAAAACAACTTTTATTAATTTGAACGAAGAAAATAATGTGTCTCCGCTATATGGGTTTTTTTAACCTTTTATCTCATAAGCGATTTCAGCTGAGAAGCCAAATTCAGCCTTATGTCGTGAAAGATTACTACTTAAAAAAAATTGTGAGTACGCCCTATTAATTACATAATTTTTTAATATCTTTATTAAAACAAAATTTTTCTTCCCGAAATAAGGATAATATATTCGCTGTAATCATATCTTATGGTTGACAAACCTAAATCTGTATAATTCTCATTGATTGGTTATCATGTCTAGTAACAACTGTCAGGATTATCAAAACTCGGGACTCTATTAATGATAATTAAAACATTCTGTTTCAATATGGTTTATTTGTTTATATCTTACTGTCTTGAAAAATAGTAAACTTCAAACTATTCGAACTTCACACTATTTTATATAATAAAAACTTATCCCAATAGAATAATTATTATTCAAAAATTATCCCTTTTTCACTAAAAATGAAAACGACTGAAATCATAAGAAATTTTTCCAATCATTTATTATAATTACACTTATGATTAAAGTGTTAATTCTTCATAAGTTCCTGAATTCCAATTCCGAAAAAGTATTAAATCCGGACACCAACTAGGGTTTTTCAAAATAGAGTAGTGTCTAGTTTACAGAGAATTGATAGAGAAACATTTGCACCCAGTTTTAGTGAAATTAGATTAATTTTATTAATTATAACTTTAAAGTTTATAGAGATTTTTGCTATTACGCTCACTAGATGTTTTGACATATAATAATAGGGAAAATTTTACCTAGTGAAACGATCAGACTTTCTTAAAGAGTTTGGTCTTTCGGGAGAATCATTTGTGTATAAGTTCTAAGCCTCAATACTTACATATTTGTCAAATAAACAACTTTTCGATGTATATTTTTTTCCTATAGAGATTAAAGTTAAAATAAAATACTATTTCTACTTACTATTAGTTCCATTTTCCTGCATAGGGAATAATTCCCACGACAGTTATTAAATAGTAAAACTCTCATTTTTCAATGCCTATATATCATTACATACCTCCATTTTAATATTTTTTCTTTGTTGACTGTTTTGAATTCATTCAATGAAACAGTTGAATGAAAAAAATTAAACAGTGGCGGCGATGTATATATTATTCTGAAACTAAATTTAAGTTTTTATTGTTATTTGACTTATAATAGTTCTGCCTTATGCATTGCACTAACGTTTTACAAATGAATATGTCATATTTTATAATTTATTCTGTTTGAAATAATAAGAATCAATATTTATTTTATTTCATTGTTTTTTCCGATAAACAATTATTTTATGTAATTTGCTACGTTCAAAATGTGTGATTATTATACCTACTATCACATCATTATTACAATGTTTATTAATGTACGCGCATCATTAAATTAAATAATATCAATTTAATACACATGTACCTTTTAAAAATCTTGAAACTAACTTCACTTTATTCACAGATTCATGCATGCATTATATTAAACCCACACCTATAACCACACAACCATATTCTTTCATATTTATAATAATAAACACACGTGTTTTATTTTTGATTTGTTTTTTTTTTTTTGCATAATTTGAATTAAAATTGATATTAGAGATAAAAACATGCCTGTGTTGAATTGTTCAAGTATGTATATGTAATTCTTGTAAAATAAATGCAAATAAAAAAAGAAAAATAAATAAGTAAGAAAGTAAGTAAGAAAAGATGAAATGGAAGATATCATATGACGCAGATGTGTCTCCGATTTCTGTGTATGATGCGTGTGTGTACGTGATATTTAGTTCTCTTAACTCTTTGCAATGTGTTAATTTTAAATCCCGTTTTCTTTGGTCATCTCAACTCAGCCAACCTCATAAAAAGAATTAAATAACTACCACTTCGATACTCAAATGCATACACACCACATAAAGTAAATGAATAAGATAAAATGAAAGATTATTATTTTATTATTATTTGTAGTTGTAGTGTTATTCAAAGAGAAGATGAAGAAAATGAGAAGAAAAAATAAAAAAGTAGAAGAAAAAAGGAAGACGCTGAAACGAAAACAAAAAAAAAGAAATCACACAATCAAAACCGATTTAAACCATCATCGTATACAACCACCACGCTCACAAATAAGACCCAACATGCATTCACACATGTTTGCAAACACACAAACACCAATAAAGAATTCAAGAAGTAAAAAAATATTTCAATTCTTTAAGTTGCCTGAAAATTTTCTTCTTATATTATTTGAATCAGTTTCAGTTAAGTTAGTATTCAGTAAATGATAGACGTTGACTGAAGACTTTTTTTTACCAATATTTAAAATTAAAGAACAGTTTTTTTTACAAAAAAAGTAATTGTACGTTTTGTGTTTCTTATTGTGTTTCTTAACTTGTGCTTTGTGAATTTTATGAGTCCTCTATGGAGACGTTTTGTATTAAATTACATTAATTTTCTAATTTATTAATAAGTAATAATAATACAATTCGCACAGTTTAACAGAATAATTGATAATTAATCGATCAGTTAGAGAATATATATTTTTTTTATAAAACTTCTACGGTAGAAACTTTTGAGAGAAATCAAGAGGATGCTTAGATTAAGAGACCACTAAAAATGGGTGTATGTGTGTGTGTGCCATTCAATTGATTAAAAAAAGTACAATTAAGCATTATAGTTTCATTTAAAAAAGTCCATCTTGGTCTGGAAGATGTCAATGTCTTTTTAAATTTGATTAAATAATCTCCTTCTTCTTCTTCTTCTCCAATGAAAAAAACGTCTCTTTTATTTTAATTTTTTGCGGTCTAACCGAAACAACAACACAAACGACTAGAAAAGGTTGATTGTATCTTCTTTATTTTTTTGCTCATTTCTTTTGTAAAATAAATTATTTTTTTTCTTTTTTGCTTGATTTGTGTTCACAATTTTTATATAAAAAGATGTCAATGATCTTCCATTTTTTTTTTCTTCTTGTTCTTTTTATTTTTTTTTTTGGCAGCATTCTGTCAGTAACTTAATAAATAATTTCTTTTCATAAATTAGTTAAACAGTAGTCTCGTTAAATAAATATGTATCTATGTATATATATTTTTTTTTAGCATTTCGAAACCTTAGAAGGCCTATTCTCACATAATATTAAATTTATATGAGAAAATAATTTTTATATAAAAAATAAAATAAAGAGAAAAATTAGCGAATTTTTTGGGTCCAACAGAACCATCCGGTAGAGAAAACAAAAGTTAATAATTAAACATCATAATGGTTTCATAATATTTACCTGTTCTTTTCCTGAATACTAAATTATTTTTAAATGAAATTACAATTTTCATTTTACCATAGTTATGAAATATTATTTAATATAAATTGTCCAATTCAGTTCCAATTCCAAACATATAATTTATATAGAAAAGTTATAGAAATCCAAATCAATTCAATTTCGAACAAAATTTTTATTTATTTATTCTTCAAATCTTATTAGAAATCTTATTTTTCTTTCGTTCTCAGACGTTTGTAACGAAAGCAAATATGAACATTAAAAGACCGGTCTAATTCATCTTTCGTTCTTTTGGGTATTTCATTTTCTATCCTGTGTTATTCTTCTTCTTCAAACCAAATATGGTCTCTGACTTTGATCTGTATTTTTTTTTTAAAAAAATATATTCCCTTTTTTTTCATCTGAAATTGTTAACTTTTTTTTTTACAATACAAAAATCAAAAATTCTTGTTAGTTACAATCCGTTGTTCCTTAGGCATAAAATGGAATAAATTACGAACTCTCGAACTCTTTTTTTTTGTTTTTTGAAACAAAAAAACCTAAAACAAAAAAAGATTCACCGAAAAACATGCGAAAAAATATATTACGAAAAAAATAAAACAACTCAAATTTCGTTTTTTTTTCTCCACTGTGTTCTGATTTTTTGGATTTCGTTTTTAGTGTTTGCTTATTTTTTTCCAACTTTTTTTTGTTCATCCAGTTTGTTGTTTTCAAGCAAAAGAAAAAACTATAGAACTCATGGGGCATTCTCAAACACATGTTTAAAAAAGAAATTTATGTTTTTTAAATTTTATTTCAACGTTTCTGCACCGCAGTTAGACGTTAATCTTCTTCTAATCGTGCATCTCACTTGTTGTCTTAAATTCGTGTAGTTGTGTTTGCGTATTTGTATTTTAGATTATTAAAAAATAGAAAAAAATAAATTAAATATTGTGAATTTATTCCATAATAATTTCTGTCACTTTTGGTTAATTTTAATTTAATTAACAAAACAAAAGAATTCAAATAATAAAAATAAATATTTTGTTTTAATTGATTGAGCATGAGTATTTATGGTCCATGAAATTTCATTCGCATAATAATTTTGCCTTTCAACTTATTTTTTTATAAAATAAAAAATTAGAAAAATCTTCCGCGTGAGTTGATTCTAAAAAGAAGAAGAAGAAGCAACATCATATAACACCAATATAATATAACGGTTATTGAACTTTAACTCACTTAAGAAGAAAAAAAAACAATAATTAAACAAATAAAATGTGTGCGTGTGTGAATTCTTCGGAAATATTGTTGAGTCAACATTGAATTATTGATAGGCTTAGTTAGAAGGTATTTTTCTCTTTCTCTCTATCTTTTGATTCGAGTGATCAATGATCCTACGAAACGATGGACTTAAATTAATTTGATTTTTTTTTTGTCTTTTTGCGTTCTTTAAAATTCTTGAAGAAGGTGTGAAATATTTTAATGAAATCTTTAGTTCAATTTGAATTTATAGATTCGTTAAAAGGCAATTTTTCTTTATTATAAGATGTGTGAATGTATGCGTCTCAATTCAGTAGCGAATTAAATTAAATTGAACCAAATATACAAATAATAGTCATTCTGTTTAAACGAAAATATACCGAGGCTGAGATAAGTGCTATCTGCCATTAAATTTTTAATTAACAAACTTTTAATAATTTCTTCTTCTTTTTTTTTCTTTAAACATTAAAAAAGTAAAAATTCATCGTAGTAATGTTTGTTTTGTTCCAAAAATTTTTAAATAAAAAAATATAAAAAAAGAAAAACTTTTACCCATCAAAACTTTCGTGAAATTTTGTGAATAAATCGGCTTAAAAATTCATAATAGAATTCTTTTTTTTTTATTTTTATCGTCTTTTACTTTTAGATAAATACATTTTTTTGTTATCATCACCATATATATGACTGTGTACACATATAAATTACTCAAATATACTCTACTTTAAAAATTGCAATAATATTTTAAAAAAAAATTAGATTCCGCTTTAATTTATTAATCAAAATTGAAATCACTAATCGATCAAAACAATTTTCGCACACATATGTTTGTCATGCAAGACAATCTAAAATAAGTGGCACAGTCCATTACAGTTTGATTACACATTCTACCGAGCATTCTACTAATAAGTAAATCTTTATTCCCTAATCGTGACAAACGTTCTTCTTTTTTTTTGTTATCATTATTTTGGGTTATCAGTGCAAACATTTTTTATTTCTTATCAAATAAAAAATTGGAAAATAAAAAATCAAATCAGAATACTCAAAACTTTACCAGACAAGTCACAAATACATACTCGTAAATAAACGCATCTGAAAATATTTATAGAAGTTTTTTTTTTCTATAGATTAATAAATAATTTAACTCTTAATATTCATCTATAAAAGCAAAAATAGAAATAGATAAAAAAAAATTTGTGTCAGCAGGTGCGTCATTATTAGTTGAAAAATTAACAATGAAAAAGTGATTTTATTTTAACAAAAAAAAAAAACTTAAATTATTCAGTATTCAAATGTGAATTCATACACACTTTTTTTTTAATCATTCTAATAATTTTCATTTTAAATATTCATCAAATAATAGTGATTATCAAATCAATTAAAAAACATTTATTTTTGATCATTTTAATTTAGTTCAATATAAAAAAAAATACAAGTTTAAATAAAATTGTGTTCACGAGGTTAAGTGATATAATTGATCGAATTAAATTATTATTAATTTGTGTTTTTTATTAAATCAATCAAATAAAAAGAAAAGAGCCGAGTCTTTAAAAGTGTAATATGAAGTTGTTGTTTTTTTAAGTGTTATACGTCTTTCGTTGTGAATTGTGTCGCATTTTATAATTAGTTTTTTTTTTTATTTTGGATTATGTTCCTGATATTCAAGAGATACAATTGCTGACAACGAATGAATTCATTTTTTACATTTTGTAAAAATAATGGTAAGTTTTATTGGAATGTAATGAATGAAACATGTGCGCAATTTTTATTATTTTTTCATACATATTTTATAATTAAATTAGAGGAGTTTTCCCATGGGAAAATAAACTTATGTATAGATGTATACATGTGTAAATATTTAGAGAATAGACGTAAAATTAAGCGTGTATTATACTACGAGCAAAAATATACAAAAAAAAAACTAATTAAACCAGAGAGACAAAAAGGGAAATTTTAGATATTACTATTTATAAACTCCAGTTTCGTTTTCATTTTCATATTTCAAAGAAAAAGAAAAACTACTGACTCAAGAAATTCTACAAGAACAAAAATTCTATAATTATCATTCAAAGAAGTTTTTCGTAAAAAAAAAAAATTTCAATATAATTTTTTTGAATAATGTCGGCTTTTTTGAAAAGACAGTGAAGAAAAAAAAAGGTGTGCGAATGATTTGTTAAAGAGTGAGAGTGATGATAGATACACTCATACTTTATACTTTATTTAAAATAAAAAATACAAAAGATAATATTTTTTATTGCTCTCATTTCTTTCTCTCTTCTCTTACAAATGTATGATTATATTTTTTTATAAAAATAATACTTTTGTTTTCAATTTATTTTTTTTTTTCAATTAAACATTTTGTATTTATAATAATATTAATTCTAATTCTGTCAACTTAAAAATATTTAACAAATTTGTATGTGTCTTTATATTTCTGATAACAGAATAAAATATAACATTGTATATAACCTTGTGAACTAACCCTGTGTATATGATAAGAATTTTTCTTGTGTTACAAATAATTTTTTTTTTTTCAAATATAAATAATTAATTATATGAAATTTAGAGGAAAGAAAATAAGAAATGACTTTGTTTTAAATGTGGCACATGCAAGCAAACAAAAGTGACGTCCACACAGCACAGCAAAAAAACAAATGTGACAAAAAAGTTAAATAAAATATTCTGCAATTTTGGCAAAAATATGAGCTGAAAGTTTGTTTTATTGTTCAACTTTTGACTTTAAGTTGTTTTTTTTTTGTTTTGAAAGATTTCTTAATTTCCTTTACACATTAAAAAACAAAACAAATTTAATTACAAAAATTATTAACTAAGTAGAAATGAAATTAAATAAACAAACTTGTACAAATTGAATAGTTTTTAGTAAAATGTAATCTATTTATATAAAGAATAAGGCATCATTTGAAGTATTATTTAGTCTCGCGCGTTTTTCTGTTAAACTTTTATATTAATTTGAATAAATTTCAATTTAAATAAGAATTTAAAACTTTTACCTAAATTAAAATATAAAATCAGAAAGTCATTATTGTTTATATACCGTTTTAATTTGTTTTGCTTCTTTTTTTTTTTTTTATTTTTTGATTAAATTCACCTGTTTTTTTATTCTGTCATGTTTTTTTATAGCAACTTAATTGAAAATTTAATGAAACAATAAAAACAAAAATATATTCGTTGTATTTTGTATTTTTTGTTGATTTCCTACTTATTATAGATTTTGATTTGTCCTTTTCTTTTTGCCACTATCAACTTTATTTATTTATTTATTTCTTTATAGCTGTCTAAGTATGTTTAAAATTTATTGAGAACCATGAAAATGTGTTCCTATATTATTATTTTTAATTTAAATTTAACCGCAATTGACTTTTCTTTTCTTATTCTTTATCTATTTTTTTTTTTTGCAACTCAAATTAGATCATTTCCCTTTCACATTTAAGTTTCTTTTATTTTCTTTCACTGCAAAGAAAAAAGCATATTTGTTTTCACGTTGCTTTTTTTTTTGTATTATGCCATTGGCAAAAGATCAGGAAATATGTATTTATTTTATATACAAAAAAAAATATATATTTTCTTTTAAATAAGAAAATATATAAAAATGCAATTACCGAAAGCGTGTATTTGTTTCGTTAGTATGTGATTATTCGTATTATATTTAATGTTTTTTTTTTGTTGGTTTTTGGGTTTGTTTATGCAAAAAAAAAATTGTATTTTCAAAAACCAGAACCACAAATTCGTTTTTTTTTACTTAGCCAGGTGACATATTTTGATAATGGCATTACTCATGTGCCTAGTCACAAAATATAATAAAAAAATGTGAGGATTTATATATATATAGATGCAATCGGGATTCGGAATAACGTCTGGTATATACATTCCCAGATATTTTTGTACCGTAATATTTACAAGGGAAATTCCCATTATTTAAGAGTATTTAATTTGACTGGTTTATACGAGACACGGAGACGTTTTCAAAAAATTGCTATACACATTTTATTTTTGTAAACAAGGTAAAATGTGGTATTTTTATAATGCATCAACACTTTTCGTTTTGCGTATTGCGTTTTAGTTGTTTGCTTAAAAATCGTATGAAACTTTATCTAGCTGACAAATACAACCGGATGGTTAACTCAGCTATTTTATTATAATGAATCATACTAAAAATATTAACAAAACATAGACACAAATATTATTTATTAGTTGATGAATAATTATGATGTCTTTACTTTGAATATTTGATCAATAATTCTATATATCTCCAACAGAAATATATCTCAATTAATCATTCATAAGTTTTCACATCTTCCCTGCTGTTTTCAATTTAGGTTAAATTATTTTAAAAATAAAATATGTACTTATAAATCGATTAATAAAAATGTTAGATTATTTTTATGAAGAAAAAACGAAACGTTTTAGCGTATTGATGAACATACATACATACATAAATATGCGCGGTATGTTAAAAACCAAATTCATGTAAAAAAAAAGTCATTTCACATTTATACACATTTGAATATTTCACTCAGATGAACTAACGATTACGATTTTTTTTATTTTAATTTACAAATAACATAAACAAACTGTGTAGATTTTTTTAAACTGATTTTTCCTTAAATATATTGTTCTCTTTTACACGCACAAGCCACAAAATCATAAATGATTTATTATTGATTTCTAATAAATCTAATATAATTAAAGCTTGCTGTTATTGTTGTTATTGTAATTATTGGTCTTATATTTAAATCTGAATTTAAACGTCTATAATAGCAGAGTAGATGTGAACATGTAATTTTATATAATATCCCATGGGTAGTCAAACCAAAATGATAAAATACAATTTTCTGATTGAAACAAATTTGGGCACTCTCTAAATACTCAAATAATCATATTTCTCTTTTTTATTAAAGTTTATTTAAAGTTTATATACACAGTTTGTCCTCCCCTGCTGCATAAAAATATTAACTTCTTAGGAATTTAATTGAAAAGAGTTCGATTACATTCTCGTTTATTTAAACAGGATATTACACAAATATTTTCTGTATTAAAAATGTTATTCCTATTATGCTTTATATAAACGTAAACAATGTAACATGAAAATAAAATTATTTTATGTGTTGTCTCATTGAATAAAATGAATTTCATATGAATTGACGTATCGACTTGAGTTATTTAAGCATTTCTGAGAATTGAATTTTTAAAGGAATACAATTATAATGTTGATTTGGCCTGGTTTCACTCTACCACAAAAGATAAGAAAAAAAATTTATTTCATTTTACAAGGATATAATTATTTAATTAAAATTTAAAATTCACTTTTTTAATTTGTTAATATAATTATCAAAACACCCAAGTTCTTTCAATTTTAAAATGCTTTTAAAATTTAGTACCGGTCATCTCATCTTTTTGGTTAAAATTTAAAACGAAACGATAACTTATTTATGTGAAAATAAAATTAAAATATTTATCCTCAATTTATTATTCATTACAAGACAAAAAAAAAACGAAATCAACTCAGTTGAAACGGCGTAGTAACATTAAAATCATTTTCGTTTCAATACTTTTATTTTAAATATTCAAAGAAAAAAGGGCTCGGACGGTTACTCTACCAGAAAATATTATAGTAGTAATTGAGAATATCATCAACTTCAGTGTTTTATTGAAACAATACTTAAAAATTGAAACAAATATATTTCTCTTTCTAAATTGAATTATAATAAATTTCAAATGTAATTCAATTAACTCGCACTTTTTTATTAAGTAAGTATAGCCCATCAATTCTTTTTAATATTTTATAATTTTTACTATTTAGACGTACCTAGACAATTTTTTTAGAAAATTAAAGAATTAGGACAAAGTTAGAAGATCTTTAATTTAAAATTGAAAACAATTGATAAATTCATCTCAAATCAAGTGGAGTATTACAGTTTAGGATCAACGCGTTGCTTTTTTCCAATATTTTTTATATTAGAACTCTCAGTTAATTCTTTCTTAAAAAAATATGAACAAAAAAGAGTCTCTCTACATCCAAATATTATCATTTATTTGTTCTTTTCTTCTTATCTTTCGTCTTTAAGCATTTAAGTACTTGCATTAAGTATTTCTTATTAATATGATAATAAAATGACCTCTATGTAAACAAAACGCAAGGGGTCAGTTTTGTTTTTACGATATCGATATAAAACAATTGTGTATATAATGAAAATAGAACAAAAAATAAGATAATTTGTTAATACCGGACTCATGTAAAAATATATCTACCTACTTATCAAAATTTAATCTTATAGTAATTTACCGACTAGTTAATTGGTGAATTGTTCAATATTCTTAAATCTTATCATTAAGAAAAAAAAAAAATTGGTCTTCATTGTTTTTACAAAAAAAAAATAATAAAAATCACGAAAGATTATCCGATTATGGATCACTAGTCTAGAAATACAATTCTTCAATGAATTAAATGACACGTGAAGACATATTTTAATAAAAAAATAATCATTTTATGCAAACAACCAAAAAAAAAAAAGAATATACAAAAGCCACATATACACAAACAGATTTAGTAAATTCACGTTAATCAACCGGAAATCTAAAACCGCGCACATCAATATATAGAAAGCAAAAAATAAATAGAAAAAAAACGAATGTTTCAGCAAATAAAAGGAAAAATGTACTTCTTAAAATTAACTTCAGTATTTTATAAGAAAAAAAGTAGATATAGAATTGAAATTTGTAAAATGGACTGGAAATAATTTAATTTTTCTTTTTGTTTTTATTCAATTTAAAGCAATCAATTTGTGGGAAATAATTAAATAAGTGACATGACGTGACTGTTTATATTATTTCACTTATACTTTTATACATTACAATTTTAATAAATAAATATGTATATATAAAATGAAAATAATTTATCAACTCTTCTCGATTTGAAATATAAAATTTTAAAGTTTAAACCAATTTGAACTACATAACCGCAGAACCACATATATTTTTGTATTATCAAAGTTATGATTCAAAGAGTAAATATAAAATAAAATTAATTCTAAATATCATTATACGTAAAACTTAACAATAATATTTCGTTTAACATCAAAAAAAAAATAATAATTTTTATAAATTTAATTAATAAATTATACAGTAAAATTATTTATTTTTCTTTTCCTTGATCTTGCGCGATGATGATGCAATGAGAAAAATCGTGTTTTGATTTTATTGCATCATAATAATGAGTCTTCGATGGTTCATTTAACTGTTTTTTTTCTCTCTCTTTTTACATTGGGAAATAAATGACTCACAATCATAAGATTTAATTTCTTCTTTGAGTTGATTTGTTCATCTTTTTTTTTTCATTTTTTTTCTTCAGTTTTTTTTTATTTTTTGATTACTTTTTATATTACTTATTTTTTTTTGTTTATTTGTTTTTATTAACCTTAAAAATTCAATTTATACTTCTAGTTTTTTCTTTTGCGTTCCTTAAGGAATTGGTGCGAAAGAAATTTTTTTCTATTTTTTTTTATAAAAAAAATAAATTTATTATCGCTGCGGGATCAAAAAATTGTAATCTTTATTTTTTGTGTATTTATTCATTCTGGTTTTTCTTTTTGCTGTGATATCGTGAATCGCATATTTCCGATTAGAGATAATCAACACGAAAAATACTCTGAAAATCAATTCAGTAGCTTAACTTGAACATTGACCGAAAATAAAAAATTAATATCGCATGATGCAGAATTTATGGTTCGATAATATAATTTATAAAGATAATCGGTTTATACTATGTACTGTTTATTATTTGATCAACAGGCGTATCAAAATTGGGTTATATATATATAAATAATAATAATCAATCATTAACAATTATAAGAAAGAGTCTTAAAATAAGTGAATCAATTTATTATTGAGATTCAAAAATTTGATTAAAAATTAAATGAAACCCGGAAAATATTTTTTTTTTTTTGAGTTTAATAATATAAAGAATATGTTACAGATTCATTTATAATGCTGTGGGTTGAATTGTTTTTTTTTTCGTTACAATTAAAACTGAATTAAGATTCAATTCGATACGGTTTATTTTTCCTCTTCTTCTTGTTCTTTTACTTCTTTATCTTAGAAATACGTATACGTAATCAACTTAAACACAAAATAAAGAAGAAGAAGAATGTTTGAAGTATGTATACTGCAGGAACATAAATTTACTAAAGACGGACGTTTCTATGTATATAAAAATAATATAATACAAATTTTTTTTATTAAGATTATGATAAAAAAAAGACATTACGGAACCAAATAATTTAAAGTTGTTTAGGTCAAACCAAAAATGATACAATTTGTTAATGTTTTAATTCCGTTTGGGTTGCTTTTTACGTTTTCGTTTTCGTTTTGGTTTTTTTTTTGGAACCACAAAATGACAATTTCCTAAGAAAAGGAAAAGGATCAGCTAACAGGAAATTAAATTAAAGTGTATAAAAAATGAAGAAAATTGAATTAAATTTTCCTAAATGAATTATGATAAGAAAATTTGTGTTTCGGAAATGTATGAAAAATTGATATTTTACAAATATTTATTATTCAAATTTTATCCTTTATAACATGACATAAAATTTCATATGATGTCCAAAATAATATTAAAGATAATTGAAGTTTCCAACTTTAACATTTTTGATTACTATTTTTTTTATTGACGTAATTTAAAATGGGTACGAACTCATCCTAGTGTTACTTTTGTAACTATAATTTTGTAGAATAAAAATTTTTACCAAACAACCATTTTACTTTGTTTATTTGTCTATAAAAGAAAAAAAAGTTTACAAACTTTGAATGTTTGAAATCAAATTATAGAGGTAAACAATAATAATCCAAAATTAATTAATTTAATGTAATTAATAATTATTTAGTAAAGTAAATATATTTGTACAGATAAACTATTTGTTTTTGTTTTTGTTTCTCTCTCAAAATCCGCGCATAACTTATATTTATAGCCACAGTTATTTATAGTTATAGATAACTTTATTTGTGTTTTTATTGTATTTAGGCATGCGGTTTATATTTATAGTTGAAATTGTTTGTAAACAAGAAAAAAAAACCTTGCGTAAAATTAAACAAACAGAAACAATAAAACAAGAAAAAAAAATTGAGGTTATGGTTCAAGATTATTTTGTTCGGGCCAATTATCATCATGAAAAGAGATTCAAGTTGAGAAGAAAAAAAGAAATCCAAAAGAAAAATTAACTTCTTCAAGGTTCTAATTATAGAAAAAAAAGTGGTGTAATTATATTTAAAAAGATGAACTTTGACAATTTTAATTGTATAGAATTAAATTGTATAAATTAATATTAACACAACAATATATTTTTTTTAATAAATAAAAGTAAAATGTAGAATTTTGTTGTTTTTTTTTTCTTTGATAGATTTGTGTTGGGTGCACGCGTTAAGAATATTTTATTTTATTATTATAGCAACAAATTTATATGTATTATGATTTGTATTATTATTTTTTTTAATGTATTTATTCTCTATTCTGATTGATATTTGCGTTTTCCGCTCGTGCAGAATATTTTTTTTTACAGGATGGATGTCATTTATTAGTTTAAATAACTATATACATTGAAAAGATTCCTTCTTACTGACCTAGATTGATAATATTAAAATGATCGTCTTTTATATTATTAATATTATTTAAGAGTTTTTATTTTTATTTTCTTTGTATAAATAAATAAGTGTAAATTAAATTTTGGTTGGCTTTTTTTTTTTACTTTTGTACGTTTTGTTTTTCAAAGACACAAAAATGACAAATGCGTTGTTCCTTTGCCTATATTTACCGAACCCGAAATTAACGATTTCCTGACACTAAAATTTTTTTTGGAGAAAAATAAAATAAAATTTGGTCTTATAAAAAAGGCTATTTATTTTTATGGTTAAGGTGATCTATGGTGTGATGACGTTGGGATAACACATAAAAAATTTGTTTCAACAGTTTTTTTTTTTGTTGTATTTTTCTATTTACAATGAGAACATAATGACTTATTTGACATTAGCAGACTATTAAAAGCATTAAGCCAAAAATAAAAGAAACTTTCAATTCTTTTTTGCTAAAACTTTTTTTTATAAGATAAAGTTAACTAATTTATTACAAATGTCGGATAACAACAAAAATCATTAAATTACCGTATTTATGTAATTAATAAAATGATTTCAATGAATTGTTTTTTCTTTCTCTTTTTTCAATAAATGTTGAATAAAAAAGAAGATTGAACAAAATTTTTATAAAACGCGGATCTGAAGAAGATTACATTTTTTTATCTTATTATTATCAGATTTATAAATCATTGGGAATTTAATGTTTTAATTGTTGTTTGTGTTTCAGAATACAAATTGAAAATTAATCTGTTTTTGATTATTTGCTAAAATGATTATTTGAAACATTGTAATACCCTGAAGCCTAGAAAGACACTAAATATACCTATTTGCAATGTTTCTAAAATGAGTCACCCTGTTAATTTCTATTTTTTTTTTTCGATAAACACAAAAGAATAATTTTATTTTTTTTTTGTTTTTGTATTTAAATATTTGCACAGTAAAATTGCAAATTTTTACAATATTTTATTATTTACTGTTTATTTATTCTGAGTTTTAAATTTGAAAAAAAATAATGAATTTTTATTTTTAGTTATTTTTCTATATGGTATCGATTTAATCGGTTAAAACTTAAATTAAATCTTTATATTTAACCCATGTTACATGTTCAGAATTAATGTTATCGATGAAAGATACGCATTTAATAATTACAATAATAAATAATTTTATATCTGAATTATTGCAAGGCAAAAACATTTTTGAAAGGCAACCAAATTAAATAATACCAAATATATGAAATTATTGTTGTTGTTTTTTTGTATTCACTTTATTTTGTTATAAAATTTAAAGACTGAACATTTGCAATATTGTTTACGAATACACATTTTTTTTTAATACAAAAACTTGTCTAAAAACGTTAAAAAATTAGAGAAAAATAATTATTAAATGTTAATGAGATTTTTCAATTATAAAATTTAAATTCTTTCAATGAAATCCAATAAATTATAAATAAATATTAGACTGTAATAAATAATTGTATTCATATATATATTTCTCCTTTTATCTTATAAATGGTTTAATTAATGCATTATAAGAAACTCTAACAAAAGTTTCTTAGAATATCTTTTGCATTATTCTATTTTTTATTCGTTTAGAAACGTTCTAAGAAACTTAAAGAAAACTTAGAACATAATACTGTAGGTACTTACTTTATTTATAAGTTAAGTATGTATAATTGCACTCTTTTGTTTTTATTCTTCTAAACTCCAAATATTCTTATTATACTATTTCTATTTTATAAATAGATAATTCTTCATTTATAATGCAAATTATAATTAAATGGAAAAGAATAATAACATGAATCACAGAAATTAGTTCTAATTCTAAATCTAAATTAAATTATCGTAATAATTACAAATATCATGATATATTTTTAAGGTTATTTAACATTATTTATTTATATTATTTCACATTATTTATTTATATTTTAATTATTTTATAAGAATTACTTTTTATATATTTATAATTGTTTTTCTTTTAATTACAGGTTTACCATGGTATTTCATGACAATAACAACACACAATCAGTGCCTTACATCAAAATCAAAACAAAATGGAAACGAGTCAATAGTTCCTATTGCAAAGAAATAATTAAAATAAAACAATAATAATAATAATTAAAAATAAATATAAATTCAATAATTTCAAATTAATTAAATGAAATTAATACAATAATCCTAATAATTATAATAATAATAATATTAAAAGTGATATTTAATTTTATATAAAATATTAATTAAAAATAAAAATGTCGCGTAGAAAAAAAATTATTTTCGGTTTATTTGGTGCTTTACTTGGTTTATGCATTGGAACATTATTAAGAAATTATCGAACACTTGAACTACTAAGTGTATGTAATCTCAGAGTGAATGCAAAATTTCAAAGTAAGTATAATATTTTATTAATTATAAATTATAAAAAAATTCCACTAATTACAGTTTAATTTTAAACATTA
Source organism: Pedicia rivosa (assembly GCA_963082725.1). Taxonomy (NCBI): domain Eukaryota; kingdom Metazoa; phylum Arthropoda; class Insecta; order Diptera; family Pediciidae; genus Pedicia; species Pedicia rivosa. Next base: position 25,758,091 of record OY720153.1, read on the forward strand.
ACGAACATTTTAACAGTCTACTAAGAAAGAGTTAAAGAGAGAATGAAAACAATTTATGAAAGAGACAAAACTTTCTTTAGCAGTCTGTTAAATATTTCGTTCAACTGAGCATAACAATCTGAACATTTGATAATTTTAAATCCTAGACTCGGTTTTTTTTTTCAAAAATAATCAGTTAATTTTTTCCAAAATTTTCTGTCACATCCAACATATGTTATCAATAAATTGTCTAATTGCTAACGAATATATAAGGAAAGTTTGATGCTGAGAACTTCGTTAGGGATTAGTTTTTTAAATAAATAATCTTTCACTCTATAGACATAAGCGAGTGTTAAAACTGAAAACCTCTGGTTTTAAATGAAAACATTTTGATGAGAACCAATATTCGTAGTCTAAATTTAAATTTTATTATAACGCTGTTAAATTTGTGTTAAAACATAATCAAATATTTAATAATTTACAAACCTAATTTTCCATCAATTTTGAATAAATCAAATACAATTTGCTTAATTATTGTTTTGAAATAGAATTAGTTACTTCCTGAAATTTTCCGACATTTTTGTGGTTTATACAGTCATAACTTCTGAGAATGATGAATATCAAATGAGGATTTACATTCAACATATAAATTTGGAATTTCAATACCAAGAAATATAAATTCCATTATGGTTTCAAAGTAATTAAATTTCGAATTAGCTAATAATAATTGCATAATTTTTAAATCTCCAGTTAAAAATTCCATTTAAATTAAAATTTCACGTAAAAATCGACACAAATACTTACCACATCAAAAATTACTTTAAAAATAAAGAAATAAATTTATTGTCATGAAATTTAAAACCATATAATTATTTTACAAAGATTGTTGATCTTAAGCTAAAGAAAATATTTAATATGGTTTAAATATATAAATACACATATTTTAATATTTTCGCTAATCTTGTTATTATGAATATGAGACATCACTTCAATCTTCATCTTTTGACAAGAAGAAATTGAGAAAAATAAAGAAACACTTAAATTACATGTTAAATTAAATTAATAATTTCTCTCGCATAATAAATCTTTAAAATTATTTCTAATTTTTTTAATAGTTCATCCATAAATTTATAGTTGTTTTTTTTTCTCTTCTAAGTATATTTATTTTTGTAACAATATAATAGTAACACTGCTGATATGTTTGAAAATGTATACTCTTGTTATTTTATAATGTACTTTACATGCGTAAGTTAAGGTCATTCACCATTCATTTATTTATTTATTATTATAAACGAAAATTGATTCATAATAGACTCATTGATTCTTTAAATTAAAATTTCATGATTGAATAGAAGAAACAATTCCCACACAACATATATCCGTTCTTCAAATAGTTATTTAAGAATATTGTTAATTTAATTTTAATATATTTTCTTCAAGAAAAGGGGATATCATTACATCGCGTTTATTCTTTATATTATTAGAGATTTTGTTTATAATTTAATTAAAGGTCATTTAGAGCAACTAAATTATTAAAATTATAAATTTATTTGTATCAGAACAACTATAAAAAATGGATAAATTTAAAATAAATAAAAACATGAAAATTGTGTAGGTTGTTATACAGATTGGTTGTTATCGTGGAGAATAATAGTGAAAAAATTACTTATATGTTAAATCTCGGTAATTTTAGTATCTGTTTGATCAAAGAATCTAATACTATTCTAGTCACTATTCTAGTCTACTAATATAATTATGATAATTCGAGTTTTTAATTAATTATACCTATACAGTATCCAAACATAATTAGACAATCAAATACTAGGAACTAGGGTAAAAATTGTTTGCAATTGTTGCATTCAATTTAGAAAAAATAATATTTCTCATGTATCTGAATTTAAACTATAAAACCACTAAAAAACCAGGAAACCATTTACATTTATAAATTTTTGAGAAAAAGAAATTCAACGGAAAAATAATTTCAACAGAAAAAAATTACAATCCTGGGGGTAAATTAACATATTTCAAATCAAGTTTTAGTTTTACGTTACATTTTTACATGTTTTTTTTCTCTTCAAAATGATCCTTTGATCTCCTTCCATTAGCTTGTTAAATCTGCGTTTACTAATTATTTTATAAAGCATACGAATGAAATGAAGCTTTTCCATGAATTCTTTCAATTAAAAAAGATAAGATAAAAAAAAGAAAATTATTTAAAAAAGAAAAGATTTTGTGTGTGTGTGTGTATGTGGACCACCCTATATGACATAAAGATGACAGAAAACTAATTGTATTCGACTGATTCATCAACTTACATCTTCTCACATAAGTATGTAATTCGTCTTACTTCTCAACATTTCTCGAGAATGTATTAATGTTAAAAAAAAACATAACGATAAAGAGAAGAGGATGTTCAAAAAATTAAAGTCTAAAATATAGGATCAATTCTAAGAAAAAAATATATTGTAAATAGGAAAGATTAAATGCACGTCGTCGTCTGTTTACAGAAAAAAAAACTTATTGTTTAATGCAAAATGATGAATATAATTATGAGAAATAAAACATCTGGAGAATGGATATTTTTTATTTTCATAATCTTACTTATAATATGTTATGTAAAACTTTGCAAACAACTTCAACAAGAATAATAAGTTGATAGTGTTTATTAAGAAAAAAAATACGAAACGTTTTCTTTAAGTTTTTTTATTTTTATTTATAAGTTTCTTTATGCAAAGAAAAATATTTCTTCTAAACTTACGTTAATGATGAAATGCTGAAGGTAGAAAACGTAACTTAAACTGGCAATATAAAGCTAATTCAGCAGGTAAAGGGAAACTTTTACCATTATATAGATTAGTCTACATCAATTCGCTTATGATAATTAGGAATATATAACTACATGTTTCGTATAAAATAAATATTCCATCTCATTTTGTATTCATAATTTCCTTTTATAAACTTCATATACTTGCAATTGGTATAGCTAAAATTTTAATATTATTCACAGCAAATTTAAACATTGATTTTCTCTTTGTGATATATTTATTTTTTAGTCTGCAACTTACAGACCTTAATACCTGAAAATAAAGTAACTACGGCTATATTGTTATGGCTATACCATTGAAAAAGTTACAAAAAAAAAACAGATGACACTTTTTTACAATTCTGAAAAAAAATAAATAGCAGAGAAATACCATTAAGTTCTTGACCCACCTCTTAACAAGATAGAGTAAAATTGTTTTTAAACAAAATCAGTATATGTATGAGTAAAAAAAATATAGCTGCTTCTGATATTTTTATCATTCTAAATGTAAGGTTAACCCAATAAAACTTTAAACTTTATTAGGTATGAGGTCAGACATGTCTACAAAAATAGTAAAATATAAACAAAGCAATGTGTTCACAGACATTGTTAAAACTGATCGATTCATTTTAACTATTTCCTGATTCATATTCAAACACTAATTTTTATATACAATTTATATAAATCATGTTATTTTTGTATTAACTAAAAACTAATATCTAATAATAGATAATTAAGAACCATATTTTCATGTAATTAATAAGTGTGGGTTAAACATGAAAACAATGAACCCACATTTTTTTACGATAAACTTATTTAAATTCGTGATACCGCATAATATAATTTTGAAAAACATTGCGCAACAATTGTTTTTGACCTTATATTTTCATATTTTTATATATAATATGAAATATGCAGTGGGTTGTAAATATAGTTATCTGTAAATATAGTTTAGTTTAGTTTAGACAAATGCTAATATATAAAAATAAAGTGTCACGTCGTGATTTTAATTTAATGATGGTTTTCACCCAAATGTTTAATTGACGCATCGTATGAAATCCTACACAATGACCCTGACCTATTTATCAAATACAATTGCGTATATGTTAAAGTTAGTTATTTTGTGGACATTTCTGAAATTTATCTTCTCCATAAAAATGTACAATTTATTATAATTCCCAAACACATATCTATCAACCTTATAATTACGTATAATAAATTTAATCTCTTAAACATTAACAAAAGAGATTATATATAAAGATATAAAGAATAATAAATTCTCTTAAGAGGGATAATATTCTCGCACTATAAACGCATGTATAAAATATTTATAAAATATATATATAAATGCATACCATACGACCATACCTATTCATGTATTTAATTTAGTTTTCTATTATGCCACAATATCAATTTTATATATTAAAAGAAGTGTGACAATTTTAATCTAATCAATCAAACTAATGTTTCGTTATTTGATCTAATCAAGATATCAATAATTTCGAAAACCTTTTTATGAAAAGGCCACTAACTCTTTGATAAAGATCAATTGATTTTGAAAAGGTTATACGAAATGATATAGGTAGTTATATTTATTACATTATGGTAGTCACATAAGCCCACGTGGGTGTGTTTTATAGCAAATAGATGGTGTTTATTTATATTTTTGTTAATGGATTTATCACTAATATTGTAATCATTTCGAGTTAAAAAAATATATAATTACTTATGTCAAAATAACGAATGAGTTAATAATTAAACGCGCCTACATAATACATTGAACTTATTATTAATTCAATAATTTTTTGTGATGAATTAATTTTTATAATAGCAAATCCCTTTCAAATTAAATGTTAAACTTAATAATAATGTTTATTAACTTTTATTGGTTTTATACATATTTTTATTTTTTAAGCAAAATATTGGTAAATTATTTTTTTGTTAAGTACTTCATTAATTTAAAAAAAAAACAATCAAACTTCATATATGGACACAACCGCATTTCCAAATTTTCACATGATTTTTACATACAATATTCATAATATTTTATTTGTTCTTAATTTCAGAATACATATTATTATCATTGTTTAAATATAATGACCAAATATTATGAAATAGCTATTCTAATAAACCAGTGCTAATTCTATATAGAACATAACGTTCATAATTAATTAAATTTCAAATAGTCTACTAAAACTTATGTTTTGATATATTTACAATTTTTAATTCATTAGCTTACTTATGTATATAATTTTGAAACGAATTAAAAACTTTTGCTTTGATAATTCTTTGGATAAAGAAATAGTTTTTAATTAGCCACTAATTATAAGAGATCGTTAAAGGTAAAACATTTGAAATTTTGTAATTAGAAATGAAAATTAACATTATAAATGGGACTTTAGGTATGTACTATTTGTATTTAATATAACTTCCCCAATACCACAATACACATACCATTTATTTACCTACATAAGTTTTAATTTGACCCAAAATTCAATTAATAAAATGTTTATTTTATTTATTACTTCTTTTTATTAACTTATATATTTTTGTCATAATAAATTTGAAATCTTGTTAGAACATTCTTTCAATCTTCTTTTTTTTCCAAAATTATTGTTTAAAGAATTCTGAATATTTTTTTAATATTTGCATACCGATTTCTGTAAATTCCAATTTCTATCTATTTCTTCTTCTTTTTCTTTGAATAGCAATGATATTTTATTAAACTGAAATTCTATTTCATGCATTTAAAAGTATTTCCTCTTATATTATTATTAAAGATCTTCAAAATGTAAACGAATATAAATAGTTTTGTGAAGTTTATTGTAACTTATTTTGGTTAGTTATGTTGAGTTGGGTTAAATTAGTTTGGCTTTGTGGGAGTTTTTTTTTTCCTTATTTCATTTGATTATTATTTTCTTGTTTTTTTTTGTGTAAACGGTAAATTAAATTTCATAAAACGTATAAATGTATCGTTGAACTTTTGTACATATCTAGTTGCAGCAGAAAAAAATACATAAAATGTGAATTTTATGAAATAATTTAATAATTGAATTTTTCATGTTCTTGTACTCTGGTCAACGATTTACATTTTCACAAATTTTTTCTTAATAATAAATAAAATCAATATTTAATTACTTAAATCTTGAAATTGAATTATTGTATTGAGAATTTAAGTTTACCTACAATAATGGTTCATTCAATATAAATAATTTTCGTTTATTGAAGTTGCTGGTGAGTGATGCTTATGTTTTCCTTTGATGACTTTAATAAAATAATATTTTATATTCTTGAGATATCTACATTTGAAACGATTGGGGTATGTTTGTTTAAAATTAAAATAAATATTATTTGATAACACACATGCTTTCCCATGAATTTTAAAAAAAAAAAAATCATCCTTTTTCAACCATAGAAACATCAAACCTTATTGATTTAAGATTGACAATAAAATCAATAAACTTATGATTTAGGTTAACTGGAATATTTAGTAAAAAATATTTTGAATCATCTTTAACAGATAAAACACTTTATAGTGGTTTTATTATTTTAATTTCTTTCATTCTTCACTGTTTCTTTAACTTTAAAATATTATTTCGCATAATTAAGCATATGGTAATATTCTAAAGGACCCAGCTGCTGAGCAATTTTTACTCTTTCTTGTATATTATTCAAACATTTGGTCCTCTCTACAGCAGCCAGACAGTTAAAAGATTCATAAATATAATCATAAATCTTACAGATTGCGGTAATTCTTTCAGAGTATCCCTTTTTTTTTGTAACTTCCCTAATTAATTATTTTTCCCATTTTATTCTAATAATTAAATTTTACATCAATGTGGCTGTTATTGTTATTTACTGAAAATCATCTGAAGAATTCTAGAAAAATGGCGCTTCTTTGTATTGAAATTTGATCTAATTTTTGAAGCAAAGAAAATGGAAAAAAATGAACATCACAAAAAAAAAAGATAAAAATTATTCATCTTAAGAACGTAGACGAATTTAATAAAGTTAAGAGGGGTTCCCATTCAAATTCTTAGTATTTTTATGTAGAGGAAAAGAAATAGATGAAAAACACATACTTGATGCATCATATGAATGCGTCGAGATTGTTTCCATCCATTCATCCGTACACTTGAAACTTGAGAAGATGAAACACAACATACATATATATATACAGCAAGCACGACATATTATAAAAATGCCATTTACAAATTATATTTAATTGTATGTTCAGTTTTATGGTAACAAATTGTCGTTCTCTAATGTTTTATTATTTGATTTAAAGACAAAGTCAAGGGCGTTGTATTACTCTATAAAGTACAAGGCAAAATTTTATAAGAGCAACATATATTCAGAGTGTTTGTGTTTAAGAAATTTTAATTTTATTTTATATAGACGTATAGTATTATATGTCTGCTGTTCTTTATAAGTTGAAATAAATTAATATTTTTAAGATGTCAAAAGTTTTGTAAAAAAATTTGATTTTTTGAACCGATTCATTTTTTGATTAATAATGTTTATCCTGTTCAATCAATTTCTATAAAATCTTTTTGAAATTTTTAGCGATGTTCTTATAATAATAATTTATATATTTTCTCATTTTAAAATATTGTTGTTATTTTTTTTAAAGAAAATTTGGTATGAAGGTAACATAAGGCAAAGGTCATTCATCATTAATCATAGTGGACAATATCACTCGTTATACTTTCATCCAATAAAAAGTTTGATTGATTAACAACGAATGTTATATAGATTTTGACATGACTGCCTATGCCTACACACAAATAAAAATATTAGAAATAAAAATCACGTAGAATAAATAAATAAACATTATAATATTTTATTTTATTTAATATATTTTGTCACACTATATAATTTTTTATTTTGGTTTGTAGGTCCATTGGAAATAATAAATTTACGTCCAGATGAAACTCCACAAAATTCACAAAGAAATTTAGTTTTCATTGGTGTTATGACTGCAAAAAGTTTTTTAAAAGGTAGAGCAGATGCTGTTTATAATACGTGGGGTAAAACAGTACCAGGAAGGATTGCCTTTTTTAGTTCAGAAGGATCAATTGCAGAAGGTAATTTAGTGTTTATGTTTTTTATAGAAATGCTAATATTATATTTATTTCATACTCACAACAAATAGCATTTTATATTCGAAATCTATTAAAATTAAAATCAAATCACAGTAAAAAAAAATTCAAAATTTAAACGATTGTACAATTTATTTTAAAAGTTAAATATTTATTTGCTTTGGATAACGGAAATACAACATCTACTATATTTCTTTAAGATTTATCTCGTGTTTTAATTAATTTATAATGAATTAAAAAAAATTATTAGTTGTCGCGAAACGAATAAATAATTATTTATAAAAGTGAATTACGTCTATTACAGACTCCTTGGGTTAACTCATTTCATATTTGAAATGGAAATATTGGGGGTAAAACCTTCATGTTTTTTTTCTTAAAATTTTGTAGTAGACTGTATATACAAAAATACCTACATATTTTCACATCACAATCATCAATACCTTAATTTTATATATGTAATTTTGAATCTACTAAATATGTAATATTTAATATTGGATTTTCTAAAAAATCAATAAATATAAATATAAATAATATGTTATTTTTTCTTATATGATATATATAGAATTACCAGTGATAGCATTAAAGGGTGTGGATGATCGTTATCCACCACAAAAGAAATCATTCATGATGCTTCATTATATGTATGAACATTATATTGATAGATTTGAATGGTTCATGAGAGCTGATGATGATGTTTTTATGCGTACCGATAAATTAGGAAAATTTCTTCGTTCAATCGATAGTTCTAAGCCGCAATTTATAGGTAAGAATAAATACAAATTATGTTATTTATTTAAAATTATGGAATAAATATAAATAAACAAATATTGTGATGCATGTTAAGGACAAGCTGGACGTGGAAATAATGAAGAATTTGGACTTTTATCACTTGAGTTTGATGAAAATTTTTGTATGGGTGGACCCGGAGTAATATTAAGTAGGGAAACTCTTAGAAGAGGTAAGACAAAAAATAATACAGAAACAAAATAATTCTTATTAAATTCTAATTCATTTTAGTTGCGCCGCATATTCCGACATGCCTTAAAAATTTATATAGCACACATGAAGATGTTGAAATTGGCAGATGTGTTCAAAAATTTGCAGGAATTCCGTGTACATGGAATTATGAGGTATTATTAATATTCAACTGTTTTTATTGTGAGAATTTTTTTTTTAATTAAATTGATTTATTTTTTGCTCTTCATTATTTGGACAATCTGAATTAATATAGATGCAATCAATTTTACATCATAATTCAAGTGGAAATCGTGCATTCACTGGAAATTTAAAAAATAAAGAAGTTCATAATGCTATTACATTACATCCAATTAAAAAAGCACCGCTAATGTATAGATTACACGCTTATATGTTGGTAATTAAAACAATGAAAGAATATATTATAATATTTTACTAACAAATTGTTTCTGTTTTAATAAATATATAGGGACTTAGAGTACATGAATTAAGACAGGAGGCACTTTTTTTACATCGAGACATTGAACTTATGAAAAGTTTATTACAAATTCCAAAAACAAATAAAATGTTAGCACCGGCAGTGCCATTATTTCCAGCTAAAGAAACTAATTATAATTATTTAGGTGATCCAGATGTTCTAGGTAAACTGGACTTTAAAAATATCTATATAAATTACATCCTTTATTATTTTTAATTTGTAATTTAATATCATTAAAAAATCAAAAAACTAACTGTTTGAAATGTGGTGAAGGATTTAATTTGTTTAACATACAATGACGGACTATAAAAGATAGAGTTAATTTTATCATTATTAAATTTAAATTAATATTAAGGATATACTTTTATCTCATATAATAAAACAAGATATGGTCAAAAAAAAATTATCAATGTTTATTTTACCTACTTAATACTTAAATTCATCAATAATGGTTATTTTACAACTGAATTTTTCAATTAATTTGATATCAATAATGACATAAAATAATTAACAGTAGCAACAAAAATAAATTCTCTATAATACAATAATGACATAAATCAACGGTAACAATATCGAAAGTCCGTCATCTCATTTGTCACCATATAATTTCAATGTATGTATAATATGATTTTGGGTGTGTGTGCCTCAGTAATTCATCATTTTTTGTTTGTTATTTAATACAATAATTATCTTAAAAAAATTCATTACCATTTTCATAATTAGGATTATTATTAACTGTAGGAATAAATCCAGATTTAAATAGATACAAACCGTTAACTACAGAGGACATACTAGAATGGGATTTTATTGCTAAAAGTGTTTATTCTGGTACACACACAAATCCAAAAAGAAAAATCGAATCAGCATTAAAAGAGGGATTGGAAGATGTTATACGTGAGGTATGTTCTAATTAATTATTTAGCGATTAGAGAACTTCTTATATTTTTAATAAAGCTGAGTTCTAAACGCCTGAAACAATAAAACGTCTCATTTCAATTCATTCGTTCATAGCTACGCACCTACGCACAATAAAAAATTTATAATATGAGCAAACTTAATCTTAAAAATTATATTTGTCCATTGTTTTTCGTGAATTGTTTAATTTTTTTTTTTTTTTTTGTAAATTTATTTTGACGCAAATAAATTTTTTATGAATGATATTAAATGACCTTCAAAAACATAATAACAAAATAAATAAATATTAATTTAAGCTGAAAGTTCAAATATTTTTTTTCCAATTGATGGTACGCATCACACTAATAGCGAGTTCTTATTCCTATACTACTACTTCAACGTTAATTTTGAAAAATATAACTGAACAACAGATGGAATGCATAATATTGTATGGAAATATTTTATGGTATAACATATAAACATCATAAAATTATGCTTAAAATTTGTTCCATTTCTATTTTCATATAAGTTTCTAGAATTTATCTAATTTTTATGACAATGTTTTTATAGAAAGAAATGTTTGAAAAAATATTTAATCAAATATGCTTGTTTGATTTTGTAATTAAAGCATATAATCATTAAATAATAACAAAGAAATTTCTTTGTTGTGACCACAGTGTTAAAACTATCTATACCAACGCAAAACCCATAAATGTTATTTGAACTTAACGAAAAGATAATTTGTGAAAAAAAAAACTTTAGTAAATTCCAAATAGATATTTTTAGTATATTTAAAATATGTATGTTTTTTTTTATGAAATCAAACATCTGTCGGAATATCCTGTTTCTTTTATTTATTCCAAAATGGGATTCAGTTATTTTTATTCATATTATTTTTTCTTCCACCTCTAAATATTTAGGTAATGGAAAATATAAATAATTTTTCACGACAAAGAGGACGTGTAATTGAATTTCGTGAATTATTATATGGATACTCACGTGTTAATACAGTTCATGGTCAAGATCTTATATTAGATTTATTATTGATTTATAAAAAATATCGTGGTAAAAAGATGACAGTTCCTGTACGTAGACATTTATATATTCAAAGATCATTTACTGAAATTAGAATAAGAGAAATTGGTAGTCGTTTCTTGTATCAAGACAAAAAAATTGATAATAATATTCAAACAAAAGATCAAATATCAATATTACCTATACATGACACAGTAAAAAAATTCTTAAATACTGGCCTAGAAAAAATATCAGATACATTTTCATTGTCGTCACTAGATAATAAATATACTGATATTGAACCAAAATATGAAACTAAAATTGTATTTGTTTTACCTATTGCTGGAAGATTTGAAACATTTTTAAGATTTCTTAATAATTATGAAGAGGTAAGCTAAAAATATATTTTTAAGAGCATCATTTATTTTCTCAATATTTAATTTTAATATCAACATTCACAATTAAATATAATAATCATTTGTATTCAAATAATATTATTACTGCAAATATAGAATTGATTTTCTCCTTAAATAAATTTAGAATGTTTATATTTGTTGTACTTGTATTTCATTATTTTAATATATGAATAAACAAACAATTAATTAAAAATACTTGAATATTAAATAACTTTAGTTTATCAAATGGATGCTCTTAAAAATCAAAATAACAATTCAAATAAATCATTAAAAAATATATATTAATTTTCAGGTTTGCATCAAATCATCTGTAACAATTAAAACAACACTTTTAATAGTTTTATTTGTTGATGAAAATAATAATGATAATTTTATTGAAATTATAAATTATTTACGTACAAAATTTCAAAAACATACAATAAATTATATCATAATTGATGGGAAATTTTCACGTGGTGTTGCATTAGATAAAGCCACTAGATCACCATTTGTAAAAACTGATGATATATTATTTTTTATAGATGTTGATATGATTTTTACAATAAAAACATTATATCGTATTAAGCAAAATACAATTAAAGGTAGACAAATTTATTTGCCAATTGTTTTTAGTCAATACGATCCTGATAGAATAACAATAAGTAATAATAATAACAATAATAATTTTAATCATAATAATAATAATAATAATAATAATATTAATAATAATAATAATAGTACATTACCTGAAATTAGTACAGAAAATACTGAGAATAATGTAATTAAATATATGAAATTTAAAGAAAATTATAAATATTATTCAAATAGTAAAATAATAACAAATAAAAATGGTTTTTTCCGACAATTTGGTTATGGAATTTGTTCAATATATAAAGCAGATATTTTAAGCCCATTAATAAATGGTTTTAATACAGATATTATTGGTTGGGGTCTTGAAGACGTAAGATTTTTGGAAAAAATTATTAATTTAAATAATCGTCAAAATTCTGCAATATTAACAATTGCAAATACAAAGGAAGATACAAAACCATTAATTAATTTTAAAGATAATTTATATTTGAAAATATTTCGTGCCCCGGATCCATCTCTTATTCATGTCTTTCATAAAATTTATTGTGATAAAGAATTAGATGAGGCACAGTATAGAATGTGTTTAGGCACTAAAGCAAATACATTAGGATATTATAGATTAGTTGAATCTATGTTTATAAGTAATAAATTGATATTGGAATATGCAAGAAAACATAATAATTAGTTAAGAGAAAAAAAAATTAATTAAAAACAAAATTGTTAAAAACTTTTTAATTTTTATTACATTATACTATATATTTGTAAAAGCTTTAAAATTTAAATAAATTGTAAAAATGCCGAATAGCAATTAATTTTGTATTTTTTATTGAAAGGTCCTGAATCACAAACCAAAATAATTGTTTTTTTTTGTCAAAAGAAAAATTATTTGTAATAAGTATATTATTTTCTTTATTTTTAACATAAAATAACACTTTTAAATAATGGGGAAGGGAATAAATTGAAAAAGCGGGTTTTGAGTATTTTTCTAATAAAAACTAAAATTAATTTCTGATTTTTCTGTGTTTTTAAATATTTTTAAAAAAATCTATTAAAAAAAAAATGAAACATTTAAAATTACAATTCAGCTAGAGTTGCATTAATTCACGAAATATGAACAGTCCTTCTTTTTTGAACAACAAAATTCTGGTGTTAAAGGTAGAAACAGAGGACACTCTATTGCTTAAGTTTTGCGTTAAAAGAAAGCAGAATACACATATATGCATATGCATATCAAATAGAGTGCAGAGAATCAACGCAAAGCTAACGCACGTACATTCTGTTTTTACCTTAAACGAAAATCAGCAGCCAGCACAATCGGTTTTTAAAATATTTAAAATGTTTTTCTCTTGCTGGGGTTTTTTTATGTTGTTAATTTTGAGTTCAGTGTGCTAGTGTTGACGTTTCTGAACTGTCTTGCAGAAACGGTAATTTAGAAACAACAATAAAAATAAAAATAAAGTGTATTTTATTTATTTTAAATATGAATAAAAAAGTGAAAATAAATAAAATTACTAATTATTTACAATCAAATCATAGCATTGGAGAAAAAAAAGGTAAAATTTAATCATCAATATAATATTGAATTAAATATTTGAAACTAAGCTTTTTGGTTTTTTTATTTCAGGAAAATTGTATAGCAATAAAAGTGTTAATTGTCCTAAGTATAAAATAATAGATGATACAACATTTGGTGTAGATTGTTTTCGCTTTGGTATTTTGGATGGTGTAACACATTACTTTCTAACTCATTTTCATTCTGATCATTATATTGGCCTTAAAAAGTCATTCAATAAACCTATTTTTTTATCAGAAATAACCGGTAAACAAATATAAACACATTTAACAAAAAAATTAAATTTCAACTAGAATTTTTTTTAAAGGTCGATTAGTAAAGAAATTTATAAATGTTGATGACAAATATTTGAATATAATTCATATAAATACTCCATTCAAAATTAATAACATAGAAATTATAGCATTGGATGCGAATCAGTAATCAAATTAGTATACTTTATTAATAAATAGGTATACTTAAAAAAAATTATTTATTTTTTTAGTTGTCCTGGAGCTTTAATGTTTTTCTTTAAACTTACTAATGGTAAAAATATACTTCATTGCGGCGATTTTCGGGCATCATCAGAGATGGAATCAGATCCAATATTCTGGAATTATAATGTTGATGTTATTTATCTCGACACAACGTAAATAAACATTTTAATAAGAAAAATATTTTTTACTAATGGTTTTTTTTTTGATTTTTAGATATTTATCAACAAAATATTCATTCCAATCTCAATGGGAAAGTATTAAGTTAGCAATGGAAAATGTTATGGCTTATATGAACAAACATATTGGCTTAAGAATATTAATTATATGCGGATCTTATTTAATTGGTATTTTTAAAGGCTGTTTTATTTTAAATTCTTTTATAAAATATTAACTTTTTTCCATTTTATGCAAAAATTTAAAAATTACAAATAACGCAAGACTTTAAGTTCGTTTGCCTTGATGCATTTACTTTTGTTTAATTTTGAATTGATAATAAAATCTCAAATTGAATGTTGTTAGATAATTAGGTTGAACGTTAGTCCTCATACTCGCATTATATATTTATTATTGTTCAATGGTATTTATAATTATAAATTCTTAAGAATTTTAGAATTAACTATAAAAAAAAACATTTAAATAATAAACATTAAAAATAGATTAAATATGCTGTAAGAATTTCCCTCTTCTGTTTTTTGTCTGACCAACAAAAAGTACTTATTAAATATTTCTCTTACAGGTAAAGAAAAAGTATGGTTGAACATAGCTGAATATTTTAATTTTAAAGTTTGGCTGGAACCAAATCGTAGGAAGGCCATATTGTGTTTAAATGATTTATTATTAATTGAAAAACTTGAAAATGATCCAGAGAATGCACAAATGCATATACTCCCAATGCAAAATATTAACTATAATGTAAATATTATTAATTAAACTATTATTAGAAATATTTATTATTACGTTTTAAGCAAACATATATGCATTAGTTTGTATTTCAGAGTTCTCAATATACATTTTAGAAAAAAATTGTTTTTTATATAAAATTATTTATATGAAATTATTAAGATTAGAAATTTTTTGTTTTCAGTATTTAAAAACTTATTTGGAACAATTTGAACATTGTTTTGATAATATTCTTGCAATACGACCAAGTGGATGGGAAAAAAAATCTAAACCACAACACAGAAGAAATATTTCAATTATTGGTAATATATAAATTAAGAATAATTAACAATATTTTCATTTTAGAGAAATTCTTAACGATTAATCTAACGATGTAAATAAATTGCTTGATGGTAAAATAAGTCAAATAATTAAGTAACACATAATTAAATCGTAATGAAATTCTCACATTAAAACTTTATAGAAACTTATTGGTGCTCACAATTGTGTTTTTATCATAATAATTTTTTTCATATCATGGAAAATGTATTAAATTTCTGATTTTTTTTAGGTATTGAATATTCCGAACATTCCAGTTATGATGAATTAAATCGTTTCGTTAATTATTTACATCCTACAAAAATTATCAGTACCGTTCCTTATGATTCAAATATATTAAATACACCAGTTATTGAAGATAATTGGATGAATACAATTTTTAAAAATAATAAAAAAAATTATCAAACAGCGATAACTAATTATGTAAAATTTGGTGATAGTAAGATTAAAAAGATTGGATAGAATTAAACAATTTCCGTGTTATTTTGATTTGAAATATTATTGCACAGGAAATTATTGATTTTTACAAAAATAATTTTTTTTTAAATTTTAAAGGACATTTGGTACATGTTTTACGAAGTTTATAAAATGGGCCAACTACAAATTTATAATTATAATTAATGAAGCAAAACAAAAATAGTGGCTTAAATTTTTTAATAAACACAAAGTTTGGACCATTTTTTATACTCTTCGTTAGTTTTGTTTTCGTTTTGAATGTTTTATCCATCATTCTTTTAAATATCAAACGTCTTTTCAAAAATAAAATAACAGTACAAATATATTTTATTTTATAATTATAAAATATTACAAGTATAAGTGGAAAAAACAATTTGTGATTTTAGACCCAAAATTGGATTAAAGTAATTAAATAGATTTTAAATAATGTAGGAGGGATAAGAGATAATAAAGTTGAATGAGCTGTTATACAAATATATTGTTTATGTTGTTTTTTTTGTAAACATTTGAATGGATTAGATAATAAATATTTTATAATTGAAATAGATGTTTTTTGTTTGATTTCACAATTCAATTGAATAGAATTTTTCATATTTCAATTAAACAAAATTGATTCAGACAACCAAATATATGTTTTATACTTACCTTAAAAAAGGAATCTTTAGATTTGATAAAAAAAATTGAAAGAAACAAGACAACAACCATCAAATTTGTTTTAATAAAACATATTTTTTTCCAAAATCATAAAATAGCAAATCAAATAGCAATCCTGACTGCAAAATTAATATACTTACGTCCTTCGTAAAATTTATAAAAATATTAATACTAAGAATTTTCAGTGAAAATAAAATTAAGTAAAATTAATTGGAATTCACATTGTAGAAATGAAGCAAGAAGAAAATAATTTATCAGCTGAGAGAAAAAAAAAGAAAAAACTGGAGAACTGAAGAAACTGAAGATTACCCAACATTGCTCCATTCGTTCAACAGAAGAACATTCTTTTTTTTCTTCTGAAAGAGAACATTGTTCCTTCTGAAAAGGAATATTGTTTTTTTTTTTTCTGAAAGGGAATACATATTGTGCATTTTCTTCTGAACAAGAACGTTGATCGTATTCTAATTTAAAAGATGCATAATCGGAGTCTTTCATTCATCTTGGCAGGAACCATCCTTTTGGCATTTTAGATTCGATAATATCTTGATTTTGAAGACGTAGAATTTTTAGAAACAGATAAAGTTTCTACAGAGTTTATCAAACTTACTGGTCATCTGCCACAATTGGTTCTGGATCTTATTCCAAATTAAACCGAATTTGTCTGCTTCCCTAAAATAATAATCTTATGAATCCTTTTCTTTCAGTTTCTCGTATAAGTTCATCAAAATGTTGACACTATTTACTAGTTGTATTTCATAAATAAAAATTCAGTATTAAACAAATTTAACTTAATTAATAATTCTGCAATATTTTCAATTGCGTAAGTGAACGTAGTCATTATTTATCATTACTACATCAAAGGTATTTCTTATATAATATTTTATTTATTTCTGAATATTAATTCAATAAAAATAATTGATCTTAAACCAAGGCCAGGATAAAATATAATAAAATTATTTAGTAAATTTATTAATTTTATTTAATCAAATTATAATTATACAAGTTAGGTTGATAGATACGATCTCATTCACATATAAATATAATAAGCTGGAATTACAAAATGAACAAATGAAACACCACACAAACACAAAAGTTTTCCATTTTTCACTTCTCTGTAAGTAAAATAAAAAGATATAAAAGATGTAAATTAATTTAAAATTATTTAAATTTCGAACCAGAACTTCTTTTAAGTTTTTTCGTTTCTCGACTTGTAGAACTTTGACGGCTTCTGCTACGTGATGAATTTGTTCTGGAATTTGATGAATCAGATGACGAAGACGATGATGAAGACGTAGAACGCTTTCTAGAGCGACGTGACGAAGATGATGATGATGAACGTCCACGACCATTCTTACGATTTCCACGCTGAACAGAATTTGAACGAGATCGATAATTACGTCGATCTTGGCGCCCTACAAAATATTTAAAAATAATAGAATATCAAACTTAAGGAAATTAAGTTTAATTTCATTTACCTTTCCCATTATCACCATTTCGCCCTGCTTGTCTACTCTGATCAGCCATTTCCTGTAACTTTGGATTGACAATTTGTTTTGATCCCTTTAAAATTGCAACTAAATCAAGTGCTTTTGATGAATTTTGTTGTGTAAAGAATGTGTATGCAGTTCCAAAATTATCAGAACGACCTCCTGTACGTCCAATACGGCTGATATACTCCTCAGAAGATTCAGGATAATCATAGTTTATTATAAACTTAACATCATCAAAATCTGTAATTTTTGTTGTTTTTTTTAAAGAAAAAGAAAAACAAATGTTAATTTTTTTTTTAGTCGTGAGATGAATATTTTTGATTTAACAAAAAAAATTTAATCCCTTTTATTCATTAAAAAATATTTTTGTTTAAATTATTTAAATAAAAATATTTTAGGGGGTTTTTGTTTTCTATCAAAATCTAATAATGAAAAAAAATGAAAAAATTAAATAATATAAAATTGAGAAGATTCACTCTTACAGATTCTGTGTGTTCGAAAGAGGTGAATGAAAGAAAAAAGTTTATATCGAGCAATGAATTTGAAAATTTTCAGAACTTTTAATGAAAGTAATTGATTTGATTTTAAATTCATTTTCTAAAAAAACATAATAATCTTTACTTCTATTTTCTCTCTCTCTCTCTCTCTCTGTCATTTTTCTTTCTTTATGGTTCACCTCTTTTGTGCACAAAGAAATCTTTATAAGAAAAATGTACTTAAAAAAAGTTGAAAAAAAATTAAAGTTTGTTTTTTTTTATGTTTACTCCAGCAGCTGACAAAAGTACATCTATATGAAAATTTGACATCTTCCTCTCTCTCTTTCTCTCTCACTGTATGTGATTGTATCCTTTGTGTGTGTTTGTATTATTTTGTAATAAGTGAATGAAATTTGTCGAAATTGTCCATATAATTATCCAAAAACCATTAAAATCCTTCCCCCACTTGTATTGTTTTGATTGACTCCATCTGTCTTGTATTTGTATCCTTGTGGTTTTCTTTTTTGTTTTTGTAATTGAGTTATACTTTTAATATTTTTTTGGCCAAATCCCTTTCTAGATACAGACCACCAACAAATCAATGACCAATGAATGAAGAGATTCATAAAAATGAGGCACACTCCTAAATACATTATATTTTTTTTTTATTTTATTTAAACCAAAGTGTGTGTGTGTGCCTCTGGAAAATAGAACAGAGTTTTTTGTTTGGTTTTTTTTTTATTAATTCATTTTTTTTTCGATTTAAATTTTTTTAATGTAAAATTTAACACAAGATCTATTTTAGATACCAACAAACTACTTTAAAACAAACAATGCGATTTATACTAAAGTTTTTTGTATTTTAGATTGAGCAAATTGAAAAATTAAAGTATTTTTAGAGAAAACTTTAATTCAATTTCTGAACGATTCTTTCATTTGTAAATTAAAAAGGAGATAACAAAAATATTATTTCATCTGCAAAATGCACAAACTAAAACAAGAAACTTTATAAAATGATTTCCAAATAAAATACAATAAATCGAGAATGTATTTCGTCTAAATAATATGGATAGCGCAGTTTGTATTTGTATAATGCTACTAATATAGATCTTGCATCAAAAACATGCATGCATTAAAACATGTACAATTAATATAAAATAATGAATAAAATTAGAAAAATTCACTTTGGTTTTTGTAACAATAAATTAATACTCTATATCTAAACGATTTTTTAAATAATTGATTTACCTATTCCTTTGGCTCCAACATCAGTTGTTACAAATATTGGAGTTTTTCCACTGCGAAAGTCTATAAAATAAATAATAAATTAAAAATTTGTCTGACTTATGTGAACTCTTGCAATGCTTTAAAATACATTAGTGTTTTATATAGAAATACTCACTTTGAATTAATGTATCTTTTTCATCAGATGTTAAATCACCTTGAAGGCAAATAGCTGGCCAACCATCACGCTTTATTTTTTTATAAACTTCATCAACACGTTTTTTACTCTCAATAAAAATTATACTTTTATTTTCTTTCTCTGTTAATATTTCTCTTAATAAAATATTAAGTTTTCCTTCTTTTTCATGTTCCATACAAACATCAATTATCTGTAAGATATTACGATTAGCAGATGACAACAAATGATTAGATAATGTTGTTGTTGATGATGAACTACCAATATTCAATTGAATATAATCTTTAAGGTAGTCTTTAACTAAACCATTTACTTCCGATGGCAACGTAGCTGAAAATAAACACGTCTGTTTATCAGGACGAATTTGTTCTAAAATTTTACGCATTTGTTGTTCGAGTCTAAGGTCAATCATTTGGTCAACATCATCTAACACAAGATACGTACATCTACGTAAATTTGTACGTTGATTTTGTAAAAATTCAAGTAGACGCCCAGGTGTTGCTATTATTATTTCAATACCTTGCATTAATGCAGTAGCTTGATAATTTTTTGGAGCACCACCAAATATACATGCGGATTTAACACGCATTGTTTGACCATAATCTGTAATTACTTGTTGTATCTGCTGTGCAAGTTCTCTTGTTGGTACTAATACCAATGCAATTGGTCCTTCGCCTTTTCGTACATAAGGTTGATGATTAATGTGTACTAGGGCTGGCAATATATAAGATAAAATTTTTCCCGAACTTGAGCCAGATTTAGTTATCCCAATAAAATCACGCCCGTTCAACATTATTGACCATCCTTGTGATTGCATTAATGTTGGTTTTGTGATACCATTCTTTTCTAATGCATCAATAACAGCTGGTGGAAAATATGGTTCATTAAATGAAAAATATGGAGGTTTAACATCATGCCCTTTTAAAATGATTTCGTTTTTATTACGCCAATTTTCAATTTCATCTTTTGTTCTTTTTACAACATCCGGATGTGCTCTATAAAAATCTTTTCTTATCTCTTCTAAACGCATTGTATCCCATTTTGGCTTTCTAAGATACATTTGTGAATTATTGTTATGACGTTTCATTTGGAAAGTTGTTCGGTTCCTTCTATTGTTTCTGTCATGCCGATCATGTTGATACTGCAAATTTCTATAAAATATAATATCTCGCATTATTTAATTACTAACTAGAAAATATTTCGTTTAAATTAGCCCAAACCTTCCACGACGCATATTTGATTGTCTATTTTCACAATTTTATTTAAAATAATTTCTTTAAAATATTAATTTAAAGAAAACATGTAAAACGAAAACGTCAAGTTAGCCAAAGAATGAGACAGAGACAGAACCAGAAAATAAGACAGAGAAATTAATTATAAATAATTACTAATTCAAAATGGCCACTGGCTTTATTTAAAAACATTGAACTGAAAAAAAATGTACACTGAACTATAAATCCACAACATGTGTTTAGACCTTTAAAATTTTATCTGCACAAAATTGCAAAAATTATCCTGCTAATATTTAATCCTACTTCAAAAGGTGGATTAATTCATTTCATATCGGATTTATCTCTAAGTACATAGTTTTGTCAAAAGATGGCGCAACAACTTAACTTCGGTAATATTTTTTTTCAACTTTTGGTATGACAATGGTATAACAATCGACAATAACAAATTTACCTAATCTAAATGGGATATTGGTGTGTCTACTTAGTAGATTAAAGTCCACCATTTTGATAGTTAACTTTAACTCGAATATTTTTTTATCCGCGAATTCGCGTCGCAAACAAGAATTAGGCATTCAATTCGCCTACTATCGCACACCGAACGCGACCAATGCAAAAGTTTGTTTTTAACATAAACGTACCTTTTATTATAAATTATACATTTTGTTTGAATTTCATCTATTACAATTTCATCAAAGCTGATAATAGATTTAATTTTTTTATGAAAAATTAAATTTTGTACAAATTTAATTTGGCTCTGTTCAAACAAAACATGAAACGTCAACGAATTTTCTGTTCGCAAAAGTGTGGGCATTAAATTCTGCGACTAATTTTTGGCGACGAATATCCAAATTATCTGCTTTGCAATATTATTCTGCTCTGTAATATTATTGAACTAATTAAGTAAATTTAACAAATTCACAGTAATTAGTTAACATTGAATTGTTTTTACCATATTTTTTTTAACATTGAATTATTTTTACCATATTTTTTTTAAATGGGGTGAAAATCTTGACAAACAATTTTAGCCGTGTTTTTATTACGCAAAGACGCAAAAAAAATTAACAACCACTAACTTAGGGTAGAAAAAATTAATTTGGAAATTATTATTACGTGATAACCTTAAAGACTTACAAATAAGCTCTCAACGAACTATGCTGCTGTTCTAATATTCTCATTTTCGGTTAAGCCGAACACACTCTCGTGTAGTTTATATGAAGTAGCACCTTAAGAAAGAAAAGGAAACAACCACAATCATGTTTCTTGTCTTGGAATAATTAAAAAGTTAGTAAATATTATTTATTTATTAAGTTTTTTATTTATTGTACTAAATATAAATATCTTAATTATTTTATATATTTAAATAGGCGTAACTTTAAATAAAACGTTAAATGAAAAGGTTTGCGTTATTAAGAAATTATTAATCTTAATTTAATTATTGACAATGTGGGCATAACGTTATAATAACGTGCAATGATTTCAATTCTACGCGTTATACATAACTTATGAATATTTTATTAATAATTTTTTTGTATGGTTGTTATATTTGATAAGGTGTTCAAACCAAATTCGGATTTAGAAGAATAGGTTTGAATCTATGATAATTAATATAAAATTTAAAATAAAATCGCTTATAGAAAATCCAGAGATATCAATAATTTTGGGTATATTTTATAATTTAACACATAATGTACTTACAATTTATTTTCAACCAACTAATAATGAAACTGATAAATAATATTTGTTGTAAGTTTTCCAAAAATTTTATACTAAAATACGATCTTTGTTATGAGAATAAAACAACATTTTCAGTGTTATAATATTATATATATATATATATATATATATATATATTTATTACTATATTTTATATATAATAAAAATTACAATATATAGTCATTTATTATATAATAGTAATATAGTTTTATGAATTACAATAATTAATATAATATATATATGCATATATATTCACATATATTATATTTATTATTAAAGTAGTAACTGATGTATTAATTTATAAAATACAAATATTTAAATAGTATAATGATATTTTTAATATATCTATATATATATATATATATATATATATATATATACATATAGATGCATACATACATATATATATATATAAATATATAAATAGGGTTAAGTAATTTATATATAATTATGTTTTGTTATGTTTATTG
The DNA here is from genome assembly GCA_963082725.1 of Pedicia rivosa. NCBI lineage: Eukaryota > Metazoa > Arthropoda > Insecta > Diptera > Pediciidae > Pedicia > Pedicia rivosa. Next base: position 25,781,500 of record OY720153.1, read on the forward strand.
ATAAAATAAATACAAAGTATAAACGAGCCCAATTAATTGACTCATTTTGGCTGCCTTAATTAATTTAATTTTTTTTTTCATTTTTTTTTTAAAGTTGGGAAGCTTTCATGTTTTTTTATTATTATTGGATTGGATTGGATTCAATGAGAATTTCATTTAGTAAATTTATTTTTTCTTTCCATTTCGCAAATTCAATTCAAATAATTATAATATATTTTATTATATTTTTTATTACCAAAATATATCTAATCCCACTTATAATCAGTCTTCTTTGGTACGTACGTGGCGTGGTAACAAAAAGCAATTATGAACAACTGCAATTTTTTTTTAATCATTTTCTTTTTCATGTTCTTTTTGTTTTATTTTTTACACTTTACAAAAGATATTTCTAAAGAAATTGTAATTATTTTCATGTTTAAAAATTATAAATTTTAATTAATTTTCAATTTAAAATAAAAAAATATTTTGTAAAATAAAATATTATTATTTTAAAAGAAAAAAAAATTTTTAAGATATAAATTTTTTTGCCCTTTTTTTTTATTTTCCATTTTATTTGTTGAACATTTTTAAGCTTTTTTTTAGTATAAAATATAATAATGGGTTTTTTTATTGTTTCATTCAAATCAAACAATTTTTAAATAAATAAGTTTTTTAAACAAATAATTCATCTCAGCAACATTTTTTAATATTGTGCAAAAATTAAAAAGACAAAAATATTTCTGCAAAAAGAAAAGAAAAAATACATAATGATCTTGCATTATGATTATAAATCTATACTTTAGATTTTCTATTTCCTTCTTTTCCATCTTTTTTTTTATTTAAGTCCTTTTAATTCTTTCGTACTTTTATCGTCATTATGTTTAAAATAAAATCATCTTATCTCTAATCATCTTATTTATATTTAGAAAAAAATTTAAAAATGAATTGTTCAACTATTTGCTGTGGTTGTTGTTGTTGTTGGGGAAACCGTTTTTAGATGATCTTGTTGTTCCTTAGCCCGTTTCTTTTTATGATGCCTTTCACATTTATGATGACAGCATTCATCTTGTTCTTGAATTTGTTGTTGCTGTTGTTGTTGTCGATTCATTTTTTTTCTACCAGTTATACGATTATTACAAACTGATCTTGGACATCTTTTGCGATCACATGTGATATGACCATCCTATAAAGAAAAATAGTAAACAAAATTTATAAAGATTTAATATACGAAAAAATGAAGTTATTCATTTCGGATTATTAGAAAATATTTAAAGAGTGGCAGTATGGTCGAACGCATTTTATAATATTTTAAACTTTAGAGAAGAACGCGTCGATTGTTTTTTGCGTCGTAGATTCATTCTATTAATTTGTCAACGTCTTTTACTTTCATAATAATAATCTTAAAAATGTTTTGCAAAAATACAAAAAAAAAAAATATAACGAAAATTTACAGAACAAGGACATTTAATATATTTTTCTCATGGTCATTTTTCATTATTATTAGATGTTTTTTTATTTCTACTCCGCCCATCTCCAAAAGCATTCAAATCGGAAGAAGAATTTATGTAATGTAAGTCTACTGTATTGTTAAAATTTTCAAAAAATTTAGTAATATAAAAAAGATAATTAAAAACTTTAATAATAAATTGAATCGATTGATTAAACGAAACACAAAATTTTTAGCTATGACGTGGCATTAAATTCAACTAAAAAACTGCACCTTGATTTTTATTACAATTCTACGAAAAAAAGATTTCAGTAATTTAAATTCGAATTGCATGGCCAACTGAATAAATTATGTAATCGTTTCGAATCACCATTTTTCTTTAATTAATGTTTTTTTTACATTAATTACACTTTAAATAATTGTGATTAATTTAATATAAAATAAATTAAATTTACCTTGCAACGGCACTTGGTACACTTCTGTTCACCAAGAGAAACAATTATTGGATGCCATTCCTGACCGTTTTCATGTACAGAAACGGATGTATTACATCCACCATTTGCTAAAATTTCTTGTGTTGCTAAAAAGCTACCCCCTTTAAGTCCTTGATCACGTTGTGTTTCAACATCAAATGCAGTCTTATTGCTATATCTTGCCTTTAAGTAAAAATAAATAAAAGAGTTTTATTTTGATTGAAACAAAAGCAACAAAAGAGTAATAATAATTACCTCCGGACATTTTTTACAGCATGCTTTCTTATCTGGTCGATAAGCCATTTTTTCACTACATTTCAATAGTGGACATTGCGTTCTATGACAATAAATTTCAAGATTTGTTTGATCACATGAACAAACTGCACATGTATCAAAACCGTTTGGTGGTAAATATGGATGCCATGATGCACCAGCGGAATAAAATTGATCACCTAAACGACATCCTCTTGGATGTGTAGTATTTGTTTCGGGTACAAGTTTCGAATCTAAATTCGTAAATAAAGGCAAAAATTTAGTATTAAATAATTTAATGTAATTTCAAAATTTAAATCTCACTTTGACAGGATGGACAACATTCTCCTTTAATAATTTGATGTTCCTCAACTTTGCATCTTAATGGTGGACACTTGATTGGTTCACATTTAACACGACTGTGAACACATGAGCACATTGTGCATGGTTCTAAGCCACTGCTCCATTGCCCGCCTTCATCAAAGAAACGTCCAGAATGATAACATTTACTTTCAAATGCAGGTAAATTATTATCATTATGTTCAGTTGGACTATGTGATAAACTTGGTACATCATTGTCCGTATACAATGGAAGACAGTGATTTGGTACTTTAATTGATTTTAGTTTTGCTTTTAAAAATGCTTCATTCTTATCCTTTGAGTGAACTTCTAGAAAACAAACGCTTGTCTCCAATTTTGATAATTCAAACGTAGACATACCCAACACAAATCCTTCTAAATTATTTCCTGTAAAATCTTCAAGTAGTTTTCGTGTGACAGGAGCTCCGGGTGCTTCGATTGGTATATCTTCAAGAAACAGTTGTAAAGCTTGATAGTGATTACCAACTCCTGTCAATGTAACCTCATAATGTAAATTACATTCATTATCGACAGCCATCCAAGCCATTCCAACCATATTTAAAGGTGCACTTGAGTCTAAACGATTGAGTAAAACTGGTGCTGGTGAATCTCTAGCATCTGCAACTGGACGCCAATTTAAGCGTCCACGTATGAGTGTAGGAACACAATGCTCTGTGGCGACATTAATAGCAAGATCACCATTGTAAAGAGGTTCAAGAACACGAGGACTTAGTCGATCTAATGTTCCAATTGCAAAATTATTACTCAATGATGGAGTCAAATCTTCTAATTCTGTTTTTCTTTTAACACTATCATCGATTAATGTAACTAAGGGATTATCTAGCATATTTAAATTCTCTGTTTGAACATTGTATACCAAAGAACCATCTCGATTCAAGTACAGCCAAGCGAGACCACTACTTTTCCCATGGTGTTCTGAATTATGAGATGACAAAAGTGTTTGAAATATTTCACAAGCAACACGCGTAATGACGCTTCCTTGAATTCTAAGCGCTTCTGGGTTTTTGCGTGATTCAACAGTTATTGTTAATCGACCCCTGGTCAATAGTCTTAGTTGATATGCAGATACTGGCTCTGATAACTCAATAACATTAACATCATGTGCGGGTTTTCTGACACGTTGAATATCCTCTAAAATGATTTGTTTCTTCTCGACTGATTCCAAGCGGATATTAAGTGGAACATCAGTAACATCTTCATTATTAAATAAACCATTTAAAACCAGAGTTACATGTACTGATGACGTAACACCACTGACGGTAGATACAATTGCAGTACCACCAGCACCTGACATTTGTTCGGGACTAGTACCAGACGCTGGCTCAAGCAGTGAACTAAACAATTCAGTAGCCAAGGCTGGGTATTTTCCAATTTGCCCAGCTAAGGCAAGTTCTGCTTGATATTTTCCACCCCATAATAAAACAACATTCATTTGATCATCACGCAATAACCGACGATAATCTCTTGGTACACGACGCCAAACACCACAAATTTTTCCAGTTGAATTTTGGTAAACACTAAATGGGCCATTTGATGGTATTGTTAAACTATGCTCTTCCAAAATGTTCCCAACATGATCAACAAACTGTATTGCACGTGGCCTTCTAGCTTTCTCAGAAATATAAAATGAATAATATAAATTCTTTTTATGAAACGAAAATCTTCCTGTTGCAATTATATTTTGTGGATTATTTGTTGAGTACATTGATTTCATGTCTTCCCGTTTTAAAAAATTTGATGTTCTTCCAGTTAAAAGTGCAGCAAAATCTGGTAAAAAAATAATTTAAATCATAATTATAAATATTAACTAAAAATAAATTTATTTTGTGATTAATCGTGTAATTTAATTCAGAAAATAGAATTGAAATAAGAAAACATACGTCTCATTTCTTTATAGGCCATTTTAGATTTTTCTAAATTATTAAAATTAGATTTTCACTTTTTTAAGAAAAAATCTATTATTGCATTCCAATCCTAAGATTTTCAAAATAATAAATAAGTAATTCATTAAAACAAATTTATATTAGGCATACCCTCGGTACGGTACCGGAAGTGGTTTTATTTTTAAACGATTGATCAAAAAGTCATTTCATTTTCTTGTTATTTTTTTGATTTTTATTTATTTTTTTGTCGGTCGGTCGACACACACCAAAAAGAAAAAAAAAATAGAAAAAGAGGAAAAAACGAAACGAAACGAGACATACGACACACAAGAAACAGATGAATGATTTTAGTGCCAAAAGAACAGATTATTTTATCTTAAAACATCTCATTTTTTTATTATTTTTTTTTCTTCTATACATCTTCTTCTCTTCCTCTAAGTTTTCTAATAACGTCAGTATAAATCATTTGAATTGTCAAAATATGCGTCATTTACAAATATTATTATTATAATAATAATAATAATATACTTACGTTTCATGCTACGCTCTTCTTCTTCATTTGTAACAGGTGGTGAAATATCTTGAACAATGTCAGGACCTGAAATAAAACAAATAATAAAATTAAATAAAACATAAAATATAATAAAATAGAATAAAAAATGAAAATAATAAATGAAAATGACAGTTTTAAAATCATTCTCAGCATCCGTTCCGATTTGTTGTGAAAACAACTGTATTTGAAATGCGATAATCTGATTGGCCGTGTATGAGGTCATGAACCAATCAAAGATTCGTAATGGAATTTTTTTTAATAAAATATAAAACGCGCAATCGTATAGCCGGCATAACATAAATTAAATTGTTTAATTTTCATAAACGATAAACTATTAAATAGTTTAATGTTGTTATAGATTCCGCTGCACAAGTTTAACAGAAATATAATTGATTTCTGTAATGTTTTTTTTTTATTGTATAAAAGAAAACAAAATACAGAACAAAAGATAATAAAGCATAAATTTGTATTATGTGTATTTAAAAAAATTAATAATATTTTTAAGAGAAATACGCAATTATAATAAACAATCTTTGATAATATTATTTTTTGTTTACAAATTCATTTATTTTTTTTTATTTATTTATTTTCAGTGGAATAAGTGCAAAAAGTGATGACATTTTTTTTGCGTTTGGCCTAGTTGTTGATATTTTTCTTTGATATCATCATTAATACATATATATATATATATATAAATAATATAAGAATATATACATTTTACATTTATATTAAGAATGAGTCTTAATAATGATTATTAATTGATTTATTATTTAAAAAAGAAATTCCTTTTATAAAAAAAAAATTACATTTTCTTGAATTGAAGAAGCGTTCAATATTGTTATAATTATCCCTACAAATATGTCATATCTTCACCTTTTCAAAAAAACATTCATGGTACTCATGAATATTTATTAAAAATGTTTCATTTAACTAAAATATTTTTGTATACATTCTTTTTGGTTTGAATTTTTTTTTATCCTGAGCAAGTGAAACATTTTCATTCCGTGATGAAAATAAACTCTTTTTTTTTTTATTCTAATATTTGTCTTGTGACTCAGCTTTTTTTCAGTACATTTTTTTTTTTTTATATATTTTTTATTAAAAACATAGTCTTTTGACTAGATTAAAAAGTCTGAAGTATCATAATTCTGTTAGCAGATTATTATTATAATATATACACGCCACTTTGCACTCAAAAGATTGGTCAAATATATAATAATTAAAAATAGAAGTCTTTAAAGGAACCTTGAAGTAGAACTTTTAAGGTTGTTTACCCTCTTTTTTTTCATTAAATTTTCTTTTATATAATAAAAAGAACTTTCACTAAAAAATTTGTAATATTTATACAAATTCATATCAAAATGAATTCAAAGAACACTAAACACTATACACACATATTATCTAGTTTAATTTATTCTTATAATGGTTAGTTTAGCTTAGAGAATGTATATAACAATGTGACACAAATGAATTCCTTTTATAAAATCGTTTTCTTGAAATTTTAATAATGCTTTGCTGTATTCTATATTTCTGTTCTATCCATAGGGTAGATTTTACAATAGAAAACATAACATGACCCCGCATTATACTATATTTCTTTATATTTCTTTGATTATTCAGATATTTGAATAAACAAGAAATATTAATTGAACATAATTCATAAAAACGTAGCTACATATAAAATCATCAACACAATAGTTCTTTTTCTTATAAATTTTACTTTATATGACAAAAAAATGATGATGAATTAATAACGTTGACAGTTTCTTTTGGTTTGTTTTTTTTTTATTGTTGTTCTTTTACAAAAGCGCCCTTCATTTTTATTTTATAAAATTTTTATAAGAATAGAAAAAGTGAATTAAGAAAGTTATCACTATTTTTAAAATGAAATCCTTTCAACTTTTATAAATGTGTGAGATTTTTTCCCCCTCGATTTCCGTTTCAAGATTCAATACAAAAATAAGAATTAGTATATTTTAGAAGAAGTTCAACTTTAATTTCTCACTAGAGTTGAAAATTAGTTCTTTGAAGGAAACGCATAGGTATATTTAACCAAAGAATTTGTATATTTTATATAAATATAAAAATGTGGTAATCTTATTGTACAGATAAATACTCTAAAATTCTATATAGCTCATAAGTTAGAATTTAGAATTAAAAAAATAGTTTTATAATATAAATACCAGAAGAATTATATTTTTGTTTGTTCATTTCTTCGTTCTTTTTTTTTCCTAACAAACCTTTGAATTGATTTCGGGAAGGTACAAAAGAATCTAAAATGTAACAATGAATTCCAAGAATGTGCACCTCTATCTATATTCTAAAATATCCACGAATAAATATAGGTCTTTATTTTATTTGTTTTTATTTACTTAACAAGAAATATTTAATGCATTATTTATGTATTTCCTTTAAATCCTTTTGTTACATTTATAAATACAAATAAATGAATTATATATTTAATATGTTACCGAGTTATTCTATATGGAATTTATATTAATGGAGATAATAATATTGTCATTAGATAATTTTGTTCGCCATTAAAACAAATACATTCATATTAGCAAATGTTAATTTGTTCTTCTATACTAAATTATTGAAGATTATTGAACATTGATTAAAATAAAACAAACAGAAAAGTAAAACACAACAGTATTAATGGGATCTATTCCAAGGAAACAAATATTGTCTGTGGATCTGTGTTGGCATTTCCAACTACCACATTATACAAAATGTTTTTCAAATTTATTAAGTAATGGGCTAAAAATAAAAATAAATGGATGTTCTGATTTTTTTCAAAGTATTGTTTTAGTTTTAATTTAATATCCTACGTGTATATTTCAATTGTAATGTAATTATGTGCATGCCTTTGTCTAAATGTGTTGGAATATGTTAATATGTAATAAATTAAAAGTATAAAATTGTCCATATATTCTGCAGATTAATGTTTCGCTTTGTAAAACTTATATTTTTAAATAAATTTTTAAACTTCAAAACTGTCAGACTCAAAATTCTGTCGAGCGCGAAACTTTTTCTTTTCTTTTTTTTTTTTTTTTTTTTTTTTTTTTTTAAATTGCCAGACAGAAAGACAGGTTAAAAAAATATAAGTCAGTTTTTCCCAAAAAGAAAAAAAGAAAAAATAAAAGAAAAGAATAAAGTTAAAAATCTCAAAATATAATGACAGACAGACATACAGAAATATAAAATGTTTATATTTAGAGACCAAGCCAATTATAAATGCTTATCACTTAAATTTTAAGTAAAAAGATTGATTTATTTTTTAAGTTTTTTTTTGTTGCTCTTAAAACATTTAAATTTTTATAATTTTTAACTTATTTTATTTCATTTTTATTAAAATCTATACAATTATAATTTTTATTCTTTTCATATTTAAACATTCTAAACATTAGTATTTAATTAAATTTTAATTTAATGCTTTCTCTAAATTTGTTTTTGTTTTTGTTTTGTATTCATTTTTCTTTCTGTGTTTTTTTTTCACACGCGTTTGTGGCATTCAAGGGCGCGATGAACAGACAGATTTGGACACGACAAGAACCCAAGAATAGAACTTCTCTCTCAGTCCGCGACCGAAATGATTCTTTATACAATTTATATTTAAAAATAATATATTTATATAGAATATGTATAACACTATAAAAATGTATGTTAATTTTTATTTGTATATGTTTATAAAAATTCTAACCCAGTGGCGTCGTAAAATTGTAATAAAAGAAAATAAACTAAAATAAAATAAGAATAATAATTTTTAATCTTATGAAAAATATATTTTCAGTTTGTTTAGTTTTTCCGTGACATCCGAACCGAAGGTGACGAAAAAATAAACTTAAAATAAGAAAACTGATTCATATATTGAGAGTGAAACTATTCTACTACAAACTTACTATTTTTTTTCTATAGATATAATTTTTTTTTTATATATTTAGTATATTTAAAGATTATATAAACATAACATAATCAGGTCATTGACTTTTATTCCTGGATTTTTATTTGTATTCTTATATCGCTCACTATTCATATGTGTATTTGTATATAAGAATTTTGTTGTTGTTATTGGTGTTTGCAAGGATTTCTATTTTATTTTATTTCTTTTTAGTTACAATTAAATTGTTTTTTTTCCTTGATTTCAATCATTAACTATTTATTATAAAACTATGGCTTGAATTTGATCAAATTTAAAGATCAATAAATAAAATATTTATATAAATGGAATCGTCGGTGTGGTCGCTTCATTTCATTATTTAGTACAATATATACGCTCGATTGATCACAGCATTTAAAAAAAAAGCAACACAACTATAACAAATGTAACAAATAAAGAAAGAAAAACAAAAAGTCATATCAGATATGACTATATGGACACGATTTTATGTGTTGTATTTGTATGAAGTACCCTCTTTTCATACTCTCCATAGTATATTTCTAAAAAAATATATAAATGAATGCAATTCACAATAAATAATCTTATATTCATCGATCCGTAAGTTCTTTTGTAGTTCACTTTAAAATCTTTATGAAAAAAAAAAATTAAATAATTGAAATATTTTTAAAGAAACGAACTGAAACTTTAAAATATCATCGAATAAAAATATAATACATAAAATATCCAATGTATTCCACAGTTAATCAAATAAATAATAGCGAATCATAATTTAGAAAATTTAACACTCAAATAAAAAAAAAAAAAACAAAAAAACCGCACAACCAGAAATTCTATAATAAATCATTCTGATTTTTATTTTTATTTTCACACAGAAATAACAGACAAAAAGCGATCTTCATCCTTTTGCTCTTTCTCTCTATGTAGAAAAGAGGCCCATGGCTTTAGTATCGTATCGTCGGCTATTATATAGTGTTACTATATTCCAGACAAGACTGATTCATTGTTGAATATTTTATAATATATCGAATTTTAAACAAAAAAAAAATATAAGTAAAAACTAAAAAAGAAAAAAAAACTTTAAAATGCAGAAGAGGAAAAAAATACAACAATCAAAGAGATTAACTTTATAGTTAGAGGAAAATACAAGAACACAACAACAAAAAACAAAAATAAATGCATTTGAACGCGATGCGGTTCTGATTTTATGTTGTTTCGTTGGAACGTGCTAAAAGATCACTCGATCGAACTCACCTTCCTATATGTTTTTTTTTTACTTCATGTATAACAAAAAGAACATCTTTTGTTGTTGTTTTCTTCTCCTTTCATTTTGAAATATAAATTCGCCATTTATTTTCCAAGCATGTTGGTAAAAAAAATTTTTTTAAAGCTTTTTGATTTTGCGCTTTTACCCAGAATGAGTCAGAATGAAAGCGAACAAAATAGAATAATATAGAATAGATAAAATTAATTTTAATCAAAAATTATTAAAACAAAAAATACTAAACGCAGAGGAATTAAAATGAACCAATTATATTGTTATAATTTTTTTTTTAATTTATTTATTTTTTTTTTACTTCTTATTTTTAATATTATTTTTACGCTCTGTTTATTTTACGACGTCCCGACGGTATTTTTTCTGTTATTCTTTTTTATAGTTATTTTTGTTATTATTATGACGGCATCGGTCAGCAAATAAATAAATTTTCTTTATACAAAAATAATAAAACAGATGTTCCATAATAGACTGTATAAAATGCGTTGTATCTTTTCCTATAACATTTTTCTTTTAAAAAAATAATATTAAAAGTTAAGAAAAAAATCCTCGAGTGTCCCAATACGCGGAATATAAGACATAAAGAAGCATATAAACTATATATTTTATGTATAAAATCATCAAGTGTTTTTTTATTTCATTGCATTACTCTTTCTGTTTATTTTGCTTCTATTTTATAAGATCATTAAAATGTCTCCAATTAAAAATCAAATCAAAATTAAATAATAAAATTCTAAAAAAATCAAACAGTCTTTTTTGACAGGCCAAATAATCATATATAAGAATGACAGACCCAAAATGACGTCAGTTAATAGAAATCCTCACACTTCCTAACATTTTATTTTAAGATCAAGAATTCCTTCAACATGATGAATTCATTTTTTTTTTCTACTTTTTTTTTCTTGCTTTCTTTTTTAATAATTTTTTTTTATGATGTTGCATAATTCTTTCTGTTAAACACGCACATCCATACATAAGAACTCTAAGCATCACGAAAAGATAGACAAACAGACTGACAAACTAAAAGAGAAGCACAATATCACATATACTTACTAAAGAAATAAAGAAATAGATTATAACAATGTTCAAAATTTGCATCAAACATTATTTTCAAAATAGAAACTGATCGTTTATATCTATACAATCCATGTGTATTTTCTGTTTGCCTAAAACTTTTTTATAAAAATAGCCCAAATGTTTTCATACATAAAACATATTAAGTGTTATTCATTGAGGCATGCTTCTATCATTTGTATGCGATTGCGTTTGAGAGGTGAGGATCAGAAAGAAACGCAGAAAAGAAACAAATAGAAACAAAAAAAACTCTTTATCTATAAGAAGAATGAGAGAAAACTTAAAAGGGAGTTGGTTTCTTGCCAAAAAATTGACCGTCACTCGTAAAAAGTTTAAAATCGGCTAACAGAAGCAAATATAGTTAACAATTTATGTTCAAATGTACGGATTATATTGAAGAGAGATCAAATAGTAGGTAATTAACAAGAAATGTAAGATTTATATTCATCTATACTAATCAAACCAGAATTAATTGAACTTCGAAATCAACTATGAACTCACCATCAAGCCATACACAATTTAAAATAAATTGATACGTGATAGAGGGCAACAAATGTACAATTTGGTGAACTCAGCTGAATCAACATAAATTAATCTTTTTAAAATTGGATTTAAAATAATAATAAAAATGTATACAAGAGACAGACTGAAAAAAAAATTAAATTCTTATTTTTTTGGAAAATTGCCTATTAAACAAAATAAACCGCAAAAGAAAAAAAAAATCATTTTCAAACATTTTTCATTTTTGATATTCAGACATTTTGTCATAAATATGCATATTTGTGTGCGTGTGTGTGTGTGTACTTTTGGTACATTGCAGATATTCATATCTTATCTTATATCTTTTTTTTCTTCTTATAATTATATTTTGGCACAAAGCATACGCGCGGGGTAAAATAGAAGTATATAAAATAGAAGTGTTTTAATATTTTCCGAGACACTTTCAGTTTAAAAAAAAAAAAATAGGGAAAATACTTAAGCGCGCAGGAAGTGGCATATAGTCCAATCTTGGAGTAGTGCCAAAAATAATTTTTCTTATAATATTATGAGTGTGTGTGTATGTATGTGTGTGTGTGTATGGTGTCTTCTTGTCTCAATACAAAAACAAAAATTTGAATACTATTTATCTCACTTTGCAAAGTCATATATATCTACCTAAATGATATTTATTTATTTAAAATTTATAATATTAAAAGAATTTTTTTTTCTCCCATGTAAAAAATAACTATGCGCATAATACAAATACAGACAGACTGTCGAAGCTCGACTTCTTTGAAAAAAAAAATTATATAAAAGAAAAATTAACACTTTTCTGACTTGATTTTCAATTTCATAAACAAGATGAAAAAAAAAAACTAAATAAAATAAAATTTCGCGAGTTTGACGCAATTTACCCAAAATATATATTAATATAAAATTAGATAACGACAACAACAAAATAACGAAAACATTTTTTTCTTCTTCTTTATTTTTAATTTTTATTATTATTCGGTCAAAAAGTACGTCATATTTATATTAAAATAAAATAGAAGACAAGCAGAAATATTCAAATTGGAAAATTTAACGAACCAACGACATATAAATCATACAAGAAGCCAGAACCAGAGAGAAGTGATCTCATTTTCCCTCCTTGAATATTTAAAAAAGAAAAAAAAAATTTTAATAAGATCAGACGAGACACATTATAAATTTTTGTTCAATCAATCATGCGTCCTGAATATATATATAATAAATATTAAAGTTGTTGTTTAATGGCGACAATCCCTAATAAATTTTTATTATAAGTCTCGACAAAAAAATATAATAATTTTTTAACGATCGCAGTAATTTTATTTATTTTTTGTTTTGATTAAAAGAAAAAGAAAACATTAAAAAAAAAAAAATTTAAATTATTTCACGCCTCATTCTTATCGCATTGAACTTTACCATGTTTAAATATTGATCGTGTATATAATAGCGCTATGCTATGCTTTAAAATAAATAAATTAATCTTCTGGTGAATATTTAAAAAACCAAAATTATTGCTTATTTTTGTTTCTTATGACATTCCATCACATCAGAAAAATAATATCGGTTATTAACAAAAATTTAATTCTTTAGCGTTAGGAACGTCTTAATGCTCATAATTATAAATAACAAATTTCAAATGAACAAGCGTTCAAAAAAAAAATATATACAAATTATAATTTCCATGTTTTCACATAATTAATATTGCATTTCCAAATTATAATTAAGATTTAAATTGTGAAACAGCAATGTCGGAAAGTTCAAAACAAACAAAAAAACAAAGCATAAGTTTAACTGGAGATCAATCTATTATAAAATCGATTCTTTCAATAATTTAAATAAATTACTAACAAATGGAGAGAGGAAACACGGTTTTTTTACATCAATAATCGAAAATAAAAAAAAAACCAATTTCCTCGGCGCCGACTGTTAAAAAAATGCAATTTAAATATTTTTTTTTTCTTGTGCCTTTTCAAATAAAACTTTTTCTTCTTCTTATTCTTCTTTACTTAATTTCAATCAACACTCTTTTATAACTGGTGTTTTATCTTAAACGCGAATATGTATTCTTTTATAAAACAAAACATAAGACAGTCAAATTCCAAAAATAGTTTAATTTAACACTTTTTTTGATATTTTCTTCGGTTATTTTCGGTTGGCACAAATTGAAAAGAAAAAAAATTGTCATATCAATTAGTAAACAAGACATAATACTTAAGTATCAAGGTGACGAATCTTTTTCTTTTGTTTCAAGAATTTGACTTAAATTTTTCATTTTTAAAATAAATTTTTTTTATAAATTTGCCAATCATGACGAAAAATGTTTGCCAATCTACATGGACAATGAAAGTATGTATATTTAAAAAAAAGCAAATATTTTAAATTCTTACCGCCTACTTTTCACGAATCTTTTAACGGTTTAACCGTTAAAACCACATGAAACTACCTAGTTTGTTTTTGTTTTTAAATGAATTATATTTTACGCGCCCAGTTTGTTTAACTTTACGATCAACCGATCATAATAATAATAACAATACGCGCATTCTTTTAATCTTTATATTATTATCCCATTCATATATAAATTTTATAATATACATTCTTAAATATCCACACATATTAATTGGTAATTATATTGAGGTCATTCAACAAACGCAAACAAAATATATTTTTTATTAATAAACATTTAATATTAGCATTATTATTATAAATAATAATAATAATAACGACAACCCGTCTACAAATATTTATGTTTAGTCGCGACATTGTTTTTGTGTTCGAGTCACGGTTATTTGTTGTTGTTATAATTCCACCATAATCACCTCCCTCCCAATCTGGCGCATAATTATTTTGCTTAATTTAAAAAATAAGATCTTATTAATTTTAATATCCAATTTAATCCTGATAACATACATAATTTTGTTTACTTCTTTTAATTCCTTCATTATTAAAATTAGCAAAGAATGTTTACAGCTCGTATAAAAAAAAATATATTTATATTTTTTTATGAAATTTCAAAAAAAGAAAAAGAAGAAGAAGAATAAATAAATACTGAGAACGAAAAGACGTAGTCACTTTAAATTTTATTTATATAAAGAGACGAGTACTTTATCTTTTAACAAGTTTAAAAATTAAAATGAGTTGACGCATTAAAAAAAGGAATGAAAAAATACAGTCTCAGAGAGATATAAATCGAGTATTGACACAACAACAATAAGAATAATTATAATAATAATAAGAATAATAATAATAATAATAATGATAATAATAATAATAATAATAATAATAATAATGAACAACAATAGTATAATAATGATTTTAATGTAGTCAAGCTCATTAAAGTGTCATTAAAGCTGTATAACTCAATAATGAATTGAGAAATTTCTTTACTTTATTATACGAAAAACAATCAATTATTATTAAATATAAAAATTTTAAGAGTTGAACAAATGTTTAAACAATTTCATCATTTATAATATTATTCGTGTATAGATTAAGAAATTTGAATAGTATGCATATGAAGTGACATTAAATTTTATTGATAAGTTCGATATTTAAAAACATACGGATTCAATACTTAATAGTAGAAAAAGTTATCAATTTTTCTGCAAAAATTGTTTTACTGCTTCGTAAAAAAATAGTTAAACTGCTACATGGAAACCTTCGTATGGTGGTTTCATCATTGTGATAACTTACATTTTATTCCCTCCGAAAGCTCGTAATAACCGAATATTAATGAGGTGGTTTTACATGCGAAAATGTATCTCATCATTTGAAAAAGGAAATACTTTTTTATTCTAGTTTATGTTGAAACTCAATTAACGTAATCGAAGGACTGAAGCTTAAAAGTAATTTTTCTTAAAAGAATAAATTTGCACATTACGATACAGCAAATAATATTAATAATAATACTACATATATATAATATGTTCATGTATTATTTATCTTAATCACAAATAGATATAAAATATATAGGCATGTATTTAATTTCATTTGTACATTAATTATAACAAGATAAGAAAAATATATTTTAAGTAAATATAATGATAGCAAGGTCATTGAATGAACAACGAAATATTATTAATTAAAATTCATTTATGTATAAAAAACAATGTATGATTGCCCATGAATTAATAATATAAATAATGCCTAGTGTAAAATATTTGTAATGTTAAATAAATGCTTTCGTTTCGAGAATCAAGAAAAAAAATAAAAGAGAACTGTAGAAAAAGGAAGGAGGAAGAAATAAGAATAAAAAAAAATGTTTAACTCACTGTAAAGATCTCCTGGACACGTTTTACAACACCTTCCTTCTAATAATATTGGTTCATCGCATGTTGGCTCAGGGCATTCAGTTTTTATATTTCTACATTGAAGTCGACCAACAATTCGATTTTTCTTCTTAATCTGTAAAGGAAACAAAATAACAATATAAAATAAAGGAAATAAATAATGTTTTTAAGAGAAAAAACATAAAAAAACATAAAACTTTAAATGGAAGTTTTATGTTTTTGTTTTTTGTTGTTTCTGTTTGTGTGATTGGAATTTTGTCGCCGACAATGATCGCATAAAAGAAAGAAAAAAAACCTTACATTTTGGGACTTCTTCACAACCAAATTCTTTCTTTTGTATTTTTTGTGGTTTGTGGTAAATACGAAGAGATGATTTTTTTTTTCTTCATTTTACTTTTGTGATTATCCAAAAACTATAAAATATGGAATAAGTTTGCTTAAAGGGTGAAAAGCGCTTAAAACGTGAAAATATTTATAGATATTTTTGTATATTTCTCTGTAAAAAGAATTAAAAAAAAAACAAAACAAAGTCAATTGAATTGATTTTGTTTTGAATTTTATTTATTTTATAAAAATATAAATACATTATTTAACTGCAGATTGTACGCAAAGAATAATAAAAAATCCAATACAATAAAACACAAGACAAAATAAAAATGAAGAAGAAAAGAATATAAGAAAAAAATAAATAAATAACAGAAGGCATTCACAAGAGAATCAACCTCTGGGAATGTTTCAATATATAATAATTTCTGAACTTGTTTTGAATGTTTAATCGATATAACAATGCGTTGTTGTTTTTATTATTTGCTGCTGCTTCTTATACTGCTACTTTGCTGCTTTTCAATGTGCTTTAATTTATAATATTGATTTTGATTTTAATTTTGATTTTGATTGAGACAAGTTCATTTTATGGCTTTTATTATAAAAATTTGATTACCAGAGGATTACATGTTTAAAATAATAATAAAAATAATGATAAAATATAATAATGGTTAAATATTTTTGTTTGCGGTAAAAAGGAAAGGAAAATCTGAGAATATATAATAAGAAAGGACCTTGATAAAAAACGAATTGTGTACAAGTACAATCTTTTTAAGATTCACACATTCGGTATAAATCTCTATACAATTAAAAAATGTCAATCAAGTAAAAAAAAAAAAAGAATGAAATGAAAAAAAAAGTACAAGAACTTTATATGGTAACTTGGCATCATTATAAAATGACCAATATAAACAATAACAACAATTGTATTATTTTTTTTCAGTATAAATTGTCCGTTTATAGACAGACTGAAATGAGTTGGAGCTTTTTCACTGACAAAATATTGTTTCTACACTGCTTGGCGGAATTGGATTTTTTTTTTGGTGCGGGTATATATACTCAAATTGCATTTTTATAGAGCACAGTACAAATATTCATACATATACGCATTCATTTAAAAATGGTATAGCAACATTGAAACAATAATTCGTATAAATAAAAGGAATAAAATAAATGATTTTCTTCTTCTTCTTAGTTTAAATTTTTCTTTATATTTCTTTAACGAGTTTTTCTTTTTGGACATTGAAAAATTGTTTTTGTGTTTTATGCGTGTTACATACCTACTTCATATATATTTTATTATTTTTGTTTGGTTTGTATAAAGAAAACAGAAGAAAGAACCTTTATAATAAGAAAAATTAAGACGCACACGGCACATCATATCATAAGAGTAATTTAATTTTGAGTCACATTTTCAAGGAGCCTGCCTGAGCATTAATTTTAAATATAATTTCGTTAGAACTTAATCTAAAAAAAAAAAGTGGTAAAAAATAATTCTGAAATTTTTAATTCTTCTTCGAAAAACTTAATCCTTTCGGAAAACAAAATTTATGTTCAAAAATTATTATCTTTTTTTCTCTTTTTCTTTATTCTTAAACAAAAAAAAACTTCAAAGTCTTCATCTTTTAACATCATGTTAAATTAACAACAAAACAGATAATAGAGACCAATAAAAGATGACATTTTAGTTGAAAAATACTTATCGTTTGGCAAATAACCAGACTTATATTAATATTATGTTTTGTTTTGTTATTTTTTTTTTGTTTTTTGTTTTCTCTTCCATAATTTCTAATGCCAAAATAATTGAATGTCGAATTAGTAATAACATTAACAACATTTTTTTTCTTTTCATTTTTTGTTTATGAATAAGTAGGTATTGTAGGTATTTTTCTTTTTTTGCATTTGTATTAATTCAAAAATAAAAATTTAAAAAAAAACAACTTAAAATGTATATTAGTATATACAATATAAGAAAAAATTAGAACATTTGCTCAAATATATCACCGAACATTAAGAAAATAAAAAATAGTAATAATAATATAGCCGCAGTAACAAGAAAAAAAAAGAAGTAAAAACAATATTTTTCATTTTTGACGTTTTTGTTTGATCTCTCTCAAGAGAAACCAACTTCGTATTATTCAAGATGGTAAACCGTTTTACTTGTTTTATGTTTTTTTAATAATTAATTATGAAAATTATCGCAACTAATTTATATTAGTTAAAAACAGTAGGTACCTACCCTCACTATCATTTTATATGAAATTGTGGTAGTATTTAAAAATTCCGCAAATTGTTATAATTATCAAAAAATGCTATAGTTTATAATAATTTGCTCGAGAATAAAAATGACGACGATCAAATTAATTAAAGTTTTATTTGAAACAAAATCAAAACTTAATTATTCAGCGTTAATGTGCTAATTTGATATGATTGTTTAGTTAAACAAATCTTTTTTTAAACGAAAAAAAAACATACAATTATTTATGTTAATTATTGTAGAGATATCTGACGCCGCCATTTTTAACGACAGCGCAAAATGAAAAATTATACTATGGCGCCTTTTTATCGCGATTTTTCCTATACTTTTATTAACAGGGCAACGTAAAAGTGACGCATATATTTTAATCTCATGGCCTATTGTGTGTTAGTTATTTTTCTTTGATTTTATATTTGTTTTCTTTTGTTTAGTTTTTTTTTTTTAAAATTATTATTTCTTTTCATTCTTATTTATTTATTTTTTATTAATCTTTATCATGACATGATTTTAAGATGTAAAGGACGCCTTCTTAAATTATATTTGGACTTTGTCCTTTACCACTATATCTCATTGTTTTGAATAAATCGCATAATGACACAAGTAACTAATGACGTTATCTATATTTTTCATTGAATTGTTATTGATTACTTTGATGCCCGCAATGAAAATTGTCAGAATTCACTATTAATATGTGCATAATTTTTAAATCAATAAATGAAAGCTTAAGTATATAATAATTTTTTCATGAAAAATCAGAAAAAACATAATATTGGATTATTATTTAAATGATTCAATTAGCACATTATTACAAAAAAATATTTGACAGAAATTTAAAAAGGTTGAATAATTAATAATTATTAATACCCTGTCATTGTATTGCTGTAATCATGTTCAAATTAAAGTTGACTGGCAAACAAACACATACAAATACATATGCAAATATAAAAACAGGCATTAAAGACGAGATCTAAAAAAAATGAACAATTTCATTACAATAACAATATATATATTTTATAATAATAATAATTAATTCATTTATTATTAGTATCCGCTTATCTTTTTAAACATTATGGTAATAAAAAATTAAATTTATTATGTGTTATTTTGCATAAATATAGATAAATAATTATCTAATATTTAAAAAAAGAAAAACAAAAGTAACAATAATAACATTTTTACATCTCTTAGATCAGAAAATATTACTATATTGCATATATTTAAGTCAGTTTATAACATACAATTAATCATTACTAACTTTTAAATCATTTTTTAATCTTTTGTGTATTAAGACTTTTTTTTTTATTACTTCTTTCTTCTGAATATAACAAAACAACACGATTTGCAGATAATAATAACGTCTATTTTTATTTATAATGAAAATGTCTGTATTACCTATATTTGTATATTCTTACCATAAGATCATTTATTAAAAATAACTATTTATTTTTTATTCTTTGTCATAAATTTTTAAGTGTAAGATATTTTTCTTTCTAATAATAATTAAAATTATATTTTTCAACTTTGTATTTCGTGATCATGTTCATAATACATTTACAAAAAAAAAATAAATTCATTCAATCATTTTTCGATCTAAAATAATTCAAATTAAATTGTATGTGCAAAAGTTTAAAAATAATGATGATTTTTAAAAAATGGCACAAAAAATCTAAATTAAATAAAGCACACTCGGTTGATTATAAAAAAGAAATTGTTTTTCGTCTGCACATGTCTGCACAAACGTTATCTCAAAAAAATAAATCAAAAACAGAAAAATCCACGAAAAACTGGGTCAAATGAGAGAATAAAAATACTATTTGTGAAAAAAGTAAATAAATAAATTATACAGTAATTTATTCATTCAAATAAAATTCAAATTGAAATTTAAAAAAAACACTTGTAATTTGCCAAATTCATTTGAACAAAAAATTAAGAAAAACAATGAAAAGGGCAATAACAAAAAAAATCACTTTAAATGAAGTCCTGTCGATATACAACAATTATTTTATTTATTATTTTTTAATTTTTAACATGTCAAGCCTTATATTTTTATCATCAATTAAATTAAAATTTAAAAATATTGTTTGAACTTACCCCAACGCATTTACATCGAATACAGTACATTACACCAAATGGGGGTCCAAGATCAGCGAACCACGTTGATCCTATTTCATGTAATGTGTTTCCATATAAACATTCTGTGAAAAAAAAAGAAGAAGAAAATGTAAAATAATGAGTTTTTTATTGAAATTTATTTTATAAAATAAAATACAATATAAATATTATAAATATTTTGTAATAAATTATATCAATTTATTTTAAATTGAATGTTAAAATAAAAGAGAGAAAACACAAAAATACATATGAGGAGTATATATAGGTTTCGACAGATTCGCTAAAGTATATTTTACAATCATATATACATATACATATACAATAACTACTAATAACGTTAATTCCGCCATTTTTTTATTTTAACTTTTTCACCAAGACAATTTATTTTCAGATCCAAACAGACACCAATAACTCATTTATTAATTTAAATAATTGAATTAATAAATCGTTTCATTAAGTAACAATACTGAAAGTAAAAGTAATTCTAGAGCCAAGATACAATTTAATTACAAA
This sequence comes from Pedicia rivosa, assembly GCA_963082725.1. Taxonomy (NCBI): domain Eukaryota; kingdom Metazoa; phylum Arthropoda; class Insecta; order Diptera; family Pediciidae; genus Pedicia; species Pedicia rivosa. The sequence goes on from OY720153.1 coordinate 25,802,718, forward strand.
TTAAATAATTAATTTGCACATTTAACACAGTTTTGATTAGTTGTTGTTCTTTTTTTAGCCAAATTTTATCTGATATTTAATATTTTAATAACTAGGCCTAGTAAATTTTGTTCAATTATTATTAATTTGCATAAATCAGATGTAAATGTTTTCATTTGTAAAAAAGATTTCATAAAAACAAAAAAAATTAAAGAGTCAGTTTTATTATACTGATTATAACTAATTATTATTATTATTATTATTGATTTTATTGTTCATTCAGACGATTAAAATATACATAATAAAAATATAGATTTTCAATTATACATATTTATTCAATTTATGCATATAAAAAAAAATGTGGCGCCAATCATTTAACAACAATCATTTAACAAAAACAAAAATGATTATTAGAATTGAATAGTAGGTATCAGATTTGCAAAACTTCTTCTGTTCTCTGAAATACTAGATTGTATAATTTAAGTAAAGTAATTTATATAATAAGTGTAATGTGACAGTGCAGTTTTGTCATCGGTTGAACGAGTATATTATTTTATAATGATAATATAACACACGCGGTAATCTGAATTATTTGACAGTATTAATTTTTTTTTATTATTATTATTGACAATGAAAGATTAGATTAGAAAAATCTTTAAATCTATAAGCATTAATAGGTCATAAATTATGCCCACAGTTATGTCTAGTAACATCATCATACACTTTAATTCATATAAAATGAATTTTAACTCTCTTTTTAACGTTCGTCGTTTTGTCGTATCATTTACCCGAAATATTATTATTGTTATTATTATCATATCGCGTTCATTAAATGAATAAGAACATTGATAATAATAATAAATATAATTAATAATAAATAAATGATCTAATTAATGTTTTTTATTTTGTTGTTTTTTTTTCTGCGAAATATTTTTGATAAAAATCACAATCTTAATTAAATTAAACTTTCATAATGAAATAATGTGCGTTTTGACATTAAAAATAGATTATAATATAACTGGGAAAGCAAAATAAAAAAATTTAAAAAGGAAATCATTTAGTAAATTTTTATTAGAAAAAATGAGAAATTAATTCTAGAAAATTATACTTGTTCAATTTATTTCTTTTTTATTTTCATAGACAATGTTTATCAAATTTTAATTGTATTTCTTATAATAATTCGGTTTACTTAGAAATACTATATAATAATAATATTGATTTGTCACTTGAATGATTAAATTTGATGAATTTGATTATTTGTTTTATAAATATTAGTAATAATACAGTCCGGAAATCAATTACAACCTTAACTTTAATATTATTATTTTTTAATATTCTTGAAAACTATAAACAGTCATACAAAATGTATGAAGTATAGATGTAAATTCATTATTGCATTATGACTGTCATAAAAATTAATTAAATTTAAAATTTTAAAAATTATAAATTAAAATCCTTTATAAATCCAATATAAAAGACGATTAATTTTTCTAAGTCGAGTATGACTTAAAAAATAAGTATAAGTATAACTGAATGTGTGTTTGTAGTAGGTATATAATATATATATATGTAGTTAGTTTGAACGCGGAAGACATAAGACAGCAAGACGGCAAAAGGCAAACACAAAAATGTATGTATAAATATATTTTAACTTACTCTTATATATCTATACATTTAAAATTCAATGAGTTTCAATATATTTCTACATATACTTATTATTATATACTTAATGCGTAGTACACATATATATAGTTCATTAATGTAATGTGTTGTATGTGTCGGTACTAAACATAGATGCAACCATGATCATCAACGTCTGTACAAAACGTATATGATCTTTTTTTTTTTAAAAAAAACAAAAAATTAAAAAAAATATAATTTTGTCTTACGTCAGTGTTTTTTTTCAACCAACTTTTTTAAGCTGTCCTTTATGTATAGTATTATTTATACCGTGCATAAATAGACTTTTTTTTTTTTGACAAATTAGAATTTTAGATTTTAGAAGTGCAAATTTTATATATAATGAAATGTAAAAACTCTTCTATTCAAAAAAGATTTAAAAAAAAAAGAAAAGAAAATACCTCAACATATTTATTGCTACTTCTAGTTTTCTATTATTACTTGTACAAGAAAATTATTTTCAAAAACATGAAAAATACATATTTTTTGGTATTTCTAATTTTTGCCAATAATTTAGACTTTTATTTAATAAAATATTGTGTACATATAATATAAAATCAGAAGCCATACGCGCCAACATATCAAATAGCCACGTCTAAATAATATACGCCAACTATATAGTGTCAAGTATTTAATTTAAAATTATATACAAAACTATCAAAATTACTAAACACACACAGTCATTAATTTTATATGAAATTGTATTTGATATTAGTCTTTTTTTCTATTAGTTTGTCATACCATGAAAAGAAAATATTATCCACTCTAAAGACTAAATTATTCACTATACATAATTCATTATATTTACGAGCAGATCGCAATGTTAGGATGTTTACCACAAATATATTCATACTATGAATATTTTCTTTAATAAAAAACCGATGTTGACGTAAATTGATTGCCAAAAATAGTAGAATAGTTTGTAACATCTAAAGTGAAGATGAAAAGAGATAAAAGTTTAATAGTAAAACATGCGTTAATATAATTTAAAAAATGTTGGTACCGTTGATAGTTATCATTACCAGTATTTCGACTAGGCCATTAAAGAGAATGACATTAAAATTCTTTATAAATACAATTATTACATTTTCCTTTTTGACATTTTACTTTCATCAACATATCACCACCACATTATAATAGAGAATTTGTCTCTGTATGTTTTATTTAATTGAAAAATATGCAACAGAAAAATTTGCGTATAATAACTACATTTTTATTATTATTGTAATTGTATTATTATTATTATATTTGTTATTATAGTAATGCATTTTTTATACTTTTGCTTAAAACATATACTTATACTACATATAAGACATGGGGATACATTATAAGTACATTGACATCGCGCACATAGCACAATACTATAATCTTTAAATGTTTATAATTTGTAAATACATTTTTGTAAACGAATTTTTTTTTTAACTTTTTTTTAATAAACAAGCCGATATATTTGTTATTGATCGAATATCCATATAATAACGAAGATAGTTATTTAAATATTATCGGTCATCATTTAACGGGTAGAATCTTTGGAATTAATAATTAGTTTAATCAGATAAAATGGCATAACTTATAGACACATTAATTTATTGTAATAAGGTAGACACATCAATTTTTTAATATTGGTTGTTTCTGTTACTGATTTCTTTCTTTTTTGATTTACAAAATATTGTCACATCGGATAACGAAATCAAAACAAAACAAAATCAAATTAAAATAGCAATTGTATAGTCGCACAATTTTTTTTTTCATAGTATTTGTGAGTTTGGTTTTTGTTTTTGTTTTTTATAAAATCGGTTTGTTTTTTATATATCTGAACGTCATTATATACACCTTTTTTTTTACTACAATCCTATACAATATCTACATAGATATCTATTGCTTGTCAAATGTACTTTGTACCATTTGTTATAAATTTTTATATAATTAATTTTTCTTTTAAATAATGGTGATATCATCGTACAATTACAAACTTTTATTTCGTATACGAACATACATTCAAACATTTTTACATAAATAAAAAATTTATAATGCCTTTATTTTTTACTTCCATCATACAAAAAAATGTATTATATAAATAAATCAAACACATCATTTAACAAAATTGACATAATGAAAATAGAGAATATTATTAATTTTATAACAGAAAAGTTGACATTGACTTTGATTGAATTATCATCAACAAAAACAAAACAAAACAAAATTAAATTTGTTTTACATAAGATTAATAAGATGGAAATCTTTTTTAATGGAAAAGAGGTGTGCGTGTGAGAAAATGGGTGGAAGAGAGATAGAGGCTTGAAAAATGATATAAAAAAAAATACAATAGATAAATGCAATATGAATATATAATATTATGTGATGAAAATGACTTCATATTCATACTGTGAATTTAATTAAATAATAAACTTGATTATTTTGTTGATGGAAATTTGATATAAAAATATCTTATAATTTGTTCTAACTAATGAATTAAACAGATAACAACACAAAAGATAGAAGGAGAAGAATGACGCAATAAATGAAAAAAAATTAAAAAGAAAAACAAGAAAAAAAAAATCTAAAGAATGTCCGCGCATCGTCCTTCAAAAATTGACCGCGAATGAAAGAATTTCGCGAATAATAATAATTTCTCTTCGTATACAAGAAAGATTTCTGTTCCTATTTTTTTCTTTTATTTTTTTTATGCTTATTGTCTTTCACATTTTCATATTTTTGACGTTTTGACTTGACAACACACTTTTGAGTTTTGACTTTTATTTTTTTTTGCTGCTTTGCTCGAGAAAAATGTGAAAAAAATGTTATAATTTAGTAGAGAGAAAAAAAAAATAATAACGTATATGTAAGATGCGTGGCTCTATCTAATATGTATGTATATCTGCATGTGTAATATACAGACAACCAGCCATATAATGTAATTTTTTATTATTCTATTTTATTATGTTTTGACAGACAAAATTGATATAATGATATTTCAGATGGGAATATATATATATATATAATATACAAATATACGATATAATATACAAAAAAAATTATTATTAAATTAAAAAAAAAAAATATGTAAAATAAAATATAATTAATTTATTCATCATACTAATAAAGAAAGTTATTATTTATATGAAAATGTCATTTAAAAACATTTTATTGCCATCGTTTATATATTTTCATTTTTTTTTCTTTTAAATCAGAAAAAAAATGTAGAAAAATCTTCTTTTTTTTTCTTTCTTAGCAATTTTTTATTTTCAATGCATATGGTGTAAGAATATAAATATGTGTGTGCCTATTTTACACACCGTCAATTATATTATTTTTATTATTATTATTATTATTATTATTATATTATTCTAGAATTTTATTTTAAAAATATGCGATCACGTAATATATATAATTAAATATATAGACGTGATAACAGCTATAAATCTAGACATCGCGACGTTATATTTTCTTTTCTTCTTATATACCGATGTGTTCTGTGTTCTGTTTGTGTGTATAATATTAGATTTTTTTTAAGTATTATGACGCGTGGTTTTAATTCGGTACAAGAAAAGAAAGAAAGACAAGAAGAAAATTGGCCTCTAACACAATATGCGCACACCCGACAGTAGTCACATTGAGTCTCCTCTAACACTACCACACCCCGCTACACCAGCAAAAAAATAAACTTTATCTTCATTTCATCCTCATATCTCAGAAGAAAACAGATTTGTTTTTTGATAAAATTAGATATTTTTTTTAAGTTTCTGAATAATATATAAAAATTGTTGCATTGAAATGAGGCGATGAAAATCAAGAGACATAGTGGATTGGTGAGATGATGGTAATATTTGTTTGATGCAAGTCACGCGCGCGCGGTGCGAGAGAAGAAGTCAAAAAAGACGTGCGTTTGTTATGCGTCTTGTGTCGTGTCCTTCTTTATTTTATTTTATTTTTTGTATTTTCTTCTTTTTTTTTTAAGTTCAAAAGAAAAAATTTATATAAAATGTTTTTTAAAAATTGAACATTAAAAAAAAATCATATATACATTTTTTTTTTGTTTTTACGTAAACAAGTTAAAAATTATTGAAATATTTGCACGTCGTAACAAAATAGCATTCTCATTTATTTATATTTTATTTAATGTCTTACTTAACAAAAAATGATCTATAAAAATTTGATTGTTTATGAACAAGAAAATAAAAAAATAAATAAAAAATTTTAAAATCAAGATAAAAATATGAACTAATAATTTCTACTTTAAATATTTCATTTTAGAAAAATTAGATAAATTAGGTACCAAACTATTATATAATTAAACTGATTGCATTCCTTTTTCTATCTAAATTGATAAGAATTCAACAATACATATACACTAGATGAGGGTAACGTCTGATTCAAAGAAAAAAAAGGAAAAGAAAAGGAGAAGAGAAGTGAGAAGAACAAAAAACAAATAACCCGTGAATTATCCGTATAAATATAGCTTATCCCATTGCATTTATTTTTGTGTAAACTTCTAAATAAACATTAATTTGTGTTTGAGTGTTGTACTCTCTATACAATCACAAAATATAAATGTACCTAACCAAACATCATCATCACACATCACGATCATCATTATCAACATCTACAGCTTCATCATTATCTTCATCATCATGATCTTCACCATCCCATATAACAACATCTTGATATACCCAACTCATAAGACAGAAATGTACATTAATATGTGTAAATATCAGCGTAGCTTCTATTTTTTTCTTATTTTTCTTTCTTTTTTTTAGTAGACAAAATTAAAACAAACAATCCGAACCTACTAGACATTATGACTCTCATCTCATTTCATCTCATGCTCTCATAATATATATATATATATATATATATATATATATAAATATATATAAATATAAATAAAATTATACTCATGCTCATGATTACATATTATACAAAAGTAACCAAATATATAAAAATAAAAGCATTTTGGACTTTTAAATGAAATTAAATTTGGTTTGGTTTTCTTCTTCTTCTTTTTGTATTGTTGTTGTTGTTGTTAAAAAAAAGTGTGACGACAACTCATTTTTCTATAAGACTTAATGAAAATATCATTCGCAGGTGTGTCTTTTTTCTTGACAACCTAAAAATATCTTTTCAATTTTATTTTTGTTAAGAAGAAACACATAACAAAATATAGTCATCATGTTAATGTTTCTAATACAAATTGATTCTTTATTTATAAATTATTTATATATTAATGTCAAATAGCACGATTCTCCTTTTTGAATGTCGAATGCAAATTCTTATTACTTGAAAAAAAAATGATGATGAACGAATTGATCATACGATCTTCTTATTATTATTATTATTATTATTCTTATTCTTTTCTTTTTTATTATTCTATAAATTGATTTGATTTTAATTAATCAATAAACATTGAATGAAAATTTTAATTTGCAAAGAGACATATAAGAGAGTCAATGATAAAATGTTTACGTCATTTATCAAATGATTTTAATTTATAAATGATTTATTACAATATTTTTTATCATCTTTCTTTTATTGTTTCTTATTATTATTTGTCTTTTTGCCTTCGTAGATTTTTTTTATTTTTTATTATTCTTATTCTTTGGCAAATAATTATTCTATTAGTAGAATCTGATGTCAAATCACAAGATTTGAATACGTAAAACAACTGATAAATATTTACGTGTATTTTTGCCTTACCTCTTTAAAATACTAAAAACTTTCTTAATTAAAAGCCACAAAAATTTAAGGTCATATCTAAATAATTTTTAATTTTAATTTTATAAATTTCCAAGAAAAAAATAATCAACAAAAAAAAAATTAAGAAAAATTTGTAAGAAAAAAGAAAAAATGAGAGAAGTTAGAACAGACAAATAGAGAGAAAAAATAATATAGAAAAAAAAATGATGAAGACGACATTGAGATCACAACATTTTTTTGATGGTGCCAAATCTTTTTAAGATTAATGATGACACTGCTATGTCTATAATAACTTATATCGGTTTGTGTAAAAAAGAAAAAAAAAATTTCATTCAGTACCTACAAATTACACATTACAACTATAAAACTATAAACACATATACCTAATAGCTAATAAATAATGTATAAAGCTTATAAATTTTAATTTAATTAATTATTGTACATTTAATTAATTATTTAATTATATAGACAGAATAAAGTCGTTTATATAGATATAGAATAGAATAGAAGTTTAAGTGGGTGTTCTTTCATTGAATTAAAATATATTTCTTTTTTTTTTTTATGGAAAAAATTTCTTTTTAAGCAAAAAAAAAAATTCTTTTTTTATTGCGTAGGCGATTTTATAATATCACCTGGCACACTCCGATTATGCGTTCGTGTTCCTAAGAGGTATAAATTTTACGTTCTTTGATTTGAAAAAAAAAAACATATTAATAAAAACGAACAAAAAAACCCGTTGAACTTAAAAAGTTTGACATTTTTTTATTTATACACAAAAAAAAACTCAAATTTTCTCCAAAACAAGCAAATAATAAGATGTTTTTGATTTATATATTTCGTCAAAAAATGGCGCCTATTTTTATCATAGCTTAAAAATCAGTGACTTTTCATCATCACTAACAAACAAAAAAAAAATCGATACAAAACAACAAAATCTTATTATTTAAGTTTTGGAGTTTTTTTTTTGTTCTTGTTGTTGTTGTTCATTTTTTGTTTAAAAAATCATATAAATAAATAATAAAAGAAACAACAAATCGTTTAATATTATTATAAAAGAAGGTATAATGTATAATGATAAACATCATAATTTTTTTTTTGATTATGGTGGGTTCTATAGAAAAAAAATATTATTATAATCGTGTCACCAACCAACAAAAAACAGCAAAAAAAAAAACAAAACGCACAAAAAAAATGATTAATTGTTCAATCAGCGGAATAAAAAAAAACTAAATTTTTTTTAATAAGAAAATAATTGGAAAATTTCCGTTTCTTATCGAAAAAAAAAAGGCAAAACAAAACAAAAAACATAAAAAAAAATAGAAGACAATTGATTTGATTATAAGAATTTTGTAATTTTGTAATGTTAATTATAATTACTTATATAAAATTAGATAGAAAAATTTAACCATCAACTTTATACGATTATAGTACATTGTGCTAGATTATTTTTGTCATTTTAATTAATAGAGGATGACCCACTCTAAATTGAATAATATATAAATTTAAAACTGTTTTGTCTCTTGTCTTAAAAGTCTTCTTGTCTATAAATTAAGTTTAGCATTATTTATATAATTACCTACATTTATATATTTATATAAATACATTTACTTATTATACGCAATTTTCTTAAGTGATTAATTTATTGATTTTTAAAAGTCAATTATAATTATTATTTTTTGTTGTTTTCTCTTTCTTTTTATCGGGACTAAAGCTCAAAAGAACAGAGAACCATTATAATTTAATACATAATAATAAATTGGGATCATGAAATCAGAAATGAAACGTGAATAAAAAACATAAATCTTTAAATCTTTTAAGATGTGCGGAACGGAACACACGGAAATCGGATAGGAGCCGCATCGTGATAATGTACCCGCTGTTCGCGCTAATTTTATTTTATAAAATGCAATTTTATTCACACGAAATTTATCTTCATTCTTTATATTTTTCTCTATCTCTTTCTCTTTCTTTTTTTTTCTTTTCTTTTCTTTTCTTTTCTTTTCTTTTCTTTTCTTTTCTTTTCTTTTCTTTTCTTTTCTTTTCTTTTCTTTTCTTTTCTTTTCTTTTCTTTTCTTTTCTTTTCTTTTCTTTTCTTTTCTTTTCTTTTCTTTTCTTTTCTTTTCTTTTCTTTTCTTTTCTTTTCTTTTCTTTTCTTTTCTTTTCTTTTCTTTTCTTTTCTTTTCTTTTCTTTTCTTTTCTTTTCTTTTCTTTTCTTTTCTTTTCTTTTCTTTTCTTTTCTTTTCTTTTCTTTTCTTTTCTTTTCTTTTCTTTAATTTTTTTTGTCTTTGCTTTTCAATTATTTTCCTTCATTTGTTCTTTATTACATCAATTAACTGTATTTTTTTGCGTGTTCTGAATGAATTTTATTTGTATTTATATTTCAAAAATCCGACAAACATTTTTTTATAAATATACAATAAGATAGTCATTCGATCAATCAGTTCCCCTCTTCATCCCACGGATTACTGAATGAATTCCTAAATTATAAAAAAAAAATTCTTAGATTAACTTCTTCTTCTTCATCTTTTTTTCTGTCTCTCTTGTTCTTAGTTTGGTATTTAAGAAAAAAATACATACTAAGTATAATGAAAGAATATTAAAGACCACGCAAAAAAAAAAACAAGAAAAGTGACAAATCTTGAAATTGATACGTTTTAATAAAGATTGTAAATTTTTTTCCCCATCTTCTTCTTCTTCATCTGTTTTGTTTGTTTTTATTTGATTTTAATAATATTATTTATTCAGTCAATCACACAGTTAAAAAACATATAATATTAGTCTTCTTTTATTATTGTATTTATTTATTGTGTGTGGGATTATAACTTTTTTTTCTACTTAAATAATATAACTAAATGAAGTTTTTTTTTTGTTAAGATACCCAACCGATCCCAAGTTTTATAATAAAAAAAATACATCATCATCACTAAATGATTTTATCAACATTGGTTACATATTCCATATGAATATTTTTCTTCTAATTGAATGAAGGTAGTAAAGAACCATCGAAATGTGAGCTTAATTATTATATAAGAAAAAAAAAATTTTAATTAATTGAAAATTTGGAAAGACGCTCCGTTTTTTTTTTTTACTGAAATTCAAAATTTAATTCATCTTTGTTATTTCGCATTTTATGAATGACAAAAATATTAAATTCAAGGAAAAAGGCTTTAAGCTTTTAAATCATATACTATATGAAAAAATCTTTTTTTCTATAAAAAAATATAATATAAAGAAGTTTCCTCTTATACATATGTATTGATCATGTATATGTAACGAGGTGATGATATTTTTACAAATTATTGTAATCGAATCAAGAATTTATTTTATAAGTGAGTGTTTGTATGTGTGTATATATTATGTACAATAAAAAATTAAAATAAAATGTTAAGCCGTGCGAACCGAAACATCTTCTTATAAGAATTGTATAAAGTTTCTTTATTTTCTTGTACTGTGTCCGACAGATAAAAGTTAAGAATATAAAAAAAAGAGGACGTTCAATTATTTATTCATGTATTACAACAATAATAAAATAACAAAAAAAAAACACAAAATTGTGTATTTTTATATAAAATAATAAAACAACCTTGATCAATTCTCGCACTGATCGATAGTCTTTTATTTTACATTTTATTGTAATTTTGTGTTATTATAATATTATGTTTTTTAAATATAAACTAAAGATCATGATAACGTTTCTTTCTTCTATACCTTTTCTTTTTCTATATATAAGAATAATATTTGTACATATTTCTTTTAATTTCCATGATTCTAGATTTTCCATTGTATATTTCCAAACTAAAATAATAACGTCTATAAAGTATGTACATTTTAATACCATACGTTATTGATATGCCTAATATGATGTCACTAAGCAAGACTAAAAACAACAAGAAAATGATTGGTATAAACTCTAATAATATAACTTCATATTATTTTTAATATTATAAAGAGCAAAGATTATAATCTTGTTGTTCATCATGATCGAATAATGTGATAATGGTTTATAACAAGCAGGCAAAATATATTTATATGCGCTTCGAAATTTGTAAAATATGTATATAAAATATATTTATATATAAATATAATGTACAATTGTTTTCTTGTCATTCATCTACATATACACAACTTATGCCTTATTACAAGGAAAAAAACTTAATCAAACATTTGATTTTGATATCGTGTAATATTTTTATCAATTTAATCGATATACATCTAAACTAAACATAATACTTTATAGTATTTTGAAATTGTTATCTTTTGGGGTTAATGACAAATTATATATTTTATGTATTTATATTTGTATCGTTGAAAAACTGACGGTCTCTGGTGACTGTACACACATAATAAAAGTCTACAGGTTTCATATTAAATAGAAAAAAAAATACAATTACAATTTTCTTTCTCTTGATTACGTCATTCTTAATTAACATTAATAATTAATAATTGATTGAGTTTCGAGTTAAATTGTAAACATATATGTGTACAATGTATATACATATATTTATGTGATTTTGTCTTTTGTGTGTAAATAAAGTTAAAATGAAATTCAGTGTTAAATTACATATAAACACTTCGTTATATAAAGAAATATTATATTGAGATAACTAAAATATAATAACAAAATATTCGTTCTATCCAAGGAGAAGTCATTCATTCATATTTTGAGAATATGGCAATTATATAAAATAAAGTATAAGAACTTTGCAATATTCTTTTTGTCATCTTCTTTATAAAACCTCTATTCATGTGAAAATGAGATCTTAAAAACTGTAAATATATTTACTAATTTACACCCACAGTAACTACAATTGATTTTATTTTATGTATTTTCTTTAAAGTTCAAACTTTTTAATGAAACCCATATATAATGAATATTTATATATTTTACACATATCTTTGAATAAATTTAGCTTTGTATTAGGAAAAGTAAACCTAATTAATTATAATTATAATTAGTGTATATATCAAAATAAATAAGATTTTATACATAAGTTTTATTCTTTGAAAAAGATTTTTATATTCGGTTTGAATGGGTTAACCTAAAACCTACACAAAACTGTTACAAAATCTACAGAAAAAATGTAAGCTTCATTTTTAATGTAAACTACGTTGCTAAGCAATCACGGAAGAAACATATAAATTATGAAAAATTAATCAAAATAATAATTGTCAGTTTTGCACCCACAAATAAACCTAATCTAAAAATCTTCATTTTAATATTATTGGGTGTACCTGCTTCGGATTCTTCTTTCTTGGAAGTTATTTTTTTCTAACAAAACTGATTAATTTCAATTTTTTTTTTACTTTTCTAATCAATAAAATCATTTATATTCTATAAATATCAACTTTAAGGCTTACTAAGTGTGTAATTATTTTTATATGCGTATTTATATGTACGTATAAGACTTACATAAGAAAATGTACAAAAAAAAAATTCAATAGAAACATTTTTTTTATACAAAAATTGTATATAGGTAGGTATATTATATAGTGAATAATCAATACACATGTATGCATATGCTCTGCACTCATATATCAGGACGTACAGTAAATGAATATTTAGTAAATAACAGAGACGTTAAGTGTTTTGTTTATAGACCAATCATAGATATTGAAAAATGATATTAAAAGTATATAACAAATTGTATATATTCGAAGCACACACTCAGTATAATTTGTATATATTTACTTATACATAGAAAATATAAAATAATAAAAAGATATTAACTGAAAAAAAATTAAAACCTTCGAAAGTGCATTTTAAATGTAAAAAAATGCATATTTTTTAATTTTCGATTTTATCAAATATTGACATAAAACAATATTTGGATGATAAATATTAATATAAATAAAATATATTATAGAAGAAATTTAATTATGACAATAAATAAACGTTGTGTATATAACAAGTCCGATCCGACAGAGTGTAACAAAAAAAAAAAATAATACCGAAAACAACATAAGAAAAAATCTGACGTGTATTTGATACTTTTTTTTCTTTTTTATTTTAGGATTACATCATTTGAAAAATAATAAATATAAAGTATCTCCTCTGTCGCGTTTTGGTCTTGGTCATGTTCTTATGGCTTGATCAGTTTATCTTTATATTACGCGCGGTAAAAAAAAATAATCACCTATGTATACGATTGTGTAATTTGATCGACAAGAAATTTAACGGAAAGTGAAAGATTTGTTTGTTGTTGTTGTTATTATTGTTGTTATTTTATTTTTCGTCTGTTTATTATGATTTTGAAACAAAACTATGACGACTTACTCAAAAAAAAATTGCTCCTAATTGGTACGATATATGTTAATTATTGCGAATGAAAGAGAAAGAGGAATTTATCGTAATATTATAATTAAAACAATTCGATCAAGATCTTTTTTGATATAATTATTAGATTAAACATTTTGACTTTGAAATTTCAATCAAATATAATCAGATAATAGAAAATCAATCTGTCTTATTTAATTATTATATACAATAAAATAAAGGATTGGCTTTAATTATTATTGCTTTTATTTTAAACTAAAACAAATAATCAAAATAAAAATAAAGAATTGAGTTAAGAACGAATAAAAACGGCACGATTCTTTCATGTAAATTGTGCAAATCATAACAAATCAATCGCGCGTTAAAATATTTTGTATATACTACAGACATTACAATATTGCAATGAAATTTTAAATTTTCATTCCTCGTACATTTTAAAAGCAAAATGGATAAAATTTTCTTATGCATTGAGAAATTTAAAGAAAAATGATTTTAAAATTTTATTTTTATTTGACATAATCATAAAGCAACGAATTTTATTGAGTCTGAATCCCTATAAATGTTTGTGTTGCATTTCACAAGGAAAATTAAATCCTAAAAATAATATTTATATAATAATAAAAGCATTAAATAAATAATAGTCCGTTTTTCTTTCGAGTGCACTCTTTTCTTCTCATATTTTCTTTTTGCAAGTTTCTTTCATGCAATTTAAGTTTCCTTCGTTTTATTTATTTTTTTTTTTGATGGGGTGAATGAGTCTGCATTTATATAAAATGTCTGGATTTTATATAAAATGCAATTTGAATTTTATTTTTAGAATTTTAATAAAACAAAAAAAATATAGAAGAAAATTATGCAGCAAAAATATTTGGGTTGATCATATAAGAATAATACGCGCAGATTTTTCGTTTTCAATTTAGTTTAAAATAATAATAATATAATAATTACATTTTTCAATTTAAAATTGTTGCATAGCGCCAGAAAATAATAATAATAATTTAATTAAAAATGGTGAAAATATGTGTCAAAATAATAAATTTTGGTTTGTTTTTGTATTAGGATGTTTATATTTTGTTACAATTATTATAATAATAATTATTACTATTATTATTAATAAATAATATAAGTAATAAAGTAATAATATAAGTAATAAATATAAGTAATTTTTTGTACCAGCGAAATTAAAAATGAAATTGATAAAATACATTTAGTTTTTTTTTTAGTTTTCCCAACAACAAAATACAAAAAAGAAAACGGAAAAACGAAATTTTCGCAAAAATGCATCGCTCTTTATAGCTACGCAAATACAAATACAAAATTCAAGATATGTACATTCCTACACATGCAAACACAAATGAACACATAGCAACACTATAAAATGTTGATCTTATTTTATTTTGTTTGCCATATATATATGGCTCATTAGATCATTGACCTGCGGTAATACTACTTTTATAAATATATATTATTTTTGTATGTCTTATGTGTCTGGGATGAAAATATCTACATTTTTTAAACAAAAAAAAAATAAAATTAAAATAAAAATGGCGATTTTTTACTCAAAAATATAAAAGATTTTTCATCGAAATGAAATTCTTTTCTTATATACATATTTTATTTCTTTTTCATTTTTTTTTTTTTTTCCTTTTTTTTTTACTCTTGTATTGTTGCTGTTATTATTATATTGTTTGATAGTGTTTCACCCGTGACTGTCTTTAACTAAAAACCAAAAAACCGCACACACAATTATTATTTATTGTTATATTATAGGTACAGGTAACATATGTACATATGTGTATATACAAAATACACTAAAGCTTGAACGCCAATAAAAAAAATAACAACAAAATTGTATGCGTCCATAAAAAATAAAAGAAAAAATAACAACAACAAAAAAACAGAGAAAAAAAAATGCACAACAAGAACTTCCCATAAAGGAGAGTATTATAATATATAATAAAATTGGCGCCTTATCCTCTTATATTTCAATCACGAATACCTCTGAATATTCTCAATTTTTTATACTTTAACATTATTTATATAATATAACCTAAATTGTTCACAAATGCGCGCACGATTGTTGAAATATTAAACATTATAAAATGAAAATGGTTTTGTTACTTCTTTGTACAATTTGAACTGTTAAAAAAATATTGTATCTATTTTTCATTTTTACTTAATTGCACTTTTTATTCTCTTAGATCATTTATTTTGGTTCATACAAATTGGAAATATTTTATTTATTATATAAAGTTAATATTTATGCACATGCGTATGCGTTGTATATATACTTAAGGTCAACAATTTTTATATTCTTACGCGTTGACATGTAATATATTTTTCTCATTAATCTTATGGAATCTCCCAAAGTTTTCCACTGTCTGAAAGTTATAACTTACATTTAAAAGTCTAAAACCGCGTCTCCCCATATGGTATAGATTGTATGTATGAAAAAATAATATACATATGTTGGTAAAGTTGTAAGATGCTTCATATTTTATTCATTTTATTATATTATATGATTTTTTTCCATAAAATTGTGATACAACAACAAGTTTAACTTTACATCTGTTAATATGCAGTAATTAAAAATCAAATAAATCTTGCGGTTTTTATCTGAAGCGTATATTACTTATTTTATACATTTTTTTTATTTAAAAAAAAACTTCATTCATTCATTCATTATAATGAATTATTAGTACTCAGTACATATACGAATAATGATTTGTTGTTTTTGTTTTTTTGCTTTTTAAATAAAAAGAAAATCAAGAAAAAAGAAAACAGAATTGAAATGACTTTAATCAAGGAACAAGGGTGTGAATTAGTTGCTAATAATTTATGGATTTGATCATTTAAATTGAACCGACAATTTATTAATCTACAAACAATGTGATAGGTTTTTACTTCTACATTTTATTTTATCGGCCAATCAAAAATTAAAAATAATATTGAAAAAACTGGCATTCGTGATCTGTCTGTCTTTTAAATAACTGAATCAATAATAAGCAATACACAATAATTTTATAAGTCTCAATTATCCATCACAGATCATTAAATATCTATAATCGATAACACATAAAATTCCACTGCTGCGTTTATTTTTTATTTTTTTAATCAATCAAGAAACGTATTTTTTAGCGTAACCATGAAGGCGATAGATGCGACTTTAAGGCTGAACGGTCCGAATATGAAACAAATTACAATAACAACATTGTTAAGCTCGATAAAAATTTAAAATTGACTTAATATAAGTTCGATTAATGATCATGATCTATATTTTTTATTTTCTATTCCTATATAAAGAAAACTATAAAATTGACATTTAACCTTTTCTTTTTCTATTTAATTAACATTAAAAGGAAACGACATATAAAGACAAAATGATAATTTCTAAAAATGTTTGTATTATTTGCCAATTATATATCAAATATGGACAATAACATTACACATTTGTCTCGTTTATATTTATTTTTATTTCATTTTGGTTACCTTAATCGATTTTTTCAATATAATAAATGCCGCTCCGATTTTACTAGATGTATGAACATTATATATTTTATTTTATAAAAGTTAAATGTATTATAATGAACATAATACAACAAAAAATAAAAAAAAATGAAAAAGAAAATAATAAATAAAATTAAATGAAAAAAAAAATGTAAAGCGCCATGTCTTTGGGTTTTCTTGGTAGGTACCGCGCGCGCGCGATTAATTTTTTATTTGAAATGACAAAAAAGAAAAAAAAAATAAAAAGAAAAGATATAAAAAAAATTAAATAAATTTAAAAATTAAATGAAATTTGTCTTAAAAGTTACGCCAAGCCGTTAAAATATATATATAAATATAAGCATTGAATAAAATATATTATGATAATATTATAATATATAAAAGAGTTAAAATGATTAAAAACGCCAACGGTCGTAAATCGAAAGTTTTAATTATAAAAAATTTGTTTTTTTTTCTGTTTTTTTTTTGTCATGTTTCAATTTAACACTGGTGGTAATCATCCATCCACATACTTAAAAGAATAACAACAACAAACAGGAAAATTCGCAGTAAAATTATATTCTTATGTTTTGTTTTTGTTTTTTTTTTACTTATTACTTTTTATTGTTTTTTTTTCTGTATCAAGAAATGTGTGAAAAAAATAAAAGCAAATAAAAAAGAAAAAAATCGCAACCACACACAAGAATAACAAGTAAAAAATAAAAAAGGGTCATAATCGCGAGTATGATAATTCACGCTAAAGGCGAGAAATTTATCTATGGGGGGTCGCCGCCGATTGAAGTGTGACGCATTATTACAAAATATATTTATATTTTTTTTACTGACTGACATCGATATATTATAATAATATTGTATATTAGAGGAATGAACATACAAAACGTATACGACTGGTTTTTTATTCCAGACTTTTTGGTTCATATAATATGAATGTAAATTCCTTGCAAAATATTATAAATATTTTGTTGTTGTTTATGTTAGTATCGTTGTTAGTGTATTTTCTTAGTTTATTGTATTAATATCTTGATGAATTCTTAATAAGTACAAAAAAATAACAACAAAAATACGAACAGAACCTGTTAAGATTGTATTAGGTACTTCTAAAGAAGAGGTATGACATTGACCAATCAAGTATAACACTAAAATAAATATATATATATATATATATATATATATATTTATAAAGTATATATATTTTATAATTATGTAAATCTCTTAATCTAATAAATCCTCTTTTTTATATTTCTATTTATGCTCTATCTTTCATCATTCTATCTCTTTCATTTATTACACCATTTTTAATAATATAAAGAAGGAAAAGAAGGCATAACATTATTTTTCTCAAAACAAATTTTTTCTTTTGTTATTTACTAATTTTAGAGAAAAAAGGATCCGGAAATTCCAAAATGAAATATAGGTAGTTTTTTGTTTTCTTCTTCATTTTAAATTATATTTAACCAAAAAAAAAGGAAAGATTTGAAATAAAAATTGTTTAGTCCTTTTCTCTCGTGTCATAAAACCTGACCTTTTCAACGTTTAAGTCAAAACTTTAACTTCTAGTGTTAAGTTGAACCGTTATTTCTATAGGCAAACAAATAATTTTTATAATATTATGATTTTTCCGAGGATTGTTATTACCCTCAATCTGCCCCACTAATTGAGTCAACATAAAGCTAGATGAAGGAACAATAGAATACAAAATCAATATCGTACATTTTAATGATCGGTATTTCCAAAAGGGGTTGATTTCTTTTATTCTAAAATCTAACCAATAGTTAACTTTTTGTTTTTGTATTATGGTATACTAAGTTGCATTGATTTTGACACTGTTCCTTTTTTAAACATCTGTGAACATTTAACTTTTATCACGTGCCAAAGATATTTTCTAATTGTTTTTCAGGAAATTCCAAAATCTTACAAATTCTTTTCTGTTATTTATTTTTTGTTTTTGTCTTTCGTTGGTACTTATTAATTTTTAAATGACGTCTTTTGTAGATGCACTATGAACCCTATGATGTTTTTTTTTTGTTTTGTAACTTTTATTTTTATCTTTAAAATTAACAAGTGGGAATTCTATCTTTTTAATTAGTTTTAATTTTAATAGACATTTATTAATACAAAAAATATATATACAAAAGATAAATTTCAACTTCTGACAAATGGTTATTCTTTTTTGCCAAATATTAAAATCGGTACTTTTTATTTATTATAAATTTTTTTTGAACGGTCTTAAATGTCAGATTGTTAATCCTTTTTTTTTTGCCGATTGTTGTTTTTTAATTAGATAAATTAAGCCTAATGGAAGAAAATCCTAATCCACGATTTTAATTAAATTAAAAAAATATATAATCTGATGTGATGATGATTTGATAATGTCATGTTATTAATATGATTATAATATCTAATAAACGAAATTCATTAAATAATACTTTTTTCGCACCTTTATGTGGTGATTGTTTTTTTTCTGTTTTCCGTCGGCACAAAAAAAACTTAATTTTTAAATTTTTAGAACAATTATTCTTATCAAAAAGATTAAGATATTATAGTTTCTTGGTACATACATATGTTTACACTTTTATATTTGGACCACGTGTTAAATATATAATTAAGACGCATAATCATAAAACGTAAACGTCACACATTAAATGATATTGATGATAAAATATGATTTGAGTTCTTAAGATAATTTTCTCATATGTGACTGATGGTTTATATTTGATTGAATATATATTTTATATATCTATATTATGAGTTAATCTGTTTCATTTAAATTTGTTGTTATAAATGATGGGATTATAATCATTTTGCCGACTTCAACTATAGTTTATTGTTTGGAGTACTTTAGCACTGAGACCGAGATGACTGAACATACTCATAGCCTTATACCTTTTCCAAGTAAAATAAAAAAGAATAATAAGATAAATAAATAGACGTGCTTACACGCATACATGCGTTCTTTGTGCCCAGAATATTTGTCAGAACTCAGAACAAAAAAAACCGCATTTATGCACAATTTGCAAAATATATAATGGCACAATAAACATATCGGATTACATTTTAGCATTGTCTGCTTGTATTAATCTTTATATAATGTACTATATAAAATACACGTTAGAATATATAAATTTAAAATAAAAAAAAGTCTTAAGTTTCTACCTTTTCTTTCATTTTTTTTCTTTTCTTTTTTCTTTTTTGTTCAAAAATTTCTATCATTTCATCTTTGAGACAAGAGAATACCAGAAAAAAAATCTATAAACGAACACACAAAAAAAAGTTAAAAACGTTTTAAGATATTCATCAGGTTTTGGTGTTTCTTCTGATTTCTTACAACACACAAGAGAGAAAAAAAAACAAAAATCCGACAGCATCTGTCATCTAAATTTTATGAAAAAAAGTAAGAATAACAAGAGAAGTGAAAAAAGTGTCAAACAGGCGCCTACTAAGTACCCGATACTTATAAAAAAAACTTTACATTTAAAAACATTCGATTCCATAAATCATATTTCATATGTTTTGTTAAGTCAATTTTGCGAGCATTAAACTTTTAACGTGGCGACAATGGCGACTTTAAGCGGTGGGTTCACGCATAATTTGTTTTTATCTTTTTTTTTATTGTTGTTAGCTTTGTGAATTTTTGAAAAAAAATTATTATAAAACAAAAACATTTATTAAATTAATATTTTGGCACATTGCAAATAATTTTTACGCATATTATTAAAACATTAATATAAATTTAATTTAAGTAACCCGCGCATTTAAGTCACTTAAAAAAAATTGAGTAATTGGAGCAACAGATATATAATCAGTACATATTTTTCTTTTTTCACTTTTAGTAAATCGAAAAAATGTTTGTGACGGATTGAAAAAAATTTAAATTTTTTTTGTTTGTACAATTTTCTTTATAATATAATGTTCGATATATTTATAGATGTTTGTCTTCTATTTACTGTTTGTAATATATTTATGGAAGACACGAAAAATATTATTATAAAATTTCTAATATAAAAGAATATATTTGGGTGGGTTAATTGGTGTGAATCGCGTATAGACATTTTTTTGTATGTACGTCACACACATAAACTTTAAGAGAAAAAGAAACAAAAAGTCATAAAGAAATTAAGCGTGGACATTTTTGTCTTGCTGCTGTTTTTCTTATTAATTTATAAGTTTTTTCGTTCAGCCTTTTTTTTACACAAATATTGATTAACCTGTCAATCGTATTTATTAAAACAAACATGGAGCATAGCTAACAATCAAAAATAATCTTATATAAGTACATATGTGTGGATATGTATATACATCTATGCCTATATTACCTGATATTTTATTTGTGATAATAGTGAATGAAATAAAGAAAAGAAAAAACAGTTGCTCGCGATCACGATTTAAAGAGGAAGAACAAAAAAGTGTCAAGATAATTTGTTTTTAATTCTAATTGAGTTTTTTTTACTTAAAAATTTGTCTAGGATATTATTATGTAAACTGAAAAATAAATAAAAAGAAAATGGCGTCATTCCACTTACATATATCGATTTATATATAAACTGCAAAATATATATATATATACATATTTTTTTTCTCTGCAGATAAAGTTTCTTGTCTTGTCTTGTGACAACTTCTTAACTCAACAAATTAATTTTAACCGAATATTAGTTATCGTGTCCGTATGAATTAAATGTTCATATGTTCATATGTTCTTATACAACCAACAACAGAAGAATTAAAAGGAGAAAACAAATGCAAAAAAAAAGAAAAAGAAAAAGAAGAAAAAAGAAAAAAGAAAAAAGAAAAAAGAAACAGAAAAGATCTCGCGTCATTGGCAATCCGTCTGACTATAACTCAATCGCTATAATATACCAAAAAAATTATGAGTCAAGCGCGTCATCACACTGATCACAGATATGTCATTATGAAATTGGAATCGCGCATTTTTTTTCTTTGTTTTGCTTTTGTTTTCTGTTTCTTTTTCATTTTTTTTCTTTTTTAAATTGAAGTTTTAATTTTTGTGATCGAATTAAAATTATTTATATTTTTGTCTCTACGCTTCTTTGTTATATCAGTATTTCTTTTTATATATAAATAAGAGTTCTTTACTCAATAATGTACATATTTGTGAATTTAGTAGAAAAATGATCTACTTAAGTATGTTTAAATAAAATTACTTAATTATTTGTTCTAACAAGTTCAAAACGTTCCAAACAAATACTAAATGTATTTAATTATAAGGAAAAATAAGGAAACGTAATTTTGAGAAATTAAAAAAAAAATAAATAAGGCGCCACAATCTTCTGGATTATTATTTTATTTTTTTTTATATATTTTTTCCGTGATTATGTATTTTTTATTTTTTCTATTTTTTATTTTTTTTTTTTTGTTATCATTATCACAATTTCAAAAGAGATAATAGATACAAAATTTATATAAATACTTTTTTTTTCGTCTTTTTTTTTATTATTATCACGACTAAAAATAATAAACAGTTTTGTTAAAAATTAAGATTCGGACGAATAATAATAAAAAAGAAAAAAACAGAAACAGAAAAAGAAACAGAAAAAAATTCACAGACAGTGGCGCATGATTGGAATTTATAAACAAAAAAAAAACAACGAAAAATAAAGAAAACAAAAAAACACACAGAATTCGTCTTCTTAAATTTAATTTAATTAATTTAAAAAAAGAAAACAAATTAAAATTTAAAAGAAAAAACAAAATGGTAGGAGCGAGGGTGTAACAAAAAAATATAATGATAAAGAAAAACAATTTAAAAAGATATTTACCTGCTGGTCGATTATTTATTTTTGGACTGTCGTCTCTTAATAAAGGTTGCATTTGTTTTCCATCAACCATCGATGTCATTCCAATTATTACAATTATTAATGTTAATAATTGTAACAATATTAAAGTAAATCCATTTAGTTTTGCCATTTTTTTTTATTAGAAATCTTAAATTCTTAATTGTCACAACAACACAAAAAAAAAGAATATTAATTTAAATAAAAGGAATAAGAAGAAGAACAACAAAAATATGAATTTATTGAAAAATATATTTTTTTTTGTTTGCTTCTTGCTTGATTTTTATTTTTTGTTGATTTTCTTGTAGTTTTTTTTTTATATTTTATTTATTCTTCTTCTACTTTTGTGTTTAATTTTAGAAAACCAGAAAGATTATTATTTTTATTATAATTATTATTATTATTATGATAATTATTAGTATATATATTTTTTTTTTGATATCTTAACAAAACACAAAAATGAAAAAACGGTGTCACCTCTCGCGTCGCACAAATAAAAAATTTTTATTTTATATTTTTTTTTTCTCAATATTTTTTTTTTTTTTTTATTAAAAAAGAAGAGAAAAATAAGAAGAAGAACACCACAAATTTAATTTTTTTTTTCTTTAAGAAGGTAATAATAATTATAAGAAAAAAAACACAAACACTGTTATATTATTCACCTCACAACAAAAAAAAATAATAATAATATATAAATAAATACACACGTTTAAATTATTTATTATATTAGATGATGAAGAAGAAGAAGTAAAAAAAATACTATCAACACACGACACTATTCTCTCTCTAACTCTCTGTCTCGTTCTTTCTAATTATGTGTATATGTGTTTGTGTGTAAGTTTTTACTTTTAAAAAACTTGACTGATTTTTTATAAGCGTGATTTTTAATGGAAGATTGAAGAAAAAAAAATGAAATTAATTTATAATAAATTTGCTGGTTTTTTTTTTGTTTTTTCTCTTGCTTGGCTTTTCTTTTCAGTGTGTATTAAAGTGTAACGTGACCTGCCTTAATACAGAGTATAATATAAAAAATCACGATTAATAAAAAAAAAATGTCAAAAAATGTTAAAATGAAAATATAAACAAAAACGCACACAAAAAAAATTATATAAAAAACAGAATTGTCAAAAGAAGAATTTTATATTTTTTTTTTCAAAAAAATTCTTTCACTTTCTTTAAATCAAAAAAAAAACTAAACAATAAAAATAAAAAGTGTTTAAAAAATCAAAATTATAATTATGAGTGTTCACACACAGACACATAAAATAAAAAAAAACATTAATTTATTTATTAGTAATAATGTAATTAGGCAAACTACTTATTTCCACTTTGTATTTGGTAGATATTTTTAAAAATTCTTCACTTTGTGACATGATGATGATAAGTCACGTTATAATAAACTAAGTTTTGTTTTTTTTTATAATCTTTATAATTTAATTTATTTTGTTTTATTTTTTTATTTGAATTATTAAATTGTTATTATCGAATTTGGTAAAAATTTTTGAATGAAATCGATTGAATCATTTTCACACATTCTATTTTTTTTGTCTATAAATTTTTTTTTTTTTTTCTTAAATCACGAATTTTTTTATTAACAGAATTTTTATATTTAATTTTGCAGTTTTATGTAACTTTCATTTTTTTTTCTTAAGTCAAACTGTGAATAAAAACAAAATAAGAACAACAAATTTTTTTTTGTATTAAATTTCTTCACTATCTTTTTTTTATAAAACTTAAAGAAAAAAAAAATTAAACAAGCGCAAAAAAAGACTTAAGTCCAACTTAAGTAACTTATTTAATTGTTTATTTTTATCTGCCACAAACTCTTTCTTTTTTGCCTTTTGACTTTGTTTTTGGCGCGTGCGCGATAATCAACTAAACTATTAAGACTAAAACAAAATTTAGCCGGCCGCCGCTAAAGAAGATGAATCTCTCTTAAAAGAAGGAGAAGAAAAAAAAATTCCCAGATCCAGAGTTATAAACACTTTTTATGATACTGACTGACTGCTTCGTTTAAAACTGACTAGCAAGTAAGTAAGTAGAATGGGTATATATATTTATATATACATGGATGTGTGTGTGTATATATGTGTATACATGTGTATATACATGTGTATATTTATATATATATATATATATATATATATAATAAAAAATTATATAGTTGTATATTTTGTAAACTATATATATATTGACTCAAAAAGTGCGAGAAATTTAATTTTATATTGTGATTTTTTCTTGTTGTTGTTTTTTTTTTATTATTATTTTGTTCCTTTTCTTTTTTCACACTCAACACGACTTTAAAATATCTTCTTTTCTTTTTATCTTTATTTTTTTTCTTTTTTTTTTAAAAATAAAAAAATATATATACAAGCAATGTCGACGACTGTTCGATTTAAACTAAACTAAATTTTAAATTTTCATGATGTCTCTACACACCGTCGACTTTTAAATATTCTTTTTTTTTCTATATACTTACTTATAATGTATATATGTATATACGAGTATATAGAAGTATATAAATATAGTATATTATAAAAATATGTATGTACAAATAATAAAAAGTGTAGAAGATACTCAAACTATTAAAAAAAAAAGAAAAAGACTCAATTCAAACAGAAATAAAAGTATTCAGAATGATTACACTTCTGCTGGCTGCTGATCTGAGGTCTTAGCGATGATGATGATCATCACAGATCAAGAAGAAAAGTTGAGTGATTCTTTTTTTTTTTGATAGTATTTAAAAATTTTATTTGTATTAGTAATTGAAAAATCATCATCAAAAAGTGCACATCCACACAAACATACAGATATTTTTGTCACTTTATTTAAAAGCGACGTGATATTTGTCACTGGCTATACAATATACGCGATATTTTTATATATAAAATCCGCGCTGATTTTCGTTATTTTTTTTTTATTTTTTTTTATTTTGTTATCGTGTGTGCGTTTCTGTGTACATATATACATATATACATATATATTTGTGTTTAAAGAGAATTGAAAATAATAATAATAAGAAGAAGAAGAAAAAAATAATTAAAAATCACATGAGAGTGTATGTATATTTTTTGTAAATATGTACATATATAAATAAATATGTATACATGAGATGCTGTATAAGTATGTGTGTATATAAATAATATGACTTTATGCAGAAACTCGCAACAAACGATCGTGAGACTCAAAACAAATTTCAACCTCGCGCAAAGAGAAAATGCAGTCTTTTTTTTGTAAAAAAAAATAAATAAAATAAAATGCTTTTTTTTTATATATTTTTTAAGATCAACGGAATTAAGTCTTAATATATACGTAGGTACGTACCTATATATCTATGTACTATTATCGTATATTATATATTATGTTAGATAATAATGATATTGATATTTTTACTACAGATGAACGTGTATATTGTAAGAAAATATACATTCAATATTTATTCATTCGGGAAAAATAAAATATAATTAATAAATAATAATAAAAAAAATAAATAAATAAAAAGAGGTTTTTTCTACTGATTTTTTTTTTTTTTTTTGTTGTTTAGTATTCATTTTTTAGTTAGTAGGTATAACTATATGTATATTATTTTAATAGATTAAAGTAGCAAAAATTCGTCTTGTGTGTCTTGTCGTTATATACATATATTCATCATCTTCGTCTTATTATTATTAAGTTGATATCATCAAAAAAAAAAAAAAAACAAAACACAAAAAATATTTTAGTTTTATTTGTTAATAATAAAACTAATATGTATGTGAATGCTGTATCTGTATGTATGAATATATATGTGTGTGTGTTTATAAACCTAATAATTATAATAATATTGTATATAAAAAAATTATAATTAATCAAAAAATCAAGAATTTAACATCATCAAAATTAATTAAAAAACAATTAAATTAAAATACATTTCACTATTAAAAATTGTCTATACAAAATATAAAATGGATAAATACATTAAAAAAAAAAACACAAAAAACAAAACAAAAAAACATCACATTCTTTTATTGCTTATTATACGCGATTTTTTTTTGTGTGATGAAATCTTATGGATTGTACTTGATTTTGTTTTGTTTTGTTTTTTTTTTTTTTGTTAAAAAGGTAGAAATATACTTTTTTTTGTTTTTATATATTTTTCATAAACGTAAACGTTTTGTTGCCAATCATTTATATTAATATATATATATATATATATATATATATATATATATATATATATATATATATATATATACATATACATTTATATATACTCTTTCTGAACGACATACATTGGAGATTACTATAAAAGGGAATCCTCTGTATATAAATAAATAAAAAATATTTTTGTGTTAAAATCAAAAAAAAAAAATAAAAATAAAAAAACATGAAGAAAAAATAAATAAAAAAAAACATTAAAAAACCAATCTATACAATCTGATCAAATGAATATCGAGACTTCGTCGAAAACAGCCAGACTAGTGAAACAGGACAGATAGACAGAGGAGACAGACAAATGGTTTCTTTTTTTTTTATAATATTATTATTATTATTAATATTATTTATATTTTTTGTGTTATTCCGTATAAGAATATTGTACTCATTCGTCTTCTTCTTCTTATTTATTATTATATATTTATTATTTATAAAAAAAAATTATAAACTATTTTTATGGAGATGAAAGGCAAAAATTTCTTTTTTTTTTTATTTACAAATAATTTAATATTGAAACGTGCGTTACGTCGTGTGGGAATCATTGAATTTTACTGCTTTTTTATTTTTTTTTTTTCTTAAATATAATTTTATTAGATTTCGTAGAAGATTAGTTTCCAATTGCGAATTTGAATTGAATTGTGTGCTGTGTCTTATTTCTCTTTTTGTATTTGTATATTTTATGCAACACGATATTCAATAATCTTACGAAATCAGGTTAATTTCCACTCTTTACAAAGTGTTAAATGATAAATGTTTGAGGAAGTGAAAGAAAAAAAATACCAGGCGTTCTCACAACAAACCAGGGGACTCCACCTAAGGAAATTATTATTATGAATAAATTACATCAAAAATGCTATTACAACTTTTTATTTTCTTTTCCTTCCTTTTAAAATCCATAGGAAACTATTAAACAATCATAAGAAACGCAAAAAAAAAATTAAATAGGGTATTCAGATATGAGAATGTCATAAACAAAAAAAAAACACAAAATTCTTATCAATATCTTATCACATTGACAAAAAAAACGACAAAATTTGACAATTAATCAATTTAAAATATTGAAATCACCTCAATAAATACACATACACACATAGACACACTCATTGAAAACAGAAACGCGCCCATTGAGACTAATTTCTATATAAATTATGTTTTCTTTTGATCTTTTATCAAATTTCTTTGAAACTGGGAAAAAGAAGAACATGAAGAAGAAGCAGTTAAAAAAAATATTATAAAATAAAAAATATTTCAAACTATAAATTAAGGCAGATGTCATTAAAATTTGGTACAAATATTATTTTTACATTAATTTACTGTATTTAAATATTCAAAATATGAAATAGAAAGAAGAAGAAGAAATAAAAAGAAAAAAAAATGAGGACGAAAACATGTAAGAAAATCATTTAAAATTATTTCTTTTAAGAAATTTTAAGATAACGATTTTTGTACAAAATATATTAATAATAAAACAACACAAGAAAACAAAATATAATTTATTTATCACTAAACAAAATATCTGGAACATTATTATTCTTATGTTGTTGTTTTTTCTTCTATATTTTTCTTCTATCCAAACATTTTTTTATTTTTGGATATTTTGTCTTAAGCAAAAAAAAAAAACAAAAAATTGTTTTATAAATCTAATAAATTATTATAAAATAAACAGTAAAACTAAACAGAAATAATAACTAATTTTAAAAATGTTGTCATCAAATTGAAATTGAAATTAAAAGTTGAGTTTTTCAGTGTCTCTTCACTTTTGAAGTACATAAAACATTCTACTAATTACAATTATTTCGTATATCCATTATAAATCTTGAAAATGGAACAATAACATAATTAATTCAATGAGTTTGAAGAATATTATTAACAAAACAACAATTTCAAATGAAAAAAAATATATAAATTCAATAATAAAATTTTGATAAAAATCAAAAATTTCAAGAATGTTAATGTTTCCGAAGGATAACAAGAAAGAATAACAATAATAATAATAATAATGGAAAATAAATCGTAATGCATGAAAACATATTATATTTATTTATAATCGTTTTTATTTAACAAACAATTGTTTATATTTAATCAAACCAAACTCATATGTATATAAACTCATTTTTCATTTCTGATTTATAATTTATATTTTTTATTATAAAAATATCAAATATATAGTTTCGGAATCTTAAATCAAACGTTAAATTATACAAAAAAAAATATTTATCATTAAAACGAAACAAAAATGCACATTAGGACTTAAACGTTTTAAACTTAAACGTCAAATTATATAGTATTGATTAGAATGTGACGGTCAACAGATTCATTTGAACGCGTGCGATTGATTTGATTACTTGAAAATGGGTGCAATTAGTTTGTTATGAATAAATAATCATTTTCCTTTAAATTTGAGCTTTTTATTCAAAATATGGATCTAATGAATAATGTATTTGTGTTTATACAATTGAAATCCTTAAGATTAAAAATCAAAGAAATATAATATGCTAATTCCAAGGTTCTTCCATTAATATACAATAAAAATGATTTATTTTAGATATTTCAATATTTGAGATTTGGAAAATACAAGAATTTTATCGAGTTTTAAAAGTCTCGTACATAAAAATCATTTACTTGATATAATTTATTTTATTTGTTATTTGACGCGCGAAACAAAAAACTGAATAATTTTCCCAAAATGACGTAAATAAATGTTTACTCAGACGTAATATTCCGATAAGATTGGAATATCCACAATAAATATCATTCAATCGGTCATCGAGCTTACAGAATAATGATAAATGCAAACAAATCTAACAGCCGTTAAACAAAAAATAAAAAATTCAAATTAAAACTATTTGCAATTAAAACTAATCCCTTACATTATGAATTTATAACGTCATTTTTACAACAAAATTACATACGACAATTTGAAATTGTATTAAACAAAAATTATTTAACATTAAAACTATGATACTACATGATACTACATAATTGATAATTTTATAACTTTTTTCCTGTTATGTAAATCATATTTAATCTTTATTTTTTATCATTTACAATAAAAATTAAAAAATTTGAAACAAGAACTTTGATGTAAGAAATATTTGATTCAAGTTATTAAGTTTGAAACTCATAACTAATACTTTTCAATTTTTTTGGTTCCAATTATAGACGGAACTAACTATTGCAATTACACTACATACAATAATAACTTAATGAATGTATTCCAATTAACATAATTATACATTTAAATTATTTACATGAACTTGACTGTCATATCATCAAATGACACCATAACTTTTTTGTTTAATAATAAATTTAAAAGAAAAAAAAAATACCAATATACGCTTTACATTATTTATTTTATTAATAGAAACCAGATTGATTTTATTTTTAATTTTAATGTTTATAATTTTTTTGTATTTACACTCACCCAAAAAAAAAAAAAATATGAATTTATTATTAAGCCAGAACAGAAATACAAAAAAAAATTCGGATGTGAATATAAATAAAAATATTAATTTTACAATCAATTTTATTTGAGTTCTTTTAAAAAATAAACGGACCATATTTTTAATCAAATATTTGAAATTTGACCGAATAATAATTGATTCATGCAAATTTAATAAAAGAACAAAAGAAATTTTGTATTTATTAAGTTTGATCAGATTCAAGTCTTCAATTTTCTGTCAGCCAAAAAAAAATTTATTTAATTAAATCTTATTTATATTTTTTTTGGTTTTGTTTTGGGTTATATAGATTTAACGATATTAGTTTTAATTAATTTATTATACTTAAACAGATTTATATTGAAGAAACAAAAGATAATAACAAAAATTCTTTTTTAAGCGACAATTATTTAATATTATTTCTGTCTCCTCTGTTTTTTTTTTTTTCTTTTCAAAATGTATAAACAGCCAATAAATTTGCGCGGATAATTTAAATATTATTTATACAGAAAATATTGTTCATATCATTTAATTGAGGCTCGTTTGATTTGATTGGACAATATAACATGTTAAAATAAATTACATATCCATATATGTCTTACAACAGAGATGTACTATATATTTATAATAAGACGATTTATCATAAAAAATTCTTATCTGTATCCAAAATGATGATGCGTTAAAATAAAATTCTACACAAATTCAATGTTCTAACTTTCTGGTAGGTTGGTGAATCTGAATATAATTTTTATTATAACAATTTTCATGATTATATTTTAATAAAAGGATATTTTTAATTTGTCAAATAAAATGTATAATTTAAAATTGGTGTCTTTGAGATTGATTAAATTTAAATAAAATTCATTAACCATTCCTATTTATTCAATGAATAATAATAATTAATAAAATATTCCTTTGATTCATTAAATACTTGTCATTGGTCTCTTTGGCCCATAATTGACTATAAATTGTGTATATACACCATTTAGTCTATTACAAAATAATTTCATCATACAGACAGACGCCAATCTTCATACATTAACACACCTAAAGAATTTCTTTAAAACCTTGCCATATGTCAACCTATATATATATATATATATATTTCTTATATTTATTCTTATATAAAAAGCATAAATAAGTTCCCAATATAAATTCCGATCATATATATATAGATATGTACCAACACGTATATTTGTTCATATATAACATAAAACACATTTAAATTCGACCCTGTCTTAGAATGTACTCTCATAATGTTTTTTTTTGTTTTGTTTTGTTTTTTATATTTTCAAAATACATTAAAATCAAATGGCACTTTATCAGTGGCGCCTATTTCATTTCCCAAGGAACGTATTGAAAAATATGTATATTTATATGTAACTTTGTGCAAACATTTTTTTTATATATATATAACCATACAATATTTATTTATAGCATAGCATATATTAAAAATAAATTTAATTGGCGACAAAACATGATATGACCGCGTATATATTAATTAATGAATTATTAATTACAGAAACAAAAAAAAACAAAAAATATTAAGAGCAAATTTTTGTTATTCTTTTATATTTTTTTTTCGAATCTCATTTAAATATTTTAAATTACTCTACTAAAAAAAAAAAAAATTGGGATTAAAATAAACGCAGATTGTATATTCTGTATGGAATCAAAATAATTAAACTTATATAGAAGGTGAAATTTTGTGACTGTATGTAAATAGTTTTAATATTTTTGTTTAAAGTGGGTACTGATATAAATTTTACATATATTTAAAATGATAGTGTTATAAATTTTGTCTTTTCCTTTCACTTAAAACATTAGGATTAATTTTTACTTATTTTTGTTTTTATAATAATTTCAATATACGCGACTAGACACGCACCACAAGATATTATATTCATATAACAACATATATGTATAAAACATAAGTTATTTAAATATTTAGTTTAGTTTTATATATTTGCGTTTGCTATAATAAAATATTATATATATATTTTTTTTCTCAATTGATATCTTTGGCGCCATTTACTTTAAATTTGTAACAATAAAATTAATTTATTTACTTTATGTATTTTATTTAAAAGAAGAAGAAAACAAAAAAAAGCGAAGAATCACCCGTCTTTTTGAAGAGAGAAGAAAAAAAAACCCATAGGGGAAATGACCTCAACACTCTCTCTATATTATCATGATCATCATCAACATATTATTATTATAAAGAAGTCCTCTTCTTGTTTGGTTTTAAGATTTTTTTCTTTTTTTTTTTTTTTTTTGGATGTTTTATCAAATTTGTTTATTAATTTTTTCTGATTTTTTTCTGTTTTTTTTAAGTAAAAACATCTGCTGTGCTTTGTAAAACTATAAGGTCTTAAGGTGGGTGGATTGTTCCGTTATTAATTCAGAGTCGCGGGCCACTCAATTTCTCAATAATGTGCACACACACGCTACATACATACGCTAATAGATTTATGTCAAATATTAGGAATTAACAATAAAGAGAAATTTTTTTTAAAGTTTAGAAATTAATATAATGAATTTTTTTCTATTTTTATTTAGTTTTGATATTTTTAATATGTAATTTCTTGACCATTGAGGATCGTTTATAGCCAAAGATTTAAGGAAATTTAGTTACGGTCATAAAATATAAAATATTAAAAAATATTAAAAGAAAAATTCAAATTTTATGTATACAAATTTCAATGAACTAAATCGCTAAATTAATGTGCTACCTCTGCAGTCTTTGAATTATAATAAAAATAGATTATTATAATTTCATGCATTAAGATATCATCATCGTCATCATCATTATCATCATCTTCATCATGATCATCATCCAATATAATTCTTACCTTTATAATAATAGTCATTGGGCTAAAGTTATAGAATTAGTTCAATGTTTCAGTGGTTTTTTTTAATCACCGTATGTTATTTTGTGGATAGACTTTTTAGCACATTTTTTGCTGTTAATGTTTTTAAGATTTATTTTTATATTGAAAATGTCATCTGTTTTTTTTTATTTAAAGTGATTTTTGAAATGTTTTTGAAACGCATTAAAAAACATAACAGAAACAATAATCTTTTTTTTTTTGAGTTCAAGATTTTGAACTTTATTCTTTCCCAATAACATTTAATCTCTTGTGTGAATACTTGTAAGTATTTATTAAGAATTATTTACACAATATATTAATAAAAAATGTCATTCAGTTTTTATATATTGATCGGTTTTTTTTCTTTTTCTATTCAACTTTTTTTTTTAATGCATATACTGCAATTTATCAATCAAGGTAGGCTGAGACATATGGCACTGATGTGAAGCGAATAAAACAAAAACTATTGTTTGTTGAAATTTGACATTTAGTGGTTTTTTAAAAGACATAATTTTAAGTCAATTAAGCTCCTTCATATTATGATGACTATCCTCATAGCAGATCCCTTTATTTATTACATTATTACGTCAGTCGTTTATACCAAAAATATATAATATTACAGAAGTATTATGAGCATAACTTCCCACAGATATTTTTTGTTGTTGGCTGTTGATTTTGCTTTGTTTAAATTTTGTGTTATTTTTTTTAAGTAGGACATCATCAAAATTGCGCATTTTCTTTTGTTATAAGACAACCCATACCACTCATAATCTTTAACACAATAAAATTAAATTGACTATACATGATCATCATATTAAAAAAAATGTTTATAATAAATGAGAAAAAAGAATAATAATAAAATATATGATACAAAACGATTTACTTATTTAGTAATATCAATAAATTTTTTATTTGTTGTTGTCCTTTTTTATTTTTATTACATAAATTTGTTTCTGATGTACAATATTGCTATTTTATGTACTATACATACTTAATTTTTTTTTCTTTAAACTGTTTTAACTGTAAATTAAATGATATTATGCGATGACAATTAGGTGAGAGTGTCAATTATACTTTACTTTAAATTACGACTTAACTTAATCTTAAACTTAAAAGTTTTTGTTTTATTTTTATTTTTGTAGTTTATCAAAAATTTAAGCCGCCTTTACAACAAACAAACATAATGCAAGAATTGCAATTTTAATTAAAAAAAAAATTGTGTATATAGACAAATAATTTTATATGGAAAGCTGACTTTTTAACTTTTAAACTTTTGTCTTATTATAAATAAAACAAAAAAAAATTTTTATCAAGAAATATATAAACATTATTATTGTTTTAAATTTTTTTATGAATTATAATTTTGATTTTTGTTCTATAAAAGCAGCTCTATAAATAATATTTTCGTCATTTTTGTTTCATTCATCAGATTATAAAATTTATATGTATTTTTATTAAAATTACCTGTTTTGAATGAATATTTACATTATAGTTTTAAAATAAAGTCGTTTTATATATTCATTTTATTTTTGGTTGATGATGGTAACTTTATTATAAAAAGTATACACAACTGAAAAGAATAAGAATTAGATAACATCTTCACGTAATTTCTATAAAGGAGAATAAGAAAAAATTATAACGATATTATTATTATTATTTATATTAAAATTCATTAAAAATAAGAAACAAATTACAGATAATTTTATCTTATTACCAGTTTTCTACGTAAACATATTCTATATTTCCATAATTTTCATATTTGATTGCTATAATTCGTACTAAACTAAATTAAAAGAACAAAGATGTGAAGAAAAAACGAATACAATATAGAATAATATTATTTGAAATTAAATAAACGTAAATGTTTATAAATGTAAATGATGGAAGGTGTTACTTTATTATCATTTATTATTTTACATTATTTTTAAAAGATGTGAATTATTGTTTTCTTATATTTGTTATGCTAACATATTCATAATATGGAATATTCAAATTTAAAGGCAAATTTCAATGGAATTTACCCACAATTAGAGAAAAATGTTTATATGTTTTGATTCTTGATATAAGTGAGTAAAATATAAAAATTCCTTTAAATGATTTAAATGATTATATTTATGCAAAATACTCATGTAATATGATGGGTATAATTTAAAACTTACATATAACTTTATAAATTACTTTGAAAATATTTCATTTGATAAAAAATGTATGTTACAATCGAAATTTGAATACCTTTTTATATCCAATCGAATGGTCTACCAACTGAGTTATCGTACCATTTTTATCAATTTAAAAATTAAATTAACGAATTGTATGCCATATTAACCAAAATACAAATAAACAAATATAACTTCGAATAATCATATAGATTTTATTCTTAAATACTTCATTAGTTTTAATATTTTTCTAATTTTTAAAGTTGTAGGAATATGGCAAATACTCATACAACTCACACATTTCATGAATTTATTAGACTTTCTGAAAACTTAATATTTGTAGTATTATTGAAGAAATTGTGTTAATGTTTTAATAAATAATTTTCCTTTAATTCATTTTTAAATATAAATCAAGATGTTGAAGACAATTTTTGTAAAAAAAATAAATGTTTAAATTTATTTTCGCAATAAGTTTGTAATTTTTTTTACAGTGAAATGTAACCAATTTCCTGGTCTGTTTATTATGTATATTAGTTATCCCGCAGGTAGGTTGGTATCTCGATACGGCACTTATATTATTTAACAAAAACATGAATATTGTAAGCACATACTATAATCTCGTTTGTTAATTCTTATTATTCTATCGTTATTTGGTTTAAATTTTAAATTTTAACATTCTTTTTTAACCAAAAAAATTGCCTAAATTTTGTTTATTTTAACATTTTTTTTTTCTTTAAACTTCATATACAAAGACTGAAAAAAAAATCGTGACGGAATCCAAAAAGTATTCATTAATATTATACCACCCGGATATGAACCCTAGAATTGATTCAAAGTCTGAACGCGTTATAACCAATTTAAAAATGTTCAGTTCAAATTAAACAATGAAAGAAATATTTGCACTCTTTTGAAACGTGAGGACGCATATTCATTTTTGTTCCTTTCGTATTTCGACGTGCGGTATTTTTTGTCTTTGATCAATCCGAAAGCTCTCTTTCTTTCTGTTTATTATTATAATAAAATAAGATTGGTATAACTTATCTCACTTCTACTTGTTATATATAAATTATAAATTATAAAAGTATGATATTTTCAGACTACAATATACTTATCAAGGACGAATTCCGTAAAATAACGACTTTGAAAAAAAAAACTAATCATATATTCACTAAAGATTTTGTCTGAGCCAAAGAAAACAAATAAGAACGGAAGTTATCACTTGATGACTTTTCAGAAAAATTTTTAAAGAAACAAATATGCTATTCATAAATGAAAAACAGCTGGATTGTCCTACGCTAATTTAAATAATTAAAATTTAAATTTCTAATGAAGCTATTAATATTTAATTTAGTTTTTGTAAAAGAGACATAATTATTTAATTTGAATTGATTTATTTACTAATATTATTTTATAATTATTTTTAGATTTGGCTTTATTAAAAAAACACAGAAACTTTCTCTATGTCTTCTGTTATTATGGCAAAATTTAATATATGGATAGAGATAACAATTGTGATTTGACCAAATTGGCCTACGCATTATAAGTCGATGATCATTACACCTCCAATAAATTTGTCTATTTCGTAAGAAATACAATAATTTAACAAGATTTTTTTTATAAAAAATGTTTTATTTTTTATTAAATTTATGAAGAATTACAATTTACTGGTTTCTATAAATCCTTTACTATATCCAAAGAAAGCATGAGATGTTTTAAATGGTTCTAAATTTAAAAAAAACAGACGAATTAATATAAATATTCAATTAAACAGTCTTATAATATATATAAATTAGGGTAGAATTGAAATAATAATAATTATGGAATCATAAACACATTTTCTTTTATAATCTTAATCTTTGTCCATATTTAAATTTCTTAAGAAAAGTCCAACTAATTTTATGTGAGAAATTTTTTCTGTATTTTATAACGTAAAGGGTTAAAAAAGTGTATTCAACAAAAAACAAAATTTAAAACAACAAAACAAAAGAAAACAACTTCAAAAAAAATCTTTAAACACCATGACACAATTTTATCATCAAAAGACAAATGTTTTTTTGGAACAAAAAAAAACAATATTTTTCCATAATTCTGTGTTTTGTCGATAACTGAATTAATTATAACATATTATTGCTATTTTAACAACATCTTAAAAATAAATGAAGAAAAAAGACGTGATCGTCATTTATTGTTAAAAATTATAAGTTGATGGGTTTTAAAAAAAAAAAATACTGTCGCCATTTATCTTTTTAGCAAAAAAAAGAAGTTTTTAATCCAAGACCCAGACTATTAAAGCGTTTTTTATTAGTTTTACATAAGATATAATTTTTTGAGTTAAAAATCATCTTTTACATATTAATCACCGAACGATTAACCTCACTTTTTAATATAATCAATAACATTTTCTAATTATTTTTATTATTATTATTATTGAATAATGAAAGATCTTGATTTATATTTTTAACCTAAAAATCATATATTAAATTTTGTATGTAGGTAAAAAAAGAAACAGTATTTTATTATAATATAGTGACAACGTACTCCCAACAATATATACATCCGGAGATTATTATATACTTTTCCATTTATCCGATGTGTTGGCGGTTAAGAAATATCATATTTACCTTTTAGAAGATA
This sequence comes from Pedicia rivosa, assembly GCA_963082725.1. Lineage (NCBI taxonomy): Eukaryota > Metazoa > Arthropoda > Insecta > Diptera > Pediciidae > Pedicia > Pedicia rivosa. The sequence continues at coordinate 25,840,935 of OY720153.1, forward strand.
ATTTTTAATGTTATGACAAGTTGAACCTTAAGGCAACCATTTCATTAACAAATATAATAGCATATATAATATGTAATATATTTTATATCTGTATTAGTTATATTGTAAGATGGCTATTATGTTGACTTGTATAAATTGAAGTAAAACTAAGAATATGTTAGATAAGTAAGAATACAAAGTACAAAAGCACTTACCAGCACAAGAAAATTTTTATGAATATTGAGTATGATGATAATTATCACTTATAAAATGATGAACGAATAATGAGAACCATAAATTGTATAATTAATAAATATTATTAGAAGACATTTTTTTTATCATCGCGATCACTCGATTGTTTAATCGATTACTCGTTTTTGTTAGTTGATTTGATCTTTAAATGAATTGTAAAGAAATGAAATTTTAGTTGATCAATAGATCAATTTTCAATCAATTTTTTTGATAAATATTATAATATTGATGTTCATACTTCCTTGACGTAATATAACATTGTATATAAAAAAAAAATGTAATTACATTGACCTTGGATTGTCTCATCATTTCTGTTGCAAAGTCAGACTGGATTTATGCGATCACATTGATAAATAATTACAATTGTAATATTATAAATCATCTTTAAATTATGTACCAATTTATTTTATTTTCATTTTTTTTTTAATATTTTTAACTTTAATTACAAAGAGTAACTTACTCTAACTTTATTCTTTTTTTTTATTAATAGAAAATAATAAAAACAAAAATTAAAAAAAATATTATCTATTATTTTTTTTTTGTTTCTTCTGCCAAAAATAAATTTAATTCTTTTATTTTATTTCATTTTTTTTTTGTTTTAATTTTAAATTTGCATACAAATTATCTTCATAAATAATAAATGTTATTATATTGTTTGAATTTAACATTAGATGTCAGATTGTAAACAAGACATTTTATGATGTTTATTATCTTATTATAAATTTATATGTATGTATGTATGTATATATATGTTTAGTTTAGTAATTTCACGCATTAATAAGTAGCTTCTTATCGAAATTTTTTTCTCTTTTATTGGCGCCACCAAATACAAAAAAATTTCTGCGTTTTTTTTTTCTTTCTTTATTTTTTATTTTATTTTTATTTCTCTCGTTCTAATTTTGTGAGATAGCTATATTTACATATTTACATATCACAATAAATTTGTCATTGATGATGATGATGACGATGATGATGATCATGTTGATTATGATGATTAAAAAGTAAACATTCAAGAAAGAAATGTTAAGATTAAGAGTACAAATATTTGAACAAAAGAACTTTTTTTAATGTTGTTTTTTTTTATTTCAATTTTAATTCTGCTTTTTTCTAGTCACAAAATTGGCCAATTAAAAGTGATTGTAAGTTAAATAAAACATAATTCCTTAGCTATATATGTATATATATAAAGACTATGGTCTCATCTTAGCCAATTAAGTGAAAGATAAAATGAAAAAATATAATTAAAGCGAATAATTTTCATATAAAATTCATAAATAATCGATTAATCGAAATGAATAATTTAAATTTTACCATTTTATTTTTGTCGGAAACTATTACTTGAAAATATACAAATATTCGGATGTCCTTTATGTGTAATACACCCAATTTAAATCTCAATACATCGTTAACTTTTTAGCTTGATTTTTTTTTTTTCATTTATGATTTTTATTCACAATTTTTTTTTCAAAATTAATCTTTAAATATTTAAACTTTAGAAATAAGTAAACCATTGTCCAAATATTTACATTCAATATTATTATTACCCACCGGACTCTTATATATTATATGAAAAATTGTATTCACTGAATCATCATTAATTTTGGTGTCTCATTTGCATAAAAATGGCATTGTACAAAAAAAAATATATGTTTTTTGTTCTCTTCGCGCGACAAAATTCACAGAAGGATGATTATTGTTCGTACAGTGGTGGTAGTGTCCGCGACGATGTTTCGCGTGCGGTTTTAGTTGTGAAATACAAAAAATAAAGAACAAAATTAAGGTGGCGTCTCTTTGACTCTATAGTTGTTTTTTTTTATATATATTCTTTCTTTTATATATTATGTCGTTTTTTTTTTGTCTTTCGCACTTTTACTATTATATTCTCATCTCATCCTCATCTTTCACAGTTTACACAATAAAACTGCTCACATGATAAATCACTTATATATGTTATATTATATTGGCAATGAAGTTTCTTCTTCTACAACTAAACAAAAAAAAAGATATACAACAACAATAACAAATAATAACAACAACAACAAATTCATTGACTTTTTTAACGAAAAAAAAACATTCATAAATGTGTATGTTTATTTTGTCAATGAAAAGTTGTATTTCTGGTCAGTTATCAACATCATGGAGTAGAAGATGGTTCATCCTACGCTTTTTACGTTTATATATGCAATACACAATACATAAACATAATATTAAAAAACGATATTATTATTATTATTATTATTATTATTATTATTATTATTATTATTATTATTATTATTTATAAAAGATGAAGAAAAGTTTTAAATTTATTTTTCTATTTTTTTTTTTCTTTTTTTGTTAAATTTATAAAATTTTATTTTGTATTGTATATTTTAATGTTAAGATTAAGAAAAAAAATTCAAAATGGACATAAAAAAAAATTACTCTTTTATTATGATATTATTATAAATTTTGGAAAATGCGTCATCTTCTTATATACAAATAACTTATATGCTCATCTCAACTCATATAAAGTAGCATTATATATGAAAATACTTTATTCATATAAAAATTTAAACAAAACAAAATATCGCATAATTTTATTATTATTATTTTATTTAACATGAACGACCTAATTTTAGTGTTTTATTGAAAGAAAAAAATTAATAATAAGAAGAAAATACAAAACAAAACAAAACAGGATAAAATATAATAGTTTTTTTTAATCATTTTATTATAATTATTATATGGATTATATTAAAGCTAATCGTTTTAATTTATTGTTCTAAATTAATATTTATTAATATTATTATTATTAGCTTTATATTATTTAGCCTTATTTATATTAATTATTAATTATTACTTTAATATTAGTCATATGAAGTTTCTCTAAACATCCATCTAATAAATTGGGACGATAAAGTATTATAAAAATTTAAGCTATAAGATTTGCGTAGGAATATGTAGTTTTAAATACTCTTTAATGTAATCTCATCATCATCATCATCATCATCATTCATATCTCTTTAAAACCATAAAATTCCAGTTGAAATATGTTTATATTTGAAATTAAATGGATAAAAAAATTATCTTGTATTAAAATTCATTTTAAATCCGTTCTGAATATTCGCGAATATTTAGAAGATCCACCAATTGAGTTAAGGTCGATCGGAACAACAAAACACAAAGAAAGTAAAAAAAAACAAAAAATCGGGCCAAAATATTAATCTTTAGAATTTATGAAAAAAAAAATAAATAAATCTCAATTACGATCAAAGATTTCAGAAATAATCAAAGTTATTTTATGGCGCCAAATTTTTTGCCACTTTTATTCCACTCAGACATACTTCACCCCATAATCCGCAACTATATCATATTATATTATAAAAACATGCACATTCCATGATCACATATCTCATTATATATTTTTATACTCTGCATATCTAAATAAAGAACAATAATTAACTATTTATAAAGAAAATCTATTCTGTTTTTAGGTATAAAATAGTTACAATTTAATCGAATATGTATTTTTCAAAGGCGTATATTTATTCCTTCCATGTTAGAGGAAAATTATAATGAAATTACTACATTATCCAATTTTAGCATTTGATATTTATTATACACCATATGACTTTTAAAAAAAATTCAATTGAATTGAAATTCATTAATTTGTTGCAGAAATTTATATTTGGTTTATACATATTTTGCAAATTTTTAATTTAGCTTTTTTAAATGGGATTTAATTAATTTTCTTAATTGAATTAAAAATTGTTTGACACTTACTAAAATGTTCCAAAAAAAAAATATATAATAAAATATAAAATGAATGCAAAATAGAAAATAAAAACAAACAATTTAATTTTTTTATTTTCTTTTCGTTTAAAAAAAAGACGCCATTTATTTATAAAACGACGAGACATTTTTTTTATTATATTTTTATTTAAATAATAAGAATTTTTACAGTCTGTTATTATTAATAAATAATCTACATAACAATAATCATAAAGGCATGTCGAGATCAATTTATTCTATTGTTTTATGTATTTATTTAATTCTTTTTTTTTTCTTTTTTTCTTCATTGCTGTTATTTAAATTATTATTTGTTTTATTGTGAATTCTTTTGCTCTTAAAATAAAATAAGAAAAAAGAATTCTATCAATCTATAGATACATAATACTTTGCGTATATATGAAATAAATGTCAAAGATTTTAACATTTTGCGATCGCATAAATAATGCTTTTCCATTTTTATTGTCTTTTAATATATTTGTATATTGTGACTGATTGTAGCCCAGAAATTATTAGATAGTTACAAACAAAAATTAGTTTCGTTGACTTGTAATCAGTTCAAGATTGTTCATTATTGTATTAACCATTACAATATTATTATCAAATATTTTAAAGTTACGTTAAATTTCCGTACTGTTAAAAAAATGTCTATGAACAAATTTCATCAAAAAATGTGTGCACCTAAAATAGTAGAGAATCTTATGTTTCTTTTTAGGTGAAAAGATTTTGTATTTATAGACAATAAAAAAGTTAAACCTTAACGACAAAATAAAAATTAAAAGGAACGAATGAGCCGACATTCTTGCATATTTTAGAAAAAAATATAATTTTAAATCCAAAATGAGAAAAAAAATCATCATTATTCTAATAAGATCACAAATTAATTGGAACTGTATTATTAAAGATCCTATATAAAGAATTTAACCTTTACCTGTAAAATAAATGAGAAAAAAAAACGTTAGGGTCCCAAAAACATCACATATTTGGTTCGCCTTCAAACTGATTAAATCACTAAACCAAAAATACAATAATATAAATTTTTCTCATGATCCTTTTTTATTTTATTTCTTTTGGTCTAAATGTAAGTGCGAGTGTGAGTGTATGTTTATTTGTGTGCATTATAACGTGTTAAAAATAGCGCCAAAATTTATATATGTTGGGATTTACAAAAAAAAATAAAACCTTTGACTCTTTTTTTCGGTTTTTTTTTTGTGTTGCTTTGTTGCAAACAAAATGTTTAATCCGCAATCATTTAATCCTTTATCAAAAATTCCTTTTTTTTATTGAAATTTATTCACATCATCTTATTTGAAGATGGAATGTTAAGATTAAACGAAAAAGAACTTTTCTTTTTTTTTTTCATTTTGTGAAGGAAAATAAAACAAAATTATATTATTGCTTATTGCATATATATACTCACATACCTTTTAACGATTTTTTTTTCTTCATCATTATGAGTAGAGAATAGATGTCTTCTCAAAAGAAGAAGAAAAAATTATTATTTGCCGCTCTTTCTGTTTTTTTTTTCTTACTCTGTAAATCTAACCATCAAAATATGTTCATAAATATATCTGTGACCAAGAGAACCGACCGACACCGATACCTGTCTGATGATGTGGTACCTTTGTGACACTAATTATGAGATTTCTTAACACCTCTTCTTCTGGATAATAATAATTCCGGGAAAATTGGAGGCATTATACAAAAAAAACTATCGGTCAAAAAAAAAGTTTTCTTTTTTATTTGTGTGTTTTTTTCCACAACCACATTGACAGTACAAATTGAGTATTGTTTAGGGGCATTAATAAAGATTTTATTTTAACCTGGCTTGAAATTACCAGTTAAATATATAATAATTTTTATCCGAAATAATTTTAAAAAAAATCAACTGCATATTTACTTTTTGAATGGATTTATCTAGAATAGTTTTTTAAAATTTATCAATTTGTCAATTGGACAATAAGTAATTGGATTAAATAATTTATTATTAGTTATTTTAAAAGTACATCTCAATGGAGCAATTCAATTTCAATTGATAAAGTTTCTCACAGAAATTAAAATTTTATTTAAAGATCATTAACAGTAACAGTAATTGTGTAAGTAATGTGTAAACTTTGTAATAACATAATTTAGTTTTATCGATAAAAATATGACATATTTTACGAATTTTTCTAATATTAAAAATATTTAAGATTTTAATTTCTGCGCCACTGTTAGATTTTTTCAAGAAAAAAAACACAATTCATTTTATTCTTCTTATTAGTATAGATATTATTATTATTATTGTTATTATTATTACGATTTTTGAATGAAAAGAAGATGGATAATGATCTTTTCATTTATTAAAATCAAAAACCGCACACAGTATGTAAAAAAAAATCATATTAAGATGATTGATTGTAGGATCACACAATTTTTATTTTTATAGATTTGTTTTTTTTCCCAAACTGTCGTCGTCGTGGTTTCTTTAAGTGTCAGTATATTTTGATGGCACATCATGAATAATAGAATATAAAATAAGAAGTAGAAAAGTGACTCAGGCGCATACTGTTGAGGATCATTTGTTTTTTTTTTTTGTAATTTAACCCACTCGATCATTATAGATTAGATCAAAAAAATTATAATCTTTCATCCATTGAGTAAAATTAAATTTATTCCATTTTTTTTTTTTTTACTTTTAATTTAGGTAAATCTTATAAAATTTTATCTTTACTTCATATCAATATACTTAACTACATAAGCATTTAAATTTCAGTGTTTATTTTTACAAAACATTTTTTATTTGTCAACAAAATAAAAATAAACAAAAAAACATAAAAAAAACTTAAAAAAAGAAAAAAAACGCACTGCATTCTTTACCTGTTTTTTTTTTATGTGGAACACAAGTGTGTCCGTTTTTTTCCTTCTTTCTTAAATTTTATTTCGTTTTCATTATTGCCCAGGTGTATTTTTAAGAAATCTCAGTTTCCTTTCATTTTGTTCTTTTTGTTTTCTTCATTCTCTTTAAAATCATAAAATGCGTAACTGAAATTTACGCATTTATAGAAAGAAAGAAAAAAACAAGAATCTTATTTAAACGAGATAAGCTGACCTTTTTCATTTTCTTTTTCTTTATTTTTTCATTCAAGATTTTTTTCATAAATTTTTTTAGAAAAACTAAGAGAATGTTTCTTGTACAATTATTTGGATTAGAAGGATAATAATACGTTGTATGTTATGAAGTAAAATAGCAAAAAAAAAGGAGCTCTATAGTTTTGTTATATTTAAAGAAAAAGGCAAGGTGTCAATTCACATATATTTTCGTACCTTAACCATTAAAGTTTTTTTATATTTCATCATAAATTTTTTTATTTCTATTTATTCTTTATAGTTTGTTTATAGAATTCAATCCAAATTATTTACATTTCTTATTTGGAGATGTTTTATGTACTAATAATATTTTTTAATCCTTTGCTGTTCTTAGAATAGATAGAACAAGGACTAATTCTGTTTTTTTTATATTAAAATTAATTATCAAATGTATAAGTGAAAACACGAAATATAAATATAAATTTATATATAGATTTTGGATTCTCAATAAAATTGGTATTTATTTTCCTTCAGTATATTTGGCAGCTATAACTACATATAAGACAATTCATTAAAATTAAGATTTTAATTTCATTTTTATATATAATAAATATCTGTAGATATACTTTTCAAGTTGAGGTTGATTTTGGTTTTAAATTTAACGCATCTCTTGAGGTTAAAAAATAACAAAAAGATGAAACAGATATGTACTTCTACAATAACAATAGAAAAATAAACAATACTGGAAAAAAATTAGTTGTAATAACCATATTTATTTTGTTGAAACCAAATATGTTTAGGAGCAATTTTCAAAATTTTTGCCGAAATAATAAATTAACACAACATTAGTATACAAATAAGCAATTTATTAATCTATGTAGATTATATTAATTAACACAAACCTTTGTTATTCATGGTTATTGTTGATTCACGCTTAATTCATATCCAACAATATTTTGTTCAATATTTTTTTATTGACCAATAAATAAATTTTTAACAACAATACTTTCAACTAGAAAAATGCAAAATGACTCAGATGACGATCACTACACTATACTACATTATAAACAAAAACCCATATTTTATGTGTGTATAAATTTAAACAAAAAATTGGAAAACTTTATTATCGACATTTTAAAAACGAATTTGTTCGATTCTAAAAAATTTCCCAATCAATACTGATTTTTTCAGCCAATGTTAATAAATTGTGAATAAAATCACCACCCCTGTTTCAGTGGGTTGCCATTACTGGTTATTCCCAATTTTGGACCTCTTACATATTTCATTAGGGGAAGCAACTCTCCTCTTTATGTTCAAATGATTTTTGTATTTTCATTTTGTTCGCCATGAAAAGACAAACTTTTCCAAGAAGCAATAGCTCAACAATTTTCATAAGCAAACACTACATTTAAATATCCTTGGACTCAAACTGATTGTTAAACCCTTAAAGTTGGAACTTCGGAACTTTGGTTGCTTAGCAGTAAATATGCTTCCGAAATAATCATTTTTTGTCTGAGTAAAAATAGCGTATTGCATTTTTCAATCGCTCATACTGTGAGTTGTGCTGCCATAGAAATAAATATATTGTTAGAATTACTTTATATATACATGACAGTTAAATCATCCGTACCGGAATTGATATCCATTAGAGCATAACATGAATAGTTCTTGTTCTGGAGGATTGTCGTTGTAAGGTATAAATAATTATGATTTTGTATTATATTTTAGAAAGAAACACTAAACCTACTGTTGTTTTGAAATACCTTTTATCTTATCTTATATGATGAGACTGTAATATTTTTGTTTTTAATAATTACTGGCTTTCTTAAGTCTAGCTTAACACAAATAATAATAATATATTATTATTAGTATTTGAACTGGTTGTGTACTTTCAACTAGAAAAATGCAAATTGACTCAGATGACGATCACCACAAAAATCCATATATTATGTAAATTTTAAAAAAATTGGAAAATATTGTTATCGACATTTTGAAAACGAATTTAACCGATCCTACAAAATTTCTTATGGGGTGGTACAAATTTAATTTCGACAATCGATACCTGCATTGATAAATTTAGATTGCATAACAGCTGCCGGAATAATTGATATCCATATTAGAGTTGAATAGTTCTTGTTCTGGAGGATTGAAAAAATTTTAAAGCTGAAATGGGACAAAAAAATAAGTGTACAAAAAACAATTGATATGCTGGCGAATAAGTTGATTAGTAAAAAAAAACAAAAAGAAACATTGCGTATGAAGATGGAAAAATGGTTACGTGAGTACACCATTGAAAGAAGTATATTTGTTAAGGAAGAAGGAGAGATATACTGTTCTGGTAACAAGTGAACAAAGGACAACAAAATTTTGTTCGAATTGCCACAATTCGTGTGTGACGTCCAGAAGTAAATATCGCTTTCAAGTTTGTCAAAACTTTAAAGTGGTGTGGAATAGAAACATCAATGGTGCGAGGAACATCCTACACAACACCAGATCAAATATATTTGGTTTACCATTACATCCAAATTAAATTAAATTATGAACTTGAAACTATATTTCTATATAATAATTAATAATCAATAAAAAATTTACTGATCTGTTTTAGAATTATTTTTAGAGTGAAGTAATTTTCTGTTGCATTGTTGATTATTTTATAATTGTAGCCCATCATAACCCCAAATAAACAATATGACCGAAAATACTTCGCCATATTAGCTTATTCAGGTTTAAGTAGGTTAACACAAACCAGTACTACAACAACTATTGAATTTAAATTTAAATAACAATTTTTTATATTAAAGTGAGTACTAGATTACTCAATACCAACATCAAAAAACATAAACTATATACATTTGCATACCTGCAATAATATAATAATAATTCATATAGACAAAATACATAAATATAGATTAAACATATTTCCCTCTTTTCAACCAAATAGATATGTATCTTTCTTTGAAAACTGCTAGACTGTCATTTTCTTACACTATATGGAATTGAGCCCACTTCAGATTCTTTTTGATTATCAAATATTAACTGTCTCAGAGTATTGAATGACAGGACTAACCAAATAGCACTTGGAAATATCTTAAATTGTGTCTTATCAATTTATTAGCTTTTACTAATTCTTGCAACATTCATAAAATTGCTTTGATATTATTAATAAATTCAGATTTTTCACTCAAATAAAATTACATCTGCATACTTACTATACGTGAGAATTACAATATTGATGGACGTCAGGCAAATCATTTATAAACATAGAAAAGGAAATTCAACGAAGAACTAGTCAAAAGTTCAAAAGTTTATAGGATATTATACTAAAAATCTCAGTTGTTACGCAATTTTCTTCTCTTTTTTTTTGCGTGCAGACGTTTTGATCTAATGGTTGTGGTTACATACAAAATCAAAGAAATAATATTTCACTTTGTGAATCAACACAAATCGTTCAAAAAGGTAAGCCGAGAGTCAAAGGTTTGATTCCCTGGTTGGTCATAAAAAAATTTCAATTTTTACAAGTTTCTAACTGTAAAAAACAATTTCGTATCAATTGCTTAGCAATCCGAGATACAACATTTTCGTATTCTTCGGAATAAACAATTTTAAGTTCAAAATGGTGTCTTTATTTAGTATAAAGTAAAATTTACTGTCCTTGATTCATTCAAGATTTGTTGATTATGTATTAATACACTAAAAAGGTAACGATAACGTTGTTGATTATAAAGGGTTTCTTGCTGGCCTATTAATAAAGCATTAAATCACTACACGTTATTATAAAGTTATGCTTAAATTATTAATAATAAAATGCCTCTATATAACCAAAATTATCCACGGTTTTTGAAGCGTTGCATCTTTTTGCTATTTTTTTCATGGTCTTTTCTTGCCAGTTTCCTTGCTAATTCTTTTTAACTTTATTTTTTCTAAAAAATTATTTTATAAAATTAAAATTAAAAAAATTTATTTTATACTTCGATATTAATTTTATACGATTTAAACGATTTAAAATAAGTTTTTGAAAGTAATAAATTCGATTAATAAATAAATTAATTTGATTAATAATATAATTATAAATAAATTATTAAATTAAATAATCCAACTTCAAAAACTGGTTTAACATTTCATATCGCAATTATTTCTACTTACACAGTTTCGTCAAAAGATGGCGCAACAATAATGTGGTTTAACTTTTTGGTGTGTCAATGGTATAAATTGGTTAAAAATTTGACGTTTAAATTTATGAAATAAAACTCTTAAAATGGCAAAAAAAAAATTTCTTAATATTTTCCGTTTAGTCATAATTTTTCAAAAAAAAATAATAGTAAATATAAATTAACTTTATGAAAAATTACGATTAAAATAATAAGCCTAATTTTTTATTGCTGATTTCATTTATTTGAATAAATTGAGTTAGTTTGACTTGAAAAGAAAAATTTGTTTATTTAAATTATTTTTTAACTTCAAACGTCAAATTCAATGATGTTCAAATTTTGACAACTAACTTGTGGTGAATGACGAAAATTTGACTTTGGCTGTCAGAATTTAACTAGCTTTTACCGATGTTACAGAGGCCCATACATAAGTTGTTTTATAATAAAAAAGAAACCATATATATTAACAAAACATTATAATTTGGAATAAATTTATTTAATTAATTATTTCATGAAAATAATTTCTGCCATTATATTTTTATTATCAATAATGGGTCAAACATTGTCTGAACCACTATATTCTAACCACTATTAATCACTCATGGCACTTAAGTATTTTCTTTTTTCTTAGCTCCCATATTCCATATATAGCATACTTACTTTATTTTCTAAATTACCGCCACTGACACTTTTAATTCAAGTATAACATACTTACCGTTCGTTTAGTTACAGGGCAGATTCGAAAAAAAAAATCGATTTCGAAAACACATTTAATTCATTCAAACTTCAAGTCAAATAAAACAAAAATTCATATTTTAATTTGACATTTCATAATTTATAACGGTCTGTGTTTGTTACTTTGTGAAATTATTAAAATTCTTGAATAAAACATGAATATTGATAACTCGAAAGAAAATATACAACCTCTTGTTGGAGGACGTGATTTTCGAATATTACAAGTTGCTTTAAACGCTGACGATAATCTTGAATTACAAAAAGAATTGCAACGGCAACGAAGGTTTGATTTTTTTAATATAGTCATGAAAAGATTCGTTTGATTAATTTTTTACGTATTATAAGTTATAAAATGTGATCTACATATTATTTTCTTTTGTATTTTCAGTGAATATGAGGAATCAATTGTTAATTACAAAGGTGATGATCCTTTAGAATTGTGGTTTGACTATATAACATGGGTTGAACAAAGTTATCCAAAATGTGGGAAGCAAAGTGCTTTTGATGATCTGTTGGTAAAATGTATCTCACATTTTTGTACAAATGAAAAATATTTCCAAGATAGGAGAATGATTAAATTATATATAAAATATGTAAGAAATAGGTTATTTATTATTAACGTAACATAAAAAAAAAATTTTCGATGAATTTCCGTATGCAATAAAAAGAATATTTGAGTTTAAATAACAAGCGAGCATCATTACCTAATATAGAATATTGGGTTTTAATTAAAATTGATCTGATATAGTTGTTAACTTTAAATAATTATGAAAATTACGTAGAGATTTTTTTAATTTGATAAAAATTTCCAAAGTAAATTTACTGATAAATTTAAAAAAAAATTAAATAATTATTTAATATTTTCTAATATTTATGCATTTTCAGATTGATTCACAGCAAAACCCCGTTGAATTTTACCAAGAATTGTATAATTCTGGAATTGGGACAATGGTGGCGGATTTATATATTTGTTGGGCTTATTATTATGATATCAATGATAATTTTCAAAAGGCAAACGAAATATTTCGGAAAGGCATTGATGCAAAAGCTCAACCATTTGATGAATTAGATCAATCACATAAAATATTTGGTTTTACAATGTCACAACGTATGTTGAATAAAGATGAGAATATGAAACGTGATTTTATAACAAATATGGAACAAAAACGTAATGCGTTCACATCCCTTAAAGCTTATAAGCATAAATATGTTGGCAGTGTTCGTACCGGAAATGTTATAAAATCAAATCAACCCGGAAAAATTGCAATACAACAAGAAAGAGGAAACAATGAAAATATAAATGTATTTGAGGTTCATAAAGAAGGAGAAGTAGATGAACTTTTACTACCTCATGGAGGTAATACGATTATGAAAAATATTGCTGATAAAATTCGACACCAAGAGAATGAAAAAGAGCCGGGACCATGGTCAAATGCGAAAAATACTAAAATCCATGGAGATCAAAGACATGTTATTCCAAAAGATTCGTCCACATTGGGTTTTAAAATATTAGAAGATACTGAAGAAGTTTCAATTCCAGAAAAAATAAATCGAACTAAGAATGCCATAGGAGTAACTCTTCCCATTAATTTTATAAAGAAAAATTTAAAACAAGCACCATTTGAAACGTCACTAATAATTCCAGATACATTAAAAATAAACACAATTCCAATGTATGATAAATTCTTTGCATATCCGGGTAATAACTGTGATTATTGTTTGGAAGAGATTCATGCTTATAAATGGTTTCAAAAACAAGGAATTCAAAATAAATTCACTTTGGGAAAAGATAAAATTTGGTCAGATGGAATTAACTCAAAAATCCGTTTACCACCTGATTTTATTAGAAAAAACTTAAAACAAGAAGTAGCCGATTTTCCTATTTTTCAAACAGATATAAATGAAAAGAATTTTGAATTTTGTTTTAAATTTAAAAAAGTATATCCTATTGATGCTTTAATGGAATTTTCACCAGAAGAAATTTTAAAAGAAACACGAAAATCCATTGTTAATCGTGAGCCTAAAGCACTAAAAATAATCAAAAGATTGTATTAAAACAAATTTATTTTATTATTTTTAGGTAAAAAGGGTGATAAAACAATCTTAATGGAAGATTCAATGGAAGAAACAATTATAACTACACGTCCAATTCAAAGCTTTGAAATTTTTGTGGATGAAGAAAAATCAAATGATGGAAAAATTGAAGCTGGAACAATATGTTAGTATTGTTTTTAATTAAGATCAAAATATATTTTTGCAAAAAGAATTTAAATAATTACACTTTTTCCACGTTTTAAAATTTATATTATCACTTATCAACAACAGAACAATTATTTAATCAATTAATATTTTTCAGGGAATTTCAAAGAAGTTAAAAACGAGACGAAAGAGAAAATTAAAGTTGAAAGAAAGCCTGACCAAATTTTATTTGCTCGTCCTCATGATGTGCAACCTAAAAAACAGCAACCTATATCAAAATTTAATTTTTTTGAAGATGACGTGCCAGATGACACATGTACAACCATTCAATTTAATCATTTTATAAGATCAGAAATTGCTAGTACACCAATTTCAAAAAAAAGCCAATCATTAAAACAACCATTAATCAAAAATAATATTTTGTCACCAACGGAATTAAATGATAGAAATTTGGCTACAAAAAATGTCACTTCTAATAACGCTGTTTTAGATAAAACTGATAATGAAATCAAAAATTATTCATCACCACCAGATGGTATTAATGGTAACTGTATGAGTAGAAATGGTAGTGATCAACCATTCATACCAAAGTCTTTATCAACAATAATGGAAATATCAGAGACGAATACAGGTTCTTCTGGTGCAAGTACAATTACAACATATACAAAGTCATCTGGTGACACACAAAATTCTGATTATGAACATGATAATTCAATGAAATTTTTCACAAAACACTCAATTAGTAAACAACAACAATTATCTACTATAAATGAAACATCGGCTGGAACATTACCAACAAACATAATTGAAGATAAATTAGATGACTATGACGAATTAAAACAATTTATAGTTGGGTCTGAAAAATTGGAGGATTTATTATTACCACCAACACTGAAATCATTTAATCAATCAATAGAAAAAATTTCAAAACCAATAAAAGAAAATGAATATGATACAAATTTTATGTGCAATCTATTTTCTAAAACACCGGAAAAGAAAACAACTAGTTTTAATGTATTACCAATGGAAACATCATTAAAAAAAAATCCACATTTATTTCAAAGATCAACAACAGTTTTTCCAAATTTAAATGATTCAGTAACATTACCAAGTTTTCTAAATTATAACCCAAAACAGAAACAACCAAAAAATGAAGACAAATATATTGATAGTACTGTTCATGATGTTAACAAATCAATTTTACCCGAATATAAAAGCTTTCTATCTTATGATAAAAATGATTTTTTTAACAAAATGGATGATTCTTTCAAAAATATAACGAATAAAAATTTATCAGTACTTCCAAATTTATCAATTAATATAAATCAAATAATGAATGATGATCATAAGAATGAAGTTCCTAATATATCAAGAAAATTAACCGACATTATTTCTAGTCCAATAAAAGATTCAAATGAAAAATTTGAAATTTTTATGTCACCATTGATTGAGAAAAAAATGTTTCAAACAATTAATACTAAGGAAATCATGAAACAGACATCAGTTGGAAAATCTGAAGGACTTGAAAGATTTACTTTACCATTAAATCACTCACCGCTACCAAACAAAATTGTTTTTAAAACATCATTTAAAAAGGAGAAAAATTGTGAGGAAGTTGATGATGAGCATTTAAAATCTGTCGAAAAAGATGTATTTCCTACAGTTTTATCAGTTGTAAAATCTGAAGGACTTGAAAGATTTACTTTACCATTAAATCACTCACCGCTACCAAACAAAATTGTTTTTAAAAAGGAGAAAAATTGTGAGGAAGTTAATGAGGAGCATTTAAAATCTGTCGAAAAAGATGTATTTCCTACAGTTTTATCAGTTGGAAAAACTGAAGGACTTGAAAGATTTACTTTACCATTAAACCTATCACCTATATCAAAAACAACAGAGAAAAATGATGATGAAGTTGAAGAGCATTTAAAATCTGTAGAAAAAGATTTATTTCCTACACAATTTTCAATTTTTCATGATTCTATGATGCCAACAGAAATGAAAGAACCTATAAAATTATCAACATCAACTAGTATTGAATCAAAAATTCCAATTCCAATTAAAAAATTAAAATTGAATCAATCTGCAGAATCAGCATCAAATCCAAATTTCTCATTTTTAACGAAATTTAATGCAATGTCATTAAATAATGAAAAACCACTAAATACTCGAAAAAATATTGAAAATGAGGTTGATGCTATTGAAAATAGTAATCATTCTTCTAAATTTGTAGAATCAAATGATATATCAATTTTAGATAAATTTCTCGAAATCTCGAAACGATGTGATTCACCTATAATAATACATAATGAGAATGAAAATAATATAATACATCAAAAACACATAACAAAATCAAAATCAATAAATAATTATGATGAAATTGATTATCACAATGAAAATACAATTTATTTAGAACGAAATGATAACATATTAATTGAAAATGATGCTGCTGATGAGGATTGGAATGATTATGAGCAAGATAATAAGCATAACCATCCTTATAAAACAATAGATTTAAATCAAACAAAACAATTTATTGATGAAATTCAGACGAAGCCAATGGAGTTAAATCCATTTGATTTAACTTTATGTGAGGCATTTTTAGATGATATTGAATTTTATAAATATCTTAATGAATTAAATAATTGCATATTTGTGGATCATATAGAGAAGCTGAAAAAAAATAAACATTTTAAAATAAATGATGAAGAATTTAATGTAATTAAATTAATTGGGCGCGGCAATTATGGTTCTATATTTAGGTGAGTTTTTTTTCTCATAATAATTTATAAAATAAAAATTAGTTAATAAACACATATATATATTCAAAAGATTGAAAATTGGATTTAATTTCAGAATTATTGGAAGTTTTAATATATCTTCTAAAATCCAAATATATATTTTTTATTAATTATTTATTTTATACATTTTATATTTTTATTGCTTTTTTCTAGTGCTAAAAGTTCAAAATCTGGAAAAATGTATGCACTAAAACAGGAAAAACCGGCGAATCTTTGGGAATATTATATATCAATTGTTATAACTGATAGAATCGTAAATACTGATATTGTAAGCAAAAACAAATTTTATAAATTCAAAACACAGCACAAAATATATTTAATAGTATTTAATGGAGAATTCTTGTTATAAGATTTTATCCTTTAAATTATGTTAAAATAATTAATATTCCTCAATTTTAGAAATTAAAAATAATATAATTATAATAATGGCAATTATTTTTTATTTTTAATTTTTAGTTATTTTTCTTTATTGAAATTGAAATATTAATTTTTTTCATTAAAAACTATTTAATTAATTAAATGAACTTTATTCAAATTTTAATTAATACTAAAAGAACTCCATATTTTTCTTTTTTAGCTTCCCTGTTTTATGACTATTGAATATGGTTTAATTGGTAATAATGCAAGTATTCTTGTATCTGACTTTGTCGAATATGGTACATTAATTGATGTAAATAATATAATAAAGCAAACAACAACACGTAACATTGATGAAATTATTGTTATATTTCTTGCTTGTGAAATATTATCAATTATTGATCATTTACATGCATGCAACATTATTCATGGTGATATAAAACCAGATAATTTTATGTTAATGTCAAAGTAAGTATTGCAATTATTTCCTTCTTATTCCTTAATAAATAATGATTTTATTATAGATTTTTTACAATTTTAAATTAATTTTGTTTTTCAAAAACAAAAATAACATTTGTGTCTCATTATCTTATTTCTAGACTTTCATTTGCATCTGATCGTCCCATTTTGAAATTAATTGATTTTGGTAGTGCAATTGATATGACTCTATTCAATCCTGGGACTACTTTTAATGTTGTAAGTCTTTATTTTATTCTTTACTTTTCTTACAGAATTGGTATCAGTAACAGAAATTTAAAATTAATAATTTTTGTTTTATTCAGAAATTGGAAACAAAAAACTTCATTTGTCCAGAAATGTTAGATAATCGTCCATGGACATATCAAACAGATTTATTTTGTATTGCAGCAACGATTCATGTTCTACTATTTGGTAGATATATGGAAATTGTAAAGAAAGGTCGTCTTTGGAATATGACATCACGTTTACCGAGATATTTTAATATATTTGTATGGAATACAATAATTGAAAATTTAATAAATATTCCAAATTGTAATTCATTACCAAATTTACAAGAATTAAAATCAATGTTGAAAGAAAGTATTATGACAAAACCCGAATATTATGTGAAAGAAAAGATTAACGAATTTAATTCGGCATTTTAAAATCTTTAAAATTAAAGAATTTATCATTGTTATATGCTATTTTTCAGACTGATTTTATGAAATATAAATAATTTTGTTCAAATAAATTTTTAAAATGTATTTAATATTTCTATTACTTTATTAAATATTCCAGCAAATTTGCTATAAATTCAAAAGCAATAATAATTGTTTTATTGAATTGTATTTCGTTGTATTCGTTGTTTTATTTAAAAGCGATTCTATGATTGGCTCGTGGCACCGATAAGAAAAAACAACGAAAATTGGCCATGAATATTATAATTAATGCCTACTTAATAAATAATAATCAAAAAATAAAAATTAATTGTCTTTTTCCTTTAATTAAAAATTTAATTTATGTGTGATTTGTAATTCTAAGTTGCCATTTAATATCTAATAAAAGGAAAAGCCTAAATCCGTTGCCCTTGATCCGCCATTTAGTAATAAGGTTATAAGAAGTTCGGAACTTAAAGAAAAGATAATATTCACTACTAAAATTAAAATAACTTGTTTTAAACAATCTAACCAAATAGCAAATACATTCAGCATAAATGCACGCTCAACTCTCATTTATAGGTGAATAACATTTTTATTAATGGTGAATATACGTAGGTAAATAATCAACTTCATGCAAGTTAGGGAGGTAAAACCAGGAGAAATGAATGTTTTGTCATTTGTGCAAAAAAATATGTATAAAATACGTGTTAAATAATAAAATAAGCCGTAAAATAGTGCATTAAATGTTCTCAACTGTTCATTTTATTAGAATAACATAAAATGTGACTATGAAAATGTATTTAAATGATTGAATATTAAAGTAAAAATAAACGCGTATTTTACCCCCCAAACATATTTCCTTATTTTAAATTCTAAAGTAAATACAATTTGTGCATTAAAATAAACATAATCGTATTAAGCAAGTTTTGTTATCATAAAGTATAATTTACTAACTCAAATGCAGTAAATTAGAAATTAAGTTTTTGTTTAGTGAATTTTTTTTTTGCGCGAAGATGGCTATTTTTCATCTCCCGCAAATGTGTCTAATTTACTATGATCAATTTTAAGAAAAAAATGCCAAACATTTATTATAATATTAATCTAATATGTGTGAAAATATATAAAAATTAACAATTTCAGAAAAATAAATTAACGAAGGATGCAAAACAAAACTGAGGAAACGTCAGAAATTGTTTTTGTTTATAAATATAACTAAAAACGTGCTGAAAACGTGAATAATTGTTTTCAAATAACTTAAATTGTTTTTTTAGTTTTATTTTTTTTAATATTTACTTTTTATTTATTAAATATAAATTGAAATGCCGAAGACCTAGTCTATCGGGCCAGCATGAAAGAGATGGTAGGTGGATGTTGTGTTTGTTCAGACGAACACGGTTGGACAGAAAATCCACTTGTGTATTGTGATGGACAAAATTGTACAGTTGCTGTGCATCAAGCATGTTATGGAATTGTTACAGTGCCAACAGGTCCTTGGTATTGTCGTAAATGTGAAAGTCAAGAACGTTCTGCACGTGTCAGATGTGAATTATGCCCATCACGTGATGGGGCATTAAAAAAGACAGATAATCAAGGATGGGCTCATGTTGTATGTGCTCTTTATATACCAGAAGTTCGTTTTGGTAATGTTACTACTATGGAACCAATTATACTTCAACTAATTCCACCAGAACGTTATGCAAAGAGTAATTTATTTAACAACTTTCATTCAATTACTTTAATTATATTTTCATTTTTATTTGTAGCTTGTTATATTTGTACAGAGATTGGTAAACCGTCACGTGCAGCATGCGGTGCATGTATGCAATGTAATAAATCTGGTTGTAAACAACAATTTCATGTAACATGTGCACAAGCTCTTGGTCTTTTATGTGAAGAAGCTGGAAATTATTTGGATAATGTTAAATACTGTGGTTATTGTCAACACCACTACAGTAAATTGGTGAGAAAGGTGTTTATAAAATCTTGAAATATAATCAAAAACTATTAAATTTAACAAAATCTTTTTTTTTATTTTATACTTACAGAAAAAAGGTGGTAATGTTAAAACAATACCACCATATAAACCGATAACACATGAAACAGGTTCTAGTGATCCACCATCATCGCCAGAAAAAGATACAGCAAACCTACAAACAAATTCCTCAATACCTTCAACGTCATCTACATCTTCTTCAATAAAAACAACAATACAAAATGTTACAACATCAATAGGTAGTAGTAGTTCATCGTCTTCTAAACAAAGAAAATCTAGTGGTCAATCAAAAAATATTAATTCAAATATTACAAATACCACACCATCATTATCAACACCAGCATCAACATCATCAACATCAATACAAAACTTAACGGCTGTAAATTCTGGAATAAATTCCTCAGCAGCACCTACAAATACTAGTACGAGTGGTTCAACAACAACCACTACAACCAATAGCAACAATAAAACAATTACAACAATTGGTGGAAAAGATAAAGATAAGCATACTAAAAGTATGAGTAACAAAGTGTCAAGTACAAACAAAAATCATGATAAAGATACTTCATCATCATCATCATCATCAACACGTGACAAAAGTTCTAAATCATCAAAAAATAATAATAGCAAAGATTCTGTTATTACGGAAAGTGCACTTTTAGCAACTAGTGGTAATTTTTTTTTATTTTATATAAACGAAATATGATTTGAAAGTTGAATCTTTCATATCATATTTCAAGTCTTTTAGTATAATTAAATATAAAATTAGTTTTTAAATTTTAACAAAAATTTTACCCATTTTATTTGACTGAGGCGAAGATTTAGATTATGTTCTTAATACAATTTGAAAATAAGTTTTTCTACAGTTTTTGTAGTATATTTTCATTTACAATATTATAGTCACAAATCAAAACTCAAAATAATTGAATTTTGAAAAAGAAAAATAGAGGATTGTTTTATAACGTCTTGTGAAACTGGGTTAATTTAATATGTTTTTCTAGCGCATAAAACGGCGGATATGAAATTAGAAAAAACAAATATAATCGTTTTAACACCAACTACAACACCAACAACTCAATCATCGTCATCAATAACACAACTAGCAAAGCCTTCAACAACAGCAAACATCACAGCAACATCAATTATTGTAGCAAATACTAAAGATACCAAGGAATTAATGGGTCAAAAATTCGCATCATCAAATTTTTCAGAAACCAATACATCAAATACTGACTCAGTTTTTGGTAATGAATCAGTTAAAACAAGTAGTAGTTCAACAACAGTTGCTAAAAAACGTAAATCTGAAACTACGAAAAATATTTCCAGTCCGACTATTGAAGAAATTCATAAGTAATTTTTTTTTTTTGTTTAAAGAAATTGAGTATAAAAATTTAAAAATTTATTGCAGGGACCTAATAAAAGATGTGTCGGTAACATTAGTTCCACTTCAAAATGTTGGTAAATCAGAATCGATTGAACCTGATAAGTTGTCTAAAAAGGTAAGATTTTGTTTACAGAATTTTTTAATAATTTAACTAAGTGTCTAAACTATTAAGCTCATTCTTACTGCCACAAAACTAGATATATTTAAAATTATTCAACTGTATCGCCAAGTATTAAATTGCATTCTTTAAGGTCTAATGTTATAAAGTTTATTTACACAAACTCTTATCTAATCGGAAGGAGAATATTATGTATGGTCAAAGCAATTGGTGATAACAAAGTGATAGCGTTGCAAAATCGCAAATTACAAATGTAAATGGACATATTTATCGCCTTATGTATTGTACTACTTTACGTAATCCCCCTTCTTATTCGTCTTTTTATAAAAAAAAACTTTGATATCTTACTTCTGATAATTTTTTATTAATAAGAATTTAGTTTAAATCTGAAATGTCGAAACTAAATCTTATAAATTTGTTACCCTTTTGTTTTGCTTTTTTTTTTATGTTTCTTGTAATCTCAGAAAGAAGTGTAACTGCTAAAACATGTTTAATTTATTCGAGGTAATGGTGAAAAAAATTTAAAAGTTGGTAATTCCATACGTATACCATATATATACCTAACCTCTAATTTTGGTTAATATTAAAATATGTAATTAAAGGAAAAACTAGACTAGTGGCTCATCTCCAAAATGTTTCAATATTTTTATGGTTATATGTACACAACAATATAAGAAAATTAAGCAAAACTTTAGTATGTATTTACTAGGCTTTGTGTATTTTTAATATAAAATGTTTAAATTACTTCTCAACAATTCAATTATTCTGCTATGCTTTTATCTATATTCTGCATTAGGAATATGATGTTTGTTAATTAAACCATTTTCTATACATATCATATATATATATCATCATCCTTATAAAATCCAATTGGATTTTCTTATGGTCGAAAAAAGTGTTCAGGTAGAATAACAGTACAAGGTTAAACATGTTTGTATTTGTGTACTTTGTTTATGATTTATAATTTTGTACTTTTTTTTAAGTTGTCCGACATTTTGTACCCTTGTTTTGTTTTGATTTTTCTCTTCTCAATTTTAAAAATTAATTTTTAAACTTTGCTCCAATTTTTTTTATTTTCTACTAAAAAATTTATCAAAAATTTTGTAAGAATTCTATGGAAATATGTATACAATTACTTGTGTTTAAATAATTTTTTTATATTTTTAGGCAAAAATTGATCAAACCTTAAGCGGAGGCGGAGGATCACATCAAATATCAAATGATTCAATTTTACAAAATATTGTAAACCCGATTAAAAGCCCAATATTAACTCAACAACCAACAATCGTATTAAAACAAATTTTACCAACAAATAACGCATCAACAATTCAGCAATCAACATCATCGTCCGCATCTATGATAAAATCACAACAACAAATAAATGAAAATACAACAAGAACAGTACCACAATCATCATTAATAACAACAACAACATCAACAACGGCAGCATCATCATCATTTACAACTCAACAAATGTCAACAGGATCAACACCAAGTTTAGTTGTTTCTGTGCCATTATCAACAGCTGGTGTTAATATACCAAGCATCAGTAGTAGTAGTGGTGGTAGTGGTAATAATACTAATACAACAAGTTCATTAAATAATCAGAATTTATTACAACAATCTGGACAAAACTTATTTCAACAATTAACACAAAATCGTGATTCATCCACGGTGAGTTTGCCTAATAATTAATTTTTAAATAAATTTTAAATTAGTTAATCAAAGAAATTTAAAATGCTCTGTTGTAAATAATTAATTATGTTTGATTTTTATTTAAATAAAAGGCAACGTCAACAGTAGGAGGCACAGGGGCACACATAGGTCACTATCAACAAAACCAATTAGTAAATCAAAATTTAGTAACAAATATGGATCAACAAAGACAAACTTCACATCATAATTTACAGGGAATAGTAGCAAATGTACCATCAACAATACAACAACAACATTTATCAAATTCATTAAATGATCATAATACAACAACAAATTTACAATCAAACATATTACAAAGTACCTCACCCTTATCGTCATCTTCAACAACAGCATCAGCAACGTTAGCACATAAAAATATGTCAGCTATAATAACTCCAATAAATACAGACAATTCTGTATTAAAAATTAATTATGAAAAACAAGCAAATACTAGAGTAGCACAATTACAAGAAGATTTACCCGGAAAACGTTCAAGGTAAAATATTTAAATTCAATTAATTATAAAATTAAAATCTTACAAATTTAGGTTTTGAGTCAAAATGCAAAAGGTAAAAATTTGATATCAAAGTAAATATTCCCATTCATGATAATTGATTAGTTTTCATTTTTAAATTTATATTATATGTATATATTTTATTTGTAAATTAAAGATGTCCGATATATATAATACGTCATATTTTTTAATATTTAAAAATCAACGATTATTACAGTGTTGCCAATGTCAAATGCCATACAAATTATTAATATGATAAAATGATGAATGCACGAACGCAATACATTTTTCCCGCTCTATTTATTTCATTATTAAATTAAATTTGTATTTAGGAATATTATTTTGTTCCGCTTTAATTTTTTTATAAAAAACTCTTCATTAAATGTCTTTTTTTTAAAATAGTTTGTTATTTTGCGTCATCAATTATACAGTTCTTTTTAATCAATCATATATCATTTACAAAATGTTTACACATCAAAATTTACACTGCATTTGACTCAAAAAAAAAACATAATTTATTATTTATTGCATAAATTTAAAAAAATGTATTCATTCTTTGTTTTACATTGTAAAATTTTTCTTGAAATTTCTAACACTTTGCTTTTATTTCATCTCTTTTTTCTCTTTTTTTTTATCCATTTATATTTTTGCTGAACTAATCAACTAATCAAAAATATATAATAAATATATATATATATAAACATATATACAATAATATATTACAACACACACATACAACAACCACAACCACGGCAACAGTCGATCACAATCCGGTGAAAATACTAAATCACGTGCGTATAAAAAAAAAGGCAATATAATTCAAACGACAATACCTACAACAACAGCGACAATATCTACACCAATGCTACCAGTATCATCATCAACATCAAATATAAATTTATATTCAGATAGTTCAACAATTATTGGAACAAATCTTCAAAATAATAATAACAATAATTTAATTCATTCAAATATCAAAAATCAAACTAATAATTCTACAACCACAACATCGTCAACTACATCATCATCGGCTGTTACAACTGGTCACCATCCAATAAAGAAATCAACGCGTAATAAAACAAATGAAATTCAACCAAGTTCTACTTCCAGAACACCAGATACAAATTATACAACAATATCTTATGGTGGTGGTCTGAAATTTACATATGAAGCTCAACCACATCCACAACAACAGTCATCGTCAACAATGACAACAACTTCATCATCAGCAGCAACACCTACACAACAACAACAATTATCAAATGCACCAACACAAACAATTGTTAAAGATTCTCCACCTAGTTCACCTGGCTCTGAAGCTGGTTCTAGAAAACGAGGACGTAAATCAATTGATACAAAAGATATAAAAATTTTCCAAAATGGTGTTGTAGCAACACATATGTTAGGTAATCAATTAAATCCATCTAGTTCTGTTGCGCAAAAATTAACAGACCAATTAAATATGGAAATTGAAGCTCATAGTATTTATACAGCATCAAGCTTAGAAAGTGGTTCGCAATTATTAGGACCCCCATTTCCTGGGAAATTATCTAATGTAAGATTTTGTTTTACTATTACTTTTAATATTTTATAAAACCACTAGTATATCATATAAACTGAAAGTAAACCTTTTGATTTTAAATTTGTTATGTGATTCAATATTTTATATGAAGTCTAATTTGCCAAATTTGGTAGATAAAATTAATAAATTCATTTGCAACATTGGAATATTTTTTAAAGTTTGAACAATTTGAGCAACAATAATAGTAACTTACTTGGTTAACCATTTTTTTAAATGAATTTAAAAATAGAATATTTTCATTAAATAGATTCTATAATTTCGAATTTACAATATTTTTTATTTCTTTATTCAATAATTTTTTTTTCTTTTTCATAATTAAATATTTCATTTTAGGCACGTTTATCGACATCGCAACAACAACCATTAGGTAATTTATTAAGTGGTTCAAGCTCATCATCTCAATCTGGAAACACACATCAAAGTTTAGAACAATTATTAGAAAGACAATGGGAACAAGGATCACAATTTTTAATGGAGCAAGCCCAACATTTTGATAGTAAATTAAATTTAGATTATATTAAAATAAATTAATTTTAAATATTTCTTTATTTTAGTTGCTTCTTTATTATCTTGCCTTCATCAATTAAGAACGGAAAATATAAGATTAGAAGAGCATGTTAATAATCTTGTAACACGACGAGATCATCTTTTAGCTGTTAATGCCCGTTTAGCTATACCACTTAATCCTAATGTTGCCCAAGCGCAGGGTAATTATAAATAATTTAATATTTTAGATATTTAAAAGATTAACTTTATCCTTAAAGGTCCATTTAATAACATGCACATAAATGGTCCATCAGATGTGGCAGCAGCTGCAGCTGCTGTTACATCCAGAACGAGTCGCTCACAATCACAGCATTTCAATGTTCAGCAAACATTAGAGAATGGCATTGATTTTCGCCATGCTACCTCACATCAGGCATCTAATAATACAACGTCAAGGTAATAAGTTTTTCCATTACCTATATTTAGTTCGATGATGCCTAAGTGAATAACAAATCAGACTTTGAAATTAATAGTTAAATGTATTATTAAGATTCTAACTAAGTCAGAACTTAGTTTAACTAATGACAATCATTCGCTTCATCTTTATTTCAAATATACTTTTCACATATTTAAAACAGTCATAAGAACCACATTTCTTTATTATTTGTAGTTTTTGTTTTATTTATTTTTTTAACAAATCTACAATTTTTTATAAAAATAAAAAGTTTTTAGATTATCTTCAACATCAACTTTTACAACATCAACGCATAGTGGAAACAATCGACAACAACAAACAACTGTGTCTGTTAATCTTGATCAATCAAGGAGTCGTAATACATCTAATGCATTTCAAATACAACAAACATCTTACATTCATCAAGTAAGTAGAGACCTTTGAAAATATTGATTTGAATATTTTTAAGCAGTAACTCCATTAATATTTAAAATTTTAAAATTATTTATGTTTATCATAATTCTATGTTCTTCTTAAAAGCTTAAAATTTTAAAGTTTGAAAATACAAAATTAACCGCTACAGTCTAAATTATTATTAATCGGATTTTAAAATTTATTTTTTTGCTTTTTAATTCTAAAGTAATAAATCAAATTGTAATTTTTATGTTTTTATTACAGCAACCACAAAATCGGTCTGACGATGGTCAAATAAAACCAATTTAAAAATAAATTAAATTGAATGTTTCTACGTCGATCGGATTATAAGAAACGGAAATAAATAGAAAAGTTGAATTAAAAATGTAAGTAAAAAAAATTATTGGCTTTCGTTATTGTTTTATCATAATTATGATGAATATCGTGTTAAAAGATAAAATAATTGGAAATAGTTTTGATGATTATGCCAAATTTTATAGATTTTGTCTCACATTTTATTTCTTCTTTTATTTATTTATTTTTTGTTTCATTAAATACGACTTTTCGTATTAAAGACAACATGACTTTTTCACCATCAATTCCCTATATTTTTAATTCATAGATAAAATCACAGAATGGACTAATTTTTATAATTTAAAAAAAAAATAAATAAATTAAAAATTGTATAAAAAAAATTTATATATTTTAATTTAATCCCTTTTAGAGTTCTAATATAAAATTTTAAATAATAATTATAATTATAAAATACGCCATAATATTAATTAATTAATTTAATTATAAAAAAAAACAAAAAGAAGAATTAAAATAAAAAAAAATAATTAATAAAAATTAAATATAAAAACAAAATAATAATCGAATTACTTAAAAATAGTTTTCTCATTAAGGAAAGAAAAAGTAGAAGAAGAAGAAAAAAATCAACTATTTTCTTGCATTTTGCTATGCGCGCATAGTTAATCAATATTTTTATAATGTTTAGATATTTTAGGAATTTTATGCTATTCATAAATTAAAAATTAAAGTTAAAAAAAAACCTATAAAATAATGTGAACTAAAAAAAAATTAAATTTAAAAAAATTGAGCAAAATAAGATAACTTTAGAATTTTAATTTAAAAAAAAAATTAAAAATATTAAAAAGTAATTTAATAAAATATTAAAATAAAAAACAACAAATAATATTTTTTAATAATTAAAATATTAATTTTTTTTAATAATTTATTGGCTATTTGTTGTTGTTGTTTGTTTTTCTTTTTTTCTCTAAAGAAGTGAAGATTAATTATTTTTAAACTTATAAAACTTTTAACATTAATTAGATAAATTTTCCTCTTTTTTTTTGACAAAAAATATTTTTATTTAAATAAAAATTTCGTCAGTTTTCTTATAAGTAAATACAACTTTATTTGTTTTTTTTTTTTTATAACAAACAAAAAGTTTGACGTTAGGTTTCTTTCTTTTTTTCAATAAATGAGTTTCAATTAATTCAAATTAAAAATTGTAATAAGGATATATTTCTATTATTATTCAATAAATACAGTAAATAAACATAGTTTTTAAAAGAATAAAAGCGAATAAAATAGAAAGAAAATTTTGTATAATTTATACATAGAAATGTATAATATAGAAATTTAGTAATCATAAATCAGATATTAGTTATATTATACCGTTTATGTTTGATGCAAAAATTAATTGGAAAAAAAGTTCAATTGGTTTAGATTTGTTTTAAAAACTACTACTAAATTGTGTAAAATATATTTAATTACTCCATTTCTATTGTTATAGATAGAATAGGAAATGTCTATAAATTGAAGTCCTCCCTAACCTAACAACTAAATAATTAAAATATTGTATTATATAAATTACTCTTTTTACTAATTAATAGTGATTGATTGTGGTGGAAACAATTCGAAATAATTTTAAACTTCTATATACGCGAAAATCCTTATGTTAAGAGATATGATAACGATTGTGCGTTGTTGTTTTTTCATCTCTCAGCTCTAACCAATCTAAACCCCAAAAGCAAACAAAAGTTATTTATTATATTTACAGAAAAAGTTGAAACATTGAATTATTTGAATTTGTTATATTTGGCTTAGTTTTGAATCCATGTGTTAGAAAAAAAATTTCTGTACCAAAATAAAATACAACTCAGAATAATAATACTTATAACTAGTAACTGTTATTGAGGTAAGTCCTCTGGCGATTAATAATAATGGGAGCTGTGTTAATTGGAAAAATGAAAAGTAAAAATAAATGTTAACAATTGAAGAACTTTCTAGAACCTTGCATTGCAATAGAGAACAAACCGAGTAATTGTGATGATAAAATTTTCTTTCTTCGTCTTTTATTTTTTTAAGATCTGTAGATAGAAGTTAAATTTATGGGTAAAAACAAAAATATAACAATCACGTTTATGTTATCATTAGTTACGATACCTTAGAAACAAAAAGAACAAGTGTAAAAGACTTTAATAAAATAAATTACAAGATTTAAGAAATTTCAAGAATCACAATTGATTTTGAATTAAAATAATTTTTTTTTGATTAATTTCTTCGTTCGGTTAAAAATTTTACAAGAATATTTTAAACTTTATTTTAGTTTACAATTTTTGGTTCTCTGCTGTTTCTATCTCGTAAAGTATTTGGTAAAAGAGTGTTGTTTTTTTTTTTCATATTGTAAAAAATCCACCTTTCCATTAATAATTACATTTCTGAAATGCCTCTTTCTTCTCATTTGACAAGGTTTTCAACATTAAAAATTAGAATGTACTGAAATAATGGAAAAAAATACATACAAATGAATAAATATTTTTCTGAAAACATTTTTACTAAAATAAAATAAATATAAAACTCAGGTATTTGACAGAAAGTAATTTTTTTTTTATAAAAAAAGAATAAAATATGAAAACATTAAAATTTTGTAAATAATTAATTTAAAAAAAAAGAAGTATTTTGTCATATTTTTGAAACGAGTTTTTTAATTAAAAAATAAGGAAAAAAATTTAAAATTAAAAAAGTTTTGAAAAACTTTTCAAAAAAAGAAAAAAGGATACATTAAAAATGTGTGGCATCGGAAAAAAAATTAATTAATAAATAATGTTAAGCCTATAAGCAGCTCCTTTATGCTTTGAATAATGACCGATGTCAAAATTATCAATTCATTTTTTTCTTATTTTGACTGAAGAAAATTATTTATTTTAAAGAAAAACAATTTTCTTATTTTAAAAGATTAAAATTAAAATTAATTAACACAAATATTTGTGAATATTTTATTTTCGTCTAATCTCGATTCTTTCTGCGCATACACACACAAGAAATTTAATCCAAGTAAATAAAATGAAATAAGTTTATTTTGATTTGCATCATTTTCTATATTTTTATTAAATTAAATTTGATATTATTTTCGTGTTTCTAATAATAATGAATCTCATTCATAATCTATCACATTTTGTCGATCTTTTCTATTCAAGAATAGAATTTGAGTATTGTGGATAAATACTACGTTCATCTTATTTAATTTTTGTTTATTTATTGATTTAAAATTAAATTTTCTATCAAAAATAAAACTTTACCTTTTTTAATTTATGATTTTTAATAAATAACTCCGTATACATAGAATTGTAATTGAAACACGGACTGAAGTTTAGTAATCATATGAGAAATTACATAAAAGAAAAGAGATGCGCAATAATATATTTATCTCTTTCTATTGTGATTTGCTCACATCAATTAAATTATTAAATTAAAAATTAAATATTTCTCTAATTGAAAATTACTTGGCGAATCTGCCTAGTGATTTGCAAAAGTATTACCTAATATAGATTAGAAGATCCTTTGCAACAACTGTGGAAAGCAAAAATGAAATTTATTATTTATTTTTATTTTCTGTCTAAAATACAAACTTTTTTCAATCCTTTCTTCAATTACAATTTTATATGCCGCTTAAAAACATAAGAGATTTTTGTCTGGACTAAAAATCTGTTAACACAAAGTAAAACTTTTAATGGAATAAAAATATGCAATTGAAACTAAAACAAAAAAAAAACCAAACAAATAAAATAATATAAAATTACAATTAAAAAATGTAAGTTAATGAGTAAATTGTGTGTGTGTATTTAATTGTTTACTGCAAATAAATTTTCGTTCCAATATACAAAAGTAAAATATTCACAAGGTACGAGAAGAAATTTTAATAAAAAAAAATAAAGAAAAAGGTTTTTCGGTTTTTTTTTATTTTATAATTTTTTTTTCTTTGGTTTTTAATTTTGTAAGCGTTAAGTTAATAATAAAAACTAATTTAAGATTGATTTTAAATTAATACAAAAAATTTAAAATTATTATGTAGTTATTTTGTCTTAGTTTAATTCTAAATAAAATTTTGTCTACAAAAAATACTCTTTGATTAATTTTGTGTATAAATTTCTTATTATAAATTTAATAAAAAAAAATCAAATTTGTACTTTATATTTATTGATTTCTGTTTTATTTTATATTGTTTGACTAAATATTTTTTATAAATTTATTTAGCAATGCGTCAAAGTACCTACAATGTGGTGAGCTGACTCATTTATACATTTTCCCTTTTTTAGAGTAACTAAAATATTAATTTTTTATGTGGAAAAATAATTAAATATTTCCGGTTAATAAATTGAATTAATTAATTTTTTTTTCAATTGGTCTATTAGTTTCTTGATAACCGACCATCCGCAATATACTTAACCAATTAAAATTAAACTAGCTGAAAGGAGAATTTAGTTGAACTAAATAAAGTATCTCTTGACTAGATATTTGCGAATTATCGATATACTTTGGAAATATCAGTTTTTTAATAGCTTTCACTCACCTAAATATTTAATAAAAATTAATTAAGAAAATAGGTGGAAACATATTTAAAGATCATTTCATTAGTTCAACTAAAATCTTAAGTTTAATTAGTTAGATTTATTGTGGATAGATCGTTAATGATCTTATTATTAAATAATAATAACTGAAAATAATTCTGATTATAATTTATTTAGTAATTTCAACTTAACAGTTTAAGGTTTAAACAAATAAATTCTATAAATATCGAATTAAAAAAAAATGTTCACGTTTAAAAATATCCGTAAAAACTTTTTGCTTTAAACATAGAACAGATTTGACATATGTTTTACTATCTGTTGTAATGTAGTTATAATTATTATAAGCTGCACGTGTATTTTGATTTTGATTTATACAATCAGTAATTCGTAAAAAGGAAAATGACAATAAAATTACTGTTCAATGGCCTTTTATTGCCGTTTATGTTCGTAATGATTGATAATGAGTCCACGTGCTTCTCATTCTAAATGCATTTAGTAGTTGGTAGGTTTGAATGAATTAAATTTATCGTAAAATTATTAAATTTTTATAAATCTAGGTGAAATTTTTCAAATATAATTTAATTTAAATTGTTTGACTGATTAATGTTTACATTAAACACTTAACTTTATATTCGTAAATTATCATTAAAACGCAACACTACATCAAAATTCTACGTTTGTAAAAAAATTCTTGATACCCCATGAGAAGAAGAAGAAATTGTTTTTTTTTTTATCATTTGGATTTAACTATTTTAAGTATGTATTTATAACACTCAAATGCAAACTGCTTCTACCCTAAACTTCGTATATAAAAAAATTGTATTTTTAAAAATTATAATTCGTATTAAATCAGGCGTATATTTATTTAAATTCTTACAATGGCACTTTATAATAAATTAATACTCCATACTCTTCTCTCATTTTTTTAAAAATCCCTTTTTTCCATATATGATATTAATCAGATCCAAAGATAAGAAAACTTAAACCGCATCCCGACTATCCCCTTGTCCAATTTTCCCTATCAATATAAAATTTATTGGACAATTGAATTGTTTAATTTATTTTATTAGTATAAAACGCGCAATGATAATAGAATTCAGGTACCACAAATGATCCTCAAAATACCCCTTGAATTAGGATTTAATTTTTTCAATCAACACTTTTTTTTTATTCTTTTACTTCCCCTTCTTCATAGATAATATTTTGCAAAGGATTATGAACTTTGTAGTTGATATAAATGATCTAATCTGACATATGACATTCTATTTTTTTTTTGTATGTTGAAAAGCTTAATTCAGTTGATTCAAAAGTAAATTTAAAAATTGAAATTGAAATGAATTATGTACGTTAATTTGAACATAGATTTTAATCTTTTATTTTTTTCTCTGTACCCTCGAAATTTAGGTTTCAAACTATCGTAAGGTTTTTTTTTTAATTTAAAAGTTTCTTTTTCAATTTGCTTACCTAAAATCCCGTAAATCTTTTAAGATGCTTGGATGACTGATAATTTACAGTCAATGTGTAAAATAACTAAAACAATACCTTTATTTTAATTTTCTAGCAACGTTTCGACACTGGAAGGCTTTCAATTAATAATGTTACTGTAGTCATAAAACTATTTAAAATTTACTTTATAAATCAATACACACTGTAAATGTAAACGTTTTACATAATTAAGTCCTTTTAAATATTCGCATTTCTACATTTATTTCTGTCGACATGAACTGTATCACAAACTTAAACCTTTACAACCGGAACAAAGAATACCATTGCTATGTATACGCAGAAATCTTTAATTTATATTTCTGTAGTTTCAACCCCTCAAACAAAATACAACTTATTTTTGTGTTTTTTTTTTTCGTTAATGCTTTTTGAATAAAATTCAACGATGCATTTCAGTCAGTAAATATTATTCGATGGCCCTTTAATTGAAACAGCTGAGTAAATAAAATGTGAATTTATATTCAGTTTTCCGGGTAGAATAAAATAGTATCAAAAAAAAGGAACATCAAAAAAAAAAATGAGCGAATACAATAAAAAAAACACAAATTTATTTTAGGTATTATATATATTTTTTTTTAATAGATAAAATAAAATAAAACAATTAATAATAATAATAAAAGTGACTAGAACAAAAAAAAAAATGTTAAAATATTAAATACTTTGGTACAAGTCGTATATAATTAATACGGCTATCACATATTGTTTGCGCTATTCTTTAGTTTTGTTTTTTTTTTTTCTTTCTTGACTTTTAAGTTTTAATTTTAGCATATTTAGATGGAATCATAATATATTAAAATGCCATTACAATTTTTATAACTGACATTTAATTAGGATTTTATTTATTTGAGTTATTTGATTTGTTTACTTAAAATGCATAAATTTCGAAATTTGTAAACTGATGAAATATAAATAAAATTATCCCCATTAGCACAAGTAAATTTACTCTCCTACTTACGATAATTAATTTCAGATTTTAATTTATTTACAAGATGCAATTTTTTTATTTTTATTTATGATGGACTACAGAAGTAAATGGGGGATGAGATGAGGTAATATCGTCCGGCAACATTTTATTTTTCTCTTTATAAACTAAGAAAGCACATACAAATTTGCATTTGTTGTTTTGTTATTATTTTTACAGTTAGATAAGTTAAATAATTATGTTTATTGTCGTTTTCAAAAATAATTTAACATATGATTTTATTTTTAAAATTTGAAAGATTCGTGTTGTTTGATTAGCGACGATATGATGTGTTTGTTTCGTTTGTTTATTGAAAGTTACCATTTTAAATAAGTAATACCGGTACGTACGTCCTATAAATACATATAGATAAATAATTTCATCGGGTTTGAAAAAAGTCTTATTTGGCTACTTTAGTATTTTTTACTTGTTCTATACATTTGTTGTCGGAGACCATACACAACATCATTGTATGTTGTTATCTTTCTTTATTTTCCTTTATAATCAAATCAAGAATTTTGATTTTAATTTTGTTTAACCCAAAACAAATATTTTATCATATTTTTAATTTAATTGAGAGAAAAGAAATAAACATTTTTATAGTCCAGTTCCACTTGTAAATGATGAACAACGTTGTCCAGATCTTGGATCTTCTGGAGTCCAAACACGTGCATATAAACGATTTCCAGACAATAAATCACCTTTTCTATGCCACGACAATGAATGTGATATTCCTTCACCTGAAATAATAAAATAAAAAAATATGTTTATGTTTATTTGTTGTTGTTGGTTTTAATTGTGATGTATAAATATGAAATGCACAAGCAACCCTTAGTCATGTAAACAGGAAAGGGGACGAACAACTACTTCCAACCACCCCCTACCCTCTATGGCATCGTGAGAAATTCGTTACGGTATTGCAGATGGATATATATTTTGTTGTATTTTTTAAAAAAACATATTTTGTAGTTATTCACTAACACCATTAACGTTTATACCTATATATTTTGTAACAATACATAGTTCAAATCGTATTTAATATGGCTTGTTTTTGTTTTAAAGGGATGGGTGAAAGTTTAGAGGTGAAGTAAAGGTTATCATATTTTCAATAATAAAAGATAAGTAGGATTTTTTTTCTATATTTTTCATGATTTATGCTTTTAAAATTTAATTGTATTTTTAGAATATTTCCTGATTGATTATATTATCTCTGAATATAATCAATCAAAATAAATTATGATGAGATGAAAATGTAAAAACAAATTTGTAATTTAAGGTTTCATCATTGATTAGT
Organism: Pedicia rivosa; assembly: GCA_963082725.1. NCBI lineage: Eukaryota > Metazoa > Arthropoda > Insecta > Diptera > Pediciidae > Pedicia > Pedicia rivosa. The sequence goes on from OY720153.1 coordinate 25,876,615, forward strand.
TTATTTATATAATTTTATGAATAAAAAAACTTACTTATTCCAACAAAGCAAACATAATACAATTATGTTTATGTACAGTTGTATGTACATAAATACAAAATAAATATTAAATCGACGATACATAATAAGTTTACAAACTATGAGATTCGATTTTGAAATTTATTTAACGTGTTTTAATTAGATCATCTATTTTGTGTATCAGAAGGTGATCCAATCAAGAGATTTAACAGTATCGATTTGTTACTGTCATTTTATTTATGGAAATTCAGGATATGTAATAGTTAATGTCTTAATATGGGTAGCTCATTGGGTAACTCAATGAAAGGTGACAGTGTAAATGTTCTTACGAATCCCAGAATAAATATCAAAATATTCAATATTAAATTATATTATTCCTGAACATAAAAACACCCTCAGCATTTAAGTGTTTGTCGCATCCGTATATGCACAGTTGAGACCCTATCCTATGATCTGACGGTAAATTTTCACCCTAAAAATTATTTTTTTTCCGTTTCTAATCATAATTTTTAAGAGAATTAGAATAGAATAGAGTCCATGAAAAATTAACCCCAAATATAAAAACATAAACAACAACTCGCAAATAATCGAGATCATCATAAAATGATTGAAAAATGAACATTAAAAATAATTAAACCGTAACCGAAACTAAATTGCATTCGAATAATGTTTTTCCTTTAAATACAAAACTTAACCAGCATATTGCAATTTGTTTTGGGCAGGCGTTAATTTTTATAAAGATATTTTGTAGGAGAGGGATGATATTGTAACTACATAGGTGTATTTTGTAAAATTGTTTTTCTATGATTTTTTAATTGAAAATAAATGATAATGAAATAATTTGTTTGTTAATACAATAATAATAGATTAAGTTCTTTAATAGAGATGTTGCAAAAGTTTAATTTATGCAATATTTTTAAACATTACAATATAAAAATTAATTTTTGTTCAATTAAATACAGAAGACTTAACGATGTGATTTTTTCTATAATTTTTAAGGATTTCTAAAACTAACCGTTGATTCATTCTATTTTAATAGTTTTCTGGCAATCTAAATATCTTAGTGAATTCACTCGTAAATAGCGAATCTTCAGCCTATCGACCTATATTTACACATTTTTTTACAATTTGTCGTTTCTTTTTTTTGATCTTGAATTTATTGAAATTAAAAATATTTTATATTAAATAGAATTTCAGTTGAAAATAAATAGCCCTATTTATTTTAATGTTTAGTTCCTTATTGGTGAAATTAGTATCTTTTATTTTCTATACTCTATTCTCAAGAAGCATGTTCAATTTCTTCAAATTCGAGTTTTACTAAAGTTTCTGCAATTTTATTTAGAACAATATATGGTTCGTTAAGCTTGATGAATTCATTCATTTTCCTTTTTCAAGTTAATAGTTAATGAATTGGATTCAAAGTTTTTATATTATTTAAACATTTTCCACAAATTAAAACAAATTTTCAATGCATTTATTAATGCGGAATTAATGCAAATTATAATTTACCTCGTAAAATAATCTTTTTATGTATTTCCTTATAGGGACTTCTTTGCAAACCATTTAGTCCAGGATCATTACCATTACGATCTTTTTTCACCATTTCTGCCAAAAATGTTATGTAACTTATTGCTAATTTTAATGTATCAACTTTGCTAAGTCTTTTTTCATATGGTAATGTTGGAATATGCGATCTTAATCCTTCAAATGCTTCATTGATTGATTGCATCCGACGACGTTCCCGTAAATTTGCTGCCTGCCGTTGTTGTGCTTGTTGTGTTGAACATTTTGATCGACGATTCTTTGGGATTCTAAGGAAAATGCTATAAATATTAAAAAGTTTTATATAATAAATTAAAATTAAAACTTAAAAATAAAATATTAAAGATAATATAAATTTTCTAATTCTAAACAAAATTAATTTATTAACAGTCAAATTCGAACTTGAGATCGGAACTTGGGGCTGTAGAAAACAATTGGTATCTATAATTGTGAGATTATAATATTTTTATAAACTATAAAATGTAATCCAAACACAAAAATAGAACCAAATCAAATTTTCTTTGTATTAAAAAATTTCGAACAATATTTTGAATATTTTACCTTAAGGTGGTGATATAACCATATTTTAATAATTAAAATTATTAAAAAAAAAATTTAGGATTACATTAATAAGGCTTTCAAACTCAATTTAATTTTAATTTAATTTTCAAACTCGTTCGGAAAAACGAAAAGAGGAAAGCCCAAGATAGTCTGGAAGATAACATTGAAAGTTAAATCAAGAAAATTGAGAAAACATGGAAAAATAAATGAGATTCCGAAAAGCATACACAAATGCCAATTGTTCCGCAAAAAAGTTTGATTAATTAATTTCAACAATGAGGGCCAAATTAAATTATTTCTTCAGTTTTCCGTATCAAACACGCAGAACAAAAGTAACCCTAGCGAACAAATTATTTGTACATTTCCAAGTTCCATAATTATAATCCTGTTTATAAAAAAAAGTAAATTCTTTATTTTTCCCTTACTGTTTATCATCACTATTTTCCTGATCACTATTATATCCACTGCATGTGTCACTATCTGTTGTATCATCACATAAAAAAAAATCAGAACTACTTGATGATCCGTTTGTATTTGTAGAACCATCAAATAGATGTCTGCTCATAGCGGATTCAAAATCAAATGCTTCAAGTGAAAACATTGCTGTTGTTGTTGTTGACGTACGTGCAGTTGCTTCTGTTGTTGTTTTTTTGTTCGATAAACGAACATAATTCTTTTCAATAAGTATCTTAATTTTTCTGTTTTTCTTCTTTTCTTCCTCAAAATAATTAAGTGTTTAATTTGCTATAAAGAGAAAAACAAATAAATTTATTAATTAATTAACGGATGTCAGTGGATGAAACGTATAAGGTTTCAAGGATCTTCTATCATGGAATCAAACCTTATTTGGAGCTTAAAGTTTAGAGTAGATAGAACTGTTCTATACATAATTCTGTGATTCAACTTTGTCTGAATTATGGAATTTATGAAAAATCTTAAATAATAAAAGTCAAAATGATGTGACGTTATTGCGTGTTGGGAAAAAATTCCAAAAATAAAATTTTTGATTTAATGTAAAATTTGCGCTGTAAAGATGATTCCGAATATTTGTTTAAAAAAAAAATACCGTTATTATAATAATTTTAATTAAAATTAAAAGCTGCTTTCATATTTAAAAATTTTTATGTCAGTCTCATAATTTAAATTTATAGGTTAAAAATGACGGTAATGTACAACACTAGAAATAATGTTAATAATAAAATAATAATTCACTTTACAGTTTATTTGATTTAATATTTCGTTTATATCTAGTAACAATGTCATTGAAGGTACGGGATATCTATTATAAAGAAATCTAAAACATTTTATCTACACCACCTCGAATAGAGGTGTAAAACCCAACACTCTGGTTAATGAGAATTCAGCAAGTTTCCACTTTACCACGGCTGGGCTTTTCAAACTCAAATCTTCTATAATGATATATTTTTCAGTGATGGATAATAACGTATACCTGTTAGTATATTTTAAAAATCTCTGATTTATTGTCTATTAATTCCAAAAAAAAAATTTATTTCCCCTGATCGTTTGTATATTTTCCAGGCATAATTTTTTATTAGTAGGTATACATAATTTAGTTAGAAAAAATAACATAAAAGCGCAATTTTTTGGACAACAAAATAAACATTTGCAAGTGTTGTTTTGTTTAACTACGAAAAAAAAAAAAGATTTGAGTCGGACCCTTCCATCCCCCGTAATAAAGTGGTTAGTTCGTCACGCTAACCTCTCTAAATATTATATTATATATATGGAAACTTAGTTTGAATTGTGGTCGGGGGAGGGTGCGATTATATCGACATACACAAAAAAAAATATATTGATTAAAATAGAATTAGAATGTACACGTGCAGAGAAATCCTCCTCATTCCTTTTGCTAAACAATCAAAAAAAAATACAACTTTTTTTTTGTATTTTCATTATCAGAAAACGATTACATTGAAACATTAACACCGATTATGAGTGTAAGTAAATATTGATTTTCGTTTAAACAAATAAATGAAAAAGGAAAATCAGATGAGTTTAATAGATAATTTGATTTTTTGATTTTGATAAAATTCTCAAATTATTTGCATTACATAAATTTATTTAACTTTAATGAAATATTAAATAGTTTGAAACCAAAAATATGTAGACTAAATATAGAGGCTTACGGTACATTATAGTTTTATCAATTCAATTAGGATATAGAATGGAAAATTGATATTTATAAAATGTATATACAACATTATCTAATATTTGATTCGAATATTATTCATTCTTCAAGAATTTAGAATTAAAAGTTGAAAATAGAAATAAAGCTCAATTTCCAGATATTATTCCTATATCTATATATATATTGAAATTGATAACCAAAAATTGTTTGATAAGTAATATAACAAATCAACGTGATTTACGCTCTAACAGAGCGCTCTAAGAGATAATTATGTGAGATTAAAAAAAAAAAACAAAAACATAATCAAATATTCGTTATCTAAGATTTTTTTTAATTACCTATTTCTGCTACTTAATCCAATCAACAATTCATATATAAATATAATCCAAATTATTCTGTTAAATAAACTTTTAACACTACACTTATATGCACGTGACCCCACGAACGCTTAAGAACCCTACTTATATACACGAAAACAATAGCACAAGTTCACTTTTATTGACAAAATCAAAATATTTATTTATTGTAATCACAGAAAGAAGAGTTATATTTCGCCGCGTGTCATCGTTTAACAAAACAAACTGTACTTTGTCGTAATTGCTACTTTTATAAACAAAAATAAACAACAACTCGATGTCTGAGACTAGAGAATAATGAAAAGTCCAACCAACTTCGTACAAATCCTGGTTGTTAATGGGAAATAGAATAATGACAATGAACTCGATTATAAAGTACTTGATATATTTTGTAGTTTCTCTACATTCTTTCCTACCTTGTCTTTCATTATTCGTTAAAAAGGAATAGAAACATATTGAGGGTTGGACATGGACATGTGTATTTTATGAATAAATTTAGGAAAGCACCAATGAAAAAATTCCTCTCATGTGATTGGATAAAATTATTTATGAGTACTTTGAAAATGTGCGCAACATTTTCCTCTTTAAAATTGATTTTTATTTAATTTCCTTTTGTATATATATCCCGTGCCAATTTTTGGTTTTTCTTTTTTTGGGAAAGTGTATGAGAAATGAAACACCTGGAGACACATTTTCATTTTATGAAAAGTGTATTTTTTTTCTACATTTGGAATTAGATTTCTATTTTATTTTTACTGTATATATATTTTTAAGTGAACATTATTGTAATATTAAACATCCCTATTTCTTTTTGTATAAAGGGTTTTAGAAACAGTAAAAAAACAAAAATCTTCTGATTTTTCTTTAAAATCATAAGCGGTTAGAAACAAAAAAATTCCGAATAAAACTGTCTCACGTAATATATTTATTCGCATATAGAATCACAAGTATCATAAATACTTCACTTATTTGTATAATATTTTTATTTAACTGCATTACAAATCCCTATGTAAAAACTGTAATACAGTTGGAGATTATGGCAGTTATTTAATTCCATTTTATAACTGCATTCTATATGAGTTTATATGTATATACGATTTATTACACACATAATATAATCAATAATAAATAAATGTTAATATGTATGTTTTATCTTTGGGAATTAAAACAGTTGTTTTAATTTTTTATCTATTAAGTTACTGTTTTGTTCAATAGAAAAATATAATAGACAAAAATAATAAACAAAATAATTCATCCATTATAATTATTATCATATGCTTTTATACATATATTTTTATTATTTGACAAATTGATTATATTTATGTATATGCATGCAAGTACATACTCCTTCTTCTTATATTGTATATAAATAAACTCATTTGTATTTATATACTTTTGGTATAAAATATTACATTATGTTTATTTTAAAATTTTTTATTATTGAAATCTGTGATTTACATAAAAATGTCATTAAATAATTATAAATCAATAAAATATATAAATAGCTAATATAAGTAAGTAGTAATATCTGTTTTACACAATAAAAACTATGTAATAATTTGTTATATATTTTGTTCAAATTAACAAAAAAGATCAAGGAGCAAAAAGCACAAAGTAAACATTTTTACTGTTTGGAGAGGATTATATTAAAATTTAAAGAAACTTCAATATCTGAATTTTGCAATTACATTTTATGTATATAATCAAATTAAGTCTGATTCTAATTATCAAACCGTTTCTTGTATGTTAATGTATATAATATATAAATATAGTATACATATTACCAATTAATTGGTAACTTATATACCAATTAGTTAGAGCTCAGAGGAAGTAAATTCAATTTAATATTAGGTTCTTTTATTCTAAAAATTTTAATAATAGACAAATACAGCATATAATAATAATATACATATACGAGTAATTACATACCGCACAGATAACAACTAATATTATTTATGTTTATTTTTTAAGTTGATTTTGTATGAATTATATTTTTTCCTCTTGGTGGCGAATTAAATTGACCCCTTTATAAATAAACAAAAACAAGACCTGAAATTTATTATTTTTTCTCAATTTTTTTCAGTCACCGGAATTGAAGTTTATTTGTGTTTTTCAAAATTTAATATCGATTAATGGTTAAAGCAAAAATTGTTTGAAACAAAACAATATTGCAATAATCAAAGATATGTATATATATATTTATATATACTTATATGTGTATATGTATATATATATATATATATAAAATTTGGAGTTTAATTAAATTAAAACAACACCTTTAAGTTTCACAACTTTTTTATATTTATTCTATGTACTTTTCGAGAACTATGTTCCCATCATCAGGACATTAAATTTTAAACTAAATATAATAATACAAGTATTCCTTATTTATATCAAAAAGTCAAGTGCTTATGGTTTTCCCAGTTTTATTATTATTAACGGAAAAAAAATTTTAAATAAGTAAAAATTAAGAAATTAAATAAAAATAAAAATAAAAGGAAGACAAGAGGAAAAGAGGGTTTACAACATTCTTAATTATAAAGGAGCGAACCGGATAATATAATTTAACAATTAAAAATTAAAAATTAAAATTTTTTAAAAAATAATACACAGGTATGAAATTATTTAACAATGAAATAATAATATCTGAGGAAAAAATTGATAGATAGTAATGTTTTATTAGGGTAAGTGGTTGTTCGGTATTGTTTTAATGTAATGTTTTGTTCGTAGTTTGGTCAAAATAGAATTAGTTGGCCCTAGGTCCGAGTTTAAGATTGTTTTATTTGTTACTTCTTTTATTAATTTAAGATTATTTGAAGTGATTTTGTGGCCGGTTTCTAAAAAATGGGCGGATACACTAGATTTTTTTGGGTTGTTATTTTTAGCATGTTGAATGTGTTCTTTGAACAGTACATTCACAGGCCTTCTACTTTGTCCAATGTAGATACCGTTGCATTTTATACAAGAAATTTGATAGATTCCAGTTTTTAAATTATTGTCAGTTATTTTGTCTTTCGTAGAATCTAGGGATTGGCTAAGTTTATTGTTACTGTAGTTTACTAATTATTAAATATTTTAGAAATTTGGTTTGATATGGTTGGGAACGAAAATCATTTTATGTCTTTTTATGTGTTCAGTTTCTAATATTGGTACGAGGGTTGTACACATTTTTAGTTTTTTCCTAGCTATTTGTTTATTTTTTATTGTATCTATAATTTGTTCTTTAAAACCATTTAATTTTGCAATCTCCTTAATATAATTTATTTCTATATTGAAATGTTCGATTCTCACGGGTATATTCAGGGCCTTTTTTATTTTTTGTACCGGGCCAAAATACTCAAAGAAATTTAACGAGTGACGTCATTTTTCCCGTCTGTCAGTTTCTATGATAATCAAAATTGAAACGCACACGTTTTTTTCGGTACGCAATAAAAACTGTTTTTAGTGAATATAATTGTAAGTTACAAGTTGTAAAATGATATTAAGTGTTCTGTGAATCTTAATAATTATAATAACGCAAAGTTTTCACGTCAAAATGATTTATTTTATTGTATAAAAGTGTAAAAGATAAATGCTTTTTGAACATAACCCCAAATTTCAAACCTTCAAAATGCATCTTTCGTTCACATTTTTATGCAATAAATTTCTATCTGAAATATGTTTCATTGTAATTGTTGTGATCTATAGTTATTTCTGTTCTTATTAAACTATCATTTTGATAATATTTTCGTTTTATTGTGTCTAAAATATATGTTTAAAGTTTGTGTGATTTGAATGCTGAATTCTTAGTTTATTTTTTTTTTATGTTATTCTTTTTTATTTATTGTTATATTTAATTATATTTATTTTTATATTTTTTAAATCCATTTCAGAGTGTGGTTCGGATTCCACAAAAAAAGTAGGTCCTCTAAGTTTAACGAAATGATGATAAAAGCATATTAATGTTTCTGATCGTTATTTTTTTTATAAATAAAAATTTTAAAAATTTTTAATATTTTTTTAATAAATATTTTTTAATTTTATTTAAATTGTTTTTTTTATAACCAAAAAAATTAAAAATACCCCATCCATACTTTAATTTTCATAAAAAAAAACTAAGTCGGCTATCGTGACGTCATCATTTGAGCATTACTGCCTGTAGATCTAGAATGCCTTGGTATTATGTTCATTATTGCAGAAAGATAATTAAATAAATTATTAAATTAATCAATTAACTATTATTAAAATGCTTACCAAACAAAGTGAGAAAAATGCCAGGTTATAATACTAATGCCAGGTTATAAACAATTACGATTAATTAATAATACACTACAATTATTTATAAGCATTCTACATTTTCTTCTACTTTGTTTCTGTATTTTTTTTGTGACTTTTATGTGACCTGCATAAGTTATATAAAAAAGAAATTGTTCAATTATTTACAAATCTCTTTCGTTCCTAATGTAATTAATAAATAACTAACAACAATACTGATTTTATATTTTAGTCTATTGAGGAGAAAAAAAAATCGATGTTCACTTTTTCAAATTGTAATAATAATCGATAATATCTTTACATCAAAAATATAAACAGTGTACTAATAGAACATTTCATTGCCATATTTTAGGGGTAATATCGAATTCGCAAACCTATCAGTTTAATTTTGTTTTTAAATGTGTGCATAATTTTACTCTCCAAAAAAATAAATAAGATTAAAGACATGAAGAAGAAGAAACTTTTTATATTTTGTTTTTTTTTTTGTCAATTTATATTTTTTGACGTTCGGTTGACGTGTACTTTTGAAATTTGGAAGTTTTGAAATTTCAGCGATAATGCACATTTACTTTGAGAATATGTTGATAAAAGTTAATTAAATAGTGTTAAACTTTAAAATAATACTTTAATATTATTTTATAATTCTAAGATTTGCTTTCTTTGTGAACACATAAAGATAAGCATAAATATTTGGCAACAAGTGGATTTAAATAAAAAAAAACCTAAACAAATAATATTAAAAAACGTATTAAATTTTAATTATGAATGAAAACACAAAATTTTTTGTTTATGCTGCTGGTATATTTCTGTGCTATTTTTATTTTGGAATATTACAAGAGAAAATAACTAGAGGAAATTATGGGGGCGTAGTGAATGAAGATGGTACTAAAACACGAGGGGAAAAATTTACATTTACACTTGCTCTTGTTGGAATACAATGTATATGCAATTGGATATTTGCTAAAAGTAATATATATTTTTTACTGTACTATTAAATATAACAATCGAAAATTCTACGTCTTACAGGCATGCTACTTACAAAACCTCAAACTAAGGATACCACACATGTAGGTTATTATGCTTCAAGTGCATTAACTTACCTTCTGGGTATGGTAAGCTCAAATATGGCTTTACGTTGGGTTCCATATCCCACACAAGTTGTTGGAAAATCAGCAAAACCAATTCCTGTAATGCTATTAGGGGTATTAATTGGACGAAAAACATATCCAATGCAAAGATATTTCTGTGTTATTTTAATTGTGATTGGTGTTGTATTATTTATGTTTAAAGATGACCAGAATAATTCAAAACAATCGGAAAATACAGGAATGGGTGAAGTACTATTAGTTTTAAGTCTTATAATGGATGGATTAACTGGGGCGATTCAAGTATGAAAATTCTAAAGATAAATAAATTTTAAAAAAATTCACAACTAAAACCATTTTAAAACAGGAACGAATGCGTGCTACAAGTACACCTCCATCTGGTCAACAAATGATGCTCTCTATGAATGGTTGGAGTTCTATAATCTTAGGAATATCGCTTCTTGTTACAGGAGAAGGGCTTGAATTTATTGAATTTGCTAGTAGATATCCTTTTATGTTAGTGAATCTAACATTACTGGCGTTAGCAGGTGCTCTTGGACAATTGTTCATATTTATGATGGTAAATTCAGACAGTAAATCTTAATCACTTAAATATCTAAAGTCAATCCTTTTAAATTTGAATTAGGTATCTTCTTTTGGGCCATTAGCTTGTTCTGTTGTAACTACTACCAGAAAATTCTTCACTGTATTATTTTCTGTGTTATTACTTGGAAATACTCTTGTCGCACGGCAATGGTTTGGCGCTACTTTGGTGTTTAGTGGTTTATTTGCAGACATGATTTTCGGTAAAAACCGAAATAAAAAAGTACAAAATCTAAAAGATAAGGATGAAGTAGCTAAGTAAAAATATAAATGGTTTTTATTACATAGGTGAAAATTTTATTTGTAGAGTTTAAAATTTATTGTAATATTACTTATTTATTGAAGAAAAAAATATAAATACTATTTTATAAACTTTTTTTTTGTTTATTTTTCAATTAAAAAAGCACTTACAAATATTATATAAATATATAGTAATGTAAAGCAGCATTTATGTGAAATGAACAAATTTTCTAAAATCCAATCCTTATTTTTTGTTCATAATTCGCACTGAAAGGGCAATTCTATCAAAATTTGCTGTTGATAAAATTAAATATTGTTACTTATAATTTTCTTAAAAACTACGAAGGAAAATACAGTCTTTTTTCAATCTATCAGCATAAAATGCTATTATGAGTTACTATTTTTTTTTTTTATTTATTATCCAAATTTCACACCGAATTTTTTTCTAGTGATGCACGATGTGTCTGCATTATCAATATTGATAAATAGAAAATAGACCGTTGTTAAAAATTAAAAAGATAATATTAATATATTTTTTATTATATAAGTTATTCTAAGTAGTTTCATGAAATTAGACTGCTATAGTAATAAAAAATATTATTAAATTTATTTACTAGTGTAACTTATTGTCTATTGTAACTCTAAATCGGTGTTATTAATTTATATTTATTTTTATTCATATTATTTATTTATTTTGTTTGATTCATCGTATATATTTAAATTTTTTTAAATAAAAGATTCGTTTGGCGTCAAGTCCGAAGTCAAAATAAAAAATTCTTTGACACTAGGTGTCAGCAGTTAACTCCGAAACAATAAAAGAAAACATTAATAATTGCTTAATCAAATTACAACGCACACGAATATTAAATTTATAGGGATATCAGCTGTCAGAGTCAGTTCGAATCATAATTTCTAAGAGATTTTTATAGTTTTTTTATTGTCAAATAAACTAATGAATAATATAAATAAACAGTTAAAATAGTGAAAGAAAAGAGTACTAAAATGTACTTTTAAATTGTTTAAGAATTATATTTTAGGATAAATAAAGATGTAAGTTAATTTTAAGTAATTACATGTATACATGCTTTTTTGGGTTTTCTTTCTTTTAATAGGGTTCAAGCAAACATGTCAATAGAAAGTGAATTAATTTTAGCAACGGGTGGCTATGACCATACAATTAAGTTATGGCAGGCACATACTGGAGTCTGTGTTAGAACAATGCAACATGCTGAATCGGTATGTAAAATATTTTAATATTGGAAAACATTGTTTCTTAATTAATTATAATTTATAGCAAGTAAATGCCCTCGATATCACACCTGATAAGACAATGCTCGTCGCTTGCGGCTATCAACACATACGTTTATACGACATGCAATCAAATAATCCAATCGCTAATTTTGAAGGAATTAATAAAAATGTTATAAGAGTTGGATTCCAGGTATGGAACACACAATAATTATTATACATGGTGTAAGAAACTATTTTGCTTACTATTGTTGGTATATTAACCTAAAAGTAACTTTGTGAAATATTTCAACACAAATTTTCTATATTTATGTTTAAAGGAGGATGGAAAATGGATGTTTACAGGCGGTGAAGATTGTCGTGTTCGGATATGGGATATGAATTCACCAAGTCCATCATGTAAACGCATATTTGATTGTTTAACACCAATTAATGGTGTTTGTTTACATCCAAACCAAGTTGAAATGGCAATTGGTTCACAGGGAGGAGGAGTATATTTATGGGATATTAAATCCGATGTTCACGAACAACTTATACCGGAAGTAAATATATATTTTTCAATTTCATATATATATATATTGATATTGTTTATATTTCACAAAAGGTTGACGCATCGATACAAGACGTTTCAATAAGTCCTGATGGAATGTATATGGCAGCCGTTAATAATAAAGGAAATTGTTATATATGGAGTCTGTCAAGTAGTAGTGATAGTCAATTATCTGTACTGCAACCAAAATTAAAAATTGAAGCACATAAACGTTATGCTTTACGATGTAAATTTAGTCCAGATTCTAGGTATGCAATTACAAATTCCTTGTTGAATCTTAAATTTGTTTGTTATATGTACTATATGTTCAAATTCAACTAACAAATGTGTATATTAATTAGTTTACTCGTAACAACATCCGGTGATGCAACAGCAAGAATTTGGAAAACATCTGATTTTACATTATGGCGTGAACTTAAAATAGAAAATGGACGTTGGGTTTGGGACGCCGCCTTTAGTGCTGACTCACAATATATTTTTACTGCATCATCTGATGGTACTGCTCGTTTATGGAAACTTGATACAAAAGATATTGAAAGAGAATATGTCGGACATCAAAAAGCAATCACTGCGTTAGCATTTCGTGATGAAATAATTTCTTAATAAACAATAAAATATTAATAATTATTAAATCAAAAATTATTTAAAATTTAATATTATTTATAAAATTTTCCTCTACTCTAATAATTCTATGTTTGTTTTAGAATTTTATAAATTCTCGTTCATCGTTTTTTGTCTTTCTGAATTTGGTTTATTATATTTCAAATTTATAATAAAGAAGTAAAATTAATTTTTTATGTTTTCCAAATTATTAAGTTCTTTCGTCACAAGTTTCAGTTCGGTATTTTGTTAAAAAATTAACATTTTTAATCTAAAAAATGAATTAATCATTACGATAATTTATTTCGAGTTCTTTATTGTTATTAAAAATGAAAACAAAAAAATTTAAGTAATTTTATCACCATTAATTTTCAATTTATTTATTTTTTTTATGGGAATAATTATTTATTTTTACTAAATAAAAAAAAATTAAAATATATTTACATAAAATACAGTTTTAAAAAATAAAAGTAACTAAAGATAATAAGTCCAATAATTCTACAATAATTTTTTTAAGGGGAATATATATGTATAATTGTATTAAATCTATTATTGTACAGTGGAAACTGTTAATTGGACAACACAAATGCTTTTTTTATTTTGTAGACATAATTATTAAAAGTATTCAAATGGGCATTCTTAAAAATAACAAAACAAGGTAACCATTTGACGGGTTTCACAATATTTTATAAACACATTTTATGCTCCTCGCAGTCTCATCACTTCTCTTCAATATTCAAAATTTTTAGTTCAATTTACTTCTATATCACTTCTATTTTAAAAAAATATTTAAGAATAGACGAAGAATAAATTGAATGGTAAACCCGAAAATTAAATAATTAATAATATTAAATATGTAGAATAAAAAGTACAAAAATAAATCGTGAAATAAGAATAAGCCTTTAAAAAATATATAGAAACTTCATGAAATAATAAACAAAAGCTTTACTGAAAAACCATTGCTATTCTTCTTCAGTCCAATCAACAAAAGTTTACTTAAAAAATAAATAGACTCTAGTAAGTCAAATGTCTAAAGCTCCAAGAACAAGAGGATTAATTTATCTAATGGATCAATAAATAATAAGGTATGTAATATGTATTTAATTTAATAAATTGGGTAAATTTTTAACTTCAATGGATTCGCGTACAGGATCTGGATCATCACCAATACAATAACTAAGTATACAAACCATATTAATTGATTCTATATTTTTTTGGTTTGCATATAGTAATACTTGTGTTATATCAGCTGGTGGACGAAATGGTTTAATACCAGGTAGCGTTGTACTAGATGGTTCCAACAAACGTAATTTACAATGCTGAAAAAAAAAATTAATATTAGAAAAGTCAAAGTAATTAATATTATTATTAAAAAAAATGGTAGTAAAAATGTTAATTATTTACTTTTGAAGCACTTGCATCAAATTGAAAATTCGTTATTGGATCAACACCTTGATTTATAGTTGAAACGACAATAATAAAAACATCAGGTCGTGGATGATCTTTAGCAAAATTTAATACAATTTTCAAACCATCTGGATCATTCATTATAATTCTGGGTGGTTCTTGACTTGGTTTTATTTTATCTAAATCAATTTCAATTTCAGCTAAACTACGGATTTCTGGTTTTGTTTCAATTATTATTTCATTTTTAACATTCATAGTTTCAGATGAATTTTTTTCATCAATTTGATCCTTTATTACTGTTGTTGTTGTTGTTAGTATTTCTATTTTATCATCACCATTAAGAATTTCTTCGTCTTCTGTATTCTTTATTGAACCAGCAGAAGAATTTATTTTTTCTTTATTTTCATTAAGGCTAGATTGTAATATACCATTTACTAATAAATCTAAATCTGGTATTTTACTAATTGAATTATTTCCTTGTTTTAATAATAGTTTATCATTAAATCTAAAATTAAAAGAAAAGAAAAAAAATTAGTTTTTAACAATAAATAATCATAATTTTATGATTTATAAAAGGATGTGAGATGAAAACGAAAAAAAAAAGAAATGGAACATTCAAATATTTTAGGATAATATTAAATTAAATAGAAATGAATTTAAGTTTTTCTTTTATTTAGATTTTAATGCAATTCTACTTACATTGATGAATTTCCTACTTTTGAATTAACAGGCATTAATATTGGAGTTGATTCAACTGCTGATGAAGCTAAATAAAAATTGTAAATTAATAAATATATATCTGATTTTTTTAATGAATTTTAATTTACCTTGTTCAATAATAATTGAGGGGGCAATTTGTGGCTTCAATATTTCATTATTTATCATCATCATATTACCGAATGGACTTTCAATATTTATATGATCAATATTTGTTAATAAATCATTTAATATTATATCTTTAGTTTTTAATTCATTTATATCATTATTTTTATTATTTTGTATAAAATCATCTACATCAATTGATGTAATTGTTTCCATTAAATCATTATTGTTAGTATTATTAATCATTGTGGATGTTGATGATGATGATGAAGATGAGGTTGTTGGAGATATTGATGATGTTGCTGTAGTTGTAGTTATCCCTGAGGATAATGTTGTGGTTGTTGTTCTTGCATTTGTAAAATCTAATAAAGATGAAAGTATTTCAACATTTGATTTTATTTGTTGTTGTGGCTTTTGTTGTTTTTTAATATTGTAATTTAAACGATTTTCCAAAACAATTGTTTTATATTTTTCAAATATTCGTGATAAATTATCCGATGCCTCTAAAATGTCTTCTAAAAGAAAATAAAAATGAAAAGAAAAATTAATAAGTTTGTTTAATAATTTATTATTAAATAAAAAGCCATTCAGTTAATTTCTTTTAAATTAGAATTTAAGAAACTTAAGTGACATAATTCAAAATTCGACTTAATTTCAAGTTTATTTTTAAATGTAATAATACTAATAATAATAAATTTTTTTAAAAACCAAAAAGTTATTTGCAGTTACACGTTCTTTTTCACATTGTAAACTAATTTTTCGTTAAACATTATTAATATGATTCCATTTTATCTTCGTTTATATATACCGATATTTCTTTTTTGCAACGCAATCAATATCTGTTTAAAATTCTTTGATAACAATCAAGGCCTATATTCAATTTTGAAATGATAGAATAATATAATATACGAGTTTGTGTTATTGCAATGAAACCTGAAATAAATATGCCATTATGTAAGCGACAATTTATTAAATTATATACTTTAAACTCAACTTCGTTAAAATAACAAGCATATTTCAAATTGCAGTCATTCAAATAGCGAATAACTTTGATATAAAATACATTCAATAATCACAATCATTATATGTATAATGAATTAGTTTGCACATAAAAAAATAAAATAACAAAGCCAAAATGAAAAGATAAAACGGACATTTGTTTAACTAGTAAAAAATGTTGAAATCAAACCAATTAAAAAATATTTCATAAATTAAAAGCAAATTTTTAATAAAGTCGAGCAAACCGTATACTAGTTAAAATGAATAACAAAAAAAAAATGTCTCATCCGCTTTAAATAGAAATTTAAATAGAAGTAAAACTTTATTCACAATGTAAGATCACAAGAATTTCTCAGGTAATTTATTTATGATCTTAACTGAGCGTAGTCCACTAAAATATTTCACAATTTTCAGATTATATTATTTTTATTCAAATATTATGCTACATACGAAATATTATGAGATCTAATTTAATACAAATAATCACAGATTAAATAAGAAGTTTTACAGTAGTACTTCTATTACATTTCTTTCCCAATTAAGGAAGAATAATAAAAAAATCTATTATAAAGTTATTGAATTCCTCGTTAATATTATTTTCGAAAAAAATAACGTATACTGTCTAAATATGATAATTCATAATTATAAATAAAAACTGATACATAAAATCAAACAATTCAAAAAATTCCATGCTTCTGATTAAAAAGAATTCTATTATGTATAAGTACTACTAATTATGTCCAGTAGAAAATAGAAACATGGTAAAAAAATTGTGATCTTTAATTATGAATCAAGTGTAAAAAAAAACTTCAAATTACTAACCAAACTGTTTCGCGAGTGTCCAAAATTGTCCCAGATTTTTATATCCATTAATATTGTCTGTAATGTCTATTTATATACATAATTTAGTTAAAAAGTATTTCTTTTAATTTTAATTCTAAAATTTATAAACAAATGATCTTTAGTTTTTGTAGATAAAGAAAGAAAAACAAATAAAGTAAATGATATAAAAATCTGGGAATTAAAATTCTAAATATTATAAAATATCAAATATTAATTCCGTAAGCAAAGAAATAACAAAAACGAAATGAAAATAAGATGAAATAAAAACAGTTTCTATTTTGAAGCACATAAGCAAAAAAGAAAAACATATATCAATTAACAAAATCTTAGAAATTTAAAAGTAATAAAAGTTAAAATGCTAGGAATTTTAAAATTTAAGAAAAAAGTTTTTTGATTTTAAAAAATGTTTTTAAGTCAATTAGTGCGTATACTAAATAAAGACAAGACCAACTAAAGAAAACTGTTATTTAAAATGAAAATCGAAAAATCTTCGATTTAAAAAAAAATCTCAACAATCAGTACTTTTAATGAGGTAAAAAATAACTGTAGAGAAGAAAAATATTGATTCCTTGTGTCATGTCTTAAAATTTCGTTTTGTTACATAATATATATTCATGTGGGAATAATTTAAACTTCTCCCCACCCACAATAATAAGAATAAAATCATGTAACAATATAAAATAGTAAAATAAAGCAACAAAAAACCTATTAACATTATTTTAACGTAAGCCAACATAAAAGAATAAAATTAACATATTTTTTTTACCTAAAGTCTCTTCATTCTCTTGTGTTTCTTGTGCAAGCCTAAGTACAGTTGGGTGTAAGTTTTCACATGTCGCAAGTAATTCATTGATGGTATGTAATTCATCTTCTGATGTTTCTCCTGGTTTATATTGATCTAACATTTCATTTAATATTGAAACATTAGCACGAACTTTTTGTAGTTCCAATAGACGTAATGATTTTTGATTTGATTTTTTTTCATCCTGAAAAAAAAATTAGAAAATTTCAAATATTGTACGTATCTTGTTTATTTCTTGTTAGAATAATTCAAATTCTAGTAAATAAATAACTACTACTATATAATTGATTTGTGTTTATGAAAGAAAAGTAGAAAAAAAAATGTATATACCGACAACTATAATACGTACTTCTTTCACCATATTTTGTATTAATAAATTAGCAGCATGAACATCTAAGGGATTTTTACTTTGTAATAATTTACGCAAACGTTTTGATTTTTCATCTTCTTGTGGTTGTTGTTTTATACAACTATTAATAGATGCTGTTACTGGTGTTATGTTTTTTTGTATTTGATGATCAACAGTAATACTTTGTGCTGGCTCATGTATAACACCTTGTGTACGTAACATATCATAAGCTTCCTTTATTTTAGTTTCAATAGGATATTGCACTGTCCATATCAATAATAAATCTAAAATCTACAAAAAAACAAAATAAATTAAAAATATTTATTTGTCTTTTGTGGTTTCTTATCTCTTTATTTTACGTGCCTTATCTCGAATAATTTTTGGTGTAATATTCCCTCTATACTTTTTAGAGACTAATTTTATAAGTTCATTTAAGAAACGAAATTTACCAATTTCAGATTGAAATTCAACACCACATTTACTCATGCACTCCTCTAGAACCTGTAATGTAATTACAGTTACTGAAATTTTTTAAAAAATAATTGCTATTTTATAATTACACTCAAAGCATTTAATGATTCTTTAATTGAATTTGATTGAATTTTGTTTGCAATTATTTTTGTTGCTGTATTTGACAAATGAGATTCTAATTGAATAGCCTCGCAAAAACAGTCCAAAGCTGTTATGTCCATTTCATCAAAATCAGGATTAATTGCACGTTCTAAAATCACATGAATTTAAATAAAGTATAAATAAAAAAATTATATACATGATAAAAAAAATGTAAAAAGGACGCATAATATTTTCACACAATTTATTTAAATACGTTCAGAAGAAAACAATTCAAAAAGCATCTTACGAAATAAGGATTCCAGTTTTTTAGTAGACAAGTTCATGATGAATAAAAATGTTTTATTATTCAAAATTTTAATATATTTTTTATAATTGTACACTTTGACTATCGTTCATTATTTGACGTTTCACGATTTATTTTAATTTAAAGAAAGAGAGTTCAGACTTCAGAAAAAAAAATCAAAAAAAGGAGAGAAACTCTGCTAAATAAAAATGAACGCCCTTCAAACGAGTATGCATATAACAATTATAATTCATATATTTATACTTATTTCAGTTCAGTGCGTGTGGAGACGAAACTGAGCAAGACAGCCGTAGAAAATTAAAATGCAAATCTTCAAAAATCATTCAAAAATCAAACGTCAACCGTCAAGCCTACTGAAATCGTCTCAGTTTTAGTAATTAATAAAAATTAAAGCTGTAAAATACACATATTTAAAATGTCGTCTTCGTTCCAAGAAACGCAGTAAGTACATCATTTATCTTTAAATATAGAAAGATCACTATGATTGTTAATTCAGGAATAATTTATGACGTAAAGACAATACGCATCAAGACAATATTGTTCGTTAATCGTTATTACACAATTGTCTTTTACTCATTTAATTAAATTATATACCTACTTATATTAAATATTATTAGTCTTTAAATTTGAAGCTGTTTAAGATGCTTGTTTTTACTCTGAATGAAATACAAATTTAATTCTCATTTTTTTCATATTTATTTTATATATAAGATATACTTTATGTAATATCTTATTTTTGGCTCTTGAATATTTAGATTCAATTAATTCCATTTTATGCTTTTTATATTTGACTTAACTTATCCGTAAATTTATTCATTTTATTTCAAATTGAATAGTACGTTTCCGAAGGGAATAATACTATTAGAACCTCTTGTTTTTTTTTTTGTAAAATTCAGTCACTGTTGACTGATTATGATTAGTACTTTTTTTTTCTAAGCTGCTAATTTTCTATTTTTAATTAGCCAAATTCTTTCTCGCAGTTGAGCACTCATTTTCCATAAAAGAAAGAAAAGAACGATATTTTTTTCTGAGTTCCACATTTATTCATTTAATATTATATTCTTTGTATTTGATTTTTTTTTTTCATTAAAAAATTAATTTTCAAGATGATAATATTTTAAAAAAAAAATTATTTTACACTTTCCTGATCACGTTTAAATATTTACCTGTAAACAAGATCATGTGGAAATTTTTACAATGAAAGCAGATTTTCGCAAGTATTGTGATCTCATAGTTCCGAACTTATAAATATTTTTTAAATTTAATGATGACATATATGTAACCAAATACCTTATATGATGTTTTGGAATAATTTTGTATAAGCCGGCAAAACCTTTTTATATTCAGAATATTTTAATTTATGATTTTTTTTTTCAAAAGACAAACTGTAACAGAAGAAATAAAGCAGCATACACTGAATACATTACATACATTAACGGAATTATGGACTCAAACATTTGAACCTGACATGTGTCAGGATAATGTGCGTAAACTATCCGAACATGTAAAGACTTTCTACGATGAAGTCATTGATGAAATGAATCGAAGGCAATCAACCATCGTAAATGAAATTAAACGTAATACAATTTATTATTTAATTTTGAAAAAAACGACTTACTCTTTTTAATTGAATTCAGATTTACAAGATGAGGCAACGGACTTGAAACGACTGTTAAATGTAAACATTGACCTGCCGTTCAATACAAACATTCCGTTATATACAATGAAAATACAACTCGATTCAAATCTACAGGCTTTAAGAAATCAGTTAAAAAAAAGGCGTGATCTAATTTATGAAATTCTTGTTGAACAAGAAAAATTATGTGATGGTAAGTTTTTAAAAAACATTCCGATTATATCAATTCAAATCTGTTTTTTCCTTAACAAATTATTATAGAACTTGGTGAAAATCCTCGTGAATTATTCGATGATCCTCTACCTACAGAAGATGTACTTAAAGATTTTCAAATGTATTTAGATACATTGAAAATAGAAAGATCTAGTAGAGTAAATGAAATATCTAGTTTAAGGCATCAAATTCATAATTTGTGTTCACAATTGGATCTACCTCTAATAACCGAATATGAAAATAATTTATTAAATGACCCTAATCTACCTTTAACACAATCAAGTTTAAAAAAATTGCGAGATCTTTATGATCTTTTGTTTAAACAAGTGGAAGAAACAAGGGAAAAAATTGAAGAAATGAAAAAAAAATTGGAGGTTCTTTGGAATTTTCTTGATGTTGATACTACAATCAAAGAAAAATTTAAAAAATATACTGGTTATTCTCAAGATGTGTTTGATAAATTTTATTGCGAATTGGAACGTTGTGAAACAGAAAAACGTCAAAATATTAAATTATTTGTTGATCGAACACGTCAAGATATTGAATCGTGGTGGGAAAAGACATTGAAGTCTAATACTGAAAAAACTCGCTTTTCAAATTTTGCTTCAGACTGTTACACAGAAGATCTGTTAACCTTACATGAACTTGAATTAGATGATTTAAAAAGGTTCTATTATGATAATGAGTAAGTATTTTTTATTTATTTTATTTTAAATTTTTTGCTTTTCATTATTTTTTTTTTTTTTTTAGAAAAATATTTACATTAATACAAGAAAGGCAAACTCTTTGGGATCGAATGGAAGCATTAGAATGCAAAGCAAAAGATCCTGGCCGATACAATAACCGTGGTGGACAATTATTAAAAGAAGAAAAAGAGAGAAAAATGATTTCATCTAAACTACCCAAAATTGAGTCTGAGTTAATTCAATTAGTTCAAAATTATGAAACAATCAATAATAAAAAGTTCACAATTTTTGGTGAATTAGTAGAGAATATAATTGAACATGACTGGGAGAATAAAAAAGAAGAAAAAGATAAATTAATGAGTGCAAGGAAATTAGCTGTTAATTCAGTTACACCAACCGTTAATCGCACTTTCAAAACACCAATGTCAACTAGACAAAATTCAATAGTAAAAAAAATTACTTCGAGTTCTAAATTGTAAGTATTATTTTGTATTTTCTTTTCCATTTGGAATTTTTATTATTTTTTTTTTCTTGTTTAGACAATCGATATTATCGTCAAAGAGGAAGCCCGAAGTAAATCCTGCTAAAAGGAGTCTTTTTATTTCTCTTGATCCAAAAACAATTAGATCGAGAACCAAAGCTCCTGCTAAACCTTTAATTTCTACGGCCAATAAACGCAAAGTAAGAAAAAGCTTGTATTTTTAACGTTTTTAAATAACGTTTTCTTTTTACAGTCAAATCGTTTAAGTGCAGGAAAAACAAAAGAAAGGCGCATATCCAAAGGTCGTGTGGAAAAAAAACGTCCCCAAACTAAAATCGATGCATCTTTCACATCTGATTCTGTAAATTATGCTTACTTTAAGGTAAAATAAAATACCAAATTTATAAATCCTACTATAAAAAGTAAGCTTTCACATTATTA
This sequence comes from Pedicia rivosa, assembly GCA_963082725.1. Taxonomy (NCBI): domain Eukaryota; kingdom Metazoa; phylum Arthropoda; class Insecta; order Diptera; family Pediciidae; genus Pedicia; species Pedicia rivosa. The sequence continues at coordinate 25,899,377 of OY720153.1, forward strand.
ATATAAATAAATTTCATTTAAAACATAGGATTATATTGGAGAACGATCACCATGTAGATCTTCAATAATGATAACAACTGAAAAAACTCCAATTAAAACTAAGATTCCAGGGACACCAAGAACATTACGTATTCCACGTGAGAATACCTTTTTAAATAAAACACCTGGGCGCATTGGAATGAAAACACCGTCACCTGGGAGTAGCCGTAAATTTACTACTACTAATTTACCAATTATTATGTAAGAATTTTTTTTTAAAAGAATTAAAATTTAAAAAAACCTTTAAATGCAATTTTTTGTGTGATTAAGTTTATTTTTGCGTTTTTTATTTTTAATTCATTTTAAATCGTTTTTACGAATATAAGAATTTGTTTTTTTTTTTATTTTGTTACCTTTGTATTATTATTATATTAAGAACTTTTATTTACATATTTTAAGTTTTTCATTAACCTTAAAAAATAAAATAGAAAAATTGTATGTGTAAAATAATTTTTTTTTGCTTTTATTCACAACTTCACTTTATTCATTTTTCGTGACGTTAACAAGATTTAATTATTTCTATTATGGAATTTATTCGTTACTTTTGAAATTATTTCTGACTATTTTTTTCTCACTTTAGGCTATTTTTAATTTAGTTTTTAAATTTATGCAAACTTGAATATTTGTAGGTAAATTAATTATCTAAATTAATAGATTAAATTTCTCATAATAGTTATTTACATTAATTATCTTGAAAAATGTAATTAAATAATTAAAAAATAACTAAATTTTGCTATAATTGATAAATATAAAAAGATATTTCTGGAAGCACGCAAATGTATACATATAATTAAATATTGGAGATCAGTTGACGATTGGATTTTAAAAAAAGTTATGGCGATGGAAGATGGATGTATATATTATTATTTTAATGGTTTAAATTGTTTCAATTAAATTTAATTTTGGAATCTAGAGACATTTAAATTCATTTATGTTTTTGATTTACGATCTTTTTTTGAATTGACAATAGGATGTATAGAAGCTTTATTAAATATAAAATAACTTAAATAAAATCAAGGAATTCAGAAGTAATTTTTGTATATTTAATTTAAAAACAAATGAAAATTGGATCTTTACTACAATTCTAAAGTAATCTATTATTTTATTATTCTTTATAATTATTGTTATAGTTGTTATTATTTTTATTTTATCATCACTATTAATCTTCTGTATTTTCCATGGAACCAGCAAAAGATTATATTTTTGTAATATATCATTTCCTAATAAATCTAAGTCTGAATTGAACCTGAAATTAAAAATAGAAGAGAAAAAACATTAATTTTAATAAATAATCATAATTTTACGATTTATTAAAGTAAGATGAAAACAAGACAATAAGCAATAATGATTTTTGATGATGAAACAAATTATGAAATAAAGCATAAGTGAAATTTAATTGGGAAGAAAATGGACTTTCAATCTTTTTAATTTGTTGGTAAAGATTACCTTTCCTTGAATAGAAATCTTGTTATTCAAAATAGAACTTGACGTACATTTTGTAATTCAAAAAGACGCAAAGATTTTTGATTTAACTGTGTCATCCTGAAAATAGTTAAGAAAATTTAAAAAAATTAGTCCAAGGATAATTAAAATTCTGGTAAATAAATAACTACCGTATGTTATAACTATATTTAATAATTTTGAGTTTATGAAAGAATAAAAGCAGATTTTTTCTTAAGACAGACACCTAATAAAAAATATATATAATTACAAATATTTGTATCATGCATACGATTGAACTAGTAGTAAATGAAATATCTAGCTGAAGTTAAGACTTCAAATTCATAATTTATGTACACAATCACAATTCAATTTACCTCTAATACTTAACCGAGTATGAAAATAATTTATTAAATTATTAATCTACCTTTAACACAATGAAGTTTAAAAAAATTGATCATAAAGATATCTTTTGTTTAAAAACGTGGAAGAAACAAGAGAAAAAATTGAAGAAATGAAAAAAAAAAATTGGAGATCCTTTGGAATTTTCTTGATGTTGATGTTGAAAGAAAAATTTAAAAAATATACTTACTGATTATTCTCAAAATATTTTTGATAAATTTTATTGTAAACTACAGCGTTGTGATTGTGAAACAGAAAAAAGTCAAGATATTAAATTATTTGTCAAGATATTGGATTGTGGTGGAAAAAAACTCGCTTTTCAAATTTTGCTTCAGACTGTTACACGAGCTATATGAACTTTATTTAGATTATTTAAAAAGGTTCTAAGTTAGCTGATTCTAGCCACACTTTTGACAGTAGCCATCCACACTTTTGACAGCTAGGGGAAATTGTATGGTGGAGTGGGGGAAATGATTTTTTCATGCTACCATACTATATTTATTATAAATATTTTAAAAAATTATTAAATAAATAATAAAAAGACAGTAATTTCAAAATAATTTGTTTTATTTATATTTTTAGTTCTTTCAGAAATGTTTTTTTACAGCAAATACGTAACAAAATAATGTAAATGGATATGAAGAACTTTATTGCTTATCCGTGACCACTTTTCATAAGATTTTAATTTGTTTATAACTAAAGGCTGCACGGTAGATTTTATTATTTATATAGATTCCTAAAGTTCCAAGGAATACTCTAAAATATAGTTTGATTAAGTTCACATGTAGATCTCCACAAAATAAATCCAATTATGTCAGCATAACATTTTTCCGTGGATATTTTTTTTTTATAAACAATTCCATTTGTTAACAACTAAATTATGCACGGTAGATTTTATATACTCTATAGATGCACTGGAACTTCAGGAACACACTAAAATCAAAATTCTGGTCAGTTCATATGTTAAACTTAACAAATTAAATACTTTTATGACTGCAATGCATTTGACAGTTGCTTATCCGTGAAGAAAAAAAATTTATTAACAAATGAATTTGTTAAAAACAAAACAGTGCACGGTCTGTTTTATTATTTATATTTAGTCACTGGAACTTTAGGAACAAGACAAAAATATAGTTTTATTTAGATTACTTTAAATTCATACACAATAAATCATTTTATTTCAACAATATTTTGACATATCGTTATACGTGCAAGACAAAAATTTAATAGTTTAATTTGTTATTAATTACGGTTTGTACGGTCGATTTTGTTAAATATTTTCAAATACTGTAACTTAAAGAACATACGAAAAATAATTAATAAATAATTAATGTTTAAAAAAAAATGTGTAGTAAAATTTTTTACTGCACAAAATTTGAATTAAACACTTAAAAAAAAATTTTTTTTAAACTAACATTAATTTATTGGCTATTCTTATACTAATTCAAATTTATTTACATCATTTAATCTACTATTTGTTGGTAAAATATCTCAAAATTAATCATTTAATATAAAAAAATATCAAACCAAATTTTTGAATGCGCGGCCAATTTTAGTTCAACATTTTACCACAGCGCCATCTAACATACAATATACCAAACTTATATGACGCCATCTACATTTTTATTTTGTAATATGGATATTAATGCATATGTTTTATATTACATAAAATATGTTTTATAACTTTTTATGTTTTAAATAATATATAAATTCGTTATTTATTTTATTATAAATTCAATTTTCTTTTAAATTTATGGACACAAATTTCACACTGCCTTGCATGGTTTTTATTAATGTAGAAAAAAATGCTATAACAGTTTTTTAAATTAAACTACGACAGAATAAAAACAATAAAATATTTTTTTATTTATTTTTTTTATTTGATTTAATGCACTTATTACATATTATATTATGTTATGCTATCATTTGTGTGGGCTAAGGGAAAACCACTTTGCGTATTGAGCTCTTTTTGTAAAATGAAAATCATAAAAATAATAAATAATTTATTAAAAATAAAAAAATAAATTGTTCATCTTACTATTGTTATTGGGTGTGTATGGAATATCACACAATATTTCTTTGCATTGGCATAACAAAAAAAAATAACAACAATTCAAATTTTAATTTAAATTAAATATCATTTCAGTATAATTTGGTGATACATATACTTACCATTCCATTACTTACCACCCTATATGAATCCTTAGATATAAATCAAACAAGAAAAAAAAATGCAAAACCAACAAATTTGTTTCAATAAAATTTATTTTATTAATTACATCGATAAAAAATGGTACAAAAAATCTTATTTTTATTTTGTCTGAATATCGTTTATCCTTGCGCTCGGAAACGAGCTCGTTCTGAACGCCAACTACTTAATCTAAATATACTTAAAATTAAACTTAACTAATATTACATACATACACATATTCAATTATAGTTGGTTAATTGAATATGTGTATGTACATAATAATCACTTAAAACTACTCTTACGTTGCCTTTGAAAATTTAAGGCACGAACATCTTATGAAAAGGTGGTACACAGATCTTTTAAAAGTCTTCCATCTTGTTCTCTTCTTTAGTTGAGAATCCGAACATTCTGCTTCAACATTTACTTCTTCCGTTATTTCTTCTGTATGACAAGGTTCTATTTCCAATGAATTAGAACAATGTCCTAAAGAGTCTTCGGATGCAATCGAATCAGAATCTGATGTTGTTGCACATCTGGACTTTAAATAATCAAAATACGTAAAAGCATCAAGAATTTCTTTTGAATTTTCAGCTACGTCGAATTGAACTAGTTTTCGTCCTTTAAAAGATCTGATAAAAGATTTTCTAACTGTTTTTCTAATAAGATCGTTTATTATTTCACGCACATTAACAAAACTTTCACTTTCGCAAGGAACTATAATGTTATTTGCTGTGTTGATAATAATTTCAATTATTTCGGAAACAATTAAAACATCACACGGAAACATAATATTGCCGAACTCCATTCTTAAATTTTCAAATGACAACTGAAAATTAATATTTGTTTATTTACTTTTATAGACTTTTTTTTACTTAGCCTACTTTGATTTAATTTAGAAAAAAAAATTAAGAATTAAAATAACAAACAGGTTGGTTTTCTTTCAAACAAAATAAAATAATGTTTAATTTTTAGTGTTAGGAAATCTGAGACTTCGAGAGTTTACAATTAATTTAAATTATAAAATTTAAAAAAATATTAATAGAACTTTTTGTAATTTAACCGGCGACATAATTTTTAAATATGTATATTTGTTGCCATCTAGGCTTTCATACTTAAATTAAGTTTTACCGTATTGAAATGTCAAAACTCAAAATATTATAAATTAAAATCGTAAATGTGAGGTTAAGATTTAAGAATATATTTATTTATAAATGTGTTCTGAAAATTTTAAATAAAAATTAAAAAATATATAAAAATGGAAGAAATTAATAGTGAAGTTAAAGTTTCGAATGATAATGAGAAAGTTTCAATAAATAACAAACGTTGTTGTGATGATGATCAAGAAGAAATAATTTATATAAATAAACAAAAACGTGATAATAAAAGAGGAAATCGAGGACAAAATAAAGTATTATCATCCAATCTACATAGATTAATGAAAATTAAACAATAATTATTTTATTTCAGTCACGTCCAAAACCTTTTAAGGAATCCCGAGATGTTAAATTGAGTAAAACATTGGTTGAAGGAGAAGAAAATGCTAAAAATTGTTCCTACAAGAACTGTATTTTTATTCATGATATTGAAACATATTTAAAAACAAAAGGAGAAGATATTGGGCCTTCATGTTGTATTTATTCAACGCGTGGTTATTGCCATTATGGATTAACTTGTCGTTTTGCACGTTCTCACATGGATGAAAATAATCATAACAAAGTCTTGGATACATATGATAAAAATACTAAAACTCAAACATTTAATCAGATTAGTTATGGTAAGTTGAGCAAAACCATATCATGACTATTATCTTACTTTATTTTTCTAGAGTTACAGATGAAAGAAATCATACAATTTTGATATCTCTAAGAAACTAGTTGAAGAAATGGAACAAATTAGAATCAGTGAAAAGAAAACTGATAATGACGAACAGACGACAAATAATGATGACAAAGTTTCTTCAGTTACAAAGTGTATTGGTTATTCTTCATACGCCGATATTATCAAAGATGAACATGAAAAGAAAAAAATTGATTTTCGAGAGAAACTTTTATTAAGGCCTTTAACAACAGTGGGCAATTTACCATTTCGGAGAATTTGTAAAGAATATGGTGCTGATGTTACATGTGGTGAAATGGCTTGTTCATGCCGCACAAGAATGGGCATTAACTAAAAAACATGTGTCAGAAGATATTTTTGGTGTACAAATCTGTGGACTTTATGTTGTGCTTTTGCTGCACAACTTTTAAATGAAAATGCAGAAATTGATTATATTGATTTAAATTTAGGATGCCCAATTGATTTAATATATCAACAGGGTGGTGGAGTGCTTTGTTTCGTCCACTGAATATATTAGAAGTATTGATTAAAAGTTGTTCGATATTATTAGGTGATAAACAATTAAAACTCGTTAAAGAATTTATGCAAATGAAAGTGTTGCAGATGAATTGGTACCAAAGTTTGAGGAATGGGGGGCAAGCATGGTTACAGTAAGTATCTTTACTTTTACAATTAATTAGCCACAAATTGCTTTTTATTTTTTGTTTCATAAATTCATTTGCAATTTTATATATTTTTGTTTATTGGAATTTATAGGTTCATGGTAGATCGAGAGAACAAAGATGTTCGAAAACAGCGGATTATATACAAAAATTTGCTGAACAAGCTAAAAATATTCCAATTGGTAATAGTGATATTATTAATGACGAAAATTATAATGAAGCAACAGTAAGTTCCTTCATTAATTCAAAATATATTTTTAAATTAATTCTAATTCTTTCAATATTTTTATCAATACAGAAAATTTCTTCCATTGTGTTTCTGGTGTGATTGGGCGTGGACCTTTAATAAAACCATGGTTATTTCAAGAAATAAAAGAACAAAAATCATTAGATCCATCCAGTAAAGAAAGATATGAAATGATGCAGAAATATGCTAATTATGGTCTTGAACATTGACGTAGCGATACTAATGGAGTTCAAATACAAGAAAGCAATTATTAAGTAAAATTATATGTTAATAATAAAGCACAACAAAAACCGTTACAATTAATACATGCATTAGTTCTTGACAGTAAACATACTGGCCAACAAACAATGGGTGCACAAACAATTGTTGAAATGTATTTAGCTGATACAACAGATAATATTCATTCAACAGTAATGAAAATAAATGATAATTTACAAATGGATACAACTACAACAACAACAACTACTACAGAAACACAAGAAAATCAAGAAGAAATTCGTACAAATATGAATGAATATTTATTAGAAAATGGTTTAACAAATTTTGATATAACAAATTCAAATTTATTAGACGGTAGTGCATTAACATTTGATAATGATTTTTTTAGATTAAGTAGTTGGCGTTCAGAACGAGGGCTCGTTTCCGAGCGCAAGGATAAACGATATCCAGACAAAATAAAAATAAGACTTTTTGTACCATTTTTTATCGATGTAATTAATAAAATAAATTTTATTGAAACAAATTTGTTGGTTTTGCATTTTTTTTCTTGTTTGATTTATATCTAAAGATTCATATAGGGTGGTAAGTAATGGAATGGTAAGTATATGTATCACCAAATTATACTGAAATGATATTTAATTTAAATTAAAATTTGAATTGTTGTTATTTTTTTTTGTTACTTTTTTTCTTTATTTGTAAAACTAAAATTATAGAAATACACATAAAAGAAAAAAAAGGAATAAAAACAGCAAAATTAAAAAACAAACAAAGAAACATAAAAGTTTAATAGCACCAATTAATTCTATTTGTTTATTATTTTTGTTTTGCATTGTTATATCTGCGTGTGTGTATCTATTGTTCCTGGTAATCGTCTTTTAATATTGGTACACCCATATGTTTATTTGTAAGAAAATCAAATTCTGGACGACTTAAATTTGCATTTTTTATATCAGCCGGTTGTATTGGTTGTTCATTCGATGAACTAAACAAGAAAATAAAAACATTTTAAAGTTTCTGTTAAAGCATATTTGAAAATATATTACCTTTTACTTCCATACGCAAGACGTATTAAGTTTTCGGTGAAACTTTGTAATACATTGGCCAATATATTTTGTGCAGCTGGATAAAATACGTCTGGAAATAAATAAATACATAAAAAAAAAATTAATAACCAAAAATAAAGTTTGAAAACATTTGAAGGGTTTTTATTGAATTAAGTTGTTTAGGAAAACATTTTTATGATTTCATAGGACTATTTGAATAAAGAAGAAGAAACATAAAATAAATAAAATCTCACCTGAAATAATCTCTTCTGGTTTTAATCTAATACCAATATCTTCTGTTAATTCAGCTATAAATTGTCCTTCTTTTTCAATACTAGATGGTAATGGAATCCATATTTGTAATTTACTTTTATTATTTATTTCTGTTACAACATTTTTTTGTTTCACCCTATTATGATAATTATATTTACCATTATCATCATTATGTTCATCATCATTTTCAACATCAATTATATCATCAATTTTTGTTATATTATTCATTTTATTTATTATAATATCATTTGTCCATTCATATATATCATGACATATTACAACAACATTTATTGTAATATTATTTAATTTTTCCCTTTTTATTTCATTTTCAACAATTTCTTTAATATTCTCATTATTTATTATATTAGAATTTATTTGATTTAATTTTATTAATGGTATATACGCAAATTTTCTAGCATATAATAATACTTCTTTTGTTGTCCATAAATCTTTTTTTTTTAATATTGGATGTAATTTTATCATACGATTTATTAATTTTGCACGAAACCATTCATAACAGATTTGTTTTGATTTTGTAATTTTATTAAATTGTTCATTTGTTTCAACAATAAATGGAAAATTTGTACGATATGATTGATCATTTGCTAATGAATTAATTAATGGTAATTTTTTTAATAAATATTCAACACCATTACGTACATTTAGAAAATCAATTTTTAAAAATATTGTCTCAAATTAAATTTCTTTTAGAAGTAAATAGATATAACATTTATTTACTCCTTACCATTAGGCTATATTAATCATAATGATTAATATTTTTCAATTTAAATTAAAGTTATTTAAGGAAAAATTGATGGACTGAAAAAACCTTCTATGCCACAACTGAGACACGAACTCAGGACCTTTCACTATCCGGGTGACTGCTCTACCTGTTGTCTCAAATATTTTACGGTAATTTATTATTGTTTTCTTTACCATTGATCTATTATTTTTTAATAGAAATATTGATTTTGTTTCAATTAATTTTGTTGATAAATTATTATTAGTATTATTATTTGTTTTTTGTTCCAATTGTGTAAATAATTTTTATATTATTTGGAATAGTTACTGAATCAGTTAATTGATTTATTTTATTTACTGTAAGATTTTTATCAGAATTATTCATTTGTTGTTGTTTATGATACATAATTTTTTTCGCATAATCATGATCAGTATGTTCAAAATTTGATTTTGTTAAATAATTATGATTATTTTTAATTGATATTAAATCTTTGTTATTCATTGTTTTTAATAAACTTTTTGGTTTTAATAAACTCATTTGTTTTAATTTTTGTTTTTGTGTTGGATCAACAATATATGTCCATTTTTTTTAATCATTTGATTTTTTGATAATAATATCCGTTCAAATGTTGCTGCTGATGTTGATGTTGAGATCTTTTGTAATTTTGGTACAATATTATAGTGTCTCTTTAAATTTTTCACTATCGGTGTTGAATTTTCTTTTGGTAATATTGTTTCTGTTCCTGTTTTTATAATTGGCAAAGTTGTAGTTGATGTTGTTGTTGCTGTTGTTGCAGGTAAACAGTTAAGCAATCTAAGCTTAATAATGTGTTTTGTTGGAGTAGTTTTTAATGATTGTGCTGATGATGATAACAATAGCGATAATGACATTAATTTACTTATATCTTTTGTTATACCATTTAATGTTATTCCATTTGTTACAGTTTTTTCTATATTTTCTTGTTTTATATTTTTCATAATATTCTGTTTTTCTATTTCTTTTGTACTACTTATATTATTTGTTAGAATTTTGTTATTTTCTAATTTATTATGATCAAGTTTTTCTTTTGTTACATCTTTTATGATAAAATCATTTAAATTTCCATTTTGATTATGATCTTCTATAACAACCTCTTCAATTATATTTTCATTTATATAATCGTTTATATTAAAACCTAAATTATTTAATTTATTTGCTATATTTGGATTGATACTAAAAAAAATCATTATCAAATGTTAATGCACTACCGTCTAATAAATTTGAATTTGTTATATCTAAATTTGTTAAACCATTTTCTAATAAATATTCATTCATATTTGTACGAATTTCTTCTTGATTTTCTTGTGTTTCTGTAGTAGTTGTTGTTGTTGTAGTTGTATCCATTTGTAAATTATCATTTATTTTCATTACTGTTGAATGAATATTATCTGTTGTATCAGCTAAATACATTTCAACAATTGTTTCAGCACCCATTGTTTGTTGGCCGGTATGTTTACTGTCAAGAACTAATGCATGTATTAATTGTAACGGTTTTTGTTGTGCTTTATTATTAACATATAATTTTACTTAATAATTGCTTTCTTGTATTTGAACTCCATTAGTATCGCTACGTCAATGTTCAAGACCATAATTAGCATATTTCTGCATCATTTCATATCTTTCTTTACTGGATGGATCTAATGATTTTTGTTCTTTTATTTCTTGAAATAACCATGGTTTTATTAAAGGTCCACGCCCAATCACACCAGAAACACAATGGAAGAAATTTTCTGTATTGATAAAAATATTGAAAGAATTAGAATTAATTTAAAAATATATTTTGAATTAATGAAGGAACTTACTGTTGCTTCATTATAATTTTCGTCATTAATAATATCACTATTACCAATTGGAATATTTTTAGCTTGTTCAGCAAATTTTTGTATATAATCCGCTGTTTTCGAACATCTTTGTTCTCTCGATCTACCATGAACCTATAAATTCCAATAAACAAAAATATATAAAATTGCAAATGAATTTATGAAACAAAAAATAAAAAGCAATTTGTGGCTAATTAATTGTAAAAGTAAAGATACTTACTGTAACCATGCTTGCCCCCCATTCCTCAAACTTTGGTACCAATTCATCTGCAACACTTTCATTTGCATAAATTCTTTAACGAGTTTTAATTGTTTATCACCTAATAATATCGAACAACTTTTAATCAATACTTCTAATATATTCAGTGGACCAAACAAAGCACTCCACCACCCTGTTGATATATTAAATCAATTGGGCATCCTAAATTTAAATCAATATAATCAATTTCTGCATTTTCATTTAAAAGTTGTGCAGCAAAAGCACAACATAAAGTCCACAGATTTGTACACCAAAAATATCTTCTGACACATGTTTTTTAGTTAATGCCCATTCTTGTGCGGCATGAACAAGCCATTTCACCACATGTAACATCAGCACCATATTCTTTACAAATTCTCCGAAATGGTAAATTGCCCACTGTTGTTAAAGGCCTTAATAAAAGTTTCTCTCGAAAATCAATTTTTTTCTTTTCATGTTCATCTTTGATAATATCGGCGTATGAAGAATAACCAATACACTTTGTAACTGAAGAAACTTTGTCATCATTATTTGTCGTCTGTTCGTCATTATCAGTTTTCTTTTCACTGATTCTAATTTGTTCCATTTCTTCAACTAGTTTCTTAGAGATATCAAAATTGTATGATTTCTTTCATCTGTAACTCTAGAAAAATAAAGTAAGATAATAGTCATGATATGGTTTTGCTCAACTTACCATAACTAATCTGATTAAATGTTTGAGTTTTAGTATTTTTATCATATGTATCCAAGACTTTGTTATGATTATTTTCATCCATGTGAGAACGTGCAAAACGACAAGTTAATCCATAATGGCAATAACCACGCGTTGAATAAATACAACATGAAGGCCCAATATCTTCTCCTTTTGTTTTTAAATATGTTTCAATATCATGAATAAAAATACAGTTCTTGTAGGAACAATTTTTAGCATTTTCTTCTCCTTCAACCAATGTTTTACTCAATTTAACATCTCGGGATTCCTTAAAAGGTTTTGGACGTGACTGAAATAAAATAATTATTGTTTAATTTTCATTAATCTATGTAGATTGGATGATAATACTTTATTTTGTCCTCGATTTCCTCTTTTATTATCACGTTTTTGTTTATTTGTATAAATTATTTCTTCTTGATCATCATCACAACAACGTTTGTTATTTATTGAAACTTTCTCATTATCATTCGAAACTTTAACTTCACTATTAATTTCTTCCATTTTTATATATTTTTTAATTTTTATTTAAAATTTTCAGAACACATTTATAAATAAATATATTCTTAAATCTTAACCTCACATTTACGATTTTAATTTATAATATTTTGAGTTTTGACATTTCAATACGGTAAAACTTAATTTAAGTATGAAAGCCTAGATGGCAACAAATATACATATTTAAAAATTATGTCGCCGGTTAAATTACAAAAAGTTCTATTAATATTTTTTTAAATTTTATAATTTAAATTAATTGTAAACTCTCGAAGTCTCAGATTTCCTAACACTAAAAATTAAACATTATTTTATTTTGTTTGAAAGAAAACCAACCTGTTTGTTATTTTAATTCTTAATTTTTTTTTCTAAATTAAATCAAAGTAGGCTAAGTAAAAAAAAGTCTATAAAAGTAAATAAACAAATATTAATTTTCAGTTGTCATTTGAAAATTTAAGAATGGAGTTCGGCAATATTATGTTTCCGTGTGATGTTTTAATTGTTTCCGAAATAATTGAAATTATTATCAACACAGCAAATAACATTATAGTTCCTTGCGAAAGTGAAAGTTTTGTTAATGTGCGTGAAATAATAAACGATCTTATTAGAAAAACAGTTAGAAAATCTTTTATCAGATCTTTTAAAGGACGAAAACTAGTTCAATTCGACGTAGCTGAAAATTCAAAAGAAATTCTTGATGCTTTTACGTATTTTGATTATTTAAAGTCCAGATGTGCAACAACATCAGATTCTGATTCGATTGCATCCGAAGACTCTTTAGGACATTGTTCTAATTCATTGGAAATAGAACCTTGTCATACAGAAGAAATAACGGAAGAAGTAAATGTTGAAGCAGAATGTTCGGATTCTCAACTAAAGAAGAGAACAAGATGGAAGACCTTTAAAAGATCTGTGTACCACCTTTTCATAAGATGTTCGTGCCTTAAATTTTCAAAGGCAACGTAAGAGTAGTTTTAAGTGATTATTATGTACATACACATATTCAATTAACCAACTATAATTGAATATGTGTATGTATGTAATATTAGTTAAGTTTAATTTTAAGTATATTTAGATTAAGTAGTTGGCGTTCAGAACGAGCTCTCCTGATGATTTAGAATTTAAATTCCAAATCATCAGGAGGGCTCGTTTCCGAGCGCAAGGATAAACGATATTCAGACAAAATAAAAATAAGATTTTTTGTACCATTTTTTATCGATGTAATTAATAAAATAAATTTTATTGAAACAAATTTGTTGGTTTTGCATTTTTTTTTCTTGTTTGATTTATATCTAAGGATTCATATAGGGTGGTAAGTAATGGAATGGTAAGTATATGTATCACCAAATTATACTGAAATGATATTTAATTTAAATTAAAATTTGAATTGTTGTTATTTTTTTTTTGTTATGCCAATGCAAAGAAATATTGTGTGATATTCCATACACACCCAATAACAATAGTAAGATGAACAATTTATTTTTTTATTTTTAATAAATTATTTATTATTTTTATGATTTTCATTTTACAAAAAGAGCTCAATACGCAAAGTGGTTTTCCCTTAGCCCACACAAATGATAGCATAACATAATATAATATGTAATAAGTGCATTAAATCAAATAAAAAAAATAAATAAAAAAATATTTTATTGTTTTTATTCTGTCGTAGTTTAATTTAAAAAACTGTTATAGCATTTTTTTCTACATTAATAAAAACCATGCAAGGCAGTGTGAAATTTGTGTCCATAAATTTAAAAGAAAATTGAATTTATAATAAAATAAATAACGAATTTATATATTATTTAAAACATAAAAAGTTATAAAACATATTTTATGTAATATAAAACATTTGCATTAATATCCATATTACAAAATAAAAATGTAGATGGCGTCATATAAGTTTGGTATATTGTATGTTAGATGGCGCTGTGGTAAAATGTTGAACTAAAATTGGCCGCGCATTCAAAAATTTGGTTTGATATTTTTTTATATTAAATGACTAATTTTGAGATATTTTACCAACAAATAGTAGATTAAATGATGTAAATAAATTTGAATTAGTATAAGAATAGCCAATAAATTAATGTTAGTTTAAAAAAAAATTTTTTTTAAGTGTTTAATTCAAATTTTGTGCAGTAAAAAATTTTACTACACATTTTTAAAAAAAAATTTTTTTTTTTGATTTTTTTTTAAACATTAATTATTTATTAATTATTTTTCGTATGTTCTTTAAGTTACATAATTTTATTAAATTTTTGTCTTGCACGTATAACGATATGTCAAAATATTGTTGAAATAAAATGATTTATTGTGTATGAATTTAAAGTAATCTAAATAAAACTATATTTTTGTCTTGTTCCTAAAGTTCCAGTGACTAAATATAAATAATAAAACAGACCGTGCACTGTTTTGTTTTTAACAAATTTATTTGTTAATAAATTTTTTTTCTTCACGGATAAGCAACTGTCAAATGCATTGCAGTCATAAAAGTATTTAATTTGTTAAGTTTAACATATGAACTGACCAGAATTTTGATTTTAGTGTGTTCCTGAAGTTCCAGTGCATCTATAGAGTATATAAAATCTACCGTGCATAATTTAGTTGTTAACAAATGGAATTGTTTATAAAAAAAAAATATCCACGGAAAAATGTTATGCTGACATAATTGGATTTATTTTGTGGAGATCTACATGTGAACTTAATCAAACTATATTTTAGAGTATTCCTTGGAACTTTAGGAATCTATATAAATAATAAAATCTACCGTGCAGCCTTTAGTTATAAACAAATTAAAATCTTATGAAAAGTGGTCACGGATAAGCAATAAAGTTCTTCATATCCATTTACATTATTTTGTTATGTATTTGCTGTAAAAAAACATTTCTGAAAGAACTAAAAATATAAATAAAACAAATTACTGTCTTTTTATTATTTATTTAATAATTTTTTAAAATATTTATAATAAATATAGTATGGTAGCATGAAAAAATCATTTCCCCCACTCCACCATACAATTTCCCCTAGCTGTCAAAAGTGTGGATGGCTACTGTCAAAAGTGTGGCTAGAATCAGCTAACTAAGGTTCTATATGATAATGAGTAAGTATTTTTTATTTATTTAATTTATAAATTTGCATATTGCAATATAATAAAACATCAAAATATTAAATTGGTAACAGGAGTCCTCAATATTACAAAACAAAATGAACAATAACAATTAGAGATGAACCTTCATTGATTATCCGATCTAATCGATTAATCATTGAAAAAAGAATCGATTCAATTGAATTCTTATGAATCGAAAAATATGAAAGATTGATCTTTTTTAAACCCGAATAACCGCCATTTTACTATGTTTTTTTATAAGAAATTCTACTACGTATTTCTTTTTTTTTCAAAAACCAATAAATTCTTTTACCTGTTTTTATAAACTGTTATATAAAGAAAATCAAAATTAAAAATAATTACTTAATTTTTCGAAATTTTTATTGTATGAATTAAAATAAATAATAATTAAATATAAAAAAAAAATTGAAAAAAATCGTTAAATTTTTTAATCGCAAATATTTTAATATATAAACAAAATTTATTTTTCACGACAAGAAAAATGGAATTTAAAAAATATATTAGAAAAGATCAGATTTTTTGTTTTTAATCCTAACATTAATAAAAATACCGACCAAGGTGGCAACATGGCAACATGCTGACGTTTGGAGCGGGAGGTACCGAGTTCGAATCTCGACCGAGGCGGGATGGAATTTTTCATTCGGCTAATTATGTACTAAACATACATAAAGTAGTGGACAA
Source organism: Pedicia rivosa (assembly GCA_963082725.1). NCBI lineage: Eukaryota > Metazoa > Arthropoda > Insecta > Diptera > Pediciidae > Pedicia > Pedicia rivosa. Next base: position 25,915,577 of record OY720153.1, read on the forward strand.
TGATTAATAACATCTATGACCCTCCGGCCGGTGTGCAGGATAAGGTTTTAACCGAACGATTCTTCTTAGGAAATCTGCATGTTTTCCTAAGAGCTGGCAATGCGCCGAATCGAATTAAAATGCATGTGCAGATGCTAGGTGGTTCAGAACCCACCTCAAAAAATAGTAGGTCTCCTAGTTACTAATAACCTTAGTCGTTGATGTACTAGGTTAATAAAAAATTGAAATACAATACAACACAATTAATAAAAATTTCACACAATGAAATTTAAATTTGATTTTTATTTCATCAAGAAATTTATTCCTATTTGCGGGCAATATACTAATCATGTTGAAGCCATTTTTGATTTAAACCGTGTTTTCTTTTTTAACTCGCGCATTTAACTCTAGGGCTACATACATGACTCTAATCAAATTCGCTATCAGAAGCAAACAACGCTAAGGCGTGAAAATTTTTGTTCTTTTATGACCCGGAGTCATCATCTGTCAAAATCAAAATACAATAAAATTGCTGAACGTAAAAAAATTGTTGTCGCTGTGTTATTATTATTAAGAATTATTTATGAAATATAAATAAATATATTTACTTTGAAAATGAGTTTCAAGAATTGAATTATTCCTTTAGAATTGCAGTTTAATATCATTATTGAATATACATTTTCTCCAAGAACTTCATCATAATAATTAATTGTGTTCATTTTCCATTCTCTTTTTATTTATTATACATCCGAAAAAAATTATTTTAATATATAAAACATAACCTCTAAATTATGGAAAATATGGATTATTATTATTATTATATTGTAACTCACCATAACTGTAACTATTTAATATAAAAAATTAATATTTTAACTTTTATTTTATTATTTATTTATTTTGTTTATTCCGTCATTTTGAATTGTCAAACCTAGAGTCAAATGCTCCCAAGAAAAGCTAGAGTTAAAGGAGCTAACCCTAGGGTGATAAAAGAACAGCATGGAGTCAAGTTTTGGAGTCACGAGTTATAAAAGAACACTCTTTTTTGACGCTAGGAGGGTAATAAAAGAAAACACAGAAAATTATAATAATTTATTTCAGTTCAGCGTGTGTGGAGACAAAACATGTGAACTTAATCAAACTATATTTTAGAGTATTCCTTGGAACTTTAGGAATCTATATAAATAATAAAATCTACCGTGCAGCCTTTAGTTATAAACAAATTAAAATCTTATGAAAAGTGGTCACGGATAAGCAATAAAGTTCTTCATATCCATTTACATTATTTTGTTATGTATTTGCTGTAAAAAAACATTTCTGAAAGAACTAAAAATATAAATAAAACAAATTATTTTGAAATTACTGTCTTTTTATTATTTATTTAATAATTTTTTAAAATATTTATAATAAATATAGTATGGTAGCATGAAAAAATCATTTCCCCCACTCCACCATACAATTTCCCCTAGCTGTCAAAAGTGTGGATGGCTACTGTCAAAAGTGTGGCTAGAATCAGCTAACTAAGGTTCTATATGATAATGAGTAAGTATTTTTTATTTATTTAATTTATAAATTTGCATATTGCAATATAATAAAACATCAAAATATTAAATTGGTAACAGGAGTCCTCAATATTACAAAACAAAATGAACAATAACAATTAGAGATGAACCTTCATTGATTATCCGATCTAATCGATTAATCATTGAAAAAAGAATCGATTCAATTGAATTCTTATGAATCGAAAAATATGAAAGATTGATCTTTTTTAAACCCGAATAACCGCCATTTTACTATGTTTTTTTATAAGAAATTCTACTACGTATTTCTTTTTTTTTCAAAAACCAATAAATTCTTTTACCTGTTTTTATAAACTGTTATATAAAGAAAATCAAAATTAAAAATAATTACTTAATTTTTCGAAATTTTTATTGTATGAATTAAAATAAATAATAATTAAATATAAAAAAAAAATTGAAAAAAATCGTTAAATTTTGTAATCGCAAATATTTTAATATATAAACAAAATTTATTTTTCACGACAAGAAAAATGGAATTTAAAAAATATATTAGAAAAGATCAGATTTTTTGTTTTTAATCCTAACATTAATAAAAATACCGACCAAGGTGGCAACATGGCAACATGCTGACGTTTGAAGCGGGAGGTACCGAGTTCGAATCTCGACCGAGGCGGGATGGAATTTTTCATTCGGCTAATCAGAAGCAAACAACGCTAAGGCGTGAAAATTTTTGTTCTTTTATGACCCGGAGTCATCATCTGTCAAAATCAAAATACAATAAAATTGCTGAACGTAAAAAAATTGTTGTCGCTGTGTTATTATTATTAAGAATTATTTATGAAATATAAATAAATATATTTACTTTGAAAATGAGTTTCAAGAATTGAATTATTCCTTTAGAATTGCAGTTTAATATCATTATTGAATATACATTTTCTCCAAGAACTTCATCATAATAATTAATTGTGTTCATTTTCCATTCTCTTTTTATTTATTATACATCCGAAAAAAATTATTTTAATATATAAAACATAACCTCTAAATTATGGAAAATATGGATTATTATTATTATTATATTGTAACTCACCATAACTGTAACTATTTAATATAAAAAATTAATATTTTAACTTTTATTTTATTATTTATTTATTTTGTTTATTCCGTCATTTTGAATTGTCAAACCTAGAGTCAAATGCTCCCAAGAAAAGCTAGAGTTAAAGGAGCTAACCCTAGGGTGATAAAAGAACAGCATGGAGTCAAGTTTTGGAGTCACGAGTTATAAAAGAACACTCTTTTTTGACGCTAGGAGGGTAATAAAAGAAAACACAGAAAATTATAATAATTTATTTCAGTTCAGCGTGTGTGGAGACAAAACTGAGCACATTAGACTTAGAAATAGAAATCATTCAAAAATAAGATAAGACGTCAACGGTCAACCGTCAAGCGTCAAGCATCAAACTGAAATTGGCTAAGTTTATAGTGATTAAAAAGAATTAAAATAAATCAATTAAAATACATTGTTATACATATATTTAAAATGTCGTCTTCGTTCCAAGAAACGCAGTAAGTAGATCATTTAATTGTAAATAGAGTAAGATCACTACGAATAATTTATGACGTATGGACAATATTGTTCATTATTCATTTTAGACACTCATCTTTAACTCATTAATTTAAATTATATGCTTATATTTAGTATTATAAGTCTTTAAATTTTGAGCCTTTTTTTTGGATAAGTTGTATGCTTGTTTAGATGCCGTTTCTTATTTTTACTCTGAATGAAATACAAATTTAATTCTCATTTTTTTCATATTTATTTTATTTATAAGATATACTCATGAATTATTAAAACTTCTTGTTTTTTTTTTTTTTTGTAAAATTCAATGTTGACTGATTATGATTAGTACTTTTTTTTTCTAAGCTGCTAATTTTCTATTTTTAATTAGCCAAATTCTTTCTCGCAGTTGAGCACTCATTTTCCATAAAAGAAAGAAAAGAACGATATTTTTTTCTGAGTTCCACATTTATTCATTTAATATTATATTCTTTGTATTTGATTTTTTTTTTTCATTAAAAAATTAATTTTCAAGATGATAATATTTAAAAAAAAAAATTACTTTACACTTTCCTGATCACGTTTAAATATTTGCCTGTAAACAAGATCATGTGGAAATTTTTACAATGAAAGCAGATTTTCGCAAGTATTTGGATCTCATAGTTCCGAACTTATAAATATTTTTTAAATTTAATGATGACATATATGTAACCAAATACCTTATATGATGTTTTGGAATAATTTTGTATAGGCCGACAAAACCTTTTTATATTCAGAATATATTAATTTATGATTTTTTTTTTCAAAAGACTAACTGTAACAGAAGAAATAAAGCAGCATACACTGAATGCATTACATAAATTAACGGAATTATGGACTCAAACATTTGAATCGGACATCTGCCAGGATAATGTGCGTAAATTATCCGAACATGTAAAGATTTTCTATGATGAAGTCATTGATGAAATGAATCAAAGGCAATCAACCATCATAAATGAAATTAAACGTAATACAATTTATTATTAAATTTCGATTCAAACGACTATAATTCTTTTTAATTTTATTCAGGTTTACAAGATGAAGCAGCAAACTTGGAACGACTGTTGAATGTAGACATTGACATATCTTTGAATACAAAAATTCCGTTATATACAATGAAAATACAACTCGATTCAAATCTACAGGTTTTAAGAAATCAGTTAAAAAAAAGGCGCGATCAAATTTATGAACTTCTTGTTGAACAAGAAAAATTATGTGATGGTAAGCTTATAAAAAACATTCCGATTATATCAATTCAAATATGTTTTTTCCTTAACAAATTATTATAGAACTTGGTGAAAATCCTCGTGAATTATTCGATGATCCTCTACCTACAGAAGATGTACTTAAAGATTTTCGATTGTATTTAGATACATTGAAAATAGAAAGAAATATTCGAGTAAATGAAATATCTAGTTTAAGGTATCAAATTCATAATTTGTGTTCACAATTGAATCTACCTCTAATAACAGAGTATGAAAATAATTTATTAAATGACCCTTATCTACCTTTAACACAATCAAGTTTAAAAAAATTGCGAGATCTTTATGATCTTTTGTTTAAACAAGTGGAAGAAACAAGAGAAAAAATTGAAAAAATGAAAAAAAAATTGGAGGTTCTTTGGGATTTTCTTGATGTTGATACTACAATCAAAGAAAAATTTAAAAAATATACTGGTTATTCTCAAGATGTGTTTGATAAATTTTATTGCGAATTGGAACGTTGTGAAACAGAAAAACGTCAAAATATTAAATTATTTGTTGATCGAACACGTCAAGATATTGAATCGTGGTGGGAAAAGACATTGAAGTCTAATACTGAAAAAACTCGCTTTTCAAATTTTGCTTCAGACTGTTACACAGAAGATCTGTTAACCTTACATGAACTTGAATTAGATGATTTAAAAAGGTTCTATTATGATAATGAGTAAGTATTTTTTATTTATTTTATTTTAAATTTTTTGCTTTTCGTTATTTTCGTTATTATTTTAGAAAAATATTTACATTAATACAAGAAAGGCAAACTCTTTGGGATCGAATGGAAGCATTAGAATGCAAAGCAAAAGATCCTGGCCGATACAATAACCGTGGTGGACAATTATTAAAAGAAGAAAAAGAGAGAAAAATGATTTCATCTAAACTACCCAAAATTGAGTCTGAGTTAATTCAATTAGTTCAAAATTATGAAACAATCAATAATAAAAAGTTCACAATTTTTGGTGAATTAGTAGAGAATATAATTGAACATGACTGGGAGAATAAAAAAGAAGAAAAAGATAAATTAATGAGTGCAAGGAAATTAGCTGTTAATTCAGTTACACCAACCGTTAATCGCACTTTCAAAACACCAATGTCAACTAGACAAAATTCAATAGTAAAAAAAATTACTTCGAGTTCTAAATTGTAAGTATTATTTTGTATTTTCTTTTCCATTTGGAATTTTTATTATTATTTTTTCTTGTTTAGACAATTGATATTATCGTCAAAGAGGAAGCCCGATGTAAATCCTGCTAAAAGGAGTCTTTTAAATTCTCTTGAACCAAAAACAATTAGATCGAGCTCCAAAACTCCTGCTAAACCTATAATTTCTACGACCAATAAACGCAAAGTAAGAAAAAGCTTATATTTTTAACGTTTTTAAATAACGTTTTCTTTTTACAGTCAAATCGTTTAAGTGCAGGAAAAACAAAAGAAAGGCGCATATCCAAAGGTCGTGTGGAAAAAAAACGTGCCCAAAGTAAGATCGATGCATCTTTCACATCTGATTCTGTAAATTATGCTTACTTTAAGGTAAAATAAAATACCAAATTTATAAATCCTACTATAAAAAGTAAGCTTTCACATTATTAATATAAATAAATTTCATTTAAAACATAGGATTATATTGGAGAACGATCACCATGTAGATCTTCAATAATGATAACAACTGAAAAAACTCCAATTAAAACAAAGATTCCAGGGACACCAAGAACATTACGTATTCCACGTGAGAATACCTTTTTAAATAAAACACCTGGGCGCATTGGAATGAAAACACCGTCACCTGGTAGTAGCCGTAAATTTACTACTACTAATTTACCAATTATTATGTAAGAGCTTATTTTCTTTTAATTAAGGGTGAAGGTTGGGTCTGTTTTCATGTTATCCAAAAAAGCTTTTAAATGCAATATTTTTTTTATACAAAATTTAAAAAATAGATAGAAAAGAAATATATAATGAAGTATTTGTTTAAGTGTTTTGTTTTAAATTGTGATTAAGTTCAGTTTTGCGTTTAATTTTTTTTATAAACGAAATGTTATTGTAAATATTTGTGAACTGAACAAAAACTTATTAAAAGTTCGATCAATAGCTGAAAATAATCAAAAAAAAAAACACAAATATTTTGAATGTTGTTGTTTTAATAACAGCCTTTATTTCAAATAACTTGTGAAATATAAGACACTGGCGCTCATTTGTTTTTTATCTTGTTTTTTTTTGTAGTATTATTATTTTATATTAACAATTTTTTTTATTATAAATATTTTAATTTTTCTTCCTTATAAAGGACGTTCATAAAAAATAAAATAGAAAACTTTGCATGTGTGGATTTTGTGTAGCACACAAAAACTCACTTAAAAAGCAAAACATAAATATGTATTTTTAATTATTATTAAAGTCCAAACTTAATAATTTAAAAAGAATTAATTGTTGTATAACGATTTTTCTTTTATTTTTTAGTTTTATTGTATTTTTAATTAAGGTACTTTTTTGTCTTCATTCATTCCATATTTTTTTTCTATTAAATAACCTTTTCATTGAAATCATAAATTATTACAAATTAATAATACTCAAAATAAAAATTTGTGTGTTTATATTTTTTTTTCAAGAAGGTTTGGAATATAAGAAAAATTTAAACCTTTTAAATTATTAAACACAAACAAAATTTTATTCCTTTTAAATTACACAAACACACATTAATGAAGTTTTTTCACCAGAAATAATTATATCAGAAAAATCTTTAAATATGTGTGTGTGTGTGTGACATATTGCAAAATTCCATATAAAATTATATTGTATGATTTGAATTGAATTTAAAAATTAAATAAATAACAATTTATGAAACACAAACAAAAAAAACTTTAATTTCTGTTTTATTTTTTTTCTTTTTTATTTAACAAAAATTCACAACCTTTCCCCATTTATTCACTTTTTCGTGATTGTTAATAATAATTATTTATTTTTATTGTAATTGAATTTATTCGTTTGTTTTGAAATTATTTATCAACTGGCTTGTTTTGTTTTTTTTTTTTCAATTAGGATGGAACTTTTTTGAATTTATGCAAACTTGAAAATATCTACGTATACTTTTGTCACCAATTATAAATTATGTAGGAATCAATACAAATTAAAAGATAAAATTTGTCATAAATATTATTTATGCAGTTTTTTTTTTATCTTGAAAAATGTAATTGAATTATGTAAATTTAGTGAAATATTGATTAATGCAAAAAGATATTTCTAAATTGAAAACGCATAATTGTTTTGTATCATTACATAGACTTATTAGAAACTTGCTAACGATTTGATTTTAAAAAAAATAGTCATGACCGAAAAGATGATAAATCAATTCCTCTCATATATTATTATTTTATTGAATTAAATTGTTACAATTGATTCTAATTTTGAAATTTAGAGACATTTTAATTATTTTATATGTTTTTTTTTATTGGGACGGACGTAATTTTATTGAATTGGCGATAGGATGTACAGAAGAAAATTTTAATAAATACAAAACAAACAAAATAAACTCAATTATATATTTCTACAAACTAATTTAGAAGCAATTTTTGATTTTTATTTTACTATTGCATTTTTTTGTTGTTTATTTTTAATTTAAAACTTAATAAATAAAAATTCGTTGAAGCGCTTTTTTACTACAATTCCAAAGTGATCCTATAATTAGTTATTATTTGATTAATTTATTCAATCCAACTTTTTTTGAAAACTTTTTTCTATTTAATTTACTTGCCCTCTCCACCCCATCACTTTAAAATTGTGTAATTATTAAAATTCTAACAAAGTCACTTAAAATTTATGAAGCATTTTAGATTAGGCAATTTTTTTTTATCTATTTTTAGGCATTTTTTAATTATATTCTTTCATTATTTTTTCAATTGCAATTTAAAAATGATGAATAATTTATTGTAAAAATAGTTAAAAACCAACAAAATAATGTTCGTTGAATAATTTTAAAAATTAGGTATCACACTAATTAACAGCATTTTTATTATAATTATTTACTATTTTTTTTTGTAATCATGTAATTTTCTTTATTTTTGGGAGCCTCCCATTTTTGTTTTTTTTTTATTTTTTTTTATTTTTTAGCTTAAGCCATACTTTATTTATTTATTTATTGCGAACAAACATTTATTTTCATTTTTGACGGGCGTTTTCGATATGCATTAATATTTTTATTTAATTTAAGCAATTTTTTTTTTATTTCTTTTTTTAATTTTATCATTTTTTTTAATTCAATAATTATAATTACAATAAAAATAAATATTTAAATAAGAAAAAATAATTAAAATTAAATGTAGAACATTTGGAAATTTATTTAATGTGTGCACGCGCACTTTTTTTTTTTTCTAATAAAGGAAATTTCTTCGCGAAAAATTCTCTTCCGAAGAGCACTTATTGATTTATTTTTCATTGTTTCATTTATTTCAATCCCAGTTTAAACCGATACTTTTTTTAAATGTCTTTTAATTGTTTTTATTCGTTCGTGCTCTTCTCACTTCTATCTTCCAAACCAATTTTTCATTATGCAAATCAATTTGACAATTAGGCACTGGATTTTTTTTTTTTTCTAAATAAAAAACAATTACATTTTTTATTTTGTAACTCTTATAAATTGTAAGTATAAATTTTTTTTTTATTAATTTTAATTCTGTTGTTAATTGTTCTAATTTTCTTCATTTTCATTGTTCTTTTTTTGTATTTTAAGATTATTAATTTTATTTTTTTTCTTGCACAATTTTTTTTTTTTAGTTGTCTTTATTTAATTTCTGATTTATAGGCTTAGGCTTTGCTTCTGTTTCTTTTTTTTTTGTGTGTGTTGTGCAAATTTAATTAGATTTTATATTTATTTATTTACACATTATTTTATGCTTTAATTGGTTTTTTTTTTGGTAAGTTCTCTCAAAAAATTAATTAATAAAATATCCAAACTTTATTTTAATAATGATAAAAAAACTAAAAAAATTTGCAGGATTAAATTTATTTTTTTTAAGGGTTTTTTAAGGTTTTCTTTATATAAGATACAGAGAATTGGGTATTACAGGGCGATGTTTGGTCAAAGAGTAAATTGTACAACTGATTGATTTAATTCCACAAATGTACTTTTTTTTTAATGTTCTTTAATAAATCTATAAACTATAAAAAAAAATCGCAACTATATATTTTATATTTTTCTCACGGTTCTCTTTTTATTTATGTGGGGGGGGGGGATTAGGTACTAACCTTTTAAGACTAAACTTTTTTTCTTTTTCTTTTAAATAATTTAATTAGATGCATTTTAATTAAAATTAATAAATTCTATTGACAACAATTTTATGTTTAGTACTCTTTTTATTCTACCATCGGTTAAATTGTGTTAATATTATGTAATGTAATCAATCTTTTTTCAGAGATGAGTTTATTGAATTTGAAATATTTTTATAAAGTTTTATTTTTTATTTTTCAATTGTTTTTCTTGATTTGATTTTAATTTATTGAAAAAAAAACAACGAAAAGTTATAAAAATTGGAAATTTCAACAGATTTGATATTTATTTTTTTTTTCTTAAATAATTAAAACAAATGAAATAAGTTTAGAAAATAGATTTTTGTTTTACTTACAAAAAAATAATGAATAATTAAAAGTAAACTGAATTATGCTAATCAATCACATTATTGGAAGTACTTTTTTAATTTTTTATTTAATATTTTTTATAGGCAAATAATTGATTTTATTTTTTTTTTTTTTATTAAAAACAACAAATTGCAAATATTTTATAATTGTGTAATATTTAATTTTCAAATTTCTAAATTATTTATTTTGTTTTTAATATTCGTTTCTTTTTGTTCTTTTTTTTTTTAATAATTGCTGTTTTTATTTTTCTTTCTTATTTTTTCTTTGTAATTAATAAGGCATTGTTTGAATTTTATTTTCAAAAATAAAAAAATTCTTTTATGTTTATAAGAATGTACAAAGTTTACAAAGAAAGTAAATAATCAAAGGAACGTTGAATAAACTTTTGAAGCTTTTTTTTGCAATTTTTTCACAAAAATGTTTTTAGTAAAAAATAAAATTTATCCGATTAATGATTTTACAAATTCTTTAAATTAAATAATTATTTGTAGGTGCAAATGAATGCGCTTAAAGCAGAAAGGGTTTTAAAAATTTAAACTGAATAATAGCCACAATATTTCATCATTGAGAAATTGTGATTTAATAAATACATAGTTTGTTTTCTCATGTTTTAAATAGTTCAATCAACAAACCCCTTCTTTCTTCCATTTACAAACTCATATAACTACCAAAAATATATTCGTTAATTTTTTTCAATTCTTGAATAAAATTCAATTTGAGAAATCTCAATATAAATAAATAAATAATTATTGTAAAAATTTTCTATCATCAAAATCCATTTTTAGTAATTTTGTTTATCACTTTAAAACAATTAATAAATAAAACTAATAAAATTGTAAAAACTTAACAACCATAATTTTTTACTTCTTTTAATCTCAATAAATTTTTTTTTTAAATTATTTCCTATTGTTTTATTTTGTTTTCCTTTTTTTAAATATTGAGATTTAATTAAAAAGAAATATAATAGATAGTGTCTGTTTTCATAGACGTTTAATACTATCGCCTGTAAAAAAATATAATAATTTTTGTCTAAATGTCATATTATCCTCTTCATCACTGTAATATTCTTCATAAACTATTGAATTTTGTAATAAAGGTGTTCGTTGTTGCATCAGCTGTTGATCATCATTTTCACTAAATCCAGGATTTAATATTATATTCGGTACCAATTCCACATTATCCATATCCTCCAAATAAATCACTGAATTTTCATGTTTATAATTTAAAACAAGTGACGTCAAATTGTTTTGTTTCGTTTTATTACGTGTGTCAATTAATTTTTATTTTGTTTTTTTTTTTTTTTTTTTTTTTGTCAGGCGAGCACAATGAAATTTATTGTTTTTTTTTGTGTTTTTATTTTTAAAAAAAAGAGAGAAAAAAATATTTTGATTTATAAAAAAAATTATTTTATAGCGGCAACAATCAACTAGAAACTAGACTAGACTATTGGACTAGACAGCCAAACAAGAAATATATTTATGTGTATATGTTTTTTTTGTATTTACATAAAATGACATGCAATTATCTAGTGGATTTTACTGTTAAAATTAATTTAACTATAAAAGTGCGGATGCATAATTAAATATGTTTTGGAATGTTTTAAAAGAAGATTGATATAAAAAGGATAACAATATTGAATAATAGAAAAGTAAGAAAAAATTTTATAATCATAAATTCTTTTGTTGTTGACATCATTGAAGATTTTGATTTTTAAAATAATTCCTAGTATTAAATTTAATCTTATTCAATTAAAATTATTACAATCCTTGACGAAAACATAAACATTACTGAGATTAGTTTAACCGTTAGCGGTTCACTGTTTTTTGTTAGTCAACAATCGTTGAGAGTGCAAATGATCACTATTTTATTTTACAATATATTTCCACCCACTTTTAAAAATATTTTAGGACAAATCTGTTTGGAAGACGACGAATAAAGTTTAATATACAACAAAATTTAACATTAAAATAGGAACAATACATTTAACGGAATGTATTTTCTTATATTAGGGTGAAATACATAAAAATAAACATTCTTCTTCAGTTTGATAATGGTACATTAGAAACACAATTAAATATCATAAAAAATTATTTTTGATCACACAATTAAATATCATAAAAAATTATTGTTATTACTTTTCTATTATCCATAAGAATTTTAAAATATTAAAAACAAAATTATATTTAATTTTTAATAAAAAGTAAAATTGTGTCGTAATTCGCAATACTTTACTTAGGTAAATAAAAAAAAATTTAATAAAAAGTTAAAAGAAAAAAAATTCAAAAACCAAACGGAATAAAATAAAAAAACGTACAATCAAAAAATTAATAATAAATTTTATTAATAAATAACAAATCATAAAACTACCAACTTCTGATTAATTTTTAATTTTGAGTTTTTGTGTTTTTTTTATAAACTATTTTTTTTTTTGTTAATATAATAATTAAATAATAATAATTTTATTCTTGTTTTTATGATTTTCATTTTCAATAATAATAATTTTCTCATAATTATTATTAATTAGTGTAGGGGGTTTTGGTAGTTAAGTGGGTGTGAGGTGTTAAGGGTGAATAGGTTGTTTTGTTTTATAAGTGGATAGGTTTAAAATTCTAATCAAAATAACAATAATTAAACTATTTGTTTTTCAATACCAGTCGTTTCACGACACTCCTTGCACAGTAATATACTCGTACCAATTGATAATGTTAGTAAAGTTATTAAAGTAACAGCAACGGCTATTATCCATACTCTTGTATCAAAATTTTTGGCATCAACCATTATAAGGCGTATTAAATCTTTAATAAAATACAAAAATTATTTAAAAAAAAGGCTAATTAAGGTTTTTTTTACCTTTTTCTTCCATTTGTGGTAATGTTGTTCCAGACGTTATCATTATATCACCTGCTCCTAGATGATTATTTGCCCAAAGCCTAAACTCATAAGTTGTGTTCGGTCTTAAACCAAAAATTTCAAGTTGTCTCTGGAGAATTTCAAAATATTAGGAAAAACCATACAAATTTAACAAAAAAAACATTCAAATGTTTATATTATTAAAAAATTTGTCTTATCAATTAATTAATATTTTCTACAAGACCTAGTCAATTTAATCAATTCATTAAACTAAGTAATATAAAACAATTTTTTTAAATTTCAGCTTATAATATTATAATAAAATAAAATTAAAAAAACAAAGAAACATACAGCACTAGGTGCAATATGTGTTGGATCCAAACGTATCCATGGTTCAGGTATTTCATCAAAATCAACCTGTTCTCTAAATTCAGCTGTAAAGCATTTAATTGAATAGCCACCCGTTTGATTTGAATAAAATTTCCACATTAAAACACCAATAATTGTTGTTACACGTGCACTTAAAAATGATACAGGACCTTAAATAAAATTAAATATATATTAAAATATTTTATACTTTTAAATTAATATTTCGTGTTATTAATGGGAGGAGACAGACCTGGTGGAGTACGTATTTTAAGACGTGCTTTATAAAATTCTATAAGGGTTTTTTGTTGTTCATTTTCATTTATTTCCTCTTCGTTGTCTTTTTTTACATTATCAGTTTTATTATTCATAATATTGCTATTATTATTATTATTATTATTAACATTATTAATATTATCATTATCATCTAAATTATCAGGTGGTACTGTTATATAACATGTATAAATACCAGCATCATTTTCTGTTAGATCGATGAACATTAATGATCCATTTTCCTAAACAAAAACAAAAACAAAAATTATAATATAGAAGATCAAATCTTATTATTTTTCATTAATAATGATTGCCATTATTCATTTTCTTAAGAAGAAATACATGCGGTTATTTGAATTTTTATAAAATTTTAAGAATGGGTAAGATGTAAGAAGAAACAAGAAAAGGGACAAGTATAATACTTTGACCATGAAGTCGATATTTGTTTTTCTCAATTTTTGTTTTTCCGGTGATAATAAAATATAGAGTAGGTGGATTAATATATTAGTGGAGTAGTTTGATAAAATAAATATATATTAATTAATAGTGATAAATAATAAACAAGCAACTAACATAAAAAAGGTATATGGAATTGCGCTTCCTAAAAGGTTTTACAAATTACGAGAACTTCTTAGATTCCATATAGATTATTGTTAACCGATTTGATTTCAAATAATCATTAATCGTTTATATTTAGAAATTATGAAAATTAATTAATTTAAATAAAAACATACAAGATTGTATAACGTATAAACCTTGAAACTAACAATCAACTTAAAATAACAAGATGTCTTAAATTAAAGACAAACATCGAGTTAGCGCTAAACATTTCACTATTTATAACCTAAATTTATTTTAACACGAAGGATAACATATGATGAAATTACAAACACACTATAAGTAATATAATACTTTAAAAAACACCCTATTTTGTTGTAACTACTCAACTACGCCACTGTAGGAAACACTTTTCTCATTTATTTCAAATTGTACTTTACAAATGTTTCTTTGTGTATGTATGGATGTCTGCTCAAAAATTGTTTATATTCATGACATGAACTGAAAATGTGGACAATTTTTATTTTTAAAAAAGTTTCTAGTTTATTTATTTTTTGAATTGAAAGATTTGATGAAATTTATTTTATTTATTGCAAAAATTCTTTCGGCGACTTCTTCTTATTTTTCTTTTCGTTTTTTTTAAATTATAAAATTCAATAAAAAAACAAAGTAGAACGCACACAGAAAATAAATTTAGTTAATAGAAATTAAAGGAAATAAAAATGAAACAGAAAAATCTTTAATGAAATAATGACTTTATTATTGTTCCAATTCTTCTAAAAAAAAATAAGAGATGATGGAAAGAAGTGAAGAAGAGAGGAAACCATTGAATTTGATTAGTTTAATAAGAGAAATGTATAATCATATAGAAATAGACAAATAAACAGACATGTCTGATAAACCAAAAAGTTAATAAATAAAAAAATATAAATCGAGAGACGTAAGAAAAAACTTCTGAGTTTTTATTTTTATTGTTTTTCTAAGTAAAAAAAGATTTCTTCTCCTTTATTATTATTATGTATTCTCTTTTGTAGCATTTTATTTTTAACCGTCATTGAATTGAACAACAAATTTTTATTTGTCTCATGGGGGAAAAATTATAAGAGGGAAAAAAAACAAAAGTTGTTATTGATAGTTATAAATTTCAATATCAGTATATAAAAAAAAGAACGCAAACAAACAAAAAGTTATAAAAACAACAAAGAAAAAAACCAGAAAATTAAATCGTTTACGTTCCAACAGAAATAACAATTAACTCTTTCTCTTTTATCATTCTATATTTTTTCCTCAATTTATCCGGAAAACCAAAAATATTCCATTATTATAGAAAAATGACAGCAAATATTTATATAAAGGATTTATTAGGATTAAAATTACAGTTTTTGAAGTTGAAATTCTTGTAAAGAGAAACAAAACGAAAGACAAAGATAGAATGAAAGTGAGTAAAATATTTCAACAGTGTAAAGAATTTTTCATTTTTCTTCTATGTTGAAATTCCCACAGTGAACATAAATTTTTACATTTTATTTTGTGATTTTGATGGCATAAATTTTTTTTTTTTGCTTCTTTTATATTTTGATCCTGTCTCAACTTCAATTTCATAATATTCTAGTTATTGTTGATGTTAAAAAGTAATAAAAAACAAAAACAAAACCAAATTAAAAAATGAATGAAGAAGAAAATTAAGGAAAACACATTTTTTTTGACAAAAGTAAAAAAATAAATATCGTTAAGATTAAAATCTTTCGTTTTTCTTTTGTGTTTCTGTTTAATAATTTTTTTTCATTTTTTAAGCCTAAATTAGAATTTTGCATGTAAAATACTTTTTTTTTTTATTATGAATATGATTAGCCACACATTTAAAGTGAGGTCATTGAAAAAAAAAGGGGTCGATATATTATATTTATTCATCGTGGAATAAAATTCCATTCGTTTGTTGTTTGTGTTCTAACTATTTTATATTCTTGGGGTTTGCTTAAGTTTCAATATCCATTTTTTATCTTTGGTCTTTTATATGATCAATAAAATGTAGGTAAAATATACAAACAAAATGAATTAAATTTAATAGAATTTGTATCATTATTATAGAATTGCATGAAGGAAGTTGTATAATAACAACATTTTAATTTTTGTTTTTAAAATAAAAATGCATTAAACGTAATTATGACAGCGAAGGTCATCACTGTTTATATCGATCATTATTATTAATCTAAACACGCGACAAAATAAAAAATAAACAACTCAAAACAACAATATTACGTAAACTGGAAAATTACATTGATTAGTATTGGATAATGAATGATAATTTACCGGTAATCGATCCAAACACAAAATACCCGGTTCATTTTACGCACATTTTGATTTGCGTGAAAAATTAAACCAATAGACTACCATACACAAAATGACTCATTAAATTGGGTTCAATTTTTGATACATTGTTTACATTTTTTTAAATTGAATTAAAAAAAATGTAATCAACAAATTATTTGAATCGTTATCAATTATATCTAAATACATACTTATAAAGTTAATTGAAATATAGTTACAGTTACCAAATAGTTTATCATTTTTCTAATACCGAAAATGTTCACTTAATTAAGAGTCACTAAAAATATGGTGAAACCCTGCTAAATATTAATATAATTATATTTAATGCACATCTACTTAACTAAAAATATCAATTTAATATTCGAATATCATCTTCATCATCATCAATATCATAATTCCATATTTTTCCATATTATATTTTTATAGTTTCAAAATAGAGATAAATAAAGATAATTCAATTTTCAATACTATAAAAAACAAAATGAAAAAAAAAACTAAACGGTGAAAGTAAAAAACATATTCAAGGTCAACTAAAAGAAAAAAATTCTTTCCGACAAGAACAACAGGAAAACAATAGAAAATTTATAAAGTATTTTTTATGAGAAAAAAAAAAAGAATAACGAAAAACAAATCTATTGTAATTATACTATTTATTTATATATTTACCAGCATTGGTTTCATATCATCACCTTGACTGTTTTCTTTTAACCACATTATTGTTGTACTATTTGTATTACAGGGTAACGAAATATTTTTACCTTTATCACCTACATACTCGTTTAGTTTAATTGCAACGGAAGAGGTTAATGAAGAAAATACTGAAAATACAGAAAGACAAAAATAAAAATTATTTATTTATTTTATAATCAAAAAACAAAATATAATTTTTGTGTGTTTAAAAAAAACATAATTCTACGGGGTTAAAAACGTTGCCGAAATTACAATAATAATAATCATAATCATTCTCGTAAAAAGAAATCTTTTGTGACTCTATATATTTTCTCAATAGCAAAGATGTGTCAGAAACATGTGACCAAGATATAAATTTTACTTGTTTGTACATTAATGTAATTCTTTCTAGATTATCAATAAAAAAAATTATTTTTTGTTGAAAATTTGATTTCGTAAATCATTTAAAAAATGGAATTCTTTAAAATGTTTGATATATTTACAGATAAACAATACACACACGAAATTGGCCTAAACGTTTTTGCGTAAAGTCTGTAACTAAACATAATTTGGTAAAATAATGTAAAACTAAATATAATTAAAACAAAAACTTTTGCTTCATCTTCAAGGTGAAATTAATTACAAAAATTTCTTATGATTATTTTTTATTATCCTTTAGAACTTCTTAATTGAGAAACGGTGTCTAAAGTCTATAGAATTGTCAAATAGTGAACATAAAAAAAAATAGTTCTGAGGATTAAACCCCTCCTGAAATTAATAATAAGATGAGAAAGGAAAACGATCTCAAATCATCTTATGCTGTTAACTCACAGCACAATAACCTGTAAACCAAATACAACTCTAACTCAGGATCAATGCGGACGAAAGATATGTTTTATTGCCTAATACATGCCGAATGCTTATGAATAATGTATATAATATTTATTTCTTTCTTTGAGTCTTATGCATACAATACAACACAGGGTTTCTCTTCAGGGATATGCGGATGACATAAGAATAATAAGAAGTGAGAAGCTTCCTCAAATTCTTAATGCAAGAAGCTATAAAAAATTTGAACAATCTAAATCTAAATCAGATAGACTGCTTTTACCAAAAAAGTCCATTCGAGAGAATGGCTTTGCCAAAATTGAGGATTTAATGATTGCGTCTCACATAATATACATTGCAGTTATACTTAAAACTATCATGGAAACTTTGAAGAAATTTGGAAGAAATCATGCAATATATTTAAGTCAACCAAAAAGGCTTGCTAGCATAAAATGCTATATTCATCATATGAAAACTCACATGACCATAAAAATAAAGTATAAGTTAAAGGAGACTGGAACTTTCGAAAAGTGACCTCACCGCCAGAAAACCAACAAGGATTACAATTCTAACTAAACAAAGAATCGTAGCACTCTGAGTTATTACAGATACTTACTTGAACTATATATAGTAGAAGTCAGAAACTACGAAAAATACGAGGAAGGGAGCACTTCTTATGTGACTGTGCTGCACACTCAATATCAAGTATCCATAGTTCAGTGCAGGAAAATAAATAGATTTGAAAAAAGCAATCGTGCTAAACTAAATAGGATTGGGGAATCGGACATTCCATGGCAGAAGCTACAAACTAAACAACATTTATATATTTAGCCTGAGTGATTGAGGCCGTAAGAAATCAGCGCACTCTTAAAAAAATATCTCAGTCAAACAATAAGCACACTGAATAATTTTTATTCTTATCAAATAAAATCATTTGTTAATTTTTGTACACATATTTAATATAAGTATATACTTAAAAATTCTAATATTTATTTTTAATACTGTATAAAATAATGAAAAGCAATCAAAGATGTAATAGCAGTACAGCATATACAAACTCAAATATTCGAAAATGCATTTCAACAAAAGGATATTTATATTTGTTTTATCAGCATAAAATATAAAGATAAAATTTTACTACTTTTATGTATTTGATCAAATAACTGCATGTATTATTTGAGTTTATTAATTTAAAAATATAATCTAATATTTCAATTGTTACGTTTTCTAAATACATATATCGGTTGTATTATACCATAGTTTAATAACGAATAATATTGAATTTTATGATTAACAGTCAAAAAATATTTATGAGATACTTATTGAAATAAATTTAATTTCGAAAATGTAAACGAATTTGTGAGTGCCCTTTAAGTTCTATTATTTTATTAATTATTTCAAATATGTTCTACTTATTCTAACCAATCTGGAATTCTAAAATAAAAATATTTATTTTATTATTTTATTTAATTTACATATTTAATTAATTATATCCGACTTCTGACTTCTGACGAAAACAAAACAATTAATCTTGGAATTTAAGAAAATTCATTTTGAAATCATTTTGATAATCTCGTCACGTGAGTAGAAATATATTATTTTTTGGCTTTATCAATTTTCTAGGAAAAGTCTCGATTATTTAGAAATTTGAGTTAAAGAGAAAAAATAAGAGAAAAGCAAAGAAAAATGGACAACACTGACGTATGTATGACAATAAATATGACGTCTTTCAAAACGATTTTTTCCCCTTTTTGGTGAATGATAAAATTTTTTTATTTTTGTAAAGGGTTAAACACAAAACCAACAAAAAAAAATATACACATATTTTCTTTACCAACATTTTTCAATTGATTTCGTATTTTTTTTACGTTATTGAATTGATTTTAGATCACATTTTAAACTAGATTTGTTTATTTATATCAGAAAGCAGATACTTCAGCTCAGTATATTAAAGTATCGTTTTTATATGTTTAAGTTTTTAAACGATTTTCATTGAATCCGAATTAAAGTGATTAAGAATATTTGAAATGACAAAAATCTTCGTCTTTTAATTGTTATAAATATAATTTCAAGCATTATTATTTCAAATACAATAAACTCTTATTAATTTACCGCTACAAATTTTAAAAATTATGATCAATATAAAGGCAAAACGAATATTTAAATTAGCATTAAAAATAATTGACGCTTTTTTTCAACAAGAAATAAGTATACTCAATAAATTTTTAATAAGGGTAGACGTTTTTGAATAAATATTTACTAAATAAGTGAAAAAAAAAAACAAAACGAATCAATAGAATAAAATAATCATCATTTATTATAATTTCTATACGTACAATTTATAACAAAAAATATTATGCGGTTTTGTTTATTAAAAAAACGGATATTAGAAATGCCAATATTCGTTTGTTATACAAAACAAAGATTATTATAAACTTTTACAAAAAAATTTTAATTCCCAATTATTGACAATAATTTGTAATAAATATTCATTTAGATAAACTAAAAACCAAACAAAAACAAAAAATTTAAAAAAATATAGCAAATTATAACAAAAACTAAAATCAATAACTTTTGACAAAAATTCAAAAACTTCTACTAAAAAGTAGTATAGGTATAATTGGCGTAATCAATCAAAAAAGCAAATTATGGATTAGTTAATGTGTCAAAATTAATACGTGTCATAAAATATAAGCACTTATTATTGAGAAGTAAGAGTAATAATATTGAAAAAAAATTAATTATTCAGTAAACCATAAAATAGATATATTACTACAATTGAATAAATTGAGTAAATCGGTGTAGATGCACAACATAGTTGATATTAACACAATAAACTGAGAATCTATTGAATGATTCTGAATTAAATTTCTCCACCAGCTCATCTCAAATATAAATAATTATTATAGACTCAGTCTTATATATCGCACTTCGTTAATTAATTTATTACTGATGAACACTTATTAAAACAAATTCAAAATATTATTAAATATTTTGTGTTTAAATCAAAATGAAAAAATACATAAAATAATAAATTCCAGCTCCTATTGTTTGTAAACACGCTCACCACTTACTATATTTTATACTCGTATCCTTAAGAAAATATCTAAAATATGATGTTAACAAAAATGTAGGATAAAAGAAAATTCCTTAATAAGTAATTAGATTCTCATTCATTATTTCCTAAATAGCATTCTTTGTATTATTTATAAAAAGAGGCTAAAATTAGAATTTACTGAATGGTTAAAATTAATGGCTAAAATTATATAAAATCGATTAATTGATTTAGAAGAGTATTTTCTAATTTTTCTTTCTTCTTCTATTTTTATTTTATTAAATTACAATCTAATTTTGTATAAGATTCATATTTTATATTCGGATGAACAAAAAGGCTTTTTTGGTTTTTACCTGATTTACTATAATTTTCTTGGGAAAATTTTAGTAAAAGAGGGAAGTTGTTGTAGGTTGGCTGATAAAATATGGTAAGAATAAAAAAAAAGACAGGTTTTATATTAGAAAATAAGTTTGGCAAACAAGTGTTTTTCAAGAAAAAGAAAGACGTGGCAAGACTTATGGCAAGAAAAATATTCACTTTAATTATTCAATCAGCTATAGAAAAGCATGAGTGGTATTGTAATGGATTAACACATTTTTACAAATATGTGTCTATGACTTTACCAACTGATAGAAATAAATGTAAGAATTGCATTATTATAATTTTAGAAATTTTATGTAATATTGATTAAGAAACACAATATGTGTGAATATTTTAGCAATCGATCTATATTTGTTTTGTATGTAATTATTATTATTTATGTTTCCCTTTATTCAATTAAGAATCCTACCTACATCAATTTATAATTAGTCAAAACAAAAAATTTAGTAATTTTCAATGGGGAAAAATACTTTAATTTAATCTTGTTTTTTTCTATATTTTCTTTTAAATACATGAGAGATGAGACTAATGCATAATAATAGTTCAAAATAAATACTAGGTATAACCTACATAGTAGGCTTTGTACCTTCATAATACCTGATAAATATAATTTAATTCTAATTGGGGATATCTTTGAAATGAAATTTTATTATTCAACTAAATTCATTTCGAAATATTTTGAAAAAGTTCTAAATGTTGCCGCAAAAATAAACAATATACTTTGTCATGATAAGATAAATGGAAAATCATATATGAAATATCAACACAAAATTTATGCTTATTATTACGTTCTTTTGAAATTACTCATATTTGGTCTCTAGGTACCAAATTTTTTAATTTCGTACGATTTGCCTGAAAAATACACATATCCCTAAAAGAGTTTCAAACATTCCCTAATGCATAAAAATTGTTTCAATAATTTTTAGGTTATTTTTTTTTAATTTAAATTGTACCTACTTATTTTCTATTTAAATTTCCCCCTTTCTTAGTGCAAATATTTTTATAAAGTCATGGAAATATTCTAGAAAAATCAATGAGTTTTACTTTATGGTAAAACATAATATCAATTCGTCCAAAAATTTGAAAATTTAAATTTACGAAAATTAAGTTTTTATCATCAATATTAAAACAAAGAAATATATTAAATAGTTTAAACAAAACCTAAATAAGGATCATATTTAATTACTGAAGGTAAATATTTTATAAAATGATAAAAATATTCCAAATTGAAACAGACCCAATGGTTTATGATTATTATGTGATCTTTGTAGTCTAACCTTGAAAATTAACTTAGTTCTTATTATTAAAATCCCTAACTTCTCAAAATAATGAATAAGAACTCATTCCTTTTATAAAGTATGAAATTAAAATTTCTTACAAAATCAAATTATTTTCAGAGATTTTGATTGAGAAATAAATTGGTCTGGTAAGAAACTTGGTATTACATATTTAATAAAAATTTGCTGTAATTAAAATCTTTGTTTTTAATCAACAATGATTTCAAATAAAACATTCCTAACTCAACCAAATCATGAGACGATCACTTTTTCTTATCATTTTTCTGTCTTCCTAAGGTTTAAATAAACTCTGAATAATTATCAGATAATCTGTTATTCTCAGATAAAATAAAAATATTATTTCTTTTATAATTTCTCTATGGAAAAAAGGGTTTTTTTTATTTCAAATATAAATTTTTCAATTTTCTTCATTTTAATTCAGTTTATTTAAATATAACAAACTTGTTGATTATTTTTAATAACTTTATTAAAGTGTAAAATGGCTCTTTCCATTCTTTAGTAGAAAAGAATTAAAAATTCTTTAATAACCAAAAACTAAACTTTTGTCCTGATTGAGACCGAAGAAAAATTGTTACCAAAGTAAAACGGGAAATATATTTCTAAATATCCTTTGGAAAATATTTTTTTAAACAGAAAAAATGGTAAAATATTGTAATAAATAAATGTATTAATATTAGAAGCACGTTTTAATGATAATTTGCCTTAAAAAGAATGAAAAAACATTAAACTTAAATAATTTTTTTTTATTTAAAAAAAAAAACAAGATGAAAAAATTATGATTAATGTGCTTATGGTAATTAATTAGAATTTAAAAAAAACACTTTTTTTTCTATTTATTTCTGTTCTGTAATAAAAACATTTTTGTTTTTATTAAAATTAATTTGTTTGCTTCTGGTTTCTTAAGAAAAAAAACTTTTGTAAGTCGAGACAAAGACGATGATAATATGGTTTGAGAAGAATGAAGAAAATGAAAGAAGGCAAATATAGTATCCGGTGGTTGTCCTAAAAAAAGGATGACGGAAAAAAGGGTTCTAGTTTTTGTTTGCTTTTGAATTTAAATTGAATATTGTGGGGTTCAAACTTGACTCCTTTAATTCATATTTAGTTTTGTTTTTTAAGCCTGCTTCTCTTTCAGTTCAGCAATGATATCAAAATTGAATTGCTATTAGGTATTATTCCATGGAGACTTAGGGAGTGAGATCGACGTAACGAAGTATCGTCTATCTCTTTCGTATAAATATAAAATAGGGATATATAATTAATGTATAGAGGGATATAATTCTCTTATAATTTAGAAAATAAGAGAATTAATAAGAAGA
The DNA here is from genome assembly GCA_963082725.1 of Pedicia rivosa. NCBI lineage: Eukaryota > Metazoa > Arthropoda > Insecta > Diptera > Pediciidae > Pedicia > Pedicia rivosa. The sequence goes on from OY720153.1 coordinate 25,939,479, forward strand.
GATAAATAGTTAATTTAGACTTAGAATTAAACACATGTAAAATGTAAAGTTATTAAATAAAATATAAAAATGAAATTCTTTGTTATTTAGTATATAAATAATAAATGGCTCCCAGAGGTTACAGGTTACATTCGGCGAAACACAAGTAGAAATATACTCTTCAGTTTTCACTCTTCTCATCAATACGACCTTTTTAGATATTTATATAATCACTTTTTTAAAGGTTATATTCGCTATATGGTACATATATTGTTTTTTATAGAAGAAAAGGATAAGTCGTTTTTAATCAATAAATGCAATACTATTGAAATTAATTGATAAAAAATAAATTTTAATATTATAATCAAATAAATAAAAAAAAGATTAATGCAGAAACAATTCCAATTAGAATTAAACTTAAATTTTTTCGCGAATAAGTACATGGAAAAAAAAGTTTTTTGCTTTTCTGAGTGAAAAATGGAATAACCCCGAAAAAATAACGTAACAAAAACAAAAGGTGAGAAAAGGTCATGAAAATTCAATTAGCAAAACACACAATCATATATATTTTATAAACAAAATAACAGAAAAGTTTATTTAAAATTTTTGTTTTTGTTGAATTTGTTGGAAAAACAAATAAAACAGAAAGAGAAAAAAAATAGTGATAGAAGAAAGTGGGGGGTTAAATTTTATTTTGTATGTTAATTTTTGTCCCTTAATTATGATTTATTTTACTATAGAGATATAATTAAATTAATTAGTTTTAATCACTTTGGATAAACACATAACAATATTAAGACCTAACTCAGTGCCAAAAAAGGTTTCTTTTCCTTCACCCGAATTTATTTTTTTTTCCTTTCTCATTAAATTGATATTATAGTTCGATATCGCAAAAAAGAAAAAAGAAAGAAGGGAAAATCAATCAGAGCACGCAAACTATTTATAGAAACACGATAGTCTATAAAGTAGTACATAGAATATTGTTCATGATAAAATATAATGTTATGTAAATTAAGAATTTTATATTATATGATTTAAATTAAATAGTTTATTTTTTACCTTGTATGAAAATAACTAAATTAAAGAAATAACTTAAAATAGATGTACCGAAAGACATACTTCCATATTACAAAGATATAGAGTAACACAACAAATAAATATTCATACTTTATTATTATTTACACATCACTTTATATTTTATAACATTTTCTTTTTTTTTCAAAAAAAAACAATCGGCAACTCTCAAAACAATCGGACACTGTACTGACAGTGACAGATATAATAAAAATTTCCCCTTATATTTTGAAACAATTGAAGTTAGTATGCATTTAGTGTTCTTTCCAAAAAGTATTTAGTGACATCTGTGGTTAATTAACCCAAGATTTCGGCATTTTAAAATTTCGGGAATCATATTAAAATGTCAAATTTAAAAAAATGATTTAATTATGTTATGAAACATAACTTAATTTACAAGAGTAGTTAAAACTCACGAAAAACTAAAGTTAATGCTTTTAAATAGAAAAAAACATTATTAGAAAAATTTGCAACCACAATATATATTAAATTAAAAAAAATTCTAAATAATGAATTATTAACTGCTTTGAATTAAAAATCATAGATTAACTTCCAACATATCGTCACCAATAAATTGAAACAAGTTAAAATCCTTTTGATCGACTGTTTATTTCTTGTTTTTTAAAGCTAAAAACTTCAATAAACTTGAAGAGAAAAAACCGCATAAACGAAAACAAACTGATTTTTTTATAAATTTTATTTTTTTGTTGATTTGATTACATCCTTAACTTATGCCTTAAGAGCGTATTTGCGTTTTGGGTAAATTGCGCGTTTGCGGATCTCCTTCATTGTCTTCCTATTGGCATTTCTAGGACTGAGAGCTTTACGCATAGCGCGTGTCCTCTTTGGCCTAAGATCAAGGGGGATGTATTTCTTGCCTTTATAAACCTTTCTTAGATTTTCCTTTGTTTTCTGGTGCATAACAATGTACACGCGAGCAATTGCCTTCCGTACTACTCGTCTATAAAATACAACAAAATACAAAACAAAACTTAATATCTACATAATGCAAATTTTAAGAATAAATACTTACATTTTCGAGAGTTTGGAAGGTGCTCCACCAGTTACTTTCGCAACGCGGAGATTAAGGAGTTCTGTTTTCAACTCATCGAGTTGTTTTGTCAGGTCCTTTTTATCCTTATTCCTTAACTCTGAGCACTTGACTTTAACCTAAAAAACCAAGACAAATTTTTTACATTATTAATCATATTTAGAAACGAATCACACAAAAATCACAGATTATTAAGGGTTATTGTAGTTTTGCAATCAAAATATAATCTATTTAAAAGTGTTTAATAGAAGATGATTAATATAAAACAAGATTTATTCCACAAGAACTGTAACCTACCATTTTGCTTTCGATAGATTTTACGAAAAAAGAAAGAATCGACTAAATGACAGCTCGAATGACATTGAAGTTGCACCGGAAGTAAAACAATTTCTCGTTCGATTTTCGAATATTCTTGTAGCGCGGAATTTTTTTTTATTTAAAATGCCAAGAAAAAGGCATGATACATATTTCTGTATCATGAGATAAAGGCAATTTTTTTAAAAATAATTACTTATAATTTAATAATATGAAATCTTAAAAATTACTCTAAATTTAAAATTTTTTCAAAAGAAAAAGTTTTTTTCGAATGAATTGTTTTTATTGGTTGCAAGAATTTGACATATAGGTTTTCTTATAAATCGACTCGAAATGTCAAACATTTTACCACGTGAAAATTGAAAAGTCAAAAGTTAAAATAATGTCTAAACAGAAGATTAAATATTTGGTAGCTGATACGAGTGCGTTTATTAAAAATAAAGCTTTACAGGATGTAGCTGAAAAAGTATATACCGTACCAGATGTGATAAATGAAATTAAAGTTAAAAGGCAAATACGTAGACTTGTTGTTCTACCATTTGATTTAATTGTTGAAGAACCATTCCCAGAAAACGTGCAACATGTTATTGGATTTGCAAAAAAAACTGGGGATTATTTGAGTTTATCGTCAGTTGATATAAAAATAATAGCTCTCACATATCAATTTGAAAAACAATACGTTGGAACGGAACATTTAAAAACAGAACCTGTCCGAACAACAACTGTTATATCAAAAGACAGACCTATTGAACTAATGAATCAAACACCTATTGCTGGATTTTTTGTATCAAAGCATGATTCTGTTGATATAAATGAAATTAAAGATATTGTCGAAGTTAAAGATCTCGAATCAGAATCTTCAAATGAAGATAATGATAATAACGATGATGATTGTGTTGAAGATAAAGAACTCGCTGCTAAAATTGCTGAATTAAATTTTGAAAATTTACAGTTGGAAGTAAATTCCAAAACCGATGATATTTTAGTTTCTGTTGATGAATCAAATAAATCTAGAGAAGAGGAATCAACAAAAGAGGCAAAACATGAAGAGGAGGAAAGTTCATCTGAGGAAGACGAATGTTCATCCAACGAAGAAGAAGAAGATGATGATGAAGGATGGATAACACCAAGAAATGTTGTGGATATTAAACGTGATTTTGGTGCAGATGTTGTTGAGGAAACTTCAACCATTGTGGCTTGTATGTCAACAGATTATGCTATACAAAATGTTGCAAAACAAATCGGATTAAATGTTGCATCATTTGATGGAAAGGTAAATGGTTATTCATAAGAATCGGAGTCTAAGTCAAACTTTTTTTTCACCGTCGTTCTATATGATAATTGCATAATTGTTTGCTTTAATTAATTGATTACTTACTTTATTTAAAGTATCTAATAGACTTTAAGAGGTAGTTAAAACATTTACTAAAATCAAATTTTTAAATTAAAATACAAAATAAATCACTTAACCAAGATTTACGATGCATCATTTTATACTATTAAGTTATTATAGTTTATTGCAATTTTTATTCAATAAATTGATCTGAAATAATCCTCAAAACTAATAAATTATCACCAAAATTTAATTTAAAATCATTATTCTTTTGTACATTAAATAATAGGTTATTAGAGAAATGAGAACATACATTTTAAGATGCTACACATGCTATAAAACAACAACAATTTTAACGAAATTATTCTGTCCAAAATGTGGTAATAAAACTCTTAAACGTGTTGCTGTCAGTTTAGACAATGATGGTAAACAAGTGGTAAGTTAATTTTTATTATTTGACCCGATCATTATTAAATAAAAAAAAGTAATAAATTTTCATTAAATAGACTTTTTACTTTGCACATAAAGAAAAGAAGAAATTTTTTGCGTTCAAAATAGAATCAGTTAAAAATAATGCAAAAAAAATTTAATTTCTCCGAAAATAAAAATGAAAACAAAACATTACAATGACCTTCGTTTTTATAAAATGAATTTTTAGCATGACAATTAAACTCACCAATAATTTAATCAAAAAATTTCTATATTGTCTTCATAGATTCATGTGAATACAAGACGTCCATTAACAGCAAAAGGTAAAAATAGTAGTATACCATTAATACAAGGTGGTAAACATTCATGTAATCCAATACTATTTGAAGATCAACCAATACCAAAGCAAATGCCAACACGTGTTGCAAGAACAAAAACAAATGCATTGGATGATAATTATATTGCTGGTAAGTTTGTGTTTACAGAAAATACGTTTAATGAACAAAGTCCCACATCATACAAATTAATTTATTCGGAAGTACCATCAATAATTTTATTAGTAGAAATTAAAACTTTGAACGTAATTCAGTAATTTCTCACCACCCGGATTTTCATTCATTTTAATTTTAAATATCAAATTATAATGTATCTCTTTTATTTATATTTTTCTGTTGTGTTTATTAATATACTGCTTTTTGTCTTTTACGTTTTAAAATTTCGTAGTGCCAAAAAAAAAAACAAACAAATAAATAATAATATTTGCAAATATATGAAAGAGAACGATAATCTTGAAATAGTTTATAAATAATGTGATTAGGTTTAATATGTAAAGTTTAATTTTATAAAATAAATCAATAATACTTGTTTTTCACTTTTCAGGATATTCCCCATTTGTAAAACGTGATGCTGATTCCAAATCGGCTATTTTAAGAGGAAAAGGAAATATAAAACAATTAATTAAGAATAACGAATACGAAGATTTACGTCACAAAATGAAAAAATAAAAACAAATTTTATAAAAAAGATAGTTTTTTGTATTTAATAATAAAAAAACCATAAAAATTAATTACAATATTTTGGTAATTTATTTGATCCTAATATTTGATACCATAAATAATTCTTTGTATTTGTTATAAATAGAATATATGAATTATTGCCGTCTGAGAAAAATTTATGTTCTCTTAAACCAAAACTAATTGGGCTATGAGGAAATCCGTGCACGTACATTGAGACCCATGGAATGGCTGGATTTTGGTCGATGTAATTTCTGAAAACAAAAAAATATATTCTTATTCATTCCACCAATATTAATCAATTCAATCAAAAATTTAGGTTGAAATAACAAAGCCAAACATTTATCTATTACATATGAAATTTTATAATTTACAAAAATAATTTAAAAAAAAGTTGATTTGAATAATTATTCTTAAATTGTCGAGTTATTTTAAATAAAATTTTGCATAAAAATTATTCTTACTTTAATTCGATGTAAAGATCTTCAATTTGTTTACATGTAAATAGTCCTTTCCAATTGGTAATGCTAAGATTTTCGACTCTTTGTGTTGATAAACTTTCCATTTTATAAGAATTTAAATATGAGTCCTTTTCAATGTTACATGAGAGCGAAACTATACCAATAAATTCAATTAGTTCTTCAGCAATTTGTGATAATAAATTCTTTTGTTCTTTATTATTTTTATTAAATTGTTCAATATTTAATTTTGGTATTAATAATTTGTTTTTCATATCATTTTTTATATTTGTTTGTATTAATTCAACATCAAATCCACTATCAGCAAAGTATTTAGCAATTGACGATGGACAAATTGTAGTATCTGGTGGTGTCCATGTTAAATAAATATTAAATTTTGATAAAATATCTTTTGATAAAGATTTTTTTAAATTTTCAAAATTAGTTTTTCCATTTAAAAGGGCTGGATTTTTCAAATCAATTTGAATTACTAAAAAATTTTTTGGTTGTTCGTTTGTTTTGTTTATGGAAGAAAAAGAACAAAGAAATAATTAAATATAATTTTGTTTTATTAACAGAAATCATGAAATATAAATAGTATAAAATATAATCAGTTTTAAAATTAAAATTAATTCTTAACATAATTTAAAATTCCAAAGAGACCGCTTATTAAAAACCATTTCAAATTATATCAAATATATTTTTATTTATAATTTTTAAATATTCTTAAATATAATCTCATTTGCTTACGATTTTAGTTTATGATTATTTGGATTTGATAAAAAAGATTAAACTTTTTTCTTTATGGCTTCCGTAATGATCTAATATCAATCTATATATAACTATTTAAGAACGTTAAATTGTTAAAGTTTTGCACTTTTTTCTTATCGTCTTGCAAGATATTTCATAACTGAGTCTTACTTTGGTTGGCTATAAAACTAAAGATTAGACTTTAAATAGTGCAGATTAGCAGAAAATCTAATAATAAAGACAAGTATTATTATGTTTTTTAGCTGTCTTTACCATCAAATGAAAACCCTACGAATCTCATAATCAAATATTATATCTTATATTTATATTATATATAAATCGCAAGAAAACATTTAGAAATGCACTAAATATTTAAAGGATAAAAAAAACTTATTATAAATTATTTATTTTATTATAAATAATAAGTAAATTGTTTTATTTTATTTCAGCAGAAATTGATAAATCATTCTTAAGATAAATCAATTGTAAACAGTCTAAAATTTTAAATGTATTCACAATATAAAGATAGAATAATCATATTTCAATATTTAAAGAAAAGTTTGTATTATATCTATTAGGGTATTTTTAAAAATATTTTTATATAGATCAGAAAAAAATGTCTTAAATTTATGCCTGTGAATTTTTAAATAATATGTCAAGTTTTCTTAAATTTCAAATTTACGTAATGGTGTTATATCAATATCTAAATTTTTACATTCTATAAACAATTTGAATGTTTCTAATTCAATAGGTTTTATTTGATTCCAGCTTTCTAGTTCTGTTAATATTGATAAATTTTGACAAGTTTCAATTAATTTATATGCAGATATAATTGATAATTGATCTGAAAATACAATGCGTAATTCTTCGAGATATTCTAATGGGTTTTTCATTAGTATTCTTTGTATTAAATAATCATTAGTTGGTACAACTGTACCAAATTGTATAAATTTCACTTTCAATGCTGTACCAAGAATAAATTCAATATGTTCTAATTTACAATGTGATGCAATTGTTAAACGTTCTAGATTCATGAATGGTGGTATTATAAAAGTTTTTGTATATAATGATGTGCTTTCTATCAAATCACAATTATATAGAATAAATACTTTTAAATCAGGACAGTATTGACTAATATATATCAATGCATTCATATCAATTTCATCAACATGTTCTAAATGTAAATGTGTTATATTACAACCTTTTATTATAATTAGATTTTTTATTTGATCACCAAAAAAATCACATGCCATTAGTTTTAAATCATTTAATTTATTTAAACCGATTAATTGCATTAAATCATTTAATAATGAATTATGAAATATAGACACTGTATGAATTTCTGGACATTTTTCACATAATAGTTTTAAATGCTTTGTTGTTACACAACGACTCACAAATTTACGTAAATTCAATGTTGCTTTATCTGGATAATAATCATCTAAATATTCAAGACAACGTCCTAACTCATCATATCTACCAATATCTTCCAAATATATTAAATTTAATAATAAATTTATATAACCTTCTGCTGTAACAGCAGTACGATATAATTGTACATTTTTTAAGTTTTTTAACATTATTAATATATTAATACTATCATTTGTTATTGATTTTGATGATGATATATCAATTGTATGTAATAATGGACATGTTTTACATAATAGTTTTAATATATTATCTGTACAATCATAATTAAGTATAAATACTTGTAAATGCTTCATTGTTAATATACCATTTAATATTGTTGGTTCCATATCATCGGTTTTCCAGCCACCAGACATTGAACCCATATTTAAATATTTTAAACCAGTCATTAAATTTAATTTTTTATAAAATAAATGGCGTATAATTTTTGGCATATCTTCAAAACATATTGTTAATAATTTTGGTGTCACTAAAATTTCTGTTAATGCAACAATTACATTTATTTGATTTAGAAATTGTGTTGACATTGTTGAACCAAATTCGATTGTTTGTTTTATATGTTTGATAAAAATTGGAACAATTTTAAATACTTCCATACTTAATTTATCAAACAAATATAACGGTACACTAAATTCATATAAACCTTTTAAGTTTTTTACTTTTTCTTTAAGAATTATTATTGCATTTTGGGCATCCGTTTTTGGCAAAAAATCTTCGGCTAAAATTAATAACCATTTTGCGGATGTTTTTAATGCAATAGATTCCAATCGTTCTGGTTGCTTTATTTTTGTCATTTTTAAACGCTTTTTTCTTTTCTTTTTTACTTAAAATTCTTAGTCTTTAATTAAAATTATTATCATTTTATTCTTAACAAGTAATACACTAAACAATTCTAATTATTTCTTAACATCATCCTCCAATCCAATTTGTAAAAATATCCCAGAGATGTATCTGGAATACCTACAATTTTATTAAATTGGAGAATAGAAATTAAAAAAGTATATAAATTAAAAGAAGATTTTTTTTAATGAAAATTTACTCACTGTATCGTTCACGATTTTTTTTTGAAAATACTGAAATTTTTCCTTCAATTCCTAACGTTTGGAATGTTTCCTTATTTAGAGAAATAAACAATATACCACAGGGTGTTATTGCAACACACTCATCTGTGTCAATATTTGTGTTTTGAGATAATGCGTAGAAATTTCCTGGAATAAAAAATAAATGGTTATTTTTTCACTTAAACGAAATTAAATTCAAAATTTATCAACTACGCAAATTAAAGTTTTTATTTGTATTTTGTTTATGGGTGTGTATGTTATGTGCAAGAAGTTTAAAAGTAAACAAGAATATTAACGTCGATCGTCGACTGAACAGACAAAAAGGTAATAAATATAACATAATTATATAACATTTTTATTAAAAATTCGAATCATACCTCTTTTAATGAATCCCTCAATAAATTGTCGATTAATAAATACACTTAATGGTATTGATTTAATTAGATATGAATCACTATCTTTTAATATTTTACTAAATTCTTGTGGATTGTTCTTTGTCTCAGGCAAAACAATTGAAATCTGAAGTTAAAAAATTAAAAATAATTACAAAGTAAACAATTTTTCTGTAACTTTCTTTATTCACTATATCAGCACTTCTGAGATAATTTAATTTTTTTAAAAAATAATAAAATAAACTAAAAGTGGAAACAGCGAAAAGACTTCCCACAATATTTTTCATTTCGTTGTTTATTTATAGCGTTCCACCGGTTTACAAACAATATTATTTTTAGAACCACATTTAAAGCAAACACAAGAAACAGAATTTAAAACTTACCAAATTATTAAAATAATGACTATTTATTTTTTTTTTAACAAAAAAGTCAGATTTTTCACTATTTAAATTCCCATTATTTACTTCAATAAAATGATCAGGAGGAGAAAATTTAACTACTTCTGGGCTTAACATTTTTTTGAAAATTATTGTTTTAATTAGTATTTATGAAGAATATAGATTTATAGGTTATCTTTTTTACTCCACATTTTTTAGACGTCAAAAATAATATCCAAAATTTTTTCTCCACAAACGGTTTCGCGCCTAAATAAGCACCTACAATTTTTATAAACTGAGCGAAATAAGAATTTTTGTAGCTGTTATTAAAATTTTATTATTATTTCAAATATACACTTTTAATTTTTAAAATCTCCAAAACTAATTATGAGAAAAATACTTCGAATACCTTTTTTTATATGATCTTTAAAATACAAGTAAAACAATAAATGAAGAGTGTTTTATCATTTTCACAATATTATTATTATTCTCTACAGCATAATTTCAGAATGTATTAATTTTATATATTTAAATATATCACATACATAGACTAGAAAATGTAAATTATAAATTATTTTAAAAAAAATACACGTATTTATGAATAGGTACCACAAAAAACAAAAATACAATGGCAATATTTTAAAATATAACAAGCCAATTTTTTTTAAATTAAAAATTGTATAATTACTATATAATAATGACAATAAATAGAAGCAATAAATTAAATTTTTTTAATATTTATATTATATTTTAAGCTACTAAAAATGATTCATTTAAATTATCACCAAAATCTAATTCTTTTAAACTTCCACTCTGGTTAAAATAATTTTCATCTAAATTTGAATGCCGCGATTTAGAACTTGTTGTTAATGTATCAAAATCTTCAAAGTCTCGACTATATCTGTTCAGGGAAATGTTATAAGAAGAATTTTAGGAATCCATACAAAATATTTTACTATTTTAAGAAAATATTGATTATATTTACCGGCTAATCGGTCGACTATAGTTTGACATGGCTGATGTAGCACGAAAATTATGTTCTGAATTTTCATTTGAATTTGCCTCACCCGGTTGTTGGAATAGCATACATTGGTCTAAATATTCGGATGTTAAATAAGGAGGTAATTCTGCATCCTCATCTTCGATCGGTTCAAAATATTGTGATTCATCATGTTCCTGTTGACTCATATTCATAAGCCATTGAGCATTATGATTTCGAAACTTCTCAAGCTAAAAGTAAATACAATTTTGATTTTCATTTCAAATTTTTTTTTTAAAAAAACCCACCTTAATACGTGAAGCCCACTCTGGATCAGTAAATGCAACAATATCTAAGCAATGATCACATACTTTTCTTATTTCTGTGTTTTTATCATGCATTAAATCAATTAAATATGCTGGCGATTCCGTTTCTTTAATCATATAAACTCTTGTACTTTCATTTTTCAATATTTGTTGAAAAACGAAAATTATTTGTAGTACCATTTCATCATCTTCTTGTTTAGCTTTTAATAATTCAATTAATGATAATATAACATCAGCTTTACATAATAGCATTGCGCATAATTCATCGCAAGCGCAAGTACCCAAAAAAACAACAGTTTCCAATACTAAATCATCTTTAATTTTACCGGGTACTAAAATATTACGTACCCATGGGATTAAATTAAAATTATGTAATATTTGTGAATAATCCAGATCCGGAAGGGATAAATTCCCTAATATTCCAACACATTCCACAATAAAATCCTCATTTTCACAAACGGTTAAAATTTTTGCAAGGTCACCAACAAAATTCTAAAATAAAATAAATCAAATGAATATAAAACAATGAATAATAACTATTGCTTCAAACTCAACAATAAAATGTATCCTTAAATTTTCATGATGCGATATATTTCTAACCAATTTCATTATTAATGTATCTTGATATTTAAATGCTCGTGACATTAAATTATGTAGCCGATTATTATCAACCATTAATTGTGCATTACGTTTATTTAATGCTAGATTAATACATAATGATGTTAAATCAAAATTAGAACGTTGACTTAAATTTAATATAAGCATGTCAACAACTAATGGTATGCATTCGGTATATGTAAACATTGATTTCACCTAAAAAAAATTGAAAAATAAAAAATTATCAGTAATTATATTATTTTAATTATGTATACCTTATCATCCATGCTCATATGATAAAGAATTTTAATGACAATTTCATGTTTTTCATCACTTAAAAATGTTACTAATTTTGGTAAAAATCCAACACGTATCATTCTACTACGTAAATCACCATCAAATGATAAATTAAATAATAATTTTAGTGTTACTTGTATTAAATCTGGATGTGAACTTTGTAATAAACGTGGTAATTTTTCTATTATATTTAGTTCATACATTTCATCTTTATTATCTCTTACAATTGATAATTTTTTAAGGAATGTTACAATTAGAACTAATAAATCAATATTTTGACGTTCTAATGATTTAATTAACATTTTAACAATACTTTTCTTACGCATTTTTTCTTCTACTTTAACATTTTCTGCAATATTTAATAACAGATAAAATGCAACACGTAATAATTGTTCCTGCTTTTTGGCAAATATTTTTAATTGTTTACTTAATTTGTCATGTTCTTCTTTTTGATGTTTCGGATCATTTCTATCAATTGCTTCACTATTATCAGTATCATCTGGTGTAATTGTTGGAGGTGTTGTAATATCTAATTCATTTGTTAAACTTTCATTGTAACTATTGTTCATAACACGTGATTTTATTAATGATGATGACATTGTACCGTGAAAACTGGACCAATTACCAGATTTTGGACGTTGCTTTAATTCTGGTATACGTCGGCGTGGCGGTTCCATCTAAAAAAATTAAAATTAAATAATAGATAAGATAATTATTATTGGATTAAATGGAATTTTGTTCTGTTTCATGATTTCCCGAAATACAAATTTTAAACACAACTTAATAATAATAATGAATAATAACTTTCTAAATAAGCAAATATTTAAGAAATTAAATTAACATTGTATAATTCAGTTCAACTTTGTGCACACAATATTGCAATAAAAAAAGTATGTTTAGGAAATCAAATTTCAACAGTAATAAAATATTTGAAATCGAAAAATCAATGAATTGAACCTTATACTGTCTATGTAATATTAATGCAATCACAAAAGAATTATTTTTATTGTTAGTATTTCGATTTTTAGATAAAAGCGAGAGCGTTAACCTTTTTCAATTTGGATTATTAATAAGAAAGGTCAAAAAAAAATAAAAGAAATAATCGATTTTTGGAATTCAAATTAAAAAAAAACCGGAACATTTAAATTTAAGACGGTAAATATTATTTTATTTTTTATTCAGAATTTTGTTTTCAACAGATATTTTTCATTAAAATAATGCATTACGGAATAATTAAAAGTTATTAAGAAACAAACAAACTTTGCATATTCATTTGACTATTGTTATTATATTATATTATATAATAAATATACCTCTTTTGGTTTTTCTTCATTCATGATATCTAAAAAATCAACACTACGATTAATTTCTTTTGGTTTGCTATCTGGATTTTTTCTTGATTCCAAATCATTTTTCATTTGCTCGTATCGTTTTAATTCAAAGTCAATAACATCCATACATAAAGATCCAATTTTGTATTGGACAATGACGGGATGAAAATGTGTGTAGGTCGAAAAACAAAAAAATATATATATTATATTTGTTGATAGATCTAAGCTTTTACGCCAATCTTCACGTAATACTCTTGACAATGCACTTAATACGGCTTCTAAAATATATAAAAAAATAAGAATTGGTTTCAATGTGATGACTCAGTTAAAAACTAAATTATAATAATTTCGACAGTAATTGTTGTCTGACAAGTTTTAATTAAGAATAATTAAAATATTAATTACCATTTTTTTCCAATTCCTCTAAGTTATCCGGGTTTCTGGCCAATTGTAATATAAGTGCAGAGCCTTTAATTCTATCAGATAAATCTTCATAAAGTAATTCTACATATTCATCAACATTACGTATTGATGCTTTTTCTAATTCAGCAGGACTTAATTTTCCTGATTGACTTGAATTTGTTCTTTGTGTTAGTTCATTGATATCATTATTATCTTTACGATTTTTTAAATAATAAATTATTTGTTCCACATCAGACAATTGTGATTTATGTATTAAATCACATTTATCTACAACTTCTTTTGCCAATGATGCTGGATCTGTTTTTGAATTTAATGATTTAAGTCGTATTATTCGTTGACAATCCTGTTTTATGTTTGTTGTATTTTCAGTATTTTAAGTAAATTTGGAATAGAAAAAAAAATATATTAAAATATTTGTGTATGGGACTCGTGTGATTCGTCGTGATCGTGATGTCATAAATCAAATATAGAATTTAGAAAAAAAAATATTTTTTTACACTTGAATTTTACACGAAAAAAGAAAAATAAAAGAGAATAATTTTATAAAAATCCGGTCAATGTCAAATAAATTATGATGACGACATTGGAATTATTAATTTTCAATTTTTTTTACTTTCAGTTACGGCGACAAAAATACATTAGGCACAAAAATTGTGTTTTCGTTTCCGATTATATATTTAAAGTTAAAGTAAAGAAAAGGGGGAAAAATATTAAAAGTCAAAAATGTTCGAGAGTTTCCAACAACAACAGCAATAACACACCCCAAATAAAATGAAAAAAATCAATACTGATATTGTATTTGTTATTTTTTCTTTTTTTCTTTACTATTCTATTTTCTGTTTCTTATAAAAACAATTAAATTCACAATCCACCATTATTTTATTTCTAATCAAATCAAAATATTTTATAGCAATATAATAATTATTTCTTATCTAAAATTAATAAATTAATAAAACCAATGAAAATAAATTTAACAAAGAACGAAAAAAAAAACCTTTTTTAAATTGAAAAATTGAAGTAAATTTTTACCTTTTTTTCTTCTAACATAGCAGTATCTCCAGGCTCACTAAATACAGCTGCTTCCAATTTATAATTAACAATTAATGCTTTTTCTGATGGATGGGGTTCAATAAATCCTCCTTTCCATCGTCTAAAATAATATGGAAAAAATACACAATTTTCAGTTATTGATTTATTGAATTTTTATTTGATTTTGAACACACTTTTTAATAAACTTTGCATCTTCAGACTGCATATTATTATTACTATTATTATTATTATTGGAGACTAATGAATTAACAATATAATATACGTAATGTACGGCAAATAAAAATAATGTTATTACCGCGATTATATTAAATATGACAGCTAACATACACTCTATAAAAACTAGTTAGCTGGTTTTTTATTTAAATTATGTTTTGCCATTTTTTTATATTTTTATGACGAAGCGACGTCTAATTCAATGAGAACCACATCGAAAAATGACTCATCTTTTACTTTACTTTTTGGTCAATTTTTTGTTATACACTCATCGTCTATTCACTCTAAAAAATATTTTATACTCTTCATTCTCATATATAAAATATATATGATTCATTCTCTCATTTCATTGTTAAAATAAAACAAACTATATTCTATATATTTTATTTTCTCTTTCTAACATTTATACTATTGTGCAAATATTTAGGTGTGTTTGGGAAGTTAGACAAGGTAAACTAAATAAATCAATTATTTTTTATGATCAAGACAGGTGTATATCAACTATTGTCGTTTCTATCGTTTTTTAATTATTTTATTGCAACATAAAATTAACAGATACAGAATGATTTTAGAGGACAGAAATGATAGAAGAGTTGAGGGAAATTTCCGGCTACATGTAATTTAGTTAATTCAAATAATTTTTATTATAAATTTCTATTAGTACATATATGAAAAGTTGAAGGAGCATTGCTCTTATCAATCATGATAATAATAAATAATTTTACTTTTGATAAGAAATATAACAAATTTTACTTAATATTATTAAAAAAAAAAATTACTTATCAGTAGTAGAATAATATATAGTAAGAAAAATATTTAAATTAGAAGTAGTCAGTTTGTTTATTATTACATTTCTTTAATAGTGAACGTAATAATAATAAATTTAAATTTAGTTTATTGAATTAACAAAATGAATATTATAAATAATTTTTCATTTGCAAATATAAAACAATTTTGCTTTAAATTACAATTCTTCTAGTGAGGTTCCTCCAACTTATAAAATAAAAAAATATAAATATAATAAAAACTGATGTTATATTTTGATTATGGTTTGCCTATTCAATTTGTAACAATAGATACCGCAAAACAATGATTTTTTTTTGATATAAGTAGAAGTATTTTTTATTTGTTCCGAATAGTTTCAACTTATCTAAAATAAAATACAAAAGAACTAAAATTCAACATGAGTACAATAATTAAAAATACTCATCCAACTGATGCTACTTTAACAAGGAAAGTAATTATAGATGTTGACGTTGGTAAGCATAAACGAATTTGTTTGTTTTTCTTATGATAATTATAATTATTATTTATTCCTAGGTACTGATGACGCCTGGGCAATAATTATGTTAATTCATTTCGAAGAAAGTTATAATATAAAAATTGTGGGCATTACATGTGTCAGTGGTAACACTAATGTGTGTAATGTTGGAAAAAATGTTCTTAAAATATTAGATACTGTGAATAGACTAGATGTAAGTTTAGTTTAGAATTTATCTTAATTCTGTTCTGATTTAATTAGCAAAATAAACTTTTAGATTCCCATTTATTTGGGGGCAAAAGAGGCTCTTATCCCAGGACCGCCGGATGAACTACAATTTCACAAGACTGATGGACTAGGCGATATACAAGAAACAATAATTACACCAGATTTGAATATTATAAAAACTGAACATGCAATAACTGCGATGAAGCGTATAATTTGTGAAGTAAAAAGGGAAAATTTCAATAAAAAATATGTATTGCTTTTTAATCAAATCTTGAATGAATCCTTGATTCATTTAAGATTTGATGATGCAGAATTTCAGAACTGCACTAAAATATATATACGTATATACATATGTGTTTGAATAACTGCTTTTTAACTTTTCTAAAAGCTGTATCCCACCAAGAAATTTGCACGTACTAAAAGTTGGATCCAAGTTTTTTTCGTACTACACAAGAAAAAAAGAGATCCGTATTTTTAAGTGGGATACAGCTTTAAAGATCTTTAAAAATTATTTTGTTTCAAATAATAGAAACGGACTATACGATAGTAAAATATTAAAAAATTATATAAAAACTTCAATCAAAAATAACAAAAAGCAACTAAATGTAATCTAAGTTTTAAATATTTACAGAACCCCCATGAAGTAAGTTTAATTTGTGTGGCCCCACTTACAAACATCGGATTATGTTTGAAAGTATATCCCGAAATAAAAGATAAATTAAAAGATATTTTTATAATGGGCGGAAATTGTGAAGGAGTCGGTAACAGAACTAGATGTGCAGAATTCAACTTTTTTACTGATCCTGAATCAGTTCATATAGTTTTAAAAAGTTTGAAATGTCCAATCACAATTTTACCATGGGAAGCATGTGTTGAAAATAGGTTTTTTATACCGTTGGTAAGTTAACATCTGTAATATTTTGTTATGAGAATTGTATTTATTCTATAACTAATAGGAATGGCGCTTTAATAAACTTGGCTCTGTAGAAAACAAAATAACAAGCTTGCTTAATGCTGCTGAACGAAATTGTTATGATAATACCACTTATAACAATTGGGCCCCTTGTGATGCAATGTTAGCTGCAGTATTTATAAGACCTGATATTGTTGGAAAATTTAAGACATGCAATTCAACTATTGAATTGGGAGGCAAATATACTAGAGGCCAACTTGTTATTGACCATTTAGAAAAAGAAACGCCAAATGTTTCTATATGCGAATATATTAATATCAATCTTTTTAAAGAAATGATTATGGCTAGTGCTGGTCATACAGACCCTTTTGAGATTTAAAGAAATACATTCAACTTTTATAATAAAAAGAATAAAAATGCGAGTTTCTTTTTTTTTTACTTTTTATAACTAATTTTTACAATATAATACAGCTTGTGGTAAATGGAATGATCCAGCACAAGAAACAAAACAAATAAATTAATAATACTATATAATTGCCTTTTATTCCATTGGATGATCCTTTATCTCTTCATTTTTGGGTTCTTGGTTATCCTTTAATTCTTCCCGCATTTCACGATTTGACTGAAGCAAAGCCATCAATTGAGCCCGAATATTGTCTGTTTTCTGCTCCATAAAATCGAGGGCAGAATTTAACGAATCTAAAGAATTGCTGACAGTCTCGATCTCTGTAAAATTAAAAAAAAAACAATATAACTTCATATAAATGAAATTTTTATATTGTTTACCTTCAAGGGTTTGCTCAGGATCTTGGGCTTCTCCTTTTGTAGCAGGGTTAGCAGTTTTATCGTCTTCCTTAGGACTAGGGCTCATTTTATCGTCTTCTTCCATTAAGAACAAATTAAATTTTCATAAACACATGATTTGCTGACAACATAAAAAGTTAAAAAAAAATGCAAAACCAGCTGTCAGTATGAGGGTGCGTTTAGTATTATGAACAAATTAATTTCTCGTAAGTATTTTATTTTTTTTATTTTATTATTTAGTAGTGTTTTACTAAATCTGTAAAATTTTGAAATAAGTAAATTAATATATTTTGAGTTCAGCTTTCTAATATAATGTATTATTATTTAATAATATAAATATAAATATTAATAACATTGAAAAATATTAAAATATAATTCAAAAAAATCTTTTAGAACTTTTTCTTTTGTTTATTTATAAATTGCTTTCTGTTTTGTTTTTAAAGAAGATTTAATGATAATTATTGTGCGAGTATGACATATTCCGTGTTTATACTAAACAAACATATAAATTAATATTTTTTGTTTAAAATTTTGGCTCCAGATTTTTAAATTTTTTTCCGAGCACAACCCAATTGTATTTTCGTTTTTACTGGTTTATGCAGTGTAAAAAATGTACGCATTACTTGACTGGGATTAGCGTATGTTTTTAGCTTTTTTTTATAATTTTATCTAAATTTTATTAAAAGCAATTAAAATTAGTTATTTGAAAGGTGAATCTGATGCTGTTTATTGAAACCTTCTTTTGAATTCATTGATATATTGTGTTACTGTGTATTAATTTCTTTTTAAATTTGTAAACATTTTTTCAAGCTGTCAAATTTTTGTAATCCAATAAATATAAATTAGAATCCAACTAAAAAAAAATATTCAAATAATTTCGTTATTAAAATAATATGAAATTTATTAAAAATGGATAATGTAAAGTATTGGATTGATATAGTAAATTCATTTTTAATTGAAAAGATTATTGTTTTTTAGATATCGATGGCGATGGTTCAAGACGTGAACCAAACACTTGATAGCTTAAATCAAGATGAATATAATCAATTTCAGAACAAGCAACAAGATGTAAATAATGTTTATAATTACTTACTTTCTTTCTGTATTAATAACTCCATTTATAATACTTTTAGGCTGAATTCTACTACATAACACCTCAACACTACAGCATATTCTTAAACTACATGAAAATAAATACCAAATTTATTACAGGTAACATTTTTCTTAGAAATTCTATACACATATTTTAATAATTTAATTTAATTATTGGTTCATGGCCAGAGGAGCCATAAATTTCCTAATATAGGTATATATTCCATTTTGATAATCTGTTTTATGTTACTTCTCTGTTTCAGCTCCAGAATTATTTGAAAAACTCGTGAAACAAATGGTATTAGATTTAAATGCTTTGGGTATCACAAAAACTTCAAATGAATGGTTGTTAATAATGAGTGATTGGAAGACTAGAGTTAAAAAAGATTTTGAACTACAAAACAAAACAAAGTAACATTTTAAATTTGATAAAAAATAATTTCTAATATGTTTTTTTTTCAGAAAAGTTATAAAATTTACTGCTGAAGAACTAGAATTACTTAATCTCATAAATGATGATAAAACATGGGTAATGTTTGTTAAATATCTCTACTAAAAAAATAATTTTTTTTAATTATAAATAAAATAGGCTGAAATAACCCATCAACAATTAGCGTGTATGTTAGACCATTTAGAAATTGCAAGTGACTCCCCTAGATTATGGACAACAATAACGCTTGAGATGGAAGCGTTAGGTGGGATTGGAAAAAATGAAGAATATTGGAAAAAGGTATTTTTATCATTTAAATGAAACATAAATATAAAATTTTCTAATTTTTATAGTCGTTTGAAAAATGGTGCTTTCGTGTAAAGGCAAAAAAAAAACTCTTGGATGATTGGGATTCACATAATTCTCACGCTAATAAAAAACCAAATACATTAACAATCCTCGAATCACGACTTATTGATTTTTTGTTAAAACAGAATATTGTCAGTGTTCATCCAATGTCACAATTGGAAATTATGTTTTCAAGTTATTGTAGAATTTGCTTAGGAACATCAACTTTAGATAATATGATTTATATATTTAATGATACACCAGAAGATTTAACGTTAGTTGATAAAATAAATCAATGCGCCTGTATTTCACCAGTAATTTTTTTTATAATATAAAATATTTCATTTTATAATATCCTAGTTCTGTTTTTAGGTAGAAAAAAATGATGGTTTACCACAAAATATATGTAGTAATTGTATTGATTTAGTGGAGAATGCATATAAATTCAAAATATTATGTGAACGAACTGATACTGAATTAAGAAATATGTCAAGAGATGGTATTAAAGTAGAAACAAAGGAATTTTTGGATCAAGAGATTTTATTTGAGAATCATCCAAATTATGAAGATATTGATTTTCAAACATTCAATGAAGATGATAATCTTGAAGAAGAAGAAGAAGAAGAAGAGGAAGAGGAAGAAGGTGAAGAAGAAGAAGATGAAGAAGAAATGGATGAAATAGAAAATGAGGTGGAAAATGATATGAAGAAAGAAGTGTAAGTTATACATATATTTCTTTAAGAATGAAATTAAATTTATGAATGTTTACAGTAAAATAAATGATATGACTATAGAAAAGCATCGAAAAAAAAAATTAAAACGTACAAAACGCATAATAAAAGAAGAAGACGCATCCCCACATCAATGTGAAACTTGCGGAATTATATGTAAAAGTACAAACTCATTAAAAATTCATATGCGATCCCATTCAAACATCAAACCTCATCATTGCGATGATTGTGGCAAAGAATTTAAAACAAGACTATCACTTAAAATTCATATTCGAAGTCATACAGGTAAATTAATATTCATTTTTCTGGAAAACTCGAAAGTTTATAAAATTAAAATATGTTTTTTCTAGGAGAACGTCCGTACGTTTGCGAGGTAAATAAAAATACACTGTTTTTTTTTTAAATTTAATTATATAATCTTTTTTCGATTGGCATCAGTTCAATTTATAACTAATTATAATTCATTTTTGCCATGAAATGCATACGTTTTTACCGTATTATTTATAAAAATTTATTTAATACGTTATTGATTTGTAATATGATAACTGATTCCAAACGAAAATTATTATAAATATTATATTTTATTTTAAATTTCGTTTAATAAATAAAATTATATTCCCAAAACAAAACCCGTGTGTCGAACGAAACAAATCTTTGTTAATTTTACGAATAATAAATAGATATGTGGAAAACCGTTTACACAAATTGGAAGTTTAGTTTATCACCGTAAAATACATCTTGGAATAAAAAATTATGTATGTGGTTTATGTGATTTTCGTGCACGTTCTCAACACGATCTAAATATACATATAAGGAAACATACTGGCCAACGTAATTATGAATGTACTGTGTGTTCACGTAGATATACAACATCAAGTAATTTGCAGAAACATCTTCGTCGGCACTCGGGAAAAAAAGATTTTAAGGTACAGTAAATAATGTTAAAATGCTATTTTTTTCTTTTCATTCAATAGACATGCGGTAAAGCCTTCAAAACATGCAGTGCTGTTAATAATCATAGAGCTATACATTCTGGACTTAAAGAATTTAAATGTCCACATTGTCCATATAGAGCTTGCACAAAAGCAAATTTAAAAATTCATGATAGAACGCACAGTGGAATTCAACCTTATGCTTGTCGTGTTTGTGATATTAAATTCAGCACAGCCAGTAATATGCATAAGCATATTAGAAACATCCATGAAAAATTAAAAACGCATAAGGTAGCAAAATAATAGTTTTTGCGAAATGTTAAAACCTTTTTAATTCAATTTTTCATTCAATTTATCGATTATTTTGTTTAAATTAAATTCTAATATTTTAGTTTGCTACATGATTTCCAAATCAAAAATAATAATTTCTTTAAAAAAGTGCAACATTAAAAGCCTTCGTTCATATTTTATTTAATTGTTATGCCAAATTTATAACCAATTAATAATTTATTTTTTTTCAAAAATTAATTATCTATTAAAACATTATTTTAATTAATTGGCTATTCATACGAATTAAAAAGGTTTTACTTTACTTTACGAAACTGTATTTATATTGGGAGAAGATTTTCAATATTTTGAGTAAATTTAAAAAATGTTCGAATCTTGAAAATACAGGAATTTTATTAATTTTATTTAGTATATAAAATATTTTATTATGGTATTTAGTGGGACTGTTTTGGTTGAAATTCTGAACTATAATTGTAATACATATTTGGGTAAAATGGCAAGAAATTAAAAATTTAGTATATTTTTAAGTTTTTAAAAAAATATGTTTTTATGTTTGATTTCAGAATAGAATTTTTAATTAGTTTCTTGCATTTAAATAAAATATAAATTAGCAATCATATAATTCAAAAAATCTTAATAATATAATTGATAAATAGAAATTTATATTTTCAGTGTGATCAATGTGGAAGATGCTTTTTTTCACGTGAATCAGCCCGAAAACATATGGTTACACACACAGGATTAAAACCATATTCATGTACACAATGCCCAATGGCTTATGGATGGTATAATGGACTTCAAAAACATATGAAAATGCAGCACCCTGGTATTAAGATGCCAACTGAAAAAAGTTTTTTTCATAATATGATACCAACTTTAACAAATTAATCAGCATACAGTAATGACTTTTGTTTGTCAATATTAAAGTTGCTTTATTAAAGATACACATCTATAAAGCACAGACAGGCAGAAAGAAAAAGTGTGATTATTAAAAAAAAGATTCAAACATTGAAAAAAAAAAAAATCTGTTTATTAAAAATTAGTGTCTAATTTAGTAATTAATAATGTACATAAATTAAATAATTAGTAAGTGTGGTTCATAATAAATAAATGTTCTGAAACATTATATAATGCAGTAGCGGCTTTGGGAAAAAATTAGTGAGGCGAATGAGGCAAAAAATCTTTTGGCCTCACTAAGAGAAGAAGAGAACATTACTTTCCTTACGCTCTTCTTTTTTTTCATATGCATTTACTCTTAGTGAATCATTTCGGTATTTAGTTCACTTAATATAATACATATATTGACATAAAAATAAGAAAATTTAAATTGTTTGTTTCGTGAGAATACAAAACACCATAGTTTAAGGAAATTTCTTAGTGAGGCTCGTCCTCACTAAATTCACCGACAAAGCCGCCACTGATTTAATGAAATGTTTATAATAATGATAAGATATACATTACATTATTTAAGATTAAATAAAACTATATTTTACATTTATTTTATGAATAGTGTTCTATTTATTGAAATTTTTGAATCTACATTTCACTTGCATTTTGTGTTAAAAAAATCTCGGTCGAAGTGAAAAAATTGACTGTAGTTCAAAAAGAAAAATTAATCAGACGGATTTGATATTTTTAATTCGAGTTCCTTGGGTTAGTAAATATATAGAAAGCGACTTTATTTTTGTTAATTAACTAACGCTGTGGTGTTGATAAGTATAAAATTTAATTCAATACTTAATTTCCTACAATATTTAATCTGTTAATTAACGATAATATTGTTACGACTTGCTACTTACTACATATCAAATATACTTCATAATAATTTTGCAAGGCAAATTATATATACAAGGATTCCACAACTTCGAAGTAAGTATTTTAGCACAAATACATTTTGTCAGCTTTTATAAATTGCTAAACAGAAACTTTCTTTGTCAAAAAATCGAATATTAATAGAACATATAATAAAAAATGGTACTAAATATAGATGACAAAAAAGTGACATCAAGATTTTTTGTCATCTATATTTAGTACCATTTTTTAGTACCATTTTTTAAATCCAGGTTTGATTTTTACTTAGTGGTGGCAAATTTTCCCTATGAAATTAATTCGCGTTGTGCTATAATATATGTTAGACCAAATGCCATTGAGAAAAAATATCTGGTTGGATTTGATATACTGATATTTAGTTAAACCGGGATTCCCACCTCTATATTATTTTGGGCCAACCGATATGCCCGGTAAAAAATCCCACTTTTTTTCGCCCTTCGCTCCCAACGGGACTTAATACCACCACTATTTTAGCCCACCAAAAAGTATTCCTTGTGTGTTTTTATTAATTAAGCACAAATTATTTTAAACTAAAGTTTGATATTGTCTATTGATTTCCCACAAAAATAATCTTTTAATGCAATTTATAACTTGCTATGTTATAAATAATATATAGTAAACATCTTATGGCATTGTAAACATATATTTGTTTTTTACTAATTATACATAAGAAAATGACTCGTAAATTTATTAAAAAAACCAAATTTTTCTACAGCCAACTCTTAATAATATACATTTAAAGAAGTTGAATTAAAATTTTAAAGATAAATCAAACAATTGAAATTCATGTCCTTATTTCATATACTATATTTACTTACTATTGAGAAAATTAAGAAAACAATTGTGGGTGATTCATAAAATGCACTCTTGTGGGAACAGCACAATTTATGTTCGGTTATTACAAGCTTATTTCAAATTCGTTTTGTATATTTGAATTTAATATTATCAGAGTAGTAACCAGAGAGAGTGAGAGATTGTGCGTTGTGTTGTTTAGGATTTTTTGCTACCTTACACTGTTTTATGCTGTTGTCAAAGGAACACATGAAAACAAATATCTTATAAAACTCATTAAATATACATCATTAAATATACATACATGCAAATCAATATATACGCGTAAAAAAATATCAAATTAGTGGTTAGAACAGATATCTATATTTATTATAGTGAAAGAAATATAAGCATTTGTTCACAGTGACGAATTGAAATTACAAAAATTAAGCACATATATGTATGCATATTTATATTATAGTCATTAGATTTTTACACTGCTAAATTATATGTACATATATAAATCTCATTATTAACAATTATATTTTATATTAATTATATCTTTTGTATTATGAATGCAACAAGTATAATATTTTCATCAAACAAAAGTAACTAAGTGTAAAAAGTTTGCATACTCCTAAGGAAGATTAGTTAAAAATTGTGCATTAATAATATTGCATATATTTTTGTGAAAAAGAACCTTTTAATGTTTTTCCTTAACCAAAAAATCCAAATTAATATATACCTGAAAACAAACCTTATTCAAATGAAAAATATTTTCTTTTAATATACCACATGCACATAGAAGGATTAATGTTAATTTTCCGACAAATTTCGAGTTCTCTGTTGTGTTTTGCTCTTCATTTAAAATAATAAATCTTAGCAAAATACTTGAATAGAAGTGTGCTTTATATTGGGGTGTTAAATTTACGGATTATTTTAAAGTAACCAACAATATTTATACAATGTTGACCGAAAGAAAGGGAGAACAAATTTTATATATGTTATACTAGAATCATATAATATTTTGTATCCAAATTTTACAATTTAAAGGGGCAACAATGAACAATTGCTTCCTGCATTTTTGTTTATTTAAGATTCTATATTAGTCACTTCCATATATATACGTATTACGTAACAATGTTTATATGTGTTACTTGTTATGTATACGAAAATAAATATAAATATCTACACTGAATATTTTAATATATAAATATAAAGTTTAAATACGTTAAAGCTTATATATAACTATCATCATCCATACTGAAATAAATAATTTGATAATGTTTACATGGTCAATGTGTAACCATATTATTTCTTTCAGTGCACCTCTGGTTATATACACGTATAATATGGACAAATAATCTTATTTTTTGGTTTTATATTGTTCGTCTACTTATAGCCAATATACAGTGCGGTATTTATTAACAGCGGTATGTTAAAATTATTATAAGAAAATTTTAAAAAGTGCAAAAGTTATAACTAGAAATCAGTCATTATATCTCTGATGCAGCATATTGTATGTCAGTTATATATATAAACATACATATATTATATATATATATATATATATATATTAATATTATTATAAATATACCCATAAAGAACTGTGAGCAAAAAATCGATGATATTTCCAATAAAAGTATTTCTCAGCTAAAATCGGTTCAACTTTGAAATACAGTATCGTTCACAATTAGATGAAAAAATAAATCGTGTTAAAGAATTTGAAAAAAAAAATTTTTGTTTGTCAAAAAATAATTAAAATAATTTAATTTAATGCTTAAAATTAATGATTTTTTCAATAAATAAATTTTAATTTGCTTCTATTCTAAGCACTTTGGGCTTTGAAATTTTTAATTAAAGACCAATATATTTTATTAAAAAACTTAAAAACCATTGAGTACTCAAATCGAATTAACTATATATTATATTTTATTTATTCATTTATTTATTAATAGAAATATGTACTATGAGTTGACATAACTCGTATTGGACTGTATACATTTTTATTTGTTTATTCAATAAATTTAATTAAAATAGTAATGAGTGAACAATGAATTAATTATTAATTACAGTGTTATAATCTTAATTATAAAGTGATGTAATTCTTTTTTATTTTTTTATAAATTATTTTCAATATTTTTTTTAAAAATATTTTTTGTAATTTTCTTTTATTTATTTTTTAATTTCTTTTTTAAATTTATTTTTACTAGAATTTAGCTTAATGGATAAATCAAAATTTCTCAGAGCAAATAATAATCCATATATCCAATAATCCAATTTGGAAAAATAGATATTGTTGTTCTTTTTAGATATTAGGCAAATATGTTTTTGTTTGCCACATCATAGCTTGATATATTAACCTCTATCAAAAATTAAAAATAAAAATACATATACAATCTATACCTACCTATATAATGTGCTACAAACATATATGTGATAAATTTCATTGTAAATTATATATATATATATTCTATATATTCTATCGTAAAGTGTCTGGAAACTGGAACTGAAACAGGATTTAAAATCAACAAAAACTGAAACAAAAATATAATAATTTATAATCTCTGGAATTTGTAAAATTCATTTCTACTTTTTTTTTTTGGTTCATATTTGATTTTGTTAAACTTTTTTAAAACTTTTATAAATATAAAAATATTATATTGGTCTATCCTCCTATAAATTTTCACATACGCAATTTGCATAATCCATAAGGCAAACAATATAATTTCACCTTTAAACTAGAGTGAGATGAGATTTCATAATAAAATATAATATATATTTTTTTGTGATTTATTTTTGTTTGTTGTTGTTGCACTAGTGCCGCCATTGTAGAAATACTTTACTGGGGGTTCTCTTATTCGTCAAATCATTTCCATAGTATCCAATAAAATCATTTTAGGGCGTGTCTTAATTTTTTTTTTGTTCTTGTTTGAACTCATCTCTTTCTATTTTATCTACTTTTGTGCAGCCTGGCTGATAAAAAGAAAAAGAAGAAGAAGAAGAAGTTTGTTGTATTTTGTTTTTTCTTTTTGTGTGCTTAGAGATAAAAGCAATAAGGAGAAATTTGTTTTAAACGTCTAATGTCTGTCTTCATAGGTTTGTTTTACAAAAAGAAAAACAATAAAAAAAAATAAAATCTTTCAACTCTGAACCATAAGAAAATTAATAATTAATTTAATACTATTCAAATTAATCGATTAAAGTTTTTGTTATAAATATATCGGCGGTTTAATTTAATTTCATTTTTTTGATTGATCCTAGATAAAATACTATAGGATATGTAGATCATTAGATCTACTATACTGTCTGTAGAGGTGAGTCGTGAGTGTTTAAGAAGAAGTCCACTAATACTAATACATGTGAATATTAAAACTGCATTGCTTATTAATTCTTTCTCTTTCTTTCCTTCAAATGTGTCAAATTACATGCCCAAACAACACTTTTTTAGCTTCATATGATTTTTTCAAAAAATCGTCTCTTTCATTCCAACAAGAATCGTCATCTTATTCACTTACTCTTATTGGACTAGAGTTTTTTTTACTCACTCTTTTAAATTATAGAATTGCATGAATGAAAGAGATAAACTCAATTGTATAATTTTCTGTTTTGACGGTTTCATGTTGGATGATGTTGACGATATGAAAAAATAATATTTTTCAGAAAATTATGAATCTTTTTTAGTTCTTTGAATTTACCATCAGAATCGGTTGAAGAAACTGGATCATCCAGTATGTGTTGATAAATCTTCTAAATATAATTTTTTTTGTTAACATTTTATTTAAGAATTTTTTACAATTAAGAAATTTCCAATATTGAAAGAAAATTGTGTTCTAAAGAAATTATTATAATTTATCGTAATGGTTTTTTATCTCTCGTAATTTAAACTTTAAATAATTGCGCGAATTGATCTATATGTATTGTAAATCATTTCATCTGAAGAATGGATAAATAATTATGGATTCAGTGTAGTTTGTTTTTTTTTTCATCATTTAGTTCTAAATTTTTAATATAGTTAAAAAAGTGTTGTTCTATTGATTAAAAAAAAATTAAAAATATGTAATCAATAATGACCTGATGATTAAAAAATTTAAACAAAAAAAAAAATTTGTAGATTGGTGTTAAATAAGTGAATGATTGATGTGTTAATGAATTCAATTGAAAGGTGTTAATAAAATTAAAATAGAGAAAATAATATTTATAGAAAAAAATTAATGAATGGTGCGGAATATAAGTGATTTAATCCCGATCATTTTTAGAAACTGTGTATGAAACTTCTAAAATAATGCAAGTAAACTAGAATTGCGTATATAAATAGAGCAATTCGTATACTTTTGAAAGGATAAATTCCATAAAAAAATTTTTTTAGGTGAGTTTCTTAGAAAAAGGATAAAACTTTTATAAGTTTAATAATAAAGAATTTTAAAATTATTTTAAGTGAAAAAACATACATTGTAGTTTCACAAAATAATTTTATTTTATTAATGTACTTTTTCAAAATATTTAATAAAATTACAAAAATCAGAAATAACAAACTATTTTAAAATACAAAACAAAACAGAATTAAAAAAATAAAAACTATTTTCTTGTTATATCCGACACTTTTTATTTCTGTTATGCTTTTTTGTTGTATTGACCATATTACTAAACAAATATAAAAAATAAGTTTGAACACATAAACGGAATATATAGTTAGTAGATATGCATACATGACGTGATTATATGCGCTCATAAACGCATAATGTAATATTTTATGTGAACACAGGCCGTTTTGTTGTATCGTAGCATTTATGAACCAAGTCAAGTTTGTTAATAAAAAATATAAAAACGAAAAAACAAAACACCATAGAATTATTTTCATGAACGATATGATGCGGTAATTTTTTTTTTTAATGAGGAAATTGTATTTTTTAATATTCGACATTTATGTCGGCTTGCAAAATTTTCTTATTTGTTTTATTAGACAATTAGAAAATTATGAATATGATTCTGCGAATATGTATATGTTGTTATTAAAGGAATCAATTAATAAATATGTCTTTAAACGTTTTCATAATATTGATTATATACTACAATAGACCGACGGAATATTTTTTAATTATTTAGTACCTTCCCACATTTTCATTTTTTCATGTTTATATAGAACTATGACATTTACTATTTTAAATGTAATAAATAATCTTCTAATTTATGAAATATCATATATTTGATAATTTAGTTTTTATCTTTCACATAAAATAAAATTAAAAAAAATATATTTGATTAAATTAATAAAACGAAAAATTATAGTAAATATAAATTCTCACGAGCGATGAACACAAACGTCTTTTCTGTATCTCCCTATCAATATCTTTCTTTATCCTGTATCCCAAATTATTTTTGAAAATTTTATTAATATTGTTGTATTGAAGCGATCACGTTCGATCTGTAAAATAATATAAGGAGAAAAATCTTTTTGTTACTCTCACGTCCATCACAGGAAAAAAAACAGATCGATAGATCGATAATATTATGCGGACGATTTCTCTTCTAATTTTAATAATGGAACACGAAAAAAAAAGCCCGCATATCCTTTTTGCACTTCCTTAAAATATTTTCTCTCTTATACTTTTTTTTTTATTTGTATATATTTTAATTGTTTTATGAAGGTACTACATCCTCTTTGTATCTCAGATATACATTATTTCAAACAAGGGTTGTTATAAATATTTACATGCACAAGATGTACCTATATAAAGTTCAGTTCAGAATTTGATATGCGTCCAAAAATATTTAAAAAATTGATAAATTTAGCGAGGATTTTTTATAATTATATTCTTACATCACTCAACGAGCTCGGTAATATTTTTTTTAATTGTGTGTGCTTGTATCTTCGATAACGTTAAAAGAATTCGTATTTTTAAAATAAGTGTCACTAAAAGGTATAAACAAATTTTTTTTAAATTCACGCAATTAATTTTTTATATATTTTTTTTATCACTTTTTTTATCTATACATTCGTAATGTGACAATGTTTTCGGGTCTGAAATATCAATGAGTTATACAAGCAGTAAAGAGAATAAAAAATATAAATATATACAACCGACTGAAAAGTTGGTGACAAATTTAAAATTTTTCATTTTCATATTAAGACAGAAAATGTATAAATTCATTTCCTTATATATGTATGAAATGGGTCATCAAACAACAGAATCCGTATCTTATTACACATAATTTATATTCTACAAATCACATCGCAAAACTTAAAACAATAACATCAACAATATTTATAGAATAATACAGTTCGCATGCATTTATATGTTATATTTAGTTAAAAGATCGGAAAATTGTTCATCATCAGCATGAGCTTCACACACACACACACATACAACCCCATAAATAAACAAATGAAGGTTATTGTTATTGAAGTAGAAACAGGACACGTGTGAACGAAGAAAATCAAACGAGCCATAACAATTTTTCTTTGATTTTTGTGAAAAGATTTAGAGTAGCAGATGAAGAAAATTTAGTATTTATATTTAGCGAGAACATGGGTGTTTGACAATGAGTATTTATGATAAATTAAATTTATTAAATTCATTTTTATGTTTATAAAAGAAATACTTTAATTATGTTGATTGATGCTTTATAATTCATTGGCAGTAAGCAATAAATTGATTTCATAAAAAAATTTCATAAATAATCTTGGAATAAAAATTGTACAAAGTAAAAAGATTTCCTAAAGGGACAGAAGTATTACATTTCATTTTGTTTTAAATAAAATTTAATTTCATTTTCATATTTGTTTCATTTTCGACCAAAGTGATAATAAAAAAAACATTGTATAAATTATTTTTTCATTTCAGTTCTATTCTGCAATAAAAAATATAATATTTTCAGTGAAGAAATTTCGGGTCTAGACTATTAAATATACTATATGTATACATAATTATATATATATATATATATACATTTACATATCCATATATGAAACGTAGAGTTGTTTATTGACCTTTTTTATTATTATGTAGAACAAAGTCAGCTGCACATTAATATAATATACAATTATAATGACAAAAAAAAAATTTGTATTGATTTCGAGTCATTGACATTCGATTATTTATAAAATCTGACAGTTGACAAAAGTGTGATTGTGACAACTGACCTAACATACATACTTCTTCAAGGACATTTGAAATTTCGATAGAAGCAAATTGGTATTTGAATATAAAAAAATGTATGAAGTGTTTTTATGAGTTCATTCTCATGTCGTTATCTTTAATATTTTAAAATTATCCCAAATTTTGATTCTTTGTTTCTTTGATTCTTTTTTTGATCCAATTTTTCTTTTATGTCCATATCATGTTCTGTTATGTTGATTTTCTTCAGGTATAGATTTTATGTTACCAGAAGCATATTATAACATTACTAAATAGTAAACAACAATTTTATTTTACATATTGTGCCCGTCAGAAATACTCTGCATATACATATATTGAATACATAGATTAATATATATATATATATATTATATACTTGCCTCCACATATTTATATAAATTTTGTGAAGTGCACTTTTGTTTCTTTGTTTGGAAGACGATATTATTGAATGAGCGCGTCGTCAGCGAAAACAATCTTCTTGTTATATGAGACTATAAGTATGAGTTTTTTTTTAAAAAGTAGAATACTATAGCCATACACTGATGTGTTTGTATACAATTTATTACGTATATCGCAAGTACAAAATATCACTCTCTTTTAATCAAGAGAATATACAATAATATGTATAATAAACACTGCATATGTACATATAGATATATATATTGTTAAGATGAAAATTAAAAAGTATATACAAATTGCAAATAAAAACAAAAGAAAGTTCATTGTTTCTTTCGATGGCTTATACTTATATATTTATAGGCAAAAATATTGCTTTTGTTTTGTTTTCTTATTATATGACAAGCATAACATCAAAATATCAAATGAAAATACATTAATAATGTATAAATGTCAATATATTATAAAAAAAAAAATACGAACATGTTCATATGTATGTACAATTAAATAAAATATTAAATTATTATTAAATTATATAATTATAATGAATATACACACCACAGCCTCAAAATAATTTCATATATGTTGTGGTACGAAAAATTCAACATTCAACATATGCACTTTAAATTGTGTATGAAGGTTAATTATAGTTTGGCAAACATATAAATAATAAGAATTAAACAAAAAATAAACAACAACACTGCAACGTTTTATTGCTTAAGAATCCAATTTCATTTTGAATTAATTATATTGTCAGAATTCGATCTCTGATGATGAAGAACATTTATATTATAATTCATAAATATATTTTCATTTCAATTGTTTTGAATTTTGATCGCAACATTAATTAGTAAATATATCTTTCTATAATTATAATGCAAACGCAGCAATATGGGTTAAGGAAATGAATAAAAATGTTTCATGATTAACAAGACTATAGATATAGTCTATTAAAATATTCAACACATTTCTATAAAAAAGTAAAATAAAATGTACCAAATTGAACCTCAAGCAAAAAATATGTCAATAAAATATATTTATTTTTATTAATTTTTAAACAACAAAATGAAACGATAGTAAGTAGTATAGGAGCTATACTTTTTAATAATAATATTAAGTATATCTAAAATATATTTTGCAGTCAGAAAACAAGTAACCAACAAAGTGACCAAATCTTATAATCGAAACAAAATTAAGTAATTATATGATGTTCGGAGCGCATGCTAGTACAATATAATACAATTTTTGAGCCAATCTTGTATGCACCTAATGCACATGAGAACAACTATATGATTTAAAATATGCATTACCAATTCTGATTTTAAAATATTCTTATTGGTATCTATTTTATTAGCGATCTATAAATTATATGACTAAACAATTCAGAAAACTGTTTGAAAAAAGGTTGATGCTATGGAATTTATATTATTGATTTTTAATATAAATATAAAATGGATAAGAACCATGGTTGAAGCGTTTATCAACTAATGGTTTCACAAATTCACAATCTTAAATATCTAGATTAAAATATTATTTAAAAGATCTAAAAACATAAACTTAAATGTTTGAACTTTTGAAGTCTTTAAATGAATTAACATGTACTTCCTCCTTACCATCAGGCCATCAGATGATTAATATTTCTTTAATTAATTAAAGCATTATTAAGGAAAAATTGACTGAAAAATCAATCCATTTTTTGAAATAAATATGAATATATTTCTAATACAAAAACAAAATTCATTAATTAAACAGACGTAACTGAAAAATATCGTCACATCACATCATACAATAAATAAGCAAAAATGTTTGTCACCTCCCAAAAGCATAAAATCTGTAATTATTTGGATGAATTCATTTAAAAAAAAATATTTTTTTGACCTCATCTCAAGTCAAAGTATCATAATCATAAGACATTCGGCTCACTTTGAAATTTGACATGGTTAGAGGAAGTTTATTTATATGTGCATCAGAATGAGAGAACAAGCTAACTTCATTTTGTTGTTGTTATTTTAGGTTGAATGTTGAATGTTTTGTTAAATACGGATCTACATATGCACAATTTTTGGTTGGATGTAAAAAAGAAAATAATAAATATCAGATAAATAAGAGTTTACTCATATTCAGAAGTATGCAGTTCAATTAAATATATGATTAATTATAATTGTTTTTGGGAAGTTAATACCCATACCAAAAAAATAAAACTTTTAAAGCCATTATATTATATGTACTGTAATTTCTTATTACGTAATATATAATGTAAGAAACAGAATAATAGGCGTTATATAATATTTTAATTTGTATATTAGTTACACTAACTATATAAAATTTTATTGGTTTATAAAATGAAAATAGAAAAAAGGGACAGAAACCTACAATGAATACAATATAATGAAAATATTAAATACAATAACAAACAAATGTTTCTCTGTGTTTTAAAATCGATTAAACCTAAGAAACTTACTTACTTACTTACAGAATTAACTGAAACATTATGAATAAACTTCTTTATTTTATTATTTTTCTTTTAAGTCATTTGAAATGTTAGAAATCTAATAAAGTATATTGAAAATTAAAATTCTAATATATAAAGTTATTTATATTTTCATTTTATAGTTTTGGGTTTAAAATCAAAAAAAACTTATATAATTAAAAATCATTTAAACGTTTGTGATCTTTGATATTATACATCCACACATAACAAGAACTTTTTTTTCTTTCTTCAAAATTGTTGTTGCTGTTATTGCGCAAAGTTATTTTGTCAGGATGTCAGGCAAAATACAGTTATGTTTTTTTTTTTTTTTTTAAATATAAAATTACTAAAATATGGATCTATATTATTGAACCTTGAACTTAATATTAAAATTTGAATCCATCTAAGACTTTTTAATTTTTAAGGCCTATATATACGAGTATAGGTATTGGTATAGGTATAGACATATTTTTATAAATATGTACATATGTATTTTTTTTATTTTGCTTCGTAACATATTTCTTTATATTTTATCGCTACACATTAAGCGTGCGAGATTGTAAATTTTTATTTTTATTTTCATTTTTTTTTTTAACACAAAACAATCTTATAGTTTTTTTTTCTTTTTGACTCATATTAATATATATGAATGCCTATACTAAACAATTCGAAGAAACATAATAATATATACAAAAATATTATTAAAAGTTATTATATCCGTTGCGAATGTTTAGACATCAGAAAATACAATATTCTGATGGAATTGGAATGGATGTTGTGTTGAAAGTATATATATATATGATGTGATGGACGTTTATACGGTGATCATAATGACATTTTTATATTCTTCTTAAATTTTTATTGTATTTTGTAAGATGCGAATATTGCATTTATATATATATATATATATACATATGTTTATATGCAAGTATTTATAATTTTCAAAGAATACAAAACAGAGAAAAAAAAGAGAAGAATATTAAAGCGGCATAACGATTTAACTGGAGAAAAAGGTGTTAAGTTTTAACCAAATAGAAATGATCGATTGCAAATTTATTATTTATTTGTGCTGCTGATCATAAAAAAAAATTATATGTGATATTTGATGACTTATTGTTGAGATCATTATCATTAATGAATTATTATGATATGTTTATGTTTTGTTATGATTATTCATTTTATATTATGTATAAACAGTGAGAAAGGAAGAGTGATGTATGAAAAATATTATATTTTTCACGCATTCCTATTACGTATATAAGAAAACATATTATAAATTTTGTTTTATGTGCCGTCAAATATTTGTAGAATATTTAATTAAACTTTAAATATATTTAATAATATTTTTTTTCGTTTATCGTTTAGTCTATATATAGAATAGAAATAAAGAACATACTCAACTTTTGTTATTTTTTGTTATAACTTTAATAGTTTTTATGAGAAAACAAAACGATTTATCATGAATGAAGATCATATTACACGGAAAATAAAAAACTAGAGATTTATGTTAGTTAAATTTTTTTTAAATAAAGATTTAATTTAATTTAATTTTTATTTATTTTTTTGTATAATTTATTTAGTAACTGAAATTGTAAATGCAAATTAATTATTCTAGGAACTATAATTGAATCATTTTGATCTCATAAATACACTAAACTATAAAAAATTGACATTCTGATTTCATATTAAAAACAATTTTAATTTATAGAAGTATTTTAGTTGGTTAATACCATATTTAAAAACACTCTATTCTACTAAATATGTAAGGATAATATTATGTGTATTAAATGTTTTAATAACTAAGTATGAACAATTAGAATAAACATGAAATTGTAAGGAAATATTTTTAAGGTATTATGCTGATAATAAATAAACACAATTTGAATTCAACTAAATTTATTTTTAACTTTTCAAGATTTATAATAATTTAAATGATCTTTGAGATCCTGGATGTTTGCTTGAACAACAAAATAAATATTATATATTATTATTTAGGGAAATATTAGTTTCCTTTTTTTCTTGGGTCATATCAAAAAGGAAACTTGGTATCAAAATATTAAAATAAATTCATCCATCCATTCTATATCTTCCCTAATCTTCAATCATGCGTAACAGAAAAATAAAATTTATCATTTCAGCTGTTTTTCATACTCACCAAAAAATATAATACACCAAACGTAATTTCGAAATAACAAATATGATCGACATTCTACACTGAAAAAAAGACATGCAAAAAAAAAAATTCTAATTTAAAAAATTAAGAAAATGGTAAAAGGAAATGATGCTCTGTATATATAATTAGCGTGGGGGACATATTTTGAAGGATTAAAGCTGCTCACTTTGAGGCTTAAATCTCCTAAATGTAAATATTTATATTTTTTAATGAATGACTGAAGAAACAAAAAAAAAAAATCAAAAAAGCAATCAAATTCCTTGTTGTATCGTAGATTTAACTGAAATCCGTGAGAAATATAAATAATATGTATTGTTTTTAATTTTTTCACAACAAAATTGAAACAAAACGATTTATTATGACACAAAAAAGGTGGAAAAACCTAAACTTAAATTTCATTTAATAATAAAAAAAAAATTGAAGGTATTGAAGAAAAAGAAACGCAAAGAAGAAAAGTCACAAAGAATCGCAAAAAAGATTCAAATAAGATTCGTTATGGATATTAATATAAATTTTAAATGCTGTTAAAAATTTTATTTATGCATCATAACAAAAATTGTGTGTGTTTTCGAATATGTTTGCAGATCTCTGGCATTCTGTCTCTGAGAAGTGTCTGAGCGTATATATATGAGAACACAATTAAAAAATTCTCAAATATTATGTACTTGAAACTTATCAAATATTATGTACTTGAAACTTATCAACGTTTGTTAATTAACTCATGAAAGTGTTCTAAATTATATATTGCTCATTATTTTTTGTATTAAGGTTAAACTATTAAATTATATATCTTTTTTTGAACCAATTTTACACCAAAATCTGAAAATATCTTCAAATTACATTATATTTTTATTTTAATGATTCCTTAAATTTATTTAATGAAATTTAATGTTTAATGTTCTTAAATATATATGAATTAAATATACATATTTATAATAACGATTTTGACACAAAATATTATAATTGAGATCTATATGAGATCATTTAAAAGTAATAACATTTATCACGACGTATAACACGTGTAAAAAGTTATTTAAAAAAAATAATTTAACAAGGGAATGAAGTCATCTTTCCTTTAGTCTGTAAATTCAATTCTCGCCAATAATTCAGTACATTTCAGTCGATACTAAAAAATTCATCGTTTACTAAAAAAAAAATGATTTGGACTGAATTTTTATCATTTTAAATATTTAATATTTCTTGGAAAAATAAAATAAACGTAATTAATAAAATAATACTAAAAATTAAACATTAATTTAATGATGTTTTTTAAATAATGAACTTTTAATGTTTTTCTTGCATTCCATTGAATAAATCTTTAAATTTTTGAAAGATAAATATGACTTACATTTCCTTTTGTATGTATTGTTTGGTGATTTCAATTCTAATAGAGGTCGATCGATCGAATTGAATTCTGAAATACAGACACATAAAATAACTAATAAAAATTATATCAAAAAATATTATGAGAAAATTAAATGATTTTTTTTTGCAACTTAGACACAAAGTCACGGATTGTTGTTGTTTTTTTTTTCTTTTTGTTTGTTGATTTTTTAATTGTTTTTTTTTTGTTTTGTTTTGATAAATAAAAACATAGAAAAAACCTTTCTGTTGACATGTTTTCTATACAGCTTTGACATTGTAAAAAAAAAAATAAAACAAAAATGACAAAAAAAAAAGATTAAAAAGAAAAATGAATAAAAAATAAATAAATAATAAAAATAATAAGATGAAAAGTTAAGTTGAAAATATTATGACTGTAAGTTGAATACATTTTTTCTTTTTTTTTTACTTTTAAAATTTAATTGTATTCAGTTAGATTCAGTTGTTGAACGAATTTAGATAAAAATTAGAATAAAGTTAGATTTTACAAATAAATATAATAAAAAAACTTCAGAGAGATTTATTAATTTTTATTCAAAAGACAAGGACTTATTGAAAGACAAGGATTTATTGAAATGATAAAGTGATAACAGTGATATTTTCTGTGTAGTTAAAATTAAATAATTAAAAAAACGTTTTTTTATTTAAAAATGGACTCTAAAAGTGAGTTTTAATTTTATAAGTTTTATAATTTTTTTATGATAATAAGAGTTTCATAAAATTTGTTCTCATTGGAAATCACAAATTAACATTATAAAAGATTGAATGAAAAAGTCTTCAATTTAATACTTATGTTTATCCACAATCCAATTCCTTTTAGTGTTTTTTTCTTCTGATAATATTTTAAAGAAAACATCCTTCATCGCATCTTTAAGTCTTTTATATATTATATTCAGAATTTTCAATGGAACTTTCAGAAGTTTTTTTTAAGGATAATTTTTTAAAAAAGAACAACAAACAAACCAAAAAAAAATCCCTTTGATATTCAAGACCGGTAATTTCTTAACAGCAGTCAGCCAATATTTTCATTTTCAAGTTGAATAAGTATTTGTTCCAAAAAAAAAAGAGGTACTAACCGAACTGAACCAAGAGGGCAAAATATGTTTTTTTTTTTTCTGTATAAATTACACATTTTTATGTTTACTAATTGATTTTGAACGTGATATTATATAACGAACGTGATTTTTGTCTACTTTAACACCTATATAACCTTTAAAATTTCTAAATTTAGGCTTTAAGGATAAAATATCCTTTTAAGAAGAACAAAAACATATAATATATTTTTAGTGAAGAATCTGTATAAGTATCTTCAACCAATATGTAAAAAGAAAAGACGGAAAATGTTCTATACACTTTTTTTTGTTTGACTGCAATATTGGAAATTTTAGAATTTTTTCAAATGTTAATGTGTTGTGTCGTTTTTATTGTTAATAGTTTAAAAAATATACTAGATTTATCGCGTTGAGATGGAATTGTTTAAATAGAAAAGGGAAATATAAACTATTAAGTATAAAATTTCAATCATTTATCAATTTAAAAAAAAAAATTAAAAAACCTTTAAAATTATGGTAAATAGACAGAAAAATATTTTTTCATTCATTCAAATATTTATAAATTGTTAATCTCAATTAATCTATATTTTATTTTGTTCTGCTTTTTCTATACACTACACAATTTTTGAAATAAAATAACGTCCATCTGCAGCTCAACTAAATTCTGTATATAGATTTATTTGTCTATACAGAATGTAGAAGTCGTTCATGTTCTTCAATAAATTTAGTGGAATTAACCGGAAGGCCTTGTTCTCTATTGACATTGAATTTTCAATGAAAATTCACCATTATTTTTTTTATTTATGTCTTGCTTTTTTAAACATTCTCAGGAAATAAAAGAAAAAAAAAATTACAACAACAACAACAAACATAATAAACACAAAAAGAACTTCGCCTCATCTGACGACTACTCGCATAACTCGCATAATGCACTAAACAAATATTTTTCGTTTTTGTATTTTTATGATAAACGAGTATTTTATGTTTGACAAATCTATGCCAAACTCACATAACTAATCCGAGACTTGAGTGTTTTGTCAGGCTCGTATATATAAAAAAAAAATCTATATAATGTTTTTGTTGTTATGCGTTATAATATTTTTTATAGTAAAGATTTACGTTATTAAACTCCTTTTTTTTTATATGTTTATTAAACTAAATATTGGAGGATGGATAGAAAAGTGGGCAAGCAATAAACATCAATAAAAATTACAATCAAGTCATATGACAAATGGCATTGAAATTCATTTTTAGATAGTTTTTATAATTTATTTCTAAAGGAGCAAATATTTAGTCAAAACTTTAAAGGTTAAATAAAAACGTTATTTTTTCAAATAATTAATGTTTAAAGCTTTTTGTTTAAAGTTTTAAAAAGTTTTTTTTTTTTAAAAATGAATAACTTTGGTAAAAATTTCTAATTATATGCAAGTTTTAATCCTTTTGTCCTTTTAATGTATATGACTATAATCCAATTTTCATAATAAATACAGAAAATACAAACAGAACATAATTAAATTGGATTAAAAAAGAAGTTGATCCTTGTAGAAATTACCATATTTTTATGAGCCTTAGATTTGTTTTAGTATACAATAAAAAAATATTAATTTTACTTAAATATGTAATTATTCCGACTTTCTTTTAACATACTTAAGACTTTAAACTAGATAAATATATATTATTAAATTTTATTGACATAGATTTTATAATTTCTTTGTTATTCTTCTTTAGTATAGTGATCTTGATCAATATGTTTCATATACGATGCATTATATAAATATTGTGTTTAAGTATAGAAGTGTTGAAGTTTTTTTTGTACATTATAATTTGAAAACAACAAAAAAATTATAAACAATAAAAACAAAGAAATCAAGCATTGTTATATTAAAAATAGTTATACTGGCATTTTAACCAATTTTTCTGATTATACAGTAAGTTAATGATAAATTTCAACTACAAACAATTAAAATATGTTTTTTTTGTCATTAAATTATTAATAATATTTATTGTATAAAAATAGTTATGTGAGAATTCAAAAATATAAAATAAAAATATTAATTAAATTGTTTTAAGCTTTTGATCAAAAGTATTAAAATACATACTACAAATTTTTAACTTAATAGAAATTTACAAAATATTAATATTTTTAATTAATGTAATGAAGTTAATAAATACTGTATATTATTTAATTGAATATCCATTACATAGATATTTATATTTTGTATAATATATTTGTCATTCTATAAATATTCTAGGCCAAGATTTTTTTTTGGCATAAAACTCCAGTAGATAATATTGTTTATATATAGGGAGCTTATATACTATAATATAAATAATAATATTATCTACTGAGATTTAATTAAACTATTACATGAATATTTAAGTGTGAATACCCGTTTAAATATTCTAACCAAAAATATTAGTACATATTTTGGATTTTCATATTGATATAATTGATATAATTATGAATATAATAATATAATATAATTTAATAATAATCATATTAGGTTTTCATTAATTATATGCAAACAAACGTGCCATCTGGGTTTTTTAAATTTTTGTTGTCTTTACGCTAATTGACCGTTGATACCTTTTATACTTACTCTTAATTTAAAAATAAAAAGTTTGTCGTTTTACCTTCTAAATTGTTCAAACGTTCTTCTTCCGATCATAAAACTCACCATGAAACAAAAATAAATTTATTGACCTTTCTTTTCTTTTACCCTCTGGTCTACAGATGTTGACCATGTTTTACTCTTATATATACAAACACGAACGAAGAAGGTGTTTC
Source organism: Pedicia rivosa (assembly GCA_963082725.1). Taxonomy (NCBI): domain Eukaryota; kingdom Metazoa; phylum Arthropoda; class Insecta; order Diptera; family Pediciidae; genus Pedicia; species Pedicia rivosa. The sequence goes on from OY720153.1 coordinate 25,981,384, forward strand.
ACGTTCCTTGGTTCTCATACATTACGAGTAATGTATTTTTGGCAATTTTTATTATCTATTTTCTTGTTTTGTAAGAAAAATGTAAATTTTTATATTGCGAGAAAAACTAATTTATTCATGATCATGATGTCACTTGTTTTTTGGTTCCCACGAGAAAATTTTTAACTAACCAAAAAAAATGAAGGAAAATATTTGAAATTTACCTGTACGTCCGTTTTGTTTTATTGCTTTTGCTATCAGTTAACAATTTGCTTGCCAAAATTTCATTTATTATTTGTATTTAAGAAAAATAAACCTTATTTTTATGGTGTCATTTATGTAAAATTTTCGGAACAAATTTTACTAAGGATATTTTCTTTAATTTTTGCACAACTTCCCATACATCATAAACTCTAATTAATTTATTAATTTTGCGTAATTAAACTTATTTCCCTCAATAATTACTAAAATTTTTTTTGAGTTTTGTTAAACTTAGTTATAATCTTATTGTTATAATTCAACACTTTTTATCAGTCCTATAATAATATTTAGTTGAAATAAACAATAAATCAATGAAAAAAAATCATAAATGTAGAAATAAATTATATAGAAAGATATAATGAAATAAGGAAGAAGAATTAAAAACTATTCAAAAATTATTTCCTTAAAATTATATTTACTGTTTTGGTTTAGTTATCCTTTGAGATGCACCTCCCTTAATTTCTTAGTTTACCTGAACAAAAAATATAACAATATAAAATAGGCAGGTACCTACAAAAAACTATAATCAAACAAAATTCAAATGGGCAATAGTTTCACCAATAAACAATCTTGATTCTCACGGTAATAGCAATTCAGAAATATATTCTGGCCTAAGAACTATTATTTTCTTACTCAGACCAAATTTTAAACTCAAAGTGACAAGTGCACGAATATAAATTTTGCTGTTATAAACCTACAAGTGGAAAATTGTGTTTTGTGAAACACAGTGAAAAAGTTTTATTTAACTATTGTTTATGAGTTATTAATTTTGTATATTTTTTACTTTATAATGAAGTACACACGAAAACCTTTAACCGATAAAAATCAGAATATTTTGGGTAACTTATTTAATTAAACAAAAACAAATTATTTGTCAAATTTACTTTTGATTACATTTCTTAACATTAATCGAATAGGATTTAATGAAAAATATTTTTAAAAATGAAAATATGATTAGTTCGAAAAAAATTCCAATCACTTAGTTAGCTAACTTTATATATCGGTTGCAAAAACAATTTTGTTTAAGATGTGACGCATCCATAATTACGTTGTGTATGAACATTTAAACCATTTATAAATAAATATTAATATGTCGGCGTTCAATGACCAATATTTACGGTGGAAGTTTTTTTTAAATTTAATAAAATATCACAATATAATATAAGTTCGTGTAAATAAATTAATATGGAATCTACGTTAACAATAAAAACAAAATATAACTTTTATAAAATCAAACTTATTGTATCTATATAGAGTTCAATAAGAGTCAAAAAGTAAAACAATAAATAATTATTGTATCCTTAAATAAAATCTATTGTATATTTACACAAACTCAATGAGCAATAAAAACAATCAATTTTCTAATTTTCTTCTCTTTTTTTCACATATTGGTCTAATAAACAAACACCATCATCAGGACCATACCATTAGGCACCATAAAAATAAAATACTATTAATCACACAAATTATATATATCCCATATATGAATATTGGTATAATTCCAAATCTGATTACATTAGATTCACACAAATCTACACCCTTCAACTTTTTACTAATCGGATTCAAGAGAATTTTAGCATTTTGGATTTTATATTAATCCTTATACTTATTATGAATAATAATTTCCATAATAAACGAATAAAAATATGTTATGTGCGTGATTGTTTGATTTTATTAAGTTTATATAATGTTAACATATATATTTTCACGAGATGTTAATTTTGATTTGGCCATATATCCTCTTATAGTAAATCAATTCATTGACCGAAGTTTATTGTTTATTATTTTAGTTTTTCTACCCCTAAATATTTCCACACACATTTTCCGTTTTATATTTATTTGACGTCAATTTCAATATTATTTAATATTTTTGCGATATTGTCTTAAATAATTTTAATAAGTTAAGAAGCAATTAATATTATTAGTGTTAATTTTGACTTTCTGTTCATTTTATGATTTATTTATAAAAGAAATAAACAAGGTATTTTTTTTCTTAGGTTTATTAGCACGTTGCACAATGAAGGAGAAAAGCAAAAATGCAGCAAGATCAAGACGTGAAAAGGAAAATGCTGAATTTTTGGAATTGGCTAAATTATTGCCGTTACCAAGTGCTATTACATCACAACTAGATAAAGCTTCTATTATTAGATTAACAACATCATACCTTAAATTAAGACAAGTATTTCCAGAAGGTAAGAATTTTATATTTATATAAATAAATATTTGTTGCCATTTATTATTCTTATGCCGCAATTTATAGTATTTCGTTCAATTGCTTAAAGTCAAAACTTTAAATTTACCTTGTAATTATTTTTTTTCATTTTTCTGACATTTTTTAAAATTTGTGTGTTTTGCTACAAAATTTAATTATAAAACAATTGCTCACTTTGAATTTATTCTTATACACATTTTGCCTGGATCGAGTGTCATCAAATTATTCAAAGAGCAAAAAAGCAAAAAAAAAAAAAATTATAAATAAAATAAAAGGAAGACAGGAAAGTAAAAAGAGAGAAAAATGTAAAATTACAAAAAATATTCCAAATGCCATAAGACAATTTTTATTTTTCATTAAATATTAAAATATTCATGAAAAGAAAGAAGAATACAAAATGAACAAGAAAATTTACATGAAAATTATAATATTGGTCTTAGGAAAAGTCTCCCTTTTTCTTCTGTAAAATCAGGTTACACCATCGTCATTTTATTAGTGCGTGGAGAATACAAATTTATTCACGATCGCGATCAGCCTTTTTTTTTTTCTCTTCTTTTATCACTTATATATTTTTGTTCCTTTCTTCTTTATTTTATATTTAATATTATTATTATTATTATTATTATCATTATTATTTGTTGAAATTTTTATAGCAAACAAAAAAAAAAATGATACAAAGAAAATGTGTATTTTTTTCTTAATAATAATGAATATAAAATATCTTATAAGTATAATTTAATTTTATCCTTTAAATAATCTGTTTGCTGTGCTATAAAAAAAATACCTTGAATGAAGAAAGAAAGAAATATTCACCTAAATCTTTTATCAAAAATTTGAATCTAAAAAATTTAAAATCAAAAAAAAAAACAACAACAACCCTTCAGAAATTTGTCACGAACAAAAAAAATTATTTAATTTTATTTTTCGTCTGAAAATTCACTGCGCGTTTATTTTTTTTTTTGGTTCTTATATAAAAATATAAAGAACAGAAATAATTTTCAATCGTATCGTGGATATTTATCGAAATTTATTTATTCTTGTTTAGTTTGGTTTCTTTCCTTTTATTATACGATTATGATTAAATGAGAAAAATGTGCATTATTATTTTATAACGTTCCTTTTTATAGTTCATGGATTAAATTAAATTAGCTAAGATTTATAAAGATTAAACGTATAGAAAGAACTGTTATGGATGTAAGTAAGGTGCACAAGAGATTCTAAGGAATGTACTGAACGATTAAGATGAAGCTTCCAAATTTGTATATTTTAAGAAGATTGATTTTTTTAAAATGTTTTCTTGAAAAAAATTTAATAAAAAAATAAATAAAATTATGTTGATGTAGATGTTAAATTGTTTATCTGATTTACATTTTTTTTTTAAATAATCTCTTTTTTTTTATATTGACAATTAAAAATGAATTTTTAATGTTTGATTCTTGTTCTGCGGACATGCGCACTTAATAATGATGTATATGTTTAATTAAATCAGATGAGTTACAAATTATTTCACATACATCAATATAAAGTTGTTAACCTTTTTTATTAATTTAGTTTTAAATTATCAAATACCAATAGTTTACGTGTTGTTAAATAAAGTTAAATTTAAAAAATTATTTCATCAATTTATATTGACCCATTTGAAAATTTAACATAAATGATTTCCAAAAAAATGAAAAGAATTCTTATTGAATTCAATATAGGAATCAAAATCTGAACCCTCTATTTCAATTTAATTGCCCTCATTTGTATAAAACAATATTGTCAAGGTTTTTTTTTTATTTTTCATCCTATTATTATGATTATTATGAACGTTTGGTTCGGTACAAATGAGACGTCATGTGATCATATGTTACTTACCCTTCTTGTTCTATAAGACAACAGCCACACGCATATTATACACATTGAGTTTTAGTATACCATATAATCAAATTATTATTCTTATAACGATTTTGACTTTTAGTATTATTCTTATTAGTCAGTGAAGACTGTACGATTTTGAAGTTGACTTTTATATATACAAATTATATTTTCCATTTAAATATTCACAATTGTATACCAGCGGACACCAGGTACACACATTACCTGTGAATACGTAAATATTATTGGTCGAAAAAAAAACAATATTTTTATATTTAACACAATTTGTTATTGTTGTTCATTGTTCAATGATTATTTTTTTAAAAGTGTATTTATATACACATACCAAAAAATCACTCCCTTTTACTGAATAAACATTTCTTTAAGTGGTAAAACACAAATGAAAAGGAATATATTTATATATAGTATATAGGAAGGAAATCACCCCTTATATATACTGTGTATTAAGGCTAAATTCGTAACGTTGTATAATATACATTTCATTTGGTGTTTATAAGCTTAAAAATTTTGTAATATAAAAATGAATAATTGTTTTTATTTTACGATTTAAAAACAGAAATAATATTCGTATAATATGCAAAAAATAGGTTTAAATATTTCCAAAACGGAGACACTTTTTATAATAATAATAACTTGAATTAACTATAGTTAATAAAGTTAGTGTAGACGCTTTGAATGTGGCCTTAAGTTTATACGTAATTCTTATATACGCATTGTTATAATAATAGGATAGGATGAATATAAAGGGCATTATAGCATAAGGAAAATGGCAAAAGACAGAAAAAGGGGATGATTGTCTTGTGTTTGTATTGTATTGTATGATTAAATGAGGAAATTGTGCTGACAAAAACGAGTGCGGTGATTTTCTTTCCTTTTTATGTATTATATATATACTAAACCCCCTTCAAATCAGTTGTTCTCAATTGTTTGTTAGTAATCGACGTTTTTGTCGACGAACAATAAACTATTAACTTATAATAATTATAATATCATAATAATATGAAGTACAAGTATGAGAAAAAAAATGGGAAATGTGATGGGAAAAACCATTGGAAGGAGGATTTTTATATCAATTAAAAGGTTTTTTGATAGCAATTAGAGGTGCGAATATATACGGAAAGAAGTGTGTCTGCTTGTTTTTTATAAGGTTCTTTCTTCTACTTATAATGATGACCAAATAATTTTTATTATTATTGACCCCCAACTGATTCCTCTCTTTTCATTTTTCACATCTTTGAACAAATATTGGATAAGAATACATCAGAGTGCGGCAAACGATAATAATAAACAAGCAGCCTCTGCTTTTTTTTTCAGTATAATATTTGAACAGTGCTACCTGTTTTAAAACAAAGAAATACAAACCATAATTTTTGTTGTTTTTTGGTCATTTTTTTGTTTATTTTTATTGTTATTTTTTCTGTTTTCTTTGTTTTTTTTTTTGATAATTTATTTTTTTATAAATACATATAAAAATTAAACTCTTAATACTTTTATTGTCTGTAAAAAAAAAAAACCTCATTATAACAAAAAGTTTCGTCGCAAATGATTTTTTTTGAGTATATCAGACAGGCATCTTAAGAGTAAAAGTAGGCGTTGTTTGATCTCATTGATGTTCGGAGGGTGGTAAACATTATTATGATATTATTATGAGAGATGAGATGAGTGACAAGAAATATTATATTTAGTTTAGCTACATATAACGCATTTGTTTAACTAATTGGTTTTTGATCTTTTACATTTTATTTTCCATAAATATTCTAATTAAATTTAAAAAAAAATTGGTTTTATAAAAGGGAGTTTTATAAAACTCCTTGTTTTAGAACAAACTTGATCCATAAATATGGTTTTTATAATCGATAATAATACATTTTATATTTTCTTGTAACTAAATATTTTGAAATTGTAAATTATTATAGTTTTTTTTTGCATTACTTAATAGCGTAAACTTTACGTTTACAAAAATGCGATCCCAATATTACCAACATTCTATCCATTTTCCATGATCCATTAGTTTAGTTACTTAGATATTATTGTAATGAAATACAAATCATTTCTACGAGGCTTGAAACGCTCATTAGGCTGCTCATTTTCAGATCGATATAAAATAACCATATAAATATATTCCATTTTAAATAATTAAAAAAAAAACAGTAAAAGTTGTTTTATTGTTATTTTTTTGTGGAAAAGACAATAAAGGAAATCTGAAATATTCTAATTTTTCGTTATTTTTTTATAAAACAATGGCAATACTATATTTTCAATAGATTCTCAAACTAGTTTGAATCTCAGTATTATAATTTTGCAACGTTAACATTATTAATAGAAATATAAATAATAGAAATAATTTAAAAATGGAAATAAGTTAAATAATGGAAATAAGTTAGAAGTTATTGTCTTAATTTTAATAAAAAACTATTTAGTCTTTCTATTACTAATTGTTTATTTTTCTGCTGTATGTGTACCAATTTATATTTATACTTTCTTGTTTCAATGTGTGTTTTTAGAATGACGTCATTCAATTAATAATATAAATTAATGTTTGTGTACTCTACTTATTTTTAGTTGTTTATATAGATTGTTTTGTGTACTATAAATGTTTCAATATTTAATTGATTTTTCTAGGGCTGGGTGATGCTTGGGGCTGTTCACAACAAATAATCCATCCAAGAGAAATGGGCATTAAAGAATTAGGATCACATCTTTTACAAACATTAGATGGATTTATATTTGTAGTAGCACCGGACGGTAAAATCATGTATATATCAGAAACAGCATCTGTTCATTTAGGTTTAAGTCAAGTAAGTTTACTATACAGTCTGTATTTATAATTTCATTTGGATTCAATAATAAAAATAATATTGTCACTCAGGTAGAACTCACTGGTAATTCAATTTATGAATATATTCATAATTTTGACCAAGATGAGATGTCAGCAATATTGACAATAAATCCACAAATGTTCACAACACCCCCCACATTATCACCAGATGGTACACCTCATCCTCATACACATCCTGATTCGTCATCAGGAATGTCACCAGATAGTAATCATCATCATGGCCCAACAATAACAGCTGATAATAATTTACATCAACAACATAGTTTAGCACATCATCAACAACAACATCAATTTAGTCATCAAAATAGTCAACCCTCACATACAATAGAAATTGAAAGAAGTTTCTTTTTAAGAATGAAATGTGTTTTAGCGAAAAGAAACGCTGGTCTAACATCTTCTGGTTATAAGGTAACTTTTACTAATATTTTAATTTAATATTGTATTTAAAAAAGTTTTCGAACACATTCTTCTTTTTTCTTCATTCGTTTACAATATTTAACTATTTCTGTATCTCTTACATGTGAAAATGTCAACTTAAACAGTTATTCTGTTTTTATTAGTTCGAAATTTCTATATTTAATAACTATATATCCTTAATGCATATCATTATTTTATTGACTTCTTCTATACAATTATAACTATTTATTAGCAAATCTATATGGAACAAATTGAAAAGATGAAATTGTGACAAATCCGTTAGATGCATTTTTTCACTCTGTTCTTTGTTGTCTTCACTTTTTTCATGTGTTATTAAAAATTAACGTAAAAATTTTATGCAAACACACGTTTATATTGTCATACCTTTAAACCTTTATCATTGGCTTTTTGCATTCAGAGGATTCTGCATATGGGGTATACATACGAATAATAATAACTTTGGTGGCATGTAAAGAGGCTTTTGTTAGATGCAGTTTTCGTATATGTACAAACACATTAAAAATTTTTATGTATATATAATCTAAGATTTTATATGCAATTTTTTTTTATATTGAAAATAGAATAGAAACACACAAAATAAATTATAATTAGTAATTTGCATTTGAAAAAGAGAAGAGACATATTCAAGAGATATTATGATTCTGAACATGTGAAAGAAGAATATGAAAATAAATTTAATTACCATTTTACAATTAACATAAAAGCGAGTTGAATTGTGTTTTATACATCATGGTCGCTTGATGTGCCATATCTTATTTATATATATGTACATTACATATTATGCGATAAACTTGAACGAATTTTTACATTGAATAGAAAGAAATTGAATAATCTCAATGGTTTTTTTTTCATAATATCAATGTAATTTGAATTGACATGATGGACAAAAGAAAAAGATCAAAATAAAACATCTTATAAAAATTATCTATTTTCCCATATTAATTTATGAAAGAATAATTAACAAATGAAAAATTCAATTGATCAACTATTTTTTGAAAAATTTATATTTCTTTGGCAAAAATTTTGAATTCTAATTTCTTAATTACTTTAAATTTAACACTTTTTTTCTATCCCACAACCGAGACTTGAGAATTCGGAATCTTTCAATATCATGGTGTCTGTTCTGCCTCTGAGCTACCATGTTAGTTGAAGTTTCTCATTTAATTCATTTAATTTATTGTGTTACTTTTTCATCGTACTTTTCTGTTAAAAAGAATTGTTTAGTTAAAATTATTTATATTCTCAGACTTTTAAATATTATTAATACAATTTTTAATAAATTTTTTCAAAAAATATTAACAATTTCATTTTAAGTTATACTTAAGTTATATACAAGTTCTAAAAGTTCTATAAAACAACTAAAACTTTGTCTTTAAAAATCAAATTAAAACGGATTAAAAGTTGAATTAAAAAAAGATATTTTAAATCTTCTAGTCTGCGGAAAATATTCACTCTTTTTTTTTTAATTCTTTAATTAATTAATTAAAAAATTGTCACCAAAAAAAAGGAGTAATAATGAAATCAAAATATAAATTCATTTGATATTAAGTTGATATTAAATTACCAATGAAAGCTCAATGAATTGATGGAAAAATTCGTTTTATACGACGGACATATGTAGATGTAATACAACAAAATAAATGTAGCAAATTATTCAAATAAATAATTATTGCTAATTTGAATGCATAACATTTCATATCGTATAAGTCAGTTCTAGCAAATACTATTTTAAAATTTGTATGCATTTAGAGTCACGTTTAATATTAAAAACAAAAGAAGAAAATATGTATTAAATTTTATTTTTAATGTAAATAATTTAATAACATTGTTGCAATCTAGTACAGTTGTACAGAACAATTCATAAAAAAAATTTGTATGAATTGTTTTGCACTTTGTACGCTTCTATAAAAATAATAAATAATAAGTTAATAAAATGTTTTTAAAAAATATGATTTTCTAGGTAATCCATTGTTCCGGTTATCTTAAAGCAAGAATATTTGATTCAAGTTATGGTGATGGACATAGTTGTGTACAAAATTTAGGACTTGTTGCCGTTGGACATTCATTACCACCATCTGCAATTACAGAAATTAAATTACATCAAAATATGTTTATGTTTCGAGCTAGTATGGATTTAAAACTTATTTTTTTGGATCAAAAGTAAGAATTTTATTATAAACAATTTTCTAATTTTCTTCTTTTTTAAAAATAATCGTGAATCTTTTTTAAAAATCTATTTTTATTTATAATTAATTGGAATTGACAAAATACTTATAACACAACTTCCGGACTGAAAAATTAAAAATTATTATTTTAAGTTGTACTCAATGGAAAATTATTATTTATTTGAAATATAAAAAAAAATTCATCAATTCTATTACACATAAAATACTTTAAAAAAAAAAACATTATTTGTATAATAAAATGAACAATAGATGTTGTTGTTATTGTCACGGCTGCTAATATAACTACTCTATAATTTAATTAATAATATAGATACATATGTATGTACAATTAAAATTAATATCTAATAAATTTATCTATAAAGATATTTTTTTTTTTCAAAAATAAAAAAAAAATTTAAAATATGGATCAATAAGTGCATAGTTTGTATACTAAAATAAATATTTGATGTTTCACTCAGTGTATGAATTTATATATATATATATATTTATTGATCCGTGAAACGTGTCAAATCTTGTTTAACAAGTACACTGTCATTCCATTTCACTGATGATAATAATAATTCAGTGAGAGCAAAAAAAAAGTATATGAAAGAAAAGAAAAGAGAAGAAAAAAAAAACGTAAAATACAAGAAAATATTAAGTGAGGAAATTTTTTTTTTATTATTTCTTTAGATATTCTTACAAAAAAAAAGTTAAAGAAAGAAAAGAAAAACTTGATTCGCGTAATGATTTTTTGAATGATAAGAAAAATAAAAAATAATTATTTTTAATATTTTTCCTTTTTTTATTATCAATTATTTTTTAGAGTATTAGAATTAACTGGTTATGAGCCACAAGATTTAATAGAAAAAACATTATATCAATATATTCATGCAGCTGATATTGTTCACATGCGTTACTCACATCAAATACGTAAGTTTACTTAATAAATACCTTACTTAACAATCTCATATTTCATTAATATTTATTCATTCAAATAATATCAAATAGCTAATAAATAAAAAATAAAATATGTTTTCTTTATTTTTCTTCTATTTTAGTTATGTTTAAGGGACAAGTGACAACACGCTATTATAGATTTTTAACAAAAGGTGGTGGATGGACATGGATACAATCATACGCTACTGTGGTACATAATACACGTTCATCAAGACCACATTGTATTGTCAGTGTAAATTATGTCTTAAGGTAAAAGTTTTATTTTCACAATAATATTTAGTTTTTGTTATAAATTTTCTGTTTTGTTAAATTTTAGTGAACATGAATCTAAAGATTTATTATTGAATGAAGTACAAGGTCCCTTGCGAATAGAAACAGTTACAACACCAACTACCACACCAATCACACCGATTACACCAATATCACCCCCAATACAACAACAACAACAACAACAACATCAGCAGCAGCAACAACAACAACAACAGCAACTGCAACAACAACAACCGCAACAAACAGTGGTCCCTGTTGAACATAATCAAACACATATAAAGGATATTCCTACTTCATACCAAACTCAACAAAATCATCATAATAATCATAATCATCACAATCATCATAATCATCATAATCATCATCATCACCATCATAGTCATCATCATCATCATAATAATGATTTTGATCAATATAATCATAATGATTATGATAATCATCATAATAACTATGTACATCCAACATCAGCAACATCATTGCATCAAAATAATGATTACACAGAACAAACCTATTATGATGATGATCCTTTTTATTCTTATGATGATAATACCAACGCTTTTTCCACAAGTTCAAATAGTTGTAGTGTTATTATTCAACCGCCACCGTATGATACGCGGAACGCCATCTATAATTCAACATATTTATAATAATTTATACTTATTTATCCAAGCTGTAAACCAATATTTAAATTATCGAATTCAAATCGAATTTAGACGATGTATAATCGAAAATAATCGAAGAATAATTGAAACTCTTTTCTATACAAGTTTTTCATTGCGAAAAATAAATTTTTCAGTTAATGTTTTTTTAAATATTTTTGCTTTTTTTTTATATATATGAAATTGAACAGGAATCATTTCAAAGAGACTAATTATGTTGGATTCTTTTTTGTGTGTTTAATAAAATTTTAATTAAATAAATGATTTTGTACCACCAAAATAATTGAGGCATAATCATAAATAAGAAAGTGTGTATTGATGATAAACATAATTGAATAAACTGGATTTCGATTTTCAGAATTTAATCAACTTTAGAATAATATAAAGAAGATGACAGGATGATAAAAACAACATGTGTTGATGTGTTTTATATTTTTGTTAACTTTCAGTTTTTATTTTCTGGCTTAAATCTTATCAAAAAAACTTGTAACTAAAAAAAAATATATATTAAAAATTTTCTAAAAAAAAACAATAATTAAAATAAGAAAGAAAGTTCAGTATTTTAATAATTAATCAAATAATATAAAAATAATGTGAACGTGCTTTCATTTTCCATTAATAAAAAAGAGGCGCAGAAATTATTCATTTATTAGAAAAAAGATCTAGAACTAAAAATGAAATTAAAAAATTAAAAAATAAAGAGAGAAAGAACTGATTAAAAAAAACACAAGAAAATAATAATAATAATAATAATAATAAATAATTAATTTAAGATTTAATATTATTTTAATTAGTGCGTCTAAATTATGTAATAATAAAAATAATCATAATATTTTTTTTTTCGCTTTTTATAATTAGTATTCGAAAAAAACAAAAACACAAACAAAAACAAAACAATTTTTTTGTGAAATTCTTTTGTTTCATATAAAATAATTATTAATATTTTTTAATAAAATTGATAAAATTATAATTAAAATTAAGTTATTAAATTCATCCCAGTATAAAAATTGTATTAATTAATTATAATTAATTTATATAAAAATTATAAGTAAATTAATAAAAGTATAATTATTATTATTTTCAATAAGAAATAAATAAAACGAAAAGAAACAAAAAATTAAAACAACAAATAATAATTATAAAAATTTAAAACAAAATTAAGAGTTAAACAAATTGTACGAAATTATAATTAAGAAAAATTAAAAATTTGAGTGAACGAAAAATGTAAAATGAAAAAGAAAATTATAAAAAAAAGAGAAAATAATAGAAAGAAAGAAAATTCGTAAAATAATTTTTGTAACCAAAGAAAAGCATATCCTCTTGTAATTATCTCTAACAGTGAAATAGAATTGAATTAAAAAAAAATATATTTGTGTTGAATAAAGAAAGATTATTTTGTGTCTTTTTGATAAATAAAAAATACATTCAATATAAATACATAAATATAAATTAATTTATATAGATAAACAGAAAAAAAATGCTATAATAATATTCTTCTCTTCTTTAATATCCAAAATTTATTTTACTTTCCTTTTGTATTTTTTTTTTTCTGTGTTAATCCTTAAATTGGTAGGTATTTGTGCTTGAACAGAATTGAAATTTTTAACAGAGATAATTGTGTTTGAAGTTTATACGAAATTTCCAGATAATTATATGGTGCATTAAGAATGATTTTATTTTTTCTTAGAACCGTATTTATATTTTCATTTAAGGAAAGTAAAAGATGATATGTTTTCTTTTGATACCATAAAATGGTATTATAAGGAGTTTGGAAACTTTTAATAACCTTTTCTACATTCATCAATTTTAATTTCGCAATTTATTTTTTCAACTCAACTTAATCATTGGACACATTTTTCGTCTATAAATAACTTAGTAATTTAACTTAGTACATATTTAAAATTAACACTGAAACCGCAATAGTTAACTAGTTGAAGTGGAGATTTTAGTTGAACTAAAGAAATTATTTGTATATAATTTCTAAATGAGGATATATTTTAGAAATATCGATTTTTTGATAGCTTTAACAACAATACTTAATAAAAAATTCATTTCAAAAATTTATAATCAGGTGGAAAATATTTAGAGTTCATTAATTTAGTTCAACTAAAGTCATTACTTTAACTAGTTAACTATTGCGGTTTCAGTGTGATACCCACTTTATTAAGAAAAATTTTTCAGGTGATTAAATTGTGGCAGCTTTCAATATCCAAACAGTATGTACATTTAAAACAAAATGCGATCCAGTTTCTTTTTGGGATGAGAGATGAAAGAGTTTTTTTTTCAATAAAGAATACTAAAAACTTCATTTATTATTATTAATTTCATTTTGATAATAATTGAAACAAAAATATAAATAAACAATAAGAACTCATAGAAATTATTCATCACAATTGTCTTTATTTATTACATGGAAAATTATTACTTTGATTTTGAAAATTAGTACAAAAATATATAAATTATATAAAAGTGATTTTATTACGTTAAACAATAAAATCAAAAAAAAAATTTAATTTATAATAATTTTTGGCTGACAATGTTTAAGCTTTGATTTACATTTTTTATTTATTTAAAAAATTTATTATTACAAAAAAAACTAGTAAAATTATTATTGAACAGTTTTTTTTTTGACACAGGTAATAAACGATTAGTTATTACAATTGGAATGAATCAGTTAAATTAAATATTAAGCGAAATAATATTATTTGATCTTTATACGAAAATCAAATGTACCAAATAAATTTCAAATTGAAATCAATTCGTCAAATAAAAAAGAAATTTTATTCTTTCTTTACAAATCGTATTTTTCTTTTTATATTTCTAAACATTTTCTTTTATTTATTTATTTGTTGTTTTTTTTTTTTGATGACCCATAAAATTTACGTTTTCCGGATACAAATCATAGTTAAAAGTTTTACTTCGCATTTTATTCGTATATTGATATTTATTTTGTTTATTTTATGTTATTGAGAATTTATTTTATATAAAATAAAGAATAAAATAATAAATAAATTGTACAACTACAATAAACTACTTCAAAAAAATTAACTAACATACAATTATTTTCATTTTTTATTTTAACTTTATTTTTTTTTTTTTGTATTTTATTTCTTTTACGATTATTATCTTTTTTTTTTATGCATTTTCTCATTTTACTATTTATTTTTAGTTTTAGTTTTTTTTTAGGGCAACTTTAGAAGTTTCAATCACAGAGTTTAATAATAGATATAAATATATGTATAAATGGTCCAGAGTTCATTAAATAAAATAAAATAATTTAGGTTTTAAATTTTTGTAATTTTAATTTCTTTTGCGAAAATTTATAAATCGAAATTATTTATAAATTTAATTTCTTTAATTAGAAAATTAATACAATTAGATGGAAAGTTTTCAATTTTAAAAGTCTATGCTAAATACAATCTAAATCTAATTTATAGTTATATCTTGTTAGAAAAGAGACGTCAAGAGATTTTTTTTTATTGGTAATTCATACAGCTACCTATTTCTTTGAAAATGTTTTTTTATTCACACAATAAATACTTATATACAGGATCTCTTATTTAGTGATATCTCAATACTAAAAATAGAGTTTTTATTTGTTTTTTAAACTATGAAATATGACTTTATTTCTTTGTCTATTTTCGTCAATGTTAAGACATTATATTATGAAAAAGAATTTGAGGATTTATTTGGATGTTTTCTATTAGAAAGCGGATCTTATGCATGATAATTTTTCGCGCGTTTATATTACGTACTTTTCCAAAAGAAAGAGGTTGAAGGTCGACTCATTATCAAAGATAATTTGGCCCTTAAAATTTGGGAGTTGAAAAATATAAAAATATTATTTCATCGTTCAAAAAACGTTGCAATGAATTGCAAACACAACAAAAATTAATCCAATATCTGTTACTCCAAGTTTATGATATATCAAAAGTAATATGAGGATTAGAATTAATTAAACTGATTTATTACAGAACGTTTATGATTGCGTATTACAGTCTAATTTTAAATAAAACACAAAAGAAAATTAAAATGACGTCGTGCGTGACTATAAAAGAAAAGGGGTTAGAGAATGCAGAAATATTTATACATTTTCGTAACGTTAAAAAATCGGATTGTTTTTCCACCAAAATCTAGTCACGCACAAAATTTTTATTTTAAATAAAAAAAGGGTGTAAAAAAGGTGGTATTTATAACGATCAAATGAAAATAAAAATAGACAATTACGAAAAAAAATATAAATGAGAGAGGCCTATTATAAATCAAATCTGGTAACACTTCCTTATTGCGATTTTACAATAAATTTCATCGCAAAATTTATATGATACATTACCGCTAGTATCTCTAAAGTTACTTTTTATTTAAAATTAATGATAATTACCTTTCGTACATTAAATTATTATATTTCGTAATAAAAAATAGAAAATACAAATAGAAAAAACGAAATTTAAATATCGTTTAATATTTATAGACTGAAAACGTTAATTTTTCCTTATGCTATTTTTTACTGTTTATTTTTTAGTTAATGCCTGTCATTGACATTTTGTCTAATTAACGTTTAAAAACAAGCAACAAAAAATCTTTAAAATGAAAACTTATTCAATATCCGAGATTCAACAATTCGTTATCCAACAAAAATAAGAATAAATTATACTAAGATTAAAATAAAAAAGAAATCTCACATGAAATAAACATTTATAGGAAGTTCAAGTTACGTTTTAAAATTAGGACTAGCTAATCTTATTGTAATACTTTTTAATTTACAATCACAAGATTCACTTAATGAACATTCTGATAAACTTTCTTCACTAATTGTTGTCTTTCCTAATGATGGTGATTCAATTGTGAAAATTGGTGTATATTCATATTGATTAATTGGTTCATTTATCACATTATTTATTATATTATCCTTGTCTTGTGTATGATTTTGTTTAAATATTTTTACTTTATTATTTTCTAATTCGGCACATTGAATACATAAATTTGAATTTTGATTTTTTTTTCCCTCGGGTATTTGTTGCGTTGATGAATAATTATAATTATTATTTTGTAAACTATCAATTGATTTTGACGGCGTTATTATTCCTTCTATTGTTGTTATTGTTGGCTGAAAAATTGTTTGATTCCTTCCAGACGTATACTTATTTTTCCCTGTTGCTATTTTATTTCCACAATTATTACTGCTAATATATTTTTTATGATTATTATTGCTTGATGGCTTTAATGAGCTTACGATTTTATTACTACTACAATTATCATTTGGTACTTGTAGAATTGATATTTTTGGTTTTTGTTTAATATTATGTTCCGGTACTTTAATTGTTGTTTCGTTAAAATGTATACGATTAAGTGTTGAATTACTATCAAATATTTTATTAATATTAGTAATTGTAGAAGGTGTAACCGTTGTTGTCGCTGTTGTTGAGGTTGCCGATTTTATTGGTAAATTAATATGTTCATACTTTGGTGGATTTAATTGATGTTTATTATTTATAATATTATAATTATTAATACTATTATTATCTATTTGATTAATTTCTGTATTTGCGAAATTTGTCAATTCATTTACATTCAATTCGGACCAACCAATTGTTGGTCTTATTTTAGTAGTTGTATTATGGACTAATTGCGGTGAAGTTTTATAATTTTTTTGTAAATCCATTAATACATGCAAAAGCTCTAATGATGTCTGACATGAAGATGAACGTATTATAGGCTTTGTATCTGAAAAGAAAAAAAGAAAAAAAAAATGCCTTGAATTACGATTCTTTAGTATCTTAATCAATTTTGTAACGTAAGAAAAGTAAATCTAATCTACAAAACTACGGAGACAAATTTTAAATGAAGGTAATTTTTTTGGTCATCTTTTAGATAAGCCGAAGATATATAAATTTTTATTGAAAAATTTTTATTGAAAAAAAGATATCAATAATTTCTTACGTTCTAAATGATGATAATCACGTTCACGTTCATAATCGTCGGCTCCCGGCCCGCTAGAAAATGAACTTGATGTCTTGTGAGAAATTGCTGACGCAACCCTAGATCCGATATGACATCTGTAGAAAATCGTAATGTTTTATTTAATGAAAAAAAGAAAAAAATTGAAAGTAAAAATAAAATAAGTAATTTCTTACCGTATTGTTTTTGATGTTGTGAATAGAGCACGTATATTTTTTTCGGGTCTTATTAAAATAATATAAAGTTTTGGTAGAAAAAGAAAGACCAGTGTAACCATTGCTGAAAGTGAAATACATAAACACATTGTGATGATCTAGAGAAAAAGACAAAAATAAATATAAAGTTTGTTATTAAGGAGTAAGTTTTATTTTGTTAAAATTTATATTCAATTTATTGTAGGAAAAAGCAAAGATTTATTTATTCAATTATACCTAGAGAATGAAGGAGCATAGAAAAGGATTATTAGATTTAGAAAGAACTGACCTTTGATTCACTTCCGAAATAAATTGGAACAAACGCAACCCAAATAACACAAGTAGTATACATTGCAAATCCAACAAATTTAGCTTCATTAAAATTTTCCGGAACATTTCTAAAAGAAATTAAAATAAATTGTTCAACGTCAACCGGCATTATTTTTTGATGTTTTTTTTTTTTTTTCGAGAAATAAAGAAAACCAAATGGAATTTGTATATACCTAATCATAAGGACATGTGTGAACTATTTTGACTTCAAAGTTCAAAACGTAGTTATGTAAGAACAATTAACAGTTATCACTTGAAAAAATGAAATATGACCACAAAACCAAAAATGTCATACTGGCCGTTGATTTTTATTGTAAATTTAATATAAATAAAAAACCAACAAATCAAAAATATAGTACAAAGTCAATGACGAAATAAATTCTTCTTATTAACATTACTAACCTCGTTTTTAGAGCATACAAAGTACACAATATAATTAATAAAAATATAAAAGCCAATGGAAATAGAACTCCTTTAGGTGTTGTATTACAAGATAAAATAGCCCTGGGACGTGTTGGAAACTGTAATTCAGGCTCTGGTGCTTCCATAACTAACATTGTGATGGCTACAGCAACTTCAATTGATATCAATAAACTTGTAATAATAAGTTGAGCACCTGCTGACATAAATCTTGGCTTTCTTGTTGGAAACCGTTTTTTGGAACCAGCCAAAATACGTGCAATCCTGTTAGTTTTTACCAAAAGTGATGCATAAATCATTGAAAATGAGATACCAGGAAGTGTACGACTTATTGTGCATGTTATCTTAAATATAGAAGATAAATTTAAGTTGAGCTTTTTAACTATACTGAAAAAAAAAGAATTAAATTACCACAGATGGTCGAGCAATTATAGCAAATATTGATGCATGGCTGAGAATCATTCCAACCAAAATTAAATAGCAAAGCTCACGGGTTGAAGCTTTAACAACGGGTGTGTCATTATATTGAATAAATACACCAAAAACAATTCCTGTGATTGCAAATCCTATAAGAGCAAAACAGATTGCAACTAATGCTTCTGTATCACCCCATTGTACATATTCGACGGGTATTTGAAGGCAAACTTTAAGTTGAAAAAAGTAGTAAATGGATAAATGTATTAATAAAATAAATATAGTAATTACAAGATTGTAGTGCATCTGGCCAATATCCATTATCACACTCTTGACAATGGGTTTCGTTGTATAAATATTGGTGTCTCTCACATGGAACACACACCCAACAACATCGTTTCTCTTGTCCGCCTGTTTGAAGATTCTTGAAGAAAAAATATAGAGATAAAGGATATAAATAAACAGCTTTAATCTATTAAAGATTAAGTTAACAAGTTTATTGCAACAGGTGAAGAATTTTAGAAACTTATGTAAAAGAAGGAAAACTTTCTTTCAAACATTTTTTTCAATATGAAATCTTAATAGTTTAGGCTGATTAGTCCTAATGGCCACTAGAAAACTAATTTTATCATCTAAACAAATACTATTAAAATTCTTAAAAATAAAAGTACGGAAAACTTTTATTTAATTATTGTGGTTTGGTTATATTGGTTATTAATATTTTTCATATAACAACTTCTAGGGTTATGTTATACCCCGATCTATTATATTATAATGGAATCTAAATCAGGGCTAATTTAAAACTTTCAACCCTTTTGAAAAGAATATAGATTTAATGTAATAATGGTTTGAAAGTAATTATCATTTATGGATTTTGTTTTTGTTAGGAAACTTAAACATACATTTCAATTTAATGAATGTTTGGTGCATATTATTATAACGAAGATTTTCGTTTTTCATTCCTTGCTCAAATCAAAATTTAATTAAATTAACACAATTTTAATGATTTATTTTTGCTCATTAGTTTGAATGTCTTTGGAAAGTTCATTAAAATTTGTAATCAATAAAAATGTGTGTTGATTCCTTAAAAAATTTAAAGTTTTAATAATAAAAATTGAATTGCAAAAAATATAAATAAAAAATAGAAAATTTTTATTTTATAAAATATAAATCTCATCTTTATTTTATCTTTATTTATTTGATTTTATTGTAACCGGTAATTGGTACTGTTTGTTTATGGTTGCAAATATCAGTGAATTGGTGTTATCGTAAAACAGCAATTTCCCATATAAAATTTCCTATTAAAACGGAAGTTTATTGTGTCGTATTCAATGACAACAAATTGAAAAGTTTTACTATACTTAGATAATAAAATGTTTTTGTTTGGTTTTTGGTTAAGGTATTAAAATATAGCAATTATAAAATAGACTTAAAGATACGAATAAAATATTTTGTCACAACGTAAAAATAAACAAAAAAAAAAAAGGAATTCAAATAAGATTTTATATACACATTTTGAAAGAATTTGACTTCATTTACTCGTATAACTATATAAAATATTCAATGACTTCATGATTTTATACCCGCAAAAATTTCATTGTTTATTATTGTACGAGAATTTCATGTAGGAGAACTACATGAAATTCTCGTACAAATATTCCATTGAAAAATTTATACTGAATATTTGTTTTTTTTTCTTAAAGCACGTTTTGATCAATAATATAAATTATTAAAGATTTTATTCTGTTACAGGTATTTTGTATAGGTACACACTATACGGAATATGTGTTGATAAGTAAAACATGATTGTAATTTAATATATATAAATTTAATCTCTCAAGTGACAATATTTTGTAATTTAATAATATTGTAATAACGTATCTTAAATATATATTTGTACAATATTATCGTTTATTATATTCTAGTATAATCAAGTCTAATGTCAATAACAAAAAAAAAAGCTTTATTTAAATTTCTAATATAGTTATACCGAACCACAATTCAATGTTATATCTAAATTTAGTATTTATATAAGTATATCCATCTTACATATACAAACATATATTCTCTGTTATTATTATACCATAAAATCAAACAACCACAAAATTAGTAAAAAAAAAAGAAGTCTTTTGTATAGTAATAATGTTAAAATGTAAGATTTATGAAAGCAATCTATATAGACAAAAATAATAAATGTTTTACCTTGTAAAAACCTGGAGGGCAGGGTTTTGAACAAACAGATTGTACAGGTTTTCCTGTTGGAAAATCTTGTAATTCACGTAAAAAATTTAATGTTCCATTATTCCATTCTCCTACTTGTACATAATCAAATGTTGACCCATCTTCTAATAATTGGTAATTCATAATATCATATCTAAAGAAAATTAAAAGGAAATTAATGAAAAATTGATTTAAATTTTTTATTATTTAAATCTTTGTGTATATAAAACAATTAACATTAATGCGTGACTATAACACTTAAAATTAAAGCAAATTAACTTGTTATACACACACACTATAATATACACATTAAACAACCCAACATAAACGATATAATAGGAATTTCTGATGGTTTAATTTTCTTTATAACGTTCATTGCGTTTTTACGTTACAAAGAAGACGAAAAGAGAAAATTCTTCTGTCTAATTTATATAAATAGTCGACATTTTTGGATTTATTGCAGACTTCTTTGTTTTTTGTGTTTGTGGTTTAATACGAAAATTTTGAAGAAAAACAATATTCATTTTAAATTAAGAATTTTACACGCAATTTTGATTATTTATTGAGATGTTTAAATTTATAATTTTCCGTTTGATAAAATTTAAATGATTGTTTCAAACTTAAAAAACAAAAGATAAATAATTGCTTGAGATTAATGAAAAATTAAGATGATTTAAATTTCATAGTAAATTTAATTCTTTAATTATTTTATTTCGTTTTAAGGAGGAAACTTTTTATTAAAATCAATATCAATTGGCTTTTGAATATGAAGAAATATTTGCATACCTTTGTATGTATTTGCTTTTAATGAATAAAAATTAATATTTCAAAGAATAAATTTGATAAAATATTAACAGAAGATATCTTAATTTCCATATAATATTTTGCGAAAAATTTGGTTATGAAACTAAAAAACTGTTATCTAAAATCTAATATTTATGAAATATGCTTTAGAAATTTATGAATAATATTCATATACTGTCACACATAATTTTTCTGTTGTTAATCTTACTATTCATTTATTTAAGCTGAGACAAAAAAAAACAATCTCTTTGAGTTATTGCTTTTACTGTAAATAATTAAATGTATTACTTTTTTTTGTATTATGTTTTATTGTAAAATATTTACAATTATTATTCCCATAAAGAACATTTAGAATTTTTCCATTTAAATGCTAAAATATAACGCTTTTAAAATATATAAAGTAATAAAATAAAAGAAATAAAGTTAAGGTAAATTTAAAAGTAGATATTTTCTGTTTTTTTTTTGTGTTCATCTTTAACATGCACAAATAAATAATGACTTGCAAAAACCTTTTAAAAAAAAGTCACATTCACTTTCCTTCAGCTGTTACTTTTTTTCATTTATACAATAAATTTCTTAAAGAATTACCCACCGCAACAACCAACAATAAACAAACAAGAAATAGAAATAGCTTTCGCTTTAATATTTAAAATCTGTTCTTATTTGTTGAGTTTCTGTATTTTTTTATATAGACACAATTTAATGGGTATTTTATTACGAAAATCTAAAGATTCGGTTAGAAAATTGATTTAAACTCAAACCTTTACAATTACTTTATAGTTTTATATTTACAAAGAGCTTTCAGTGAAATGGTTTTAGTTTAATAAATAAAATAAAAATAAATTAAATAATGAAAAGTAAAAACTAAATAATAAACGAATGATCGTCTATACTCTATTCTATACTAAAGTTAAAGCTTAAAGGTATTATGTTTATTATTCTCTTTCGTAATAATAAATTTAAATGAACAAATATTTATAGTAAAAAGCATTTAAATTTGTTGTCTTTAAAGAAAAATATTTTAATCATTATAGCTTCCGAAATTAGTTGTTAAAGAAGTTTTTATTAATTTTTCTTTAAATTTTTTTTTTGTGATGTTAAAAAACCTTTTATGAAATTTAAAATCGGGATTTTTTAGCATATCATAATTCAAAATTAATTGCAAACATTCGTGTTTTTTTTGTGAGTGTGTGTAATGTATATATTTTTTTTATAATATTTAAAGTCGTATTAAACCAACCTTCCTGGTGGATCTCCGCGATTATCAAATTCAACAATATCACCATCAGGACCATACGTAAAGGATACATTCATTAAATAATTCTGAAAAGTCGTAAAAAAGAAATTAAAAAAATTAATTGCATAATTAATTAATAAAAAAAAATAACCAAAAATAGTGTTCCATTAAATGGATACATGGCCCCACATAGCCCCACGTAATGTCTTCCACAGGAATCCTGTTGTAGTGCTTGTAATGCGTAAGCCATTGTATAAATTGCTTTTATTACAAAACTCAACTTGGGTTCCTGTTTGTATCGATCTGAAAGTTTTTCGTTACCTGCAAAAAACAAAAAAATATTAAATATAAAATGAAATTCACCAGTTGAGAAAATTAATTTGAATTAGAATTACTTTGTTTGCCGTCACTGAAGTCATTAACTCCTGACATTAACACGTTTGGTTTTGGTCAAGCGTTTCGTACATATAAGTTACTTTTTTTCGTTATGTCTTTATTTTTTATTTTTATGTAGTGTTATGTTAGTTATATTTTGTGTTGAATTATGTTGTATATAGTTATAGGCTGAATGATAGAGGTGCGGCGGGCATATATATTTTAAGTTTATTGAATTGATGTAAGGGAGTTGTTATAGTGTTAATAATTTGACCTACATCACACATATGTGAATATTAAGGTCATATTATAATCAAAAGACCTTTACTAATGACTCAACTCATTTAATACTAATATAATAGCACGTGAAATGTTGTTGTGAATTGTTATATGTGCGGTTAAGGTATGAGAAAGGGTGCATTTTTGGATTGGATACCCCAATCAAATCAAGTTGAGATTTTACTTTATATTTGTATATGCATTGTTAAGAAAAAAATGAAGGATTATTGATTAAATTTTTACGCATAAATAAAATATATAGTCAAGTGTCGTCCTTAATATTTTTCGCAAACAAATATCTTTTAAAAATAGTCTCTCTATTATTTAGATTTTTAAGTGTTTTAGACATTTATAAAAGAAAAGGAAAAGTATTTTACTGACAATTAAATAATTCTAAATTCTATAAAGCTTTAAAAATTTCTAAAGTTGAAAATAATATGAATTTTTAACATAATTATCTATTTATATACAAACAATAAACTTGAATATTATATGGTTTAGTTTGAAGATAATATTTTATATAATGCGGATATTTTGTTAACATAAAAGTACAATAAAAACAATAAGATAACATAAAATATAGTGTTTTTGACTAGTTTTAGAGATTTAGGTTAATAATTGTAAGTAATTGACAATTTTGCCTTATTCTGTAATTTAACTTTTTTGTTTGATGAGTTTTATCTTATAAAAAACCTTTCACAAATATAATAAAATTATGAATGCAAGAAAAAATATAAATCAAATAGAATTATAATACTAAATAAACTAAATTGTAAGACTTTATTTGAATTTGATTTACATTGATTAAACGTCAAATATGGTTTAATTACTGAAGAATAATATTTTTCTTATCTTTCTTTATTAAAAACTAATTTTTATATCAACTTAACTATTCCATATAATACACAAAACCCTAAATACAACAAAATTATTATTTCTATTATTATGATGGCGAATCTCTCTCAGAAATATGTGTTCTGAGAATATTTACCCAAAAAAAAATCACTAAAAATTTATATCACCCTTTTATTTTTAAAATAATAATATTTATTATATTTACATACGATATTTAGGATCATTAAACGAAATTTTCAACCCTATATATAAATAAAAAAATAACGTAAATTAATAATTATGCAAACTCATCCTTATGAATAAAGTATATTTATAAAAGTTCATTAAAAATTGAGTATTAATGAAATTTAATTACGGATATTAATTCAAAAATAGATTTTTTAATTCATTTTATTTGTTTATTATTCTTTTTTTTTCATATAAAATGCTATTAATAATAATTTATTATTATAAAAATAGATGAATGAAATACTCTTGAGGGAATTTGCACAATAAAAGAAAAAAAGAATAAATACAAATTGGCGAAAATTTTCTCTGAATTTAAATTTCATGTAATAATAATCAGAAAAAAAAATTATGAACATTTCATAAAAAAAACATCAAATTGTAAACTTGATGATATAAATATTTGTGTTGAAAACATCCAATCAATCAATCAATCAATCACTGAAAAGTTATATCAGAAAAGATCAGTTGTCATTGAAAATCGGAGATTATCCAAACAGTTAAATCAGTATATCATAATTTTGTTTAGTAGAATATAAAACATATATAATATTTTATATATATTTTATAATTATCACCAATTGGCATAAGGTAATATAATCGAACATTCTAATTGTTTGTCTTTTGTTTATCTTTTTTATAGATGAAATCATAACAAAATAATTAAAGGAATTTGAAACCTTTTTAAATGGTGTGTTTTTAGGTTTACATAATCATAAAATATTTACGAGAGAAAATTCTTTATTATTTCAAGGAAGGATTCACTCAACAATAAATATATAAATATAGGATACGCTTCTCAGGAATAATTTCAGATAAATAAATCCATTTTTTGATTTATGATTTTGTATGTTTATATGTTTCTTTATTTACATGGTTTATAGGTTAGTTGTTATTATTAATTTCTTTAGGTCAAAATAGTAAGTAAACACGATGAATATTAATTCACAAATAATTTTTATATCGTGGTGGTTAATAATAAATGTTAATAAAATTTAATCGATATAATTATATTTTGTTGATGTCGTAACAAAATTAAATGTATTACATTTATTAAATAAATATCAATAATTAATAATAGACATGAGAAACAATTTATTTAAATTTTTGAAGGATTTATTCCAGAGAGTTATTGCATTTAAATATCCTTTGGAAGAATTAAGAAATAAAGAGGTTATGAATTTAAAAACTTATAAATTTCAGACTTTTAGACATGTTTCTCAAAGAACTTATTTATAATTCGGTATAAACGATTGAAATTCAAAGAAAAATTATGAAGATGAAAATCTAAATAATCTGAATTATTTAACATTTAAAATTTGATTGAAAATATCAAAAACTTTTAGAATTATGAAAGAAAATTAGTTTTTATTTAATAATTATAATCAAAAAAAACTTACCAGTACAAATATGTTCATGTTCAATAATATCATCACTAATATCTGTATCTAAATCTAAATCTGGCGGCATTTTACATCCAAAACGCATCTGTAAAAATAAACCAAAAAATTATTTTACCATAAAAGTTAAACTTTAAAGATTAATTTAAACTTAAATTTTAACTATAAAAAATTTTATATTACAGAAATGAATACAAGTTTGTAGTAAACCCTTTCAAATTTTTTTTTTCGTTTTTAATTAAATACTTTTTTGCATTGACTGACCGTAACTTACCTCCCAAAACTCTTTGAACCATGGATTACGTTTATTTGTAAATGGATTCAATGAAAAATAATATGGATCAAATGATTCAACGTAGGGACTATGAATTCTTATCGTTATTGAGCCTAGTGCCTGTCTTTCATAATCTGTCACAACATCTGCTCTATCCGCCCATCCATCACTATAGAATATAAAATTAAGCGTTGATTAAATGTTTAATTAATTCTTTATGTAAAAATAGAAAGAACAAAAAAAAAACATTGCTTAGGTTTAATAAATTGATTATGCATAGTTATTATATTATTTGGAATAGATTATATAGAATTTAACAGTAGACTAAATAACTAAAATAATTTTTTTTTAAGTAGCTTAAAATTTTTATGAACTTTCAAAGCTTAGAGCGGTAATCGAAGAAATATAAACTATACTTCAGAATTAAAACTTTTAAAAGTCTTATTTACTTATTTGTGTCAAATTTTATGAAATTTTTGAAACTGTTAAACATTTTTTAATAAAAATAATTTCCGTTTTTATTAAATTGTTTATTTTTTAATATTGTTTTTATGTGTGATTTTTTTTTGGAAAATCTGGGAAACAAAGAATGTGTATAAAAACTATAAAAGTTTTGATTACTGGCTTCACATGAATTTATATTTTAATTAATTTTAGTTTTCACTAATTTTTTGTCGGAACTAAAAATTAAACTTTATTACTTTATCGTTATTATAGGTATGTACGGGTGTGTTTTATTACAGAGTGATATATACGTAAAGTGGATTTGTATTGTCAAATATATAAGTATGTAGTTGTATGTAATAAACAAAAATATACACACCGAAAAAACAGTGGACATAAGTTAAATACGTTTTTTTATTATGCGATAACAGAATAATTTTAATTGTGAATCTCCTTCGGCGTTTTTCATTTATGCCTCTTTACAATCACGATTTAAATTTTAAATCAAGTATAAAAAACAGTAAATACAACAACAACAAAGAAAAAAAGAAGGTATGGAAGAAGCTTGTTGATGTTATTTTTCTCCCTCTTTTTATTTTTATAATATTTTTCGCGTGTTAAAGAAAATTGAACGAGAAAAAGGAAATCTTATTTATAAGAAAAAAAGTGTGAAAGAATTTTTCATAACAGAAATAAAATTGGGTTAAATTTTTTTCAGAAAAAAAAAATATTGATCTAAAATCAAAATTGTTGGTTTTAAAATATTTAAACAGAAATTTCATCTTTAGCGTATTAAATTCATTTAAGAAAAGCTGATATAAGACAATTGACTTTATAGATTAAATTTACTATAAAAGGAAATTTTGTAGTCTATGTACCTTCCAATTATAAGAAATCTGTCTGTTAAATTTAAACGTTGCATTGCTCCCAACAAACCACGTACTGTCATACCTTCACAAAAGCATACAACAACATTAGCATTACCATCTTGATGTAAATTACGTAAAACATCAGAGAATGATTCGTCATCTGCATTACTTAATATCTATAAACAAAAGAAAGTTTATAAAAGAATGTATCGTTAAATTTTATTATATTTGAAATTTCTTTTTCACTCTTACAGAATCTTCTCTAGCAATACAGACACCAAATTTTTCAGCTAATTCACGAAAGGCTTGAATTCCTGATTGACCGTAATTTTCTATTAACAAAAAGTAAAGAAAGTATTAATAAGCTTTAGATTTTTTTTAAAAGAAAAATTTTAGTTGAGAGTAAAAGTTTTATAAACCGAAATTCAAAAATTTCAAAAAGTAATTCACTAAATGTTCACCTTTGAGTGGCCACCTATTGAAAATTTTTACTCAAATATATATAAAAGTCAATATTATATTTGAGATTACAAAATAGAAATAATGGATGTTTGTCGGTTTTTTATTTATTTAAAACCCTTTTTTTATCCCTGCTTTTGAAGATAGAACAAATAGACTTTTTTCAACTTGAATGAAAAAAGAAAAAAACGTTCAGAGGCCAATTTTTTATTTTTAAATTCGGTTAACTTTCCCTTTTATACATGAAATAAACTCTTTAAGTTCATTTGTTCATTTTATACTATATTTAAAACAAACAAGGATCGATTACAATTCGTCAACATATTGATTTAAAATTGTTTTCGGAATTATTCAAGAGGTTAGAATTTCAAGATTTAATTAAGAAAACAAAGACTTCAATTAACAAAAAATCAATTCAATATTAGATAGAGTCAAATTTATGTTAAATACAACTGCCAAAGTAAATTAAGAAAAAACAGAACCTAAATATAGGAATATATTTTATGTTCATCTTATTTACTATTCGAATATTTCATTGTGGAGAAAAAGCGATAAAAACAAAAATTTTAAGATACGAAATTATAAAAATTTTCAATTTATCATTTATATTTTTTTATTGATTTAATGGAATTTTATTATATGGAAATTATTTTAATTTTCAGTTTTTTTTTGCTTTATAGTTAAATTTAAAAATAGAAAGAAAAAAAATTGTAATAAAAATTTACCATCTGTATTAACTGCTGATATATATGTCCAATTAAATCGTCTAACAAGATCAATCATAACTTGTGCTTGATAATAATCAGATGGTACAACTCTCATAAATGTACTATATCTACCTTTATCTGATAAATCTTTTGATGTTGTAGAATAACCAATTTGTGGTATTGAAAAAAGTTGAAGTAAATTTTGTACCTAAAAAAAAAAGCAACAAAAAAAAAATAAAAAAAAATTGATTATTTATTGTATTATTTTATCGACAGCCTCCAGTATCTTTCGATTGTCTGACACTCGGAATGTATTTTTAAGTGCTAAAATTACTAATATAAAAAAAATATAACAAAAAAAAATGTTTATGACAAAATACCCCGAAGGACATAAACTTCAACATTTTTTCTTCGATTAGAAAAATATAAATTTTGTTTGATGACAAAAATGCGAAAGTAAATTGGAAAAAAAATATTAATGAAAAAGTAATGAAATTTTACCTGTAAAGCAACAGAACTTGAGCCTGGTCCAAGAATACCAATTAATGTACTTCCATATTTATTTTCTGTATTTGATTTAGCATAACTTCTAACAGCCTATATACAAAATAATATATAATTTAAGATACCCCAAAAATATTTCAATTAATTTATTAATTTATTAATTTATTTGTCTTATTTATATTTTTAGTTTTATACTTTTTGGAATGTATAGATTTAAAAGTAGGTCTTCTTTGGGATGGGATTGAATAATGGTATGTTTTTGAGTAATTTATAGAAAATGTTTAACACTTTTAGGGTACGTGAGCTGTGAATAATTTTATATAAAAAACATTTCATATAAATTTTAAAAGTCGACGCTGATGATTTAAAAATTGTAAAAAAAAAATATTTGTTAAAAAAAAAAAAACTGTAGAAATGACTTCATAAAATTTATATAACCAGGAAATATACGGAGTACGGACATGACAGCTTTGATAACGTCATTCTTCTTTACATTATTCATTTTATTAATTAATCCAAAAACTATATAATGAATTCATATGTGTGGAATGGGAAAAATGTAAACCTACATAAACCAAAACATGATTTAAAACAAAAAGTTTCTTTTTACTTGTATTTTACATTTTATATTTTTATACGTTACGATGAATTGGGGTATTGTTTATTAGATTCCTCTTTAAATTTATGCAAAAAAAAAATAAATGTTGTAAGGCGAAACGATATAATAATTAATTTCTTAATTAAATAAATACTTTCAGTTGTTTCACAACGAAAATCTAAAGTAAAAGATGCATAAATACTTGAAAAATCTGTAAATGTTAATTAACATGTTTTATATTTTATTTTTACACTTCTTGTTAAGATTTTCAAGTGATTCATTTTTTTTTATCTTTCACAAAGCAAAAAAAGTATAAAGAAAAATATAATTTTTTCTAAAGCTTTTTTGTTTGTGTATTTTTTTTGTTTGGATTTAAAATAAACAATTTTCGGAAAAAAAATTCTCAATTGGTTTAGAAAAGTTTTAAATAAATTAAATATACAAAAGAAGTAGAATTTACCACATTATTATCCTGAGGTGAGCACGTATCAGAATTTGGCATTTTCGGTGATATTGAATCTCTAATAAGTTCAATGCTTTGTTGTAGGGCTACAGGAGCAAACCAACATGAGTCACGTATCTCAATCCCTAATGTTATATTTGGTAATAGATCTGGGTTATTGTTGATTTCATCAATTGTTTTAAATGTTACTTCTGATCTTTGAATACCATACAATTCTCTAATCTATAAAAAAAAGAAGCAATATTGAAGAATGAAAAGCAATTTGATTATTTATAACATTAAAGATTTTTTTTATTTTTATATAAATAAATTGTAGAGGAACTCCTCTGTACTTTATAGTTTAGATCTTTTTTTTAAATGTATAACTTTTCTTAAAGGAGGAATTTTATGTAAAAAATTGAAAAATATTCATTATAAAAAATTAACAAATAATAATTTTTGGTTTGATTTTTTCATTCTTAAATAAAGTTTAATCTTCTTCAATTGAATGACATTATTTTTCTATGTTTATGTTTATTTAAAAAAACACTTGTCAAATGGAGAGCAACAACAAATGTTATTGAAATTATATATGTTGGATCCTTAAAATCTGAATTAAATAAAATTAAAAAATAATTATTGATTCATTTTTTATAATTAGTAAGAATAATTTCTCTATTTTTTATCTAATTTTTTTTTTAAATTTTACTTTCCTTAAAAACAAAAAATAAATTTCTTGCAGTTTCATTTTTTTGTTTTTTACATGATTTGTTACTCTCTAATTAAATTAATGATTCTAAACAAGAGAAGCACCTAATATGCAATAAATTATTAGGATTGAGTAAATTATTGAATATTTGTCTACTCTATATATTGTAGTCTGAATACAAATCATCATAAATATGTATGTATGAATGTATATATTCTATACACTATGTTTCTGATACTAGAATTTTAAAGCCTTTGAGAATATTGTTCTATAGAAAAAAATGCTGAAACAAAATAAGAAAAAGATCATAATTTGACACACAGTCTAAAAACAGTACAAGATTATTAGATTTTCAAAAATGTTTGGGGATTTCAAGGAATTCATTTAATTTTTTTTTATATTCTAATTTAATAAAGTGTGTTGAGTATATAGTTTTAGAACAGGCTTCCGAATTTCTATAAATTTTTAGATTTTGATGCGTATATCTTATCGCATAAGATACTTTTAATATTTTCAGTTATAATAGAAGCGATAAATTACAATTTGCTTTTAAATATTGCAATACCAGAAAATAAATATAGAAAAGAAAAACTTGAAATAAATTAATATAATTTATAATCTATAAATAAATAAATCAGTAACATTTCATTGAATGGAAACCTCAATAAATCTAGAATTTGTGTATGTTATTATGATGAATAATTTTCCAACAACAACTCATCAATATTTAATATTGACAAATAATGTTTAGCAAATGTTACTAATCTGTAATTGTCAATAAACTAAAAATACTACATTCGTTCAAATTTTCGACTCTGAAATATCTATTCACTTTTCACTTCAACAGGCTTTAAAAAATTATAAGTTCCTATTTTTTAATGGTTTTATTCTTTATTTCTATTAAAAATTGTAGTTAAATTTTTATTAAAATTGAAGTGCAATCTTCAATTAAATTTAATTAAATCTACTTAATAAATCAATTAATGTGAATTTTATTTAATACATTTTTTTTAAATGCGAAAAAAAAATAGAAAACTTTTCTTGTTCTTTATTCATTATTTTTTGTTTTTAAAAAAAGATAAAAGAAGAAAAATCAATAAAATTAAACTGAATCAAGATTAAAAATTAAATTAACTTAACGATGAACGATTAAATCAAAAAAGAAATTCCTTTGAACATTTAGAACATTTTTAAATATAAAAGTATCATATTTTACCAAGCACAGACACGGTTCCAGATTTTAGAAATTGAGATATTCATAGAAAAAATATTTCAGTACTGTGTTTGGAGTTATTTTTGTACTTTTTACTGGGGACTTTTAGATAACAGATATTTTTACTGGGATTGAGAACAAGTATACCAATTAAGGGTGGTTTTCTGTTTTTTTCTCTGTTCTTTGGAAAATAATACTCTAATTATGAAAATTTATGCGCCCAAAATTTTGACGTTTCAGCAGCTGAATATCGTTAAAACGTCTCAAATATACCAATTGAGCATGTACTTTTAATTTGGTTATCAGCTATTTCATAATATTAACATAATAACAAGGAACAAAAATGATCAAAGTGATGGAAATCATTTACCTTATGCAATATTTAGTTTTTATCTGTTAATTGACAATATGATGAATGTGCATAGATTCAGCCCTGTGCACATACACAAAAAGTAATTTATAAAATTTAAGAATAATTGAAAAAGGATAATGGTTTTATTATCTATATTTATGCTGACTGTATATTCTTTTTTTGATCATACCAGACAAATCTAATAAAAAACCATAAAAAACCTTTTTCATTGTGTTTCTTATTACAAGAATTTATATAAAATAATGAAATGGAAATTTTTCTTTAGGTTTTTATTCATATAATGAAGAAAACTGAAAAATGGAAGTATGTTTAAATTTTTAGGTATTTAACTTTTGTTTGTGATTAACAACCTTTTGTATAATGTTGGAAATTATACTGAAATATGAAATATGAATCAAGAATATCGGATTTTAGTCTATTATAATGTAGTTTTAACTCTATACTTTTGACTATTTACAAAAATTATATTGTTAATTGTTAAGTTAAGAATTATTATATAAATTTTAATTCATCGTATAGTTAATATTTCATCTTAAACTTAAACTAAGTATTGAATTTGAATTAGTATAAAATTAAAAAAAAATGGATATTATCCGTAGGATATGCATATTTATGATTCTAACTATGGAGCTAAAATAAAAAAAAATCATTGTTGTATGCTTTGTTCAATTAAATCTTTTTTTTAAATAGAACCCTCTGTGTCGGTGTGTATAATAAAATATCATTAAAAAATCATTGTGTAGTATGGGGATCAGTTCATATTAATTCGAATTTTAATTGAAGTCTATTGTTGAAGGGTATGAATCTATTAGATCTGAGTGAATGTTGCCCCACTGTATTTCATATAAAATTGATCTTATCTACTTATCTTATTAACTTTCTGTTTTAAGATAAAATTTTATTATATTTTCTTCATTGTATAATATTAACTACACGGGAATGATTTGTGTTTTTAGTTAAGTCTCTTTTGTTTTTGATTGAACATTAACTTATGTAATTAAGACAGTGACAGAATGATTATTCCTTTAATTACCTATTAAGTGTTTATGATTTGTGTAAAAAAATTTGGTTTAACGAAAAGCGAAACTTTATATACATTATTACACATTTTATATTAAATTATGCTATAGGAAGAACGATGTGTTAAGTGTTAAGAACAAGATAATTCGTTAATTATAAATCTTAAAGATAATTATAATAAGATTGAGTTTGTATTGTTTTACTCTTTTAACTTTACATGTATAGTATACATTTTGAATTTAGTAATAATTGGATTTCGTGGAAAAATGTGGGTTGTTTGTAGAAGATTCATCTTTTTACTTATACAAGGGAATTTGTTACAATAATTTTATTAATAAGGTATAAATTGAGATTTAATGAAAGATTGAAAAAATGAGGTCTGAATATAAAATCTTGGCTTAAATCATTTTTTTTTTTGCAATATGTTAATTTAATAATAAAAGTCTTACTCTCTCAATTTATCATCTTTTATTTTTTTTTTATTTTTGGTTAGTAAATTGAAATTGGAGATAACATCAAGGAGAGAAGATGGATTGCCTTAAAATTTTCCAATGAAGATAAATACCAACATATATAAAGGATTGATTATTCATTTGGTTTTAGTTCAGCTAAAAGTTAAGAACTTGTAACTTTTTTTCCTCTGCACATATTTTTTACATTTTTCCTTAAACTTATACAATTACTATAATTTTTTGAATTGTATTATTATCATTCTTATCTCAAATTTAAACATTCTTGACTGGTGTGACTCTTCTATTGGGATATCTCTTAATTAGTTGAACCATTTACCTTATTATTGAAATAAGACAAATGAATTACCTACATTAAGTAAAATAACTTACTGAATTTTTGGTCTCCGTAATTGTTAAATTTATTGCTTTGGGTGTTCTGTTATATGTAATTTAAAAATAAATTTGAATTTTATAAACATTTTAACTAAAACTAAAGTGAGTGGACGTTTGATTAAATTTGTGAACTAACAATATAATGTGTTTTAAAATACGTATAACTCACCTCACCACAAGCCAAAAAATGATTTTGTCCAGTTTTTTTTTGTTTTGGTTGATGACGAACAGAAAATAATACACCAATTCTAAAATCACCTGGCATAAATGCTGCTGTCCTTTCAGATGTATCATTTTTAATCGACGACGCTGATGATGACGTAGACGATGTTGTTGACATAACAGCAACATCAAATATTGTAATCCAAATGATAATTTCAAGTGCCATCAAAATTCCATGATCGTGATGAAACATTTTTTTTCCTTTTATTTTATTTATTTTTGCGCGAAATTTTTTTAAGAAAAAAAAAAATCAGAGAAATAAAAAAAAAATGAAAAATCAACAGAAAAGAATCAAACTTCACATAATTTCTATCACATATTATATGAGGGTTCAATATTTTTTTTTAAGCTGGAGAAAACAGGAAAACAGGAAAAATAAAGAAATAAAGGAAAAAAATTATTATTATTTTTATTTTGTGTGTGTAATATCATTATTTACAGTACACACATCACATAGCAATTGAATATTTAAAAAAAAATTATGTTGGTAAAAGGCAAGGTATAAAGCAAAAGTAAAGAAAGAAAGAAAATAAAAGGGAACAACGTTCAACTTCAAACTTTCACATAAATATTTGCGTGAAATGGGGAAAAAAATACTATCGATTGTTGAATAAAAGAACGAAAAAATCTTTCGTATTTTGAATATAAATTTTGTGTTAATAGTTAAAAGGCACGCAAATTTATTTAGGTGTGTTTACTTATAAGTTCAATGAATTTTAGCTACAACAGTTGGAACAATTATGGGTAACAGATTATATATTCTTTTTTACTTTTATTTATTTTTTTTTTGTTTGACTTCTATCCCAAAGAACAGAAGAAAAGTTTGCTTATTCTTTTTTTTTTCAAAACTATTTTAGGTGTAACAATTTTTAATTATTTTTCAAACCACACTTTTTTTTTTTTAATTTTTTATATAAACCTGTCACTTTTGTTTTGAACACTTTCTTTCATCTTTATTTTCCTTTTTTTCCTTTTATTCTCATATTTATTTATTTTTGTTTTCATATTTTATATTCTCCATATTTTCTTGAATTTTTAATAATTTTCTTAAATAATAGAAGGAATAATATAAAAAATGCGGTAAGGTACGAACCAAAAAAAAAATATATGAATTCTATGAAGAGAGATCATATTTTTATGGAATATCTTCGGTCATGATAAATGACAATATTAACATGATAAGATGGTGGTATCAAGTGGATTGAGAAGGGAATTTTCCAAATACAACTGGGTGATCACATCATGTGATGTGAAATTGACATGATATAAAAAATTTATCAAGAAAAAAAACAGAATATAACAAAAAAAAACAAAAAATTTCTGCGTTAAAATTTAAATTTTATTTTCGAGTTTTTCTTTTTATCGTCAATCCACAATGACGGTTATTAACAGAAATAAATTTCTTTACATGAAATGCCTTCAAATAAACTAAATCTTATTTTTTTTATTCTGTTGATGTATTTAAAAAAAAAATATTTAATTAAATTAAATTAATTAAAAGTATTGAATTTCTTTATAAATTTTTATTTTTATACGAACAAAAGGGAGTCCTCATGGAATAATGTCACTTAAAACAAAAGTTTAGAAAGATTTTCTCAATATAAACTTTTTGTTTTTAGTGACTTTTAGGGGTGACTAAAATATTGTGTTTATTTTATATTCATTGTTAGGTTTAGATAAAAAAAATTAGATTTCTTAGTTATAGCTTTATATTTTTCTAATTAAAAAATTAAAATTAACGACGATAGAAACAAATGAACGAATGAAGTTTTATTCATTAAAAATTAAATAAGTTGTCTGAAATTAATTTGAAAAATTACTCAAAAAAAAACAATTCAGCTATTGAAGCTTAAATTTGCTTAATATAAAATTCAATTTTATTTATTTTATAATTTTCAATTCTTTTTTTACGGTATTGCAAATTTTTATCATGAAAAAAATGGGAATAATTTATCAAGTCAAATTTGAAATAATTTTAACCGCAAGAAAAAAAAAGCTTTCTTTCTTTTAAAACTTGGTCTTGTTTTAAAAGGTCAAAACCCAAATGGGAATATCCAATACGATTATTCATAGTTAAGGTCTAAAAACTGGAGACTTCAATTTACACAAAATATATATAAAAAAGGCAAGAAAAGGTGACAGCGCCTCCTTGTCTCCTATTTCTAGACGAATCATTCGTCTTTCTTATATTTCCATGAAATTTAAATATTTTGAACCAAAAGCCAAAACAAGAACTCAAACAAAAAAAGCAAAAGAAAATATTTTTCTTGATAAATTATTTTAGAAATTTGTAATGATAAAAAATATCTAAGAAAAACTAAAGTGAACGAACTTATCAACGATGACGGTTTGTATAGGAAATATAGAAGAATCAGAGGACGAGGAAGGAAATGAAATAAAGAAAAAAAAATTCACAGTATAAGAGATTTTTTTTTTATTTTGTTTGTCTCTTCTTTCGTACAACACACTTTTTTCTTGTTCTTAAAGATTGGTGAAAAGTTAAGGCAATAAATTATTGTCGGTTAGTATTCAGGAAAAAATCAAAACATAACAAAATACAAGAACAACAACAACATATACAACGACGAATAAACACATTTTAGAATGTGAAGACAATATTGTGTTTTCATGTATTTTGTAAAGAAAATATGGTCATTCTTTTGTGATGGGTAAGACGTAAGAAAACTAAAATGACAAAACAAAAGAAAAAAACAGAATAACAAATCATAAAATAAAACAAGGAACGACGGAACAAAATAAAAGAAAGATAATAAGAAAAAGACAAGATAATTTAATTATGAAAATATTTCCCGCATTTTCATTGATTTAATAGTTGTATGTAGAAGAAGAATCCAATTTTTTCTGTTCTCGTTGTTATATACTGGTAGTCCATTGGATTAGGAATCAATTCCGCTATGAAATGAATTTCCTTCCTTTTCATTTCTTACATTTTTTCATCCATCATTCTTTTCTTTTTTGCTTTCGAAATATAAATAATTTAAAGGAATAAAAGAAGCTGCGGGAATTTATTCCAATAGAAAGAGTGAATGAGAGAAAAAGGAAAATACTTTTCATTCACATTTTAAATAAATATATACAATTTTTTTTTTTGAGTTTGACATCTTTGTAAAAAAATGTTATATATGTTATGTTGTATTATATATGTAATGTGTTATGTATTATTATGTTAAATGTGATACTGATGTACATATAGATAGATGGGTATAACAAATAACAAAGTGAAATAATAAAGAAACGATTTGTTTGTAATTTTTAACTTTTGTACTTTTTTTTTTCTCAATATTTCTTCTTTTTTCTTTCTTTTTTTGCAAATGTCAGTCTTTTTTATCTTATTTGAATTTCTTTTTCATCCTGAAGAGTTAAAAAGTACAAGAAAAAAATTATGAAGAACACCCAAAAATATATGTATAATGGGTAAATACACAAAAATGATGTTCATGACCCATTTATAGCTTTAACTTTTTTTTTATATCCTCTCGGTTTTTCTTGACGTTATTGTTACAAAATGAAACTTCAAACTCAAAGTTTTGACTTCTTGTCTTGTGTTTGAAAAAAGAAATAATAATAGAATAAAATATAAAGAAAAGAAATTTCGTTATAAATAAATCTTCTGTATATATATTTCTATATAATAAAGAATAATAGAAAGAAAATTTTTCTTTTTGCAAAGCTTGACCAAAAACAGTCGTTTTTTTCTTATGTATTTTTCTTTTTCATTTAGGCGATTTTCTATAATAAATAAATAACAGGATAAAGGATAATTTTTTTTCTTCGTTATCTAATCGATTAATTTTATATAGATTAGTCAGAGTGGTTTTGGGTCGACACAAAGAACATATAAATAAAAATAAAAATCAATGATGAGAGTTTAATATTATCGGGTTTTTGTTAGAATTTTTAATATCGTGAAAATTTAATTGATTTTTAATTTTTTTTAATATTTTTTTACATATCTAGTTTTAGCTTTTCATATACGATCGAATTCAAATATAAAACAATTTATTTTGTAACATCCTATCAAAAAAAATCACCAGAAACGGTAATTCAAAACATTGAGTTTTCTAATTTTATTTTATTCCATTGTGGGCTTATATAAACGCTAATATTTTGATAAATTATTTTCCAAATTTTGGAAATTAACAAATGTTGGTTAGTAAATATAATATTATGATTAGTGGAAGAAGTCTAACGGAAACTTATATAAACATAACTTTTAACCTAAACCCATCCTATATCAATAAATTGGTTATTGAATAATTAAAAGTATCCACCTCTGTTTATTTGAATTTCTATTGTATATTTATTGTGCTAATTTTGATTAATTCATTTTTAGTGTAAATTGTTGTCTCTTAACTAAGACCTTGACCATCATTTTTAAAATATTGGTTGAAAATTTCACAACTATAGTTTTCATAATATTTTTTAATTTATTCTAATTTTAAGCTTAACACTTTTATGAATTCATAAATTCAATTTAGATATATTTTTAATTTATTCCATAAAAGCCTAAAACATTAGTTTTGATCACATTGATTTAATAATAATATATTATTTTATTAATATAAATTTTTGGAGTAAATTAAATTATCTTTTAAGCTTCACAATTTAGGGCATTATTTGTATAAATATTTGTCTCTCTATTTTCTCTTCATTTTATTAGACAATTTTGAAACATAAAAGCACAGAGTCTAATTTTGTGATTTTAGAAATTATTAGCATGATTTTCAAATTATGTTTTTGGTGTAGGCCTATTTGTTTTCTCGATCAACATCAATTCCTCATGATTTTTAAATTAACGAAAAAAAAGAAAAAATTAAATCAACATTTTTTATTTATGTAAATTAAAATTGGTTTGCCCTTTTTTTTGTTTTAAAAAAAAAAACAAATTAAAATCGAGGTTTTTGATTTTATAATTTGAAATTTAAATTTCTTGTAAATTTTCCTTTGAATTATTTCACAATTTGCTTCTTTTTTTTTTATTTTTATAATTAACGGACAATGTTTAAAATTATCAGCACCTTCTTTAAAATCTCATTGAGATTTTTCATTTTAGTTGGATGATTAAAAAAAAGAATTTTTGAAACAAAACTTTCTTTAAAATAAAATTCTTCTAAATCAATTTAATTTTAAAACCAGTAAAAAAAAATTCACATTTTCTTTCTTTTAACAAAAACATTTTTACACACTAAACAAACACATCAACCGATTATTCAACGTTTTATTTATTTTCTTTATTCAACTAAAAGCACTCACATTTTACTCAACAAAGTCATTCAATAAATAATAATAATAGTAATAATCATAATAATAAAAGTCCCTTTCAGACAAAATTAGTTTCACTCAATTTTATTGATAATATAAAAATACACAACCAACTATCGTCGTGTTTCAAGTGATACTAAAAATGTTGTCTGGCTGAACGGAATACACTGACTGACTCTGTTTCAAAAAGGAAACTCTTCAGGTTTTTATTTTCTATATATTTTTCACTGGAATTAAGAATATTCAATTCAAATCTGAAAATTTTTGTTCACAATTGGCCAAAAAATAAAATTTGTATGTGAGTTTTTTTATAAATCTGAGTGAGAAACGTAACAAAAATTGAGATTGGGTTTGATTAAGAGAAAATATTTCAGGGGAAAATTGAAAACAGAGAATAGAAATTCTATGAACAACCGTTAACAGAGAAAACTAAGAGAGAACTAAGAGAGAAAGAGAGAGGAATTTTGAAGTAAAACGTGTGGTATATAAAAAGTATAGAAAATTTTAGTTATTCTTTGGTGGAGGCGCCAAAAGGTTGAAGTGTTTTGTGTTCGCTTTGAATGATGATATTTTTTAAAGGTTTTTTTTTTAATAAAAAAAAATATTAAAAGTTAACGGTTTTTTGTTAAGTGGAGTTTTATTTATAGAAATTCTCTTGTGATTTGAAATTATTTTATTTTCAATTTAATCGTAACTAAAAAGTCAAAAAAACTCTTAAAAATAATATTTTATCTATTTTCAAAAATACACTTTCAGTTACAATCGAATTCAAATAAAAAGCATATCAAAAATTGAATAAGTTTTGTTATTTTATTGAATTGAAATTCTATTAAATGAAATTATTATTTTTATTAATTTGAGTTCAAAATTGAATGAAAACAAAAAAAAAACGATAAAAATGCATTTCCATAATAAAAAAAAAGAAATTAAATTCATTTTCAACTGCTGACAATATGCAATAAAAGTGTAATCACATTGATTTATTATCCACTCTGCGATTAAATACAATTATTAAATTTCCATAACATTTATTTTTTATTTTTACACAATTCGAAGTTGTTTTTTCAATAATTGATACAGAGAGAAAGGGGAAAGAGTAAATATAAAAATCAACAAATAATTCTTATCAATTTTTATTTAGAAATGCGAGTCGGAAAAATATTCTTCTTATATATGTAATGTTTGATAAATATTTAAATATTGTATTATATATTTATATATGAAAGAAAATTACAAAATACATATGCAACAGCCACCCATCAAAAACGAAAAGTGTGTGTGTGTGTTTTTTTGTTTATATCGTTTGCGAACAATCAAAGTATTCAGAGTGTCAGTCACATCGAGATTAAAAATAATCTATATATATTTTAGTAAAACTAAAAAAGATTTATGTTCGGATGAATTTTTACTTTTTTTTCTCACTGTTTTGTTTTTGGAAATTTCT
This sequence comes from Pedicia rivosa, assembly GCA_963082725.1. NCBI lineage: Eukaryota > Metazoa > Arthropoda > Insecta > Diptera > Pediciidae > Pedicia > Pedicia rivosa. Next base: position 26,023,162 of record OY720153.1, read on the forward strand.
ATTTTTTTTTTGTTATTGAATCTAAAAGCATTTTGTTTGTTTATAACATTATTTAGATGTTGATTGTATTGAAAGATAAACAGATTTGTTATTGTTGTTGTTGTTGTTGTTTATCTATTTCTGTTTTTCCTATTTTTATTTTATTTTTATTTTTCCTTTTTTTTTTTGTTCCTTATTGAAATTCATTAAGAGAAGAGTTTTTCTTTCCTTATTTGTTTTTATCCTTTGTTTTATTTCAACGAATTTACTAAAAGATCTGAATAATTGTATAATAATTATTGTGGTCAATTAACTTTACTTAAGAGAATTATTATAATAAAATTTGATGTAGGTCACAAAAACATTTAGGATTATAATGTTTTGTGTTCTAATTTTTTTTTACTTTTGTAAGATCTCGCCTTTCAAAATTACGGTTAATATTCAATTAAAATTTGTCTTCATTCACACAATAATTAATTTGTATTATTTATATTATTATTCGATTGTTATCATTATTTTTTTGCTATCTATTAATTTAAATGATGTGACAAATTCTATTTTATTTAGATTTGTACCCTTAAGTTTTAATTGGTTCTGAACAAAGAATCATTGCCTAAAATATTTTTTTAATTTCATCAAATTAAATTGTTAATTTTTTTTAAGTTTATTTCAACATTTAATTAAAACTTAAAACTATCCTGAAAAAGCTAAAATTAACTTTCTCTATTTCGAAAAACTTTTTTTTTAAGCAAACGTTTTACACTATATTTTTCTAATTATTTTTAAAGATTTTTCTTAATACGAATATTGATCAATCACACTATAAAATTATTTATTTTTTAAAACTTTAAAATGAAAAACTAAAAAAAAAAAATCCAACAAGTAAGCCAAGTTGAAAAAATACGACTGAAGTTGTTAAATTATCAGTTTAATTTTTTCTGCAAAATTTTTCGTTTCATCAATTTTCTGTTGTTTCTTTTTTTACTACTAACACTTTTTCCATTTGTTTTATCAAATAGATAAATAAATGAAAATATTATCACTTAATTTTAATAATAATTCAAAAAAAATACTGTTATACATGTTACTTAATTAGATTTGTGTATTGATATCTCGAAAAAAATTTCTAAATTACATAGATATATAATCAATAAAGTTAACTAACTAATGTACTATAATAAAAACTATTTTAATCAGCATGTTTTACCTGATAATAAATACATTCTATTTATATTGATGCGTAGGGTAAATAGGTATACGTAATGTACATAATAAAATAATAAACATAATATTCCTAATTTAATCTGGTTAAGGTTAAACTATAACAGATTTTCATACTCAATATTTTAATTCAAAATAAAGTCATATTGTTAATTGTTAAAGATGTTTTATTAAATTAAATGATAATTAAATTAAATAATTTTAATTGTTATTATCATTTATTTATGTTATTTTTATTATTTATTATAATTTATAAATAGCAATTTAATTTAATTAAAGATTTGAAAGAAAATCCAAATAGTTGATTGTTGCCTGGAATTGATACAAGAATTATTTTTGACACGATTAATATTTTTAACATTACAACTCGGAATACTGTAAATGAGAATCGGATGTGTTATACAATTAGATTTCATAAATAATATTTATAATTAAATTAGATTCATATTTACTGGATCCCTATTAGCAAATCGAACGGCTATAATTGTTTTTTTTTAAATTAAATTTTATTCTAAAATATGAAAAAGTTTCAGGAACATTTATCTAAAAAAACAATGAAACCTTGAATTACTGTTCTTAATATTTTTAAAACTTAATCTATTAATTTACGATTTAATTAACCGGTTGTTAAGTGTTTTGTCTGCAAATCTAAAATAAATAATTATAAAAAGAAGCGAATTAATTGTTTCATTTCAAGATAATAAAATTAAGGTCACAATTTAATCATAATTTATCATTAAATTTGTATAAAATGAATACATTGTTGTTTCCTTATAGACAATATGGATACCTACATAGGTACTAGTGTCTCCTAAATTTATGAATAAATAAGGAAAAAATATTAATATTGCAATTTAAAAACCAAAATATCTCCCGGTTTCCTTTTTTTTAAGGTAAAATCTCCCTTTTTTTTCTATAAAGAATTAAATTATAATTCAAACAAAACGAGACATTTCATTAAAAATTAAACAATAAAACATTTTATATTTTTACTGTATATTCAACATTCACATCAACATCCACAGAAGCAGAAACAAGAAGCTTCCTATCCAATTTAATTCTCCCGGAATAAAAACAAAGCAAAAAAATAAAACAACAAAATGAAAAAGAGAGAAAAGAAAGTAAATGTTTTATTATTTATTGCAGGGGAAAAATATGTGTATGAAAACCAACAAAAAAATAATATTTCAACAATAACACAATAGCAAAACCGAAAACACTTTATGTTATGTTTACGTTAACGTTACGCGCGATATTTTTTTTTGTATGTTTTTATGTGTGATGAGGTTATTTTTTTTTTTCGTAGGTGAGAAAATATTATTAAAAACCAATTTATGATTCCGACAATATTAAAAGTGTTTTATGAAAATCTATGCCTCGTTTTTTCTTGTGTATGTGTTTATGTGCGTGGGTTTTTTCATGTATTTTCATTTTCATTTGAGAAAAAAAGAATATACAAAAATAAAAGAGGAAGGATAATAACATTGAAGTTACAAATTACATTTTGCTATTGTCGAGCGTTTGTCACGTGAATATAAAAAATGATTTACAAACGAAGAGTCAGTCACGGGTGTGGAGGCATTAAATGAGTTGATGGAAACGGCAGAAAATTGTATTTTTGAATTTTGTGGCTAAATATAATAATAAACAAATGAAGGTCTTTGTTTTTGATGAAAAAAATTAATTTATTGTTGAGAAGCAGCAAAAAAAAAAGAAAAGAAACAAGAGAACAACAAAAAAAATGTCCTTATATTTTTTTATTTCCTTCTTAATATGATTTATTTTATATATTCATCTTAATACGTGAATAATTTAGAAATATTTGAAATATTATTATTTAAATGCTTTTTTATTTCCTCCAGTTTAATTAATTTAAATATTTGCCTTTTCTATATAGGTACTAGAAAAAGAAAAAAAAATATAAAAATACCTTTTATCTATAAAAGATAGGAATTTTCTCTAATCTCTTCTATATAGAGTATACATGATGATAAATCGTATAGTCACCATTCAATTTATGGAATGGGTATAACGAAAAAAAAGGTTTTCTATAAAATATTTTTAAATGTTAAGAAATATTAGAAACTTTATTGAGGGTTGAGATTGGGAGGTATTTAAAGTTAAATTTGTTTGTAGAAAATAGATAGGAAAATTAAAATTTTTTTTTTAATATTTATAGAAAAACGATTAAAACAAAAGATAAAACGATAAACAAAAATGTTTTTAGTTAATTTGACTTTTTGACCGAAAAAAAAAAACAGAATTGAAAAATCGAATTCATCGCACACAAAAAAGTCATTAATTTTCTTTAATGTGAGTGTTTAAAAAAAATGAAAAATTACAACAATAAAGAAAGAAGAAAATAAATAATTAAGGAATGATTAGAGAAGATGGAATGGATGATACAGCTGTTATATTATATTATATTCCGGACAAAACAACAAAATTTACATCTTTTATGCGCTCGTTACAGAAAAAAAATATTAAAGAAAAATAAAAGAATTAAGATAGGAATAAAAGAAGAAAAACGTTTATATTTTTCACACGTGATCATGATTATGTTATTTGATCTTCTTGAACTTTCTTTTTTGTTCGCTTTTTATTCTCTTACCCCAATTGAAAAAAAATTATATAACGCAATATTCCTTCACTCAATTTGGCGTTTGAAGTTAAATAGAAAATGAAGTAATGAAAAAAAGGTTTCATGCACGAAATGAAAGATGAATTCACTGGTTATAAAATAATGTACATATAATTATTAACCCTTTATGGTTCTATATTTATTTATTAATTTTAAAAGCTATTTATTGTAAGACTTTTTATAAAGGATGTTTAACTTTTGGTTATATGGAAGAAATGTTTTATAAAGCAAATTTTGAATATAACTTTTATAAAACGAAAATAAACAATGAGTCAACATATTCAATATTATCCTCATGCCAAGCAATGTCCTTTTTCATAAGGAAATTAATTTAAAAACAAATAAAAAGTCCGAACAAAATCAAATAAGTCAATAAGTTCAATTAGAATTTTATTTTACACTCTAAAAATTGTCTTATATACTGTTACTATTTTCCATTTTAAAATAACAAAGAATTAGTTATTAGATTAATTTATAAATTTACATTCGGTATTGAATGTCTCTAAATAAATGAAAATGAAAATTGTCTTAATGCGATACATGAAAAAATATATTCTTCATTTGGAACCTTTGGTAAAATTTATTGAATATAGTTAAATACTATGCAAATAAATAAAATTAGACTTTATCAGTATTTGAGTTTCAACATACTGTAACAATTACCTTCTCGTCATATCATATGTTCATTTTATATCAGGTCAGTTTTATGTCATCATCATCATCATCATCATATCATTATTTTTTCTGTGTATAAGGTATAACCTTCATCAAAGGTAACATATTTATTTATTTACTGACATTTACCCATTCCCATAGATTTTTTTTCGTATAAAATATACCTAGAAATACTAAAAAAAAGTTAACATTTGAAAAACAAGTAAACCAATAGAAATTCAGTTATTTTTTTCTTGGAAATATGTATACGTAAACTTGACCTTTAACGCAATACAAAAGCAATAATAATCAGAAAAACAACAAAAGAATATCTTTGAATTTTTTTTTTTGTTACTTTTGTTTGTTTTTTTTTTCGCGTCAATTTTCCATCCGGTTGGAAAAATTTAAATATAGGAAACAAAATAAAAATCTATTTTTGTATTGTAAATGAAAAAGAAAGTTTACATTGTCACTTTTACTTCTTTTTCTTCTTCTTCTCTCATAGCTTTTGTACGTCACAATATTTTTATATTAATTTAAATGCATTTTATAATATTTTATAATCTGAAAAATGTTTACTCTAGACATTTTTTTTCATGTTTAAAAATATAAATCTAAATAAATTTTTTTTTAAAGTTGAAAAAAACCGACCAAAGTGGGAGCATGGCAACATGCTGGCGTTTGGAGCGGGAGGTACCGAGTTCGAATCTCGACCGAGGCGGGATGGAATTTTTCATTCGGCTAATTATGTACTAAACACACATATGCAGTGGGCAATGTTTAATAACATCTATGACCCTCTGGTTGGTGTGCAGGATTCGGTTTAAACCGAACGATTCTTCTTAGGAAATCTGCATGTTTCCTAAGAGCTGGCAATGTGCCGAATCAGGTATAAAAATGCATGTGCAGATGCTAGGTGGTTCAGATTCCACCTCAAAAATAGTAGGTCTCGTCCTGATTTGACTTAAAAAGGGTCTGTCCAGGTAGTCTGGTTGCCTGGTGTGAAAAAGTGGACGTTAAATAAAAACAATTCTTGATGCAAGTCAAGTACAAAAAGAAAAAAAAAAAAAAAAAAAAAGTTGAAAAAAATTATTTTCACATTTTTCACAAACAAAATATTTATTGAAATCTTTTATAATATTTTATATATTTTTCTTGTTATATGCAATATAACTGCAGTATTTCACATAAAAACGAAACTATAAAAAAAAATTTATTTATTCATAACTGAATATTTTGAATGAATTTTTTTACAGAAATATGAAACTATAAAAAGTTTCAGAAAATATGCGTCAGTTTGTTCTGAAATTTTAATATGTACATGTAGATGCATTTATTATTCTTTTGAGAATTTTCATGTTGAAACGAAAAATTCAACAAGAAATTTTTTTTAGCTTTTTTTTACTTTTTCATTGTTTTTTTTTTGTGGGAGCTTTGTATATTTTTAAGCATTCTACAATAGATTATATTTTAAAAACTTAAATTGTTAAATTTATTTTATCAGGTTTAGTCTCAGATTTGTATACAGATAATACCATGTTTACAATGTTCCCCTTTATATATTTCGATTTCAGTTAAACTGTAAACATGTTCTTGAGTGGATTACCATTTTATAATATTACATGCTACAATGTAACCACGAATTAAGGATCAATTACTCTTACTTTTACTCTTTTCCTATTATATATGTATAATCATTTACTAGGGTCCAGTGAGGACAGTTGATAATTAGATAATATTATTCTTCGTTTATTTGCTTTAATTTTCATTTGCTTAGTCATTAAATTATTATTAGCTTGTTACAAAATCTTTGTGAAATTTCTCTTTTTTAATATTTCTTAATTAACTGTTTTTATTTCATCAGTTAATTTTTTTTTGATGGAGACGCCTTATCATTACAGACTTATTTTTTGTACCAATTTCAATGTAATATCAAAAAAATATTTATGAGCATAGTTTGGTGAATTAAAGAATCTCTTTTTGGCCTTTTTCATTTTCTTATTATTCTTAATTGATTGTTTTTTACGACTGGAGTCGCCAAATCGGTTGAAAAACAATTTTTTTCTTATTTTTTCGACCCATTATTGTCAGCATAGATTTATTAAATATCAGAACATATTGTAAAAAATAGAAATATTGTTTTTAATTGTTTTGTTTTTTTTAATTTTCTTGAAATTTCAGTATCTTAGTCTTATGTTTCAAATATTCTGTTCAAATATCTGATTAATTTCATTACGAATATACTCATGTTTTTCTTAAATCTTCTGAGACAAATTTCTGAAAAATACTGATAAGTAAATAAATTAGTAATCCTTTAAAGAATTTTACAAATAACTAGAATAATTTCTTCAAATTGTCTCACGTAATAAAATAAATAATGTAACGAAAATAAATCATAAATATTGAAATGAAATTGAATAAAACTGACAATAATGAAAGTATTCAACGCAAATAAGAATAAAATAATAAAGAAAATATAGAAATAATATAAATTTAGTTAATTCTTTACAAATTAAATACTGTTGATTGTTACTAAAATTATTTTCTATCATTTTATAAATAATTAGTTTCAGTATTGTTCATTATTATTATCATCATATTAAAATTTATATTTTTGTTATTGCACTTTTTGAAAATTTTAAATTAAATTTACTTCAAGGATATTGTTTGTTTTATTCATAAAAATATTATATAAAATAATAAAGACGAATTTATGTATTTTCTGTTGAGTTTTATGTCTTTTTTGTCTTCTATATCTGTTATTATTAAAGAAATGAAGACAATAAATTTGTATATTTCCATGTACTGATAGACAAATGTTAATAATGTTTTTATATTAAAATAAAATCGTTGTTATTTTAATAAAAATATAAAAAAAAAATTTTCAAAGAAAGCAAACATAATTTCCTTTTTAGTCTGACTGTCGATTTTTTATAATCAAAAATTTTCATCATTAAAATTTAAAATATAAAGAAAATATTATATAGAGTTCTGGTGAGTAGGACGTTTATGGACTTTTTACTATCAGTTATTACGAAAAGAAATTCTCATTAATAAGATTTGACTCAAGTAACCTTATATGTGTTTGACAATTAAAAATAATAAAAAACAAAATCAATTTAGATTTTAAAATACACGATAGATAAATAATTTGTCTCCCTGTAAAATTATTATATAAAACGGAATTACATTTTATATACAAAATCTCAAAATATGTTATTCATCCATAAATTATACAGTTGAAATAAAAATTTATTTTCTTATTTCTCTTGTTTTATTTTATCTTCAAAAATATAAGGATGCTCATTGGCGTAATTTTCCTTTTACCTTCTTCTTTAATTTTTTTTTCCTCATTTGATATGACACACATATTACATAATATGATATCTTATATAATACAGAAGAATTTATAAAAATTCATGAAATATTCATTATTATAATAAGTGTTATATAATTTTACAATTTTACTTTTATGAGATAATTGGAAGATAAAAAAAAATATGAAAGGTTTGAAATAAAATTCATGTTAATATTTGGAAAGAAATTAAAATCATTTCAAAAGTATAAAAGTATATAAAATTTATATCTTTCTATATAAAATATATTTTGTAAAGGCTTATAATAAAAATAGATAATCAGTGGTGTTATATATAAGTTACGGTAAAAGTAAAACTTTTCAATCAATCTCCATAAAAATCTTTTTATCATGGATTATAAATAGATCCGATTCCCCTTTGAAGGAATTTAGTTTTATAAAGAAAAAAAGGTATCACTGAGAGCTTATCCATCATAGATAAAATGTATAAGGCTTTTATTTTATTTGCAAGTATGAATGCGTATATGTGTGTGTATGAACTATGAATATCAAATATCAAAGAGACAAAAGGATTTCTTTCTTTAAAAAAATAAGAGTTAAATAAATATTAAATGTAATTTTAATTTGTGGTTTTTTTTATTACTTTATTTTTTATCGATCTTAAAAAATACAATAAAGAAGATACATTTTTGATTTCAGTTGAGATTGATTGATGAGATTATTATGAAAGTGTGTCATGTTTCTAAATTTAATCTAATATTTATTAGTTAATATTTTGAACATTTTTAATAATTCTGTCAAAAAAGAACAGTAAAACACTTAAAACGATACAAGAAATTTTTTTATTATTTAAAATCAAATTCGTCTAAAGAACCATCTAAAGATAATCTTGAAAACTTTTTATTTAATTGTCATAAATTAATTTTTATTCTTACAGAAAAAGAAAGAATATAAAAGTCCTCGTAACTTAATAAATGAAACTTGTGTCATTAATTAGTCCCTTTTTAATCATTATTATAATTATAATTTGGGAATTATCAAAAACAACAAGTCGAACAACAACAATAAGGATAAAATAATCGGGCACAATATTAAAATTTCATTCATAAAGAATGTAAGACGCGTAGTAAAATAATAAATAATGTATAATAATTTTGTGAATTGTTTTACGTCACAAAATCGTCCCGCCGTAATAAATAATAAATAATAAATAATAATAATAACGATAATAAAGTCTCTTGACGTCTATAAAAAACATTATCGATCTTTTGGAAATCATTTTCCTTTTTTTTTTGTTGATAAGAATGAATATTTTAATCATTTCAATATTTTATCGAAAAAAAAATACAATAAGGTAACCAACAAGAAAGATGACGAGACAACCAATTGAACGCGTTTTTATAGATAAAAAAAAAAAATAAAAACAGCAACAGCTGGATAGAAAAAATATTAAGAAATAGGATAACAGAGAGAGACGGAGAAACATAGCGAGAGTGAAATTGAAAAAAAAGGTTGTTATTTACGTTGGGAAAAATGATTACAAGTTTTTTAATGATCGTTTTACGTATTTAAGAAGGATAAGAGTGTTTTTTTTTATCGCAGTAATTGACATATGTGTCGGAGAATTTGTCATATAATAATGAATGGGCCACGCTAAAAGATTAGATAAAGTTATAGTAAACAATAATAATTATAATACAATATTTTTGGAAAAATAAAAACAAAATTTGATTATCAAATTTCATTTTCTATGAAAGAAATGGGTTTTTCTTATGAAAAACACGTATTCATATAAGACTTAATTGCTTAAATATACTTTTGAATTAATGTTGAATGAGTTGATATAGTTAATTATTTGTATAAAGTGTTTATTTGTGTATACTATAACTAATCAACTTATGAAATATTGACTCATTTTGAATAAGAACTTGTTAAAAAAATACTTTCAATTACATTTAGAATTTAAATATTAAATTGAAACTTTACCTTATTTTATTCACAATTTTGGTTTAGTAATTAAAGAAACTTTTAAATACAGCTGAGTTTTTAATTGGACAGAAAATACGGAATATCTTTTGATTCATTTGTTTTGTTTAAAAAGTTAAGGTTTACGAAAGTGCACTAGAAATGAAACCATAATAAATTAAAGTCACATTTCCACAATGTGTAGATATTAAACTTAAGATGAACCAAATTGGAATTCAAGATATTCTTTATTATTAATCATAAATTATTAATTTATAAATTGCCTTTAAATATTATAAAATTTTCATACCCCGTGTCTCATACTTCTCCAATAATATAAAGTTTTTGATCAGTTAAATATAATAAAGGTGTTTTTTGCTTTAATGTAAAGGAACATATCTATTTGATCTTTCCATTTCCACAAAAATATTTTCCTTTTGACTTAATATCTAAGAAAAATAAAGAAAAATAAGAAGAAGAAAAAGAGAAAGAAAATTTATGTAGAAAAGAAAATACATTGCATATTTTTCAATCCAAATCTCAATTGAATGTCAAATATAAAAATTGTTTTTTTTTCTTCTTCTTCTTTTTCCGGTAAATAAACCCAAGAAAAGGAAGTCAACTCTAAATGATTAATTTCCTTTTTTTTACCAATTGGAATAAAATAAAAAAAGGTTAAAGTTTTCGCGTATTTTCTTTTTAGATTTAGATGGAACAAGATAGAAAATAGTAAATTTGATAAAGTTGAAGATTTTTATTTGAAATTTATGATTTCTTAATAAGAAAAAGTAATTCAATAATAAATTTTATTTTTTAAAAACTCTATTTTTCCCTAAAGAGTTGAAATACATAACGAATATCATTCATCTTATTTCTAAATGTTTTGTTTCTCATTAATTATACATATATTATTTATTTATATATTTTCTTTTTGAAGGGTCTTAGTATAAAAATGGAAAGGTTGATGTAAAAAAAAGATCAAACTTTTTATTTTTGACTTAATTAAAAATTAATTTGACAATTTATGATATTAAGCAAAATTAAATAAATTTTTTTCTTGACGTACGTAATAGAGCACACGTTTTTAAATATATACCTATCGATTCACTTTAAAAAAAATAAAATAGAGTCAAAATATTCCCTTTATAAATATTTCAAAGATCATATATATTAACACGATAAATCTGTGTGAAATACAGAGGGTGATACGGGTTGATTTGAAGATAAAGAAAAGGAAATTTTTAAAAAAAAAATTGTGTTGATCAAAACTCTGAAATAAGTCTTAAATTGTTTTTGATACTTTATGCTGTTCTATTGAGTTTTCTCTTCGTTTAGTATTAGTTTAAATGGCTGTAAAACTCAGCATAAAAAACTTTTTTTAATTTCAATGCAAAGTAATAATGCAATGAAAGGTGTTATAAAAATAAACTTTTTATTGATTGAATTAATGTGATATATTCACATAAAAGACCGTAATAAAACTAAATATAAGTGCGAATCGCACCGACCATTTTGGAACATTCATCTTTCTGTGCATTTAATAAAAACACAAAAAAATAAAACATTCAATTTATTACAATTTTTGGAAACATGAAACATAAAATATCTACCTTTTTTGTCCTCACAAATTATAAAACTCAACCCATTCAAAATGTTTAATACTAACAATTAAACAATATAAAAGATTTGTGTTGCTGTGTTATTTTATTGTATCTGGTTTTGTAATATTTGTTTTGTTGTGTTTATACATAGTTATATTTTGTTAATTGTATCACATTTGTTCGGTCACCTAAACACCTAATTAAAGATACTTTGACACATCTGGATTTGGATTTTGGGACAAAGATCTAGAGACACATAATTTGAGTATAACAAATGCTTTTCAAAAATATATTATTATAAAAGTAGCCATAGGAGAAACAGAATATTAAATGAAAGTTTATTGTTTTTTGTTTTATAAGATTATGAATTTGAAGGAGGTTAATCTAACAACTAAAGTTTATCCATTTTCTTTTTACAAAACATGAGATCAAAAAAAAACTAATCATATTCCTTAAGGTTTTAATTAATATTGTTGAATTTATAATTTTCTTAATTAAATTTTTTATTCGTACCTAATTTTAATTCGAATATTACAGCAAGACATATTTTTCTTATTTTCTTGATTAAAAATTGATTTTAGCTTATATGAATAAAGTTTAGATTAATTAAAAACTTGAAATTGTACTCACACTGAAGCCAATAATACGAGAATACAATTTAACATCTTTTTTAATTTTAAACTTAATTCTTATAAATATAATCTGTAGACTTATTGGAAATTAATTATTTATCACAGGTTAAATACCCTAAAGTTATAATTCAATATATCATTATTAAATCAAAAATAAAAATATATTTCTATTTAAATGAATAGATTAATAACCCTCAGTTACCTTTGTTGTCTGTATATACACAATATTTAGTAGGTTGTAAAATATGCCATTAGCCATAAGCCATTACTACATATGCATATTATATTCTATTAAGAGTTGTAAACAAAACAAAAAACAAAAACAAAACTAAAGAAAAAAATAAAATTGTGTTTGTATGAACCTTTAGTAATTGAAAATATCACATGAGACTAGACTGTTAAAAGGTGTTTTATATTTACAGGAAACACGCTATTTGAATAACATATTTATGAAAGGTGTGTCAATTTTACTTGATAAATTTTATAAAAATATTTAAATAATTGTAATTAGTTGTTGTTGTATATGTTTTTATTATTAATAAAAGTAATTAGTAAATTTTTAATTACATAATACAATTTTTTAATAAAAATACAATAATTTGATTAAACTAAAAAGTTAGAAAACTACGGAAATTTAATTCAGTTTACTCTTTTACACAATTAATTACATAAAATACAAAAATCAATTTAATAGTGTTAAGTTGTTAAATTTCCATAAAATTTTGTGGAATGGCATATATTTTTTTTATTATCAAAAAAGAGAGAAAACAAAATCTTTTTTACTATTAATTTTACAGTTGTGCAAATTTCGCAATTATAAGAACTATATTTACCATGATAACAATAATTTGAAAATTTAATTCTCTATATTGGAAGCTGCATTTTAATTGAAAGTTTTCCTTTCGTCCGTATAGAACAATGACTTGATGAACAACGTTTTTTTAGAACATCGTACAATCTACAAGTTATGTTAAAAATGTGAAATTATTCAAAATTTTATTTATTAAAAAAATTATATAGTTTTTCAATTGTCTGATTTTTATATAATATTTTATAATTGTAGTTTAAAAGAAATTGTAAAGAATGTAAAATTTATAAAAGTTATCTCTGCTAATTTCTAACAGATGAAAGCGAACATTTGGCATCGCAAATTTTAAATTTATTCTTTAATCGTTTGCTTTTTTAAATGAATTCAGAAACAAACTTTATTTTGAACTTTAAAAATTATAATTAGAAAATTGAAATTCAGCTATGCATTTCTGCAAATTAACATTACATAAAGTGCATTTAATTAATTGAATTTAAATATTTCATTTCCTTTTGTTTTACACTTTTGTTTATTAAATAAAAATTGTTGATTAGTTCTGCATTTTCACAATAGCTGAAATAACTAATATTAATTGTTTTATTTATTTAAGATTTTCAGTTATAAATTCTTGTAAAATTTTATATGTTTGGCTTATATTAACTATGTATTATAAATCTGAATTGTTCGATACTTCTATGTCAGTTAATAAATCATTCTTTCATAAATATTCTTTCAGAATGATAGAATATATAAAGATAAATCAAATTTAAATTTAATCGGATTGCAGAAATTTTTAATTTTTGAACTTCATGCTTCACTAAGATTTTTAAATAAAAAAAACCTATTTTTAACATAACAAAATAAACAAACAACAAAATAAACAAGAAAAGAGACCATAAAGTCAGTTCAGTTGGGATTTAGAAATACAAAACTTAATAATGTTTCTATAACAAAATAAACTTAGGTAATCCCTTAAGGGTTTAAACTTGAATTATAATTTCTTTATACCTTTACATTAGTATTCCACACGATTTGGTCTAAATTAAAATGCAGTCAAATATTCATAAATGGATGAAAACATATATACACACATTACACCTAAACAAAATCCTACTTTAATATACATTATTTTAAACCCTTGAATTTTATAAATATAGACAAAAAAACAGATATGTATTCCAACCAAAAAACTGACCACAACTCACCAAAAATGAACGTCACACCGAAGTTTATGTATAAAACCGGTCAAATTTGCGGTAATTTATAGTTACCATTTTTTGTCGGTTGGATGAGAGAAATGAAAGCCAAAATTTTAAGTTAATTTTTGCTTGTAAATATATAACTTTTTGAAATACAGAACAATATAAGATTGACATTCGGAATGTCAACCTGGAATACAATGACTCATATTGAGAGAGAAGTTAAAAAAAAAATTAAAAGCTTTTTTTATAAAAAAAAAAAAATAAAGCCTATGCTTATTCTGATTCAGGTTGACATTAATTCCTAATTACTTTTATACAGTTTATTTCCTTTTTTGTCAAAAGAAGAAAGAAAAATTGTTTTTTTTTGGAGAAATACAACAGATGGATTAGATAAGGGATATTCAAAAGAAGTGTTGAGAAATTCTTCTATTTTTAAAATAAATTAATTTTATTTGTGAACGTTAATGAGATTGCGGTATAGATGTATGTTTACGTTTGTGTATATGAGTAAATTATCTTCTTTAGTATCTGTTTCAGTTATATGAAAATTATATAAATAATAAATTCGTAGAAGTTTTTTATCGAATAGAAATAAGTTATTAGAACAATAGATTCTCATTATATAGTTTATTTTATTAATTAGATTAGAACTATAAACATGAAATGAACAATACGAAAAAAAAGGACAAAATAAAAGTAATTTTATTTGTTAAAAAAAAAAATATACAAAATATATATAAATGTACAGAGTAGAAAATCGTAATACCCATCCAAACTACATTTATAGAAACATATATACTTTTTTGTGTAAGTAACTGCTGTGAAAGGCAATTTAGAAATAACGTTATTTGATCCAATTTATTTCACATGCGATGCCAAAAATTCTTTTATTTTTCCCTTTCACGAATTTAAATTGGCCTAGTCAGAACATATGAAATACAGAGACAAAAATGTTTTATTTTTGAAGTCAAAACGATTGAGTTATACAAGTAAACGATAGAAAAAAAAAATCTGTTAAAAAAATCACTGCTGATGGCTGAAACTGAATGAATTCAATACATATATTTTTAATCCATTTACATAATTGTTTTTTCTCTTTTTTATATAAATTTTAGACACAACCTTTTTTTTATTTATAATTTAATTTAATTGGTTCGTTCGTTATAGTTTTTTTTTATCAAAAAAATAGAAGCAATTTTCAGTATCATTTTAGATGATTATTTATTATGGCTCTTAAAAATATTATACATTTTCTTTAATCGTTATTAAATCCTATTGTAACATTATTTTTCTTATATTACAAACATTAAACATGTTAACGTAAACTTTTATTTATTTATGGTTGTTGTATTCTATAACGTCTTGCAAAACAAATCGTTAAACGCTTGTAATAACAAATTGCATATTATGACCAAAAAACTAATAACAATTACCAATTTTTACATTATATATTAAATGGCCAGTATGTAGTAATATGTTTCAATGTAATTTGTAATATTAAAAAAGCACATCTTTTAATTTATTTCATTTAATAATTTGAATGAACAAATTGAAGAATTTGAAAGATAACAGTGTCTATAATTGAAGAAGTGAAGTGGCAACTGAAATCCAGATTATGAAATACAAACAAATATATAGCATTTTAAAAGGATTAAATAATTGAAGTTTAAATATATTATTCTAATTTCGTATATTATTTTGACCCAGAAAATCTAATTTATAAAAGATAAGATATACGATAAAGGAACATATGTATGTACATTACATACATAGTGATACATATGTATGTCAACATTTTTACAAATAGATAAAGATAAGGATATGAAAGGGTTAAGACATTACAAACCATTCAACTTTTCTTAATTCAATTGAGATTGGGATACCACATTATCTGAGACAAAGAAAAACCATTTCTCAAATATATAAAAAAAAAAATTCTAAAATTAAAATTCTCTTAACGTTTTCGTACTTTACACACTCGTAAATTCTCATAACGTGTTATAATTAATTACAACAAATTAAACTTAATTGCGGGTAAAACAAAAAAATTATGTTTAAAACCAAAAGACGAATAATAATTAAATATATGATGATGAAAAAAGGATCGATGCAATTAACCCCTTAAATTCTGTTTTGGGTTTATTTTTATTTTCTTTTTCATTATTTTTGTGTGCGTTTAACAAAACTTTTATTATTTCTGTTTTATTTTTGCAAAATTCTGAATAAAATTAAGATTTCGTGTTCAGGAACTTAAAATTTAGTGGGTGGAAATAAATTCAATCACACCAACAATGGAAAGAAACATTTGAATTAATATATAGAAATTCTACAATTTTATTCAAAAACTTGTAAAATTTTGAAACTTTGTAAAAAATAAGAAAGAAGTTCATACAAAACCTCTTACCGTTGAAAGCTTTTCTTATTTATTTATTTTTGTGTTTGTTCGTTTTGGCTTTTTCTTTGGCTTGTACTTTTCTTCTAGTACCTAAAGTTTTTTTTCTTGTCCTTTGTATTTTAATTTTCCTTTCTTTTCTTAATTTGATTATAGAAATATATAGAAACTTTTCCTTGAAAAAAAAACTGGTATAAAAAAAATAAAGAATAACTAAAGAAATAATTGGACAATCCATTCAATTAAATATACATACAAATATATCCATAGATGTAGATATGTACACGCATTTTATAATATATGCGAAAATATATGTACATTGTATATAAATATAATATGGATATAGAAAAAACACAAGAACTAAAAAAGGATTTAAAAAGGATCTAAAGCATCAGTTGAAGAAGAGATAAACAGTTTTGTGGTTTATTTAAATTGAGGGATCCTAACATTTTATAACTTAACTTTTGATATTCTATTTTCTATCTATACGTATAACCGTTGATATGCATCCATATATTAGAATATATGTTGTTTGTGTGTTGCTTCAAATATTCAGATATTTTATTATGTAAAAGCTGTTTGAAGTTATTGGGATTAGGCGAGTATTATAAATAATATGCATACAGAACAAAAAAGAAGTTGGTATTGTTGTGTTGACATTATTGTCTTTTAGGATTTTCATTTTATATGTATAAATATTTTGGACAGAATACATGCTCTGAATTATTATGATGTAAGAGGTACATATGTATGATTTATTTATTTAATAAAAAATTCTATAATAGTTCGTCCTGTATTCTTCTTTTTTAAAGGATAATTATAACAGTAAACGTATAAAATTTTGGTAAAAAGCCTCCCATTTAACTTTGGCTTTTTACTTTTGTCTTACTATTCAATTATTTAGAAGAAGTTGGAGGTCAAGTCTAGCCATTGTCACTGTTGTTTTAAAGAAGAAAAAAAGTCTTTAAAGATTTCTAGAATCGTTTTATTATTGAAACGTGAACTCACTTTATTGTGAGTTCAACTATAAAGAACAAGACATAAAATAATGTGCGCGGTTAAGATACATACGAATATATAAAAAAAAAGTGAAAGTAAATTTTTATTTTTATTCGATCTTATATATCATTGAGATAAATCGATTTTCTTTTGTTTTTCGCGAGATGGTATCCAATAAAACTGTCAACAATAAATGATTATAAAAAATCTTCGATTTTGCTTTTCCTTATATTTATATTATAAAAATGTATCCTCGAAAATATAAACTTTTTTCACGTAAAAATTATCAATATAAATATATTGCAATTTTTATTTAATATTAACTATATAATAAACCAACAGTTGAAAATGTGTCAAGTATATATATAAATTACGTTTAGGAATTTTATTATCTTATTGAAAATAGTATATTTGTCACTTTATTTTACAAATTTACAAATTCTGTATATACAATTTTGTGTGAATATATTTTTTTCTCCAAAGATAAGTAGAATTGAGTTTTAATAACAGAATTTTATACCTCAACCATCTTTTACAAACTCAAACCAATAAACAATGAAAAAATATTTTTCTGTTTGGTTTCACGTAGAATTCATCGTTTATAGGCAAGTTACATGAAAGATGAAAAAGCAAAAATTTGATTCTATTTTGAACAAACTGATTTGCATTTAGAATGTTTCTTTAGATATTTTTTCTTTTCTATTTTAAAGAATAAAATATGAAATTTTCTTACATTTCAAGAAAATATAAATAATATAAAATTTAAACAAAAAATATGAAGACAAACGCAACAACTATATATAAAGTTTATTAGCTTTTAAAATGAATTTATCCATATACTAAATCTGGATTTAAGGATAAAATGCTGGTTTATTGTGTGCAAAGATTTTTTCCTTAATCTTTTTTATTTAGAAAAATCGTAAACGGAAATAATTAAATATATGTGAAATTGTTTCAATTTTCAAAAAAGAACAAAAAGTTCATGGAATATAAATCTCCAAATGCTAAATATCTAAAATCAAATACTATTCCATTATATTTGTAGAATCAAGATTGTACGAGTTATATACAATAAAAGTTAAGGCAGATATGTGTTCATTCAAGAGCCCAAAACATTATCTTGACTCCCTTCATAAATCGCTTCTTATAATATCTGTCTCCTTTCGTCTTCAAAATGTTACGATTTATATACCTCTAAAAAATATATAATCATGAAGAGAAGATGGGCGGTAAGAGATTCCCACTTACATGAAAACTCTTATGTTCGAAAAGAGATTTATTATATATTAGAACAAGACGACTTGAATGTTTGCTTTATGACCAAAAAAAAGACTGATTAAAAAGTAATACCTAAATATTATTTAATAAGATTTAATTTTCTTTAAATATTCATTTAGATTATTTTTTTTAATATTATTTTATTTTTATGTAAAAAAATTTAAAAAAAAAGGGAATCTGTCTTATTTTATTTCTTATAATATGAGTGTGGTGTTTATAATTAGTTAGATATAAAATATTAATCAAGACAAGACACAGTCCCTAATGAATTAAAGGAAACACCAAAAAGTTTATATACAAAGATCGTGTCTTCTTACATTCATGTTTATATATAGACTGAAAAAGGGGTTGTTTTTGTTTTCTGTTTAACTTTTGTGTAACTTTTTCTAAAAGAGAAAATAATAAAAAAAAAGGAAAAACTTTTTTTTATGTTAGAAATTGAAGAGAAAGAGCGCAATATGAGAGAATAACGCAACTTATGTGATATTGAGAAAAATTCTTTTGTACTCTGGGAATCAAAAATGTTTTTCAGAGAATGTGAAGAAAACGTGGAAAAGCACGTGGAAAATTTTCTTTTTTTATTGAAGGAGACAACAATCACAATCTCTCTTATACATTGATTGTTTTATATGACTTTTTATTTTATCATTATAACATCTTTTCCCATTTCTTTTAAAGTCAAATATTTAATCTTTAAATAACTGAATTTAAAGTCTTTTTGAATCCTATACTGGATTTGGTTTTATATCAGAAGGTATTTAAACAACAATAAATTACATTACATTTACGTGTAGTTATATATATAAATGTATGTTTGCCGTGTTTAAATCAGTCTGCCTTTAAGTATATGCCCGTTTGTGTTATTTATTATTCATTATACGAAAATAAAATATAACTTTCATTTTAGTACTTCTAAATTTTATTTAAAAACTAAACTTTTATTAGTTTCTTCTTTTACATTAAATTTAGCTTCATTTCTCACCCATATATTTTAACCTATGGAGAATTAACATAAATTATAAAATATAGATTATGCATATTTTCTATGTAGTCATCTCTTTCTCTCAGTCAATTTATATTACACAAGTATACAGAAACCATTACATAACGTTAAATTGAAATGCTTAAGGCTATTTAATAAACTACAGAAGAATTGGGACTAGATTGCAATGTCTCTTAGAAAATATACAGAATTTAAATGAAAGAGTTTATATTCAAAGAGTATTAATAATATGGATCGTTTTTGTCAAATGAAAATTTGCCATAAGGAAGGAGTTCATATATGTTATATACAAACAAATATATAGAACATGATTTCGTGAAGAAACCAGGAGAACCCACAGACAAAAAAAATTCTTTTAGCTTTGAATTTTGAAATACAGACGTTTTTGTTTTCTGCTAATGCCAATTCATAATCAGAATACAAGAAATTCAGGTCAGAGATTAAATACTTGCAGACTCTTTTAAGAGATTTTCTTAAAAAAGCACATAGTTATGTATAAAAAATAAGGGGAAAAAATTGATTTGAATTTATTGGGTCGATTAGAAAGGGAAATTTCATTCTATTTTTTTTTTGATTCTCTTTAAGACTTTTTATCAGAACTTGTACTGAATATAAAGTGAAATATTATATTATTTTTAAAGAACGGGACGAGTGACAACAATCAAAAGTTTTTTTTCCTTATTTTATGATTTATTTAAGGACGGTTTTTTTGGGTATAAAGACGTATATAAACATGAATGCTTTCGTCCCCATTTTTAAAATCAATGTTGAATCAAATGACTAAACAAGACATGAATATTTGATTGTAAATATTTTATTTTTCTTATTTTGATAAAAGTAAGTATATGACTTAATGATGTTTAGGTCTTACCTTTTTCTATATATCCAAAAAGATGTGATATAATTCAATGTTAAATCATTTAAATTTTTAAATTGTAAATCATAATTAAATCGTCACCGATATTCTGATTTTAGTAGACGTGAAAACAAAATTGGTAATTTTTAAAATCAACAAGAAAAAAATTGTAAAAATCTACAGTGTGGCTTCGTTTATTTGGACAAAATATGCATAGAGGTAAACAAAAATCATAATCATAAAAACAAATAGATCTTGAAATTTGGTATCATATTTCACAATTTAAATAATAAAAATTAATTAATAAATTCTAAAATATAAATAAAAAATAAAATTGTGATTATTTAATGCCTTCAAGCAATACAATCTTTTTCAATTAAAAATAAAGTATTACTTTTCACATTTTTTATTCTATTATTCTTATAAATTAATGATAAATTTGTAATAAAAACAAAAATCTATCATTGATTAAATTAGGTTTACTAAAAATAATTGAAACTCAAAAATTAGTTAGGCTCAACAAATGCACAATGTCAGTATAATTTTAGATTTTGCTGTTTGTACCCAAAGCTAATAAAATTCTGATAATTTATTCCAAATGTTAATATTGATAAAAAAAATTAATTGTATTTTTTGTTGAAAATTGAGTAACTCGAATGTTACAATTTTTTATTCACTAAGCAACAGTCACTAAGGTAATAATAGTATTTTTTTGTACATAGTTGTTCTTACATACGTTGTTGTTACCATTATTAATATTATTAGTAAGTATATAGTAAAACCTACACAGGATATACTTTGTTTTAAGTCATTGCCGTTTGAAAAAAAAAATATTTTTAATCTTAAAATTATGACAAATGAAAATAATTGAATAAAACGTGGGATTATTTGAAGAGAAAGAGATTGCCTTAGAAATAAATTAAAGTAATACTAATAAGGTACTTATATTTATAAATTTAATTAACCTTAGGTAAAGATTTAATTACCAGAATAGATAACTATATAAATATATATCTACAAGAGAAAAAATAAATGAAAATTAAAATTAAGAATCAGTTTAATTTTGGTCTACATTCTATATTAAAATAATATTTATTTTGATTTATTAATCATTTCTATAAATACATAATTATATAGCACTTTGAGATCATCGCATAGAATAGGAATAAGAACTCAGCATAAAAAACAGGAGAGATGATTTGATATATTTACGAAAAAAAGACGTGTTTTAATTTAGAAAATCCACAATATTATATTTTATTTATTATATCGATAAATAGTATTGTTAAAATTAAAACCCAATTTAAAAATCTTATACATGAATATTTTATTAAGTAAAAGTCTATATATAAGAAAGAATAATAAAGTACATTCAATGACACATTTTTTAATACGTTTAACAACTTTAGTTCTATTTTGCTGAAACTTTTCACGTAAAGTTTCAATTTGTCGACACCTTTTTCAATAATAATAATAATAATAATGTTAGGTTATAATAATATCATGAGAATTAGAAGATGACAAAAATGGGGGGGAAAAAATAAACAGAATCGATTATCGAGGAAAACGTATATAATCAATAATAATGCTTTTTTTTTCTTCTATATAATAATGGAAGTAGATAGTTCGAGTGATTGCCTTTTTTAGTAAACGATGTACGTGTTTATTATTTGGAAGTACACATAGATAAGGTACTCTTATACTTTTCTACGATTTTGTACAATTTTGTATGTGGAATCGGACATGAATGAATTTGTCCTTTTTATATTATCTTATGTTTTTTATTGAAATGGAAATATTCATTTCGAAGATTCAATAACAAATGGAAATTTTGGGAAAACTTTTATATCCTCTCTTCTTCAGATTCTTTAAATTTTTTTGGTAAAGTGGTCTCTTGTAAGAGTGCTCCATTTTCTAATCCTAAGTACTTTGCTTACATATTAATAATTCTAGGGGAAGTATTCTCTCTCTTTATTTCTCAATCTTTTATTATTATGAAAAAATTACATGTTGAAGAAAATACATTTAGAATTTGATACAGAATAAAATGCCTGTAAGAATAAAACAGAGATAATATTTTCTTTAGTACATATATAACATTTAAATATAATATAAAATAACGTATAATATCTGTCAGAGAAAATGTCATGTTGATTATTTATTTATTAAGTAACTGAGTAAGTATGTAAAATATGTAAGTAAGTAAGTAAGAAGGCAAGTAATCCATATACACCGGAAAGGAAATAATAAAACATAATGTATATAAAACGACTGATTAAATAATTAGTGTGTGCTACATATATTATGTAGTTTACATTTCCTAGTGGAACGGATTATATATATAGTATATAACTATATATACATACATGACAATCTACCTGTACGTAACTATTTATGAGGAATCATAAACAATCATTTTTATTTAGGAATTGAAGGAAGATTTTATTCATTTAAATGGTATGAAATAATAGAAATATTCGTAACTCGAAAATGATTTCAATTAGATATTTTAATCAATTATTTGCACGCATTGAGTGCTTTAAGTTTTTATTCCATTCTGGTCTAAAAGTACATCTAAAATATCCATAGATTTCAAAAAATGTTTAAACTGAATATTAGTTTTAATAATTCCTTTGAGTGATGTGAAAAAGTGAAATATTAATTATATTTTTGATTTATTTATTTTAAATAAAATATCTACACATTTTCTATACAACTAATACATTTCTGATTCTTGAATAGGGGAGTAAATGAATATGATCTGATCACTATATTTATTATTCAGCTATACGTGAACTCGGAAAATATCATTGTCGTTATATAAAGACATATATACAATAATAATTGTCATATATAAAATTGCCAATAAACTATTTCGTTACGTTATCTCATATTATTTTTTTTACGCGTTTTTCGACTTCACACTTAACTTATATACCTTATACACGCACATTTATTACTGATAAACTTATAAAACAACCAAATAAATATACGACAATAAACATTTCAAATTAAAACATGACATGTCAATGTGGAAGCGTGTTTCTGTGTTTATTCTGTGTTTATACACATAAATGTATATAAATTTGTTATTTTGTGTATTACTTCTAAGATTTATTACAATTTAATTGATATACGTTACATAAATTTCTGAAATATATAGGAAAAGGTATAAATACAATTTTCGAAATTGTTTATAACAAAATAAAATAGGTACATATATTAATCAATTGAAGTCTGTGATAAAAGTAAATTTCTTTACTTAATAAATTTTCAAAATCAAACTTTTTCTTTGAAAGCTATATTAAAGTTAGAGAATTGTTGAACAAACCCTTTGAATATTTTAAAATAATTTACTTTTGTAAGTATTTAAATTTTGTAAATATATTTTAGTACATTTATTTATGAAAAATTTTATTTCGCCAAAATTGAAAACAATTTCTACAAATTAATTTTTTTTTTTGACCCAGTAAATATTTATTTAGTTTTTTCTTAACAAACTTTTTATTTCACGATGAGAAAAAATGATGAAGGGGAAAGAAGATGAAACAAAAGCTACCTGATGGATCTTCTCTCTTATTTCATCGTCATCATAATAATATAATAATAATAATAATAATAACTCAAAATAAGAGAAAAATTTTAAAAGAAAATTTGTTTCTAATTTTGTTTTTTCTTTTCTATTTCTTATTATTTTTTTTTTTTTATTTGGAAACAAAATTCCTATTTTTGAAAAGAGGAACTTTTTTTTTTGAAAAAAACTTTTCCGATTCAAAAAGGAGAGAAGAAGATAAAAAGTTGTTGTTATAAAATTGAAAATTGATTAAAAAAAAACTCCTTTTCAAAAAGAGGAAGGAATAAAAAAAAAAGAAGAAGAAAAAGAAAATTTCAATTTTATTAGAAAATTGTAGATACAAAAATTTGTTTTTTTTTTTTAGAATATTTTTGTTGTGATCAAAAAAACGTCAAATGAACGAAATGATGAAAATGTAATCAAAATATATAAATGTTCTGCTTCGCTATATATGTACAACGTTATATATGTAGGCTATTAATTAAATATAATTTTGAATTGAAATTTAACGTAAAATATTCTAAAATGATAATGATGAAGATGTACAAAATATTTCTCTTCACCAAAAATATATTCTTTTTAGACTCATACCAATTTTCCTACTGTAAAACAATATTTTCTAAGATTAAGCACATAAAGAAAAGGATTTAGGTATAGGAAAACTTTCTTTAAGCACAACAATATGATAATAAAAAATAGACTATATTAATATATGTACTAGGTATATTTTATATTTTTAGGTGAAGAATATAGATTGATGAAGAAAAATGAATTTACTTTTAGTTAAGAAACGTAAATAAATTCTCTAATTGTAATTAAAATTATTGTTCTTCGTTTTCTATGTCTTAATTTATTTCAGCGATTTATTAAAGATTTTTCTTCATACACTTGATTTTAATTTATTTGTAAAAAATGTATTCTTACACAAAAAAAAAAACCAATAAAACAAAACACTTAATTTATACACATACAGATCTCACTTTATTTTTTATGCGATAATTCTGATTTTAAAACATGTGGAAAAAGACACAACAATAAGACTGAAAATAAAGAATAATATGTGTACAAAATTTTGTATTATAAATGATTATTATCATTTTTAAATAACATAATTTCTAAATATAGACTGACTCTGTCCAACTCAGATACATATAAAAAAAAATTATTTATATAAATGTGAGGAGCTTATCATTTTATTTATTACTATTATTATGATTAATTGGCTAAATACAAGAATTAAGTACTTTACTTTATATATGTATGAGAATATAATGTATCTATATTTACATTTATATTAAACTTTCTTAAGTGAAAATAATTTTTGTAAACAGCAAACAAGTCGAATTAAATTAAATTAAGCATATATATTCAAGATCATCGTGTTACTTTATCTCTATATTATCATTATATAAAGTAACATAAATTTGTGTTTTTTTTATTTTCAAATTTAGAAATTCTCTTTGATAAGATTTCTAAAATTAAAATAATGCACATAAATTGAAAAAGGACATTAAACTAAATAGCCTTATTTGTAAAAAAAAAGTTGTTTCAATCAACTAATGTTGCGCCTCTGATAAGTGTACAAATTTTTGTATACAAATTTTTATTTATTTTTCAGTAATCAAATATTCCCTTGGGTGAGGGACGCGATAATTCCTATAACTAAACCTTAAAAGTATAATTTTTCATTTTATTTTTATTGAAATAAAAAACAATAATTTATCTAAAATTAATAAAAATTTAACTATATGAATAAAAAATAAAAATTGCATAGTGAAACATTGCGACTTCGAAGCACTTTCGAATAAATTAATAAATATTTCCGCGCCCTTCAATCATATCAAACACCACTACTTGTGCCACAAAAAAGAAAATATCAAATAAATCCAAACCATTTTTCTATTCAGTTTTATTTTCTTAAAGAAATACATTTTTTTTTAATTAAAGTTTATTTATTAAAATTCTGTGATAAAAAAGATCAAAAGTGCATTTTCAATATTTTTATTATGAATGATGAAATAATACATTGTTTATTATAAACTATAAATATTTAGAATATTTAGAATATTAAAAAAATCATAAGATACCTAAAGCAATAAAAATGTATAGTTTAATAAATCTTGACCATACTTAACAATATAGGTAATAAAATTGTTGACCATATTATGATTTCCTGTTCATTGAATTTCACATTTTAAAACTTTCATTATGAAAGTTTCATATACAAATAAATAACAAACGAATTTCAAAAAATGAAATTCTTCGGTTTGAATTGACAAATTATGAAAATTTGAAGATTATTTATTTTCCTTAAAACAATAGAATAAATAAATAAAGTGTTACATAATAATAAACTATATATATGAATATGCAGTTTTATGTTGTCAGCTAAAACATGGAAAAGGAAATGAAATTGTATATGTATAGGTACAACATAAAAATGTTGGCTGTGATTTTTTTATTTTAGTTTTATATGATTTTGTTTATACGAAAAGCAATTTAAAGAATAAACATTTTTTATTAATGTTTGTATTAAATTTTTTATTATAGAACATTTCTTCGGCCATCAAAACTTCAATATATCTAATAGTTGACCATTTGTTTGAAAGAAAATTCAACCCTTTTTTTCACAATAACTATAAAAGTTCCGTTTCCTGCATAAAATTCTTTCGAACTTAAAACTTATTTATTATATATAATAATTATATAGTGAATATTAATAATAGATTCAACATAAATAAAAGCGTCTATACCTAATAACGTACAGTCGTAAATAAAATTGAATTTTATACAAAGATATTTAATACAACGCAGTTAGATATAGGACAATCAATTTTATAATTATAGCTTTTGTTTAAACCGTCTAAACTTGAAATCCAATTCCAATATTTAATTAATACGGTAAAGTTTATTAACTATAGGTATAGGTATATAAGTTATTTTGGGAACTCAAAATTTACTACTTATTAAAAAAAAATTTCATTACAACATCCGACAATTGTCCTTTTCCTATAAATATTACAAATATTAT
This sequence comes from Pedicia rivosa, assembly GCA_963082725.1. Classification (NCBI taxonomy): domain Eukaryota; kingdom Metazoa; phylum Arthropoda; class Insecta; order Diptera; family Pediciidae; genus Pedicia; species Pedicia rivosa. The sequence continues at coordinate 26,050,314 of OY720153.1, forward strand.
AGTACAAATAAAAAAGCATTTTTGGTTAATTTTTTTACTACGAAAAAAATTCGTAAAATAAAGTTTTATATTTATTAAGGATAAGTAATTAAAATTAATCAAAATATTTTTAATAGAAAATAATTTATCAATTAAAATTTCATTATACATTTTTATTCTTTAAGTGAATTTTTTTTTCTCTTTGCACTTGACTATATATATTTTTAGAATAAGTAAAGCACAAAGAAGGATGATAGCCCGACGCGGCGATATCTCGATTATCTTTATATTGTCTTTCTCACTATATGAAGCCAAATTTATTTCAATATTTTGTTTGTCCACTTCGTAAATCAATAATATAAAAAAAAACAAGTCCGGTTGTTGAATTTCATTATTTACTTGTTTTCCATTTAATTGAATTTAAAGTGAAATTGTCCAGCCTTTCCATGTCGTAAATCTTTTCCACTCAGTGAAAATTAAATTCGAAATCATTGTTTAAATAGAGATTGTTTTGTTATACTTACAATAATTTTCCAATATAAATTCAAATCAATTATTTTATTAGATGAAATTTTTTTTTTGTTACAGACAATAAATTTTAGTTTTATTTAAAATATTTCATCAGTTACACATATTTATTCGACTTTCAGCAATATCTGAGACCATTCTTTATTTTTACAAATCCCTGAATACTTACCGTTAACTTAAATCACAAATCTTTTTATGTTGACCCTTTTTTAATTTGTTATTAAAAAATAATTTAATTTTAGAAACTAGGTATACCTACTTACATTCATGCTCATGATGTATAATTATTATTGATAATCTGAATAAATAAAATGCTAGTTTTATATTTTATTTGATGAAAAGGCGTAAGCTTTTAAAGAAAGCAGCTACAATTGTTTTTTTTTCAAACCACATGTTATAGGGTTAGAGTCGGTTAAAAACCAAAAAAACAGGTTCTTTATTAATTGAATGAAGTGACTTACTTTTCGACTATTTTTAACAATTAACCTTTTGACTGACATAATCAAGATAAAGTATGTTATTTTCGTCCTAGTGTATTTATAAAATGTTTCATCATTTTTACCTATTTTATTTATACAAAATTTAATCTTAATTTATAATAAATACAATCCTAAATTGATCGACTGTTCTAAGATCTAAGAAGAAACGTAGTCCATACTTTCTAATGCTTTCGAAACAAATATGGAATTCTACAGGAACTTTACTCAAATTACATGAAATCGGTTTAAAAAAGAGGGAAATTGTATAAACAAACTATGTCACTGAAATATTAAGTAAAAAACACAATTTTTTTTGATTTTTCTTATTTATTTAATGAATAAATTTTGCTTGAAAAATGCATTTTAAGAAGAATTAGCGTTAGGTCCACGACGACGTCCAAATGATTGTACAACATTTACGAAACGGCGATTGTATTGAATACGTCTCTTAGCACGACCTGTCTTCTTTTTCTTTTTTTCTTGCCTTTCTACTTTTGGGGTTTGCCCTTTAACTTTACCTGTAATGTAAATAATATTCATGTGTTAATAAATTTTTAATTTATTAATAAATTCTAATGTTACCTGCACGAGCTAATGAACCATGAACTTTACCACCAAGAAGTGGAACTGTTAAATCCAATTCGACACTAGTAAGATTTGAAACCAAAAAATCTGAGCTAAGCGGTGATCCTTCACAGAACAAACATAATTCGTCAGCATTTTCTACTTGCTCTAAGCTGGCAAGTTTAGCCTGAAATTTTTTTTAGAAGTTAGTTCAATTTCAATTATATGAGCTGTAACAAATCAATTTGTTATGTTGTAAAGCTATTTTAATCACAGATTATATTAATAAACCATGGTAAATGGGAGCTTGTTTACTATAAGCAGTATTATAATAAATGGAAGGTTCAAATTATACAGAACTTGAAACTGCTGGTATCTGCTTAAAAATTCTAACCTAAAAATATTTAGAAAAATTAATCACCTTTAAATCCCCAACTGTTTCTGTGGGTAGCACTTCAAGAATGTGCGAGTTAAGTCCTCTAATGTGTAACTGCATTTTGTATAGATTTCTGTAAGAAATAAAATATTATAATTATCTATGACGAAATTGCAAACACGTTGCACGTGTATTGAAGAAGAATACAACGAAAAGAAATTGATTAAAAACTACCAAAACTTAGATTTGGAACTAAAATTATTGTATTAAAATAGGGAAAACTAGTCTAATAATAAATTTTTCACAAAGTTTTAAAGAAAATTGCTGGATTTAAAGAAAACTATGTAAAATTAAAACCAAACGCACCTTCTTTCTATAAAGAACACGAAAAAGAAAGATCAAAGATGGATACCATTGCCAGATACTACGACAGTGCTGCCATTATTTAATAAGAAAAATATCCATAGTTTTTTTAATTTTCACAAGATGGCAGTAACTACATCAATACTTACATCAGTGATGAAAATGCCTAGTTTAAACAAATTTCTAAAAATTAAATAAAATTCGAATTTAATTCCAAACTTATATATATATATATAATTCATAACAAAACTAACAATACTTTAGTGACTATTTATACCTATTTGTATGTTTAAATATTTGATTTCCCGCGTTTAAAATATTAATCAATGAGAATGTCTCATGTTGTGATGATTTTTTTTCTACTGGAAATATATAGAATTTTCTTTCTGTTTACTGAAAGATGACTATCATTGATTTGATTGGCGCTGATTGAACTTATTACGTTATTAACAATTATAATTCTTTTAAATTTAAAATATTATTAATTAGCACTAAAAATCAGTATATATTCCAATTTTTGGTGAAATCCTAATTTTTTTAAGAAAATTTGAATTAAAAATATAATTTTAAATTTAAATCTCGAATTTTTAGTGTATGAAGTGAAGATATATGAATATGGTGTGCTGCAGTGTTAAATGATAGAACTATTTTTTTCCATACGTCAAAAAAATTAAAATGGATAGAAACTTGTGACATGTTGTCTGTTGGCCGTAAAAATTATTATTAGAATCTTATTAAATTAATTATTTAATTCAAAAACGATAATAATAAGTTTGTCATGAGATGTCTTCCGCGATATATAAATTAATATGGTTTATATTAAATATTTTAGTTGATTTTCTAGAAATTATCTACACAGTGATTGTGTTTGTAAAGTGTAAATATTTATTGTTTTTCAGTAAATTTAATGATAATGAATTAAAATATATTTATTCCAATAAAAGTTCATTAAAAAAAATTCCATCTCATATTGTTGTTATATTAAGTGAAGTAAAAAAACCAAATTTCCATATATTATCAAATATAATTCATTGGAGTTTAGCTGCCGGTGTAAATTACATCAGCTTCTATGATCACGAAGGTAACAAATTTTATTAATTTATTATTATTAGAGTTGAATAGCAATTAAATATAAGCTTAAAAACTCAACTACCTAAGTAACGTAGAATTTATACCATTTTTGCATCATCACGTGATTTTTTTTCTTTAATTCGATAAGAATAATTTAACCTACTGAATATATTGAATTAATGTTTTTTATTTATAGTGACGTTATCAAATAAATTTTTAAACCCTATGATATAAGAAAAACAATTATAAACTTTAAAATAATATATTTTTATACTTATAACTTTGATTCCGAAATTCACTTATTAATTGCGAATAACATCTTTGTCTTTGCTTTTTTTTTTCAATAAAAATATGTACCTACTTATTTACATATTTATACAATAATAATTTCATTCCACTTAGAATGTAGAATCTAATCAACGTCACAAAAATTATCAATATATTGAACACAAATTGACCTCAAGAATTAATTAGAAAAAAACATACTCACATTCTTTATATTTTTTATTATTTAAAACATTCAATCCCTCAAAAATGCTTAGTGTTAGACTAAAAATGATGCAATAAAATTAATTATATGTCTATTATTTCAGATGATTCAAAAGACTACTACCTTCAACTGTACAAATATATGTCAGATAATGATAAATTAAATACTGATAAAATAGATTGGCGCTTTGTATTTGATTATAAAAGTTCACAAGAAAAAAATGGTACACGTAATAAATTACATGTTAATTTAATACAATTAATAAATGGTAAAAATGAAATAATTTCATTAACTAAACAATTATCATATGCCTGTAAAATAAATAGTATAAAATTAAATGATATCACTATAGAATTAATTGATAATAAATTAAATGAAAATTTATGTTATATGCCTGATCCAGATATTGGACTATATTTTAATAATGATGAATTTAGTAAATGTTGTTTAACATATGGATTATTACCATGGCAAATAAGATTAACTGAATTTTTTTGTTTAGGTAAACAACAATATTTTACAGTTAAAAATTTTGTTAATATTCTGTATAAATATTCAAAGTGTGAACAGCGTTTTGGTAAATAAAATAAATTAAAAAGAAACAATTACAAAAAAAAAATCAAATAAATAAATTATGAATTAAAAATTAAATTAAAAAAAAGCTGTACTTCAAACTTTTATTTATATTCGATATTTTAGTTTTTTTCTTCATATGTTTTTTCATTTTCTAGCACAAAAGTGATATTTTTTTTGATTACTTTAAGAAATTATTGTTAAATTGTTCTTAGTTTGTCCTTATTTACCAAATCAAAGTAATACTGTATAATAAAAATTGTAATCAGAATTTTTAAAATATAAAATATACAAAAACAACAAGAAATGTTATAATTAATAAATTATAAATTGTAAATAATTAAAAGAAAAGAATTAATTATAAGAAAATAAAAAAAGCTGACTTAAGAAAAAATAAAACAATGTTTCTTTTTCGATTCAAATTATTATTATAAGAAAATAATAGAAAACCAGTTTTAATTTATGATTTTTTATAATTTATTACTAATTATGAATTTAATCAATTACCTTAAAAGTAGCCTACAATTTATCAGCAATTAATAACTTTTAAAGGATAATGGTAAAGTATAGGATATAAGAATATTGATGTATTTTCTGCAAAAAAAAAATAGAAGCGTCTCATTTTAAATAGTGCGTGCACCATTATAGGGTAGAAATTCAATTGTAGCTTTCTCCGAATTCATAACAAAAAACAATATAATAAAACAATACATTTTTGTTTATTAATTTGAAGAATTTTTTTTTTATTTTCTAATATTTTTTTCATTTTTTCTTTATAATTGAAAGTAATTTTTGTAATTTCCTTTAATGATTTTTTTTTGTTTTATACTTTTTAAAAATAATCATACACATTATTATAAATATTTAAAAACAAAGTTAAAAACAAAAAAGTAAGTTAATATTTCATTATTCTGATTGGTTTTTATTTCTTTTTTTTTTTTTAAGGATTTTCCTTTCTATTAATAAAAGAGAAAGGAGTGTGAATGAGATTAAAAAACCCATCAGATTTTTTTAAATAAAAAAAATGTTTCTACAGGGATTTGTATATTTTTTTTATATATTGTTGAGCCATTTATTTTGGTTTCATTTTTTTTATGAAGACGCTGAAATTTTAAACAATTGTTATCTAAAATAATAATTTTCAAAATCACAGATCAACTAATTTTTAATTATAGATTTTTGCTTTTCTTTTTATTTAGTTTTTAAATAAAAAAAAGTTCATCAATCTATTAAATGTTTTTTCTTCTGTTATTGCGTCCGAATTTTAGTTCTTTTTATAAGATAACAAGGTTTTGATTAACATCAGAGTTAAATATTATTTATATATATTTATTTGTTTTAATTTTTTATTACTTAGTTAGTCAATTTTAGTTTCACTTTTTTTTTAATATGTAGTTGAATTAAACTACCTAATTAAATGGTAAGTACAAACAACTACTGCTGAATTTCTTCTTTTTTTTTCTTTCTACAAACATAACAATATATATTCTTGTATTACAGTATAAAAAATTTATAGTTTCTTCCTTCTAATTAATTAAATATTATTCGCCTAATTATGTATGCTTATTAAGTGAATTTAATTTGAAGGTATTTATCATTTTATTCTGAAAGCTTTTAAAATTTATTAGAGATCAAGAGAATTTTTTGTAACAATTGCAATTGTCAGAATAAAAATTTAACATATATAAACTATTATATAATAGAATTCAGGTCGTGTATTGAAACGTATAATAGAGTAGATTTTTTTCGATGGATTGACATAAATTAATTATACTGCGCGTATCCAAAATGTTCATTTGTCCATAATGTTTGCCATGGATGAAAACACGTAATATAAAATAATAACTAACCAGTTGCAAATTTATGAAAATTGTAAAACTGGCGCAATTGTTGATAATTTAAGTTAAAATATCTCAATTTGACACATTTTAATGTAAAAATCTACAAATGAAAAATACAAGTAAGTATAATTTATTTCTATCTAATTGCATTTAATTGCCGTGGAAGACCTGCTTTTAATTATAATATTTTGTTAACAACCAGATGTGCTAGTATCTAGTAATTATGTAGTTTTATTAATCGTATCTTAGAATAAATGGTGCTGTTTTAATCCGTTTTTACTAGAGTATAAAATATTTGATTTATTTAAATTACATAATAAATCACTAATTAAGTAGTGCTTAGTTAATTAAATCTTTGTTATTTTAATTGTTAACCCCTAATACCGACATCTAATCAGAGTAGAACGTTAGCAGGCCTTTATTTTAAAAATTTAAGTGTAAAGAATTAAGTTTTTGTTTGGAAATAAATAACGAAAGAATTAAATAATTGAATTAAAATACATTTTTGTGAGTTTTTTTTTCTAAATGTGTAATTTTGCTTTGGAAAATAAATTTTGGTAAAAAAAAGGCTTAACTTATGCAAACAAAAATTTAAAAATTTTATAAATATAAAGAGATAATTAAATAATATTTATAAAGTTAAAGATTTTCGTGAATTTTTTTTCTGAAACAAGTGACTTTGCTAATACTTTTTTGTAAATAAAAATAAATTTTCTTTCAAATTAATATTCTCTAATAATTGAAAAAAAAATTTGATTACAAAAAAATGAAATTCATTTGTATGCAACCTCAATTTTCAATTATAATTATAATGATAATTAATTAATTTAATAAAGAAAAATTAATTTCTGTATTATGTGAATAATATATAATTAATTTGAAGCACAAAAATTTTTATATTGTAATACAAGAGTCAGTATTTCCCGAAAAACGAAACATTTCAGAATATAAAGAAAAAATTACTCTACGTGCTTTCTTTTTTTTTTGTCAATAATTTCGTAAAACAATTGAAAAAAATTATTTTTCCAATCGGGATTTTCTTTATAATAAACAGAAAAAGAATAAAAATTAATTTTGTTTTATTAAATTATTGAACATACCACCTCATAATATATGATGTGATGATCTACATTCATCATCAGTGTTATTAAGGTAAACACTGGCTTCATTAATTTTTTTAATACCTGTGCCTCGATGATGATGATGAGTGTCTATCTTTTGATCGTGATACAGAACGATCTTTATTATTATTCTTATTAAAGTAACGTTCTTTTGAACGTGATTTTGTTTTACGTTTTTTATCTTGGGATCTTGAACGATCATCATAATAATCGCGTGTTGTTTCTCTTTTATGTCGGTGATGGTGTTGTTGTTCCCTATTACGAGAACGTGAACGTGAACGATCACGTCTATTATATGATGAACGTGAATCTTCCGAACGTGAATAATGATCTCGTGATCTTGATCTTCTAGTTTTAGTATCTAGTAATTTATGTGATGCTGAACTAAATACACTTCGATTATCATCATTTGTACTATCATCACTATTATCAGAATTCTCATATTTTGTACGTTTCCTTTTATGTGATGATTTTTTATTTTTTTTTGTTTTCTTTAACCTTGAATTAATCGGACTATGCTCACTTGATGAATTACTTGTATCACACGAACGTCTGTTGTATGAATTTATTGTTGTCTTATTATCGTTCTCATTTTTATATGTTGATTTATTTGGTGTTACTATTGATACATGTGTTTGTACATTTTTTACTGTATCTCTAGGATCACTGAATCTTGTTGGCTTCTTCTCACGTGCGCTGCGACCTATTTTTACCATTAAAGCTTTTTAATACTATTCAAAAAAACTATGAGTTATTGAGGAATTTTTGGTGTGGGATTCTCGCATGGAAATTGAATTTTTATAGTGTAAAAATTTAAGCTGGGTTTATCTGCGCACACAGTCTATGTTTTTTGTCGCACTTGTTAATTCCACTTTGGCTTTGAGAAGTATTGGTTTTGCGAATTTCTATGATTCAAATTTCAGTTGTTTTCTTCAATTCCAATTGAAATATTACAATAAAATTAAAGGTCTGAATCTATGATTTAAGATAGAATGAGTGAAAGGCAAAAATTACTCAAAATTCCACTAGGTTTGAACACAAACCAAAATTGTGAAATTAAAATTATGAAATCAAAGTAAAAAGTTTATCAGCAGCAATAGATAATATGCGGTTTATAAAATTATTTCTCCAAATTAATTAGAAAATTACTTCCAAGTAACATAAAAACTAATAATTGGTAGTTTTTAAAAAATTTGCATTGATTTTGATCAGATGAATAATCACATTAATTGAATTATAAAATATAAGCGTGTAATTTTTTTACTTCCGTGACTATTCAACAAAAAGTCACAAAACGAAAACCACACGATGTCTTGATAGGAGAAAAATAGGAAAAGGAAGAAATTTGTGTTTCTTATTAGAGGAATCAGTAAAACCTATTATTTATTTGCATTTTAATTTTATAAAATTTTTGAAAATCAAAAAAAAAACAAGAATAAAAAAAAAACTTACCATATTTCATACTATTTTTATCATGTAGTTGTGTCTCACCATCTCTGTAATCATTACTAACACCACCAACACCACTACTACCACTACCACCATGATGATTTCTTCGTCTCCCATCATCATCAATTTTCTCTTCATTACCATGATTATCTTTTTCTCGTTCACGCCGTCTACGTTCTTCACGTTCATCCTCTTCAGCAATTTGTGCTTCTATTTCTCGCGATGTTTTTTCAAAAGCTGCTTTACGACGTTTTATTAATTCCTGCAATTTAAAGAACAAAACTTTTCAATCTGATTTTAATAATTCTTCTAATTCAACATACCTGCAATTCTTGTTCAGAATCATCATCATCATTATTATTTGGTTTGCCACTTGTGCCAGGGGGTGTTTCATCACTGCTAGAATCGCTTTCATCGGTGCTATTTGCATATATACCAAGACCTAAATATTAAATCCATATTATTATAACAAATCATTGAATAGTTTAAACATTTAATCCCAAATTGTGAACATCAATTGACAATTATTAAATTCATATTTAATAATTCTTATGTTTAATCAAATACAATGAAAAAGAAAAGTTATGATCAATAATTTTCAACTAAAATTTGAGAAAATATTTTATAATTTTTCACAAATCCAAACATATGTTTTAGCATATATCAGATTTTATTTTAATTTAAGTTGAAAATTATGTTATGCTGTATTATAAAACATAGATATTTGGGTTTATTATGAATATAACAAATATCTGATGGGGGAAAATAGTTGCGCATTTTCACATTTACTTCATAATTCAGTTTGAAATTGAAGAACAAAGATAATTAATTACACCAAAATATGGCTAATTTGAACATTATTAGATTACTTGTTTAATTATCAACATTAGAGCCCTGACCTTCAAACTCCATTCATTGTTTTTGATTAAATTCAATCAATGTTCATCCATAAAGCTTTTTTACATAAACATTTGAATCGAAGTTATCAAATTTTTAGAATAATCCAATTCGGAAACAAAAGTTTGGCCAAAAATAAATAAAATCAAATTAAATTGGAAAGAAATAAATCAACTTACCAAGTCCACCAGTCAAAGACGTTAATGCGGTCTTTCTCAGAGCTTGAGCTGTAGGCGCTTTATAAATTTAATAATTTTAGTACGATAGAGCAAAAAAATGCTATTAATTGTTTGTTGTCGTCTTTATCTTCTTTTTTGTTGATAAACAAAAAATCGTGTTAAAAAAATGTTTTAAAAATTTTGCTGCTTAAAAAAATTAAATTTCGATTCATAAAAATTTGTGTTTTTGCTAAATAAGAACAAATTTATTTAGCATAGGTTTTGCTAAACAAATTAAACCAGCTGCATTTAATTTTTTGGAAATAGTTTTTAGACTTTAAGATATGATTTGAATAATCAATAATTTTTGTTATCGTTCTTAATAATAAGAAAAGAAAAAACCAAGTCAATTGCCGCACACTAAAGTATTATTTTTTTTTCAGAATAAATAAATAAGAAAAAACAACAAAAAAAAGAAAACAATTTACAAATAGGAAAATTTGTGTAAATTTTTTTTTTTCATAAATTCGGTAATCGAATTTATATTTCTTTTTTAATTTCTCTATCCTCTAAAGAATGATATTTGTATTTAAATTTTCTTTTGTTTTAAATGACGTATTTACACATTTACTACCTTTCTTGCGTGCTTTAGTTAAACTTTCTTTAGCTAATTCTAATATTTCTTCATTTGTTACTTCCAAAAGGATTTCTGTTAAGTTTTTACGCACTGACAACATCTTAAACAAAAGAAAAAATTTTTAAATCTTTAAAGTAATTAAGTAAAATAAAATTCATTTACTAAATCCTGGATGATCTCCTCTCTTGTTCGATATAATTCTGGACTTTTACTTTGTTTCTTCTCCTCCGGTTTATCTTTCTTACCCATATTTTGTTCAAATTTTAATTTCAGTTCTTTTGCTGGTACTTTCTTTTCTAATTCTTCATCAATATCATCTGAATCTGACTCCTATACAAAATCTAAATTATAAATCTAATCAAAAATCAAAATTTATAAAGTTTCTCCTACAAATTTGCTTTTAGTTGGAATTAAAGAGTCTTTTTCTAATTCTTTCAGAGCTTCTTCTTCTTCAATTCTTCGTTGCCTTAATGCCAGTTCTCTTTCACGTGTCTCTTTTTCTTTCTCTTCTTGTTTTTGTTTTTCACGTTCCATTTTTTCTAATCCCTCTCTAAATTTTAATTCAAAATATTTCACCTTAAAATATAAAAGAACAAAAAAAATTTCTAGTGCAATCACCTTAACCATGCTGGCAAAATTTTTCGTTTAGCTGCATCAATTGTTTGGGTTGTATCTTCATCTAGATCTTCTTCATTCTCTATAATTTCAGAGCGTAAATCGTTTTCTTTGGAAGACTGAACTTCAGTTACTGGAAATCTAGGTTTATGAGCCCAATAATCAGGACTCGATATATTTGTTGTATTAAATGTTGGAAAACTGTTCGGTTGTGGAAGAAGTGGTGGTCGTAATTGATGAATTGCTGGAACCGTATTTCGATTAGTCCATGTATTCCAACCTTGACCTTTTTTGTATTTTGTTTTTGTTTTTTTTTTGGTATCAAAATAAAATATTTGTTTTTGTATAATAAATAAAAATAAATCATATTTACGCCATTGTCCTTGATTTGGAAATGATTGGTTCCATCCAGCATTCCAAGCGGCATCAGTGGATGATACCGGTAAAGTTTGTAGTTCGTCGTCTTTTTCAATTTCCATTGGTGCTTCTCCTTTTTCTGTATATATAGGGCGAGATGTCGCTGCCGGAACCAGTTCGGCCATTTGAATCCATTGTTTTGCTAGTAATCCCCAATCAACTTGATCGTTTTGATAAGCTGCAGTGTTCATATTGAATTGTAATGTTGTCTGATAATTTTTAATAGGTTTTATTGAATTCATTTATTTATTGATTTTGACACATCCATTTGCACTTGAAAAATAAAATTAAAGAATATTTGTAATATTTATACACATATATCTGGTAAAATATTGTGAAACAAATATATTTTAATCATTATTCATAATTTTGATCTATTTTTCAACTTTTTTATTATAAATATTTAATTTATAATATTTTAACTTTTAAGATATTTCTCTATTCTCTTCTTCACTTAAAAAAAATAAATTATTATTATTTTCTTTAGCCAACGCAACGATGTTCTTGTAGCGTTTTTTTATGCGATGTTAATTATTACGTTAATTTTTCTTGGCTGTTTTAGGACTATTGTAGCGTTTTATACAAAGATTCTAAAACTTTTATATCAAGAAATAACAAATCCCTTCTATAATTTCAAAATATATTTTAAAATAATAAAAAAGAAAATTATTGAAAGATAATTCGGTTTTTCAGTGAAACTAGAAAATGATTCGACTCCGGTTTCGAATTTAATATGTTTAAGGTATTTGATTTTTTCTGTTGCTGATTTTTTTATCCCTTCATATTTGTGAAAAATAATATCGAAATTGTAGACAGAATTCTTATATCATTGATACTATTCACACACCAAAAAGTTAAACCACATTATCGAGGTTAAGTTGTTGCGCCATCTTTTGACAAAACTATGTAAGTAGAAATAAATGCGATATGAAATTGATTAATAGTGTTTTCCACTCTACGACTAAAATGTTGCATTCGTGGAGAGCAAAACTGTGAGTGCAGTGTATGGTGTTGCCTACAGAGCAATTCTCAGTGGAACACAAAAAACACAACAATTTTTTTTCATCAATATAACTTATGAATTCCATTTTTAAACAATTATTTCTTTTTATTAGTTTGACACAAGTGAATTCAGAATGAAGTTACCATTTTAACATAATAATTGATCACCATGAATACTAACTTCACACTGCACTGACTGCACCTTGCTCAGTAGAGAGTGCAATAAATGCAACATTCGTGGAGTACAAAATTCAGAGTGGAAAGCAAGTTTCTAAAATAGGCAACATTTTAATTTAGAGTGGAAAACGATTTCTGAAATAATGTGGTATGAATGCAACATTTTGGCAGAGTGGAAAACACTATAAAGTTAAACCACTTTTTGAAGTAGGATTAAATATTTTAGCAGGATAATTTTTGAAATTTGGTGCAAACATTTTTTTAAATGTCTATACTAAATGGATCACAAACGAAACATGGGATGCAATCAAAGAAAGAAGAACACTGAAACTAGCATGAAATCAAACATGCAATCAAGAAATAAAAAACAGCATAACAATACAATATGGTGAACAGAATAAACAAATAAGAAAACTCGCTAGAAAAGATAAGAGGAAATATAGAAGGTACTAAAACAAAAATATGAGAGAAGTTACAGTGCAATTAAGAAACTCAGAAATGGCGGGGGGAACATACCACCCATCTAAGACAAGAAAGGAAATATGCTCACAACAGGACAACAACAGTTGGATAGATGGAGGGAACACTTCACAGAAACTCTTGGGAACACAGCAGAAAGTGAAAATGAAGAAGAAATGGAAGAACACACCCACACAGCTCAAAAAAGCACCGGCCAACCTAATAAACTCGAAATAATTACTGCAATCGAAAAGCTCAAACATAACAAAGCTGCAGGTCTAGATGGCAAACAGCCTGAAATATTCAAATACACAGCGACAATAACAGCTGAAGCAATTGAGCCAATAATGAGGAAAATATGGGCAGAAAGAAAGTTCCCCAAGAACTGAGGAAGGACTCATAATAACCATCCCAAAGAAAGGAGACCTAACTGAATGTGACAACTGGCGAGGAATAACTCTCCTTAACACAGTAACAAAAATAGCCGCAGAATTGCCGGCAGAATTGCACCCCACCTAAATCAAGAAATCAGAAATGAACAAGCTGGATTTCCGTCTTCCAGATGCTACACTGACCAAATTAATACAATCAGGATCATTACAGAACAATCAAATGAATGGAACTCACCACTGTACCTAATATTCGTGGACTTTAGAAAGGCATTTGACTCTGCCAATCGAGCACACATTTGGGAAAAACTACTGAAATTAGGCATTCCCAAACTAATAGTGAAACTAATACATGACCTATACAAACATGCTGAATGTAAAGTACTATTCAAAGGCCAACAAAGTAGCCCATTCAATACAAACACAGGAGTCAGACAAGAATGTGTACTCTCATCACTACTCTTCAACATTACATTAGACCAAGCTATGAAAGCCCTGAATGATAGAAACACAGATGGCATACAGTGGACACTCACAGAGAAGCTAAATGATCTGAAGTATGCCTACGATATATGCCTAATGTCCCACATATTCAGAGGCATTAAATCACAACTCGAAGAACTGGAGAAACACACCACCAAGATCGGGCTAAGAATTAACGTTAAGAAGATTAAAATAATGTGCATGGGCAACATAACAAATAACAACCAGACACTCATAATTGGAAACGAGGAAGTGGAACAAGTGGAAGAATTCACATACCTAGGGGCACAAATCAGAAGAGATGGAGGTGCAAACATAGATGTAGAACAAATAATCAACAAAGCTAGGAAGGCCTATATGGGACACTATCCAAAGTATGGAATAGCACATATATGACCAAGACTACAAAATAACGAATATTCAATGTTTGTGTGAAATCAGTTCTGCTCTACAGCTCAGAAACTTGGAATATTCGTAAATAAATGTCTACGAAGGATAATGGGCATATAGAATAAGCAATAAAGAACTATGGCAGAAAACCCACCAAGAGCCGATCAAGAAGTGAAAATGGAGATGGATTGGACACATACTGAGACGACCACAGAAAGAACTAAACAGAGCCTTAGAATGGAACCCACAGGGAAAAAGAAGTCGGGGAAGGCCAAAAATAACATGGAAGAGGACAGTATTAGACGAAATTAAGAAAATGAAAAAATCGTGGAACGAAATAAAATCAATAGCACAAGACAGAAATAAATACAAAGACTTAGTTAAGGCCCTATGCTCCTCATAAGGAGATAAAGGAAAAAAAATACAAAATGATAATAATAATAATGATGATTAATTGTTATTCTGGTATAATTTTTTAAATAATTTTGTGTCTATAAATAAAAGATTAATCAGTAATGCAAATAAATAATATTCAAATTTTATATCGTGAGTCAATATCTGGAACGGCAGCATGCAAGAAGAACAGATATGTGGTTTGCTTATTATTAGATTATATTAACAATGTAATTTCTATTTAGAGTTTACTCCTTTAAATATCGTGTTTTACGGAATTATATTTTTTACTCTAATCAAAACACCAAGTGGTAGATAAAGTAATCAATTTGCTCTAAGACTGAGTTTTTATTCGACATTTAACCAAAGGAATTCAAAATTGTAATTAAAACTTTTTCGTTATTCAAAATTATAATTTTTCTGTTTTTTATTTTAGATTATTGCAAATTTTGATTCAATATTCACTATTATCAGATATTTTAAAGAATGCTTTGATGAAGATAGCTTCACCAGAAATATTTTATGTATTAAGAAATAATTATGCCACTAGTTGAGCAACAATGAATATAGCCCATTTGATTCTTGGAATTGGTGGTAGATCTAATATTTTAATTAATCCAAAAACGGGTGGTTTTGTTGGTAGGTTTTTTCATTTAATTTTGCTTACAAATTCAAGTGAAAAAATGTTTTACCGAATTAAAGATGAAATGATGATAGACTATGGAACTCTTAGAATCGAATTATAATTACTCTTAATGAAGGTAATCGATGTATTTTATCTGTAATTGAATTACAAGAGGGGACTTTGAGCACGTATGGAATAAATATTATTTTAAATAATTCAAAATATTAATCGTTTTTTAGTAATTCGCAATATTCAGAATTTTTACAAGGATTCATTAAATTCACAAAATTACTCGAAAAAGATTTATCAGTGGAAGAACAGGTTGATATGGCGACAGATCCAGCACTTTTGCGTGTTACGTTTAAGATTTCAACCATTTTGTTAAATTATAGTTTATATTTATCTATTTTTTCTTGTACAATTTTATTCATTAAATTTACATTAATTTGAAATAAATCAAATAAATAATAAATAGATTACAATTTTTCTATATTAACAAAATTAAAACCTCAAACAATTCGAAATATTTTATTGTTAAGTTGAAAGACCATTTTGATTTCTTCAATTAATTTACATTTTGTTTTGGTCCATATCTTTTGCTTTTCCATCAACTAAATTTCTCATTTCTTGTTTCAGATCAAAAATACTTTGATCTGTTGCAAATTTCTTAACAGCAATTCCATTTTGTAAATTTGAAGACAGATGATTATAATAATAATAATAGTCTCAGTAATATTTTGAAGATGGTTTCAATACTTTTATACAATTGGTCGAATCTAATATTCTTGTTCCCAATTTCGAAAGATATATTCTTTCGAATGCTTCTTTTCTATGAAATTCAATGAGAAGTATAATGAGTTGGGAACATTCTCTTCTAAATAACGAAATATCTCATAGAATATAAGACCATCTGCCCAGACTATATTATTTGAAAGGCCTAATATATTTCAAATTTTATAAAGTTTTTATTATTGACTTTTTATGTTACTTTTATATAATCATTTAATATTTCAATTTAATTTTTTTTTGTTCTTTTTCAATTGGAAGTTTAGGCTCTCGAGCTTTATTGAACTGACATGACAAAAACACATTTATTAATAAAATTAACAACCTACAAGTAGTGTTTATATACCGCGTTCAAAATAAAAATAATTTGTCAAGGTATCAGACATAGTTGTTTATTTTATAAGATCTGTAGAAATAGAAAATTATTTAGCCAACGAAATTAAATCAGAGGCACGAAATATGTCCTTGAACTTCACATATTAAAATACGAGTATTTTTTTCACATCAATGAACTGCCAAATAAAACTCAAAATATCTAAATGGGTTAAAGTATATAAATAAAAATTAGACACACATTTTTAATAATAAGTGAGTTTATTCTCAGTATAATTAACAATTTTCTAAGTTACAAATTCATAGTAAGTAAGTATTTAAATTTTAAAGTTCAAATCATATATTATGAAGGTGAAATAGGATAATCATCCATATCTGCAATTCCTTCTTCTGATATACAAGTAAGTTCTGGTTTATCTATAACGATTGCTTTCTCAATTATTAAAGGATTTAATGAAGTCTCTGGGGGTTTATCCGAAATCTTTATTGTGCCATCCAAAAAACTATCAAAATAAGATGAATTTATTTGTAAATTTTTATGGCAATTACAGGTTGATGCTACACAATAACAGTTTACTTTACGCGGAGATCTTAAAATTTAAAAAAGAGACCAATTAATACGTGTGTCTAAGATTGTCGTTGAAAAATTTACCTTTTATTATTTCTACATTTGAGAAAATAAAAAGTAAGGCATCCCATTATTACACACACAAAACTAAAATAATATCCAATTCCTACATTATTAAAATTCATATATCCAGTAATTGGTACACCGATTGATATTGGTATGCTTTGTAAAAATTGTAAAAAACTCCAAGCTTTGGTTAAGTTTTTTGCTCTTACGTTCTGAAGAATTAATAATTTTAATGAATAAAGATATCCCCCACAAAATATTCCTAGAATTAAAAAAATCAATATTTTTATTTAAAATCATATTTATGAGTTATGCGAATTAATTAAATTAGATCAGTAGGTACATCTGTTTGAATAAGATTATATAGTAATATTATTATATATTATAGATTTTAATTGTAACTATTGCAACAAAAGAAGAGCAAATTTGTTAACAAAAATTTTCATTGATAAGAACTCACCATAAATCCACACCAAAATAACGTATCCAGTGAAATTGCTCTTAATTTGAACCAAAGTTATAATACAAATTCCACATATGAAAAGTGCTATTTGACAAAGATATTGCCTTCCAATGTTACATTCATGGTCTTTACGAAGAATAACAATACTAAATACAAATGTTCCAATCATCCATGCAATTCCCAAATATATCTGAATTATTATTATTTTACTTTCATCAATTAATTCGGTTTCCATTTTATTAACAAGATAAAATATTGGATTGTATAACCCAAATGAACTACATATAGAAAAGATTTTTTTTTTTGGAAAATATAATTAAAAAATTTTATTGTAATAAGAACTGTTAAAGATCATTTCAAAATTAATTGAAATTAGTATGAAAAACTCCATTCAAAACAACTATTCTTCGATTTCTAAAATTTCAAATGTTTTTAAATTAAATATTTTTGTTATTTGAATTTCTACACAGTAAATACTAATGAATAATATAAAAAACCGATATTTAAAAATTTATGAACTGAAAAGAAAATCGTATGAAGAAGTTGTTGAATGGAATTCATTATAAGCGAATGAAGCTTACCTTATGCTATTTGATATTAAAATAATACGAAATGATTTACTTTTTAACACTTTAAAATCAAAAAATGGAGGTCGATCTTTACTTTTATGTTTTTCTTTTATTTTTCGTTTTTGATATTTTAAATGGAGTATTGCGCGCCTTTGAGGATGATACAATGAAGCTGATCGATAAAACATTCCCAGAAAAAATGTGAAAAATAATACTGCCGAAAATAAATGCAATCCAAGCCTGAAAGAGAATATATGTATTTAATTTGAACGTAATAAGTTTTATTAAAAAAAAAATCTTAACCTATATCCAAATGAGTCTATTGAACGCTTCATAAATACTGACATTGTTGCTATACCTAATCCACTACTAGCTGATATCATAACTTCCACAAATTCACGGCGTTTCTTAAAATATTGTGCAATCATTAACATAGAACTATCTCTTATTAAGCTTACTCCAATTCCAACAACAATGCCTAAATAAAACAAAATTAATATAAAATTTAATTAAAGTAATTCAATTTTTTTTATAATTATATACCATAACTAAAAAATAATTGATGCACTTTTGTTCCAAATGAGGTAAAAAGACAACCCAATGCAATTACAAGTCCACCAATAACAGCTGTTAATCTTATTGATTTTCTATTACAAAATGCAACGGTTATTGGTGAAATAAATAATGACACTCCAATAGATATTGATGCTAGCCAACCTAAAAATATACAAAGTAAAAATACATCAAACATCTTATAAGATGATTGTTTTATACTTTATTCTTTACATCATAAAAATGAATAATAAAATTTAAACAATTGGATATAAAACAATAAATAGGAAATTATTTTTATTATTTGATTTTTTTCTCATTAAAATGTATTAATTTTTTACTATTTTCTACGTGATCAATTGTTCATTTCGATTTCCGATAAATATACGTAATATCAAATAAATTGAATATATTTTCTAATTCTAATTAAAGTTTTTATAAATATTCTTGAAAACAAACTATTGTGAATTGATTAACAAATTTTTCAGCAATAAAGTATAAAATTTTCTTTCATAATTCATAATTTTATGAATTTTATTATTTTACCTGTATCGACAATAGAGTTGAGACTGAATTTTCTTTTAGTTTCATTCATAAAAATCCCTGAAGATAATTGGAAACCATGTGTTAAACAATTAACCATTACACTGACAATAATAATTATCCAACCCCAACCACCTTCTGGATAATAATGTAATGTAATTGTGGTTGAGGTACTTGATGCAGAATATCTGCAATAAAATTATTTTGGAAATAATTGAAGCTATTTAATTTAAATAGTTTGTCTGGAAATATACTTGAATTGATTTCGTGTTTTAACAGGACTTATTGACTCTTTAATTTCATTGTCACCACTTGTTGCTATTCCTGAATCTTGATCTGGTGATGCTGGTTTACTCATGTTTTTGTTGTTTATTGGTTTAAATATACTCTCTCACTCTCTCTTTAAAAAATTATGTTCATTAACTTTGTATATTTTCACAGAATAACTTTAACATTTAGAGTATTATTTTTGGCACTTTCAATTATAATTTAGATTTCAATGTAAATAAATTTTTGGAATATAGAATATTTTTGAATAAACAAATTAGGGGATTCAATAGCATCATAAAAAAACCCACGTGCCTATGTGTGGTCTGCCGGTTTAATATTTTTTATTAAATTGTTTCTTTTTAAAATAATATTGCTGCAAAATTATTTGGAAACTACAATTAAAATATCTTAGTATTTTTTTTTAGAGAAAAACTTTTTTAATGACATCGATTTATAATAATTGTGTCAGTTTAGTTTATTAATGTCAGTTTTCATAATAATTTTAAATGAATTTCTTGTTTAATTAAACAAGAAACAGAGAAAAATATAAAAAAAGTAAATATTGCAAAAGGGGTTAAAAATAATTTAAGAACCCAAATAAGAGTCTTGTGTGTAATATAAAAATAAACATAAATTTTAGAAAATGGGTTAAATTTTGTTCCAAACATTAAGTGGAGACACCTGGTTTTGATTTATAAAAAAGGAATTAATTTCCATTTAATTTTTGATGGTGGACATTATTAACATAAAAAACAGGAAATTATAATGCATTTTCAGTTCAAAAACAGGAAAATGTAAAAAAAAAAAACATATTCTTTTGTCTATTTCAACATTATTTTTCAGTCTTTCAACATACGATTTTTATTTGTGTAAACGTGGCTATAAAATACCGGAACTAGTAAGATGTTTATCTTCATACGGGAAACATTTAATTTGATGTAAGTAGCTATTTTTATTGATGTAACAGCCAATAAATGTTTGATTTGTAGGTGGATTTTTTTATGCAATTTTGAACACTTCATTTTATAAAGTAAAAAAATAGATTATTGACCTAAATTTAAATTATTAATAAGCATGAGAAAACAAATAATATTTTAACTTTATTGTTTTATCATTAATTTTTGATGTTTAATTTGTCCAGGTTTTTTTAAATATTTGTGCATTTCAACATCTGAAAATTATTAATGAAATTATTTTTTAAGTAATTTAAAAAATTGTCGGTATGGTGTTTAGAATTATGGTTGTTATTATCAATAAATAAATAATTTTTATAATTAAATACAAATTCATTAATTTAAAAGTAAAATAAGTTGAACGAATTGTGTAAATATGCAATACGATTATTTTATATATATTTTTTAATTGTACATTTGTTGCATTTGATTATATAATAAAAGAAAAATTTACTTCCATTAAGTTTTAGTTAAACTTTTATTAATTATAATATTACTTTCTAATTAACGAATTATACTTGAAAAATAGCCTAAACGTAAATTGTTTCGGGCATTAAAAAGTTCAATAGTTCAAAAGAAAAATTATGAGACTAACAATAAGCAAACAGAAAAATATTTTATTCACAATATTGAAGAATATTATTGTTTCATTTAAAATTAAATCAACTTAATTTAAAATTCACAAAATTAATAGTTCCACTTAAAAAAAATGTATTTATTATACCTAATTTATTTTTATTTATAATTTATTATAATTACACGCACTTTTTAACATAATAAGTTTTATCGTTTTATTCAAATTAGAATAGTTACAGTAATTCCTTCAAGTCTAGTGCAACTAAAACAAGTCCTCACTTGAAAGATCAACCAGAGACTAAAAGTTATTTTATCAATTTGAACACAATTGTTAGCTCTCGATTTTCCTATTTTACTATACATAATATACTATACTATACATAATATACTATACATAATATATTGATGATTCCCAAACCAATAAAACAAAAGTTTTTATTTCGATTTCATTCGTACCCACGTTACGAGTTTATTTTATGAATGAATTTAAATTGTAGAAAATGGACTCAGTGGAATTAGTGAGAGAATTTTTTATCTAAAAAAATTAATATTCTCATTTTAAATTTTATACACGAAATTTTAAATATAAAGTTTATATTATTTGGTATTATCTATGGAAATTTTTAAATTATTTACCGCACCTGATAACCAAAAGTTTAACTAAGTTTTAATTGTTTCGTTAAATTTCATGAAAATTTTAATTATTTATTGTGCTCTATTCATAAAAAGGATTAAATGATTAATATTTTTGATCATTTTGATTTCAATTTAGTATAATTATATGACTTGTGAGTTTAATTATATAAATAAATATGAAAGTTAGGTTTAGAAATGAAAGCCCCGCAAATACAATTCCCCTTTTGTTTTCTAAATAATCGCAACTCGTAGGGTTAGATATATGAAATAATTTAATATTGCGTTTTTTAACTGTTCTATTTATATATAAAAAAATATAAGCGCGGGTTCAAAATCACGTAATTTTTAATGATTATATTTATTCAATGTAGCTCATAGCATATGTAAAATAACTGAAAATCTTTATTATTCTTCTTGAACATGAGATGTTCATGTAACAATATTTTTTCATTAAATTTTTTTTTTCAAAATATCAAAAAAATTAAGAAAACAAAAGTTTAAAAAAAATAATGTTAACAAAAATAAAAGAAATTGAGTGAAAAAAAAAATCATTTAGAACACTGTGAGATAATTATACATTAATAATGTCTCACAGCAGTCGACATTTCTATATAAACTGATATTTTATTTAAGTGTATTTTTATATTTTGAATTTTTTATATATATATATTTTTTCTACCAACAATTGACACCAACTCACTTTCTGTAAGTATTAACATGAATGAAGATGTCGATATTTTAAAGTCTTTTGAGGTGTTCTGATTATAAGTGTGAAGTAATTATAATTTTTAATCTGTTTAATGAGGGTGGGCTTTATAACAAGTGGTCAGAAAATTCTTTTATGCAAAGTATCTTGCTGTTTTTATTCATTTTTGTTGTTTCGTTTGAGAAGAATATTATTTTAGTAATGATCTTATAGCTTAATCTTGATTTGTCGAGATTCCATGCTTCATGACTGTTGTTTTTCCTTTTTGGATTACTGTGTACAATTACTGTGTTATTAATTATTCTTAAATGCCGTATTTGCTATATGTATTTATTTTGATTCAGTTTATAATAATGTTTGTTAGAGTTGTTAGCCCTCTTTGTTTCGACTACGCTGTGTTTTAACTATTTATAATCTAATGTCTACCATCATCTTATCTATATATAACTAATTTCTTATATTATATGAAAAAAAAAACATTCATCATTTTATATTCCAGTCAAAATATAAACTTTCGTTTTCTTGTCACGATTAAAAAAAAAGAATGGAGTCTGAGGATTGAATTCAGTATGATTGAAGATCAAAACCAAACACAAGAAAAAAGCTCATAAATGATATTTTCATATAAGAAAATAATAAGAAAAGTATATCAAGTTGAAAATTTAAGATAGATTTTGTTATTCTTTTGGTTAAGTTTCTAATCAATCAAATGATTTATTTTAAAGAATAAAAAAGAAACTTTTTTAAGAACTATTAAACTGATTAAATTCAATAAATCATTGAAATGATAAAAAAACGTTGGTATTTAAACTTTTCTTTGTTTCAAATAAAACAGGCAGAATAAATTTTTTTGTATAGATCAATTAATTTACTATAAATTATTCTAATTATTGTTTCACAAAAGTATTTATTTTATTTTAATTGTTTTTTTTTATTGATTAAGATTGGTTAAATTTTTTTGTATTATATATAAGTTAAATTGTGGATGTACCGAGAATCTGAACTTACAATAAGTTATTAGATTTTTTGTAGGTCTTTTAAATAATTCTTAATTAGTCACGGTTGTTGAAGTGAATACTAACTTTATAATTATAAAATGGTATTCGCATTTTTGATGGTTTATTTGGGATTGTAGGTAGGTTTGTTTTACTTTTTACTTAAAATACTAGATTTAAAGAATATAGAATTGAAACAGTTGAATAAAATTGTCTAAAAATAGTTTAAATCGAAATTATAACTAAAAATTTACAATTAATTTTTTGAAGCACTTTATACAAATTATTTGTTGTAAATTTTATATTCATTACAATGATTTTATACTTACATTTTTATTAAACTAAAATCAAATTAATTTAATTCCAAATCAATATAAGAATGACCAAGTCCAGAAAACACAATAAAAAAAACAATAATGGTTTATTTTTATATTAATTAATTTTTTATTTACTCCTGTATTTTTGTGTACTTAACAGTAATAATAAAAACTTTTCTTTTCATTTTTTTTTGTTCCACTTGGGTATATTTATTTATTTTTATTTTTATTATTATTATTATTTTTTTTTTCAAGTCTTCTTCTAAAATTTCTACGCACAGTAAAAAAATTATTATTTTTTTTCTTCTTCCTTGGACTACAGTGACAATAAATTATTATTATTAATCATTTTAATTATTATTTTTTTTTTATATAAAAAACGTTTTCTTTTTATTCATTATAAACTTTAAAGTATTTAAAATAAACATTCAGATGTGTAGATTTTAAAAGAAAAATAGAATCTTTTTATAAATTTTATAGGCTTTAACTTTTTTTCTTGTATGCGAAACGATGTCTAACTTTATACTAAAGATAATAAATATGTTTGGTTATAGATAGGTAAAGATAGATAATTCATTAGGTATAGAGGTAAAGATATTTTAGAAAAAGATATAAAAAGGTGTTGAAATGGAGAATAACATTTTAGAATTTTTAGTTAAAAAAGAAAATAAGACATTTCGCACACAGCCATATTAAATATTAATATTTTGATGTAAGAAAAATAATATTGTCTAAATGAAAAACCAGAAACTGTTTATAGGTTACCAGATGTCATATCATTTACCTATAAATATTTCTAATAATTTTATAACAAAAGGACAGTACATAAAAATGCGAATAGATGTTTTTTTTTATTATTTAACATTAAACATTTAATAAGAAATATCAGATTTTTCAAAATATCCTCGAAAATTTTAAAATAATATTTTTATGATTTGATTTTATACGTTTGATATTGATTTAAAATTCGGAAATATAACATCAGGTAACCAAATTAACCGTTCAGTGTTTTCTTGTTCATTTTTTTCGTTGATAATGTTTTTTTTTATTAAAAATGTAATAAAAATTTAAATAAAATATTTAATTTTGCCGCATCAATAAATTTTCTTTTTTTTTTTTTTTTTTAATTTGTAAATGCGCATTTGAATTTATGGCAGTAAAATTTCTATATTTTATATAATATATGTACGATAATATATTATTTTTATGTACGCATTCATTTATATATAAACAATAATTATATATTATAAATAATTTTTATTTCTAAAATATTTTTAAATTCTAATTTATTATTAAAGTATTGGCAGAATTTTTGAAGATATTTTGTAATTGAATAAAATACCTGATCACATTATTAAATTCATTTTCAAATATATATTTCGTTCACAAATTTTAAAATTAAATTAGAAATTAACTTAAAAAACAATAAATTCTTTCATTTGAATTTTCCGTAACAAAATCGATTATTTTTTTCTTACATTTTTATCTCTTTTTTTTTTTATTAAATACAAAAAATCACATCAGGTACACAAAATTCATTCCATTTATTTTTATTTTTTTTTAAACGTTTTTTAATAATTATTATTATTCGTCATATTTTATTTTTCTTCTATTAAAGTTTAATTTAAACAGAGGCCTCATCAATCACAGATATTACACGACTATTCAAGTATCCTGATGGTGATTGCCATTTTGCATTATTTTTAGTAATTGATGTTATATCTTGAATATCATCTAAATTATCATCCGAATGTTTATTACAATTATTACTCTTTTGTGGTTTTAGTTTTGGAATTGATAATTTTCTTAAACGTTTTTCCATTAGTATTGGTAATTCAGCATTTAAATTATTTTCAAATTCACTTAGCATTAAATAATTCTCCACCTGAAAAAATAGCAGAGGTTCTTAATAATTTATTTTAATTTTACATTTTCATCATTTTAAACTAACCTTATTACAAGATGTAATACAATCACCAACATAATCCAAGTCTTCAAGAAAATTATCAGGTAAATCCATATCAGCAATACCTTCTTCAGAAATACAAGTTAATTCCGGTTTATCACCACTTAACATTTGTTCTTTAATATCATCTTCGAATTGAGGTACAAGTAATTCTGTACCCAACATTAATGCATCTCCATTTAAAGCTCCTGGCTCATTGTCTGGTTCTTGTGAAAATGATAATTTCCTACGTTGTGGACATGATTCCGAAACACAAACATGTCTTGTACCATTTGCTCTACATTCAATATATTTTTAATGTTAATTTTGCTCATTTTATCAAAATATGGATTTTATTAAAATAGATACAACCTTGTATGTTTATGCCTAGATATATTTCTCCTATGCAAATCAATGAAGAATAGGGTGAGACTTCCAAGTAATGCACTTGTTGAACTAAAATAATAGCCAGCCTTTCCACTTCCACCTACATTCATATAACCTGACAATGGAACACCCAATGCAATTGGTATCGCTTGTGAACATTGTACAAAACCCCATGCTCTTGCAAAATTTCTTGCCCTTACCCTTTCCAATGTATACATTTTTAATGAATAATGGTATCCACCACAAAATATTCCTATTATAAAAACAGTATGATACGATTAAATAAATGAATAATTTTTATTATATAATAACTTTTTTTTCTAACCATAAATCCATACAAACAATACATAACCATGATAGTTACCATGGACAGCAGTTAATGCAAGAATACATAAACCACACATAAATACAGCTGTTTGACATAAATATTGTCTTGCAATACGACATTCAACACTTTGATGTACAACTAAAAGACCAAACGCTACACAACCAAGTGTCCACGCTAATCCCAGATAAGTTTGTAATAATATAACTTTATCACCAATACCATCTTTTTCAACTTGGTGAGCTAAATAAAATATTGGTGTATTTATACCGAAAGCGCTGTAAATATATTTAATCAAAAAAAAATTATTATAATAATAAAATAAATAAAATTAAGAGTTTTCTTAAAGCATCGTAAAAATTTGGTCAATAATTTGGCCTATATTATTTCACAATTACTATGGGGTAGGGTAGATGGATTCATTTTACTAAAATTTAATTCAATATTTTAATGTAGCATTTAAAATGTTTTTTTTTGTTTTAAAATTTTTTTAAATTCGTGTTTTTAACCAGAATTTATATTTGCCAATTAAAATCTTCTATCATGGTTAAGTGAATACGACACGCAAGTATCAACACCGTCGGTGACAAAAAAAAAACATAAATAACTATAGATATATTGTAGACAAATCCACAGCATTCAAATAAAAATGCATTTCTAGAAACTAGTAAGATATCATAATTCATAAGGAGAAAGAGGAAAAACAATTAAATTTCTGGAATAACTTTCAATTCTATATAATTTTTTAAATTTGAATGTATTGAAATATTTCTTCAAAATAAACCCATTTCAAAAGGATCGTATTCATAAACTCACCTAATTAAAGTAGATACTAATAAAATTCGTACAGTTTTACTTTTTAATGTTTTAAAATCAAAAAATGGTGGCCCATCATCATGTTTATTTTTATCTTTAATTTTACGTTTTTGATTTTTTAAATGTAAAATTGCACGTCTTTGCGGATGATATAAAGATGCTGATCGATAAAATGTGCCTAAGATAAATGTCAGGAATACGACACCAGTAACAGCTTGTAGTCCTAACCTATTTTTTTTTTATGTTATATTTCAAAATTATTTTTATTAAATTTTTGAATGTATTTTTAATTTAAGAGTAAAAATTTATATAGTTCAAGAATTATTTTTATGAAATTGAATTTCATTAGAATTATTCTTATAAAAAGGATTGTGTTTTATTCGTTATGTTAAAGTACGTTATTAGTTTTGAATAGTTACTCATAATTGAGTTTAAGGAATATTACGATAATGATTAGTCTAGGAAAAAATGTTCTTACCTCCATCCAATACTATCAATTGCAGTTTTAATAAATGCTGACATTATGGCAACTCCTAAACCACTTCCAGAAACAATAAATATTTCCACAAATTCACGACGCCGCTTAAAATATTGAGCTACCATTAAAGTTGAACAATCTCTTGTCATTCCAACACCAATACCCACAACGGCTCCTAAATTTAAATTTTATTTATGTTTATATTAAATATATAGACTGTTTTTTCTATCTGTTACCATAACTGAAAAATAATTGATGGAATTGTGATGCAAAAGATGTAAACAGGCAACCTAATGCTGTTACAAGTCCACCAATAACAGCAGTTATTCTAGTTGACTTTCGTTTACAAAAACCAATTGTTATTGGTGATATAAGAAGTGCAACCGCTGTTGATAGGGCACCAAGCCAACCTAAAATATGAACAAAAGTAAAAATTGATTTAAATTTAAAAAGGAAGAAAAGATGAAAATTGCGGAATCAATAAATCATATCGTAATAAAGGAAATGTAACAAGTGCGGATAGATGATTATTGTAATTTTCATAAATATTTTCTAATGTAAAACTGAAAAGAATAATATTATGTAGCAAAATAATTGTGAATCTGGAATGTGTACTTATACTGTGAGTAGATACACTTTGTATTTAAGGTATATATTGCGATGATACATAATTTTGCGACAACTACGTCTCCAAAGAGTCTCCATTGGATATCGAGAAGATATTTATTTATAGATATTTAAAATTTTTTTTTTATGTGTTACATTTTTCAATTCAAATGTAGTTTATTAATGCGGAGTCAATTTATATACTTAAATGGCTTGGTTATTTCTTAAAATCTGTATAATTGAGAACAAAAATACAGTAGTAGACAGAATATATTAACTCCTTCTTTTTAATTATAAGAGTTGTGCTTTTCAATTTAGAATTCTATTCGTAAAATAATAAATGTTTAGAGACCATTAAGACTTTACTTGTATATATTATATATATACATATAAATAAAATATATATATATATATATATATATATGTATATATATGTATATTTGGATGAAAACGAATTAAACTCTTTTCTGTTCCATTATGTTGTCTAAAAGAAACATGTTTTAAACACTTCTTATGTTGATTACTTTTTACCGCATATGAGTGTATTAAGAATTAATAGATTGATCAAGCATTTTTTTTATACTGAATGGATATATTTTCTACTAAAAATAGGTACAAGTATGGATGCAATCTATTATCACCACACCACTCATTGTCAACTTAAAGTTTGAAGCAAATTTTATATAAAATATTTTCCTTTCAATTTCTTTTTTTTTTGTAAAATATGAATAAAATTTGAATATGAAATTCTACTATTATGAATAGTTTACAGAATGTTATCACATTTTTTTCCATTTTTTTACATACTGATAAAATATAAGCAACTTTAAGGTGCAAAATTAATTCACACTGGCTTATATTATTTTTAGGTTTATACTTTGAAGGTTTGGAGTTTGTGCTATTGATTGTAAATTTAAGATTATGTTTATTTTGAATAAATCTGAACTACGTTTCTGGAAGATTCAAAATCTTGAATTTTTCTCCCAAAAAAAAAAAATTAAAATAGTAACGAGAAAATTGAGAAGAACTAATCATAAGTGAAATTATACAAATCCAATCTCGGAATAAACAAAGACGGTACAACCAGACTGAGTCATTTAATAAAAATAAATCATAAGATTTGTTTTGGTTGTTTCTTAGAATGTTTTTCTCTTGTTTCATTCTAAGAAATCTTTCCAACGTTAAGCACAAATTCTGTCTGGTTTGAGGATAAAACTACGAAGTTGAGGAGAAGTTAAAGTTATAATAAAACGCTAAATACTCTTTCCAAATTTAACAGTCAAATAATAAAACTTTTTGTGTCAACGAATAGTTAAAAATGGATAGAATGTTATTGTATATGTTGTTCTAGTCTATGACGTAAGAAGTCTTAAAAGAATTGATAAAAAAATAACCAAGAAATAAACTGAAATAAAAATACAATGAAAAACGAAACAGACTAAAAAATTATCTATAAATATATAAAAATGAATATTTAATTTGTTTTGTCTACTATGGAGACATGCACATAAGATTTTATTTCAGATCATTATGAATGTAAATAATAATGCTTTTTTTTCTTATATTGTATACGCTTTAGTTAGTGGTTGAATAATAATCTAAAATCTATTTAGATTATGTTTATGAATAACAGATAACTATTTAAGCAAAACATTAAAACAGGGAGTGGGTATTTAATAGTAAACCTAATTCAGAATATATACTGAATTAGGTAGCAATTGATATTTGTTGAAAAGTTTCAAATTCTTTCATAATAATGTTATTTTAATAATAATGTTTAAAATTCAAATTGAAATTGGTATGCGATTGCTTGTGCAGCAAGATCTCGGTTCAACAATATTCTATATATACAAATTACTATTATTGTATTTTTCTGAATTATTAGGTTTAATAATAATTAAATACAATACAAAGCTTTTCATAAAATTGAATATTCTCTAAAATATATTAACAACAACAAGTAGAAAAGTAGACATTTCTTTTTGTGCAACAATTCTTATAAATATTAAATAGTTATGTAATATATGCGTGACGTGACGTTATTTTCTGTAATCCCCACTTACTATAAATAGTAATAATTCTAAATGAGAGCTGCTTTTATTGATAAATGTATATAAAACAAAAATATTCTGTATTTATCAATAAGAGAAGCTCTCATTCTGATTTATTAATATTTTTGATTTGATTTAATGTCTTTTGGTAACTAGATGAAAATAATTGAGAATTTCACTATAAACAAGAAACTCAAAATTCTTATAATTAATTTAAATCTTTAACGTGTTTAATTCTGTTTAAAATATATTATTGTCATAAGTTATAAATTTTAATCTGATTCAAATTTAAACCAGTTTAATTTCCTTGTGTCCAACATCATCCACAAATCACAATCAGCTGATGACCGTTTATGTGTTACGTTATACCTATTGAAATTACTTATCGAAATTACTCATTCATTAATCATATTTTTGTTCTGTATCTACAAAAATGTTATGTTTTTTTCTATACGATTAAATATATAACCCACCTTAAAAATAGTGGTACTAATAACCTAGTAGTTGATGTACTAGGATAAATAACAATACAAATACAATACACAAATATTATTTTCTATTTCTATGTGTGGGAGAGTAAAAAAAAATATATTAGTAAAAACATAAGAATTAAGATAATTGTCTTTATTTGAGATGTTGTGTTAAATTTTTAAATTAACTTTTGATTTTATCATACTTATGATCAGACGATATTCTTAAGACAAAAAATGAGAAAACTATAAAATTAATTCAGACATTTGAATTGTTTACTTTTTGTGTCTGAATATATAGAAATACATTGCTACGCTTGACACTT
Organism: Pedicia rivosa; assembly: GCA_963082725.1. Lineage (NCBI taxonomy): Eukaryota > Metazoa > Arthropoda > Insecta > Diptera > Pediciidae > Pedicia > Pedicia rivosa. The sequence continues at coordinate 26,081,527 of OY720153.1, forward strand.
GACATAATAAGTTATTTCACTTTCAAAAGTTCCAAGAGAAAAAAAATTTAAAAAATTAGAATGAATAATTTATGAAACAAAAACTTTTTTGATTTGATTGCATTTCTGAAATTGAGACAAAAAATTGTAGTAAACTATTGACGAGAGCTTTAAGTCTTTGTAATATATCAAATAAACGGATAAGGCGTGATATTGATACTGCTATTTTTTAACTTAAAACAAAAACAATATTTATGTTTGACAAAACACTTTTTTTCTATCTATTTTTTCAAATGATTCCTCTTGTTTACGTATGAATCATATTGAATAAAAATAGTTTCTCTAGTGTACTTTTTTAAGAATTTTCCATAAATATAACGATATTCTCCTTCATATGAGTTGAAATTATACTGTACACCATTAAAATCATTGTTAATATAATGTTAGTTTTATATAGATAACATCAAAGAAAAGTCTTTTATTTATTTTTTTTTTGACGTCATAAAACCAAATTGAAAAACAAATTGAAGTGAAAATATAATAAAAAGTATCATAATCATACTATAAAAAAAGAAAGTTTAAATAGACTTTGAGACATACTAGTTTGAATTTTTATTGCGGTTGCCATTAAGTATATAGTTTTAGAGCTTTTTTTTTTTAATCTTAAGTTCATGTAGTTTGGAATCATTGAATTGTTTTTCTAAAGAAATTTTACTTGAAAGTTGAAAATATTTATTCTCATCACCATACAATAGGCTTTAGATAATTTAACAAGATTACATTGGGATAAAAACATTTTAATATTCGATTCGATTTATGCTCTATGGATATGTGATTCTGTATAAGAATAAACAATTGAATAGACCAATGTTATGATGAATTTAAAGATAAATGTTAAAATAAAAATAAAAAAAAAACTTGAATTTGATTTTAAATTTTGCATCACTATACAATATTTAATATATAAACTCTTGTGACCCTGTGACCTATCATAATATTATATCCATATTATGTGATAACAACTTTGTGTTTTAAATTATTATACTAAATTTTACGATTGTTTGTTCCGTCTTTTTTTATATAGTTAGTTTATTATATGCAAACGAAACGTTATTATAATATGAAAACATTTAACTTTGTCACACACAATTTACCTACCTCAACATCAAACTGAGATAACTTCTACACTAATAAACAAAGTTTGAGAATTTAATTTAGAATAGAAGATATAGTATGTATAGGAAATAGAACAGATATATATATATATATATATATATATAAAATATCTACTGTGATAACGATGTTCAACATATGGAATATTGCTGATGGTTGGAATATATTTTACTATTTGATAATAAAAAATTTAAAACGTCAGTAAGGTATGTTTGAATATTTTTGATCATATTTATTATAATCGTGAAATTTATCGAAAAATATGCGGTTTAGAATTTATTATGCACTTATTGTATCAATTTAGCTTTAACTAATTTTTGACAACATATTTGTCATTGCCGCTAAATGTATAATTTTTTATCATTTGATTATGGTAAGTTATAAAGTCTAAATACTAAATTACTTTAAAAAAAATATAAAATTAAATCGTATAGTAATAAATACATAGATAATCCACTAAAATTAGTTATGTTTTTATACGAAAATACAAAATATTTATATGTCTTAATTTGATCTGAATGTTGGACTAAATGTAGCATCGTAATAATATAAGCAATCGATCAAAATTTGAGTTAATTGTATTTTATATTAGCACAAACTTCAAGCAGAAAAAACGTCTCATCATTTTATCCTTTTATTCTCTTTTATACAAATACCGCACATAATAACCCTTCTTTTGTACAATATTATATATATTGTATATATCATTAATGTTTAAATTTGAACTCTCTCTTGTTTTAGTTTTGACGTCAAAAGCCAAACATTGAACCGCATAAAACAAACATGTATATAGAGTGAAATGAGAAAAAAAAAACGTTTGACTGATGATATCGGATATAATATAATGATATGACATTGATAGCCACAAAAGTGACATTCTATGACGACATTCAACAAAAATATACAAAAAAATATGAAATAATAAATAAATTTGATGAATTTGCACCAAAAAGATGAAGCAAGACAAAAAAAAAACAATCAACCCTTTTTTTACAGTATTTTGTCAAATTATAATATTTTTTTTCTTTGGTAATAAGAATAACAAATAAAACAGGAAAAGGAAAATGATTTGATTTTTAGTAAAGAAGAAAACAAACAATGCAAGAATTGATTCCTTTTGTAAATTGATGTGTTTACATTTTAATAAAATTTTATTAAGATTAAATATAATATTTGTAATATTAAGATTATGATTATAAACATCACATAATACTTTATACAACTTTGTTCTATTTATATGGTTAAAGATGTTTATGATTATATACATTATAATTAATATAACATAAAATAATATTTTAATAATATATGAGTATACATTCCCCTATTTTTGGTACTATATGAAACTATTTAACGATCAAATTATATAAAATATATATATATGGTGTCAAAAAATTTATTTAATCTAGACAAAATATCAGAATGAACTCATAAAATTTAATTATAAATTCCAGAAACAAATTTAGTCTAATTAGCCAATTAATTACATATGTTATTTTTAACCTTAACTTTGAAGTTTATTTGATATTTGGGTCGAGTTAAATCGAAGACAGAAGACTTTTCATTATTTTGGCTTAATTTAATTTTTTTTTATAAGAACACAAAATGTCTCTCAGCGGATACTTTTAAACTAAATAACTGAAGAGACAAAGCATAATATCAAAATGTCAATCGTTAAAATTACGAAAAAATAAAAAGAATTTACTTAAAAAAATAAATATTTCTTTTTGAAAAATGAGTAATCGAGATAAATAAAGAATAAAATAAAACCAAAAAAGAAAACAAATGTGAGAAAATGCGGAAAATTCCAATATCAGAATATTATTTTACATTATTTTTCTTTATTAAATAAATACATTTATTTATAATTCCATCAACTCAAAGTGATTTAATAAAATATTATCTTCTAAAAGATGTGTGCGTTTAATAAATACAGATTTTTTTCTTATTTGTTTTGTTTATTATTTGCTGTTATTGTTTTTTAAATAAATAAAACAACTTTACTCCAACTGTACGAATGGATAAAAGAAAGGTATTTCGATTGTTTTCCTTTTTGTATATTTAAAAAGTCTTCTTAATATACTGAATTTGGTAAATGATTTTCAAAACATCCCATCATTATTATTATTTTTATTATAATATAACAATAACAAAAATCATCATTATCATCATCATCATAAATAAGAAAGAAAACAAGAAAGAAAAAATTGAATCTGTCAGTCATATGATTCATATATTATTGTAAAGTTAATTCATCATTTAATCCAGTCGCTCAGTAAAATATTTGTGTGCGTGAATGAACTTTGAATTAAAAAACAAACAACTACAAAACAAATGTAAATACATACGTACATATAAATAAAAACAATAATGTATAAAATGTGATTTAGAATCAGAAGCGTTTTAGATTATTTAAGTTAATTAAATCGTTTAGTGTTCATAAAATATGACAAAAAAAAAGTATTTCAATTACAATTACCATTTCCCAACCTCCACAAAAGATAATAATACAACTTTGTCCAACCCTGAATTTCTTAAATTCATATTCATAATAATGTTTAAAAAAAAACATTACCAATATTTCACTGTCATTGTCGGTATTTTGTGTTCAAACGTATAAATTATATAAAAATTGTGAGAATAAGATAAAGTTATAGAAATAGAGTTTAAAAAAAGAAAAATTGAGAACCTAATCAAAGAAGTATATATAATACACTAATCCCAAGTTCAAGATCTTATAAACAACTTTATCTTATATATTTCTATATATTTATTAACAATTTACGGAAAGACTGGCCAAAGAGAGTTACATATTATTATTATTTATTTTTTTTTTTTCAAAAACAATAATAATTTATAAAATAAAAAAATAAAAAAATAATGACATAATTCGTTGTTTGTAATTTGCTTTAGAAAGTAAAATGTCCCAAGTACAAGCACTTGCACATCACACACAAGCATTGAACTTGATTTTGAATTTTAAGTTGCCAGGTGTTATGCCTTTCAAATTATTACTATTTTTTGTTGTTTTCTTAAAATTACGATAACATTCTCGATGAAATGTGCCTTTTTTGTTAGTTTTGACAATATACAAAGAAATAAAGAAAGAATTAATTAAATATAACACGCAATGTTGTAGTTATTGAACATTTAATATTAAAGATAATTTGTCCATTAGCGTAGGTTAATTTCACTGGACTTTTCTTAAGATGTTTTCAATTTTTACTATTCTCGACCCTGTTAAATTCTAAAGATTTGTTTATTATTATCTTTTGAATGCTCATTAAAACCCTCAAATAACGCAGTTCTGCTTAATTCTTTTCTAATTGACGTTACTTATTATGTACAAAATAGTTTTAAGCATGAAATTTATGTTGAATAAATGACAAGTGATTTTATTTAAGTGCACTGCAATGTACTTCATAAATATTTAATGAGAAATTGCTGCTTATTTATTATAAATAACACCTTTAAAATTTTTTTATATATACATAATCTTTAAAATAAACTACAAAACAAAAATCGTTTTTAATAATATTTATGTAAATTTTACACAAGTCATAATTTCCATGCGGTTTGAAAAATGAATATTAACCAACAGCAGCAACATAGTATTAATTTTTTTTACAGAAATCTTTTTTTTTTAAATATAAACTAACTATAAATGTTCGTCTTTATTTAATACAAACAAATCCATAAAATAACGATTATTTCATGATTTTTTTCCTACAAAATATAAGAAATAAAAAATTCTTAACTAGTTTTTTGTCGTGCAACTTTTAAAGTTGTATTTTTATTTTTTTTTTTCAATTTAATATCCGAATCTTTATCCCTTCTTATAAATTTATTTGATGTTATGTGCTAAGATTTTGTTATTTTAACACTATTAATAATATGATGGAAAAAATGCAGTTTTACTTAAGAAAATAATGGAGAATCACATAAAATATTAGAATTTAAAAGAAACAGAAATTGTGAGCTGCTGTTAAATTTTTTAGAAAAAGAAATGAAAATAATATTAATAAAGTTTATGAATGCAAATTATATTTTTAAATTATTCGTTTCTTCTTATGAGATAATTGAGATAATAATCAGTTCTTTTTATAAATGAAAATAATAAAAATTTTCCAAGGTTTTGATAATTAAATTGTTCGTAATTTCAATATAAATTTTTTTTCTTAAGTAAAATCAGATTAAACAAGAAATCTCAAATTTATTGATAAAATAAAAAAAAAGTAAAAAACAAATGAGAAACCAGAAGTACAACAATTGAATTTAACTTGACCATAAAATAAAAATATGTTCGAAAACCTAATTTTGCACTTCGATATAATTAAAAAGGGATTAATTTCCTTATTTTATTTTATAATTCCATTTTATTACATTGTAATTTAAAAGATGTAATTATGAAAAGGAATTTATGCACCATTTTTGTTTAAATATAATTAAATTTATACCATAATAAACACAACATAAAAACAAGATAATTACTATAAAAACAGGACATTTCTCATTTTATTTGGTCTTTCAAACCCATGGCGAAATTTAAGTCAAATACAATATAATTAATGACTGAAAGATTGAAACTGAAAAAAAGATGTGACTAAATTAATTTACTCAAAGGATTTAAAAATTACATAATCTAATAATCCAATAATTAACTTGTTTCAAAGAGAAACGAAAAATATTTCAATTTATCATAATCATTCATTTTTGCAATCAAAAGATTAATTATAATTTGTGTGTGATCTACTAAAGATCAGCAAACATATACCTTAATTAATATCTATATATTAATATATTATATTTAATATATGCCTGAAGCACCCAAAAAAATTCTTCAATAATAATATTGAATTTTCAATAGATTCAAGTATTAAAAGAAAAAAAAACACAAACTTATACAATCATTTGGTCTAATTACTTCGAGGAACAACGATTTAAACAGAATTTAATTTTTTTAATACATAAATCATAAATACAACTTATAATATTCAATTATCTAAATAACATTTTTATTTTTTTGGACTATATGATTGTAAAATATTGTATTATATATAAAAGTTTAATGAACTGAATTCTGCTTGAAGGCATTTATTATTTTTAATAATATTTTGCAATCAATTTCAATATCTTAAATTATTTAAAAAAAAAATAATATTATTAGACATAAAAATAGATTCCATATGGTTTAGTTTTTTTTTTATTTATATGTTTACAAGTTTTTCTTTTTTGAATTTGTTATTTTTTTTTTTGGATATAATATAAAATGCTCAATCACATTTAATAATTGTTTTTTTTTTCGTGTCTCATTATTATTTGTACCTTTTGGTTTTCTTAAAGTTAAATACAATTGTTATTTTCAGAAAACATGAAATTGATATATTATTGTCTTATTATTGAATTAATTTAAATAAATAAACTCACGAAATATTTTAAAAAAGAAATAGAAAATTATAACAAATTATTCGTGATCAAATTCTAGTGCGGAATGATGTTTGATTATTTCAGAATTTAAACAGATGCTTGACTTATAGAACTACTACAATACAATACAATAATTTGTGTATTGGATGTTCTTTCAACTTCTAAGAAACGCATATAATATTCAAATTACTAAAAATGGTAACTCTTTAATCAAACATTCATTGCAGTAATCAAAGTTTCTAGAAAACCTTTCAACTATGGTTTGTATATAAATATTTAAAAATATTGTTATCACTTTGAGGAAGTACAATTAAAACATTCTTTGACTTACATTCTTTTATATTACTGAGAACGAGTAATTAAATACGAAGATTTTAAAGTGAAATGTAAAGAAAAAAATTTGCATATTTTTATTTTATATGCCAATTAATTAAATAACAAGAGAATCGACTAAAAACTTTTTTATTTGATTATTTTTAAATAGTTTATTTTATGTAAACTGAGAACGTGTGAAATTCTCTTTTTATAAACAAAACATCAATTTTATGAATTAATTAACGAATTTTATCTGAAATTAATTGTTGAGTTTGTTATTTATGAATGCGTTTGTGTATGTACGAAAGAAAGAAAATGTAATAAATCCACTTCTAAATAAACGAAATAAAATATTAGCAAAGTATTTATTGTGAATTCGTTAACGTTGTAAATATATTGATTGGTTAACATTAGAAGGATTCAAATTAAAATATAAACGAATGAAGAAATTAATTATTCGTGCAATAGTGTCTATATTTTATATTCTTTGATTTTTATCTAAAACGATAATAAAAAGATATAAAAAGGAATCCTTTTGATATGTTTTTTTTCGTAGCAATTAATCTTTTTACTGAAACTTTTTGAAGAACTATTTTTTCACATATTAAAAATATAGTCTATAACTCGTATTAAAACAAATTAATCAGTTGAATTAAACTAATAAAAAATGTTTAAAAAAAAAAGATTTCAAAGTGAATAGATATTTCACCTAGAGGGTTTTTCACTAGCGGTAAATCGTAGGTACATAAACATACCTATATATTTATATGTCTTGTATTTCAACACCCACAATAAACACAAAAATAATCTTATCTATATTTGTTATATATGCATTGCGTCCTCGCCAGTTAGATCGTTACGTATATAAACATTGTATAAATAATAAATAAGAAAAATAGGTTATAATACTGAAATAAATCGTAATTCTTTTTTTCTTTCCATCAGAAGAAAAGAAGATGCATTTTTGTTAAATAAAGTAAAAAAGAATAGAAATATTCTTTTTATTTTTATAAAGAAAACCGCACGTTAGATTCTGATACTTATTATGTATCTACATACAAACATAGAAAAGTATATTGTTAGAATGATAATATGTAAAATTATACGAGAGGTACGATATTCTAGGATTATGTGAATTCCGTTTTAAGAATCATCGAAATTTTTGAAACGTCTTTTATTTCCAAAAGACGGTTAAATTAAAAAAATTAATTAATAAAATATAAAAATTGTAATTTCAGTATCGTAATATATTCCTGAATTACACAATAAATTCTCTCGAAAAATAGGATGTTGGACAAAAATATTATAAATAGTTCAAAATATTGATTAAAATTATCCAGTAAGGACTCTGTTTGTCTTTAATGTTATATAAATATATAACTAGTTTCAAAAATTCATTCAATTACAGAAATACAAAAGAATTAAATATTGCCTTAAATGCTGATGAGAATTTTACATTACATTTCTGATTGCTTACTTAGAAATATTTCAAAAGAAACAATTATTGTTTAGCGTATGAGGACGTGAATGTGTTTTAATTCCTTTATTATAAGAATCAAATACCTTTTTTTTTATATTTTGAATTGTAAACCGCGGTGTCTTTGACACATTTTTCTTCATGAATTCAATTTTGTTAAGAATTCAAAAAAGAAAAAACCAAAAAAGAAAAACATTTTACGTAAAGTATATGTAATGAATGTGATTAACTGAGTCAAATGCATATAATTATCAATTACAAACGACAACTCTTGTTTGTTTGACTTGAAATCTTAATACAAGTATTTTTAAAAATGTTGTATTTTGGTAGAACTTAAAATCTTTCCAATTATTGAAAATTTAGTTGTCTCATTTTACTTAATATTTGGTTGGAAAGGAATGCAAATTGTGTTTAAAACTTTTTTTCTTAAAACATACGATACGATGTCAACTTTTAAACTTGAGTTTTGACAGAGATTTTTTATATTTATAAAGAAATAAAAAAAATATATATAAAACAACAAAACCAGAAAAAGAAAATTATAAATCACCTGAATTAACATGAACTTGTTTAAATTCTTTGGTGATTTCAATGATAAAAATTCCGGATGACGTATGCAATCCATGTGAAATACATTGAACAGCAACCACAATAATTGTAATTAACCAACCCCAACCTCCTTCTGGATAATAATGTTGTCTTAATGTCATCAATTGTTTTAACTCAGCGACTAGACGTGCTTCATAAGGAATCTTTATATAAAACAATAAAATATTTTTTTATGTTTTAATTTAAATTTCGGTTTTTCTTAAAGATTTTTTCTAATTGCTTGTTAAATCACCTTTGGACCGTGATGATTATTAAGATGATTATGATGGTGATGATGATGAGTATTATCTGGTGGATATCCAACTTGATCTATATCACTACATGAACCGCTATAACCGATTCCAGAATCATTACGAGAAACAATATGTGGCAATGATTGTGATCTTTGTAATGGTTTCATATCTGATTTAATTGACATCTTTTTTTCTTTATTTTTTTTTATTCTCTTTTTACCTTTTGCTCTAAAATTTTTTTTATTTAATTACAACTATTGTTATGTTCAATCTTATGATAATTAATTATTAATATTTTATTGAATGCAATTAATTATTTAAAATTTTAAAACATATTTTTTTAAACGAAAAATTCGTGACTTTTTTTTTATATTTTCTTTTCTTTTATTTTTATAAAATTACGCGAATTGATCATTATTTTACAATAATTTTTCAACGAATATATTGCAAAGAAATTTACGACGTTAAGTCAAATAATAAAATTAAATTCACGAATCAAGCCAACAGAAAGTATTTTTTATAATTCTTTCCGACAAAAAAAAAAAAACAAAATAAAAACAACAAATAAACAACAACAAGAACAACAACAACAACAAAAATTGAACGAGAGAAGTGAACAAAAATATAACAGTTAACAAAATTCAATCACGCCATTCACAAGAATAATTATCTTAAAGGTATAAGTAAATATAATAATATTTTTAAAGGTCCCGCGACAAAGATGTTTGTTTTATGTTCTTTCAATTAAATTTATTCGATCACATTTTTATATAAATATTTTTTTATTTTCATTTTTTTTTATCTCGAAATTAAAATTTTTTGTTTTAAGAAAAACATTAAATTTATTTTAAACCAAAAAAATTATTTTTTTACACTTTTCCTTCCACTTTTCTTCTTTTCATTGTCATCACACATAATTATTATTATTACATATTTACTTTACTTTAATATTAATTGTGATGAAGAAATAAACAAAAAAAAAAACACATAAAATATAAGTGAAACTTTTCACACGACAAAAATTCTAATAATAAATTAGGCTTGTTTTCTGATTGTTCCCGTATTTTTGTTTTTAGTTTTTCCGTACACTGAATTTTTTCTTTATTTCGAAGTTAAATGTTATTCTTTAATTCTGAAAATGATCCAGTCCTTACTAAAGTTATCTAGCAACTAACTTTTATTCTTTTATCCAGCATCCATGAATGCCAGCTTACCATCATCGACGTATAATATACTAAATACAAATAAACATACTAATGCAAAAAAATATTCGCTTCATTTTGTGTTGTCTCAATTTTTTTTTTCTGTATTATTTTTTTCATCTTCTATAAAAGTTGGGTCTGTTGAGCATAGATTTAGTAGTGATAGAAAACGAATATGTAAAAAAAACTTTTTTGGAATGTAAAAGATTGAAGCACTTTACGTATTAATTTTTAAGTCTTTTGATTTTGTGTTTTTCAATGTTTAAATTCTATTCGTTCTTTTAATTATTAATTCAGATTAAGAAAATTCCAGGTAAAATCGTTATGTTAACTGTAATCGTGTCAATTGATTGAAAATTAAATAAGAACCTAGACTTTTTATTGCTTCGAATTAGGAAAAATAATTGATATTTCTCATTTTTGATATTTGCAAGAAATGATACGCAGAATATAAAACGCAAATTCTATAATAAAATATATTTATGAATCTTGAGTTTGTTGGTAGTTTTGCCGGTCGGTTTTAGTTTATAGTGCAAACTTGTTTTACTTACACTTAACTCTGTACACTTCTCTTTGGTATTGTGTATATTGAAAATCTATATACATATATTTACAATGAATTTACTTTATACCATTATATTATATATTATGGATCATTACGATATAATAGTAATATAAACTAAAGTAAAATATAGAAAATAATAATAATACCGGAACGTAGAACGTATAGATTATATAAGAATTAAATAAATAAATAAATATTTTACATTAAAAATTCACAATAATTGTATTGATGATTATTATTTGTTATTATAATTATTTGTTTTTTTTTTACAATATATTTTTATATGATATTTATCTTTCCAAAGATAATATTTTTCCCCTTTTGTTTTTATATTTTATTATTAATTCTACTCTCATATCACATCTCGTCACATTAACATCACCATCACTATTATAATCATGATCATTATTATCTAGTAGTTAGTTTATAGGCTGCTTTTTATTTTTTTAAAAAAAAAAATACTTCTTTATTATTATCATTATTATTAACTGAACTGAAGTTGATAATATGATTATAATCGTGTTATATATAATGCGTTTACATTGTTTTTCTAGTATTCAGGAATTAGAATTTATTTTATTATTAATTATTTTTATAGATTGATTGGACGAAAAAATTCTTTTTTGAAGAAGACTATATATTTTATTACATATAGAATGAAATAAACAGGCAAGAAATTAACTAGAATTTCACAGTAAGATTTTTATCGGCAGAATATCAATCACTAAAAATAAAGTTTTAAAAATAGTAATAACCCCTAAGGCCATTAAGCCACTCTGTGGTATTTAGAAATAAGTCAGGCACTCATCAATGGAATCTTCAGATTTAAAACTCAGCTTCGATTCCATTATTATCAAATCAACCTAACTCGATTATCAACACATGACAAATAAAATACAAGAATAAACTAATTAAATACTATGAGTTCAATGGTTAGTTATTATTAATATTGTAAAAATTTTGTTTACAAAATTTATAAAATTTTTTAAACAAATATTTAAAATATCGAATAATAATAAAAATTGTTTTGATAAAAATGAATAATAAAGTCGTTTAAAATCATTATATCCTCTAACGTATTAAAAAAAACTCAATTTATTTCAAAACATAACAGAAATATTCAAATCAAATTACATTTCTATAAAACATAAAAATAATAATAGAAAGCTTCCTTTAATATGGTCATTCACATTCTGCTCTAATTCTAAGCTGATCATCCGTAAGCATTTATCTTAATTGCATTTTTTAATTGTCAACTTTCATGACTTGATTAAATTACAAAATATTAAAACTATATACGATAAAAAAAAGCTTTAAATTTGAACTTTGAATACAATTTGTTTAAACTTGTTTTGCAATTATGTTACATCGATAATATATTCCTACATTTACGTCAGTTCAACCTACCGTTTTCTTCGTCAATCATGGTGTGAAATATTAAAGGTTTTGTCACAAAAGGGAACAACACACATAATTTTATGAATCTAAATTAATGACCTGTCATAGAAAATGCAACCCTTACAGTCATCAAATTTCAGTGAATTTATGAAGAAGATATTTAGTTCAGCTTGTCTCCATGTTTGAGAGTGGCTGCAATTACTTAACAACGACGAAGTGTCTCATGCTTTATTATAAAAGAGGCCAGAGGTCAAGTTTTATATTTATTATTTTCAACACATTTTTCAAAAACATGCTCGGACACGCATAAGAATTTCCATTCAATGTACATAAATAATCATAAATATCTTTCTTTGTGATTGATAGAATGCAGGAATTTAATGACTCTTGTCAATAACATTTGTCGATTCAAAAATCAAAAGAAATAAATAATTTATTACGTTGTACCTACTGTGTAAGAAAAACAAAGACAAAATTAATTTTATAAAACTTTTGGTTGAACAAAGTAACAACACATTTTCAATTTTGTTTTTTAATGTTTTTTTCTTTGACATTTTTGTTTGGTTCACATTGTCGACCAGAAAAAACCCTGAAATAAATGAACATTGCTGTAACTTCTTTGACAATTTTTGTTCGTGTGAAAACTGATCATCTTGTTTGGTTTGCGAAATTTTTTTCATGTGGAGTTTCAACATTTTAGCCGCCCAAAGGCGCCATAATTTTTTTTAAAATAAATTTGAGTGTTTTTCCTTGCTTTTGTATTTGCCGTTTATAAAACAATTTCAACCACATACAAATTAAAATGTTATAATTCATAAAATATTCAAATATAAAGTTACATTTACATTTTACATTTTACACAATATTGAATCAAATTATAAGATTAATTAAGTTTTCCAATTATGCATAACCGTTTTAATTTTAATGAATATTTTTGTTATTTCTATAAATTTCTGTTTTTGTATCCAAGTTTTTATTATATAAGTAAATTTGGGATTTCCTGAACCTATATAATTGTGTTATTTTTAAATGAATTTTTATTATTTGATTTTTATAATTACTAAACACAAGACTTTTTGGGATCACACTGGTCAAACAGTTAAACAACGCATCCAACAATTTTTTGATGAATTAAAGCACATAACACTGGACAGAATATCTGCTATGTCAGATTTGTCTGTGATTAAAGCTATAGAACGCATCAAAATATGTAAAGTTTAAGTAATCTTTTTATATTGATTTTGCTTCAAGAATAATTTTATTTGATTGATTCAATATTATAAAAATTAGAATTAAATAATTAAATAATTTCAATAAATAAAATTTAAAATTATTCAATTGTTAATCAGGTTAAAATTATAATTTTTAGACAAACAGTAATTTTTTTTTTGAATTGAAAAAGGGTAAACGAATTTTACGAATCAATATTATTTATTATTATTCATCCTAAAAAAAAATCCTTTCGCTTGGACGTCAAATCGAAAATATAAGAAAAAATATATAAGAAGAGAAAGTTTTTCTTTTTATAAAAGTCAAAGTTTTCTGTTTTTTTTTGATCATTTTAATCTCTTTCTGAATGTTGGAATTGTCTTCGCGACGGACGTATACATATTACACTGTTCTCGGCAGATTTTTTGAAAGATTTATTATAGTCTCGTTTTTTTTAGTTATTTTTTTCATATTTGTTCTTCTTCTTTATTTTTTTTTTTTTTGGATTTCTCAGTTTTAATTTATATTTTATTGTTATTCTCAGCATCCGCAATAATACATCAATATCAATGTATAACTCTTTTATTTTCAGATTCACACTGTTTTAGCACGTACAAATATATTGGAAAACTTTTATAATTTTTATTTTCTTTTAAATATGAAAATAATAATTGTTTGTTTTAAACTTTATTGCTTAACGATAGGTATTATATATCCCACCATCTTAACCATCAGAAAGATCAGACACTCTTTTAATACAATGCGAAGATTGAATCAATATAAAATTTCTGTAAAGAATATAAATTTATAAAAAAAACAACTGATTTTACCGTTCATAATTATTAATCTATTAAGATTTATTAAGTTCAAAGTATTTGAAGAAGACTCATGATGAAGAAGCAATAATTATTAGAGAGAAAATTATTACATCATCGATTTACTGAATAAAATTTTGGGTTCTATCAAAAAAAAATTTTATAGTATAATTTTGGAATTGCAGTTTATTTGATATCATTAATTTTTTAGCAAATTGAAGCCATGTTGTTAAGGATTGATTTCTTTTTAAATTTTGTACTATATTGTAACTGTTCAATCTATAAAACTGACATAGTTCCTTGAATTATTTAGAGCAAAAATTGTGGAATATTGTTTCTGTTTAAAGTGCCTCTTTATATTGAATTGTTTATTATTAAATTGTTTTATATTTGAAATTTATTGGAAAAATAATTAATTGTGATTGAAGATTAAATCATGTTGTTACAGAATTTATTTTTCTGATTTTAAATTATATAAAAAATATCCTTACAATTTTGAACTAACATTTAAAATTTAATCCAGTTAAATTCGTTTAGTTAAATTTAAATAATAAATGTAAAATGTCTGCAAATTTAAATTATTTAATTTAATTTAATTGCAACTGAAACTTATGAATTCTCTTAAGTATTTCAAAAATACTTCCACCTTACTTTTTGGTAAGAAGAGGAATAAGTAATTTTTTTTAGTTTTAATCCGCCCTTTTTGCTTAGTTATTGTAAAAGTTATTGTAAAACTAACCAACTTTGAAAAAAATTAATTGAAATAAAAAACATGGTTTTATTCAGAATTATTCCAAATGATAATTAAATATTTTTTTTACATTTTATAGGAAGACAATCTTCTACTTGACTTTACTAATTAGAAAAGGAAATTACAAAAAAGGATGAATTTTAAAATTGATGAAATTTTCAAGTTTTTGAAAGATAAAATAAAATATTAATAAATAAATCAATTATGTGGATTTTATCTTATCTTAGTTGAAATTGATGTCAATTAGTTACTATTTGAATCAATATAATATAATCTGTTTTCCCTTGTGAATTGGTACTTTATTCTATATTGAGAGTCAATTTGTCAAAAATACCAGATGCAATTTATTTCTTCTTTTATTTTAAAAATCAGAAAAGTATTCTGCAATTTTATTAAAAATTTTAATAAAAGAAAGAAAAAAAAATTCTACATTGTAAACATATTGTCACATAATGCAGCACTTCATTATATTTACGTAAACTACATCACTAAATTATATCATTAAAATTAATAATGGATC
Source organism: Pedicia rivosa (assembly GCA_963082725.1). Classification (NCBI taxonomy): domain Eukaryota; kingdom Metazoa; phylum Arthropoda; class Insecta; order Diptera; family Pediciidae; genus Pedicia; species Pedicia rivosa. The sequence continues at coordinate 26,097,197 of OY720153.1, forward strand.
AACTAACATTTGTAATTGTATAAAAATTTCAACTGATTTGCTAAACATTTTTAATTAACAAAATGTTTATGTTTTTTGCTTTCAAACATTTGCCAAAAGGAAGTAAGAATTAAATTGTAATAAAGTGAAAAGATTAAATTCGCATGTTTCCATAAAATTGTTTTTATACATTTTTTTATATATTTTAAATGCAAATTTTGAACCCAGATATTTACAATATTAATTACATATAATAAAGTTGCTAATAGTATTTTATTAAGAAAATTAAATATTTTTCTTAAGTGACAATAATTAAATTATTTAATCTACACTTTCTCTTAATTCGCAATGGGAAATCAAATCTTTTGTTATCATTATTTAATTAATTTAATTTAATTTAATGTTGAATATTATAAGATTTTAAAATTTATATAAAATCAATAAATCATAATTCACAATTTTGTATGTACTTGTATGTACTATGTATTTAAATTTATCATTTAATTTATGTACGTGAACAATTGTTTGTTTCATGATTCCACTTTCATTGTCAAATCTAAGAAAAAATTCAGAGAATATTAAAAAGTAAATGAGAGAACCAAATTCTTGTTTTAATAATGAAAAAACATTTGCGTGTGTGTGTTCTGCTTAATTACAATGAATTGTTTTAAATTAAATCAAGTTCTTATTTTTGGTTAGACCGGCATTTATTATCAAAAAACAAAACATGATCGTGTATAATTGTAAGGTGTTAACTAGCATGTTTACATGTGTATACGTTACAGTTATTTACAATCATCTACGGTTAATTTGACAAAACAAAAACAATAAGTAAAATAAATGAATAAAATCAGAAAAAAATACATAACATTTTAAAATTTAAAAAATATAATATAATTCCATCACGCATTTAAAAAACAATTGATTGTGGGCATCAACATACCTATAAATATTGTATCTCTTCTTTTGTGTCTTTTTTTTGATTGATGCTGAAAGAAAAACCTGTTCTTAAATTGTTATGATTCGAACTCGTATACTATTATTATTATTATTATTATTATTTTTATTATTACGTATGATCATTATTTTTACAAACAGTAAAACATGCATTAAATTAAAATGTCAAAACATTTTTTGATAAATTGTTTTTGGAATATTTAAAATTTAATTGAATAAATCCGTTTTTGGATAAATTATATTTTATGGTTTTGATCTTTATTGCTTTATTATAATTGAGTATTTTAAATATATTGTATCATTTTCATTATAATATGTAATTATGAAAAATAATAATTTTTATGTGCTTGCCATTAATTCACTGATTAATTAAGCTCGAAAGTATACAAACTATTAAGTTACTTTTACTATTAAAAATATTTTAGGACAACTAAATAGCAAACATTAAATTTGTAAATGGCAATTACCACGTGTTTGAGTGTTGTTTTATTGTTAACTTTTTCATTTATATTTATGCTTCATATTCAACAAAAATAAAACTTTTAAAACCTCTTTTAGAAATGCAAGAATTGGAATTGTAAAATATGTTTTGTAATGACATGTAGATGGTGCTACCAGATTATTTTTCTTTACAATACGGTTTGTGTCTTGAATTATTATTGTCAAAACCCCACAAACTGAGATCATATTTATCAAGACACAAACCCAATATAGCGCAATGAAACACCAAAGTTCAACAAATTATAAAACCTATTTGTATTACTATTTATTTTGTGTAATTCAAGAAATTGATTTTGGAGCTATGAAAGTTTCGTTGTAAAATTTTGAATATATTTTGCTTTATTATGATTCAACAATTTGTTACGTTTCAATGATGAAAATTCAAAATAAATATAAAAACAAATATTTATCGAGTACACAAATAAAATAAAAACCAATAAAATAATTTTTTCTTGGAAATGAAACAAAACATTTCGATCTCTGCATAATCAAGAACTCAAATTCTGTATTCAATTTTAAAACTTCTCAAAACCTTTAATTAAAATAACGTTGAAAAAATTTTTATCTCAATGAAAAAATCCTTTTAAAAATAATTTTCAAAAGTGCCAAAGAGAAAAATAGGATCTAATAATTTTATTCGGAACAAGCTTTTAAACTTCAATACGTCATAATGATGAGTTTTGATCTATATAAAGTGAAAAAAAATTGTTAAGATGAAATTTCATAAATTATCTTTCTTATAATCTTTTATATAAGTATAAAAATATCGATGTTAAAAAATTGGGAGGGATAGAAAAAAGAGAATGAAAACAAATTGCAAACTGTTCAATTTAGAGAGAAAAACAAAAACGAAAATGATTGATTTGCATGTTTTTACTTTATGACAAGCAGATTTTAAATTTTGTTTTTATTCTTTTATGATACATACAAAATTTCTTTTGTTTTGAGAGCAATCATCCCTAAATTTTATAATGTTTGGTTTTTTTTCTTATACAAATACTTTTTTTTTTCATATAATCTTTAAAATTCATCTTAAAACTTTTCTTTTATAAAAGAAAGCGAAACATGAAAGACATAAATTTATTTAGAATTGATTTTAATGTTTTTCATTTTCTTATTCCTTTTTATAATATCAATATTTATATTTCATATTTCTTTATATTTTAATAGATTTTGTTCATATTCGACTTTAAAATATTCTTAACATTTTGTGAAACAATTCATTTCATTTTTTTTTCTTTTTGGTGTATAATAATAAATAACACAATTTCTACTTGGTTTTATGACTTTTGTTATAAAAGGACTGAGGCAAAAAAGTAATAAAATGTGTACGTTATGCGTGGTGGGAAGGAAAGTAACAACCTTGAATAACCACAATAGACATTCTCCTCTACGTTAAAATAAATGATATTTTTTTCTTTTCAAATTTCAAGGAAGATATTTTCGATTAATTAATATTTCACAATTTCATAAAGAAACATCTGTAAGTTTAGTTCTTTAATAAAAATAAAAAATTCTTTATGTAACAATCTTTTATGTGTCTGAAATCGTTTAATTCAATAATTACAACCGTATTAAATATATTAACGTTATTATCTAATTCTAAAGAAACATCTTATCTGCGGCTTCCGATTTTATAACACATTTTCTGATTAAATTCCAGCAACAAAAAATTCAAAAACCAACTTTCTTATACGATCACCATTGTAGAGGCAATTCATTTTAGATTTGTGAATTCATTTACATACATTCCCTGATTGGCTACAAATTATTCCAATTTACCGAAGATAATTTTTTTTTAACTTCAACGTGAATTGTAAAAGTGTTTGCGTTTGCACGTTTTATCTCACCTTAACATTTTTTTTTGTACTTTTTTTCTTTCACCAAAAAGCCTTTTTCTTTTTACTTTTTTTTTATCAAGTCTATTTTGATCATTATCAACATCTCAATCACAATGCCATTATTAATAATTTTTGGATATTCGCCTTTTTCTATATTTTCTTTTTTGTTTTATTATCTTTATATAAAACAATAAAAACTATCAATTAATTCCAGAATCCGTATGTCAATCATGGTTTGTATCATTTAAAAAATAATATAATCCCATTAATCATATCATGTTTATGTTAGATGTATGTGATAGTTAATATAATATAATGCTGTGTCATTATTAAGAAACATCTTCAAAACTACATACATCAAACAAAATATATAAATTATATTTGTTACAAATTATTCGCATTTTTTTCTTTATTGCGTCAAACGGTTTCAACATTAATTTAATTTTCTATATATAAATTTAGAAATTATTGTATTTGTATATGATTTGACAGTTATTCTTATTCTTTGATAAAATTTAAAGTAAAATATTCTAGAAAATATAATAAATCAAGCATCAAATCAGGAATACATGGCGTATGCCAGAGACAGAAAGTAGTTGTATAAACAAACATATTCGCGGTTTACATTCTAAGTCTCAAAGGTGTTAGTACAATTTTCTTCTTTTTTTTCCATTAAAAGCCAAATACATAGTCGCAATTTATATAAACATTTATAACAACAAGATAAAAATAAGGATTTTTGATTTGTTGTCGTAATTTATAACAGAAAAAAATAATAAAATATTGTTTAGGTAATTCTTTTTACATTATATTGCGTAAAGTCATGACACGTTATCGTGCCTCAAAACACATAAACAAACCATAACGGACCATTTAATAACCATGTTAAGTAACTTTTATTATTATTTGTAATAAAAGAGTTAAATGTCACCAAAAAAAAAAAGAACAGATAAGAAAATAAAAAAAGGAAAACATTAAAAGTATTTCATAAATTCCGTTTATAAAAAATAAAAATTAGTTTTTTGTTGTTATTATTAATATTTTTATGAATCCGTAAGACTTTAAAAGTTGAGACATTAACGAATTTTTTTTTTGTAATGAAAGAAAGAGAGAGAAAAAAGAAAAATAATTATATACTGTAATTTAATTTACAAAAAAAAAACAAGAAAACCTACCCAAAATTAGTGTATAAATGGTACCATTAATTTTTTACTTCAGAAATGTATTGAAAAAAAAATATATATAATTTATTTAAACGTTGTATATATTTTTAAAGTCTATAATTATAGGTCTTTAAAAAAATATATAAGATTATATTATCACAATTTAATTTAAATGATAATCAATATTTATGCAAATTTATTATACAATAATCCATAATTCCAATCATTCTCTAACTTTCTTTATTAATTTTTTTAACATTTTTACTTGATTATTTACATTCTGAAGGAATTTATCTCTTCAATTGTTTTTGTTTTATAAGTTAATGCAATAATTGTTGACCTATTATTGGAATGTTGAATATTTTAACTGATAACCTTCATAATATGATAATAGAGAAGAATCTTGTCTTTTTATTACAGTGAAAGGTTATAAGAGTTAAAGTTGATGGTATTTATATTACATTCCTAAAAACAACGACTGTGTTAAAAGAATGGGAACACAGAAAATTCACAAAGCGGGTGCATTCAAATATTATTTACTTTTTAGAACCAAAATTAATTTTATAATTGTACATTTTTGTAGCACATGTAAGCAATTTCGTATTCGATGGGATTATAAAATTCCAAACTTAGCGTGCTTAGTTCTGATTTGTAACGAGCTTCTCAATTACTTTTACAATACAAATTTTTATAATTTCTTGTATTTTAACACATGTTAATGGATCGACTACGAAGCACAATTATAATTAAATTCAAACCATTCCTGGATATTAGCTTAGGCACACATTGAGTCATATGCTGGCGTTGTTGTTTTATCTTCAGCGGAAAATAAAGTATTAAATCTATAAGTAAACCAATTGCTGTTGGGTGCACTCGTCCAGACTATTTCTTCTATGAAATATCACTCGAGTATCCCTCATTTTTCATATAATATTCAAATTTCTATTTTCTCTATTATTTCTGAAAGACAAATTCAATAATCATGGCAATTTCTATAAATTTATCAGTAAACCACAAGCAAAGAAAGAAAAAAAAGGGTGAAAAAAATAACGTAAAAAAATTTGCATATTACAATAACTAATAAAAGAAATATTATTAAACAGAAAAAAAAAACCATTTTTTCATCAAATATTTTTTTTTGGTGAGAAATAAAAAAATCATTTTATTTTCTTAAGCTTTTTTATGATTTCTTAAAGTCTTTATTATTGTTTCGACTTCATATTTAAATCTTAAATTTTGTGGTTAACTTTTATGCGGTTTGTGTCCATACCATAATCTCTTCTTTTATTTTGTCTTTTTGAAACTATATTGTTTGTTAAACATGCAAATCTTTTAGTGAGTTTATTAAAGCTTCAAGATAGTTAAGAGATGATAATATAAGACACATTTGAAACCGGAATCGGAAATCATTAGTTGCTTCATTTATTATATTTATTATATTGAAAAACTGATAACGTTGATATCGAAATGTGAGAGAAATCACAGTGTGAACAAATTAGAATTTTTAATTCCTATTCATACGACATCAAGATACAGACAACAAGAGGAAAGCGTATAGATCAAGAAAAATAAATTATTTATTGATTATGTTCATTTAAAATGGGAAGACCTTTAAGAATTCTAAAAATAAAATGAATTGAAATGAAAAAAAAAAATCGAAAGAAAATCTGAATTTGAACAACCAATTAATTCTATTTTATTATTCTTCTTTTTCTTTGAATATTTCTTCTTTTTTTGTATTAATTTTCCTGAGTTTATTTGATTTGTCTAGAAGATCTTTTCTTCATTTTCTTTTTGTTTTTTTTTTTGATAGAACTTGACTAAAGTTACATTAATTTTTATATTAAAACAAGAAAGAAAAAAAAAAGAAAAAGGCGAATAAGAGAAAAAAGCTCTATTGTTTGTTTGTTTTCTTATGTATTATTTTGGTGTGTCTTTAAATAAGACTCAGAGATTATGTTCTCTTATTCAATTGATTATGGAATAATGTTTGTTGAAAGGAAAAGTGAATGACTCTTGTACTTGCACATACTTTTCCAATTTTTTTTGTTCAGAGCCGGATCTTCTCCTCAATAATAATTTTACAATCGATAGTAGAGATAATAGAGATAACAAAGAAAATAAAGAGTGACAGCAGTCTTCAATAGAGTTTCTGGTTCAAACCACTCTACCACGGTTTGGATTCCATTATAATAGTGGATCCTGTATCTTACACGACCCTGGCAATTGATACAAGACACGTTAATAAGCCCCAATTTATCTACTTGTCTATACATCTCATCATTCAAACTTTAACTAAATACAAAATAGAAGGAATATTTAATTGTTTATTTGAAACTGATAATTAGTTAAGCTTAAATCATTAAATATTGCTTATACGAAATGTTTTGCCATTGTCTTCTAGAATATTTAGGTAGTCTGATATGTCATAAGCAGAAAGACATCAGTCACAAAAAAAACTCATTTATTAATCCTCTCGCTCTAGGAAAGAAAAATAGTTAAATGAAAAAATATCGATCGCGATAAAGAATGTACATTATCCTAAATACACACACACATGCACATACACAAGCACACTGACACACGAGCACAATAAAAAAGTTCTAATCTATTTTTTTTGTCGGTTTTGCAAAATAAGAACAAAAATATACAATACAACACAACAACAAAAAATTGTGTGCTTTTGTTTTTTTTTCTTAACTTACCATAAATGTCAATTTATCAACGATCATGTCAGATTTTTTTTTTCTGACATCCCGCTATTTTGACGTATTTGTTTTGTATTCTGTTTGACGTGATGTCATCATAATCAAAAAAAAAATATTTTTATTACTTTCAATGACACCAACGAACTATTCCATTATCAGTCATTTTGAAGTTGGTCTTTTTTTCTTCACCGTTTTGTATAAGAAACAAAAATATCTAAAAACGAAAAAAATAAATACTAAAGCCAAAGTTAAATGGCGTAAAAATGAGAAGAACCAAACAAAAAATAAATAAATAAATAAATAGCAAAACATAAAATGTTATAAATCAGTATAAAAAAATATCATTTTGACGTTAACGCTTAATAAAAACATTGTATAAGGAAAAGACAAAAAAAAATGGGAAAAATATAAGGAAAATAATATTTTCCTTATCACCTTTTGCTTCATGAGGAGAAAATATTTTTTTTTGTTAAATGAGGAAATTTTATGTTTTCTTAAAAATTGTTTGAACAGCCGAATGATTTAGTATTTAATGATAAAGGTGTAAAGGTGCGTTCAGTAATTGGGAAACTGGTGTTAAGATTATTGTTTTTCTTTTCATTTTATAATTTTTTTTTTATATTTTTCAATATCCGAATGATTTACTTTATTTTATATTTTATATTTTTCTCCCCTCGGTGTTTATGGGATAAGACTTTTCTCGTTTAAAATTTAATTTTTAATGTTAAATTTTATTATGGATTATTAAATATTTATTTACTTAAATTATTATTGCAACATTGATTCTTCTCTCTATCCTATAATCTTCATATATAAAAGTCTTTACAGCGGAATGATATTGAACAAAATTATTATTTACTTTTATTGGAATTAAAGTCTTTCAATATCCCTTATATCCTTATTATATATGACACAATTTACGATCAATTTAATATTTATGCGAATCAATCAATTTAATATAATTTTATGTATGATGTAAATTCCCTCAAAAGAAAATAAACAAAATATAAAAGAAGAGGATGGTTGATGAACGAATACTTTTATTCTTCATTTGTTTTTTATTTCTTTTTTGAATTAAGATTGTGATTGATTATTGCTATAAGAAAATTATTGATGGAGATTCTCTTTTCCTACCTCAATAATTATTGCATTATAAAGTTGTGGCGAAAATTTTGTTTTGTTATTCCAATTTTTGAATGTGTTCAATCATACACATTCCAATTATCTAGAATTGTCTGATTCTTAATATGGAAGCTTATTGAATTTCGACAATGTATAAATATATTTTTTTATTTTGAACTCACAAGTTAAATACTTTCATTAAATTTACAAATTTTTTTTCTAAAATTACCTTTTAACGGATCTTAGAAACTAATTTAAATATTATTTAATGGCTGACATTAATGTACTTTGGAAACAGATTAAATATTATTTTTAATATGATGTGAAAATTTACAAGTTTTTTTTTTAGCTAAAAACCCCATTCCGACCAATTAACTTTCAGTTTTATAGGGGGGCAACTAATGGCAACAATACACGTTTATAAATGAGCAAAAATAATGGATAGATTCAATATTTTCATTTATTTTACAGTACTCAATAAACCGGACAACTGTAAATAGTTAAAATATTTTGTTTCTTAAAATTTAAGTCCATTACGTCCAATAAAGCATAAATAATAATAATATATTGAATAAAATAGAATAAAAAGTTTTATCATAAAAAATCTTTTAATAATATTTTTTCTACTGAATTGGAGAGAATTTAGTGCCAGTGGAGGCGCCCGTATTTTTTTCTAATTACGTAATAAACGTTTATTGCAATATTAAAAGGGTAATATTTCAGTAAAATTGGCAGACTTCATTATAATATTAAAATATGATAAATGATTAAAAAGTTTCTGAATTGAAATTTACTGAATTATTTACTGATTTCTTTTCTCTTAAAAATTGAAATTCATAAACTGCGGGTTTGACCCGTCTTTCAAGTTCAAAAATGTTTTTTTTAAAGAAGGTTGTTGAATTGGTAAGTATGCCTCTAATGATGAACACAATTACTTAACTGACCGTTACTAAATAAGAAAATAAATCTTGAAAGTTATTTTATGGGTCAAAATGTAATTAAACATATTTAATGAAGACAAGAAACAAATCTAAATTGAAATAATTTTGGCTTCATTAAATAAAATTTTTGATATTCCTCTTTAACAAATTTATTACTCACGAATTTTCGCAAATAGACTTGTTTAATTATTCTTAGTGAATTATTACCTTTTTTTATATCGTTCATTGAAATCAAATATGTTTTAAATTTTAATCGTTCTTTTGTATGTTTCTTAATGTAAATCTGTGAATGAAGGAGAGGATAAATATATTTGATTGGCAGAATCATTAAATTTCTGGTTTTAATTAAAGTTTCTTGAATTAATTTATATATTTTTTCTTTTCTCTTCTTTTGAATTATTATGAATGATGCTTGAAATTTTTTAACATTAATTTGCGTAACAAGTTTCAAGTGCACTTCAAAAAATATGTCTGTCATTATCTTTCAATAAATTTCGACATAATAAAAATAAAAAGGTGACTTGTTAATTTTTAACAATTAAAAATTTTCAATATAATTTTGTTTTGCGCTTCTGCATTTATATGCAGATGCACATATATGTAGATAATACTTAAATCTGCATAAACATATATATCAGCATATATATTTATATAGTATAAGAAATGATACATTAGCAACAGCATCACAATATTTATTCCACTTTCATTCATATAATGTTAAAATGTTGGATATAGAAAATAAGAAATCTTTAACATTCCAAGTGAAATGAAAAAGAAAAAAAAACATCATAAAATAAAATATTTATATGCAACTTACATTATGTTTGTGCAGATGTATTTTACGTGTACTTATGCAGATGGAATTTCGACATTACCTCCATTTCTTATACAAGTTTTATATTAAAAAGTTTGTCTATCCTTTTTAAAAAGTTTGCAATAAACGATAATAATAATATTTGAATATTATATCAGATTTATTTATATTTATATTTATTTTTTTTTTTTTTTTTCATTTTACGGAAATCGACAAATAAAAACGAAAGAAACTGGCGTCCTCTGAACTTTCAATGTTTGTATATAAAATAATAAAGTTTAGTCATAAAATTTTTGATGGAAAATGGGAAAATATTTTTAAATAAAAATCCTCTTTTTTCTAGTTAAAAATAATATATTTGTTTAGTACTTAAAAAATAAAGTCAAACAAATGTAAATATCTAATTTCAGTTAACTTTTTCTTTTATTTTCAGTGAACCTAAAGAATATTTGTTAGAATAAAATGAAAATAATTAAATTAGAAGAATAAAAAGCCAGATAATTTTTATTCAATTTCCTATTTTTAAATTTCCATTCAATAATTATTTATATTGAAAATAAATTTACTTTTTACAATTCAATTAAATAAAGATAAATCTTGAAACAAGAATAAAAAAGTCAATTTATTTAATGAATCTACTCAAATCTATAAATTCTCAGAAGATTTTAATTCTTTTAATCAAAATCTAAGGAATATGAAATTTAAATGTTAGTCAATAAAATATTATTTTCTTTATTTATTGGAAAAAAAAACAGCTTTGGACTTTTAGAGAAATTAAAAATGTTTTTTTGGACTCAAGAGATTCCTGTTTTAATTTTAGAAGATTGAGTTAATTAATGCATTCAGAAGTTATGTAAATGGTTTGAATGAAAATTTTTTTTCATATTTTTCGGATATATATAAATTAATTGTCATAATTTCTAACATATTTGTTTTATTATTACATCCATCCATTTCAAATGCCATTACGAACGTTTAGAATGTATAATTTTAGCTTAACACGAGAATTTCACTCCAGAAATGAAAATTCTTTGTGTTAACATATCCGTTTAGTTACACAATTTTTAATAAGACAAAACTTACTCCAAAATATAGGAAAAAATAGAAGAAAAACGACAAAGTGAATATTATCAATCACAATGAAAATTTTATACCACACTGAAAGAACAAAATAAACCGTTTGTACTTTTTATTCACCATAATGCTATTTATGTAAATTCATTTTTCCTTAATTAAATTAACTCAAATTAAATAAAAAATGTTTGAGCTGAGAGATTTTTCAGATCTTCTAAATATTTTGAGAAAAAAATACAACAGGGAAAAAATTATAAGAAAAATTGAAAAGAAACTAACTATGGGTTTTGCCTCACTCCGTTTATGCGTCAATTGTCTTTTTTAAAAAAACTTAAAAAGAACATATGGATCCGTCTTTGAATAACATAATGTACAGAAAATACATATTTATAACTTATGTTCATAAATTTAATTACAAGTAAAACAAATATGACTCGATGACGATGAAACTTCTATATTCAACACTATCAACTGAGATAGACGTATGTAGGTTTACTTATACATGTTGTATTTATATACTTGAATTATATATTTGAATTAAAGCTACAAATTTAATATTAATGGAAAATATTATATATATAATGATGAATAGTATAATACATAAAATAGTCAGAAATGGCAGGAATAAAAGGATGCTTTAATTTTAATGTTTAAATCGCGTTAATTTTTTTTAATGTCATTTCTATAATGAAAGATAAAATTCATTTTGTTTATATTCTTAAACTACGTTAATTGGTAACATTTTATAATAAAATAACTAATATTATTTTTGATTTAACTTTTATGGTGAATTAATATTTTCAAAACATTAACCAATTTAATGAATTTAATCAAATTTAATTAAATTTCCTTTGATAAAAATAAAATCGAATTCTATAGAATTTAATATTAAGTAAATAATTATCTAATCTAAACAAATAAAACTGATAAAAAGTTTAAGGGTTTTCTTTTTTGGCAACACAAAAAAAATAGCATAGTTGGAAATTATATTCATTGAACAAAAAACAATACTTTTATTTGTATTTTAGAATTTTACTTTATATACTTTTATTCCATTTCATTTTTTCGTAACAAAAAAAAAAAAATATATGATTGTGTTTTTCTTGTTCAAATCTTTTTTTTTTCTTTTAAAGAAAACAGTTTTTTCTATAAAAAAAAAGTTTTTGTCTCGTCTAGAATTTATCAAAAAAAAAAAAAGACTTACATTTTTTACAATCCCCTTTAGCATAATTCTCCTCTGATAATATTAAGATTTCTTATAAAATCATTTTCAAAGGCTAACAAATTTATAGACACTTTGATACATTAAGTATAGAATTTATTACAAAATTGCAAGCACAATAAACTGAGATACAAAACAGCTGATCAATTAAGTCAACGTGAACAATCTTACTAATAATTTATCAAATTTAAGTATTTAAGAATTAAAGAATCTTTACCAGTGTTATTCATATATTTAAACATTTATAAATAAAATCTATTAAGTTTTCAGTTTTAATTTTCTGCTCTATGAATAAAATGGATAAATTGTTCTTTGTGGTTTTTTAGATTCTGATGTACAAAATTTATAACATTTAATAAATTTTAATGTATTTTATTTTACATAAACTGATTCTAGTACAGCTTACAATTGCCCTTCTACAAGAAAACTGCAATTTATTCTATATTTAATTGTTTTATCGGCAAAATTCTATTTACGTTACTATTAATTGGGCAAAATATTTTTTGAGCCCCATTTATTGTATAGGGTCGCGTGGATAAAAAATACTATATCTATATAAGTCATATTTAAACCCAATGATGTAATTTTAGTTGGGCAAATAATTTAAGATAAAATAACTTAAGAATCTAAAACATAATAAAGACCATTTATGATGGAATTACAATATAGAAAAAAGGAATCCTTTAAATTAAGAATGAATAGCTTTAGTTTTTTATTTTATGTAAATTCAAGAATTGGGTGGTACGTGGTACCACTTAAAAAAGTAACATAAAAAAATATGGAATCAACAGGTTTTAAAAGACATTAATTATATAGAAAACGTGATTGGTAAAATCATATTCTTCTTCTAACAATCATTATTTACTCTTAACTTTCACTGGTTTAATACATATAAATATTCTCTTGTTATTACACTCATCCTGTCTACAACTTGCTCTGTTCTATCCCTAAGGGCACATTTAGAGAAATAAATAACAAAGACTTACTGATCCGTTTTATATTATTTTATGATGTGAGGATTTAATAGTGGAAAGCAGCAACAATAACAAAAAGAAAGGAAAAGGAAAGAAAACTATTATAAGAGTCTGTATAGCGAAATATTCTATTTTAATACTTTGTATATATATACAAATATATATATCTATATATATTCAGATAATAACACAACATTAGAATGCAAATTGCACATGCTGTTTTTTTTTATAGAAAACGGATGTAAAAACGATTACTTTTCACATCATAAACTTTTGTTGAATATTTTATTTGCAATGAAAAAATGAGAATTATTTTTCTATTTTTTTTTTGTCATTTTCCTGAATATATTTTAATCAAATTGATCAATTTCTTTTCTCTAACCTATACAAAGGAAAAAATATTAACCTTGGAAAAACATTTATATCTCTTATCTTTCTCATTCTTTATGTTTAAGATTTTTATTTTAGAAAAATCGTAAGAAAAAAAAAATACAAATTCTAAATATTAAAATTTGAAGATCATTTGAAATTTATACCAAAGAATGAGTCTTAACATTCTCTTATGAATAAAGTTAGTATAGACGAAAAAGGTAAATAGATTGAATGATAATCATAAAAGTAAACAATATTCATAAAATAAATTAAATTCAATCTACAAAAAAAAAAAACTGAACAAAACCGAAAATGTTTCTTGTTATCTTTAAATTATACAAAAACAATATTAAATAAAAATAAGATCAATTGAATTAATTTATGTAAATTAAAAGTGTAAAATTATTTAAGGAAAAAATCTCTAACTGTTTTTTATTTATTTAACTTCAAACTGAATTTAAAATTTGAAGTTAAATATAAGTTGAAGTTGCTATTATGAATTTTTCAGGATTCTTTTATTTATTTTCTTTTTAAACATTTATCATTTTTTTTGGATCAAAAGAAAATAGTTTAAATATCTTGAATAATTAATCTAAAAAATATAAAATAAAATAATAATATGACTTTAAGCAACGTGCATTGACATCACCAGATGTCATAAATAATACTAACTATTTCCGTTATATTCTTCCTTATTTTGAATCGCGTCGCTCATCTTCAAGAATTTGATTGAGATGAAAGAGCCACGACAACACCATAACAACAACAAAATGTAAAATAATAAATCTTAAGATACTGAAAGTTCAGTCTTTTATGTGAAAATAAAATAAATGGATAAATTGAATGAACACCCTTCATCGATCATTTCAAATAACAATAATATTATATTTTATCTTAATATCACTTAACTAAACAGAAAATAAAAATGAGAAGAAAAGTGTTTCACATCATGAAAATTCAGTATGACATGACATTATATCGAGGCGTAAACAATTATAATGACGCTATTATACTCGTTCGATAGACGATTTTTTTTTTAAATTATAAACTATTCATGCATTAGAATCATTAGATAAAATCAGATGTAGATACAGACGTTTGAAAATTATAAACAGGTTAATTTTAGATCTTCCGATACAACATTAGAATTACATTTACAAAATTTATATTTGAAACCTAGTCTAGATTTTATTGTTTTAATATTTTAATTAAATGTAAGAAAATAATGTCGATTGTTATTTTTAGAAATTGTTTCTCATTCGTCAAACTTTATACAAAAACAGAAAATAATGTGTGATAACGTTATGAGTAATATTTTTGATGAATCTATTCGATTATTTATTGTTATATCATCCACTTTATATTATTTATTATTATTATGATTGCATCAAATTTCATTTTCATTCAATTTTCAACTCAATTTTTTTTTTGCAAAACTCATAATCGAAGAAGATAAAGATGAAAAGATAACCTACCCAAATCATTTTCTACTTTGGATGGGTCAGTAACATATTTATGATATTTTAAAAACTCTTAAAATAAAATAAAAAAAATGTACGCTATAAAAATAAATTAAAAAGTTATGTATAGAAATTAAAGAGTAAAATATTTGAAGGAGTTCGTCTATGATGAAGAAGAATGATCTGAAGAATGATGAAGGAAATCTTACGCTATTTGTGATATATTAAATAATAACATCGTTATATGTAGATTTCAAGATCAAGTACGCTATTAAAAATGTAAGTGCGAATGAAAAGAGGAATGAGTACGTGAAATGCTAATTATAAATCTTTAAAAACAACATGTCACTTAATGTTCCTTATTCATTCATGAAAGAGATTTAAATTTTATACGGAAAACAAAAATGTCAAGCCATGATCAAAATCATATGACTTTCAATTCGATTTAACAATAAACTTACAAATTTTTTAATTATATACGGGGTTTTATAATTGATCAAACATTGTATGCCGATATATGTCATAACTTTTATCGTTAAATATTATTTTAATAATCTAATAAAATAATTTTTTAGATTTTTTATAGTCATCAAATGAAAATGACATTTCAAAAATTAAGCTGATATCTTTGAAAGAAATTAAATCTATAATTATACGTGAATAGATTTTAATTATTTTGTTTGTCTTATTTTAATCTTATAACACTTATTTTTTTGAGTATTTTTGGCTTTCTATAGCTAGAAAAATATGGTATTGCCAATAATATCCGGAGTCTAATCAATATGCTCAACTTTTATATTAACCAACATAAATTTAAATCCTAATTGGCAGATATTTGTTGGTTACAAAATATCGTATATTAAGATTTTGTTTTTGTATATTTTTTATAGTTCATATTCAGTTTTTTAAAATACCTTGGTTTAAAGTTTTTTAATATAAAAATCAGTAATTAATTTCCAATAGTTTACATATTCATTTTAACAATACGCAATAAGTTAAAAAAATTTGGAAGCTATATAAATTTACAATATTTCCTCACAACCACAACCACATTGTGATGAAATACTGTATTATTTCTATATACCAAATATTGGTGCCATTGATTTAATTTTTTAAGTAAAAACTTTAAAAAGATTTTTAACTTTAATAACTTTAATAAATGTAAAGCAAGTACTTATATTCTCATTTAATAAGAATAATCGAAATTAATATAAACTGGATAATTAGCTTTTGAATTATTATTTAGTGTAATATTTGTGTTTTAAACTCTATTGATGAATTACTAAAACAACTAAGAAAATTTTGAATTCGATTTACTTTTTTTTAACACAGAGCCCTATTCAATAGCTGTGTGTGTTTAAATTGTACTAAGAAAGTAAGAAAAATTATCCATTAAAAACATATGTTGCTCGGTGATAGGAATCATAGAAATAATCATTATCTTGATTTATTCTAAGATTGATTATAACGGATATAAGTTTAATTTTAAAAATAAATAGTTATCGAAGAGAAACTTTTGTATAAATTAGAATTGAATTATATTCAATTCGAAATAAATGAAAAATAATTGAATGTAGTCCTTTATTATTACAATATAATTATGTAAGAATATCAACCTACGTCATTCACACATTCAACGCACCCATGTCACGTCATTTAAATAACTTAAACCATAAAACAAAATCAAAATCAAAGCTTTATCTTGTCATACGGATTATTATTTCATATCAAAAAAAGACATAAAAAGATTTGTTTTTCTTCATGTTTAAGATTAAATTGAAATGATTTGTTATTTAGAAAAAAATTTGAAAGGGTTAAATTTGATCAGTTCTCTTGATCAGCCATAGTTTTAATTTCCCTACTAATTTTGATTACATCTATCGACACAATTAATTTTTTTATTTAAATTCCAACAAATCTTTTGTTAGTAAATATTTTGCATGCAATTAGGAAGAAATTCTTATGAATCATCGATTTTTGCGTGAAACCGTTCATAAGATTTATTGATTATATGATATTCTGTGAATATTAAAAAATATGAAAATAAATAATCGAAATTTATACAATTTTGCTTATTTTAAATGAACAAAAATTATCTGAATATTTTAAATTTACATTTGCATCATTCAACAAAAATAAATTACTTTACTTCTTTGTTATGTGAAAACTTCAAAGTAAAAAAAACAAAAAAATTGAAAAAACTAATAGTATTAGTCTACACACACACAAAAAAAACCAAAGCACAAACATTAAAGAAAAACACACAAAAAAAAAAGAAATAAATGAAAGTATTTATGTGAAAACTCCAAACAAATCAAAATCGAGACGCACTCGTTTTCAATTAAATTCCCATAAAATATGTCTGGGTTTTTTTTTTTGATAAATTGACATTTATACTAAAACTAAAATGCTTCTTCTATTATTCTATTTTATTATTTTGAGTATAAAAGTACAACTACATGTATTAAGAGATATAAATAAATATAAAAATCTATTTTATTACTTCGGAAACTAAATTATTACCATCCGTAGCAAACATTCTTTAACACAAAAGAAGAGTTGTTTATTTTTAATTTTTTTTCATTTTATACATACTTTTAGTTGTTTGTTATTACACTATACTGTAACATTATATTACATACCATTAACATTATCATTACAACTTGAACTCAAAATAAATAAAGGTATCTGAGTAGAACATTAGTCTATGAAATATAAGAAGTTCTATTTTTTTTTTCTTCTACAAAAAATGACATATTATCTTGGAATTGTTTTTGAATTATGATTCTTTACTATTATTGCTAATCTTACTAAAAAAAAAATTGATATCGTTTTTAACGTGCCTTTTAGTGATTGACTTCTATTTGACGCGAGGGGTTTTCTGTTTCAATGGAATTCAAGGAATTTCTGTTATTTGTCGGGTAATATAAAATATAGAGGCTACGATTCAAATATTAATAATCTGACTTGTTATTTATCGTTCGCATAACTCAATTTTGTTATTGTTACAAAGGTAAATATACGTTTTTTTTTTCTTTCAGTTAAATTAATTTTAATTATATCGTAAAAAATTATCATTTCTATTTTTGCTTATAACTAATTAAAACAATTTCTATATGAGTAATATATTTACATCCGTAATATCGACCGTAGTGCTAATTTTTTATTATGATTTTTGATTATTTGATGGAAAAAAATTTGAATACATATGTTTCTATAAACACAAACAAAAACACACAACATATACATATTTTTTTCTAAATTTTAATTTGATAAAGCCAGATACCAATTAAATATACAAAAGTCGAATGACCCAGCCAATAAAAATTATAATGATAATTAAAATTCAGAACAGCTCTGGTTTTCTGTGGAGTCAAAAACTAAAACATGAAAAAAATACCAAAATTTATTAATAGCAATTGCAACGTAATCAAATAACAACACTAACACATTTAATAGTCACAACAACAAAAGGTAATTCAAAAATAATTAGACAATTATCTATAGATGTGATTTTATTTTAGTGTTTATATAATAATAATAATAAATAAAAGACGAACAAAAAACCGCAAGTCTCGAGGTGCAAATTAAGTGCGAAATCACAACACGCTTTTTATATTTTGTTTTTATTTTTTATATTGTTGTAGAATTTTTTTGAACTTATTTGACTTTGGTAAATTTTGGATTATACATTTTTTTTTCTCTCTCATATAATCAGATCATAAAATATTTCCTATAATTCATTCTATACAATAATGTATAATAAAACCATTCAAATAAAGAAAAAAGAAAAATACCTTTTATAACACTTTCTCCAAGATTTGTTGTTTTTGTTGTTTGAAGAAAAAAAAAAGAATTATTTTTGGCTGTAAAATGGTGAAAAAGACAAATTCTTATTCTACAACATTCTAACAAGAATTTTGATGAGTTGAATTCTGTCGGACAAAAGACAGTTATCTAGGTGTTCCGAAGATTAATTTAGTAATGTTTTCTGACCGTACTTTAAGTTAATAGAAGTAGGTAGATACATAAATCAATCAAAATATCTACTTTTCCAATTCAGTGATATTCTATAATTATAGTACTGAATCATTTATTTGGAATAGCTAAAAGTCTTCACACACGTATACACATAAAATTTGATTGAATTAAAATATATTGAGTTAAAAAATTTAGAAAATAGTCAAATTGAAATTTTTGTATAGGATAATGTGTCCACGCCAATCAATTATATAGTACAAAAATTAGTTTTCAATATAATGTTGTTTTGTTTTGATCTGTTTAAATAAACAAGTTCGTATATGAATAAAATAAACAACATCTATTGATATTAAATATATACATATATGATCTTATATGTTATAAAGATGATGATGAAGATGAAGACGAAGACATATAAAATGAAAATTAAATAAAAATTAAAATAAAAAATAATACAGGATAGAGCAACTCAATATAACAAGTTAAAACAAAAAATATTTATATATAATATAAATCAAAATGAATTTCTCTTTTGATGAATCCGTGTCTGCCGCTTATACGTTTATTAAGAGAAAAGAAGACTACTGTTTTGTTTGTAGGATGAAGAGAATATCATGTATATTATATTATTTATCTGAATGATCAGCGACGAGACTATATATATATATAAATATATAGAAATAATATATATATTATAGAAATAAACTTAAATAAGTGATATCGTATATAAAGAAAATGTCTGCATGTTAGTGTTTAACTGTCTATAAGTTTATATCTCAATTATATAATTTTAGGCCAAATAAACATACTTGTTGTATTTTCTTAAAAAATTACATTCTAATGCACTTTATATCATTTTCAATAAACTTCCGTGTGCCAGTTAAACAATACATGATTAAAAAATACTATTAAGACTAAAGAGGTTATCAATTACATTGGATTTACACCTAAACACACTATATTATTATCAATCGTGTTTAAGTAAATAAAAATTAAATTAAAATACGTTATCAGAAATTCAGGATTTATAAGTTTGTATAACTGACATAAAATATGAAATGAATATGTTTGAGTGGCAATAAATTTGGCCTGTACTTAAAAATAAACATTGATATACATTCAGTCAATTTTACGTGAAATTTATTGTGTGTCTGCACTTTTTCTTTCACAATTAAGGTCCTTTCATTGTCAAAGCTTCATTATTTATTCTTTTACTATTCTTTGTCTTAGTACAATCAACAATCGAATCTATAAAAAAAACTGTAATGAAAAGTCAAAGTTTCTTTATGAAATGAATTTAACGAATAATCTATAATTTTATTAGGCTTTGTTAAAACAAAAACTAGATAAGATCTTGAAATCGAATAGTTGTCATTATTGAATCTTGATGTTTTATATTCATTTATTTTTATCATTATACGACGCCAGTGTTTTCAAAAACAAATCAAAATAAATTTCTGATATTCTGATATTGACGTCTTGATCAATATCAAAATGTAAAGAAAATGTCTTGAAGAAATTATAATACTATTTTTGGGCTTTACAATTTTTAAAGCTTTGCAACTGTTAATGCAAATTTTGTAGTTATTTATATATTGTTTTGTATGTAAATAACACAGAAAAAATAAATACTTTGTATACCTTGAGGAGAGTTCCCAAGTTAGGAGTTAAGTATGGTGGCGTCAATAACCGCGAGCGGCATTTAATTTGGTTTTTTATTTTATAAGAAAAAGAAAGATAGAACGAATAGAATGAAACAACAACAACAACAGCAACAACAACGACAACAACAAAAAGAAAATAATTAACGCATATAATAAATAAATATATTTTTTTGTAGATAGATTTTGATTGATGTTTTTGATTTATATTATTTATACGCGTTCGTTGAGTGATAGGCAATTAAAGTCTTACGACAAACAATATAATATGTAAGTAAGTAATTTTTATAAAGCATTGCTAATTTCTTTTTTATTATTTGTAGTTGAATTTTTTTTATTCCTGTTTTAAGCGTTTGTATAATTAATTGGAATATAGTTAGTTAAGTCAATCGTTATTTATGTATGCGAGATTTTCATTTTAATTTTTGTGTATAAATATTTGTGTGTATGTGTTACTGTATATTTTAATTACTTATAAAGGAATTAAACACTAAATTACAATCATTAAAAATTTACTTGACGTCATTTCTTCCCCTGTTCCACATTAAAAATACATAAAAATATCAAAACAAAGTTTGATGAGGCTAAGACACAATTTGTGATGTGATGTGTTATGCTTGAAGTGATAAAAACACAGAAATTAAGAAATCCTGTTAACCCTTTTGAGATGGATTTATGTTTTTACATATAGAATAAAAAACGTAATAATCATAATTTTGTTAGATTTATGTAAACAGATTAAAATTCAATCAGGAGTAACAGCTTTCTCAATTTGTAAGAAACAATTTCAAAGTTTTACGAATATTTTTTATCCTGAAGCTATTCTTTTCAACAAATACATAAGACGAGCAAGGAAGATATTTTATATAGAATTCTATATTACTTAAAATTAAAGTATTCACCTGAATTAACAAAATTTTCTTCATATTTATTTGCAATTGAACACATCATAACACCAAATCCAAGTTGCAATCCATGTGATAATATTTGAACAAGAACTCCAACAACAATAATAACCCAACCCCATCCAGTTTCTGGATAATAATGACGACATAATAAACGTCTTGCTGCCATTAATTGTTGAAAGGTTGGTGATGTTGGAGCAATTATTGTACGTTCTTGTGTGTGTATTACACCATTTTTGATTGGTGGACCAACACATATTGATGGGGTTGGTGATAATAATGGCCAAGATAATGCACGAATTAATGACGACATTTTTTTTTATTCTCTTAAAAAAATATTATTCAACTTTTAATTTCAATTAAGAAATATTTAAAAGTGGAAAATATTTTCTAATTTTTCGTCTAATTAATATTATATTAATCATCTCATTTTATTAAGCGAGTTAACTCTCTATTCCACTAATATTTCAACATTTTTATTTATATTTTATATTTTTTCGTTTTGCTCTTAACTAACAAGTTTGTCACTATTATTTTTGATCACAACACAGAATTGGTATTTTTTGTATTAAAACAAAAATCTAATTTTAAATTTTTATTTATAAGATGATGATGATGATGATGATGATAAAAAAAAGCAACTCAGATGGTAACATCAATCAATAAAAATAAGAACACAACACTGGAATGCACTTTAATATTATTTATTGTCTCATTTATACATTTATAAAAATTGCATTTTAAAACTTCTTCTGTTTTTTTTTTGACTAGAAAATAATAAGTAAAAGTAAAGTAAAGAAACAAAAAGATTTATAAGAAATTTATTTAACTTTTTTTTTTTAAAAAAAGTTAATTGCATTTGATATAAATTAAATTTAAAAATACGATTTTTTTTAAGTGCGTGATGTGAATTTTGTCTGATTTAATATTTTATTAATAAAAATTTAAAAAAAAATTCAAGGACAATTTCAATAACAAAATTGTATGTTAATTAAAATTTTAAAATACTTTATTTGTTATAAACAAAATAAATAATATTTTCCAATCACAAATAGGAAGAAATAATAATCCGTGAAATAAATAAAAAAAATAACCGTCACTAAATATTTTAAAAATATTGAACCTATTTATGCAGTAGTTACACTGAAACTGACAAATACAAGAAGAAATGAAAACATCTTAGCTGTAACACGCTGTTATACTGACTAAACTGATTACAGCCAACCAACCAACCAAGCAACCAACCAACCAAAAGAACTCGTGCGAATTCGTGTGTTTATAATTTATATACCAAAAAAAGTAAAATCAAAAGCAGCATAGCAATGAAAAAAATTGTAGTAAACATCGTATCATCATAAGCAAAAAGAATACACTCTAGATTTCTCGTAGTATTATATAGTATTTTGGATTTTAAACATAAGATCAACGTTTTGTTTTGGTTTATTTTGTTCTTCATACTTTTATTATATTATTTCAGTACAGTGTTCCCAGGAGTGTGTGTTCTTCAAGTGACGACGAAATTTTTAACAATGAATTCTTTCTCGTATACAT
The DNA here is from genome assembly GCA_963082725.1 of Pedicia rivosa. Taxonomy (NCBI): domain Eukaryota; kingdom Metazoa; phylum Arthropoda; class Insecta; order Diptera; family Pediciidae; genus Pedicia; species Pedicia rivosa. Next base: position 26,120,423 of record OY720153.1, read on the forward strand.
ATCAATATAATTCTTATAATAAGTTATGAGACAATTGTGTGCATATTGATAAATGTGTAAAAATACGAGGTATGAAATATAGATTTTTAAATTCTTTTATTTTTACCGACGTATGTACAAGAGTTGAATAAAAAATATTGTTATAATTATAATTAATATTCGTATACAACAAAAAGCAAAAATGTTTAAATCCAACCATTATCATCACCATTATCATCATCATCATAATCATAATTATTATTATTGATGATTTATGTGAATGTGGTGCTAGATAAAAATAAAAGGACTTAATGCGATTTAGGTTTTATTATATATTTTTTTTCTTATTGATGATGATAATGATATGATAAGTAACAGGGCGGATTTTTTGTAATATCTGCTATGTTTTTCTCTCACTCGATTTATATATTTATAAGAGAGAATTTAACGTATATGAAGAAAAATAAAACAAAACTGGTTTATTTTGTCTAAAAAGATGAATTTGTAATAGTGGCCTTTTGATTGGTTTGTTACAGTTATAGTTATTTTTTTTATATTAGACAATCTTAATTCATAAGCAATAATAGAAATGATAAAATATGAAAAATTACTAAACCGAAATAATCTGTTTCTATAGGCCTCGGGGTGAGCTTAAATTTCATATGCCCGAATTTTTGTAAAAATTGAGGTCTTTATTATATTCAATCATAATAAAAAATAAGAAATGTATAAAAAAAAATGACAGATATTATTTTTAATTGTAAAAACCTACTTACAGAAGATTTTAAGAAATGAAACAAAACCAAAAAAAAAAAACATTTCATTGACATATCCTCCAATGAAATAAAAACATAATTTATAGATATTTTTTTAAAGGTTATCAAGATGACCTTATTTTTCCTTCTCCCACGTTAAAAAAAACCCTTAAATTTTAAGAAAATAGTTTTTTCATTCATTTTCGATGAAAATCTGTCTTCTTCTCTCAATGTGTTATATACATCTGTTTGTATAGAAAGAGGCATACAAATATAACAGGAATCACAAAATATATATATTTTTGTATTCACAAGGGATTTTCCTTTTTGAAACATTAAAGAAAAAGAATGAAAAGAATAGAAATAACAGAATCTGAAACAAATGACAGAAAGAAAATAGTTTTTTTTTTATAAAAATAAAAGAAAAAGCTTGTTTTATTTTTGATCGAAAGAAGCAAAATTTGGTTTTACTATTTGGTTTATATATATATATATATATTTTATAGATACATAAGATGCATATACATTCCAAAATATATTCTCATCTAAATTATAGCAACATATACGTATGTATACAATACATCAATGAGTAATAAAATAACAATCAATATTATTATATTCTATTTTTTTTTTGTGTATTGTAAATTTTGTATTGGAATATTATGTGAACGTAAAAGATGGTAACTTCGTAAGGTAAAAAAATGTAATAAAAATAAAAAAGATATTTATAAAGTAAATATATTTTGGGGTATGTTATAAGTGGTGGAATGGATTATGCGGTAGCTATTGTTTGAAGTGGATTGGATTGAAAGAAACGAGAAGAAAAAATGTAACGTAACGAAATAAGAAGATTAAAGAGGCTAGATAAAAATAAATACAAAAAAAAAATGAAAAGCAAAGAAAATCCATTCTATTGTGATTGTTATTCTTATTATTGAGTCAGCATGGTGGATTGAATATACTGAATAAAGTGAAAGATCTTACTAGAATTCAACTCCCTTAAGGATTTATATCAATTTAGATGAAGAAATTACGTTTGAAACTTTTCTTATTTGGAGGTTGATTAAAAAAGATAATTTTTGCATTCATTAATTAGAAAGAACAGAGTTCAAATCCCTAAAGGTTTTTAATTTATTTTCAACCATCCAACCATCGAGAAATAAAAAAACTATAATTACAAAATTGCATGCAAATAATGCAAAGTCATACTTTTTTCTTTGTTCTTAATTTATCAAAATTTAAATGATTTTAATTTCTTTTATAATAGAAAAATATTCAATATTAAAAATTATAATTCATCTTCTATACTGAGATACTTTCTTAATAAATTCCCAAAACTCCTTAAAAATCAGTGAAATAACAAAATCAATACTAATTTTCAATTGACTTACTAATTGATATTAAATTAATTAATTAATTAATATTTGGAAAGTAGCAAAATAACAAAAATTTTATCATTGACTTATTTTTAGTTATGCCAATATCAACTCATATCTAATATACCTTCAGGTTATTTAACCCTTATTGACCCGGCTAACTTCAATTAATTAAACACGGAATATTTTTTGTTTGAACCAAGCCGAGATTTGTTTTTTTTATCTAGCATTCTCATTTTGTTTATCTAACAAAATAGAAGTCAGTGACGTCTTTATGTTATTTCGAATTATATATTTCCACATACCTAATTAATATATACGATTGATTGAGACTCAAGATGAAGTTTTTCGAATGAAAAATGACATATAGTAAAAGAGAAAATATAATAAATTAGGATAAAACATTTTTAATTGAAATGTAATTTATCAGCATCTCCTGTCCTCAAAAAAGGGACATAAACAAATAAAAAAAAGTTTGATTTTCCCTTTTCACTTTAAGGAAAAAACAAATAGTTACGACCTCGACATGTTTGTAAAAACCGTATCGATAAAATAAGGGAAGTTATTTTTAAACTTGTTTTTTATTAATTTTATTTTATTTCTATTCCTTTTCAATGTTTTCATTGGAATTTCATTTTTAATTTTTAATTCATTTTTCCAACGCTGATTTTAAATTGTATAATATCAAAAATTTAATCTTAAATCGAATATTTATGAAGACAAAACGTTTCATTTATACTTTATGTGTAAAAAAATAACTATTAGAATCCTTATAATATTCTTTATACATATTTCTAGAAATAATAATAATAACAAAATGTATTTTATATTATTTATGTGAACACTAAAAATGGTAAGATCTGTATTGTTTGTTAATGTGTTTTTCTTTATTGTGTTTTTTAAGATCGTTTTTTTTTATACAGAAGTGCATCAATTTCTTGTCTTGTCTCACCATTTTTCGTTCTTTGTATAAATATATTGTATATTTTGTACAAGATAAATACTTGATGTTATTACCTTCTTTTTTGTTATTCACAGATAAAGTTGACACGAAATGTCTCAACTGATTTATTTCTTTGATTTTACAAATAAAAAAAAAATAATAAGGAAAGAACAAAAAAATAAATTAATACATAATTCTATAGTTAGTTATTTCTACGTAAAGTCCATCTTGATATATTTGGAGTGAGAAGTTGGTTATTGGTTATTATTATATATTATAATTTATTCAAAATATCTTCCTCCTTTTTTATCGTTTGATTTGATAAATCAAAGACTTGAAAATAATTAATTATTGTATAATAAATAACAACATATCTAACTGAGATTGGTTAAAATCTTAAAATTCATTGAATATTTATTGGTGTATGGATTATCTTGTAGTAAATTTAAAAGCTTAATCGTTTAAAGATTTAATGCGGATTACCATATATGATGATTAACTCAATAAAATTTAAGCAAAATAATTCAAAATGAAAGATTGCTTCAATAACTACGTTTAAGAAATATTAAATTTGTTATTAACCATCATTAACACCTTCTGATTCATATATCGATCTAATCTTCGCCAATAATAAATTTCATTTTACATAAATTTTCTTTTTTTTTTACAATTATAGAATTTATATAGCTACCATTAGGATTACATACATACTAATACATAGAATGGATATGATGGAATCTTCCTTTAAACGATGTCTAAAGATAAAACAAATTTATTTAATAATGAAATTCGTTTATAAGATCACATCATTACAAGCAGAAGAAATAATAAATTACTTAAGAAATGAAAAAGAGAACTGTAAATCTTTGTTAAAAAAATTTAATCAAAAATAAATTGACGTATAATTTATAAAATAATTATAATAATAATAACCAACAATTTATTTATTTTTATTATATAAAATAAAATCGAATAATCGGTGCGTCAGATTTGCCATTTAAATTGCAATTACGCGATTGTACGAAAATTGATTGTTTTCTTTTTGTTTTTTATTGTATTCGTTTGGATTAAGTTATTTCTTATAAACATGTTTCTTCTTTCTTATCCTCACGGAACACAAGGGTATCTTAAATACATTCTTTTGTATAATTTATTACAGTTAATTTGTCGTTCTCTGAACCTTTCATTTTTCTATATGCACGATATTTTTTACGTGAGATAATTTGTGTGCGTTGATTTTGTCACCAATCTTTAATGAAAAAATTCAATAAAAATTCCTTTAACTTGTAAAAATAATTGTTTTAATTTTTTTAACTTTCGTAGATACTAATCTGTTTTCTGTTGTCCATCATCATCCTCGTCATATCACCAAAAATCAGACGTGTTAAAATAATAAATTGAATAAAGGAAACTCGTTAAAAAATAAACAATGTAGCTATGTTGATGATCAGAAAATAAAATGAAAAGAAAACAGGTTATAAAACTGGACAACAAAAATAATATGTTTATATTTACAAATACATAGATAATTAGGGTAACATAACAATATATGTATGGAATATTTATCTATTAAAATTATTAGTTAGTTTAGTCGTTACTGGAACGAATTTAACTACGTGGGTTTTAAAATTGAAAACAAACTAAAAAAACAATAATTTAAATGAAAAAGAAAGCAAAACGAAATGCGTATTTTTTTTGGCTTATACTTTTGCCTACCAAAAAAATAAAGTTTATAATTAAATTTCATAAAACTTCCTTGATCCAATTTGGTTTTTGTCTGGTTAATTAAATAATAATAATAATTTTTATTAAATATTAATTATAATTACATAATTATATATGACATAAAGTTCAAGTATAAACAAACATTCATATACATAAATAATAATTCTGATTGTCTGTAATCAATTAATCTAATTAATATTCTTTTGACTTTTAAGATAATTTTTCGATTTTTTTTTCTTCTGTATTATTTGCTTTATTTTTCCTCTTGTTATGTTGAAAGTCAAATCGAGTCGAGACATAATAATAAAGTCATACTTTTAATCAAGATCTGAAGTCACTTGTTTTTGTTTTCGGGACTAGTTTTTTCTTCTTTTTTTTTTTATAAAAATAATATAAATTGAATGATTTACAATTTTAGACAGAGATCGTTTTTCACTTTCATTTAGTTAGAAAATTGCAAGCGTATTTAATTTTATTTTAAAATTCTAGAAAATTGATTAACGCACAGGGATGATAAGACTTTTCCAGAGCTATACAACTTTGAATAATACACAATATTATTCATTAAATATTATTCATTAAATTACTATTCTATAAGTTCTTCAATAAATGTGTAAACTTTAAAGGATTGGAATTAAAACTAAAACTATTTATTATTCATATTAGTTGGTTCCTCCCAGTGTATTTAACGCACGTAAGTCACAAATACAAAGTATATTTCAAAATGTTGAATGAAAGTCACAGCTGTACTTTAGTAATAAGTACACTTGTTCTTGCGGAAATAAAGTTAGTTGGACTTAAAGTTAATTAGAAATTAGAAACTAAACTAAACATAAAAAAAAATATGAAAACTTTAAAAAAATTAATTGAACGTTTTATCGATTTAATTCATAATCCAGTCTGTTCTGGAATTTTACAAAAACATCTTAAGTTTAATGATAAATATTTAAGTAAAAAAAAAGGTTAATAGTCAAAGCACCATTAATTGTGAAGAAAAAATTATGTTTATTAAATTAGGAAAATAATCGCTATTACCAAAGTTGAATTTGCGTTTATGAATACATATGAATATATTAATTGAATTCAAACAATATATTTTGTCAGATATTTTCCATAATTTAAACCAAATCATATAAATTATAGTAAAGTGAAGAATATAAAGAATAAGTATAAATATACATTAGATATGTGAGCTTCCCAGAAAACAAGTTGAGTTAAAAATCTTATTAGCATGACACAATTATTTATCACATGAGATATGAACAAAAATGCAATTCTTTCTCTAAAATTTATGTTATTTATGTGTATTCAAAATTAAATATCTTAAAGTTTTATAAATTTACGTTCTTAAGAGAATTTAGTTCAAACGTGTTCTTACATAATTAGAATTTTTATTATATAACGTGTAATTATTCACACAATTGTTAAATATTTAACACGACTTTTAAGCATTTATTTGAACGTCGATTATAAATCTATTAACCTTCATGAAAAGATTCTTTTTGTTTATTTAAATAATATTCTGTTAAAAAAAATTAATTTAAATTGGTACAACATAAATTCTATCTTCTCAAAAGGATTTTTTTTGAAAAAAGATAGAAATTGGTGTCAAAGGAAAATTTAATTTTTATTCTATTATTTAAGAGAATAGGGTTTTGATTACGGATATAAATATTTGTATAAAAAAATTTGAATAAACTGGGGAAATTTATTCTAATCGTATTTTTAAGCTGATTATAATCGTGGTTGTTGCTAACTCGTATATAACTCGAATTTTATTTATACAGAGATCTTAAATAGTGCTAAACTAAAATAATACTCAAGGATATTTTTATTCTCATAAACGTATACATTTTTTTTTAACTTTAAATTTTTTTTGATTTTCTAATTGATTTTCTAATAGATTTTTGAAATTTTAAATTGTTTTTTGTTCTTGGAGGTGTTTCTTTTATGTGTTGACTTTTAGCAACGTAAATTTTTAACAGCTGATTTTGTTGTTGTTCTATTATATGTTTTTTTTCCTTCATTCGTATTTATTGATGTTAGCGAAGTAACAAATAATTTATTCTGGACACAATTTGAAATTTTTCTCTATCACGGAAAAATCTTCTTTACTATGTGCCCTTACTAAATATTTAGAACAGGTGTGAGTATCTACTAAAAAATGTGGAAAAGCTTCGATGTGAAAGTTGTAACGAAAACTTTGTTATACATTTTAATTTATAGAGAATGAAAATTTTTAAAATTGTAAAACAAAATATATTTGAATTTTATTAAAAAGATAAAGTTTAAAATCAACTCGATTATGAAAAGAAATATTATGAAAAAGCTGAATTTTAAAAAGACTCATAATCATAAATACAAATTTTCTTTATGTTTGACACATATTTTTCAACAACGGATCATAAAAATTCTTCCTCGTAAATGGGATTACAATGACACAAATTTTTGTCTGTAAAATATTCTTATAGATTATAAACTTTTTTAGATGTCATAAATCAAATAAGCATTTAAATTTCTTCCATTTCATTTAAAACCAAAATTGTTATCCGATATTTTATGTTGAAATATTCAATCTTATAAATTTTCAATAAAGTTCTACTTTTTTAACTCTTTTCCTAAGATCTGATTTCATCACAACGACAATATAAAATTCAATATTTTGTCCAAAGTATAAATATATGTATACTATATTTTATTTTTCTAAATATATGATTTTTTTGCATTATATATTGGGAAGAATTGAAAGACAGAGTAGCAGTAACCGAAAAAAAACATGAATTTATTCTATTTTATAGTTTCTTTGTATTTATGATTGGTCTAAAAAAAATTTAAGAACGGCCCAGTCTTTTTAAATTTCCCCGCTTCGTTTGAGCCGAATACGCGACAGATTGATTGTCCTTAAATGAAGAGATGAATGTATTCAGTCTTTATGCAAAAGATAAAAATCTCAATATTTAGAATGAAAGAAGATGATGAGACAAATTAGTTGACTAGTCAAGATTACACAAACAGTATATAGCGCTCATGATGTGATAATTCTCTTTGAAAAGAATAAATTGAATATTTTTTTTTGTTTTTGGAAGAATTTCTTAAAAAGACAAATCCCATTTCTAGACATTTTTACCATTTATACAATTGTCTTTATGGTAATTGTTGACTAATTTGATATATTTACTTATGTTCATCTTCCACCCACCACCTCATGTCTTCTATACACATTACCATAGAAAAAAGTTTGTGTTTCTTCTTATTTTTTTTTGTTTACAAGAAGAAGAATAACAAGAAAAACAAAAAAGTTGACAAAATAAAAATTTATACAATGAAAACTTCTTTCTTTTCATTTGATTTTCTTTATTTATTTTTTATAAACATTTATTCTGATAGAAGAAGAATTTGATGAAACCGATTTGAAAAGCTTTCACTTTCAATGACTATGAAAATTTCATTTATTGTTCTCAGGTTTTCCTTTTACTTCTACCACTTCTTCCCCATTTTCATTTTCTTTTATTTCTTAAAATGTTTATTGAAAATTTGACTTATTCGTTTGGTATAAAACGATTTGTCTACAATTCATAATAATTTAAAAATATAACAATAAGCTCTTACTTTTATCAATAAAGATTTTATTTTAGAAACCATAATATGTGTATTGAATTAAAATATTTTGTATGTGTGTGCGTTTGAGTAGGTTGTATTTGTGGGTTTTTTCTGAATGAAATATTATATCTCATACGTTTGTTTTGTGTAGGTCGTGTCATATGTCATGAATGGAAAATTTAGTCTTCTTATTATACTTTGAGAGAAGAGCCGCGTATTGTTTAAAATCAATAAAATATTTTTGTTTTACTTTAATATAATTTTTTTCGCGTTTAGAATAAATTTTCCTATTTTAATAGGAAATGTATACAGCTTTTTTTGGAAATAAAAAATGAAAAGGTGAAAGCTTTTTTTTCGTGAACGCTTTTTATAAATCACTGATATTTCTCTTTATTTATTTTTTTCTTCTGTATATTTTTGTTGATTTAGTTTGCAATTTATTTATCCACGTGTGAGGAACTTTTTCTTTTCTAGTAATAAATTTTCACCAATTCTTTTTTCGTTAAGAAGATTTTCAGTTTTAAAAATTGAGTTTTGCCGAAAAATAAACTAAGATATAAAATGTAGGAAGAGAACAAAAAAATCAAATAAATTTTATTGCGTTAGGGTGGAAAATACGGAAAAAGAATGTTTGCTTTTGCTATTTGTCTTCTAGTTGGATAGGTCAAAAAAATATTCTTGTTTATTAGAAACAAGAAAAAAAAAGACTTGTTTTTATTGGTTGTCTTTTGCAAAAAATATTTCTATAAAACTGTTTCAAATAAATTGGAAGATAAACTTGTTTCAAATTTATATGATTTCTGTTGTTAGTAAAATGAACCTTTAAGATTGATTAATAATTTTTTCTATAATAAAGATGATTTTGATAAGATCTCATCAAATCTAAAGGTGTATTAAAGTTAAATTATCTAGACTAGACTTAAAGTGATTTTAACTTCTATATTATTTTCTTAGCAACCTATAAATGTTTCTGATCCTGATTTATTATAGATTTAAATGATTATCCCTTTACTTTTTTACTAAAAAGTTGTTCATTAACTTTGAAAGTGTTTTAAAACGCAAAATAGAATTTTAAAAAATGCAGACATAAAAAAACAACAAAAACCGTGCATTTATTTAATTCTGTTTTGTTTTTTTTCTGCTCAATAATTATTTTAATTTTTTCAAAAGTTCAAAGAACAATTCTGTTTTTTTTTTGTGAATTTTGAAACGGCAAGGATTTAATAAGATTATATAAAGTCATTTTAAAACACAATTTCTAAATAAAGTGCCATTTTAGGAGTCAAAAATTTAAATTCAAACTCGAAAACTCAATTGTTTTTAAAAGATCTTTTAACAGACTTTATTTATATTATAAAACCTAAAAGTGCTAACGTAGAACGATTAAAAAGTTTAAGTGAGAAAATAAATCGATTTAACATTTTTAATTCACTTTTATTTTTTAAAAGAAAAAGATAATAACAAATTTTTAAATAAATAAAAGAAAAACGTGTTAGAAGGTTTGTTTGAAAAGGCTATTTACCTCATTTACATTTTTTTTTCTTTTGTATATAATTTATGGACTAACCTAAAACCTCGTCTATCTACCTTTTTTTTTATTTAGTTTTTCTTTTAAAGGGAACACTTTATTTTATGAAATTTTTCATTCTTTTTAATCTTTTATATTTTGTTTCCCTTGAGGAAAATATAGAAAATTCGTTGAAATTTGTTAATAAACAACGTACGGCTGTCGGCACGACATGAAATAAAAAATATCAAAACAATAAAAAAGGAAATGGGTTTACGTTGACTTTTACCAATTCAACAACATTTATTATTTGTGTTAAAGATTATACGTACTGACAGCTCAGAATATAAATAAAGTAAATGGTTTGAAAGTACAATAATATTTGTTAATGTATAATTAATTAAATTTTCCTTGTATTTAATGTTTTAAAGTTTATAACTAAAAGTGGTCGAGAGACGGTCGATATTAGTTTCAAACTTTATTCAAACGTTAAAATTTTACAAAATTCACTTATGTAACATGAATAATTATTTGTGTTTCTTAACTAATTAAATGTCTTGTTTCTACTTTTCTTAATTTTCTTTTATGTGTATTGTGAGCAAGACCATAATTGAACATAATTAAATAGTGAATGAGTGATAACATAGTCTTTGCTATTTGTTGAAATCAGGAATATTTAAAGATAATCATTTTGGTCTAGAAACAATTAACTACAAGATTCTTGATTCCTGTGTAAATTATTTATGAGAATGTTACATGTTGTTGCCATCTGTTTGTTGTCAATGACTATGTATATAATAGACATCCTATGTACCTCATTTTCATCTTATTAATTTAATATGCTATCTTTATATATTAGGATTTTGATGGCACATCAAACTTAATAAATCAGTAAAATCAATGTTATTGTAAATGTAATAAAATTACTCTTAATTCAATAATTCTATACTGAAAATTCTCTATAATAAAACACGAACATATTTTATTGAAAATTATCACGTGATATGTGTATTAAATATGTATTATTAGATTTTTGTATCTCAAATAGAATCAAAAAATCACTTATATTGATTGTATGTTAATTTCTTTTGTTATAAGTATCATCAATGATCAAGAACTAAAGTATTCATGTACAATGTATATTGGTAAATCTTTTCATATTATTTTGCATATTGTTATTGTCAATGTAGTTGACCTAATTTTTATATTTCTTTTGTAAATTGAACCAATTTAGATTTTTCGATAAAAATGCTTTAGTTTGATGATTTTATAAATTCTGTTGAGATATTTTAAAAATTAATAAAATAATATTTTGCAACAATTACCCTGTATTTCGGAGACATAAAAATGTAGATTATTTCTGGAAATGTTTCAAGTTGTATATTTCTTTTTTCTTTTTCTGTTGCTTGCGATCAATATTATTCATATCAAAACAATAACAAATGATTAAAAAAAATACAAGAAAAACAGAAAAATTAGGACCCTGTATTATTTTTTTTATAGGTCAATCATCCAGAATAAAAAAGATTAATGATGATTTCAGATTTTTCTTATCATTCTAAACGGGAGAAAAAATACAAACCAAAAGAATAAAAATAGAAATTCATTTTAACAATATAATTGTTGTACAAAAAAAAAGATATATGTATAAATTTTTTCATATATTGAGAGAGGATAGAATTATTAATAATGTACCCTACTATACTACTTTAACTTTGATACAGTATTCTTTCCTATATAAAATAAATTATAAATAAAATACAATAAAATACAATACAATACAATAAAAAATACATCATGTCAAAAGCACATGTTACAACATATATGTCCATATTATAGTCGATCCTCTATCTCACTGGCATTGCCTTATAAGATGATAAATTATTACAACAAAAACTATAAAATAAAAAGAAAATAAAAATGAAAATGAAAAATATCCAAAACAACAATAAAGAAAAAAATTTCTGTAGTTTTTTTTATAGGAAACATTTCATTTAAGGCAAAAATTTTAAAACATTTGGAATAAATATATAAAAAAACAAAAACAAAAAATCTGATAAAGGTCAATTCTCCCCTTAATCTCTTTTAATTAATTTCCTTTAATTATTTTTCAGTTTTCAGAAAAAAAAAAAAAATGTTTCCTTTAAATTATATTGGTTTTTTCTTATCAATTAATTAAAATTTTGAAATTATTTTATTCTTTTTGGTAATAAGCTTTTATTTTTAAAGTTTTGACAAAATGATAAATTTAATTTTATCCTTATCTGAAAAATATATCCATTTTAATTACACAGTTTTTTTTTATATGCGAATAAATATATAAAAAATTACCCCGACTTACACAAAAATGTAACCGATTAGTAAAATTTTTAATTCTCAATGGACATAAATAATTTAATTTAATTAAATTTATAAAAAATTCTCTGATATTCCTCAATACAAATATGAAATAATTTAGTAAAATTTATAATTCTCAATGGACTAAAATAATACTTATTATGCAGCATCCATAATTTGTACATATAAATTATTATGATGAATACCAGTCTATGATTAGCATTCAAGTCTTACAATGTATAAATTCGTTTATAAAATTCTGTTGTAAATGATGTTTGTCTAATTTTAATAACAAATATTTTCTGTAACATATTTATACAACACGGACGGCATTTTTTTTTCATAATAAAAAAAACAACAAAAAATAATAGAAAACAAATAATAATATTAAAAGTTGAATTGTAATTCTACCTAAAGAGATGATGCATATAATTTACATTGAAGAAAATGCCTTAAGCTCACAAGTTGATAATATCAACATAAAGCGGAAAATATGAAAATTGGTAATCTATAACTAATATTAGTGAAATCATTTTTCTGCATTAATAAACACTAAAAGTTTATACGTTATATAATAATTTGAATTTTAAATTTTTTATAGTTAAAAAAATATTCTTACAAATATATTAAAGTTTATGGAGAGAAGAAAAATTAAAAAAAAAACGGATATTTTTAAAGGTGCCTCCTATTCAGACTTAAGTACTCTATAGGTTTAAAATTTTCTGCCTGAATTTATATTAACTCCCATAAGAATTCTCTTCACTTGCATAATAATAATAAACAATAGAAATTGAAAGTTTTTGGAAAAAATTCTAAGCATTTGATTGTTCTCTTGCCAAATCCAAATTTGTATTACAATTACCTATAATTCTAATAATATTTATGTCTGAATTGATTTTTAATATATTTCTGCGTGCTCTAACGTACGTAACAAAATACATTTGGAAATCAATAAAAGAATACGTAAAGAAGAAATCACGCATATTTATTTTTTTTTAATTTAAAATTCATTGTGAATTTTCAGCATCCTCAATATATAATTTGTTCAGAATGAAATCACAATTCGTTCTAAACATTAAATAAACATTATGCATTGTATACTGTAGGTAGACTTTACTAGGTCACACAATTTTAATTAATAAAGTTGAAAATAATCATTACACAATTTATTTGCTCGCATTATTAATTTTGTTTGATATCACATATATTATTCGTAAGATAGAATAAGTATTTTTACATTTTTATACTATGCACACACCACGGAATAAGAATAAAATACGTGAAAATTCTTTGAAAAGTATTTAAGAATTACATATAAATTATATTAGATTTTATAACTTTTATAAACTTACCAGCACTATTGATAAAACTTTCTTGAAATCGATTACCAGCTGGTAATAAAAAAATTGGTGCAGCCAATTGTAAACCATGATTTAGTATCGCAATTATAATTCCAACTAAAATAATGATCCATCCCCAATCACCTTCTGGATAATAATGTCGTCGTAATGTTGCTGCTTTACGTGCACCTAAGCCAGATATACATCCATGTTCATTACAATTACTATCAAGTACTGGTGATCTGTAAAATAATTAAAGAAGTTAACAACAATGTTTTTATCTATTATAGAACGGAAGTTAAAAAATACAGGATGCACTCAATAAAACTTTATTCTTATAGAGCGGAAATTTTATATATTGAAAAATTACATGATTTTTCTGTGGAAATATTAACACGTCAGAAAAAGGTTCAATAATGTCATAAATTGCTTTTCGTAAATTTCTCTGATGTGAATCAGTGTTGTTTGGTTTCCATAAATAACTTTATGTCCAAATTACAGTGAACCACAAAAATGGTAGAAAGTTTCGCTTAATCGTCTACACTATGTAAAAGTCGAAATTCGAATCAACCTCAGATACATCCTAAAGTCATAACTTCTTTTTTAGACTATTATGGTTCTAATTTTTTTTTTTTGCTAAATTTATAACATTTTAAAAGTATTCATACTAGAGAATTCCGTTCAATAATATTTCACCACAAGGCAAACATTTTCATACCAACGTCATACTATTTTTATTATGTTTTTTTGTGGTGTTCCCATTTTCACTAAATATTATTAATCGATCGGCATGACCTGTAAACTAAAAACCTATTTAGAAAAAAAAATGCATTCAAACGTTATCTCATTATTGAATATAACTTTTATTTTGTTTTTTTGTATCATAGTTTTCCATTTGAAATTTTCCAACTAATGAGAGCCATTGTTTTTATCAATTTATTTTCAAAAACGAGTCATTTTCTCATTCTTATATAATAATAATCCATTCGAATATGTTTAAAATAGAAAATTGTATATAGGAATCATCTTTTAGATGTAACTTTAAGTTGTTTTCTCTATAGCGGGCTAATTTAGAAAATCTTATTACCACAGAATAGATATTTAGAAAACCAAAAACGACAATAAGTAGAATCAGAAAGACAAGAAAAAAAAGATTCTATTAAATCCATTAAAGAGATGTGAGGCTATCGCATTTTATAAAAAAATATAATAAAAAATAGATAACCTTCGATATTGGTTTATATAATGTGGTTTGTTTTTCTCTAGAACTACTTTAAGATGAAATAAAGATTATCGTTTGGCCAATTTAGCAGTTATTATTATTATAAAAGGTGGGCTAATAATTAGTCAAGTGGGTGGTATTTTATGTTGTCCATTAAAAATATCATTTTTATTAAGATTTAAGATTAAGATTTTTTAAATTACAAAACTTCATGCAAATAAATAAAATGGTTAAATTTAAGAATGCATATAAAATGTATGCTATAAATATTTTTATGTACTCTCTAAATAAATATCTTATGTAGAATAAACAAAAGAAAATTCATTGTTTTAGACTTGATACAAATTTATTTGAAATCATAAAGATTAAAGTATATATTTTTTTTAAGACATTTATTTAACTAACTTTCTTATTAGTTTATAAAATCAACAAAACTTTATTATTAATTGTGACCAATCAACACATCATAAACATGAAAACTTATTCAAACTTCAAAAGTAAAAGAAAAAGATTCTTTATATTTATATCTTTAATGTGTGATGTCCCAAAAGGTTTATATACTTGATTAAATCATCATAAAATTGTCACTAGTTTGAATATTATTTTGATTTTCTCTTAACGTAAAAGTTTTAACAAAATACTTTCCAATATTTCAATTCTTTAAATCAATTCTTTTATAAGGTTTTCTTATGTTTACGTCCACTCAGAATATTTAAGAAAACTTCTAACAAATGTTATATTTCATTATGTTATTGAATATATAAAATCTGTATTTATATTGAAAGCAATAAACTATTTGACCTTTTCATCTAATATTTATAATATTATTAAAGTTACTTATAATAAAAAAAAAATATGAATGCCAACCTCAGAAGACGAAAAGGAAGAATTTGGTTTGAGACACGTTTAGTCTTTTCTTCGTAAATCGAAATAAAAATATAAAAAAAATCAGAACAAAAATACAATAAGGTTTACCATAATCTAAAGAAATATACAGAATAAAAATTGTGAAATAAGAAAGATGTTATAAGTTTATAAATTTTCTCATTGACCGAAATTTGTTAGAATAATACCGTAGCTTACAGTGGATGCACACTATTGTTTGCATGAATATAAGTGAAGTTATTGTTTGATGCGGTAACATGGATGAAGACAACACGAAAAAAGATAAAAGATAATTGAGGACTCATCATATTTTAAATGATAATATTTTTATTATTTTACACCATAATTTTTCTACATTTTTTCATAAATGAATGGATTTAAGAATTAATTTTTTATTTTTATTGAAGAAAATATAATTGAAAAAATGAAAAATGAAATACAAAACGACGTTATTTTTTTCACTATTTTCCCTATTTTCATGAAATTAATGAGATTTAAATCTCTGGATAAATAAAAACATTAAATGGATACAGTTTAAGGTAAAATATTTAATTGAATTAAGTTTTAAATTATATGACAATAATTAGTTTATTTAAATATTTTAAATTCATTTTATGTATTAGTCGTAATTACGTTAAAAAGAACAAAAATATGGAGAAATTAAAATTAAAACATCAGGATTGGATAGAACAATTTTAATAAAATTTATAGCACACAATGATTATAGCTTGATCTCAACTAATAATTAGTTTAACAAAGAAATTTTTATCTAAACAAACAAACCTGAAACAATTTCATTCTAAAAAAAGGTTATTAAACTCATTCAAACTTTTCAACGAACCTGTCAACTAAAAACATACAGATATAGATCAACTCAAAGTAAAATTTAAATTTGAAGCTCGTGTCCCATATTAAAAAAAAAACAAATACAACAACTAATACTAATCTACATTAACCCAGAAAACCCTTAAATATTCCATAATTTTATTGTTATTTATGAAGGTATTTGAAATAAAACTCTTGAATTAATAAAATAAAATAATAGTAAATTTGTTACCTCATAGTTCCATTAATAATTCCATTTTGTTCTTTTTTTTCAATAAATATCAAATCCCAATTGTCGACTTTTATTGATTCTGAACGATGTCTAGATTCACGATATAAACGACGTTCTTGAAGGTTTTGACAACAACAATTTCTTTTTGCATTGTTACCTTTTATTGGTACATTTAATAAATGCATTGTATCATTTGCTAGTTGATTACTAATAATTATTGGTGTTATTGGTGGTATTGTTGGTGGCACTATTAATGTTTGTTGTTGTTGCTGTTGTAATTTCTGTTGTGTATCTGCAATTGAACTGTATGTTCGTCCTTTTGTATCTATAGTTAATTGTACAATAGCCATTGTTGATGATCTTACTGGCCATGTTTTACTATGTTTTAATACAACAGACATTATTTGCAATGACAATTATCATATTATTTACTTTCTTAATTTAAATATAATAATTTTTCATTAAAATCACTAATTTTTAATTAATTAATTTTGTTAATTTCTTTTTGGGTAGTTTTTTTTTGCAATTTTAATTGTTATGGGTAAAACTATATTTCAACACGCACGCCACAAAGTATATTAATTATGTATTATTAATGCATAAATTTTGCCAGAAAAGTTTCACTGGATATTCTTAATTTTCACATTGGTTTTATGAGATCTTCAATTGACTGCATGGAAAAAGTAGGCATTATTTGTGATCTACAAATAAAATATAAAATATGTTAAATTTAAAAAAGGAAAAATTATTAAAGTGTCTTTTAACAAAAGAAAACTACCGACACGGTTATTTATGTAAATGTCGCAAAATGTCCAACAGTATAAAAAATAGTGAATTATTAAAAAGAAAAAGAACAATTTTATTACAGTTGGATAAAATGGATCCTTTTCTTTTTTTTTTATAAATAAAAACATAAAGTTGACAAAATTCAATTTATCAAAACAGAAAATATTTCTAATGTTTCGACTTTTCTCTTTCATCCATCATAAATTGATTGATTGTATTAATTTTTAAAATAAGGATTTAAGACATTGTTTTTCAAATTCAATTACGTTTCATCGATTATTCATCATTGAAAACAGTTTTTAGTTATAATTTTCTTTCTTCTTCTTGTCTTTTGCTTACAATAAATATAGGACAAATATTTTGAATTAATTAATAAAAAATATTTTATGAATTTTCGTATACTAAATAAATTTATTCAAATAGAATAACCCTTTCAATTGTAATATAGTCAATCGTCGTCAAAGTATTACAATTTATTAAATTATATACCTTGAGGATTGAACATTAATAAAATTCTATCCATCATCAATAATAACTTTTTCCTCTTTCTTCTTATTTACAAAATACAATAACATGCATACTTTAATAAAAATTGTTAAATTGATTGTTAAATTCATTCATTCAATCGAATCAAACAGGAAGAAGAAAAAAAAAAGAAAACAGAAAAATGAAAGAAATGAAAGGAAAAAAAAAAGAAAAGTCTTTTTGGCTTATGAAACTAAACACTTTTAATATAAAATAAAAACGTTTTACTTTCACTTCTGGGGTTTTATGTATATACATATTGGATTGATTTATATTTATATTTTTCTTTTTTAGATTGAAATTTTCTTTTATTATTTTTTTTGGGTCAGAATTTTTATTGAATTTTATTATTGTTTCTTTTTTTTGTTTTTTGAAAATTTATTAGTTTTAGGTTCTAAAAGTAAACTATATTTATATTTAATTTAGGTAATATTAGGATGTCAATTGACAATCTATAAACAAAATTCGCAAATCTTTTACAAGCATAAATTGTGTACCTATAAAGGAAAAGGTTAACTTTAATAAATTAAAAACAAACATATGAAAATAAACACAAATTTAATAAGGAAGTGAATGACATAAATCTATACCAAGAACAACAGTACCAGGAAAGACATTTTTCTATTTAACCTTAAAAGGTTTTATTTTTTCTTTAAAAAAATATTCAAGTCACGTTTGTCGTACAACGTAACTAAATATGAAATAAATATAATGTGTGTGTGTGTGAACACTAAGTTAGTTGGTTTGTATACGAAATAAGAATTTATGAATTCATAGTACCGCTTAGTAGACTTACAACAATCAACAATACTCGATGGTTTGACGATATTTTATCTAAACATATCATAAAAACATTTTCAAAATAGTCAAACACAAACAAACCGTGATAATTGAAAATTATTGAAAAAGTTTTGGAAAGCTTTCTGGATTTATTTTTATAATTTCCAGAAATTTAAATTTTAATTAAATTTTCAGTTCTGAGGAGCTCCTAAAATTTTGTATAAATATTTGTCCAATTTGTAATCAATTTATAATCACAATTTGTATCAAACTTCAGCGTGCTAGAAATACTGATGATTCCAATATAATAAAAGATCTCGTTTGTTAAATCACCTTAACAGTCATATAAGGCACGATAAAAAGTCCATTAAACTAAACTAACCAATTGTTTTTAATAAAAATCTTAATCAATATAATTATAAAAAAATTTCTACAATCAATTTATTAATAAAAATGGGAAAATAAATCTACTGTATTGGAAAATCTTTATTTGCAATCAACGGGATTTAGAGTATGAAATAACAAAGTTTCTGCAAACTCAAAGAATATGAAATAAATGTGATGAGAGATACGGTATTTTTCTATTCTTTTAAATAAATAAAGATTATATTAATCAGAAGAATAATGTTAACACGAAAAACTCATCAAACAAAGTTTATAATTAAAATGAGTCATGATTGTGAATAGAAACTTTATAAATATTTTCATTAAACAAAAATGTTTTTTCTATCTTTTAATACAAAAATTTCCAATTCAAATCTTTTAATTTCAGAAAATATTCAGAGCAGAGATATATTTTATATAGAAAGGAAATATAAGTTAAAAAAAAATACAACAATTGGAAACTCGAAGGTGTGAATATCAATTCGTTTCAAAAGTTTTTTTTTATTAGTAGAACCTTTAATTAAACTTTTTATCTTGTTCATTAGATATAAAATCGATCAGTTTCTGAATGAATAACAAAAACATTTTCCTATAAAATTCTTGTGTTTCCAATTTTAAAGTTAGGAAAGCATGTACAATTTGTGAAATTTTGTTTGAAACGAATAATAATAATATTTATATTTGATTAAATTTTTTAATATTAATTAGAAGCAAAATAATTAAATAGATTCTCCGTTCTTGCAAGAAATTATATTAACAGAAATAATGTATTGATAAATTTAAATAAACAAAAAAATAATTAAATCTTCAGAGAGAATTTTAATCCGTTAACCAACTTAAAGATTTTAAAGTACTGACTTTAACTATTGCAATTCTCTTTTTACATTTATACATAATACAGACAAAAAATCTCTTTAGATTATGTCACAAGAAAAATATTATGAATTCTTGTACATATACTAAAAATAGGATCAATATTTTGGTACGACTGTAGATAATATGAAACCTACATGCATTCCACATATGAAAAAAAAGTCTTCTCGTGTTTTCCATATTTTAATATTTTGCAAAAAAAGAAAATATAAAAAAGGAAATAATGAAAATATAGAGAAAATTCTTTCAACATTAAAGCAATATTAAGGTATCAATATATATCATCATCTTCATATTTCTTGATATTTCTTTAATTCAAATATGTTTAGGTAAAAATTATAATATTTTTTTGCTTATGAAATAAATTACTTCAACAAGATGATGTGACAATATTGATCTCTAAGCCTTCCAAACACAAGGAAAAATGAAGTTAGTAGAAAAATAAGTAAAGGCATTTATGACAAATTTCAATGGAATTGAATTATCTTTTGGTATTGTGGTAAAATAGAATTATTTTCTTCGTTGAAATTGAAAAATTAAATTAAAAAAAAATGTTCATGAATGACAATGATATTCTGTATAATAAAATATAAACCGTGAATTTTGATGATAATTCTATTTCTTCTATTTTTAGCTTAGACACTGAAGTGGATAAAATATTTGGGTGTTATAATAATTGAATTTTACTTTTATGTTTTACTGTTAGATTTAATGAAAGTTTTCAACTTTTATTCAAAATATTAAATGTTAAAGAGAGAATTTACAAATAAAGAGAATTGGTTCGAATGTTTTTCTTTAAATTAATATCAACAGCGGCTATTTTTCATATAGACATTTTACTTTAATGCAAAAAGAGACGATATGATATTCTGAAGTTGGAATATTGTACACTTAAAATAAAAGTCAAGCTGAAATATTAAGTATGATTGTGCTTGTTGAAAATAGATAAATAATAATGAGATAATATTCCTGTTTTTGCTTGAAGTTAACGAATTTCTCAAAAATTTCATTCCAAGTATTCTTTTCTACAAATATTTTGAAGTAGTTTTGAAGTTTATCTAGTTGAAAATATTTGGAAATTTCAAATAATACAATAAAAATGCATTGGATTTTCACATTTATATTTATGTAGATCAATATCTATCTGTTTTTGTGTTTATAGAAGAAATTCAAGCTTGTTTTTTAACTTCTTCTTCATATAATCCCATACTGAGTTTGTGTTGCTGCTGCCTTAAGCCAATTTCGTGATTGAAGTTTAAAAGCAAAACTAAAAAATTGTGTTTATATAAGAATGAAAAAAAGAAGCACTGTAACAGAGAAGAGGCAGATGGTATATAAGATCCCTGATGTTGATGTGTTAAGATTTGAAAGAATGAAGGAAAATAAAATGTCGACATTTTTCGTATGCATATATAGAAATAAATAAAGTTCTGCTGTCAGTTCGGATATTTATGGTAAATTGGAATTTCTATTTTAGCTCTTTTTTTGTTTAACTAAATATAAATGTGAGTATAGGTCGGAAATACCGCATAATGTTAAAAAAAATCTCTCCTCTTCTTCCTTTTTGCATTTAATACATTATATTTTTATAAATCTTTCATCAAAGGCAAACGTTGCCTCTTTGATTATTTTTTTTTTATAATTATTATATCTTAATTTATAAATCAAATCACGAGTCTCTATAATAACACAATAAAAGTTTATATAATTTAAATTCACGGAAATTCGGTGCTGACAGACACTCGTCACTCGAACAAATAAATATATTATTAAATTATTCAAGGTACGTGCGTGTTTAATAAAATACAGAAGTCACAAAATTATTTAAAATAAGTCAAATCGGAATACAACAAAGATAAATAAAAACGAAAGTAATTATTAATAAAAATATTAATAACAATTTGTTTAAATTGTTTTAACATTTTATTTGATTTAATAAAAATTGCTTTTTGAATTAAAATAAATTGTTTTAAATATTTTCACACGCATAGAGATCTTGATAGAAATCTTAATTGAGATCAATATTTTGCCAAATATAACATAAATGTAAACTTAAATAATCAGAGAAACATTTTAATCGGGATAAACTGTGAATGATTTGTTTAAAAGAATTAATTTCAATTGATTTTACAAAATAAAAATTAATCGAAAGATATTGGCCAAAAAATTATATAAATAGACAGACAATAGTGAAGAAATTAAAATAATGTCGTTAAAACTATATGAGAAAATTCCGTTCATTCACTGAAAATCTGTATTTTTATATTTATTCATTGATTTTAACTTTAAATAATATCTTTATGAATATAATTTTGTTGTAGTTGATTTATGTGTGCATGTGTGGTAAGGAAAGATGATGAAAAAAAAATAATATCTGAAATATCACAAGTATTAAAAAAAAAGAAACAGAAAGTATAAGAAGTGAAGGCTGTGATTCGAGAAATTTAATTTAATAAGATGCAAAAGAAAAGAAATATGAAGAAAAAGAACAAAAACAACTACATTATAAGATATAATCTAGACATCGTAAAGAAGATGATAATAACAAAGATAAAGATGTAATGTAATAATATACATAGATACATACATAAACGCATGTCATTACATTTATTATTTTGGAATTTAAATTATGTTTAAAAATAGAATTTTTTTTTGTAATAAATTTCATTTGCATAAAGTAAAGTTTGTTTGCAGTTTACTCTTTTTTTGTTGTTGTTTTTTTCACATTATTCCTATACCTGCCCACATCGCACCCACACTATTTAATTTTTAGATATTCAAATTTTGCAAGGAAACATTTATTGCATTATTAGAAATTTAACTTTTCTATTTTTATGATAAAATATTCAATAGAGATTGATAAATTGAACATCAAATTGAAAATAAATTTTGTACAAATATATTTTCTCTCTAAATCCTAGTTTTATTTTTATGACCCTTTAAAAATGGAAAGACAAATGTAAAGAGGTTCCAAAATGTTATTTTCTATGAAAACAAAACACGTCATAATTTTAAACTGCATTGCTACTTTGGACCGGAAAATAAATTTGAATACAATCTGACACCAAACTTAATACAAAATAATGGCACAACACAACAGGGGTAGCTCTATGAGAATATTTTGCATAAAACAAAGAATGCAAAGTTCGCTGAGCTTTTACATAATTAATATAACCTTTTAAAACTGAAGAATAAACATTCTTTTATTTGGGCTATCCAAAATAATATCAATAATTCATAATTTAATTTAAGTTTTAACCTAGAAAATAGTTTTAGTTTATAGGAGATTATTATAATTAACAGAATATGTGATGTGATGAATTAACTTGAGCCGTAGATATTGTTCTAATTTGTAATGTAATAATAATCATGAAAAACTTTTTGTTAAAAAGGAAATTATTGACGAGAAACTTTTTCTTAATTATAATGTACTGAAGGTGTGTTTCATTGAAAACAAAGTCAAAGACTTATACAGATTTAAAAAAATATTAAATGTCTATACTCATTATAAAATCTAACAATCCTTTGTGTTTTAATATTTTTAACTCTAGAGTTCATTCAAAAGTCAGATGTCACAATATCAAAATGTCGAAACCTATATACTCAATGTTACTATATTTTAACAATAAACAAAAGAACAATGAAATAGTGAAGTCATTGCTTACTTAGACGAACAATTTTTTATTCTATTTTGTTTAATACTTTATGTTGTGCAATTCTTTTAAAATTTAGATACCAACATAAGATTTGATAATAAAAATATTTGTTTTCTTTCTGTTTTACCTCGTAAAACATTTCGTTTCTTCAATAATTTTTTTATTTATTTGAAATTACATATATTGAAATTTATTAAATTGAAAATTTTTTTATTTTTACGACTTTTTATTATTCCTTATTTTTCTCTGTTCTATTTTTTTTTTTGTTTTTGTTTTTTTTTCTATCATACACAAAGCAATGGTTTTTAAATTATAAACAACTAAAAGTCTTTAACAAGAATGGACTAAAGATAAAAAATCAACAGAGAATTAATTATTTCAAAATCAAGAAGAAGAAGTAATCTTTAGAATAAATTCAATCAAATGAAATAAAGTTGAAACTTTATTAAAAAAGGGCTTCTTCAAACAAAACATAAAAATTTCTTTATTTTGATTTACATAAACACAATTTAAAACTAATTCTCATTTTTTATTTTCTTTTTTTCACAAAAAGTGAGAATTATTTTTATTCTTTTGAAAGCGAAATGCAGTGAAAAGTCATAAAATTTGTGAAAGACATTCTCTGAATTGTGATATTAAAAACTTTTCGTTTCGTTTCTTTTATTTTTATTTTTTTGTAAATAAAATAAAGATTTTTATCTAGAAAAACAACTGAAAAACATAATTGCAGAAATTTTTTTTCTCTTTACTTTTTCTTACATTTTTATATATATATATATTTTTTATTGTCTTTAGACTTATGGTGTATAGATATAATCTCTGTTCATTCGGTTTATCTTGACCCTTTATAATTAATTAAATTATTTTCAACTTAAAGAGTTAATTTATTATATTTGATATATTTCACAATTTTTAAGGGTTCATTATTATATGCGTATTTTTACGATCTTAAAACAATATAAAAGTAAACAGAAATATTAAAAAATAAAATTTTTAATAATCCTTGTTGTTAAAATAATATAATAAAATAATGTTCATCTGTTTTGTACGAATGAATGTTTTTAGTGTACGAAT
Source organism: Pedicia rivosa (assembly GCA_963082725.1). Taxonomy (NCBI): domain Eukaryota; kingdom Metazoa; phylum Arthropoda; class Insecta; order Diptera; family Pediciidae; genus Pedicia; species Pedicia rivosa. Next base: position 26,145,227 of record OY720153.1, read on the forward strand.
TACTGGATTCTTTTTACTTAATTATAACAACATGAAATATAATTACTTAAATTTTTTTTCAACCTAATTATATATGGTTAAGATGATGCCTGTACAAAAAAGTGAAATAAAAAATTGTCACCTTATATAAAAGGGGAAAAAAATTATATTGTACAAAATGAGGTCACACAAGTTTTATTCTTCCTTTACACTATTATATGAAAAAAGATGAAAGGAAGAAAGACAAAAATATTTGTGTTTATAAACAAAACTTTATAAAGTAATATACTTTGTTGAAATCACTAGAATTTTCTTCGTTCTTTTAATTATCGAAAATAATTTTTCAAAAATTGAATTTATTTTTTTTTTGATTTTTAAATTTTATTTTAATTTTTTCACACTTTTTTTTATAATATTTTCTTTTGAATTATTACGCCAAACAAAACACAAAAAAATATTCACAATCAAAAAATAATTCATTATTTAAATTAAACAGAATTTACATAATTACAAATAACAACAAAAAAAATTTCACGATATTAATGAACACGTTTCCGTCCAGAGTTTTTGTTTTCTTTATTTTTTTTTTTTTTTTTTGTTAATAACTTTCAGTTTTTAATTTAGACCACGTGTAAAATATTTTTTTTCGTCGTTTAGTTAGTTGTTAACGTTTTGAATATTGTGAAACGACTGAACTGAAACTGTACTGAACTAACTAAAAACAAAAAATATATGATATTAGGTACATATATATTTATACATAATATGTTTCAACGTGTTCGACAAAAGGGAAATATATATATATTATGAATTAAAATATAAAAATACTTTTTCTAACGAAAAATATATAAAATAAATGGAAAAGGGGAGAATTTCTTTTAAAGAAATTTGGTGCGCATACTATTTTCTGCGCAACGACAACAAACCGACGAAATAAATACTCGACAAAAATAAGAAAAGAATAAAGAAACATATACTTAGATAAAGTTACCAATAACATATAACATTATTGTCCTTTTTTTCACTTTTCTTATTACTTTTAAATATTATTATTTGTTGTGCCGTTATTTTTTATTTTTCATTGTCGATTTTCTGTCGTGATTAGAATATTTGGCGGTTAAAATAGAAGTATAAAAAATTAAATAAATTAAATATTGAAAAATATTGAGGACAAAAATAAACACCAACAAAATGTCTGGATTTCTCTCCACTAGAGTTCTGTAATGAGTATTTACCCAAACACATTTACAAAAATATAATATTAAAATTTTCAAAAATATTTATATAAATAAATTTATTATTGTAGGTTATATTATTATTGCATGTTTTTGGAACGTTCAATAAAATTAATAAATATACGTGATTTTATTATTATGAATATTTTTCATCGATAATAATAATAACATACGTGTTGAAAATGCATTTGTCAACACAATTAAAATTTTATATATAAAATAATTATGAGAATAAATCTATTAAAATTTTATAAAATTATAAAAATATATATCTAGGCAAACATAAATATTATAATAACAAGTAGTTGATCTATTTTTACATTTTTACTATAGTTAGTTGGTAAACAGCACAAGAAGATGAAGTTATTTTGACTTGTTTAGAATTTAAAAAAAAAAAAGAAAATCTTATCACAAATCATGATTATTAGTTTGTAGCTGTTGCTTATATATAATTCATCATTTTCATATTTTATATCTAATATTGTTAGAATGAAATATAAGTTTTTCAAAATAAACTACATTATTTCTAACCATTTGTAAACAGATTATGGGTTTTTAAAATTATAATTAGGAGTTATTCATGAGCCCATTTTTAAATTAATATAGATTAATTATAATTACATTATGAAAATGATACAACATTTATTAAATAAAAACACAATTTTATAAAATATAGAAAAGCGTGATATTGCGACAAATGGTAAAATTAAAACCCTTTCAAAGGATCAACTAACTGGCTAAGAGAAGTCTTTGAAAAATTAAAAATTCTAAATAATCGTAAAAATGTCAGATATCTCTTCCTCACTCAATTATTTTCTTTTAGAAAAATATTTCTTTATTAAATTTTCTTCTTTGAAAATAAGGTCAAATGTTGTATTTTATTAACGTTACATACATTTCTCAAATTTTTCCCCTTATATTTTATGATCAACTACGCAATGTTTATATTTTATATTTATTATTTTATTGTAAAGAAAATTAATTTTAATAAAAGAAAAGGAAAACTTACAAAACAATTTGTTCTGACAATGCAAGTTCATTATATATAGTATGTACATATATTATATATATTGAAATAGAAAATGAGAAGCATAGTATTGTGTGTTTGTATTATGTTATCATTTCATTTATCATCCTTGAAACGTTAATGTTAACATAAGCGAACTTCGCAAACGGAAATAAATCTCTTTTGAGTTTGAGGTCAAATAAACTATTAAATGTATTTATATAAATGAAAAAGAAACTCCTTCCATAGAATAGAAAACTCATAATCGATATTTTCATATTGCAATGAATTTATTTGGATTAATTAATGTACAATTTTGTTTGAATTGAAAGAATTTAAAGATGAGATTGGAGTTCATAAGTGATTTAAACCTCAATCATTTAAAATAATTATAATGAAATCTATTTAGGTCAACTGAAATAGATTTATTATATTTCAGTTTCTGTTGATTTCTTTTCCTTTTCAGTATAAGATTAGCTTAGGTTCAAATGTCAAAATAGTAAATTGAAATGTCATATCATTAATAAAGCTGTTAAGTCTTCACAAAGTGCGTTCAGATGAACAATCACATATTAATTATTACATTTAAATTTAGGCGAATATACATATCAAAATTATATAAACATCCATTCTAAACATATTAAACAATGGCTGCCTAATTTTTTCTCTCGATCCATCAACATCAAACTCACTATATTTTGTATTATTTAATATAATTTTTGTTATAAGAGTCACGTCTATTTATTCGATCAGAATTAATCGGTATACATGATGACTAGACCTACCACAACAGACCGTAAATTAACCACAATCATAGTGTTTATATTTATTATTTGTTTTCAAATTTATTTTGATACACAATAATTTTTATTTCATATTTGTGATTTATTCAAATTGAATTAAAATCAAAATTCATATATTTTTTTTAAATTAATAACCATATGCGGTTAAATTTTATACAAATCAATTATTTTGATTGGAATATTGAAAGTAGGTATATCATATTATAATGTATAGGGTTAGTCTTATATTGAAATTGATTGCTTATGTAAACAAATATTATGATAACCTAATGATAAATATATCATATATGGTTTCATTAAAACATGACACCGATTTTTCCGTAAACAATTAGTTTTCATTAAGACTTAAAAATAAGCATAAGTTAGATATAATCTTTTTATGTAAACATAGCAACTAAATGTTTTTTTGATCATACTGTAGAAACTCCATTAAATACATAGTAGCATAGTTTCCGTTTAGGTTTCAATAAATGTACATATTTAAGTTTGTTGTTATAAGCACAAATGTTACATTACAAATATTTAATTATTTAACTGAACTGCATTTAAGTACCAGTTCCGAAAACATTTACTTTGAAATAAATAATATCAATTAATAAAATAATGTAAAATAAAACTATCAAATAATTTAACGGTTCAACAATCAAACGTAATTTGATTATTATTCGCATTTTATACGTGATATTTTTTTCCATTTCGCAGTAAACAGAATAAATTTTATACAATATTGTACGCTTAGTAATATTTGATGCATAAAATTATATCTATATAGCTATTAATACACGTGTGGTTTAATTTTCAGGACAAAGAGAATTGGAAAATTATTATACATTTTTTATAAATAAAATAGTTGAGTTTAATTTTTAATTGTAAAATAGGAAAACAATATTTTATATTCTAGAATCTATAAGAATATTCTAGAATATAAGAAAAGATAAACATATCAAATTAATAAAAGAAATTGTAACCACAAAAGTAAATGACAACTACATACAATTTTTTTTTTCAAAGTTTTGGAATACAGAAGTAAATTTATTTGGAAAATACAACATAAATCTTTTTTCATGTGAAGAATAAAATAAAAATGAAACATTAAATTCAAACTTATTTATTTTAAAAAAATCTTAGAAATATTTTACTTACATCATTTTTGTTGGTGAAATGTACAAAGAGGTTGTATTTTTATATAAGAATAAAGGAGGACAAAATAAAGAATAAAGGAAAACACAAAAAAAAGTTATCATCATCCGTTTTTTTTTCGATTTTCCGTTTGATTGTTGTTGTTGTGTTTTTTGAGTCTGTTTCTTAATCATGATAAATCGGAAGGAAAGAATAAAAAGGCAAAAAAAACATCAAATTGTATTTGAGTAAAAAATTTTTTGACTCGATTGCTTTGCAAAAGTCACAAAGAGACGATGTGATTTTAAAAAGACGAATAATAAATAAATAGTTGAAATTGTGTCATCTTAACTTAACATGGAATATTTGAGGATTTATTTCTGATAAGATGATTGTTTTTTCTGAAAGAATAAATTAATTACTTTTATTAGTTTAGACTTATGACTCTATTAAATTAAACAATTATAGGCAATTGTATTTGGATCTTTATAAGATAGGAATCTTTTTAATTTCCTGTCACAATGAAAAATGTACAAATATTTTTAAAAATTTTAAATTTGAAGTTAAAATGAAGGGACAAAAACACAATTATTTGATATGCATACAATTTTATTTATTAATTATTTAAATATTTTTGAATTTTGTTCGATGTCCAGTTATCAAATAGTTAGTATATTATGATTTTCAAATTAAGTAAACATTCCATCAACTTATTATGAAACACTAGATGTGCTTAAGCAGAAAAGCCATCATAAACCTGACATGAATGACAATACCGGTGTTTATTATACAAAAATGTAAAAATTGTATTTAACAGTTGAAATATTAATTTACATCCGAGCTATTATACCAATAATTAATTTAAGTATAACATTATTCACATTAGAAAATAAGAATTAACTTTACTCTATCTATCATATAATTTTTTTTACGTGTTTTTTGTATATGTAGCTTACTCTCATTAAATCTATATATACATAAATAAACTAATTGCTGCTTTTTCTCTTTTGGCCTCATATATAGGTATTTTTCATCTTCACTTAAGTTCAACAGAGGTTAAGGTTAAAGACATAATCAAATAGTTAAGGTTATTTTAAAATTAGTTATAATGAAATTAAAATTAATAAGCTATTATGAATTCAAAGAAAACAAAGTTAAATGTTGTTTCAGTTTGTGGTTAAGACTACTGGCAAATGAGATCATCTAGAGAAGATGACAAATATTTAGGAAAGCGATTATCTTAGATTAAGATTCAATGATAGATGACAAGTTAGATGTTTAACTAGATGATTTCAACTTAGATATTTTTGTGGATCAATTCTAAAAAAATTACTTTTTTTTAATTTTAATTTTTACTAAATTTATTTTATTACAATTACCTGTGTTTGTTTTTAATTCATTATAAAATTAATAATTAAATGTTTTTTGTATCACCCCCATAATAAAATATTACAAATTGTATAACCATCTTCCATCTAGGACAATTATGATCCCAGTTTTTTAAATTTAGGTAAGATAATTGATAATTTAAATTCAGCCGTGTTAGGTAATTATTTTAAAGAAATACACCAATAGAGAATAAAACATTGTTGTTGATCGATTTTTATTGATTAATTTAAAATGACTTCCATATAGAATGTATAATTAACATAAGCAATTTTTATTTATTTAAGTGCCTTTGAATGTAATAATTCAAAAATGAATAAAAGACAAACATTTCTTTGTATAACCGATTAATTCCCAAAACAAATCGTTAATTAATTTTATCAAAAGTTCATTTAATCTTAATTACTTTTAAACATTAACAATACTAATATGTACTGTAGTGTGATTGCCAATAAGGCATGATTAGAAATACATCAAATATATAAATAAAGTATTTCAAAGTATCCAATTATAAACTTGTCTAAATGTGAAAAAAAAATTTTAATACTCAATTAAAGAAAAATGTTTTAGGACAAGGGTAAGAATTAAATAAAAATAGTATTAACAACTTTCGCACAAAAATATTATTTTATTTTCTAAAAACATCAAAGTAATACAATTTAATTAATACATATTTTTCAAAAAAAAAAAACAATTAAGGAGTATTTATACCATCTTTCCTTTTAAAATTTAACTTAAAACCATATGCTTCAGGCTTTTTTTCATTTCCTGGTGTAAGACTATTTCTGGAATGATTTGAACGTCCAGATACTGCCGATTGACGTGAATCATTTGATGAATCTTTCCTCTGTCTTATGGTTCTTGTATTTCCACTACATTTAGCAACAAATTTAAGTTCAGAAATGAATTCTTGTCTGAAGGGGATCTAATAATAAACAAAAATATTGAATTATTTTACGCAAATTTTTAGGACAAAAAAAAATATTAGAAGAAAAGAAATTTCAACTTATTAATTTCAAGACCAAAAAAAAAAGAAAAATTAAATAAAAATAATTTACCTAAAGTCCAAATATATTTACAAATTAGAGAAAGAAACAAGAGCAAATACACAAAGACTAATTTACTTACCTTGTTGATTCTTGATGCCTCAATAATTACGTAATCCATTTCCCGAATCCAAAATCAGTTCCATCAGTTAAATATATTGCTAAGAGCAATGCAAACCACTACAATGTAGCAAACAAAAAATAAAGAAAATCCAAAATTCAAAGTCCAATATATTCAATTATGTTCAATTTAACTAATATACAGGGCTTTCAGTTTTTATGAAAGGAACTTATGAATTTGACACCTTTTACTTTCCGTTTTTATAATTCTAAGAAAACCAAAATTTAGAAATTCAACCAAAAAATAGGGTCTATTTACTATTAAGGCAGCATAAAACGCAATCAAATATTTTATTTAAAAAAAACTGAATTTACGGAAAACTCGGACAAACCTTATTATTTTGTGCACGTTTTTTAACAGTTAATATAAGTTCAACAATACTGAAGACAACTGCGACTAATGCGCCAGTCATTAATAGAACAAAAACGCCACCAACGTTAGCTACTTCTAAAGCAACAGATGCTTTGTCTTCACCCGAATCCTTTTAAGTGAAAAAAACAATAAAAATTTGGTTATTAAAAATCAACAAAAAAATATATTTACACAATATAATATATTTAATATTACTATTATGAGTTAAAATATAACTTCAAGATTACCAGAGTTAAAACTGTGCATTCGTGCACGCTTTTTCATGTATTTATAACTGGTAAATTAGGGTTTTACATGTGTAAAATATTTATTTTTTAGTGATTGAAATACACATTAAATTTTATTATTTTTATATAAAAATTTCCTAAAAGGAAAAACTTTATTAAAGCAATTGTTACTAATATCATTTTCGTATTTCGTTCAAAACAAGTGTAAAGAGTAAAACTCTGTGTTAAGAACAAACTGTGTATAAATCCAAGACGTAGCGTGTTCTAATATACGGAATTACATGAAAACTCACGAAAATACATGTATATTAGGGTTACATAATTAATTTTTAAAGGAAAATACATTATAGAAACTCAAAAAAAAGCACGGGTATTTCGTAATACTTAAATCAAAAAACAAAATATTTTCCTAATAAAAACATTAACAATTTAAAAATACAATACAAAATTAATATTAAATATTGAATATTTACCTCATATTGCTAATAAAAAATATTGATTCTAATAATAGAGCGAATTTGCATACTTACTGAGCAAGCACCACCACCATGTTTTTCTTTCCACCATTTATTTTTCATTTCTGTTAATTTACCTTGTTCTTGCAATCTTAGCACAGCTTCACTTAGTGCATTACGATAAATAAACCCTTAAATAAATATTTAAATAAATCAAATTATAATCATAATTTAATATATTCTAACAACACCTTTTTTCATTGCAATCCCATAATTTTTGTTGTCTAATAAACCACCCAACTGCCTAACACCACAATGTCGTTCCGTCATATATTCAATTGATGTGGATTCCATTATATAAGCATAATTTTCATTTTCAACACGTGCAAGGCCTTCGTCATTTGATTGAGTTAAATATTGAGGGTTCTCCGACATATATTTTCCCATTTTTTTGAAAATTGGTGTATCATCACCTGCTCCCTTAAATTTTAATTAGAAAAATTACATCAACATCTTAATTTCAACACAAATTCAAGAAAAAATATATTACAAGAAAGAAACCTAAAGTACTTCCACCCTCTTTTGCACCATAGGGAATTTTACCATCTGCATTTGCTAAATCTTCTGCATTGTTAATTGGACTGAAATTCTGTTCTACAGTAAGAAAAGCTGCCAAGTTCGCCGTATATGATGAAACCATAATAAGAGTGAAAAACCACCAAATTGATGCTATTGTTCTTGTTGAGGGAGTTCTGAAGCATAATCAAGAAGAGTTGAATTAAACTATTTTATACAAATTAAATTTTAATTATTTTACTTCGGTGCCAATTCGGTACCCTGTTGTAGCAATGCTCCAATTGTAAACCATAATGAATTACTAACACTAAATTGATTCTCCAATTCATCAGGCTCTTGAATACATGGATAAGGGTTGTCCCATTCATTTGGCGAAATACGTCCAAGAATGAACAGACACATCGATACTCCCAAATATGCAGCTCCCAAGTACATCCAAACTTCATTCGAAAAGGGGGACATGAATGAAAAAAGTGATGGTGCTTCTGGCGAAGGTGTTCGAAATAAAATAGAAATACCTAAAAATGATACAATAAAATTAAATAATTCTGGCGTGTTATTATTAGAAATTCGAATTACCCAAGTTCATGAAAGGATTTGTAAAATCTACAGCACTTTCTCGCATTGCAGTAATTGTTAGATCTGTGATTGCTAAATCATATCTCTAAAAACCATATTGTCAATTAATATAAATTCTGAATACATTTAAATATTACTTTACTCCATCAATAAGTTCTTTCATCATTCCATCCCAAGCTCCAGTTGCATTACTATAACTACCATAATTCTGCATGATTCCAAAAGTGTAATTGAAGCCTAACATTTCCGATAATCTTTCAATTAATTCAATTCCAAATCCCTCAAATCGCTCATTTCCAGACATGGTTTCCGATAATTTTTTTACCATACCATATGGCGAGCTCTAGTGAAAATAAAAGGATAGCTCAAGTTGAAAATTATATCCTAGAAATCACTGTTTCAACTAGTGGATAATAGATGATATTTTTTTAAGTTATGTATCTTATATATCACAATAAGTTAAACTAGAATGCATGACTAGTAAATTTTATTTTCCTTTAGCTGTGTAAGCTTTTTAATGTTGCCTTTGAATTTTATTAATTATGATTAAACAAGAACTTGAATAATTTTGAAATTTAATTGCATCCAGTTAACGTCATTTTAGTAGAAATCTATATTATGATTCTAAATAAATAAAAAGTTTATAATCGACCTTTAGGTTTAATTTAGCTTCAAGTAAAAACGGTATATTATTTCCTTTATGCTTCTGGTAATTATACCCTGTAACTTGTAAATCGATTTCAAGATTGTAATGGAGGGCTCATAAAGGAGTTTTTGAATACGTCAAATCAGTCGATCTAATTAAATATTTAATTTGCGAAAAAAATTCCATTTACTATAAAAGTATTTTGTATCTTGTATACCTAAAATTTGTTCTAAAATTAATCATGTATCTTTATTACATTTTTTACATCTACAAATCACTGTTTTAAAAACTCTAATAAAATCTTGACAGTCTGAACGTACGTGAATATAGGATTTAATTAGTTAAATTTCAGAAATATTTTACTTACAATTGCCGTAATAACCTTTAACGAAACGTTCTTCATTGATGTTTCCTGTGCATTTGACATTGATTTTAAAACTCCTCTATCGATTTCCAATTTATGATTTTCAGACCATGTTCCAATTCTACGAATACCAGCAGAAGCTAATTCAACCAACTCTAGATCAAAATTTTTACGATTTCCTTCATTGTCAAATTTTATAAATTTTGTCAGACCTCGCACTACTGACTGAAATAATAGAAAAAATAATTTATGAAGTCTTTAATACCAAAAAAAATATTTTAAAGTCAACTTACAGTTCTCATATAGTTGATTAGACTGTAACCATGATTGAATGTTTCGGTATCATCACATAGAAGAGGTTCGGATTGCAACTGATCAACTCCTTGTAACTGATCTAGAGAATCAGAAAATAATAATACACTGTCATAAATTAATGCAGTATCCAGCCTAAGGCCTTCTGCAGTCAACCCGTGAGGAGTTTCAATGCTTTTATTAATATGATCGGAGTTCCAGTGATCAGTTACCTGCATAACCAAAGGATCATTTGGATCAATCATACGAAATCCTGTTATGTTTGTACCACTGTACTGATATGGTTCCAAGTCAATCGTATGTAAATCTAAGTTAGTAATGATAAACTGATGTTGATCACTCATTAAACCGACTTGTTGTGCCTGTTTAAGAATCTCAGGTAAAGATTCAATAGAACAGTCAATTATTATTTGTTTGTCTTCAGAGTCTTTAACGCGTCTAAGCTTTTGTCTATATATATTGCTAGTCGACAAACTCAGTTGAGAAATAGTAATCGTATAGCCTTTAGGATCATACATTTCTAAGACTTCCGCCACTCTTGAAATCCACTGACCTTAAATTAAAATATAAATTTTTTAATTTACATTTTTCATTTTTGACACTAACTAACCTGTCTCATATAAAATCGTAAAACTTTTCCATTCAAATTTTTTTACTAGTTCAATTATTAATTTTTCCATTACAGTTGCACTTGGATATAGGTTAACAAGAGGTAGTTTTCTTTCAAAATCCCAAATTGATTGCATCAACGGTAACTCTTTTTCATCACAAATACTTTGAATATGAGCGGCAGATGTTGGTGATGTTGGCCCAAATATACCTGCTACTCCCATCTAAAAATTAGTAATGTGTACTATTCCATTTTTCTCTTATAAGCTTAATTTTAAATACTTTCAACATTTTACAAAGTTTCTTTGAAGTCACGTATTCATTATCAAATGGAACTCTCATGGAAATCGCTTCAAGGTGTGGCGTATCCGCTTTCGGAGCATTAACGGCGTCAATGGCATATTGAAATGCTAATAAAGCATCATCTGTTTCTTGATCAAATAATCCTCCTAAATTGAATAAAAATAAAATCATTATCAATGGCATAACGTAAATCGTAAATTAATTAAAACTAAAGGAACATGTGCACAATTCTTTTATTTTTAAATCATATGTTTCAACGGCAGCACCATTATTCATTTATTATAAAATGTCAACATGTTTTTGTAATTTTAAAAATAGAAAAATATATGTGTTAGTATTAGTGATGTAGTGCTATTAGTCTGGTAAACGATGAAAAAAAAAATGTGATTTAAAAAAAAAGTCTGGATTTCCCTATTAATAATTCGAAGTTTTAGTTGAGTAATTAAATTTCTTTTGAAAATAAAAATATTTTATTTTTAAGTTTATTATTTTACGTACCTATTTTAATATGTTCGCATAAAATACAAAATTTAGACACGAGAAAAATTTGAATAACTATAAATATATATAACGAGCGACACATTTTAAATTAAAATTTTTTTCACTATTATTTAGACATTTCCTTATTTTCAATTGTTTTCTTATTATAAAACTTTAAGAACACTTTATTTTATTCTTTTAATAATCTAAACTCAATAACTCTTGAATTAAATTATAGAAATTATCGGTTATTATTACTGTTATTGACGAGAAATGAAAAAAAAAATGTTTATAGATTTAATGCTTAGCACCAACTAACGAAGGCGAACATTTATTTTTGACTCTGAACCTACTTTTCTAATGATAGTGCTCGAATTGTGTGAAAATATATAAGAAAATGTGTAAATATAAGAATAAACAAAAAAAAAAATTCATTGACGAGACTACGCCGACTAAACTTTTCTAATTTGTTAAAATGCCAAAGAATTCAAGGAAATAAAAAAAAAAGTCGTTGACTTACAAATTTAATTTTATCAAATCTTCAAATTTGTTTTTAATTTTGTTTTTACTTTTGTGAGATACACGAAACATTCCAAATATAAAACAAAATAGTTGTTTACAAACCAATTACTTAAAAAATTTAGCATACAATCTTCATGTTCATTCAATCAGTTCTTTTAGAAGAAAAGTATCCATTTGGTGTAAATAAACAAAGAAATTTATATAACAAACAAACTTGTATTGTTACAATAAAACTAATGTTTATTTATTCAAAATTTTTATTAAATTTTAAATTGATTATAGCTTGACATCAACGTATTCCATTAGGTTATAATAAAAATTTATTAAAAATCAAATGCAAATAATATATTATACGCGCAATATACAGATATTATTTCATTAAACTCAGCAATATTGCATTGCGCAAATATTAAATATGCCATCAATTTATCTGTTTTGTATCAAATATATATGTTGTAACTATAATAATAAAATGCATTATAATTACAACATAAATATTTTAATTTGTTCCTTGCAAGCATAACTCCAATAATTGGTGATATTATGGCAAAATATGAAATTGATTATCCCGTTTAATGATTTAATACTTCATATACCTAGCTATTTTGGCTGAAAAGTTTTAAACTAATACTTGGACAGAGGAACTTATGATTTAAAAAAAATGTATTCTTCTGATAATCAAAGAAATGTTAAATACATTGTAACATTGTACTATTATTATTTAAAATATATTCTGTACACATGATAAAAAAAATTTGTTAATAAAACACACAAACATATTATTTTATTCTCTAGAAAACACAAAATTTAATACAATTGCTTTAATACATCTTTTTCAAAAGTAAACAAAATAACAACCATTATGGTGTATTTAAATCATCTTTCCTTCTTAAATTTCGTTTAAACCCACAAGATTCAGGTTTTCTATCATTTCCAGGTGTAAGGCTATTCATCGAATGATTTGAACGTCCAGATATTGCTGATTGACGTGATGATGATGAATCTTTCCTCTGTCTTATAGTTCTTGTATTTCCACCACATTTTGCAACAAATTTAAGTTCAGAAATGAACTCTTCTTTAAAAGGTACCTGATATTTTTTGAACAAAAATATTGAAATATTTAAGAAGAATTTAAAAAAGACAAAACAATATTAAATGAAATGTTAAAAGAAACGTTAAACATATTAAAAATATAATTTTCAAGGCCAATTATGAAGAAAACAAGATAATAATAAGTTACCTAAATAAGTCCAAATATTTACATAGTATAGAAGAAAGAGGTTCTGACAGCATTAACGAAAACTCTGCTTGATCTTACCTTGTATGTTCTGGATGCTTTAATAATAAGATAGATCCATTCGCTGAATCCAAACACACTTGCAATCGAGCTTCCAACAATTAATACAACGAATATTCCAAGAACATTTGGTATACCTAATTCTTTTGTACTATCAGATGATGAAGAACTCTAGAGTAAGTCAAACAATTACAATATAGCAAACAAAAACAATAATAAAATCAATAGAGATATTGAAATCAAAGGTTTCAAAATATAAAAATATGTTTTATTCAATTGTTATATAGAGCTTTCCAGGTTTGATCTGAGAAACTCCAGACATTAATTGAAACATATAGTATATAGTAGTAAAAATGGAACTTTTTAATTTGCATATGAAACCTTCTATTTCCAGATTTTCTATTCTACGGATCACAAAATCTAGAAAAATAAACCGAAAAGGGCCTATGCACTATTATTGCAGCATAAAACGCAATTAATTTTTGTACAAAAAAAAAATGGAGAAAAAGGAGATTCGGACAAACCTTATGATTTTGTGCACATTTTTTTACAGTAAATATAAGTTCAACAATACGGAAAATAACAGCGACTTATGTCACAGTCATTAACATAATAAAAATCCCACCAACATTTGCTACTTGTATAAAGGAACAGATGATTTGTCTTCCTCTGAATCCTTTTTGGTTAAAAAGGAATTAAGTGTTGTTTTACATTCTTTATTGTTAATAATCCTTTGAATCGGGAGAAGTTGTATTGCATGAATAATGAAAAATATTGTATATTTTACGTAAATTTTTTTTTAAAACTATGCATTTCAAACATATGTTTGACGTCAATGTGTTCATATTTTCACAATCATTAGTCAGAATAACGATACAACAATATTAAATAATTGATTTTAAAAAATTAATTAGAACATTAAAACATTTGAAATTATATAAATTTTAATTACCGCACAAACATGTCTCTATTTAGTTTGCAAATAATCGATATTTAACAAATAATAGAGCGAATTTGCATACTTACTGAGCAAGCACCACCACCATGTTTTTCTTTCCACCATTTATTTTTCATTTCTGTTAATTTACCTTGTTCTTGCAATCTTAGCACAGCTTCACTTAGTGCATTACGATAAATAAACCCTTAAATAAATATTTAAATAAATCAAATTATAATCATAATTTAATATATTCTAACAACACCTTTTTTCATTGCAATTCCATAATTTTTGTTGTCTAATAAACCACCCAACTGCCTAACTTCACAATGTCTCTCAGTTATATATTCAATTGATGTGGATTCCATTATATAAGCATAATTTTCATTTTCAACACGTGTAAGCCCTTCGTCATTTGATTGAGTTAAATATTGAGGATTCTCCGACATATATTTTCCCATTTTTTGGAAAATTGGTGTATCTGGTCCTGCTCCCTTAAGTGTTAATAAGAAAAATTTCATCAACAAATCTTAATTTGAACACAAGTTTAAGATAAAGAAATATTACAAGAAAGAAACCTAAAGTACTGCCGCCTTCTTTTGCACCATAGGGAATTTTACCATTTGCATTTGCTAAATCTTCTGCACTATTAATTGGACTGAAATTTTGTTCTACTGTGAGAAAAGCTGCCAAGTTCGCCGTATATGATGAAACCATAATAAGAGTGAAAAACCACCAAATTGATGCTATTGTTCTTGTTGAGGGAGTTCTGAAGCATAATCAAGAAGAGTTGAATTAAACTATTTTATACAAATTAAATTTAAATTATTTTACTTCGGTGCCAATTCGGTACCCTGTTGTAGCAATGCTCCAATTGTAAACCATAATGAATTACTAACACTAAATTGATTTTCCAATTCATCAGGTTCTTGAATACATGGATAAGGGTTGTCCCATTCATTTGGCGAAATTCGTCCAAGAATGAACAGACACATCGATACTCCCAAATATGCAGCGCCCAAGTACATCCAAACTTCGTTAGAAAATGGAGACATAAACGAAAAAAGAGATGGAGGCTGTGGCGATGGTTTGCGGAATAGAATTGAAATACCTAAAAATGTTTAATAAAGCTTTGTATTTCAAATAAATGGAATAACAGAAGTTCTTACCTAAGTTCATAAAAGGATTTGTAAAATCTACAGCACTTTCTCGCATTGCAGTTATTGTGAAGTCAGTGATTGCTAAATCATATCTCTAAAACATTTTTATAATTCAACAAGGGCCTAGACTTTTTTTAATTAATTAATCTTACTCCGTCCATAATCTCCTTCATCATTCCATCCCAAGCCCCAGTATCATTATTATAATTACCATAATTTTGCATAATTCCAAAAGTGTAATTAAACCCTAACATTTCTGATAATTTCTCAATTAGTTCAATTCCAAACCCCTCATACCGATCATTTCCGGTCATGGTTTCCGATAATTTTTTTAACATTCCGTATGGAGGAGTCTAATGAAAATGAAATGAGATATTTGACTAATTTCAAAGGAAATTATTGTTTCATAATGTTCTAATTGTAAATTTTTTTTATAGAGCATCACCTATAGAATTGATTTAAATTGAACATCATAAAATATACCATTTTTTGAGCAGTGTAATAAGTATTAAAAAAAAATACTCATATCATTATATAATTAAAGTTTTATAATGTTTTTAACAGAAATTATGAATATTGTTTGCTTTATTAAAATTTTCTTATTTGTACATTATAGGTAGTAGCCTATAATTTGTAAATTTTAAATGGTATACATAATAATTATTGAAGCTCAATAAATAGAAAAGAAAAACTAAAGTTACGTAAAAATTTTACTACAATTATTTCTCAAAATACTTAGAATGGAAAGAGTTAATCGTCCTGTTGAACTTACAATTGCTGTTATAACTTTCAATGAAACATTCTTCATAGATTCAACATCAGCACGAGAAACAGACTTAACAAGCCCTCTATCGATTTCCAATTTATGATTTTCAGACCAAGTTCCAATTTTACGAATACCAGCTGACGCTAATTCAACCAATTCTAGATCAAAATGATTACGATTTCCTTCATTGTCAAATTTAATAAATTTGGTCAGACCTCGCACTACTGACTGAGAAAAAATAATTTATGAAATCTTTAATACCAAAAAAAATAATTTTAAAGTCAACTTACAGTTCTCATATAGTTGATCAGACTGTAACCATGATTAAATGTTTCAGTATCTTCACATAGAAGAGGTTCTGATTGCAACTGATCAACTCCCTGCAACTGCTCTATGGCATCAGAAAATAATAAAACACTATCATAAATTAATGCAGTATCCACTTTAAGTCCTTCAGCAGTTAAACCGTGTGGAGTTTCAATGCTTTTATTAATATGATCGGAGTTCCAATGGTTAGTTACTTGAATAACGACCGGATCTTGTGGATCAATCATACGAAACCCTGTTATGTTTGTACCACTGTATTGATATGGTTCCAAGTCAATCGTATGTAAATCTAAGTTAGTAATGATAAACTGATGTTGATCACTCATTAAACCGACTTGTTGTGCCTGTTTAAGAATCTCAGGTAAAGATTCAATAGAACAGTCAATTATTATTTTTTTGTCTTCAGAATCTTTAACCCGTCTAAGTTTTTGTCTATATATATTGCTGGTCGACAAGCTTAGTTGAGATACCGTAATTGTATAACCTTTAGGATCATACATTTCTAAGACTTCCGCCACTCTTGAAATCCACTGACCTTAAATTAAAACATTTATTTTATATTTTACATTTTTTATTTTTGACATTAACTAACCGGTCTCATATAAAATCGTAAAACTTTTCCATTCAAATTTTTTTATGAGTTCAATTATTAATTTTTCCATTACACTTGCACTTGGATATAGGTTAACAATAGGTAGCTTTCTTTCAAAATCCCAAATTGATTGCATCAACGGTAACTCTTTTTCATCACAAATACTTTGAATATGAGCGGCAGATGTTGGTGATGTTGGTCCAAATATACCTGCTACTCCCATCTAAAAATTCATAATATACACTATTTCATTTTTCTATTTTAAGTTAAATTTTAATTACTTTCAGCATTTTACAAAGTTTCTTGGAAGTCAAGAATTCATTATCAAATGGAACTCTCATAGAAATGGCTTCAAGGTGTGGCGTATCCGCCTTCGGAGCATTAACGGCGTCAACGGCATATTGAAATGCTAACAAAGCATCATCCGTCTCTTGATCAAATAATCCTCCTAAATTCAGTATAAAAAAATAATTAACTAAATATACATTATATACTTGATATCTATTTTCCCAAAATTGTTATTTTTATTTTAATAGTCAATTTTAATAAGCAACAAAAAAGTTTGTACGATTGATTACGTTATTATTATCCCAAAATTATTTTACAATTTATATAATATTTTATAATATTTAGGTTATAAATTAATTTTTAAGCTTTGTACTGTTGTATTGAATGTTTGATCGATTTGACAATATTTATCAAATATTTCATGTGAGTTTTTTTACTAAAAAAATAAAAATTTATTAGGATGTTCTATTTCCTAATTAGTATTATGTAGATCTCCTTGTGCAAAAAATATCGTATTTCACAGTTTATTCATAAAATCTTTAAATTGTCTAAGACAAAAGGAATACTTTGGGAAAACGGAAAAAAAAAAATTTAACGTTTACTGTGAATTAAATTTTATGTATTGTTACAAAAATTTCGGAATTTCCTATTAACCAATCGTATTTTTAGTTACATTTATACTGAAAATTAAAATATTTTATTTTTAAATTTTCTGCATTGCAATTAGTTAGTTCAGTATATTTTTCTTACCAATTTTAATATGTTCACATGAAATAAGAAATCTGGATACAAGTAAAATTTGAAGAACTAAAAATATATACAATGGACGACACATTTTCAAATAAATTTTTTTCTTTTTTCTTTCACAGTTTCACAAACTCATTTTAAATAAAAGGTTTATATTTTCTTATCAAATAATTCCAATGTCTTTTCTTTTTCACAAATAGAAATTATGTTTTCTAACCAACAATAGTATTAAGTATAATAAACTAAAGAAATATTCAATTATTTTTTAATAATAAGTGAAGAATGAATTAAACTTTATTTTCATACACAAAGAAGAAAATAATAAAATGTTAATAGTTTAAATGTTAAACATCGACTAAGAAAGAAAAATTAATTTTGGACTCGGTATCACTTTTCTTATATAAGAATAAACACATATGATTGTGCTCGAATTGTGTGAAAATATATAAGAAAATGTGTAAATATAAAAATACAAAAAAAAATTCATTGACGAGACAAACCCGACTAGACTTTCCCATTTTGTTAAAGTGCCAAATAATTCACGGAAATATATATTTAAAAAAAAATTTAATTGCATTTTTATTCTTAAATTTTTTTTATATGTTTTTTTTTTGAATTTTTATTTTGTCACAAAAGCAAAGAAAAATAAAATAAACATTCTGTTTACATTACCAATAGCACAAACATTTAAAAGATATCAAACAATTTCTTTTTATGTTTGGTTGTTTCTTTTATTTTCCTAATGTTGTTTTCTAAATTTAAATACATTCATGTTTTGAGTTTAAATTTAAAACATAAACATTTATTATTATGTAAACTCAATAATTGCTTTGCTACAAATGTTTATATTAAGAAATTGATTCATTTAATTTGCAAACATATTTATTTTATTTTGTTCGTAAAAGAGAAGTGAGTTAAATTTATATACAATGAACAATATATTCAAATTAAATAAACAACTTATCATCAATTATAAAGATTTAATACGACAACAAAAATGTATCATGTTTATTTATTATATATTATATAATATATTATAATGTTACAATTAAGAAAGATAAGCGGATAACTTGTAACTTTCTGAAAATATTAAACTTGATAAAAAATTATGTTACCAAGAATTGAACAAAAAAGTTTTTCCAATCAATATTTGATAAAAATCATACTTAGAGTTTAATTTAGAAATTATTGGAGCTGTCGATAAAATTCACTTACGAGAGGTGAGTATTAATACACATAAACTATCTGTGTTAATACAAATATTTAGTCATGGTGGGACTATCATTTTTATCATGACAATAAGATGTACATAAGATGTAAATAAATAATTTTAAGACCCGTCCAACTCATCTTTCTTGTTATATGACGATTTGAAGCCATAACTAATTGGTTTTGATTTATTTTCTGATGTAAGACTGTTCTTAGAATTATTCGATCTAACTGATACTGCCGATTGACTTGATTCCCTTGACGAACTCTTTCTATGTCTCACGGGCTTAATATTTCCATGGCATTTAGCAACAAATTTGAGCTCAGAAATTAATTCTTCCTTGAAAGACACCTGATGATAGGATTCATAATTATTTTTTGATACTGAAAGTTGAGTCCATATTTGGACTTCATTAGACGATTTATTAAAACTAACCTTAAATTCTCGTGAACGTTTAAAGACAGTGAATAAAAGTTCTAGAAAGCTGTAGACAAGGGCGACTAATGAGCCTATCATCAATAAAACAAAAACTCCACCAACATTAGCAATTCCCAAAGCCAATGCTTTTCCATCGTCAGATGAATCCTATATTCAAAGTATTAATTAGTTCGAAATATTAATATTTTTTGTTCTATTTTTTCAATTTATAACAAATTGGCGAAACCGAAAAACGTATCCATTTCTTGTGTAAACTTTTTTATTTTCATTTATGGAATGGACACTAGTTTTTTTGTAAGGATCGTTTGAATGTTAAAATAATATTCTTACGGAGCAGGCACCTCCACCATGCTTTTCATTCCACCATTTTGTTTTCATTTCAGTCAATTTTCCCTGTTCTTGTAACCTAAGAACCGCTTCACTTAATGCACTCCGATAATTAAAATCTGAAATAAGAGAATGTATCATATTTGTTCAAACTAAACAAAAAACCCGAAATACCTTTTTTCATCGCTATACCATATCCTTTATCATCTAACAAACCTCCAATCTGTGTTACATCACAATGTCTTTGAACTAAATATTCGATTGAAGTTGATTCCATTAAAAATGCATAGTTCACAGTTTTAACACGAGAAAGTCCTTCATCATTCGAGTTTGTTAAATATTGTGGATTTTCTGTCATATATTTTGACATTTTCTGATATGTTGGAACATCAGCATCCTAGCGATAAATAATCTTTATTTTTTTGAGTTTTTTTGTGTGTTACATGCAAACCAATTTTCCAAAAATTATAAAGATGCACACGTTTTTGTTTTTTCCGTTACCAAATATTTTTGCATTTGGTATAATTCGCCGAAATCCTTTTGACTTATAGCCAAAAGCCAATTTTATTGTGAAACCAATATATATGTATGTAAGGTATTTATTAAACTGCTCTCAGTTTTCAAGTCAATTGACTCTTGAGCAGAAAGCCAATCGAATTTAAGTAAAAAATCGGTGATCTATTGTTCACATGCTATGATTTCAATAATTTCATAATTTAATGTACGAACATGAATTTTCAAATTTCTATATATTGTTATTTAACAAAGTTAATAATAATAGAAAACAGTATTGACAAAAAATTATATACGAAAGGAGTTCTTCATATTCACGCAATGAAATAGAAGATAGAAAGAGATGGTTCATGACTATCTTGGGATGATAAAAATCAATGCAAGAATGTTGATTTTATTACGAAAAAAATATCGGACTGAATGTTGTAAGACCTTTGCTCTAAATCGATTAAGAAAAGAAATTAAGAGACAAAGACGAGTGCACAAAGCGCATATTGCTATGACATCCAGCGGCTTTCAAGAAATAAATCATTCCTTGTACAGTCCGGATTTAGCTCCTAGTGACTATTTACTGTTTCCAAATTTAAAAAAATGAGGAATCATTAAAGCAGCCATCAAAAGTCATTTTGCAGACAAATCTGAAGATTACTTTTTTGATGGGTTGTGAATATTAATTGATTGATCCAATTAATGCATTCGTATTAAACGAGATTTTATTGGAAAATAAAAATATTAATCCAAAATTTCTTCATCTTTTTCTGCCTCATTTCGCGAATTTAAAAAATTCCCTTAGTAGGTACAAAATACACATAAAATACTTTGTTATAAATAATGGGAGTTAAAGTAATTATTGATATAAAATGTAATGAATGAGGCTCAAACTATTTTTTAACCTAAAAAAAATAAATCATGCTCTGGTCTGAACAAAAATCAAAACAAATTCATAATTGTAATCGTTTTTTATGATAACAGATTCGATAATGATATTTTGCTCAAAAATAATAATTATATTATATGACATAAAATTTTAAGATTTAATAAATTAAAGAATAAGTATGAAAAGAAAAATTAATGACGAGCTTTAATGGGAATGGTATTAGTTATTTATTTATTGTTATAAAAATACTTCCCATAATACCCATACCTTAAAAAAACTTATTGTGCTGCCACCATCTTTTGCACCATATGAAATTTTACCATTGGAATTAGCTAAATCCTGTGCGCTACTTATCTGACTGCTAATTGGCTCAATTGTTAAAAAAGCAGCCAAGTTTGCAGTATAAGATGAACCAATAATTAACGTGAAAAACCACCAAATTGAAGCAATGGTTCTGGTTGAAGGAGCCCTCAAAGTATCAAAAAATTTTATTATTCGATTAGACTATTGATTCTAATTCAGGTTAAATTTAGTTACTTCGGTGCTAGTTCTGAACCCTGCTGAAGTAATGATCCAATTGTAAACCATAGTGAGTTTGTAATACTGAATTGATTTTCCAATTCTTCAGGTTCTTCAATACAAGGATAAGGATTATCCCATTCATTTGGAGAAATACGCCCTAGAATAAATAGACACAATGACACACCCAAAAACGCACCCCCTAAATACATCCAAACATCATTAGAAAATGGTTTCATAAAGGAAAAGAGTGAAGGTGGCTCTTTTGTTGGTTTACGAAACAAAATTGATATGCCTAAAACATATAAAATTATTAATCTCTTATATAACATTTTACAAATTATTATAGAAACCCAAATTCATAAAGGGCATTGTAAAGTCCACAGCACTTTCTCGTTCTGATGTTATTGTAAGATCAGTGATTGCTAAATCATATCTCTATAAAATTATAAAATAAATATTTCATAAATTCACAAATATTATCATCTTACCCCTTCAATAATTTCTCTCATCATGCCATTCCAAGTTTTAGTCTCTCGATCATATGTACCATAAGCTCCATCTTCTTGAATGCCAAAAGTATAACTAAACCCTAACATTTCTGATAATTTTTCAATTAATTCAATTCCGAATCCTTCAAAACGATCATTTCCATTTAATGTTAGAGGTGAATATTTTAGCATTCCATAAGGTGGACTCTATTGAATAAATAATGTGATTTATATACGTTATTTATTTTATCCAACTGAATACTTTTGTAAGAATCTAGCACAAAATTAACAATTATAAATTTCAGATATATTTGCATTTATTTTTTTTTTTTTTTCAAATTATGTTTTTATATATTCTTATGTTCATATGAAAACTAAAGAATTGATTCTATAAAAGGACAGACAAATAAATCAAATGAGTTGAAATTTTTATTAAAACATACTTCCTAAACACAATGCAACAAACCTTAATAACAATAATTACTAAATATTAATAGGAAAGAATAATCAGACACAAATAATATATAATATGTTGTTGATGTATTATTATTTTTGAACTCAATATACAAGTATACAAATAATATAGTCTTAACATTTTATTGAACTTTCTTAAGTAAACTAAAAATAATTTTGAAAACCAGAGTAATAAATATACCCACTGTCATGTGTAATCTCTACTGTCAGAACTTAATGTTAAAGAAAAATAAACCGATATTAATCCTTGTCTGGATCATATAAACTGTGGGTTCTAATCTTATCTAAGTTATTCAATAACTAATCCAAAATAAAAGAAATTTTTAAAAATCTTTTAATTAATAAAATATTTTAATTGGGCATTCTTAAATCTTAATTGAAAAATCCGAATTCTGTTTGTTAATTGTTATTGCGTTTGCGAATTCTTATATCTATATAGGTACTTGCACTTCAAAGTTAATTCAAACTTATTATTTTTTTGTTTGGTTAATTGTTTGGTTAGAAATGTTTGAATTAAAGTATTTTTTTAACCAATTAATATTGAAATGAATAATTGTTAATATTATTATGATAAATACAAAATATTTAAATAATTATTCGTACTTACAATTGCAGTAAGTATTCTTAAAGTTATATTTTTCATTGAACCATCATCATAATGGGATTTTTTTACTAGCAACCCTCTATCAAATTCCAGTTTGTGGTATTCAGTCCATTTTCCTATTTTTCGAATGCCTGCAGATCCTAATTCAACCAATTCAATTTCAAAATTTCTTCGAACTCCTTCATTATCAAATTTAATAAATTTTGTAAGACCCCGAACAACAGACTACAATTAAAAATAAAATGTTTATTTTATAAAAAACATTTAGTAATTGTTATAACCGTTCTCATGTAATTGACAATACTATAGCCGTGATTAAATGTTTCAGTATCATCACACTTTAGTGAAACTGATTCTAACTGATCTACACCTTGCAACTGGTCAATTGCATCAGAAAATAATAAAACACTGTCGTATGTTAATGCTGTATCTAACCGAAGTCCTTCAATAGTTAAACCATGAGGTATTTCTATACCTCTATCATTATAAATTGACTTCCAATAATCAGTTACTTGAATAACCATAGGGTCATTTGGATCAATCATGCGAAATCCAGTTATATTCGTGCCACTATACTGATATGGTTCCAAGTCAATCGTATGCAAATCTAAGTTAGTAATGATAAACTGATGTTGATCACTCATTAAACCGACTTGTTGTGCCTGTTTAAGAATCTCAGGTAAAGATTCAATAGAACAGTCAATTATTATTTGTTTGTCTTCAGAGTCCTTAACGCGTCTAAGTTTTTGCCTGTAAACATTGCTAGTTGACATACTTAATTGAGACAATGTTATAGTATAGTCTTTATTATCATATAACTTTAAGAGATTTGCTAATCTTGGAAGCCATTGACCTAGATAGATTCTTTATAAAGTAATAAAATAAAAAATAAATTATAAACAAACCAGTTTCAAATAAAATTGTAAAGCTTTTCCACTCAAATTTTGTAATTAGTTCAAGAATCAACAATTCCATTACACCAACATCTGGATGTAAATTTAAAACTGGAAATGAAAGTTTAGTTCCCCAGATGGATTGTAGCAATGGCAACTCAAATTGATCACAAATACTTTGAATATGAGATGCCGAAGATGGTGATGTAGGCCCAAATATGCCTGCTATTCCTATCTAGTAAATATAATTATTCAGCAATTATATGTAAATTAAATTTTTTTAGTGATTTACTTTCATTATTTTGCAAAGATCAATAGCTGCAACGTATTCGTTATCGAAAGGAACATTTATTGGAATTGCTTCTAATTTGGTTGAATTCTCATCTTTTTGGTTGTTAACGGCATCAATAGCATATTGGAATACTGTTAATGCATCATCTGACTCTTGATCAAATAATCCTCCTAAAGAAAATTTATTATGATTTAAGGTATGAAATAATTTAATTAGCTGCTCTGTGAGAAATAATTTCAGAACGAAAATTTATATATGTATTGAACGAGGCTATTTTTGACAAATTTATTTGGAATTTATACCGGGACTACATTGAAATGAAATTATGAAATGAAGCTAACAGAAACTCATTAAATAAAAACACATGAAAATTGTTAAATGTTAGTGCCGTAAATATAACAACATGTAAACAAGTATGCATAGACCATATCGAACTATTAAATTTGTTACAATCTTTGTTACAATCTTCTTCATAACAAATTTTTGAGACAGTTCTATGATTACGTTTGTAAATTTTGTTTTTTAATCATGTGGATTCACCGTGATTAATTTTTTTAATAAAAAAAATTTAATTGAATTAGGCCGGATGCAGGGATAATAAAGATAAAAAAAACCAATTTAGTGCGTACGGGTGAACGGCAGCACCATATTCATAATAAATGTAAAAATGTTTCTTTATTATTATTGTTATTTAGGAAAATTGTTATAATTTCATGTAAACAGTAAACAAAAACGACTGACAACAATATCGGAATTTACTATTGGAATTCATATTTTTAGTTCAAAAACGAATATTAAAATTTTTATTCTTTAAAGTTTAAGTTCTTTCTGTATACTTACCAATTTTTATATAATCACATAAAACACAACATCTTGTTACGAAACAAATTTGAAAAACTAAATATATATATAAAATACGAGACATTTTCTTCACTTCATTCTAATTTATACAAACAATTCATTATTAGTTTTGAACTCTTATATTTTCAATTTTATCAAAATTTTACTATTTAAAAAGTATTGTATATCATTGAATACAAAAAACAATGATATAATAACTGCAATAAAATATAATAACAATCAATTACTATTTTTTTTTTTCAATAAACAAACGAGAAAAAAATTAAAATGTTAATAATATTGAAGTTTTTTATCAACTGATGATGAACATTTATTTTTGATTTTGTACCTAATTTTCTTATATAAGAAATAAATGCATACATACATATGTTGGTGTATTCGGCTTGTGTACAAATATATGAAAAAATGTGTAAATATAAAAATAAACATAAAAAATTCATTGACGAGACGAATTTGGCAAGACTCTTCTAATTTGTTGAAGTGCCAAATAATTTATTTAAATAAAAAACAAAGAAAAAAACGCTGGCTTGCACTTTTATTAAAACCTCATTTTATTATCGTATTTATTTTTACTTGTGTCAGAAAACAATATATTTAACACTAAATTTGTGTTTACACACCAAATGTATGCTTCTAATCTTATAAGTAAAGATCATTAAGTAAAAGAATTTTTGTTTGTCTGTTTTCTTTATTCACTTTCTGTTTTTCTCAATTGAATAATTTTACTTTTAGATTATCTATTTTAAATATCATCTTCAAAACTGTTAAATTGCAACAAAATATTTACTTTTTATATAAAATTATTGGATGGCTTGCATTGATAGAAAAATTTCATTTTATAATTGTTTTTTAATGTAACTTTTTCATTTGGTTTCTATTAAATTTTTAAAATAGAATTAAATACATAAAAAACTCATCATATTTTTTGATATTCATTTTTTTAATAATTTTAAATGAGAAAAACAAACATATAAAATATTTATAATCATTCCAATAAGTCCTCAATTTCAATAAAAATGAATCAAATAATATTGCATAAGACCCTAGGGCAACTTATTTTTACTAAGCACCAACAAATCAGTTTCCCGAGGATTGCAACAACTGATTGCAATGAAATTTTGGGATTAGTATTTTTTTGGTCCATCATAGAACCATATTGATTTTAGGGGGGATCGGAACACGTGGTGGAGCACCTCCATTTAATTTTTTTTTATTATATTAAATGACAATATTATCGCATAACATTCGACGAAGCAAACAGCCATATTTGCCTGTCGTTTTTAACATTGATGCCAAAAAACTTGCAAATCGGCTATATGCGTTAGCACTTGTATTCAATTTCTCTTCAACAAAAATTATACACACAAATATTTACGACAAATTTAAAATAACAATAAAATATAAAATAATTAAAAAATTATTAGCAAAGGAATTTTCGCAGTGTGATCTGAAATGCTTGAAAAAAAATGTCCCTTTCATATTTTGCATTAGATGATATTACCTTTGGGTGATATTATACCTTACACTATTATTTATACTTGTTCCAGTAGCTGTATTTTAGAAGATGTGGTCAGTTTAAAGTTTTTTTACGCCACTCAAACGATCACTTTTGTATGGATGTAGTTTTATTCAATTTTCCCTCTTAAATTAATATCGATCTCTTTGACACACTTTCAAATTAACATTATTAATTATCAAAATTATCAAAATTATTAAATTTATAAAAAAAAACAAAATCCTTTCATTATTTATAAGCATTCTAAATTTTATCAAATATATATTATGCAGTAGCCAAGTTGGGAAGGTGTGGGGTTGAAGTTATAAAGAACGCCCTTTCGATTTTCAAGTTTTTGTGTGTTTTATTATTTCTATAAATTATTTCTTAAAAGTTGCATAAGAAGGTAACTGCAACCAATTCAGAGCGTTTTAAAAACTATTTACTGAGATAATGTAAAACCCAAAACATTAATTAATCTTCTAAAGTTTTATATATAATCGAGTTAAATAAATCAATTGAGAAAATCCAGATCATTGTCACAGAAAGCCCTACAATTACAAGTAAATGCGCCCAATAAATTCAGAATGACAGCAGAAATAACATCATCATAAAATTAAAATTATTATTACTCCAAATTTAATCATTGTAACGCAATAAAAAACTTTACCTTAGCAAATAAGTAAATTTAATAAAGAAGCACCCAAGTAAATAATTTCAAGATATTAACTCTAATTTGCATAGCAACGCCTTAAAGGCACCCAAAAAGTCGCTCCATATTGCTTCATTCAGATAAATACCATATATAATTTTATCTGAAAATGGATAATATAAATATATAAATCAAATAAAAATTTAATTGGTGCGAATGCGTTTCTATCATTTCTTAAGATATATGTACCATCTGAAAAAAACCACATTGAGGTGAAACCGTAGGTAAGCCCGATCTACTAGTAAGGTAATAATAGCAGCGATTCAAAAGCACCACAAAAAAAACCCAACATTGTTTCATACAGATAATAGTGCGAATACTTTGTCTTAAGATATATATATATCTGTACCATGTGAAAAAAACACTTTAAGGTGAAACCGTAGGTAAGCCCGATCCACTAGTTATTATGTAAACTCAATAATTGCTTTGCTACAAATGTTTATATTAAGTAATTTATTGATTTAATTTGCTATCATTTATTTTATTTATTTTATTTTGTTCATAAAAGAGAAGTGAGTTAAATTTATATACAATGAAAAATATATTCAAATTAAATAAACATCTTATTATTGATAAAATTATAAAGATTTAATACAAAAACAAAAATCTATCATGTTTATTTATTTCTAGTACTTAACCTAGTTCTGTTGTTACAATTAACTTTCTGAAAATATTAAACTTTATAAAAAATTACGTTAAAAAGAATTAAACACGGGGCCTATAATAATATTGAAAAAGTTTTTCGAATGTTAAAAATCATACTTAGAGTTTAATGTAGAAATTATTGGAGCTGTCGATAAAATTCATTTACAAGAGGTGAGTATTAATACAGGTAAACCATCTGTGTTAATACAAATATTTAGTCATTGTGGGATTATGATTTTTATCATGACAATAAGATGTACACACATTTTTTTTTAAATAAATAGTTTTAAGACACGTCCAACTCATCTTTCTTGTTATATGACGATTTAAAGCCATAACTGATTGGTTTTGTTTCATTCCATGGTGTAAGACTGTTCTTAGAATTATTCGATCTAACTGATGCTATACCGATTGACTTGATTCCCTTGACGAACTCTTTCTACGTCTCACGGGCTTAATATTTCCATGGCATTTAGCAACAAATTTGAGCTCAGAAATTAATTCTTCCTTGAAAGACACCTGATGATTGGATTCATAAATATTTTTGGGTACTAAAAGTTGAGTCCATATACAAGACTTCATTTATTCAAACCAACCTTTAATTCTCGTGACCGTTTTTTGACAGTGAATAAAAGTTCTAGAAAGCCGTAGATAATGGCGACTAATGAACCTATCATCAATAAAACAAAAACCCCAACAACATTCGCAATTCCCAAAGCCAATGCTTTTCCATCGTCAGATGAATCCTATATTCAAAGTATTAATTAGTTCGAAATATTAATATTTTTTGTTCTATTCAATTTATAACAAATTAGTGCAACCGAAAAACATATTTTCATTTATGGAATGGACACTAGTTTTTTCGTAAGGATCGTTTGAATGTTAAAATAATATTCTTACGGAGCAGGCACCTCCACCATGCTTTTCATTCCACCATTTTGTTTTCATTTCAGTCAATTTTCCCTGTTCTTGTAACCTAAGAACCGCTTCACTTAATGCACTCCGATACTGAAAATCTGAAATAAGAGAATGCATCATATTTGTTCAAACTGAACAAAAAACCCGAAATACCTTTTTTCATTGCTATACCATATCCTTTATCATCTAATAAACCTCCAATCTGAGTTACTTCACAATGTCTTTGAACTAAATATTCGATTGAAGTTGATACCATTAAAAATGCATAGTTCTCAGTTTTAACACGAGAAAGTCCTTCATCATTCGAGTTAGTTAAATATTGTGGATTTTCGGTCATATATTTTGACATTTTCTGATATGTTGGAACATCAGCATCCTAGCGATAAATAATCTTTATTTTTTTGAGTTTTTTTTTTTTTGTATTGTTGCATTTGGTATAATTCGCCGAAATCCTTTTGACTTATAGCCAAAAGTCAATATATATGTATGTAAGGTATTTATTAAACTGTTGTCGGTTTTCAATTCAATTGACTCTTGAGCAGAAAGACAATCGAATTTAGGTGAAAAATCGGTGATCTATTATTCACATTTTTATGTTCACTATTATTATATTATTATTTAATATATATATTATTATAATTCAAATTTAATTACAATTTCTTTAATTTAACTTAATGTTGATGTTATGATGTCCAAAAAAGAAGTGACAAAAACTTTAAATCCAAATAATCAAAAAACAGTAATTAACAATAAAGAGAAATTTTAAGAGAGAATGTGAGAGAGAGTTAATTATTTTTATTTACAAAACCGGATTAAAATGGGGAATCTATAAAACATTACATTCCTTAACACCCGGTTAATTTGGATAAAACGTCGTTGCACTTCTAAGACGTGAAGAGCGTCTTAAAATTGGTTGCTCAGATAAATCAGCTGACTCTGATACGTTTGTTGTTGCGTCTTCTGGAACGTATTCTACTGATTGAGATTTCCGACTGCGTAATTGATCACAGTGCGTTCTTATGACGGATTTATGTTCCGTTCTGATGGTATATGATACGGGTCCAGTTTTACTAACAATTACCCCAGGAATCCATCTAATATCGGAACTGGAATAGTTTCTGACCCAAACTAATTCACCGTCTTCGAATTTCCTTTGCTGAACTTGCGAATTTGACTTCATTACTTTGTTCAGAGGAATGTTATCTGGAAGTAGTTTATCTAAATGAATTTTAATATTACGATTAAACAGTATTTCGGCTGGAGTTCTCCCAGTCGTCATACATGGAGTTGAATGTTGACTCAATAAGAATCTAGCCAATCTTAAATTAATGTCACCATAAGGAACCTTCTTTAAAAATTCTTTAGCTGTTCTTACCATCCTTTCAGCTTGCCCATTAGATGATGGATGATAAGGGGCAGTTAGAATGTGTTGAATATCATTGCTTTCACAGAATTGTTTGAAATTCTCTGATGTGAACGCAGTTCTATTATCTGATACAATACAATCTGGAAGTCCATGGGTGGCAAATAAAGTTCTGAGAGATTGTATTGCACAAAATGCTGAAGTAGAATGTACTGGCATAACTTCTAGCCATTTAGAATATGAATCTACGATAATAATGAATATTTTGTTCTGGTCTTGGCAAAAGGTTGGTACAATTACTCGATTTCCCCACAACATACAACCTTTTTGTGTGGATAATTCTGTTCTGCGAATAAAGTATGGTTTAATTTTTTCTTCTTCATGTACTAACCTTTCTGGCCATCCCCTTAACACCCAGTGGAGAATTTTCGAAAGAATTTTATCTTTTGATGTCATTACTGCGATTTGATTTGCATTAATAACTGGAACTTCCATTGTCTCGATCATTAAGACTTCGTCTGGAACAGTTTCATCTGGAAGACGGCTAAGTGCATCAGCATTTCCAATTTTGCTTCCAGAGCGATGAATAATATTGTAGTTATAAGCATTCAGAAAAATTCTTCTTCTTAACATTAGATTAGAGATGACTATTGGAATTTGTTTGTCTGGATTAAATAATCCAAGCAGAGGTCGGTGGTCAGTTACAATGGTAAAAGAACGACCATATAAAAAATCGTGAAACTTTTTAATTCCAGCAACGATGGCAACTGCCTCATTATCAATTTGACTATAATTTCGTTCTGCCTTTGACAACGTTCTTGAATAAAATGCTATTGGACGTTCACTTCCATTTCCCATTTTATGTGACAGAATAGCCCCAATTCCATAAGGAATGCATCACAAACTAAAAATATTGGTAATTTTTCGTTATAATGAATAAGAAAACTTTCAGAAGACAATTGTTTTTTTAATTCATCAAATGATTGAGTGTGTTCCTCCGTCCATAACCACTTCTGATCTTTATCTAATAAAGCTAATGTTGCTTTTCTAGGTAAAAAAGAGTGATAAAAATTAATTAAACCCAGAAAAGATTGAAGTTGTTTTTTGTCGTTTGGTTTTGGGGTATTATGAATTGCCTTGATTTTGTCATCAGTTGGTCGAACACCAAATCAATCGATTTTAAATCCCAAAAAATTAATTGATGATGCACCGAAAATGCATTTGTCTTTCCGTAGACGGAGACCGGCTGCAGATAAACGAGACAAAACTTCATTCAAACGTGATGACAGTTCTGACTCTGATGAACCCATTAAAACAATGTCGTCAAAATATGGTAAAACTCCATCAATGCCACGAAGTAAATTTTCAATGAAATTTTGAAAAATTCCTGGAGCGGAAGATATTCCAAATTGTAATCTTTTTACACGAAAAGCTCTTTTGTCAGTTACAATTGTCTGTAATTTTGATGATTCATCATCGACGGATAATTGTTGATAAGCCTGAGCCAAATCAATCTTGGCAAAAATATTTCCTCCGGTGATGGAAGACCATAAATAGCTAATGGCTGGAATCTGAAAACAATGCGGCTTTATTGCTTTATTTAAAGTAGATTTATAGTCACCACAAATTCGGATTGATCCATCTTTTTTAACAACTGGAACTATTGGTGTAGCCCTATCTGAGTATTCAATTGATTCCAGAATTCCTTGCTTTATTAACTTCTCTAGTTCCTCTTCCACTTTATGCTTGATTGCAAATGGAATTCGACGAGGGGGAAGCCGCACAGGATTCACTGATGGATCTAATTGAAGTGACAGTGGTTGTCCTTTATAACAACCACTTGAAAAAATTGATGAGTATTTAGTTTTAATTTCTGCTCCGGATTGGATTGAATGAACACCTTGTAGACTGATTCCCAATTGTTCAAACCAATTGCAACCTACAATATTAGTTTGATTACCTGATGCTATGATGAGTGGCAGCATAGGTATAATATTGTTGTTGTACTCCACATTTACTTCAATTACACCATCAACAGGAATTGCATTCTTCTGAAAATCGACGAGCCGAAGATTGATTGGTTGTATCGGTGGCATAGATGTTTTCCAGATTTTATTGAATACTTCCTTCGATATGATTGTATAATTTGAACCAGAGTCAACTTCGAATTCAAAAGGTTTTTTATTAATGAGAACTGTGATGTTCTTTTTAAAACCTGTGACGTCATGAATTCGATTAACCGATGATGGTCTCTTGAACTTCTTTTTGTTGTTAGACGAATAACTATTAGATGTGGTAGGCATTTGATTTGTACCAGATCGACAAACCGTTGATAAATGTCCTTGAATACCACATTTATGACAAAATGCTTCTTTGAATGAACAATTTGTACGTGCATGATTTCCTCCACATCCGTTACATGAAATGTTTGAAAATTTTGGTTTGTTTGTAAATTTATTTTGTACTGACCTGTTAGCTGATTTGTGATACGACTGATCTTTGACGTATTTAATTTGTTCTGGATGTCTGATTTCCAATAAATTCCTCGTCGCAGCCTCAGAGGCTAGAGCTTTGTCCTGAACGATTTTTAATGTTAAATCTGACATTGATAGCAAACTCCTCTATAGCGCTTCATCCTTGAGCCCACAAACCAGCCGGTCTCGAAGCATCCGTTCCAGTGATGTCCCAAAATTACAATCGATTGCAATTTTTCGAAGATCGGCTATGTAACTGGCAAAATTTTCATCAGGATGTTGATCTCGTTTATGAAATTTATAGTACCCAGCGATTTCCGAAGGCGCAGGAGAAAAATGTTCGCTAAGTATTTTTTTTAAATCACTGGTTTTAATATCACTTACCGCCTTCGATGCGACCAAAGAACACACGAGGTCGTATACATTGGCACCACACGTGGTTAAGAAAACTGCCTGCATTCGTGACTCCTCCGTTATTCCATTTGCCACAAAAAATAAATCCATGCGTTGGTTGTAGCTAGTCCATTTTTCTGGAAATCGCACGTCAAATTGTTCCATATGATAAAACCCAGACATGTTTGTAGATTTTGTTATCTCTATTTTTTCTTTGTTTTCGTTTTCTGCCATGTAACTCGTTGCTTTCCTTTGTGTTAATTCTTTTTCAATGCACCGTTAATTTTCTTTGTGTTATATATATATATTTTTTTTAATAACTATAATAACTTTAAAACTATGAATTGAATCCCATCCTCGTCGCCAATTTTATGTTCACTATTATTATATTATTATTTAATATATATATTATTATAATTCAAATTTAATTACAATTTATTTAATTTAACTTAATGTTGATGTTATGATGTCCAAAAAAGAAGTGACAAAGACTTTAAATCCAAATAATCAAAAAACAGTAATTAACAATAAAGAGAAATTTTAAGAGAGAATGTGAGAGAGAGTTAATTATTTTTATTTACAAAACCGGATTAAAATGGGGAATCTATAAAACATTACACACATGCTATGATTTCAATAATTTCATAATTTAATGAACGAACATGAATTTTCAAATTTCTATATATTGTTATTTAACAAAGTTAATAATAATAGAAAACAGTATTGACAAAAAATTATATACGAAAGGAGTTCTTCATATTCACGCAATGAAATAGAAGATAGAAAGAGATGGTTCATGACTATCTTGGGATGATAAAAATCAATGCAAGAATGTTGATTTTATTACGAAAAAAATATCGGACTGAATGTTGTAAGACCTTTTTGTTGCTCTAAATCGATTAAGAAAAGAAAGTAAGAGACAGAGACGAGTGCACAAAGCGTGTATTGCTATGACATCCAGCGGCCTTAAAGAAATAAATCATTCCTTGTACAGTCCGGATTTATCTCCTAGTGACTATTTACTGTTTCCAAATCAGAAAAAATTATTTTCGAGGGACTCATTTCAAGAATGAGGAATCATTGAAAGTAGTCATCGACCGTCATTTTGCAGACAAATCTGAAGATTAATTTTTGCAGGGTTATGAATATTAATTGATTGATCCAATAAACGAATTTATATTAAAGGAGATTTTATTAAAAAATAAAAATATTAATCTAAAATTTCTTCATCTTTTTCTGTCTCATTCCGCGTATTTAAAAACTCCACACGTAGGTACAAAATACACATAAAAATACTTTGTTTTAAAATAATGGATGTTAAACTAATTATTGATATAAAATCTAATGGATGAGGACTTTTTTTAGCCTTTAAAAAATAAATCGTATTTTGAAGTAATATCATAATCCAAGTACATAAATTTTTTTATTACAAATTACATAACGGATCATTATTAACATGCTTTTAAAAACTTTTTGATCATAGTATTTATTGGTGCCAGTCAGAATTGTAAATGGAATCTTAAATGTTTTGTGGAATTTCAAGGAAACCAATTTAATTTTTCAATTTCAATTGGATGGTGCTAGCGAAGTGCACCCAATTTTTTATCTCCCAATGAAAATATATCCCAACTGGAAGTGCGCCCGCTAAACGAGAAGTGCACCCAACGGGAACTGCACCCAATTCAAAATAATATCAAAGGAGAAGTGCGCCCAACGAGAAGTGCACCTGAGGAGAAGTCTTTTTTTATATATAGATTTATATATACATATTTATATAAATTATGTATTATATAAAACATATTTTTGTTTTATTTAGATAAGAATACCCCTGTGTTTAGACAAAATTTTCTTACTATTGGTTGAGAATCCTTGTTTATAGTTATTTTTAAGCCGAAGCGCAGGCGTAATATAATTATTGAAAACGCCGCAGCGGTGAAATTGGGTGCATTTCCCGTTGGGTACACTTCTCCTTTGATATTATTTCAAATTGGCCGGACTTCCAGTGGGACTCATTGGGAGATAATAAATTGGGTGCACTTCACTGGCACCAATAGGAGAATTTTAGGGTTAAGGTCTGAGGAGGGTTGTATATGATAACAAATTCGATGCAATGCTATTTTGCACAAAAATAATAGTTATATAATAACTAAACATACATTTTTTACGTGAATTGTCTGATATGACATATATAAAAAAAAATTTATATATGTCGAGAAGATCCAATTCATATCTTCTCAGAAAATTTTTTTTATAGAATCTTGTTGTTGTAGTTTTTGTATTTCAATTTTTTATTAACCTAGTACATCAACGACTAAGGTTATTAGTACTATTTTTGTAGTGGGTTCTGAACCACCTGCATCTGCATATGCATTTTAAATCGATTCGGCGCATTGCCAGCTCTTAGGAAACATGCAGATTTCCTAAGAAGGATCGTTCGGTTAAAACCTTATTAATCATTGCCCACTACTTTATGTGTGTTTAGTACATAATTAGCCGAATGAAAAATTCCATCCCGCCTAGGTCGAGATTCGAACTCGGTACCTCCCGCTCCAAACGTCAGCATGTTGCCATGCTGTCACCTTGGTCGGTTATATAATCTTAAATAATCATTATTAGAATTATTTGTTGTACAATTAATAAAAAAAATAAAAGTAAATGTGAAGTCGTTACAGAAATATATAGCGAATTAATATTTAATAAATTAAAGTGAGAACGGAAAAATTAATAACGAACTTTAATGGGAATGGTACTAGTTACTTATTTATTGTTATAACCATACTTCCCACAATTCCCATACCTTAAAAAAACTTATTGTGCTGCCACCCTCTTTTGCACCATATGAAATTTTACCATTAGAATTAGCTAAATCCTGTGCGCTACTTATCTGACTGGTAATTTGCTCAATTGTTAAAAAAGCAGCCAAGTTTGCAGTATAAGATGAACCCATAATTAACGTGAAGAAACACCAAGTTGAAGTAATTGTTCTGGTTGAAGGAGTCCTAAAAGTAACATCAAAAAATTTAATTATTCGATTAGATTATTCAGGTTAGTTTAGTTAATTTAGTTACTTCGGTGCTAGTTCTGAACCCTGTTTAAGTAATGCTCCAATTGTAAACCATAGTGAGTTTGTAATGCTGAATTGATTTTCCAATTCTTGAGGTTCTTCAATACAAGGATAAGGATTATCCCATTCGTTTGGTGAAATACGCGCTAGAATAAATAGACATAATGTGACACCCAAATACGCACCCCCTAAATACATCCAAACATCATTAGAAAATGGTTTCATAAAGGAAAAGAGTGAAGGTGGCTCTTTTTTTGGTTTACGAAACAAGATGGATATGCCTAAAACATATAAAATTATTGATCTCTTATGTAACATTTTACAAATTATTATAGAAACCCAAATTCATAAAGGGCATTGTAAAGTCCACTGCACTCTCTCGTTCCGATGTTATTGTAAGATCAGTGATTGCTAAATCATATCTCTATAAAATTATAAAATAAATATTTAATAAATTCACAAATATTATCATCTTACCCCTTCAATAATTTCTCTCATCATGCCATTCCAAGTTTTAGTCTCTCGATCATATGTACCATAAGCTCCATCTTCTTGAATGCCAAAAGTATAACTAAACCCTAACATTTCTGATAATTTTTCAATTAATTCAATTCCGAATCCCTCAAAACGATCATTTCCACTTAATGTTAGAGGTGAATATTTTAGCATTCCATAAGGTGGACTCTATTGAATAAATAATGTGATTTATAGACGTTATTTATTTTAACTTAAACTAAATACGTTTGTAAGAATCTAGCACAAAATTAACAATTATAATTTTCAAATATATTTGAATTTATAGAATTTTTTTTTTTTTCATATTATGTTTTTATATATTCTTATGTTCATATGAAAACTGAAGAATTGATTCTATAAAAGGACAGACAAATAAATCAAATGTATTTAAATTTTTATTAAACCATACTTCCTAAACACAATGTAACAAATGTTAATAACAATAATTGCTAAATATATAAATAGGAAAGAATAATCAGACACAAATAATACATAATATGTTGTTGATGTATTATTATTTTTTTTAGTGTAGTTGTATTAAATTTATAATATACAAGTATACAATTGAACTTAAGTAAACTAAAGTAAACTAAAAATAATTTTGAAAACCAGAGTAATAAATATACCCACTGTCATGTGTATCTCTACTGTGAAAACTTAATGTTAAAGAAAAATAAGGTAAAGTGGCCTAATTCTGTCCTACGCCTAATTCTGTCTTATTTTCAGTTTGAGCGAATATATTAACAATATAAATCAATAAAAAAAGTGAAACAAAAAATTATATGCATACATTGGTCCTTTATTAACATTATTAGAAAATAAACAGTTATTTTTATTACTTTAAAAGAGAGTAGAAATCAGTTTTGTGTTGACACTGCAAGGAGGTAGTTTGAAATCGAATTTCGGTGAGTAAAAATTGTGAGATTTAAAAAAAACATGAATCTTTATTTTGGAACTCAAAACATTTACAAAAGATATTTAATATAATTTATTAATGTAATTTTTGAGTTAAAATATACGGAATTTGAGAGATTTTATCGAAATTTTAATTGAATACTCTTATATAAACGTTTTAAAATAGGTCCAAATTAGGAACAACGCATTTTCACGACGTTCCTATTTCTGTCCCTTATTGTCCCTAATGCAGAATATTTTCTGCAATTGATATTTTTATTAATTTAATTAAAAAATTAATACAATATTAATTTATATCATTTTATTAAATTGTTATTCTTTTGAAGTCCTATAATTGACCTATTAATAATTAGTTCGTTCTGATTTTAAATCAATATTAAAATAACGGTCAAAATTAGGTGCATACGTTAGATCAGAATTAAGAACAAATAAGTCCAAATTGGGTTTTTGAGATGTTGCTAGAATTTATTAATTTATTTACTGTTTCGTGATTATATCTTAATAATTACAATTTTTTCTTATTCTACACGCGTTCCAAAATACTGATTCTAATTATGACCTATGTTTTTACTAATAACTATTTTATAATCGTGAAAAAATAAAATATTTTAATTGGGCATTCTCAAATCTTAATTGAAAAATCCGAATTCTGTTTGTTAATTGTTATTGTTATTGCGTTTACGAATTCTTATATCTATATAGGAACTTGCACTTCAAAGTTAATTCAAACTTATTATTTTTTTGTTTGGTTAATTGTTTGGTTTGAAATGTTTGAATTGCATATATATTTTACAATCTTGAACCGACCTTGAACCATTAGTTGAGAAGTATTTTTTTAACCAATTAATATTGAAATGAATAATTGTTAATATTATTATGATATTAAATACAAAATATTTAAATAATTATTCGTACTTACAATTGCAGTAAGTATTCTTAAAGTCATATTTTTCATTGAACCATCATCATAATGGGATTTTGTTACCAGCAACCCTCTATCAAATTCCAGTTTGTGGTATTCAGTCCATTTTCCTATTTTTCGAATGCCTGCAGATCCTAATTCAACCAATTCTATTTCAAAATTTCTTCGAACTCCTTCATTATCAAATTTAATAAATTTTGTAAGACCCCGAACAACAGACTACAATTAAAAATAAAATGTTTATTTTATAAAAAACATTTAGTAATTGTTATAACCGTTCTCATGTAATTGACAATACTATAGCCGTGATTAAATGTTTCAGTATCATTACACTTTAGTGAAACTGATTCTAACTGATCTACACCTTGCAACTGGTCAATTGCATCAGAAAATAATAAAACACTGTCGTATGTTAATGCTGTATCTAACCGAAGCCCTTCAATGGTTAAACCATGAGGTATTTCTATACCTCTATCATTATAAATTGACTTCCAATAATCAGTTACTTGAATAACCATAGGGTCATTTGGATCAATCATGCGAAACCCTGTTATATTCGTGCCACTATACTGATATGGTTCCAAGTCAATCGTATGCAAATCTAAGTTAGTAATGATAAACTGATGTTGATCACTCATTAAACCGACTTGTTGTGCCTGTTTAAGAATCTCAGGTAAAGATTCAATAGAACAGTCAATTATTATTTGTTTGTCTTCAGAGTCCTTAACGCGTCTAAGTTTTTGCCTGTAAACATTGCTAGTTGACATACTTAATTAAGACAATGTTATAGTATAGTCTTTATTATCATATAACTTTAAGAGATTTGCTAATCTTGGAAGCCATTGACCTAGATAGATTCTTTATAAAGTAATAAAATAAAAAATAAATTATAAACAAACCAGTTTCAAATAAAATTGTAAAGCTTTTCCACTCAAATTTTGTAATTAGTTCAAGAATCAACAATTCCATTACACCAACATCTGGATGTAAATTTAAAACTGGAAATGAAAGTTTAGTTCCCCAGATGGATTGTAGCAATGGCAACTCAAATTGATCACAAATACTTTGAATATGAGATGCCGAAGATGGTGATGTAGGCCCAAATATGCCTGCTATTCCTATCTAGTAAATATAATTATTCAGCAATTATATGTAAATTAAATTTTTTTAGTGATTTACTTTCATTATTTTGCAAAGATCAATAGCTGCAACGTATTCGTTATCGAAAGGAACATTTATTGGAATTGCTTCAAATTTGGTTGAATTCTCATCTTTTTGGTTGTTAACGGCATCAATAGCATATTGGAATACTGTTAATGCATCATCTGACTCTTGATCAAATAATCCTCCTAAAGAAATTTTATTATGATTTAAGTTATGAAATAATTTAATGAAGCTAACAGAAACTTATTAAATAAAAACACATAAAAATTGTTAAATGTTAGTGCCGTAAATATAACAACATGTAAACAAGTATGCATAGACCATATCGAACTATTAAATTTGTTACAATCTTTGTTGCAATCTTCAGCATAACAAATTTTTGAGACAGTTCTATGATTACGTTTATAAATTTTGTTTTTTAATCATGTGGATTCACCGTGATTATTTTTTTAAATAAAAAAAATTTAATTGAATTAGGCCGGATGCAGGGATAATAAAGATGTAAAAAAAACCAATTTAGTGCGTACGGGTGAACGGCAGCACCATATTCATAATAAATGTAAAAATGTTTCTTTATTATTATTGTTATTTAGGAAAATTGTTATAATTTCATGTAAACAGTAAACAACAACGACTGACAACAATATCGGAATTTACTATTGGAATTCATATTTTTAGTTCAAAAACGAATATTAAAATTTTTATTCTTTAAAGTTTTAGTTCTTTCTGTATACTTACCAATTTTTATATGATCACATAAAACACAACATCTTGTTACGAAACAAATTTCAAAAACTAAAAATATATATAAAATACGAGACATTTTCTTCACTTCAATCTAATTTATACAAACAATTCATTATTAGTTTTGAACTCTTATATTTTCAATTTTATCAAAATTTTACTATTTAAAAAGTATTGTATATCATTGAATACAAAAAACAATGGTATAATAACTGCAATAAAATATAATAACAATCAATTATTATTTAACGGTAGATCAAATTTT
The DNA here is from genome assembly GCA_963082725.1 of Pedicia rivosa. Lineage (NCBI taxonomy): Eukaryota > Metazoa > Arthropoda > Insecta > Diptera > Pediciidae > Pedicia > Pedicia rivosa. The sequence continues at coordinate 26,186,570 of OY720153.1, forward strand.
TTTTTCAATAAACAAACGAGAAAAAAATTAAAATGTTAATAATATTGAAGTTTTTTATCAACTGATGATGAACATTTATTTTTGATTCGGTACCTAATTTTCTTCTATAAGAAATAAATACATTCATACATATGTTGGTGTATTCGGGTATGAGTAAAAATATATGAGAAAATGTGTAAATATAAAAATAAACATAAAAAATTCATTGATGAGACGAATTCGGCGAGACCTCTTCTAAGTTGTTAAAGTGCCAAATAATTTATTTAAATAAAAAACAAAGAAAAAAACGCTGGCTTGCACTTTTATTAAAACCTCATTTTATTATCGTATCTATTTTTACTCGTGTCAGAAAACAATATATTTAACACTAAATTTGTGTTTACACACCAAATGTATGCTTCTAATCTTATAAGTAAAGATCATTAAGTAAAAGAATTTTTGTTTGTCTGTTTTCTTTATTCACTTTCTGTTTTTCTCAATTGAATAATTTTACTTTTAGATTATCTATTTTAAATATCATCTTCAAAACTGTTAAATTGCAACAAAATATTTACTTTTTATATAAAATTATTGGATGGCTTGCATGGATAGAAAAATTTCATTTTATAATTGTTTTTTAATGTAACTTTTTCATTTGGTTTCTATTAAATTTTTAAAATAGAATTAAATACATAAAAAACTCATCATATTTTTTGATAATAATTTTTTTAATAATTTTAAATGAGAAAAACAAACATATAAAAAATTTAACAATCATTCCAAAAAGTCCTCAATTTCAATCAAAATGAATCAATTAATATTGCATAAGTTTTCATTTTTGGACAATTATAAAATAATTTCGTTATTACAAATTTTTAAGTTAAGCTTACCCCGTTATTACATCAAATATAATTATTTATTTACTCTTTTTTTAAAATAATTCAAAATATTTGGCAAATTTTCTATCCTTCATTAAATTTTTAATTTCTTTGTTCGGTTTATTGAGATAAAGACTACAATTTAATTAAAAATAATCCCTATAATATTTAAGGATATTATTATATTATTTTTATAAATTTACAAATGATTAACAAATAAAAACATAAACAATCGTGGCTTATTACAGAATTTTTGATAAGAAATCCCAACTATTTCTCTTAAGAAAATTCCTAAAAAAAATTTTAACAGAACAGAACATACATACACATACACACCATCTTATGTTGTACCTATACATAAATATTACTTTTATTTGTATTAAGATATAAAATGAACATTTTTAAATAGTTGTTATAAGAAATACAACAGTAATAATTTAATAATAATAACTAAATTATTAATATTATTTATTTATAAAACATATTTTATGGTAGTGGTCCTTTTGTATCAAATTCATATTCTGTATATGGTGGTACCAATGCATGAAAACGATTTTCTGAACTTTCAGAGCCTTTTGGTGATGTACGTTCACGTTTAATTGCTCTTGTCTTAGATCCACCACAATTGAACGCAAAACGTAATTCAGATGCCATTTCAGAACAAAGTGATATCTAAAATTTTAATTATAATTTATGTAATTATTTAGAAATGTTTAAATTGTAGTTATTAGCATACCTCCTAATTAATCCAAAGGACCACAATAGCAGCAAAAAAGAAAATTGCCACACAATATATATGTTTTGGTAAATTCAAATCCTTTAACTTAATTTAATAATAATTTTTTTTTTTGGTAATTTTCATCGTTGATGAAATTTTTAAATATTTTGGTTATTTTTTTCAATAAATTCAAATCCAAAAGTTTATTTTTATAAAAAGTATTGTTTCATTATGTTTTTTTTTTATAATTAAAAGTATTTTCACTCAAGGTTTTTTTTTATTAAATTTTAATTAATTAGTTATCTGTTTTTCAAACAAAAGTAAATCGTAAATATTCAAACAATATTAATTACTTCGAATTCCAAATAGTAGTAGTCGATTTTTTAAATTAAAAATGTTTGAATAAAAAATTACGAAAAAAGGGGAAAAATATTGTCACAACCTGAATAAAAATTTTACTAAATTCAATCATAGTTTTTCTTCTAAATTTCTTTTTGAACTTATTGATCTCATTTTGTTTTCATCTTTATCATTATTATTTAAATTTCATTTTAAAAATTATGTTTATCTATGTTATGGTAATTTACTTAAAAACTAGACTTTTATTTCTTTGTCTTTTTATTTTTAATTTTTTTGTTTTAATTAAAATGAAGAATTGGTCCTTTGACATAATTCCTATAAAAATATTTGGTTCAATTTCAGTATATTAATAATTTTTTTTCTTATTGAATAAATTTTTTTAAAGAAAAATTAAAGAGAGTCGTATATATTGTCAACATAAAAATTAATTAAAGAATAATTAAAAGAAAAAATAAAAAAAAATGATTAGATCCGTTATTAATTATTTCCCCTTTCATACTTAGTATAGTTTTACATTTGTAATAGTTTAACCCTTTTCAAAGGTCTAATAGATCACCGATATATAATATATTTGTAAAAATAATCCAACAATAAACTTAAGAGTTAAATATAAAGTGGAAGACATAAATAAGTAATAAGAAATTGAATATATTTCATCAAAAATCCTCTATTACCTGAACTTAAGAAATTTATTGATTAGGTAAAAAATTATCGTACAAATTAATAAAAATTAAAATATTAAAATTTGTTTTAATTACGCAAAATGAGATCAAAAAAAAATAATTATTCATCACAACAAAGAAAATATAAAATCAAAATCTTAAGGCATAACAAAGCTACGAAATGTCATTTAATGTAACGCATTGTCAAATACAGCAATGAAAATAAAAGGAGAATAATTATTTTTAGTTTCATTTTTGTGATTTTCTTATTAAAATTTTACGAAAACATAATTAACGTAATTTTTTTATACTAAAAATTTATTTAAAACACAAAGATTAAAATCAAATTTAATGATAAAAAAAATAAATCTTGAGCTTTTAATAAATTTTCACAAAAACACACTCATGTATACTTATTTGTATAAAAAAGAAACTTATAAAAAAGAAAGTATAAAATAATGGTGTCATCTATGTAATGTATTATATAATGCATATATTCCATCATACAATCTTAAATTCTGTTATGAATGATCTAAAGAATTGAACCAAACAAATATAATAATAATAAAAAAAATTGTCAGAGCTATGTATCGTGTAGTATACTGCTTACCCTTTCTTCAACTGCAACTTTTCTGGATTTCCATACAAATTCACAAACTGCTATAACACATGCAACACCCATGCCTCCCATCAATACAACAAATACACCGCCAACATTTGCTAAACCAAGTTCATTTGCTGCTGAACTTGATTTTGATACATCATCCTTAAATTATAACATTAATAAACACAATTAAAAATTTGTTATGAGCTTTATTAAAAGTATTTTAAATCTTACTCTGCACGATCCACCTCCTCGTTTTTCTTTCCACCATCTAGTCTTTAAAATATGTAATCTTCCTTCTTCCTGTAATCTGAGGACAGCACCACTTATGGCTGTTCGATATGGCGAATCTAGTAGTTAAAATTGAATTAACTTTATTTCATTTATACTTTCAATTTTAAAATTTACTTGGGGGCATTGCAATTCCATAGCCCTTAGAATCTAATAAGCTTCCAACCTGTGTTAATTCACAATTACGTTCAATTACATATTCAATTGATGTTGATTCCATTAAGAATGCATAACTTCCTATTTGTTGGAAAGAAAAAAAATTTGATTAATATATAATCAATCGTTTAATGGATTTTTACTTATTCTTCTAATATTTACCCCTAAGTTTATTTAATTATCTCTCAAATAACCACAAAATTATTATTTATGTATTTTTTATGTAAACCAAAAATTAAGAATTTCTTTTTTTAAACCGTATATAAATATTTTCTCTTTTACATTGTACTTAAGCCCAAGGCCATAAATATCTTACCAACCCCTAAATTCATTTTAATAATTTATGTTATTTCTAAACTTTTTTTTTTACCTTTTCCTTTTGTTACTTTGTCAACACCCTCAATGTTGCTGGAAGTAAATACAGATGGTCGTTGTGATTCCATAAACGACCACATTCTTTGGTATGTGGAAAAATTTGAATCCTAAATGTAAACAAAACAATTAAACAATTATGAAATATATTGGTGTTAAGGGACAACACACATACACACACACACACATGAATATTTAACAATATCTGTATTTATATTATTTTTTAGAAGGCACGAACATTGTTGTTAGTCAATACAAGAATTGTATAACATTTAATGTTATTTTCAATTTTATATTCTAATGACGCAAAAGTTTTAATGAATTCATTATTTTTTTATATTATATATATTATTACTGATACCTACAATACGTAATGAAAATCAATATTTTGATTTTTGTGTTCGATTTAGTACAACTCGAATTTTAGGTACACACAAACACTAAATACTTTTTTTTTTAATAAATCTTACATAGAATTTAATAATGAATGTTTTTTCATAAAAATCAATCATTAAACAAAATCAATATCTCCAATGTCTATAATTATTATATAAATCAAACTCATCGTTAAAATGAAGACAAAAATAAGTTTTTCCCAGAGTAATATTATAGTTATAATAATATTCAAGCAGTACATAATTAAATAAAGAAAGATGAATTTACGTCATAACTGTAATTAATAATAGCTCAATAATATCACTAGTATACGTAGCAAGTATGTTTTATTTCAATTCATTCAACAAGCTATTCGTTGTTTTTATAATAAAAAAAATTTACCCTGAAAAAAGATGCAGTACTGCCACCTCTAAGTGCACCATACTTGATTTTTGTTTGTTTGGCAAGATCTTCAGCACTTTCTATTGGTGAATCCATTCTTTCAACAGTTAAAAATGCAGCTAAATTAGCTGTATAAGATGATATCATTATTAATGTGAAGAACCACCACATTCCAGCAACCATTCTAGTTGACACAGCTCTAAATAATTATTAATTTTTAATTTCATTATTAATTCTAAAAATGTTTGTGTTATTTATCTTTAACTTTCCAAATTTTCAAATTTTCTCTTTTTTTTTTTTTACAAAAAATGACGACTAAGTAAAAGTATTATAATTAGTTAATTAATAAAAATGTAATGATTCTAATGATAATTAAAATATAATTAAATAAGTATAAAAATTATGAGATTATAATTTATAGATTTTTTTAATTCTTTTTTGTTTTGTTCTATTGTTTTATAATTTGAAAGAAAAAAAAATCTTATTTTTTATACTTTTATTTTATATTATTTAATTAAAAATAAAAACGTGCTTCGAGTTTTGTGCTTTTCATTATGTATTTTATTATAGAACGCTAATCAAAAGTCTAAATTTATTATTTTATTTATTATGTAGAAGAAAATGGTAAATGGATTAGGTGTTATTAAAGTTGAAAAGAATTATTTATTATCTGTTTACTGATAAGATAGCATTTAGATAATAACGTCGGTACATTGAACTTAGTGAATAAATCTGTTTTTCTTTTTGTAAAACCAACAAATGTGACAAGTGAAATATAATCATAAATAATACGAAATTTTTGGAATTTTAAGAACAAATTTCATAATATCTTATTTCTCTTAATTTATTGAATGTGCTTATCAATTTTCAGAATATTGGTCCGTGAACTTTTAGGCAATTATTAGAATACTTAGTAATACTTGGAGTTATAAGTGTATTTTTTATATTTTTTGTAATAATTGAAATATATTTATCTACTTTAAGTTTTTAATTTTGTTTCATTTATATTTGAAATTCTACTTTGTACAATATATATATATATATATATATATATATATATATATATATTTAGTTATATATTTTAAACACCATGTAATGTTTCGACTTTTATATTCAAAGAATAGGGCGAAAATGATGTATCTCGGTTTGCTGAGCAACAAATACGGAAGTTCAGTTTGAAAGATGTACATCTTGAAAAATTTGACAAAATACCAAAGCTAAAAATGATGTTTTTAGATTTTCTAAGACTTTAAGACTGTGTTACTGTAACTAAGGAATAGTTTTGCAACATAATTCTAGGAAATCGGATTCAACTTCATAGTCTAAAAAAATATTGGTATTTGTTGGTATTTTCTTGAAAAATAATATGACATATATGGATTGGAATTAATTAAAAATGTTAATTTTAATGCATTGTCAATAATCTTAGGTAAATATAAATCTGTACATGAGTGAATGTAACTTTAACAAAATATTTTAATTTGTTAGAATTTTAATTTTACAATAATTTATTCTTGTTGATGTACCGAAGCTATTACTCTAATATTATTATTACATACATAATATGTAAATTGTATATGACAGAATTTTGATTAAATAAAACTTTCACACTAAAAATAAAAAATAAAATAATAAAGTATTATAATAAATACAAGAGAGTCTAAGTAAGAGTCTATAAATAATATAGGATTTATAATTTTCTAATAGAAGAGAATAATTTTTAATTTAAAATTACTATTTTTTTATTGTCCTTTGCTTTATGGATGAAAAATATTTCTTTTTTATGAGTTCTGCTAATGGATCAAATATCATTTAATTTCTATTTGAAATAATTTATATTCTATATGTAGTCATTTGTAATGTTTTTTCGTAATAATATTTTGAATTGTGCACTTGTATAAGACTATTATTATTCTAGTTCTTTGCTATAATTAAAATTACAATTTCAGAAATCTGAAACATTTTGTATACAACAAAAAGCTCATTAATTTTAGAATATGTAATTAAGTTTAATAAAGGAATTTAATTAATGTTATAATGGGTTACAATAAAACTAATTATTGTGGTCTCATTTTGCAGAACTTTTCAAATGTATTAACAAAACTAAATCATATACCACAAAGTTTTATATAAAAATTTAAATTAACAAAAAATGAAAAACAAAAAACAAAAAACCAAAACTTTTATGAAAACATTTCATATAACTTTCCTGGCTCATCAAATAAATAATAATTTTTTTAATATAAACGTGGGCAACCCTTCTCTTTAATTAGGTAGTCATCTTGCACATTTTCCCAAAAACCAAAATTGCCCTTCAATCAACGAAAACGAAATGTTTTAAATGACTGAACCTTTTTATAGTTGATATTTAGCATTAGGTAGATACTATTTATATTTTAAATAATACAAAAACTCCATTAATTTTAATCCAATTAAATCTTAATCAAAGTCTGACATTTGGAAAATCTTTTTTCTCAATTAAAGTTTGTATTGTTGACAAATTTTGAGATTTTTATTTGGTTTCCCTTTTTGGTTTTAATTAATCAGATTTTACATTAAAAAAAAAAGAAGAAGAATAAACAACAAATCAAGCATTTGAATTTGTAAAACTTTTTGTTTAATAAAATAATATTAATAGTAAAGAGTGAGAAAGAGATAGAGTGAAAAATACATATGAAAAAAAACTTATAAAGAAAAACGAATTAAATTCGGCAAAAAAAATGTATTTTGTACACAATTTTGACAGCAGATTAAAAAGCGAAAGTTTGCGAAAAAGAAATATATAAATATTATTAAAAATAAAATATTGTTTCCTTTCAGTTGTTAATTTTCTCTCACGCAAATATTATTAAAATAAATATTGTTTAAAAGAAAAAATAGGAGCAACATAATTATAATATAAATTGTATGTACAAATTAAGTGCGAAGGGTTAACAAAAAGATATCACACACACACACTTGCACACAGATATTTACACATGGACGCAAACAGACATACATCCACAAATTTTTGATCAAATCAAAATTAACATAATAAAAAACTGTTTTCAATTCAAAATCATAAAGGAAGATAAAAGATTATGGATAAAATTAATTAAATTATTAATAAAGAAAATGTAAAAAAGAATATAATGAAGTCTTCAATCCAAAAAACAAAATAAATAAATATTAAAAAGATTGTGCGTTTTTTTTTTGTTTTTCTTTAACTTTTTTTTTCTTGGTTTCCGAAACTTACTTGGGAGCAATATCAGAGCCTTGTTGCATTAAAGATCCGATTGTAAACCAAAGTGAGTTGAGCAATGTAAATTGATTTTCCAAAACTGTTGCATCTCTGTTACACGGATGTGGATTTTCCCACTCAAATGGTGAGAACCTAAAGGGGTAAATATTTTTGGATATTTGAGAGGGAAAATATTCTTGATGTGAGATAAAAGTTAACAAAATAACGTAAAAGAAAAATTAAAAAGAAAACAAGAAGGAAGGAATCGATGAAAATCAGTTTCTCTTTAGTACTTTTCTTCTCTTGTTCAACTTTTAATTTATGTATTTTTATTTAATTGCGGTTTCCTCGAAGCACGTTTTCTGATATTTTTCTATTTTAATTTCTAATATTATTTCCCTGATGGTTTTTGTTTGTTTTTAAAATTAATCTTACTTTGGAAGAAAATCACATCCTTGTTGCATTAGAGAACCAATTGCAAACCACATACAATTCATAAGTGTAAATTGTGTTTCCATTTTCTCAGGATGAGGATCATGTGCGGATGGTGTTGGCCATTCATAAGGTGTAAACCTATTTTATTTTTTTGTTGAATAATTTTAAACAAAAAAACCAATTTATAAAATTACATAAAATAAAAATCCAAAACTCTTTGAAATTAACGATTTTTAAAAACAAAAATTAATCACAAAGATTTGAATACTGAGGATTTCCATCTTATTAGACATTATCATGATTTAGTAACTCAGGTTTTTTTTCTGATATTTTCACTGTAAACATTTTTTATTTTAAATTTTTAATTCAACAAGATCAAAAAATATTTCAAGTTCTGAGTTATGAAGTTGATAGTCACAATTTATATCTAAGCTTTAAAAGATCGTCGACAATTTTATATTTGAAACCGAAGATGAATATTTTACTTAAAGAGCCTTAATAAAATATTAAATCTTATGTTTTGGCACTTTCAAAATCGATCTGAATTTTAGTATTTTAGATGTGACCTACTTTTAAATTTTCTTTTATATATTATCCCCTTTTTCTATTTCATTTTTTTTTTCTTTTAACTTTTCCATATCACAAATCATAAAAAATGGTAACATTTTATTATTTTATTTTCTTTAAAAACATAACAAACGTGAAAATAAAAATATACCTAAAAGTAAGGTATATTATATAAAAAGAACATATAAAAGAAATAAAATATATTTAAAGTCAAATAAAAGAAACACAGAAGAAATAATAAAAAGAAAAAAATCACACTTGATATATATATATATATATATATATATATATATATATATATATATATATATATATATATATATATATATATATATATATATATATATATATATATATATATATATATATATATATATATATATATATATATGTATATACATAGGTGGTACAGGTAACAATATAAAATGCCTTTTCTTTTTCTTAATAAAAAAAATAAAATAAAAACAACTTAAACTTACCTTGCCAAAATGAATAGGAGTACAGAAACACCTAAATAAGCCGTTGCCATATAAATCCATACATCAAGCGACAGTGGTGACAAAAATGAAAATAAATTTGGTGGTTGTTTTACTGGCTTACGGTATAAAACGGATATACCTAAATTCATGAACGGCATCGTAAAGTCAACAACCTAAATTGTGAAAATAAAAACACGAAAGAGTTAAATAATATATTTATGTACAACTGATAAGAAAATATAATATGATCATAAAAATAAAATTAGATAAATATAAAAATTCTACAAAAACAGAAGTCAATGACATTTATAACTTTAAGAGAACTAAAACAATATATAAAGGACCGAAGTCAGAATTTCAACCCATAAGTTCCATTCGAAAAAAGGGATGCGAAAGATTTCAAATGTAAACATATTAAATCTAATTTCAATCAAGTTATCCTAATTACAGAAAGGACTTAATTGGTTTTTTCTTTACTTAATAATATTTAATTTGTATCTTTTCTTATTTGATTTATTGCCAATTAATGTTAAGTTTTTATCCTTTTTAAAATTTTATATATGTTGCTTGGTTTAGAAAATAAGTTTTCAATATAAATTATGTATGTCAAATAATTGTTTTGTCCATTAACTTAAAGGATAATAATAAATATAAATAATAAATTAAAAATAAGTAAAATAATAATTCAAAAATTTTGTTAATTAGAAAAGGAATATTTATCATAAATTTTATTAACAAAAAGGTGATTAAAATCGACTATATTAATTTCAGTGGTTTGCTGTTTCTTAACTAAACTTAAATTTTTTAATGGCTGTAAATATTTCGTGTATTATTGATGAACACCAAAATCTATGTAAATCCGTTACTCGTCATTGTGATCATTTAATAATAAATAAAACAGATTTTATTTATGTTTTCTATACTGGGGTATTAATAAAGCTGCTATGCTAAAACTGAAATTTTTGCTATTTTGCTATTATTGTATTTTTAAACAATAATTATGGTTTTTGCTAAATTAAGATAAAACAATAATTATGAATTAATCAACACATATTTACAATTACAGAATAGAAAGTTTAGGTTTATAAAATGTTGGTGTTTTTTATTCAATTTTTAATTAATGTATATTGTAAACTATTGAACTAATTTTTTTGTTAGAAAATGCCCATTTCATTTTTATTTAATATCTAGCAATTTTTATAACCATATTTTGGATCTTCATGATTCAACCCAAAATATGAAATCCGGCAGTGTAGCAATTCAGACATATATTTCAAAAATAAATAAAGGAAATGAAAATACCGATAATAATAACTTATGAAGTTGAACTTACAGAATAAAAAAAGGCATCTGTCTTTTACTTCTGTATTAATAAATTTGATCAAATTTTGGGTGTGTTACGGTTTAATAAATTGTATTCTTTATTTGCAAATAAACAGAAGAGAAGAAAAATAGAAACATTTTCATTACTTTCTTTGTAATTTTTTCCCCTTTTTCTTTGCTTTTTTTTTTTTGAAGGATTTATTTGATAATAAAATAATTGAATTATTTTATTTATATTTATTTTTATTCTTTACTTTTATACTTTTTATTATTATTATAAGAAACAGATAGAAATACACTTAATTTGTTCTTTTGATTTTATCTAAAACTCTATTATTTAATTTTATTTTCATTTCATAATTAAATAATAATATGAAATATTTTATGAAGTCATTCTTTTTGTATTTGTTTCAAAATTTTATTCATATTCCCTAGTATTAAAATTTTATTTTTGTCTTGTCTTTTATACATCGCATTGTGACGTCATAAAATAAAATAAATTTATCTTATTTCATAAAGAAGAAAAAATAGAAACAAAACAGAATTGTTTTTGTTTTTAGAAGAAAAATGAAAATAAAACATTGAATAAAATGAATAATTCTATAAATAAAATAATGAAGACGCTCAAATGAAATAAAATCTGGGAATAAAAAATTATGAATAATAACAAAATGAAACAACTCACTCACCTGTTCCCTTTCATATGTTATTGTTAAATCCCCAATAGCAAGGTCTGCTCTTTGTTCCAATAATTCTTTTACCATTCCATCCCATTCTCTGGAATATGATGATGAAAAGAAAAAAAAAACAATAGGTATACAAAAGAAAACATTTTTACCCTTAAGAACAGATTTTTGTTTGTTGTTAAGAGCATTATTTTTAAGCATCATTATATTATAACATAACAGTCGAATTATGATTTAAAGTTTTATGTTTTATGTTCATGCTCTGGTTTTATATATTTTAAAATTTAAGATAAAATGAGAAAAATATTTTAAAAAAAATTAATTGGAATAAAACCATAAATTATTTTGCTTGATTAAAGTGAAGCTGATGAATGAAAGACATTCTAACTTTTGATTTTAGTATTTCAGTTATTTCTATCGTTTTATAGTGCTTTAAATTCATCAAAATCTGACCTTAATTTCAAAAGGGTATTGTGTAAGCAGAGATATTTGACAAAATATTTTCAAGAGTCATGTCAAAGTTCAAATTTGACATGACACAGAAGAAGGAAAAAAATGTTACAAAATTTGTTTTATAATTTATAATCATAATACTTTGTAAATTAATTGAAGTACACTTTAAAAAGGGAGTTTTAGTACAATTTAATTTCCATCAGAAATCGCCAAAAGTACAAAAGTATTAAAGAAAAATTAAATTCAATTGAAATTTGTGTTTCAATTTAAATTAATTATTGTTTACTCAAGTTTTTTTTTTAATAGAATAATTAATATTTTAATTATAATTCGTATAACTAGGAGTACTTGATAAAACAAATGAAATTAATATTCGTTTAATTAATTTCAATTTTAATAAACTTGTTTTTATTAGCATTCAAACTACACACACATAAACTAACGTTTATGGGTGGTTTTATACAAGAACTCTAGTGAATTAAATATTGAAGCAATATTCAAATGGAAATAAGATGAATTAATTTTCGCTTATTTTACATTATTTTTTATTTAGGTTAACATTTATTAGTTGATTCTTTACTCAAATTTCTATCTCTTAGAATTTAGAATTTAAATATTGTTGAATAAGAAAGATCAAAAAATATGTATATTTTGACTTACCCAGTTTCTTTGTTGTAACTACCATAACGTCCATCTGGTACCAATCTGAATGTATAATTAAATCCTAATGTTTTTGATATTTCATGAACTAAATCAAAGCCGTATCCTTCGAATTGATCATTACCAATTAATTTTTTTGTTGATTCTTTTATCATGCAATATGGTGCACTCTAAATTTGAGAAAAATTAACAAATAATAATAAAAAAAAATTACTGCTGAACTTAAAATAAAAAAAAATTGTAGCCTACCAAAAGTGTTGTCACCACTAATGTTTTATTCTGCAATATTTCAACAATTTCTTTTTGATGTTCACCATAACTTCTAGTAAAATTCACACCTTGAGTTGAATTCCATGTTCCACTTTTTCTTAATCCAGTTGTTCCCAATTCAATTATATCCAATACAAAATCAGTTCGAAATCCTTGATGATCAAATTTAATGACATCAGTTAATCCACGCATTTCAACCTGTTGATATAAATAAAAAAAAAATTGTTTTCTTTTTAAAAATGATAATTGATATCTGATATGTTTTTTTTTTGTGTTATATTATTATTTCAAAAAATTCTATTGAAATTGTTATATACACAAAATCTTAAATTGCTTTTGAAAATGTAATCTTTCTGCTTCAATTTATCAACTCTTTTAAATTCATCATTCAGCACACGACGAAAGAAAATAATATTATTACTCATTGTAATCGAATAAAATAAAATCTTTTCACAAATTATTCCTTAAAAGAAACCCTTTTAGAAATAATTCTTGACGACACCACTGTATTATTTAATTTATAATAAAATATATGAATAAATTTTAGTATGTATTTACAATTTTCATATAGTTGATTAAACTATACCCATGTGGCCATGTCTCCTGTCCATCACATGATAAAGGATGAATATCGATTTGTTGACTTGTATCTAAATCGTGTAATGCTTTTGCAAATAAATGTACTGCATCGTACATTAATGCTGTTTCCGCCTTTAATAAATAATTTATGAATAGTCAATTAATTAATTATTAATTAATTATTGATATAAATTATACCTTAATTACTGTTGAATTTTCCATTGGTCCAAATTCAATTTTCTTTCCCAATTTTGCTTCTTCTGCAGTCCAATTGTGAATTGTTTCTTGTACTAATGGACTATCAGGATCAACAAGCCTGAATGCTGTAACGTTCGTTCCACCAAATTTAAATTCATCCATATCAACAACATTTAAATCCTAGTAATAATGAAAATATTAAAGACTATAAAAAAAACTGCCTAAAAGAAATACTTTAAGCCAAATTCTAACTTACTAATGATGTAATCAAGTAGCTGTGGTAGTCACTCATCATACCAATCTGTTGAGCTTGCTTAAGGACATCGTATATTTTTTCTGTTGAACAATCCAATACAATATGTGGCTCTCCTGAATTCTTTATCTGTTTCAACAATGGTCTTTAAGAAGTCGAATAAAATGAGAATAAATTTATGAGATCAAATTTTCTTTTCTTTTATGAATATATTAAATAAAACAAAAATTAAAAAAAAAATTATTATTACCGGTAATCACCAGAATCACTTAATTGACGAACTGCAATTGGAAATTCAGTTGCACCATGTGATTTAAGCAATTCTTGTAATCTAACTAGACCCTCATTTGTCTCATAAATTATTGTAAAAGATTTCCATCCCCACGCACGTACTAAATCAACATATGCCTGAAATATTGATGATATGCATAAGTTACATATTGTTGTAAATTCGTTCTCAAACATGCACTTGAATTTTTTTTATGAGAAAACTACGATTTATAACCCATAATTCTTTTGTATGCATTTATTACATTCACTAGAATGAAATAATTTTTCTGTAGTTATTATTTTTTAAAAAATTAAATTTTAATATTTACACAACAAGAGTTTTTTATGTAAAACTTTTATGCATCATTTAGAAGACGATTAGTTCATTTTTTATTTTGAAAAACTGGCACAGAAATTTAGAAATTTTTGCTATATAAGAATTTGGAGTGGTTTAAGTTAAAGTTAAAATTATTTTGAAATAATTTTAATTAAATTAGAATATTACTGTCAAAAATTATTGGGAACAACCAGATCAACGATATCTGAAACTCACAATTTTATTTGATAAGATTTTACTCATAAAATTTTTGTGTAACTTTTTGTTAACCGTCAAATATATTTATTTTATAGATGAAGAAAGATAACTTAAAACAATGGAATGTTATATATAGACATGAATTTGATATAAGAATATCTATATAAAAAACGAGATTCGGTAATGATAATAGATGATTTAAAGAATGTCTATAATATTTTATAACCGAATATAATTTTTGTATGGAAAAAATAAATGGCTGAATTAATACCAAATTTTTATTAGAAAGGAATTGATTTATTTTTTCATTAAATAATATGATCGCGTCCATATAGTTAATTCTTGTACCAAATTCCGTATTTCAATTTTATTTCTCTTCATTGTTGAATAATAATAATAGCACCAAAAGACGACCAAATATGTCTTATATGAGAATTTAATGCTTTTAGTTTTGTTGTTTTGTAGTTTTATATAGTAATGGTGCTTAAGTCTTTATATATTTTCTATTTTAAGTAAACCAATTGGGGTAAAAAAAATATAATAATAATTATAATAATAATCATATAATAGAATAGAATGATAAATAGTAAATTACCTTAGATAAAGTACTAGGATTTGGATAAAGATTAACCAAACAACTCTCTCTTCTTAATCTATAATCCCATCGTGTTTCTAAATGTGGTATCTATACATAAATAAAAATAATTTAATTAGAAAAAATGTATAGAAAGTTCTGTATTATTATGATTAGTTATAGTCATTGGTAGTTAGTTTAGATACAAATTAATCTTTGAGAAAAAATTCTAAATGACTATTAAAGAATATTTCTTTCAATATTTAATAAATTAAAATTTTATTTTTGTATATTTTCATGCAACAAGCTGAATAGTTTTTTACCTCCATTGTATCGCAGATACTTTGTACATGACTAGCCGTTTGTGAAGATTGTGGACCGAAAATTGCTGCAACTCCAGTCCGTAACAAATGACATACTAAAAATTATTATGTAAAAAATATAATTAAATAAATAAATGTACAATATTTATTAAATGTAATTATTTGTTTTAGAAAGTTTAAATTTTAAATTTTAAATTTTAAATTTTAAATTTTAAATTTTAAATTTTAAATTTTAAATTTTAAACAATTTGTCAATTACAACATAAATGATTTATTAATTTAAAACATAAACTTTTCTAATAATGTTCAAAATTTATTTATCTAATAACGATATTAAAATAAGTAATACAAAACAAAATCACAATCAAAGCTTTGAAATCTTATATTTATGTTTATAAAACATAAAAAAGTCTGCTATAGACGCGGAAAAAACAAAAAGAAACAAAAGAAAAAGTTATATAAAGGAGTATGTGTTAGAGTGTAAAATAAAGGAATCAGATATAGGTAAATTTTATTCTAAAATATAATATAAATATATTCATATATATTTCATCACCTCTTTTAGAAGCATGAAAACTGTCCTGAGGCGATATTCTTTCAATTTGAGCCAAAAGTTTTGATCTTGGCAAAACACTTCGGTCTGAATTTATTTTTTCCACAGCATAACGAAATGCAATTTCTTGATGATCATCACCAGGATGAAATAAACCACCTAAAAAAATTATTAAGTATAGTATAAATTATTATTATTATTTTATTAAATATTATTACCTACATCTTATAATATATAAATGTAAGTTTTATCTTTAAGGAAAAAAAAATAGTAAGGAAAGACAGACGTGAAGTACAATAAATAATATTGAGCTTAAAAAGGTTTTATCTTTAAGTAAGTGTATATTTCTTTATGTTTCAAAGGGATCATCGTTTATATAGAAATTTTCTTAAATAATATCCCAAAAAAAAAGTGTTTCTCTTCTTTCTATATTTTATTTTTTTTGTCGTCTTGATTTAAGTTCTCTATTGAAATGGTAGCAACAAAAACGATAACAACAATAACAACAGAAAACCAGAACACAAGAGTCAAGAACATTCTTCTTCTTCTTCTTTTTTCTTTTGCCACTTACAAAACAAAATTTTCTTGTAAAAGCTTTCAAAGTAGTTCACACGATTCTATTCAGTTGTTGTTATTGTAATTTGAATATTACAGTAAAAAAAATGAGGAAAAAGAGAAGAGATTTAAAAATCGTAATCATAACATTTTTAAAAATGAAAAAAAACTGAATTCTTATTTTTTTCTGTTTATAAAAGAAACACTGAGGGATAAAAGAAAAATAATGAAAAATATTGTTTCAATTTTAATTACTGAAGAAAAACAATATTCGTTTTGTATAAAACAAAAAAAATTACGAAAAGCTTGAATCAATTTAAATATTTTTTCCCCTAATTGTACATTATCTACACTAATTATCATAATTCTGTTTAAAATATGTGTGCGCATATTATTATTATTATTACTGTTGTTGTAGTTGTATTGTTGTATTGTTGGCTGCTGTGTTTTCACATCTTGCTAGCAGACATATCATAACAAAAATTTTTAATAAATTACATTTTTTTTTATTTAACCCTCATCATTATACCCTTTATCTTTTTTTCCAAAACTCTCACACTTATTTCGCTTTTTATTATGCTGTATTTAAAAAAAAACCCTTCGTTCACCCGCCTTTACTATCTTAAATTAACTTTTAAAGATAAATGTTATTTGTATTTCTGATTAATTAAGTGAATAATGATTATTATTAGATGCTTATCTTATCCTATCTTATCTTCTCTTTTTCTAAGAAAATAAAAGGTATGTTTGGTAATTAGTTTTTCTGATACTTTATTTATGTATACATGTGTATAGAAATATATGTTAGCATATAAACAACCCCTAATAACTAAATATATACATGAAATGTACTTTCAATGCTCGATTCAAGCAACAAATTAAATTATATACGTATATAAAGCCTATATTTCCTTTAACTCAAAAAAAAAACACGAAAAAAATGAAGAAAAGAAAAAAGCTTAAAAAAAAACCTCCTTGTATACGTAATAAATTATTCTTTAACTTGCTTTTGCGTATATTTTTTTCCTTTGATATCTACACATATACGTTTGAAAGAAGGATAATAAAGAAAAATAAATCTTGTTTGTTGTACTAAAGAAAGTAAAAATAAAATAAAAAAAAAACTTGAAAGCTTTTCTTTATTTATCCTTCAATAGACTAATTTTTATTTTTTAAAATGTTTCTCGCAAACAATTCTAACCAAATTTATTTATTTTTTTACTTTTTTTTCACAGTAAAGGCAAAATGTTTTCATATTATTCATACACAGTCATAGTCTAATGTTACAGAAACATTTATGTCGAAGAAAAATATAATAATTAATGAATTAAAATCTACTTACCTATTCTAATAACATCAGGGAGAGCATCGCCTTGGTGCACACCAATTCCAATAAAAATAATAAATAACAAAATGATTTGTAACATTTTTTTAACAATTATCAATTAACAACACTTTATTTATTTACATAATATATTTATCGTTTTATGTTTTTACTTAATAAAATAAGAATAATTTCTTTATAAGAAAGAATCACCACTATAAAAATTACTTTTTTATTTTTTTACAAGAGATCACAATGGATGCTGTGCTTGTTGTTCTCTGTCTGCTATTTTCACGATGTTTACTGGAAGTTGGAGAATATTATTTTGGCGCAGTCGCAAATAATAACTTTTATATATGAAAATGAAAATGGAAAAAAAAATGTTTAAAAGGAATATCAATTAGAATTGTATTTGTGTATGGTGTATGCAAATGTGTTAGTACATGTGCGAAAATGTGTGTGCGAATTTGTATATGAGAAGATACACTGTAACTTTGAATAGACTAAAATAACTGAGCTTGGAAAATTAAGGAAGAACTTTTCTTTTATAACTGAAGAATGAAGTACAAATTTCCTTCGTTTTTTTTTTTTTGTTACTTGTTTTCTTTTTCCACTTTTTCTTATTTTCTTTTCTTTTCTTTTCTTTTCTTTTTTTTTTTGCTCTCATGAGTAAAAAAAAGTTTTTGATGGAAACTTTTTCTTAAGGATTTTTTTTTATAATAATAAATAATAGAGTTTGACACATTTAACAATTTTATTTCTTCTTTTTTTTATCTTCCACAAGGACATTTAAGGTTTATCAAAAAAAAAAGTATAAAAATTTCTTATACTTATGACTTGTGTCTTGTCAGAACTTCCTAACTAACTGTAACTGATAATGGAGAGAATGAAAGAAGATAAAGAGTTTAAATGGATTTAAACATTTTCAATTTACTTATTTCTTTTTTATTTTGAAAACGACGCTTTTTTACGTTTAATGATAATGATTAATGAGAGTGAATGGGGTAACGTTTTATATATATGTATAAAAAATAAACTTTAGCAAAAATTTATAAAGGATTTTGATTGTCAAATATATGCAGAATATGAAGAATATTTAACGTAAATATATTATAGGGAGATATTTTTATAAACATAATTTTTGGTATTATATATAGTTTCATTTTCCATTCCATAAAGTGAAATTGCAGAGATGTTTTATAGGTTTGAGAAGTTATGTCAGAATTACACGTCAAAAATAATATATTGAAATTTTTGTGGTTTTGGTTTATTATAGATATTAAACATGAAAATGTTTTATGTTCACTTTTCTAAAAAAAAAAAGAGTCTAAAAACCTCTATCCTTTGAACTATTCGATATTGAAATTCTTTCAACTTGCCAGTTTTACTTTTAAATTCATCAAAATATTTTAAGAAGAGGGTGTCAATGTAGGTATAAATCTATTCCATTTTCATTCAATTTAATTTATTATCAACTTCATGAAAAGTTAGAACTTTAATCTTATTCTTAAGCAAATTCTATTCAAGCGTATCAATTGAAAAATAAACATCGATTAATCGTTTGAACAAAATAATAAATTTTATAAAATTATATAAAATATATTTTTGATGAGGGATTTTTGATTATAATAATTGTTAAAATGTGTTAATATTTTCGAAAAAAAAAAAATTAAATTGAAAAGAGATTTTTTGGTATTTTTGTCCGTCAGATAAAAGTTTATTATATATCTTGGTACGCTTTTAAATTTTTATTTTTTATTATTCAAGAATTTATAATTAGAAATACACACACACATACACACAAAGGCCTTTTTTTTTTAAACATAAAATTTCCCTATCACTCTTCTATACTTATTAAAATCATTAATATTCCAATCATAATTTTGAAAAGTATTATTTATTTATTGAATTAAAAAGTTTCGATTTTATACGCAATAAAATAAATTTAATTTGAAATTGAAAACTTCCATTACCTTGAGAGATTTGAGTTGATATTAAAATCTAAATATAGATAGATAGATAGATAGATGTCTCTTTTATAAATTTGATTGACATGGATTTACAGATTTAATTCTTTTTATAATAATTGAGAAAAATATGATCAAAGGCAATACGGTGAAAACTTCTAAAACACATTAATGTTAATACCATAGTTCTTATCCTCATATGCGATGATAAAATTCTAGACAAAAAATTTTCCTCACGTTTAATAAAATATATAGACAAATATATATAAAGTATATAGAGCTTCTCAAACACACTTCTTGTACTTCTTTCTGTTTCCATTCTTCTTTTATTATATATCTTTTTTGAATTCCACAAATGCGTTTATTTGAAAATCCTGATCTTACTATTCATAACAGGATTTTCCTTTTCTTCAATAAAGAACAGAATAAATCTTTGAAAATATATATATAAATTTATCTTCCATCAGTCGAGTCTTACCATAAAAATTCATAATTTTATCCTTATTTATTTATATATATTTCTTTATGAAATTTTATAAAAAGAAAAAACGATATATTTAGAAATTGTCAATATTTATTCAACTTCATCATACACTTGGTATCATAAGTGTCCAAAAATCTACAACAAAATTTTGATTATAAAAAACTTGTATCGGTATAAAAACTAAATCATGAAGAAAAAAGCTATTGAAATTTACATTTGAATTGAGGTCAATATATATCTACTACTTTTAGTTTGCTGCATTTTCTATCTTATAATGTTAGGAAAAAGTACACACAATCTTTTTAAGATATATATTTATTTATCTCAAGCTTTTTTGAATACAGGATACGGAAATAGTTTCCATTCGGTTTATACTATAAAGATCATATGCTATAATTTAAAAGTTACAACATTGCAAATTGTATAGATCAAAAGTACCACTTGGGATGTCTTCAATTCATATATATATATATATATATATATATATATAATGGATTGAGTTTCTACATTTTTGTTTCAACTTCAGGAAAAAGAAGAATAAAGAAAAACCGATTTGAACAAAAAAATTAAAACGAAAAAAGAAAGTAAAACTTGTTCAAAAGTCCCTGGAGACATTTTTATGCTTTCTGTTTTGGAGAGAAATTCCTAATATTATATAATCCAAGAAACAGAAGATAAAGTTTTATAATCATATATTTAATTGAAATTCAGTTTAAGAAAAGAGATTATGGTTTATTTTAATGCGATTAACACAATTAATATAATCTAACAAATAATTCAAAGAATTTTGTTCAAGTTCAAGGGCTAAATGGAATATTTCTGTTGTGTTAAATCCTTAAATTAGTTTTCTAATTTTTATAAATTGTTTATTAATTACAAACAAAACATAATCAATGTTTAGTTAATCTTTATATATATTTTCCAGTATCTTGAACATACAGTAAATTCAAGTAAAAGTTGCTTTTATTTACTGATAGTTAAAATTAATTATTTTTCAAAAGTTTAACAAAACGTATTTTAGTTACATAATTACTTTCATTTAGAAAACAAAAGTTTTCTATTGAAAAAATAGACAAATGAAATGATATTAGTATTAAATAGAATGTTTATCGTTAAATTTTAAGTTTGTTTTGGTGTAAATTCAATAAAAAAAAAGCTGTAATTAATGAGAAAAATTGGGATTCTTATCGTTTGAGCGTTTTTTTTCTCTATTAACGAAAATAATAATCAATTTCCACATTTGATGGTTTTTATTTAAAAAGAATAAAATAAAATAAATTTTATGTCAAATACTTTTACTTCAAAATTCATTAAATGTTGTTATAATTTTTTTTTTTTTGAAAAAGGGGAAGAACGAAATAAACTAAATATTTCAATTATAATTTATATAATTTTTGTCCAAATAATAATTAGGAAGTCCCTTCATAAAAAAAACAGTAAACAAAAGAGAGAAAAATCTTAAATTTAGAAGAAAGCAATATAATATATAAATGAATGGAGATTTCTGAATGTATAGATAGGGTAGGTCTATAAACCTTTATCTCTATTATATTCATACGTGTTTCCGTAGCTCTATCACATTTATACGTGCACTACTATACTCTATTTTATACTTTTTATAAATTTATCTGTATATATATATATATATATATATATATAGTGATGAAATATGTATGGTAGACCAACCCCCATCGATAAGCTTTTAAACTTTTAGACATATACAAAATTGATATTCAAACCTAAAATATGAAAATACATACAGATATACGTTTTTAAACCACATATTGGAAAATAGAAAAATCTATACAAATATATATGTATGTGCATATATGTGCATATGTATATTTAAAAGCAATATGTTTATAACATAATATAAAATTGCATTACAAAATAACGATTTTCTGTAAAACAAATTTCTATTACAAAAAACCGGAAACAACTTCATCTTTTTATTTTTTCTCTGACTTTCCTCTATATATCTATACTTTAGACTAGAACTATAAGCATACTAAAGTAGCAACAACAACAAAAAAAGAAACGATATTTATATAATGTTTTATTTTTAAAACACTCCAAGGATCAACAAGACGAAGAAGAAGAAGTTGAAGAAGAAATAAAATAAGAAAGTAAGAACATTTTGGTATAGGAAGGAAAATCTTATAATGTAAGACTCTTATATAATAGTCTTGTGCTAAATAAATTTTTATCTATTTATTTATCTATGTATATTTTTCTAAAGAAAAAAAAAAAGAGCAGATAAAATTTTCTAATATAAAATAATATAATTATAAATTTTGTTTTATTCAATTATTTTAATTTCCTTTAATTTATTTTTTTAAATTATATAAAATAATAAAAATGAAATTATTCTATGATGATGACGTATATATTTTCTTAGACTAAAAAACATGAATAAATTTATTAGATGAAAAAAAAAACAACTTCTTTTTTTCTATCGAGCTTTTTATTTCTTTTTCTAGGAAATGGACTCAGCTGGTGGTTAGAAAATTCAATTGTGAAATTTAAGCTTATAAGCAGAATAAAAAAAAAAAAAAGAAAAAAAATTTGTATAATTTTAATAATAATAACTTTTCTCTTTTTCTTTATTTTTTTTTTCTTACGCGAATAATTTCAATGTGAAAGAAAATGTTCACAGGAGATTTTAAAAGAAAATTATTATTACATTATAATTATTAAGGAGCGTGAAAATGTAAAAAATTGATGAATTTTTTATTCTTTATTTTTTTAACTTTTGTTTGAATGTTTTGTAAAAAAAATAATTAATTAAATTCTATAAGAAAATTTATGAATATCGCACAAAAGAAAATTAAAATAATAAAAATATTTTGTAAAAATAAAACCAAAACAAAACTCTCACTTTTTTTGATTAAACACAATTTCGTTGCACAACACAAAATAACTCTAATCGCAATAATGAATATTTAACTGAATAACAAAATCATTAAAATACTAATCCAAATTAAAATGGTATAATCATAACATTAAGGTCAAAGTGACAAAAGCAGTGACGTATGATGTAAAGTGAAGTAAATCAAATAATTTAAATTAATTTGATTCTGTTTGTTTTAATTTTTAAATTTATTATAGAAAAATAAAGATTTATACTTTAAGTCTACGCAAGAAAATTTAGTCGTTATATTCAGACTAAACTTAATTTAATGTAACTTTTTAAAAAAACTTTTTTATTCGCATTACTAAATTAAGTTAAAAGTTAGACCAAAAAAAAATATATATATGTGAGAGGGAAATCTGTGAAATTTTGAATGATAATAAAATATGATTTATTTGTATCTAAATTCTTTATAATCATTTAAAGTTATGATAATACTTTAAAATCATCTTAATTCGTCTCTGATCGCATTCGTGTTCGATATGAAAATGTAAAATAACAAAATAACAACATATAAATGATTGGAGAAATGACGACCTATAATTAAACTTTAGCCTATATAAAATTATCTTTCTTCAGGGGACTATAAGTGATAAGAAATTATAAATTATGTTTACAAAATTATTTTAAAATTTACATGTTTGCATTATTTGATTTAATAGAAATTATTGTAATTTGTGTATGATTAGAAAAAAAAAACAAATTTGTTAAGGATTAATTCTAAACACTAAGATAGTGATCTTTTATTTGGCATCTGCTTTATTCTTGCCTTTGCTTAAAACCTACTATATTTACTACATCCACATCAAAGATAATATCATTTATTAAATAATATGAAAAATAATATCCTTTTTCCCATTATTTACCTCACTCATCTGTTGTATCTCTTTTTCTCTCGCAGCTTTTCCGTTCTATATTTTATAATAACCACAAATATTGATTTTCTTATGCACGACGTCAGTTTCATTTGCATTTTTATATCCAAACAAAGAGATTAAAATTCAGTAGTTATATATAAATATAAATATAGAAAGAAGTAAAAATGATATTGGCATCAATAGAGAAAGAAACAATAATGATAGAATCGGAAATTATTCAATTTGTTTCTATTATTAACATCAATTGCTCACCTGTTTGAATAAATTGAATAAGGATAGAAATTCTGTAATTGGAGCTTATATACCATTGTGCATGCAATTTTCATTATGTATATTTAATAGAAGCGAGGTTCATTCTTTTGTTTAGTTTTATTTATTATGCAAATAACAAAAACTTTTCTATTAAAAATGAAAAGAAAATCTCTTTTGTTATAGGTTTTTTTTCACTAAATCAATGTACGACTACATGTTTAATATAAAGTTTAAAAGTTTTGCTTTACATATAAAAATAATTAAACATACACGAAAAATCACTCTTTTAATGTGCAAGCCATTTAATTTATAAGACTGAATGAAAGAGGCGCACAAATTCAAATTATTTTAATCTTCTAAAAACATTAAAAAGCTTTGCGTTTAGATGGATTTTATGTTTTCTTATGTTATATATGGCATTCTAAATATACACATATTTGTATGTACATACTACATATATAATTACGTTAAAACACAATTCCACTCATTTATGTTGTTGGTGGTAATTTTATTTTCTTTCATTTTTTTTTTCAATTTTATCAAAACAGATTCTTTTTATTTTTTTAAAATTTTCAATTTTATTCGTGTTATTTTTTTTTTTGGTTTCATGCTTAAAAAATTCACAATTCAAATTAATGTATAAAAATAAATTAATTTTTTTTAAAAAATAAAAAAAAAGACGACGATTTAATATTGGTTAAATGTCTCTCTTTTGGCCTTGTATTATTATATACTATATTATATATATATATATATATATATATAGAAAGAGTGAGAGAGAAATAAGCATAAGCATAGTAGAATTTATATTAATACCTTCCATTAAAAAGTAATCCTTATAAAAGCAAAAATTCCTACAATGAATTAATTCCCTCATTCTTAATCGACAAAAATTCATCTTCTCTCATTCTTCTATTATAATAAAACATCAAGGACAAGAAGAACATTAATTGACATTACTTCAGTGAAAATTTTCAATTTTCAGCATTCCATTTAATTTTTTCTTTTATAAAAGCGTCAAACAAAAAAAAAATGGGCTTTCATGTCAACACTAAAGAAGTTAAATATTCGTTTAATTTGATTTAATTAAGGATTTATATATCCTTTACAATAAAATATATAAGCGAAAACGATAAAACGATAAAATCACGTATTATATAAAATTATTATTATTACAGCCATTTTCTTTACGGAATGGGAAGAAACTTTCAATAAAGATGTTGAAGAAAAAATGAAAATGTATAAAAAAAATCTGAAAACTTTGAAAATTTTTAGTAATAAAAATATGTTAAAGAATTTTCAAGTGAAACAATAATTTATATCATCATATAAAAATAAGTTCAGTACTTAAATCAAAATAGATAGTTTAGAAAAGAAGCGAATAAAAATCTAAACTAAAAACAATTATTGTGTACACCATATGTGTAATGGAACAAATTCTTAATATTATTATCATTGAGAAAATGAAACGTATTTAAATTTATTTAATTTTGTCTACCAAAAAATATTTATATAAATATACAATAAAATATTTATTTAAATTTTATTTTTATAAACTTTAAATATAGTTAATCCTTTATGAAGGCTGTACGTATTTCACTTACGTTTGATTACAACTTTAATTTTTTTAAATAAATAGTTTTTTATATGACCAGAAAATTATATTTTGTAAAAAAAAACTCTCGAAATATTATATAAAATTTGGACAATATAATTTATAATTCGGAATGAGATTTTTATTACAATACAAATAATTACTGAAAACAGTAATTAGTGATTTTCATTGAATCACTAAATGAAAAAAAAAAACACTTTACTTTTTATTTGAAGTCTTATATTTTTTGTCAAAAAATTTAACGATTAAAAAGCTTAGACGCTGATTATTATTATGATTTCATTAACATTATTTTGTTGTAATATTTCAGCTGGGATGCACTATTTTTATATCCTTATTTATATCACTTATCAAATAACATACTTTAGTTGTTATATTTTAATTGATGTGCACCATTTTTATATTCTTGTTAGTATTATTTGTAGTATTGATCTAAAAAGCTTAAATTAAAACTTAAGGGAACATTTTATAGGAAATGTGTAAGAATTCAAAGCTTTATTTTTATAAAAAAATTTAAGAAAATATAAAGAAGATCCATGTTACCATTTTCTGCATAAGTTTAAATTTAGTATTTAAAATGTGTTTATAATCAAGGGTACATAAATAGAAGGTAAATAATAAATGTAGTTTTTACTTTTTATTACAAATATAAAAGAAAATAAATGATCGAAGAAAAATTGGTGTGAAAATATAAGCTTTATACAGTAGATATAAAGGAAGAGTTTAAAGGTTATTCACCAGATTTCACCTTGTATTTCAAATTGTAATGTCGGTCGATTTTAAATGGCGATTACGTCATGTGGCTTTGTCAACAAGCGTGCCTTTTTCACCGTAAACTGCCGCATCGCAACAAATTGAAAATTTTTTTTATATATTTTATTTTTGTTAAAGGAAAATTTGTCTTAATGTACTTAAATGATAAATGATTTCGCGTCAACGCGTTTCATTTGGGTGTTTGTGTTTGACTTTATTATATTTATTTACAAGGGAAACGACGTCCAAATATTGCTGAATTAAAATTAATTTATGTGATGGGGATAAATATTTATGAGAAGAATCTAATTTTCAAGAGAAACAGATCGATCTTCATGTTTTGTTTTTTAGACCACTAAAGAAAAAGTTTTTTAATAATATAAAATGTTCAATCATTATATATAACATTTATACGACTTCATACAAATCATTGTATATTTATTTTTAAATTCTGCCATCAAGTTTAAACAGTGTGATGTGATGTTAACCTAAATATTTTCTTTTGCACCTGCTTACAAGTTTTTCATATACAATTCCTTTAATCATAGTTATACCTATATAGTTACCTATAGAAAACATTTTAGTTGATTTATTTAATTTTTAAAAATTAGATTTAAATTTAGTATAAAGTTTTGTCTTTGTATTTTCTTTTCTTTATATTTTTTTTTTTCGGCTTTTAAAAAAACTGACACATTTGAATATATTTATTTCCTCTGTTTTTGTTATTTATTTATTTAATTTATATGTTTATACTATTTAAGAATTTTTATCACATAAAACAAAATATTTAAGTATAAAATAAGGATAAATCCTTTTATAAATATTTAATTTAACTTTTTTTCTATTATAAACTTTTTTCATGTGAAAAAGGATTCTTCTTTAAAAGCAAAATTTAATATAAACCAAAAAGTGTCGTTAAAATTAACATTCCAAACTCATTTCATAGTATAGTTTGTTAAAAATATAAATTAACTTATACATACACTTTCATACATACATTCATGCATACATTACATATATATATATATATATATATTATGTAATTTAAACGAAACATTTAAAAATGTATGCAAATAATAACTTTTAAGAGACAAAACAAGAAAAAAAAAAGTGAAAGAAGAAAAACTAAAACACGGAAAGAAAAAAAAAAGAGATGATATTCATTCATAAAAATGTATTCTGGTCAGTGTGAAATACTATAGAATTTTCCAACATCTCATACCATCTACTCAACACATATGGTGTCATCACTATACAGTTGAATTGAAAAAAAAAACTCTTTGAGAAAACTCATTTATATGTGTGTATGTATGTGTGTATGGATGTATATACAAAATATACGCGAGTATAAATATAGTACCAACCAGCTGTTAGAAAATTATATACAAGTTAAGAGATCACGTATTGTAACATTGAAACGATAATATTGTTGACAATGATGATGATAAAATGACCAGAAACCAATCAATTGTTAATTGAGAACATAAAACGATTTTTAAAATTGTGTGTTAAACTTTTATAATTAATTTAAATTAATGTTAATGAAAAATGTAAACGTGACATACACAACAACATCATATTTAATCATTTTTAGGACCAAAATTATATTAGGTCACGTTGTCAAATGGTAAACCAAATTATTTCTTTTATAAGTGCACTCGTCCATATATATATTTGTTGCTATACATCTGAATGAGATTTAAACTCATCACATTTTAGAAATATAAAATTTTGATAGAATTTATTAACGATTTTATTCTATCTTTATATATGTTGGTACATATAAGTTGTCTGTAAAGTAAATAAAAAATTTTGTGTCTTCGACAGTTAGTTTAATTTTTACGTTTGTGCAAGTGCAGTCATGAAAATTTCCACTTGGTTTATTTTATTATTGTCTAACTTAATTTGTGTTATTTATGGAAAAAAACAAATTCCAATAGGTAAATGAACAAAAAAAAACATTAATTTCGTTCATTTGATTTTCGTGTTTTAACTGAATAAGTGAAAAAGTTTATATTGGTTTTCAATTTAAATTTTGATTTTGAAAAATACTTCAACTTATTCCTAATTTATTAACATAAAAATTGATAATTTATCGTTTGTAAATAATAAAAAATCATTGGAATGTTTGAATACATACATATTAATTTATTATTATTATTATTATTCAAATTGTTAAATGTGCAATTATTCTAAATATAGAAAATTTATAGAATTCAAATGAGATCACTGCATACAATTGCATTTGTGAATATTTGAAATGAAAACTAAAGAATTTATAAAATTGTTTTAACTAACATCAAATTTTATTTGGTATACTAAAAATAAATAATATCACTTTGAGTTTTTATCTAAGATTTAATGCAATTACATACCTACATAAAAAAAAGCTAAATGAAACTAATATTTGCTTTTAATTATAATTAACAAAATTATTTTATTTTATTTATATAATTAAAAATTGGGTGAAAGTTTATTATACATTTTATATTTATTGTTTATTAAATTATAATTAAACGATAAAAAAAAATATTAATAAAATCAAATAAAATACTGCAAAATAATTAATTAATATAATTTATAAATTTGCTTTAAAGTTGATAAAGATTAATGAATTGAATTTATTTTAATATAAAAAATATGTTGATCCTTTTAAGGCACATCCCACAATGCCATAATAATACAGTATTATATTAACACATTTAACAAAAGTTAAAAATTTTGGAATTCTGTCTGTACAGTAAAACAACAAAGTTTGACTTTAAATCTATTTTTAGATTTAATTTAATTGATTCTTGCCCATCATTTACCATACCATTTTAATTTTAACTAAATAAAATACTCACTTTAAGGCGCGGTTTTGATTTTGACGCCAAATTGTCAACAGATTTTTTAAAAAATATTTAAAAACACAGAAAAATCATAAATTAGTTTGTTACAAAAAAACTCAAAACCCGCTTTTTCAATTTATTCTCTTCCCGGTTAAAAACAAAAACTTTTAAATATTTAATAGCTTTATAAATATTACATCAATTTATAATTAATTATTATAAAGGAAAGTTCAAATTTTAATAATAAATTAGAAACATAATAAATGTCTCACGATCTCAACCAATAACACGCCTTCAAAGTTCAACAAAATGGATCATTTTCAAAAAATCATAAGATGTAAAATAGTTTAAAAAAAAAACTTCCAGTGATTTAAAGATCATCATTTATCTTTGATTCGTACTATTAATTTATCGGATAATATAATATTTGTTGACAATTTAACAAGAATATTATTTAATTACACAATATTATATTTTAGGTGGTATTTTCAATAACGAAAATTCTGAATCAGAAATTGCATTTCGATATGCAATTCATAGAGTGAATATTCATGAGAAGTCGTTTGAATTGGTACCAATTATTAAACATGTTTTAGAATATGACAGCTTTAAAACACAGAAAACTAGTAAGTTTTGAAATAAATAATAATTAATTCTTATTTCAATATTGTAATTTATCGATTTATGAAAATGCGCAATCAAAAAAAAACAAGCGTTAAAGAATAGAATAATGAGAAAAGTTATAGAATGGGAATTTGTTTATAAAGCCTTTATTGAATGTAAAATCCTGAAATAATTGAATTGTTCATTATAGCTCAAATTTTTTACACAAAATATAAAATCTTAAAATTCAATTTTAATAATGCAATATCCTTATTCTTTTGTATTTGAAAATAAGAAAGAAAAAAATTCTTTTATTTCAAAGTATGAAAAAAACCAGAAAACAAATTTCTATAAAGTGAATAATTTCTATAATGTTTTCAATATTATTTAGGAAAATAAAATTTGAAATATCATTTCCCTTCGAAAATTTTATTTATTAATGAAACTGTTGAAAAAATGTTGATTCAATATAATTCGGTTTAATTGAAAAATTTTGTGAATTACAGAAAATTCATAATTAATTTTTTTTTTCTTTTAATTTCCGTTTTTAATTAAAACAGTTTGTGAATTTACATCAAATGGTATTGCTGCTTTATTTGGACCAAGTTCAGTAAGCTCAACTGGTAAGATAATAAGATTGAATAAATATTTTGTTATTATTAAATTTGAAACCGTAAACAAATAATATTAAATTAATTTAAAAATTTCTTTCAAATTTTATGGAAAACAAAACATATAAATAAAAGGAATAGCTGAGTCTATGTGCAAAAATTTCCAAATTCCACATATAATGTCTCATTATCAATGGCCAGAAACATTAAGACCTGTATATCGTCCTAATTTAATGACATTCAACGTATATCCAGACAGCAATTTACTTGCGAGGGCATTATCTGATCTTATTGTAGATTATAGTTGGAAAAGTTTTACAATTATATATGAAAATGATGAAGGTATGACAGACTAATAAGTTTTGACATAAAAACGTTTTATTTATTGCGGTTGTTTTTCGTTTTTTGTTTGTTGTTGTTGATGCCATGGTTGTTGTTGTTATTGTTGTTGTTGTTATTGTTGTTGTTGTTATTGTTGTTGTTGTTATATACATTATTTATAAATATATAAATATATAGGTTTGGCAATATAAAATTTATATATTAAGGAGTAGAGGGACATAAGAAAAGTGTCGCAGGTGATGTTCTTTTTACAGTTTATTCCATCCAATCGTTTAATTTTAAATCAAGAACAAAAAAGAAAAAAGTATTTATTTTAATTTTTTAAAGGAAAAGAGAAAAAAAAAATGTATCACAAGTAATTTATGTTAATAAAATAAAATTTATTCAACATAATCCTTAAGCCTATATAATAACCTTTCTTATTTATTAAAGTTTTTTTTTATATATATTTTATTTAAATTTTGACAAGTTAATCGTAATAAAAGGTATACATATTTACTAAAAAAAAATAATAAAAAGGTTAAAATACAAAAATGACGCCCTTCATCGTCACAAACATTTCATAATATTTTTAATTCTAATTTTTTTTATTTTGTTTTATTCTCCCGGTATCTTATATCATATATTTTAATTATCCATACTGTTTGTTTACAGGTAATCTCATAGGATTAATATAAAAAAAAAGTTTACTCATAATTTTACTTTGAATAATATTTGTTTTAAAAATTTAGTTATGAAAATCCGTGGTTAGCATAATTTTTTTTAAATTCATTTTGAAATGATATAAAATCAATCATTTAGTTAATTTTTTATATTCAAACATTGTCTCGTGAAAGTGGAATGAAAATATAAATTTTCATGAAACGAAGATTTTCATGAAGAACAAAATCTCATTCCAAAAATTGTACGCAACTTAAGTAAGAAAAATTGACTTCAAATGTGTTTTTAATACAAAACATAAATAAGAAAATAACAAACCATAAAAAAGAGACATTGAAGCATGCAGCAATAAGAAAAAGTGGTTTCTATTTAATGGTTTGAGTTTGGAATTGGTTATACATATTTTGTACATAAAGAAAACCCTTTCATTTTTTTTCTGAAATTCCTAATCACATCAAAAAATTATAAAAAATTTACAAATATACTGAATTGTTTTTATTCAATCCAATTTATTTCGGTTGCTTTTATGGAAATTATATTTTTGCTTTTTTTCCTTTTCTTTTTGCCTTTTTCGTAGAAGTAGGTAATTAATTTAATAACCGACCCTGCAAATTCATGAAATATCGTAAATTCTGTTTCCTTTTTTTCTTCATTTATTTATGAATTAACGGGTTATGCCTTTCATTTAATATGTAAAAGAAAACCTTAGGGGATAAATTGCATTTTCATTTGTATTTTCTTTATTTTTAAATATTTTTTCTTATCCTTTTTTTTGTGAAACCAAAATATAATTTATTTCAATTAAAAAAATTAAATTTTAAAGGACTCATTAAATTAAAAGATGTCCTTCAAATACATGGACCTAAGGATCATCCAATAACAATTAGACAAATTGGCGAAGAACCTGATTATCGTCCATTATTCAAAGAAATACAAAAATCTGGTGAAGGACATATAATACTTGATTGTAATCCAGATAAAATTTTAAATATTTTACGTCAAGCAAGTGAAGTAAAAATGTTAGGTGAATATCAGGTTTGTCGTGTTTCTTTTTAATGAATTTATAAGTAATACAAACTTGGATTGATTATTTTCGATAAATTATTCTTAGAGTTATATAATAACATCATTAGATACACACACAATTGATTTTGAAGAAATAAAATTCGCACGTTCAAATATTACAACATTACGTTTATTTGATACAACAAGTTTTGCACTTAGTAATATTGTCAATGATTGGGAACAAGGAGAAAAACGTGTACATAAAACATTTCATATTTCAGCAGAACATGCAAAGGCAAACCAAATAATTTTTACTTAAATTTATTATTTATTAAATTGTTCTTGTTATAATAGTTTATCATTTACAGACAGAGTCCGTTCTTATGAATGATGCTGTTCATCTTTTTGCATCCGCAATTAGAGAATTACATAAACAGGAGAATATTAGTGCAATGTCTATTGACTGTGAAAATCTAAGTATTTGGCCTCATGGAAAGGCGATTGCCGCTTTTCTAAAGGAGGTAAGTGTGTTTCAAAGTCGCACCCTTTTTTTTAAATAAATCACTTAAAAGTTGTTAGTGTTAAGGCACATTGATCGATTAATTGTTTATGTCGCAGTGCGTTATTTGTAGAGGTTTAGCTTTTAAAGAAGTTCAACTTGATAAATGTCTATTTCATCTTTTTACTTGTTTAGAAACAAAAAAAAATTACACTTTTTTGTTAAACGCTTCAGATGTTAGTGTATTTTTTTGTTCTTTCAAAATTTATTTAAAGCGTAAAGAAACTGGAGTTAGTGGAACTATAACATTTGACGATGAAGGTCGTAGAAATTATTTCAAAATAGAAATTATTGAATTATCAAAAAATGGCTTAAAGAAAATTGCAACATGGGATCCACTAAATGGTGTTAATTATACAAGAAGTATGGGTGAAGTGTATTCAAAAATCATTGAATCATTCCACAATAAAACATTTGCTGTTGTTTCACGAATTGGAGCACCTTTTTTAATGAAAAGGTAAAATAGAAGTACTTTTTATAATTTAATGCAAATCTTCTAATTTTGATTTTTATTTTTATTTTTGGTAATTTTAAAGAACCCCGAAAGATGGTGAAGTACTTGATGGTAATGCAAGATTTGAAGGATACTCATTAGATCTGATTGATGGAATATCTAAAATTCTTGGATTTAGTTATCGTTTCGAACTTGTACCAGATGAAAAATATGGATCATACGATAAAACCACTAAACAATGGAATGGTTTAGTAAAACATCTACTTGATCGAGTAAGAATAATTGAATAGATTTATTTTAAGGTTAAAAATCAAAATTTGAGTCATTGAACTTATCGTTCAACCATCTTAATCCACTTAACAAAACCATAACAAAAAAAAAAGCCATATTATGATATGACATAAAAGCGTTCATGAATCACGATTAATAGTCATCATCATACTATTTGATAAAACGTTCTATTTTTTATATATACATATATAATATATTTGAAAAGAATCTTCATTTCTTACTTATATTATATGCGTACCTGCCTAGTTTCTAATGTGGATATATCTATATAAGTAGCTCACATTTAAATAAATCACCATAAACGCATTAATATCAGATTTTTCTTCATATAATATTTATAACCTATTTGGAGTATATATATGATAAACACGCACACACATATGACTACTGAAATAAATACTCGTGCACACATATAGTGACATCCAATCCAATTCAACCAGCCAAAAATCAAAACCAACCAAAAATAATAACATTATCATATTGAGGTGGAATATTATTATTAAAATATTCATAATTCATAATTCATTTCTTTTTGTATTTTTTGTTTTTTTTTTATTCCCTTTTTTCTATCCTCATATTTTTCTTATATATTTAAATATATCTTTTTTTATTATTATTCTATATTTTTCAGAAAGCTGATTTTGCGATTTGTGATTTGACTATAACATATGAAAGACGTACGGCTGTTGATTTTACAATGCCCTTTATGACATTGGGTATGTACCCATTTTTTTCTTGTAGTTTTCCTTTTTCTCTGTTTCTATCTTTCTTTCTTTCTTTCTTTATTTATTTTTTCACTCAAAAGACTTTTTCATTCTCTTCTTATATTTTATATTTTATGGTGAAAAATAAAAAAAGATATATTTTTGATTTGATTATTTAGATAAACTAGAGTGAAACCTGAATCGGAACAAACCGCTAACCGCATGAACCGTACAATTTTTTTTTATCATCAAAAATGTACTGAACCTGAATCAAATCACTTTTGCATGATGATCGGGGTGAATCGTACCATTTTTATTAGTTTTTTCCCCTTTTTCTTTATCTTTTAAAAATAAACAGTATAAGAATCTGGCAAAAAAAAAAAGAAGAGAATACGACAAAAT
Organism: Pedicia rivosa; assembly: GCA_963082725.1. Taxonomy (NCBI): domain Eukaryota; kingdom Metazoa; phylum Arthropoda; class Insecta; order Diptera; family Pediciidae; genus Pedicia; species Pedicia rivosa. The sequence goes on from OY720153.1 coordinate 26,221,946, forward strand.
GACACCCCTGATGCTTTAGTTTCCCCATTGATTAAGATAGATTGAAAAATGGCTTTCCTTTTCATTTTGTTTTGTTTGTTTCGTTATTTTTTACTGTATAAATCGATATAATAAATCAACACACACATATTTTTTTTTTCTTTTTCTTTGAATTTTTTTTTTTTTTTTGTTTTCTTCTTCTTCAATCTATAAGAAGATGAAGACATAATAAGAATAAAATGTAAAGAAGATGACAAAAAGTGATTGAAGAAAATTTGATATTCTTTCTTTTTTTATATCAATATTAACTAAAATTCTTTTATTTGATGTAATATAATTTAATTTAGTGATTTAAGAAACATTATTTTTTTCCTGATATAAATTCTATTCTATATTATTTTTTTTTCATATATTTACCCTTCCTTATTATTATTTTTTTCTTTATTTTTCCTTATTTTATGTTATTTTAATGTATTTACTTTTTTCTTTTTTTTTTATTCTTCTTTTATATCAGGGATCAGCATTCTTTTTTCTAAACCTGTCAAGCAGCCGCCTAATTTATTCTCTTTTTTGTCACCATTATCGCTTGATGTATGGATTTACATGGCCACGGCTTATTTGGGTGTATCCATACTATTATTTGTATTAGCGAGGTATGTATTACATACACAAACATACATGTATATATATATATCACACACATCAAATCACATATGAAATAAAAACAAACAAAAAAAACTATAGGATCTTATTATCCTTCGTATTTATACATTTATTTTTGTTTTTATTCAATGTAATATCCTTATTATTGAATGTAGCAAATCAGCAGGCCGGCGACTTCTCTCGATTATTTGCAAACAAACAACCAAGGAAAACTCTATTGGAATCTATTGAAACAAATAACAAGGCAAATCCACTGGAATATTCAGAACTAAAAACAAACCGACTCCAGTAAACAAATATGATTGAATAACAAAGTTATAAATTAAATAAAAATTTATCTGACTTTATTTCTGAAATAATTTTAAACAAATGATTGGGTGTCATCACTAGAATGTATTCAAACAGACAACTAGGCGTTTCCTTTTGAATGGTTAATGTTATAACAAATAACCAGGCGCCTCCATATCACTATTTGTACGAATTAAACTGATAACTTTATTGAGTGCATTTTTTTTTGATTCAATAGTATAATTTCATGAAAATTAACTTTTTGACATCTACTACAAAAGTAAATAAAACACTCTATTCTTCACATAAATCAAATCCAGAAGTTCTAGTGCAATTTTCCGTTCCATAAGCAAACAAAAACTTTTTTTTTCGTTTGAACATTTATTTTTATCGATTCGGAAAAGAGAGAATAGGAGGAAAAAGTTCTAAGGTCATGAACAAATAAAACCTTGAATTTATTTAATTAAAAAAAATATATAAATAACAGAGAGAGAATTTCGACAATTCAACTTTATTATTATTATTATATGTCTTGTTTCGAAGTGGAAAAGTCTTCAACAAAATCATAAAATAGAAAAAACAAAACTAAACGAAAAAATAAAACTTCACAACCCAAAAAAAAAACAAGAAAAAAGAAAAAATAAGAAGAAAAAAATTCA